>CM064059.1:20874297-22124297 GCA_032594955.1 Panicum miliaceum | reverse complement strand
TTGCTGTAGCATCTACAATTTTTTTTTAAAAAAAACAGTTTTTGGTATTGGAAATAGAGCTTCTGAACCCTTGACAAACCCAAAAAAAATAGAAAAGAAAAGAAAGAAGGATTTTTATGTAGGCTAAACTGAAGCGACGGAATCGATACTGTGCCTTTTACTTATCAGCTATGAGTCGAATCTTTTTGTACTTCTCATTAAAGGTGTGATTTAAGATAACTTTACAAACTAGCTTAATAGAAAAGAAGACATTAGTAACATCATATGGAAAGCTTGCCACTGCCACCCTTTTTGTTTGAAACATTAGCATAAAAAAGGATGCTAATGCTTTTGAGGTGTAGCCTGAACTGAACTGGAGGAATATATGCTCTGATGCTGTGCCTTTTGCTTGCTCGTCAGCAGGAAAATGAACCCGCTACTTCAGGAGTGTATCATAGTGATAAAAGAAACTCAGCTTTAGCCTTTATGTGCTTGTTTTTAACGAATTCTAAGAAAGCTACTGCTAGTACTTGTTTTGTTTTTTTGGCAACTTTGGATCCGGACAACGGTCATCCATCTACTGCAGTAACAGAGAATAGTTTAGTCTAGGGCCTTTTTGATCCGTCCTAAAGCAAAGGGACTAAATTAGTCCCTAAAAGTGATAAAAACATTTTAGTCACATTAGCCTCCAAACAGAAGCTAAAAGGAGCTAAAAATAGGAGTTGAGAGGGCATGCCCCTTATTTTAGTCACTTTGTTTGGATCTTTTAGTTACTTTTAGTCACTTGATCCAAATAAGGGTGATTAAAATTTAGTCACTGCTTTTAGTCTGCTTTTAGTCGCTTGATGGAAACACGATCTCACGCAGGTGTAATAGAGAGGTGTAAGATGCCGACGAAGGGGTGCCGGTTTCGCAAAAGCTGACACATTGAATCTTTGGGATGAGATGGCCCGTCACGTGCGTTGTCTCCTGTATGCGGCCGCTGCTTTCTCCTTTTGAATCCCGATGGCGCTGTCCTACTGTACTGCGGATCGTCCCGGTTACTGATGATGTACCTGTGCACTGACTGACCTGTACGAGCACAAATCAACCTGGATCTCTCTTGCACTGCAGCAGCCTGCAGGTGCAAGCCGTGCTCACCGCGTGCGTGCCATGCCATGACGGCTAATCTCTCCGGATCTGCTCCAAAGAGTCTTGTTTAGGGTAATCTCTGCACTATTTTATTGTGCTTGACAGTGCTGAAAGTATCTAAGAGCCTCTTTAGCATGGCTTTGCTGGAACGGCTTCATCTTCGTGGTACAGTAAATGGCATTGTAGCGATACTGTGCAGTACTGTTTGGTGAAGCCGAAACGCAAATCGAGGTCCAAAACTAGGAAGAGAGTAGAACTGATGGAGCTGTAAAATAGCTCTACCATATCCGGAGTGCTACAGTATAGGTAGATGGAGCCGAAGCACCCGTAGCCCTCCCAAACGAGGCCTAATTGAATCGCCTCATGAGCTAAGCTGGAGTTGTACGAGACATCCGAATCGAACACAAGAAACAACCAGGCAGAACTGAGACAGTTTCACGGATAACTGGGCAAACAACGGACGAACAAGAAAGGCAAGTCACATCGACGAACACAATTTAGCGGGTGGGCTTAGAATACACAACATTCGGTGCGTTTTGGGCTATCATGAACATAACCATTTGGGATTTGTAGAGTATGAAAAACAAAGAAACCAATATGGATTCTATATTAAATGATGCAGAGTTGATGGATGATCATCCTGGAAAGGATCACTTAACTTTCACACATAATTCCACCGGTCAATTCAAGAATGAATTTGAACAGCCAATACAACATGGCAAAAAGGTTAATACACTATAGCAAATTTTAAATTGAATTGAGGTGTTCCTGTTGGCAGCGGCCACAGTTCACAGATATAACATTGTTCTGGTTGGTTATATAGTAAAGATAAATAAAAAAACAACTTCACAACCTAAAGCACACCGATTTGTCAGTTCTGGTGGACAGTGAAAACTGAAAATACCAATCAGAGAAAGGCAGAGGAACTTCTATCTTGATCAGTTGCATAGACACAAAACTTCCACAATAGTATGGCAGATGGTTGCAATTTGCAAATGCCTCGGCCACAACCACTTAGAAGACCTCTGTTTGTCTTCCCCATGGTGCTCTTGATGTACATGCACCTAACTTGCAAAAAGAAACATCAAAGCACAGAGGGGGGAATATGCTCTTCTGCTCAGTCAGCTCATATTACACTCTAGTAGATACTACCAAAGAAACATGGGAGAGTATATGTAAAACAGTAGTCATATTCTGCCAGTTCTTCATCAACGAAAGCAATAAAGAAACATTTCAGAAGCAGAAGTGTGCCTGATTGCTTAACCTTGCATTCTAAGCTTATATATTTCAGTAAGCTAGATTTCATAAACAGGAGCTTATAGATTCAATAAGTCCGCATGAATTAATGCTCAAACACTCGTTGACTATCCCAAGCTCCTAGCTTAAAAACTATCACCATCAACTATTTACTCCTCTTCGGCACAGATCAGGTCAGCTATCAGATACATGCAAGGTCAAGCATGACGGTTTAGGCGGCGAGTGCAGTGCAATAAGTACCCATACCCACTGAAAATTCATAAGCAAATATTTTAACAATTCAGAAAACATCCTGTCCTTCAATACCTTTCCTAAGATTACTGAAACACTCTGCTGGGATGGACAAACATGGGGGCATAAACCATACAAGATTCGCATGTCATTTGAGTCTTTGCAGCTTATCCATTTTTTACACTGTATCAAACTGCAGGAACAGAAATGCCACTTTACAAACACATGTTTCAGACAGCTTAATAGGTGAAGCCAAGTTTCTTTTCATGTGAAACCATACAGTTCATAAAATCAGAGAGCAAACACTCTGCTGCAATTATTATAAGATCATCATACACTCTTACTCATAATTATCCTGCTGGGGACATAGTTCAAAAAAAAAAAATTCCTGCTAGACAGCATCAATCTGGTTATGCATTTCACTAAGTTGCCTAGTTATTTTGGTTATGCATTCGTAGAAGTTGCCTACTTAGTTTTCCTTTCCCTATGTATGGGCACCCAATTTGAAATGAATGTTTGGTTATGCATTTTTCAGTGAGGTGCCTACCTGTTCTTCCTTTCTCTACATATGGGTAACCGATTTGAAAGTGTTTCAGTTAAAAAAGATACTGCTACTGCCCTACAGGTCAAGGGGAGCAAGAAACATGCTAATAGGATCAACTGACAAGCTGAAGTCTACCAAAAAAATAAATCATTCAAGAAAGCTGCCCTACCCTGTATTGGTTTGTGGAATATAGGAGGCGCCGAGGCAGTAATTTCAAGTATTACTATTTGATGCAACTACTCAGAGGTACTCCCTCAGTCCCAAATTATTAGTCGTTTCGGCTTTTTTTATGCATAGTTTTCGTTATGCATTTAGACATATATTATATCTAGATGAATAGTAAAATCTATATATCTAGAAAAGTTAAAATGACTAATAATTTGGGACGGAGGAGTATACACTAATCTACATGGTAGACCACGGGATGTCAAAGCATAACTGTCGGTGTTTTGTTCACCGGCTAGTAAATTTAGCGCCGCGTCGCCCTACGTCCAGTATGGGGTGGTGTTCTTCGTATTCCTCATGTTCGAATGCTAGGTGCTTACAACGGGGCTCTTGCAAGCGGTGTGCGTGTGTGTTCTTGCGTGTCGTCCCCTAGAGAGAAGGCCTAGCCCCGCCTTATATACGTGGTGGGCTGGGCTACATTGCGTGAGAGAGGGGGGTATCCCGAGCCCCAGGGTCGACGCCCCTGGAGCGAGGTCGGCTGATCTACACATGTCCATATGGGGCCCCTCCGGTGCACGTGCTTCGCCACTTCCCGTATCGTGACCTGTCCGCTCAGGTCGCGGCGCCGCCTAACACGTCCTTGGGTTTGCGCGCCCCTCCCCGCGGCAGGGGATGGCGCCGTCGTACTTGCGGCACGCCCCCGTCCTGATGCGCCGGGGCGGGCCTCTTGCTTGGTTGGCACGCCAGCCCTCCCTCGTCGGGCTCGCGAGGTCGGGCGCCCTGCTCCTCTTCTCGCCGCGTGGTCCGTGGTGGGGCCCGCTAGCGCGGCGCGCCACCGTCTCCATACGCTTGACGGCGGAGGGTGACCGGTACGGGCTGTCCCGTCGACCTGTGCAGGGAGCGTGGCTGGCGTGAATTTCCTGGGCAAGGGCTGGCCTCGCCTCGGGTGGATGCCACCGTCACGCCCATCGCCTCCCCTCCGACCGTGATCACCGGCCTCAAACTGGCGCTCGTTGGTTCGGTGGAGCGGCCCGCCGAGCCCTCCCCTCTGGTCTGGCTGAGCCCCGACGACCCGCACAAGGCCTTCTTTCAGCTCAACGAAGAGAGCGAGGAGGCTCAGTGGAGGAGGCTCGTTGGCCACTCTGGCTCCTCCCAGTCCTTATGGGGGAGGTGCAATCCTCGATCGCGACGGAGTCGGCGACGATCACTGCGGCTCTTCGGTCGGTTTCGCATGAGGTCATCCCTATGATGCACGTGAGTCGCTTGCCCAGTCTTTTCGCCAAAACGCATCGTTGAGCCTCTCCGCGGCGCTCTCCTGACCTGCAGCTTTGCTCGTTTGCTTTAGGAACTGCGCGAGGCGTCTGCGCGGAAGTCTCGCTTCCTGCGGTTCCTCCATCTTCGCGAGGGCCAAGAGCTCGCCAGGCGGCGAGAGTTGGCTGATGTCTGGGAGGAGGACGAGCGCATGCGCGCTGAGGCCCAGTCGCTCAAGGAAGCTCTCGTGAACGCCCGCTCCGAGGCGTGGTCCGCTCGCGCGGAGGCTGACGCGGCCAAGGCATCCATGGTGAAAGTCGCCTGCGAGGCCGCGACGGCTAATGCATCCGCGGCGGAGGCCGCGCGGGCGGCCGACGCCGAAAAGAGAGGGGCTGCAGAGGTGGAGGCCCGGGAGAAGGGGCTCGCCGAGGCCCAAGCGAAGCGTCTCGAGGAGTCGGAGCGTCTGGTGGAAGCGCTGGAAGGTCAGCTTCGGTCGGTGAGGGCGGACTCCGAAGGTAACTATCTGCCATTTTCCCCTCGGTCGTGCGCCGGGATGGGGCCGCCCACCTTTTTCCCTACTCATCCGTCTCATTCTGCTCGTCAGATCTTCGACTGGAGGTGGGTTCGATGCGCCGTGACAAGGCAGCGCTGGAAGAAAAGCTTCTGGAGTCGGATCGGGAGCTGACCTCCCTCCGAGGCGCAACTGGTGCGCTCTGCAGCCACATGCTCGGCGTCGGGACGGACGTGGTGGCGCCTTCCGTGGCTCGGCTCGAGGCGGTTCGGGGGCGCGTCGAAGAGCTGACCATAGAGGGCGTCTTCGTCGGAGTTCATGCGGCGTTCGCGGCCACGGCTTCGCACTACGAGGGCGTGGATTTTGCGGTTGTGTCGGGCGGCTTCGCGGGGGGCCAGTCTGATGAGGACCTCGATTGGCTGACCGCGAGGATAGGGCTCCACACGCAGTGTCTGGCCCGCCAACTAGATCTCGCCGACATTCTGGTGATCTGGGGTTTGAACAAGCGTGGGCCATGGTGGCCGAAACACTGTTTTATTATTTCGTTAACGTTGTTTTCGCATGCTTTCCGAGTGTGCTTCGTTATCTTTTGTTGTTGCGTTTTCCTTTGTTGTGCGCATGCTGGAGTTTTGGGGCTGGCCTGCTGGACTCGCTTTCATGCGATGGCAATGCGGGTCGGCCGTGAACAACTCGAGAGAAAGATCACACGGCTCGGACGTCGAGCGAATCGTTTGCGAAAAAACAAGTTGTTTAGCATGCGACATGAGAATGTATGTACATGGGCATGTATGTAGCCCGCGCGGGCGGGTTGTGCAGACTGCACGTGCGGTTTGGCACGATCCACTTGGGAGATACATGCAGGGTTGGTTCTTAACATCTGTTGGCGCTAAAAATCGGCCGAGAATTGGCCGATGTCTTGATGCTGACCGGCCTTGATATTTCCTTCTCCGATACACCCTTTGATTATCTGATCAAACCAACCCATCGGATAGAGACGAAAGGAATCGGCGGGTGGAAAGGGTATATCAACAGAAACATGAGGACCGAGACGATTTTGGAGAGAGAACATACAACATTCTTGATGATGTGTCTAGAGAAACACCTCTTCTACGGTAGAGCGGTTGGTCCTTCTTCCAATACACAAGCTCTGGCCGAAGCCCTGTCAAGAGGATCCACCATCCCCCTCGGGAAGCATCTGCTAGGATCGGCCTACCACATGATGCACCAGATCAGCGTCAAACTATCAAAGGGAGAGCCGATTGGTAACCCTGGTGCCCCCTGGTGGTTCATCACCCTCTGGCTCAACTTGTACATGAGCAAAATCTCCCAGCAGCAGATAGAGACCAAGACGTTCCCCAACATCGAGTAGAGGAGAACCCCACCATACGATGACGGTGCACCTCTTTCGGCGAAGCGGCATCAGTTTTTCCTGGTTGCCAGTTCACCACCACCCAAATAGCCGAGTATTTCAGATGTTTTTACAACGGCTTTAGTGAAGAAACCACCAGTTGGTACCCGTACCAGAGGACAGAGCCACTTTTTGAGCTTCCCTTTTGCTATGATTCGTCATCCAACTCCTTTGATGATGATCTCATGGACGTCTTGATCAAACCAGGGATTTTACCGGCAAACTTCCTCTCCGGGAAAGACTCTCCAACTTATGAATTTTACAACCCATTAGTTGCAGCATGGCAATTCGGCCTTGGTCAGCTGCCGATTCAAGTTTATTTTGCCGGCCACGAAAAATTCCGAGATGAGCTCACCAAGGGCCTTGACTACAATCGGCTGTGTAATTTGGTGCCGGACTCCAGTACCATTGATCTAAGCAATTGGATAGTGGCTCCTTTTGCTGTCTAACAATTCAAGCTATGGTTGGCAGAATGGAAGCAGCATCTCTTTTGTGCATCTCCTTCAACATATTGCAACGATCTGGATCCTACCAAGATCGACCCGAACGCAGCGGTACTGCCCTTTTCTTGGCCAATTTCGATGTTATTCCTCTTTATGCTACAAATTTGCCGCTAACTCTTATTTCCCTTTTCAGTTCGAAAGTCGACTTCCTCCGACGCAGAGCTGAAGTGGTAGGCCGATAGAGAATAGCCGTCCATACACACCATTCCCACTCATCGGCTACCATGCCCCAACCATCAAAGACATCACTACCGGCTGATTGAAACAAACACCGAAGAAACCTTCTTTAAAGAAGACGAGCCGCCGAGTGCGTGCCCGTATAGAACCGGCTGATCAATCGGCGGCAGCATCGGCTGAACCTTTAGCTGCACCGACTCTGTCGATTATTGAGGAAGTCGATCTCTTGGCTGCTACAGAAGTTGGAGCGGCTGCTGCATCATTGCTAGTCCGTATTTTTATTTCTTTTATTCTTTCGTAGGAGCAGGACACTCCCAACAACAGTCTTTTTTCTTTCGCGGTTGCCTTTTCTGACGATGAAGAGGTTGCTTCACGCCAAGTCACACTGAGCTCAATCCCTGATGACGTCCGTGCCAAGCTCGAGAGACCCTCCTCGAAGACGACATCGGCCGATTAGTGGGAGACGCCTCGCCGATTCGGCAACTTCTTAGTGAAATCAGAGGCCGAATACTAGAGCAAGCGACAGAGGCTCTGGAACCTGCCGCATACATAGAGTCAATGCAGACTTCAGTGTTCAGGGCCTTGCGCCATATGGCCGATCGCGCCAAACTAGCGAAAGCCCGTGAGGAGGAAGACTCCTACAAACATCGAGCTCAAGAGGTGCATCGGCGAATCAGCTTCCTTGAGAACTCTTGTCCAGATATTGTCGGTGCCATAGACCAACTTAAACGGCGAAAGGCAGAGCTAGCCATGGAGATGGAGCAGGTGACCAAGGCCATAGCTGCTGAAGAAAAAAGACTCCAAGACCTCCCATCTGTCATCGCCGAGCTGAAGCAGGAAAGGCAGAACCTGGCCCATGAAGCAATAAAAATCCATCGTCATATGCCAGAAGTCCGCGGATCGGCTGATGACGACCAAAGAACCTTAGACTCAGCCGATCAAGTTAGGCAACGAGCGATTGCGGCTATTAATGCCTTCCTCGGGTGAACTGTATGGTCAATAAATATGTTGGTACTTTTGTTCTAAGGGCGACTTGTACCGTGTCGGCCACGTACCCTGCTGTTCTTACCAAATAATGAATCGGTCAGACTAAATTGAATGTTTTATCCTTAAGGCGATGTTATCCTTACATCGGCTATATAGATAGGAGCCAATAGGAGTTGGCCACGTTGTCTTGATGCACCCTATCGTAAGTTATGCACCCACCCATATACTGGGATAGTACCTCTTCAGATATCTCCCGTTTAAGGCTCTTGTGAATTCTTCCCCTTCGGTAGTTTCTAGTATATATGCATTTCCCGGAGCACATCAGCCGATTTTATACGGCCCTTCCCAAGTGGGCGACCATTTACCGAATTTGGGATCCTTAGACCCTATCGGCAGCACCAACTTCCATACCAAATCTCCTTGGGAGAATTGTTTAACTTTGACCTTCTTGTCGTACCGCCTGGCCACCCTTTTCTTGTTTTCTTCGATGCTAATCAGGGCCCTTAATCGCTGACCCGCCAAATCTTCGAGCTTTGTCTTCATGAGGAGGGAATAGTCATCGGCCGTCAACTGATCTTGAAGCGATGTGCGCCTTGACCCCGTCCTTAATTCCCAAGGCAATACTGCCTCATGACCATATACCAACTGATAAGGAGATATCTTAGTGGCCCCGTGGCAAGCCATCCTATAAGCCCATAGAAATTCGGTTAAAGACATGTGCCACTTCTTGGGTCGTTCCTCTATCTTCCTCTTGATCAACTTGATTATCCCCTTATTGGATGATTCGGCCTGGCCGTTGGCTTGAGCATAATACGGAGAAGAATTCAACAATTTAATCCCCATATCGGTGGTGAATTCTTCAAACTCCCCTGAGGTGAACATCGTTCCTTGATCAGTTGTGATGGTTTGAGGGATGCCGAACCGATAAACAATGTGGTTTTTCACGAAATGGATCATAGCGGCCGATGTCAGGGTCTTTAACGGAACTGCCTCCACCTATTTGGTAACATAATCAGTGGCTACTAATAAACTTGTGCCCTTTGCTTGATGGAGGGTAAATTTGTCCGATGAGGTCTATCCCCCAACCTCTAAACGACCATGGTTTGATTATCGGATTCATAGCCGAGGCTGGTGCGCGCTGCACATTGCCAAACTTCTGACAGTCTTGACAACCTTTATAATATTGAAAACAATCTTCGAGAATCGTCGGCCAATAATACCCGTTGTTTCTGATCATCCACTTCATCTTGTGAGCCGATTGATGAGCTCCGCATATGCCCTCGTGGATTTCTCCCATCAGGACCTTTGCTTCTTCCGTTCCCAGGATTTGAGAAGAACCCCATCAATCGTCCGGTAAAACAAATCGTCTTCGAGCAACACATATTTCGTGGCCTGAAAATGCACTCGCTGATCCACTTTCTTAGACGGATCTTTCAAATAATCGGCAATCTCCTTTCGCCAATCGTCGGCCGCAAGCTCCAGAATCATGGCCCCTTGTATCGGCCGATACCCGGACGCGTGTTGGGCAAGCCTATTGGCCTCTTCATTGTAAATTCTGGGAATGTGCTCAATAACCGCAGAGTTGAATTCCTTTAACAGTTGAGGGCAATCTTCGTAGTAAATCCTTAAGACATCATCTTTGCATTCAGATCTCCCCGTTAATTGATCCACAATGAGCATGGAATCTCCAAAAATTTCCACCGCATCGGCTTTGATTTCTCTTAACAATTGGATACCTTTTAGGACGGCTCGGTATTCCGCCTGGTTGTTGGTCGCGGATGCCTCTTTCGGCAGAGAGAAATCATAGCTTGCCCCCCGAGGCGATATGAGAACGATGCCGATTCCCGATCCGGCTCCACACGAGGAACCATCGAAGTATAGAGTCCATGGAACTGGTTCAACGACAGCGATTTCCGGTCCACAATGCTGAGCCACGAAATCGGCCATAACTTGACCCTTGACAGCTTTGGCCGATTTGTACCTTAGGTCAAACTCTGACAAAGCCAGGATCCACTTTCCAATCCATCCTTTCAAAATTGGTAGTGATAGCATGTATTTCACCACGTCATCCTTGCATACGACTATGCACTCTACCGATAACAAATAGTGCCTGAGCTTGGTACACGGGAAATATAGACACAGGCACAGCCGTTCCACCGGGGAATATCTCGTTTCAGCGTCCAGGAGTCTTCTGCTGATGTAATATACCACCCGTTCTTTTCCTTCGAACTCATGTGTCAACGTCAATCCGATAGCCCGCTCGTCGGCCGATAAGTATAGTTTGAATGGCTTGTCAGCCTGTGGCTTGACTAATATAGGTGGTAAAATTAGATATTGCTTGATGTCTTCTAACGCTTTGCGTTGTTCTTCTCCCCACACGAATTCCTGATCGGGCTTCAATTTCAACAAAGGAGTGAAAGCTTGAATACGCCCGGACAAGTTGGATATGAATCTTCTGATAAAGTTGACCTTGCCGATTAGGGACTGTAGCTCAGTTTTATTCTGCGGGGCCACAACCTTATTGATGGCAGCTATGGTCTTCTGGTTGACTTCTATCCCGCACTCATGGACCATGAATCCTAAGAATTTCCCGGCCGACACACCGAATGCACACTTGTTCGGGTTCATTTTCAACCCATGCTTCCTTGTGCACTCCAACACTTCTTGTAAATCGGCCAGATGTTCCTGATGACCTTTTGACTTGACCACAACATCGTCGATGTAGATTTCCACCGATACACCAATAAGCTTGTGAAAGATATAATTCATAGCCCGTTGGTATGTAGCGCCGGCGTTCTTTAATCCAAAGGTCATTACCACCCACTCGAATAAACCGAGGTGGCCCGGACACCTGAAAGCCGTTTTTGAAATATATCTTCTTCGGCCATTAATATTTGATTTTCCCCAGCATTACCGTCCATGAAACTGATGACTTTATGTCTTGCAGCAGCATCTATCAAAACGTCGGCTGTCGGCATTGGATACCCATCCATCGGTGTAGCCTGATTTAGGTTCCTGAAATCGATGGATACGTGCAACTTTACGTTTTTCTTGTATACGGGTACAATATTAGAAATCCATTCGGCATAACGGCACTGCCGAATAAATCTTGCTTCAATCAATCTTGTAATCTCGGCCTTTATATCAGGTAGAATTTTAGGGTTGCCTCGTCGTGCAGGCTGCTGATACGGCCGATATCCTGGTTTTGTAGGCAACCGGTGTTCGACAATGGATAGGTCTAGACCAGGCATCTCATGGTATTCCCAAGCAAAAGAATCTTCAAATTCTTTTTATAAACTTGTCAATCTACACTTGTAGTCGGGATCCAAGCTAGCACCAATATACGTCGGCCTTTGCTTGCTACCATCTCCTAAATCCACCATCTCCAATGAATCGGCCGACGTAAATCCGTGCCCAAGCTTCCCGTCTTCTCGGACGAACTAATCCATCTAATCTGAATCCTCAGAGCCGACTCCTCGGATCGGCTGTAGGCCAAAATCAGACACTTTCAAGAAATCGGTGTCCCAAGTCCTACAGGATATACACTTGACGT
The DNA here is from genome assembly GCA_032594955.1 of Panicum miliaceum. Lineage (NCBI taxonomy): Eukaryota > Viridiplantae > Streptophyta > Magnoliopsida > Poales > Poaceae > Panicum > Panicum miliaceum. Next base: position 22,112,600 of record CM064059.1, on the reverse strand, counting down.
GTTCATCTCTCCACTGTTGCGTATCGGCCGCCGCAACACTGTAGGCGGAATCGGCGGTGACTATCTTAGTATTGTCGCCCACCCACTGTATGAGGCATGGGTGCATTGTATACGGGACGCAGCAATTCGCGTGTATCCAATCGTGACCGAGCAACATGTTGTAGGACCCCTTGCCATTAATAATAAAGAAAGTAGTGGGAAGGGTCTTACTGCCGATGGTGAGGTCGACGCAGAGCGCTCCGCGGGCAGGAGACACGTTGCCTTCGAAGTGTTTGAGCATCATGTCCGTCTTGGTCAGATCTTCATCGCTTTTGCCCAATTTCCGGAACATGGCATATGGCATGATATTGACTGCAGCGCCTCCATCTACTAGTAGCCTGGTGACAGGTCGTCCGTTAATGTGTCCTTTGAGGAACAGAGCCTTGAGATGTTGACATTTTTCGTCTTCGGGTTTCTCAAAAGTGGCTATCATTGGCTCCAAAACCAATTGCGCCATCTGCTCCTCCATCCTTGTTGCGTCGTCTCGATCGGCGGGCGCCATGAACTCCATCGGCAAAATGAACACCATGTTGACGTCAGCTGCCGATTCTTGATCGTCGCCCTCCTCATTGTTGTTTCTTTTGGGGCGCCAGACTCGAGACCTGTCATTTTTCTAATCCACCATCTGCCTCTGCTCTTCCTCTTGTTTTTCCCATTGGCGTAGACGTTGGATCCTTCATTTTTGAGATTTGGACAGTCCATCAGGGCACCATTTGGGGTTCACCGGTTTGGCCGGCGGTTTGGCACGCTCCCAGTCTGGTTGCCGTCCTATGGGGCTCTCGTTGGCCATTTCTTCTAGCCGATCGTGTGCGCTGGCTCTGCCCCCTAGTCGCTTCTGCTGGTTGATCCTGCCCCCCGGCCGATCATACTGTTCGAACCTATCCCTTGGCCGGTCATATCAGTCAACTCTGCCCCCCAGCCGATCATGCACTGAAAGGCGCCGATCCTCTTGTTCGCGCCAGTTCCTGTTGATCGGCTCTGATCCTCTGTCTCTAGAGCGCGACCTCTTGAGCGGGCGATCATTGCGATATGGTCCGCTGCACTCGGGGCAATTATCAGCTGATGGTAATCTGAGGTTATTTTCGCAGCATTTGATGAAGAACGGGCATCGCCAATGATCTTCGTGTCGGCGTATCATCTCTTCGTGGTGTCTCGATCTTTCCTGCTGCCGCTGATATTTGTTGAGCAAGAATTGGGAGGTGACGTGTCTACGCGATCGCTTTGATCCTTCGCCCTCGTCTTCAACCCGTCTTTTCCCTTTGACATCGTCCACCATAACCTGCTTTCTGGGGTCCATGACGCCGCTTCTTTTAGCCGATTCCGACGTCAGCACCTTGGTTTGAAGCGAGTTTTTTTCCCGTGTCAACCATGTTAGCAGGGAAAGGATGCTTATGGATTTTCATCGGCTTTGCTCGCTTTGCTGGGATTTTGAATTTGAGTCTGCCTTGCTCAATAGCCGACTGTATCAGCTGACGGAAGATTTTGTACTCATTTGTGTCGTGAGACGTGGCATTGTGCCACTTGCAATATTTCATCCTTTTGAGTTGTTCGGTCGATGGAATGGTGTGGTAAGGTGAGAGCTTGATCTGCCCCTCTTGGAGAAGTAAGTCGAAGATTTTGTCGGCCTTTGACGTGTCAAAACCGAACGCTTCTGGTTCTTTCTTCCCGAAAGGGCATGATATCATCTTCTTCCCTTTGACCCATTCCGCTAGGCCGATTTCCGCTTCCTCTTCAGATTCAGATCCCTCTAAATACGCCACCGTTTTCTGAAAATTCCTCCGCTGATCAAACGGACGTACTTCTTGACCGGCCAATCGGTGAACGATCTGACTTAAACTTTCAAACTCTTGTGAGGCGTACCTCTCCTTGATGTGTGGCAGGAGACCTTGGAAGGCGATATCGGCCAGCTGAGCGTCGGTTAGGGCTAGGGTATAGCATTTGTTTCTGACCTCTCTGAACCTCTGTATGTAATTAGTTACTGGTTCGTCGCTCCTCTGCCTGAGGCTGGTCAGATCTGAAAGCTTCATCTCGTGGACTCCCGCGTAGAAGTACTTATGGAATTGCTTTTCCAGATCGGCCCAAGTAACGATGGAATTGGGTGGTAGGGTAGTGAACCACTGGAAGGCCGACCCGGATAGAGACGACAAGAATAGACGCACCCGCAGAGCATCTTGTGTGGCGGCCTCCCCGCACTGGATGATGAATCTATTCACGTGTTCCACAGTTGAGGTGTCATCCAGCCCCGAGAACTTGGTGAAGTCAGGAACTTTGTACCGATGGGGAAACGTCAGTAGATCGTAGGCAGTTGGGTATGGTGTTTTGTACGTATAGGTTTGTACCTTCGGCTTCAACTCGAATTGGTCTTGAATCACTTCTGCTATCCTTGCTGTCCAATCCACTTGCTACTGATGACCAACTGGTTGGGGGATCGGCACATGTTGGTGGATCGGCGGTGGGACGGCCGCGTGATGGATCAAAGCGTGTGGCGGATTTTGCTGTAACGTGGCTGGCTGAGCAGTTGACAGGTGGTGGCGTAGCGAATCTGCCATCCCATCGTACAACATCATCGGCGCCGCACTTTTGAGTGTTTCCGCAGCATCTGCCCCCCTGCCGATTTCTGACGTGGCCGGTTGATACTGAGGGACCGTTAGCCGGACAGCTGATTGGAACGGTGCCCGTGTCGGAGAGCCTCCATGACCAGCTGACTGGTCCAGAACAGCCGCTGTTGCTGGTACCCCCCAAGGTACTGAGTTTGAGGGCAGTGATTGCATGGAAGAAATCTGGGCAGGCTAAGGCGGCGCTTGTGATCGAAAGCATGGCGCACCGTTATATCCTGGAGGCATTGAAAGCAATGAAGTGTTGTATCCTCCGTGTTGTGTCGATATCGGCTGAGGAGCCGAGTGAGACGTGCCTGGTAAGCTTCTGACTGGAGCTACAATAGGTGGGGCGTATGCTGGCCCCTGATATCCCTGAGCTACTCCGCTGACCAGAGAACTGATGACGGCATTGTATACCGTGTTGGTCATTACTGAGGATTGGTCAATGAAAGCCTGATAAACGGACTGTTGAATCATATCGGATATCTTGCCTGAGTCCTCAGCGATGGTGATCTGACGGGGAATTGGAAGAGGAGCTTTCTTGATGGTTTCCCCGCTTCTTGTGCGACTGAAAGATTGCAGATATACCTTCTTTTAGTCTTCTAGGTGTCTTGCCAGTTCTTCTTTGTGGTCGTCCTTGAGATCTGCCTCCGTAACCTCAATGATGTTGTTTTCAGAGATTTCGGTGGTCTTTGACATGTTGGATATTGAGGTGGTCCCACCGGGTGTGCCAAAAGTGTGTTGGCGCTAAAAATCGGCTGGAAATCGGCCGATGACCTTCAGCGTCGGACACACGACCCGGGAGAATCTGCTTAACTCCTATTCGGGTGATTGCCCTGTTGCGGTTCACGCGGCGTGCCAGTCAATCTGACCTGTTGATTGACAAGGAAAGAAACGTATTAAATTCCAGGGTTCCGATCGGCTAAAGTGTGACACCCCGGCTCAGGACTTAATAGGATTAATAGTATACTCATACCAACAAGTTGCAACTTCTTTTCCGGAAGCCCAATTTCAAATAACTTCAAAGTTAAGCGTGCTTGGCGTGGAGCAATTTCAATTTGGGGATGGGTGACCGATCGGGAAATTCTTCCTGGGTGCGCACGAGTGAGGACAAAGTGTGCAGAAAAGACTTGTGACAACCCTGGTAAAATTTCATTTCTGAAATCAGTATCATTAGCCTAACCCTTTGCTTAACCAACAAATAAAAGGGTGAAAAGAATTAGAACGGGTTAAGTTGAAATTCAAATCGAATTTGGGCACATTTGTACACATTTGAAACTTTTAAATTAACTTTCAAATTATAAGCCAAATGAGATGTTGCCTGAAACCAAACTTGTAGAACTTTTTATTCTGAACAACTTTCATGTTCAAAAGTTTTAGAAATTCAAATTAGAAAGAGGAGAAAACGCCCTGTTTGCACCCAGCCCCCTGAAGTTTTTCAAATTCTCGCAATCAGGCCCCTCGCTCCCCCCGTCTCTCTCCTCCCCGCCCGACCGCCGCGCGCCAGGTGGCCGGCGACGCCTGACCGGCGCGAGGCGCCAGGCCCGTGGCCGCCTTGCCTCTCCCCCACGCGCAGCTTTGCCCCCTCCCCACGCCGCGCTGCCCAGTGAGCATCCGCGCGTGCGCGAGCCGTGCCGCGCCCAGCCTCGCCGCCCGCCGCGCCCAACCGCCGCACCCCGCCGTGCCACCCCGGCTCCCGCGCCCCGCCCGTCGCTGCGTCTGCCCTCCGCCCGAGCCAAATGAGATGTTGCCTGAAACCAAACTTGTAGAACTTTTTATTCTGAACAACTTTCATGTTCAAAAGTTTTAGAAATTCAAATTAGAAAGAGGAGAAAACGCCCTGTTTGCACCCAGCCCCCTGAAGTTTTTCAAATTCTCGCAATCAGGCCCCTCGCTCCCCCCCTCTCTCTCCTCCCCGCCCGACCGCCGCGCGCCAGGTGGCCGGCGACGCCTGACCGGCGCGAGGCGCCAGGCCCGTGGCCGCCTTGCCTCTCCCCCACGCGCGGCTTTGCCCCCTCCCCACGCCGCGCTGCCCAGTGAGCATCCGCGCGTGCGCGAGCCGTGCCGTGCCCAGCCTCGCCGCCCGCCGCGCCCAACCGCCGCACCCCGCCGTGCCACCCCGGCTCCCGCGCCCCGCCCGTCGCTGCGTCTGCCCTCCGCCCGAGCCGCTGCAGCAGCTGCTCCCCCACTCCGCGCGCCGCGCTATCTCCTCTCTGCCACGCCTAATCCCGGCCGCCCATTCGCCCGCGCCCGCTCGCCGCACGCCGCGCCGGCGTTCTGCTGCCGCCCGCCGTGGCCAGTGCGCGCCGTGCCGTGCCTCCGCCCCGCACGACGCCCAAGCCCCTCCACACCCCCTCCTGCCCCTATAAAAGCCGCGCCCCCGGCCGCCCGCGCGAGCCACCGCAGCCAGAACACCGTCGCCACCGCCATTGCCGCCGCCGAGCGCCGCCCGCCCGTGGACAGCCCTCCACCGCCGCCCACTGCCCAAATTGGAGTGACAGCCACCACTACATCATCCCTCTGAAGCTCGCCGACCCGCCCAACACCGCCCAGAACCGCCGGAGCGCCGCCGCCCGCGCTGCCGCCGCCGCCGCCGCCCCTGCTCGCCGTGGGCAGCTCGACCCCGACCTCCTCCATCCAAGCCAAGCCCTTGAGCAGCTTCCCCACGCGCCACTGAAGCTCGCAGACCGGACCAGGCCGCCCCAAGCCCGCCGGAGCACCGCCGTCGACGCGTGCCGCGCCGCCGCCGCCTCTGCTCCAACGCCGGCGAGCCCTTCCCGGCCGCCCCCCACCTGAACAACACCCCCACGAGGTAGCCCTCGCACCCCTGAACCTTCCCCGACCCTCACCCCTCGCCGCCGGCGAGCCCCTCGCCGGAATTTCGGCCAGCCGCGTACCCGAGCCGCCCGAGGACCCAATTGCAAGAATTTAAATCTTTAGAAGGGTCTGCACGTAAGATTCAAGGACCCAGTTGTAAAAGAAAGTTTCAAATCTAGATTCAAATTCAGTGAACTTGTAAAATTCGTATAAAATCGTAGAAAATTCAGAAAAATGCAAACTCAACTGTTCTGGAATCCTTAGAATAAACTCTACAACTTTTGTTACAAAGAGTTTCTCAGATTCTCCACATATTTTGCTCTACCTTAAATGGAAGCTTTAATGAACTTATTTTGTACCCATGGTTGTAGATCAACGCTGACCCTAAAATTTGGACAGTGAGTTAGTTGCTTAATGTTTAGGGCTGTGTAAAAAGACCAGGCCCAAATTCCATCTCTAGCTTTACTGTTTATTAAACTTATTTTCATACCATGATTAGGTAGAATATTTTTATCCCTACTGTTAGTTTATGAATCACCTAAAGAAACTTTCTCTATGCTGGTGTAATGGTACCTAGATGCGAGAGAAAAATTGGGAGACTTTATATCTCACAGGAACCTAATTATTTGATTTATGTGCTAATAACCTACATTAAATCAAGGAAATAGTATCTTAGCTTGGAAAATTCTCAAATTTTTACTAAGAGATACACTATGGTAGAGGTTGCTGTGTAAAAAGTTGCATGGACAAAAACCCTCTGTAGTGTACTGTAAAAATGAATCCTTGAATAACCTAGGTGTGTAATGTCATATTTTCTATGCTCTGAATACAGCATAATAAATCCTACAAAAATTACAGTAGCTCCTGAATGCTTAAATGAAAGCTCTGCAAAAATCTTAGACTCAGTTGTTGCACCATTTGTCCTGTACAAAAAGAACAAAAGTCTAACAGCAACTATGTAATATATTTTTCATAATTAATCTGCTACATGAAATTGTCTGAAAATTTTACAGTAAGCACATATTTCCCTGATGTGCCTAAATCCAAAGTTTCATGACCAGAAACTATCCACTATAGTAATTACACTTAAATTATGTCGATTACCATTACCACGACTTAAACTTGTGCATTCATGTAGAATCGACGACTCTCGCCGACGGAACTTACGAGCTGGTGCCCGCGTCCGAGAGTGAGCAGCGTGAAGCTCAAGTGAATTTAACTGAAGCTCTTGAAGACCCGAGCCCAAGTTCGGAAGAGCCCCAAGCTAACTGCGAAGGCAAACCCCGGAGCATAACCTATTTCTTTCCTAATTATGCAACTCATTACTCTTTGCTTGTGCATTAAGTTTATAGGAGTTGAATGAAAACTTAGTTGCATGATGTTAGGAACCCATGCTTGAAAACTAGATGTAAGGTTCGATAGAATGCTGTGCTAATAGGACTCCGGTAAAAGCCGAGTGATTTCCTGTCACTCGCGAGAAAATAGGAGTTGAATGTCTACTACACGCTGCAATCATAAGGACACGGACGGGCTATGGAACGATGGTTACGATTGAGGCCCGTCTGTCTAGTGAAAAATGCTAAGGCCGCAGGGTGTGGTAGTGATGGTTAAGTCTTTGAACGTACTAAACACATGCCGAGATTATGGGAATCGGTAAGCTTAAGTACCTGATTGGCCCGGCAAGGGGACGCCATCCTACCCTTTGAACTTCGGTCCCATGTGCATATGGCGAGTGCAGAGAGTGGTCACGACCCGGCACCGAACCGTGGCGTGGGGCTCTTGTACTCTCGGAGGGTAGCCCCGATCCACGACCCGGAAAGAAAGGGGAAAAGTTGCACGTGTGACTCTAGGGAGTAACCACGTGACGTGTGTTTAGGTTTCCCTTGCAAGGTTAAGAAATTCGATTCGAATCGTCCGTTTCTCACGGCTATTGAGACTGCTTAACCATTTTTACCCACAGAGTAAGAAGAGGAACAATGAGGATGAATGAACTGGTTGGATGAAAATTTAATGCTTCACCATGTATGCTTTTGGATAGCTGCTTATCTAGAATGGTTAACGAAACTAGAATCTTGAGCTAAAAGTTGAAAGTAAGGACCCACTTGTAGAAGCTTTTCGGCAAAACAAACCCCTGAGCCAAAAGCCTTGCATATCTAGAGTCGGTGGAGTAGATTCCACTACTCGGGTATGTCTTGCTGAGTATTAGGATACTCAGCCTTGCTTATGGCTCGTTTTCAGGTGAGACCTTCGAAGATATGATTGCTAGCTTGACTTGGCCCTGCACTCTTCCCCCTGGTTGGTCGGTGGAATGGGATACGCCCCCGTCCAACGGAGATAACGCCGAGTGATGTCTCGTACGGGCTTCATCGAGACATCCTTATCGTCGAGTAGCTTTCGTTGTTTTATTTTCCGCTGCAACTTAAACTCTAAAGAATGTCTCAGTATGATCATTGAAGTATTTGGTTTCTAAACTCCAAACTTGGTCTGTAATATTTACTTATGTTAATGTTGTAATATTTGCTGGAATGTGGTATTCTCTGGGCTCATCGTCGCATGAGCACTTGTATGTATGGAATTCGATCCGCCCTACCGTGGTTGTATCGGGAGGTTATACCCGACAGACCAGTGGATTACTCCATTTGAAGTGTAAGGTTAACCGAGATTGCCTTAATGGTGATGGTTAATACACTTGAGCCGGATTAATTCAGGTGGTTCTACCACAGCTGGTATCAGAGCCGTAGCTGGTGCCACAGCTGGCAACAGCTGGCGCCAGAGCCGAAATGCATACGCCAGAGAATGCGACAAGCCTTAAAAACTTATTTTCATAAAACTTGACTAGAAGGATGTGTTGCGAAATACGTTGGTACGTTAAGGATGGTGCCTAGTTCGTAAAGCCCTAAGGGATTATGGGAAAGTACTAGGTGGCTATCTAACTTATGAAATATTATCGACTGACTTCCAGCACATTACTTTCTCTCAAAACTTACTTTCATGCACAACCGACCTTAATTTCTGTAACGACGCACTCAGCGCTGAGGTAAGAAGGTAAGGATCCTCAGCCAACTGAGGGAGCTTGGCCTTCCTGTCGGTGATGCGAACCGAACGCTGCCCTCAAGCAGTGGCTTACTTGAGGTGCTGCCAATATGCCAACTGTTCGTTGAACATATTGGGAGTAGAAGGTTTGGCGCAGGGTATGGCGATCGCTGTTCATACCCCCATCTCATGACGGTACCCCCGTGAATACGCTATCTCGATAGCGTATGTTAACGTCGTCTGTACGGCGGAAATTGTACAGATATCATTTCTATAAGTAAACGGTAATGAATACGGACGCTTTCATGAGTGCTGGCATGAAAGGTTCATGAAATATATATGCTTTGTCAATCTTCTGCAGGTACACTAACCGCGATTACGATAAGTTAAGGAACGATTAGAAAAACTCGACTAGCTATTATAGCGAGAGCCGTATTGTGTATGCCACCGAGACTATCTTCGTAAGACCAAAAGTATTTGGCAGTTATTTTATTTTGTGAGGACGAATAGGACGTGCATGCATTATAACCATATATATCGGAAAGTGAAAATACGTTGTATGAGAGTGGTAAGGTTCTTGCGTATCTAAGCGTGGTTTGCATAAGGACTATCTAGCGAATCTGTCAGAAATCTGCCATGGCCGAAAAGAGCGATTTATTGACCAAAGAAAATGACCTGTTCTGGTAAAGTTCATGTTGAAAGAATTGTTCCAAATTTTGTGTTCTATCTTCTGTTCCAAAATCAAAAATTCTGAACTTCTGGATAATAAGAAATAACAGAAACCTTGGAACGTCAGAATTCTGTCCAGAATAAGCACTTCTGCCTCTTAAAATTTTAGGCCCCCTTCCTGCGGTTTTCTGCAAAAGAGCACAACACAAAACCTGTTCCAAATTTACCCAGAAAGCTTCTGTTAAAATCTGGTAAATTTTGGCTGGGTAGATTTTCCCTGGTGCACGAAACTCTAGCCCTCTATTCACTGAAAATTCTGGGTAGACAGAGAGGTAAAACCTGAAAAGAAAGATCATCTTAGAGACCTATCTATCTCTGGAGTTGACTAGCAAAGTTGTTCACAAATACCTTAGGAGTGATCTGGTGAAATTTGAGAATTTTTGGATTAGAACTGTGGAAGTTATGGTTATTTTTGCACAGTATACAGAATCTGTCCTTGTGCTGTTCACAGTTCTTCGCTATCTCACTCCATTTGACCTTTTGTTCAGATGGCCGAGCCTGTTGCTATGATGGTGGATGAGGATGGACGCGTACACTCGCAGTGTCTCCACTGGGAGGGCTTTCCCTCTATTTTGTGGGATGTTCTGCGTACCGCGGGCTATGTAATTCCCCCATGTTACGCCGGACTGGAGTTTGCAGAGAATGGAGTTACCCAGTGCCGTGTCAACGTAACTGTCTCTCCACACCCGCTACACCCGGAGTGGCCCGCCTTGGAGCTTGAGGCTGTTGGTCGCCGTTTGGCCGATACTTGGAAGCTTGCAGCCATGAGGGCGCTCACCACTTTTTGTGCGCAGCGACCCGAGGTTGTCACACTCACTCCCATTTGATTGTTTCCTGCTGCCCAGGACAACGACCCCTTTTGGCTCAACAGGGTGCAGCACGCACAGTACTTGGTAGACTTTCACGCCCAGGAAACTATTCATACCTCCGTGCGGTGCATGAGTGCACTCTACTGACTTCAGACTCTCCAGAGTCAGGCGCTTGAGCAGCTCACTGATCTTGCTCGGGCCTACCACATGATGGCGGATACCAGGGATGAGCAGATTAAGGAGCTCAGTCAGGATCTTGAGGACAGAGATGCTCAGATTGGCCAACTTGAGGGCCAAATTCAGGAGCAGGACACTCTCATGGGTGAGAGAGATGCCACGATAGCACAGTTGGAGGAACAACTCCATGATTTGAGCCTTGAGTTGGAGGATGCTAATGAGCACATTCAGTGGCACCATGATCAGAATGACCATCCCCATGAGGAGGACATGGAGGAAGACGAGGAGGAGCCACAGGAGATTGATGGTATCTCCGGTATGGATTTCGAGGGTGAGGTACCACAGGCACCTCAGATGGGAGCTCACTCTCCTGCTCACAGCGAGTCGTCCGTTAACGACTTGGATGACTTCTAGATGACGACCTAGGAGGACTTTTGCACATACTCCTCGATAGGGTAGCCTAACTTTTGGCAAGTGTTGTAATAGGCTAACTCAGAGTTGAGTAACTCTTTTGTAATGGGTACACCTGAACCATGTGGATACCCTCAGCATGTAAGGAACGACGATAAACTTGGGTGATTCGTTGTAAGTTGGTAAACAATGAAATCCATAATCGCTGAGACATGTCGGAATTTTTATCCATGTCTCCTTGCATTTCTTGGCTGAGTGTTGAATACCAAACTTGTGCTAAATTTTGTGATCGTGGTTCTCACAAAAATTCAGCATCATTGGACCTCGCTAGTTTAAGTTATAGGCGAAACAGTACCGATCAATCTGCTGAAAAACAGCTAAGACAGTAAGGCAAAGGACGAGCCTTTCGGCCACCTTAGCTATAGTTCTAGCGCCGAAGTTAAATACCAAAGTGGTGCATTCCTAAATTCTCTGACTACTGCCAAAGTTTGAGATGTTTTGGATGGACCCACAGCAAGCTATGATTTTTCTCGTAGCAAACAAAGATTCTGTCCATACTTCTAGCTGTGATTTCGGAAGTCTATGACTACACCAATCATTTATGAATCAAGGAAGTAATATGGATCGCGTTACTAATGGTAACCTTTCACGTTTCAGATGGTTGGATCAACACGTGGCAACCCCGATGGTTTTGGTGCCGGTGGCAGCCGCTCGCGACAATCGCCACCACCCCCGCCCAGTTTGGTGGAAGTAATGGCCGCTCAAACCGAGCTGCTGCGTCAGATCGTGCAAGGATAGCACCAGCAGAGGGGTGGGCACAATGCTCACCAACCCCAAGCTGCAGGATACACGGATTTCCTAGGGACCCAGCCGCCCTTGTTCCATAAGATCGAGGAACCCCTGGACGCAGATGCATGGATTCGCACCATCGAATCCAAGTTCACACTACTTGTGGCCCCATGCTCAGAGGCCAACAAAGCTCGTTTTGCCGCGCAACAGCTTCGCGGTACCACTCGACTGTGGTGGGACCACTATTCTGCGATGCTCTCGGCTGACCATGTGGTCGACTGGGATGAGTTCAAGACCGCGTTCCGGGCACATCATATCCCCGAGGGTCTCATGGAGAGGAAGTTGAACGAGTTCCTGGCACTCACCCAGGGCACCCGCACCGTACTGCAGTACGCCCAGGCGTTCAACAACCTATGCCAGTATGCGGGCTATCACGCTGATACGGATGCCAAGAAGCGTGATCGTTTCCGCCGAGGTCTGAACACCAAGCTTATGGAACGTCTGAACCTAGCCAGGGCTGACACCTACAACGAATTGGTCAATATGGCCATTACCCAGGAAGACTGTATCATGGCACACCGGGCAGAGAAGAAGTGAAAGGCACCCGCTGGACCATCAAGTGCTCAACCACCAAGGTATCGCATCGTGCAAAATGCCGCGCCCACCGCTCCACCAAGGGCCCCTCAGCCAGGGAGATGGATTGCCAGACCCCCACAGCCGCCAGGCATGGTATGACCCCCGATGCCTCCACAGAACGGTCCGAGGCCCATTCTTCAATAGTCTCTTCGACCCAGCCCCGCGAATCGTTGCTTCAAATGCGGGAGTTTTAACCACTTTGCACGAGAATGCCCTCTGTCTGGGCAGCCCAACCAAGGTCAGGGATCCAACCCGAACACCAAGAACAGGGGCAAGAGACAAACCCTGCAAGTCAAGCAAGGACGGATTAACTTCACCACGCTTGCAGAGCTTCCAGAAGGAGCCCCAGTGATGTCGGGTACATTCTCTATCCATAACAAGCCTGCAGTTATATTATTTGATTCTGGTGCATCGCATAGTTTCATAAGTGCAAAATTCGGTGCAAAAGTAGGCTTGGATGTTTGTCACACAAAAGGGTCGTATATGATATCAACACCGGGTGGTAAAATTGCTTCAAACCAAATGGTCAGACAAGTACCAGTCAAGTTGGGTAGTAAAACCATCGACACAGAGCTTGTCCTTTTACCCCTTGACGGCATGGATATTATTTTGGGAATGAACTGGATGACTATGCATGGAGTCACACTAGACCTTTCTTCCCGAGCCGTTGAGATAAATTCACCTAGTCACGGAGCCACTACCCTTTACCTACCATTCCTAGATTGCACGAATTCCTGTGCTTACAAGATGGAAGGACTTAAGCTAGATGATATTCCTGTGGTAAACGAGTATGCCGACGTTTTTCCGGATGACTTACCAGGAATGCCACCGGATAGGGACATTGAGTTCATCATTGAACTACAACCAGGCACTGCACCTATATCCAAAAGACCATATAGGATGCCCCCTAAAGAGTTGGCAGAGCTAAAAATTCAACTCCAAGAACTACTGGACAAAGGTTTCATTCGCCCTAGCGCGTCACCTTGGGGATGTCCAGCCCTATTCGTAAAGAAGAAGGATGACAGTTTGAGGTTATGTGTTGACTACCGACCTCTCAATGCGGTAACTGTTAAAAATAAATACCCACTTCCCCGTATCGATGTACTCTTCGATCAATTAGCTGGAGCCAGAGTCTTCTCAAAGATTGATCTTCGTTCGGGATATCATCAAATCAAGATTTGCCCGTGCGATATTCCTAAGACTGCCTTCTCCACACGATATGGACTATATGAGTTTTTGGTCATGTCCTTTGGACTCACCAACGCCCCTGCCTATTTCATGTATCTCATGAATTCGGTATTCATGCCCGAACTGGACAAATTCGTCGTAGTGTTCATCGACGACATCCTTATCTATTCCAAGGATGAGGAAGAGCATGCAAAGCACCTGCACATTGTTCTTCAACGTCTAAGAGACCATCAGCTCTATGCTATGTTTTCTAAGTGTGAATTCTGGTTGGATACTGTAAAATTCTTAGGTCACACGATCTCCAGCGAAGGCATAGCTGTTGACCCCAGCAAGGTACAAGAGGTGATGGATTGGAAACCCCCTACCTCTGTTCATCAGATTCGCAGTTTTCTCGGCTTAGCCGGTTACTACCGCCGCTTCATCCCGGATTTCTCTCGAATTGCTAAGCCCATGACTGAACTGTTAAAGAAGGAAGTAAAGTTTGTATGGAATGAGAAATGTGAAGAAGCTTTCCACACTCTCAGAGAGCATCTGACTACTGCACCTATGTTAGCTCAACCCGATAATACCAAGTCATTTGATGTGTATTGTGACGCATCGGGTACTGGTCTAGGATGTGTGCTTATGCAAGAGAATCGAGTGATTGCATATGCCTCACGAGCCCTTCGGCCCCATGAACAGAATTATCCCACTCATTATCTTGAGCTTGCAGCCGTCATTCACGCTCTGAAGATATGGAGGCACTATCTCATGGGTACACAGTGCAATATCTACACGGATCATAAGAGTCTCAAGTATATCTTCACACAAGCCGATCTGAATATGAGACAACGAAGATGGCTAGAATTAATCAAGGATTATGACCTTGAAGTGCACTATCACCCCGGCAAGGCTAAGGTAGTCACGGATACACTAAGCCGCAAGTCCCATTGCCATTGCTTATTCATGGAGTCCTACCATGAGACATTGTGTGCAGAAATGAGGAAGCTTAACATGGAAATGGTTTCCCAAGGCACTCTAGATCACATCTCAGTTGAGCCCACTCTTCACGACCAAATCGTCATGGCACAACTACATGATGAAGGAATTAAGATCATCAAACAAAAACTCTCTCTAGGAGAGGAGAAGTATAAATGTTTCCGCCAGGACCATAAGGGAGTCCTATGGTTCGAAAGTCGTATAGTCGTTCCGAAGAATCGTGGACTCCGCAAGCAAATTCTTGATGAGGCAGACCTTTCCAAATTCTCTATCCACCCCGGCAGTAGCAAAATGTATCAAGACCTAAGGCAAAACTTCTGGTGGACTAGAATGAAAAGGGAAATTGCTACGTATGTCTCAGAATGTGACACGTGCCAGAGAGTAAAAGCTAGCCACTTGAAGGTAGCCGGTACACTTCAACCGTTACCTATACCATCCTGGAAATGGGAAGACATAAGTATGGACTTCATCATTGGACTACCAAACACTTCCCAGAAACATGATTCCATATGGGTTATCGTGGATAGACTCACAAAAACGGCACATTTTCTTCCGGTACACACTACCTATTCTACCAAGAAATATGCCGAGATTTACCTCGATCGTATTGTTTGCCTACATGGAATACCTAAGACAATTATTTCTGATCGTGGTCCTCAGTTTGTAGCACGCTTTGGGAACAACTGCAAACGTCTCTGGGCACAAAACTGATTCGCAGCTCAGCATACCATCCTCAGATTGACGGACAAACGGAAAGAGTAAACCAAATTCTTGAAGACATGCTGAGAGCTTGCGTCATTCACTATGACAAGAATTGGGACAAATGCCTAGCCCTAGCAGAGTTCTCGTACAACAATAGCTATCAAACGAGTTTGAAGATGGCACCGTTTGAGGCCCTGTACGGACGAAGGTGTCGAACTCCTTTGAGCTGGTCACAAACCGGAGAACGTAAAATAATTGGACCCGACCTGGTAATCGAGGCAGAGGAGAAAGTAAAAGTAATACAAGCAAATCTTAAAGCCGCACAAGCCCGACAAAAGAGCTATTCTGACAAAAGGAGAAAGCCCCTAAAGTTCGAAGTTGGCGATCATGTCTATCTTCGAGTTTCGCCAACCAAGGGAGTGCAAAGATTCGGAATCAAAGGCAAACTAGCTCCCCGTTATGTTGGTCCCTACGAAATCATTGAGAGGTGCGGACCCGTAGCCTACAAATTACGACTGCCCCCTCAGGTCACGGCCACCCATGATGTCTTCCACGTATCTCAACTCAAGAAGTGTATTCGAGTCCCTACCGAGATTGTGGAACAAGAGGAAATATCGTTGGAACCCGACCTCTCGTATGTCGAACACCCAGTTAAAATTCTGGATCAAAAAGAAAGAGAGACCAGGAGGAAAGTGATTAGAATGTATAAAGTACAATGGAATCACCACACGGAAGAAGAAGCCACCTGGGAAACCGAGAGCTACCTAAACCAAAATTTCCCTGGGTTTCTTATCTCAACCACTGGTATGTGCACCCACGTCCACACTAAGAATTACCGAATCTCGGGGCGAGATTCTTGTTAAGGGGGGAAGACTGTGACAACCCTGGTAAAATTTCATTTCTAAAATCAGTATCATTAGCCTAACCCTATGCTTAACCAACTAATAAAAGGGTGAAAAGAATTAGAACGGATTAAGTTGAAATTCAAATCGAATTTGGGCACATTTGGACACATTTGAAACTTTTAAATTAACTTTCAAATCATAATCCAAATGAGATGTTGCCTGAAACCAAACTTGTAGAACTTTTTATTCTGAACAACTTTCATGTTCAAAAGTTTTAGAAATTCAAATTAGAAAGAGGAGAAAACGCCCTGTTTGCACCCAGCCCCCTGAAGTTTTTCAAATTCTCGCAATCAGGCCCCTCGCTCCCCCCCTCTCTCTCCTCCCCGCCCGACCGCCGCGCGCCAGGTGGCCGGCGACGCCTGACCGGCGCGAGGCGCCAGGCCCGTGGCCGCCTTGCCTCTCCCCCACGCGCGGCTTTGCCCCCTCCCCACGCCGTGCTGCCCAGTGAGCATCCGCGCGTGCGCGAGCCGTGCCGCGCCCAGCCTCGCCGCCCGCCGCGCCCAACCGCCGCACCCCGCCGTGCCACCCCGGCTCCCGCACCCCGCCCGTCGCTGCGTCTGCCCTCCGCCCGAGCCGCTGCAGCAGCTGCTCCCCCACTCCGCGCGCCGCGCTATCTCCTCTCTGCCACGCCAAATCCCGGCCGCCCAGTCGCCCGCGCCCGCTCGCCGCACGCCGCACCGGCGTTCTGCTGCCGCCCGCCGTGGCCAGTGCGCGCCGTGCCGTGCCTCCGCCCCGCGCGACGCCCAAGCCCCTCCACACCCCCTCCTGCCCCTATAAAAGCCGCGCCCCCGGCCGCCCGCGCGAGCCACCGCAGCCAGAACACCGTCGCCACCGCCATTGCCGCCGCCGAGCGCCGCCCGCCCGTGGACAGCCCTCCACCGCCGCCCACTGCCCAAATTGGAGTGACAGCCACCACTACATCATCCCCCTGAAGCTCGCCGACCCGCCCAACACCGCCCAGAACCACCGGAGCGCCGCCGCCCGCGCTGCCGCCGCCGCCGCCGCCCCTGCTCGCCGTGGGCAGCTCGACCCCGACATCCTCCGTCCAAGCCAAGCCCCTGAGCAGCTTCTCCACGCGCCACTGAAGCTCGCAAACCGGACCAGGCCGCCCCAAGCCCGCCGGAGCACCGCCGTCGACTCGTGCCGCGCTGCCGCCGCCTCTGCTCCAACGTCGGTGAGCCCTTCCCGGCCGCCCCCCCCACCTGAACAACACCCCCACGAGGTAGCCCTCGCACCCCTGAACCTTCCCCGACCCTCACCCCTTGCCGCCGGCGAGCCCCTCGCCGGAATTTCGGCCAGCCACCGTACCCGAGCCGCCCGAGGACCCAATTGCAAGAATTTAAATCTTTAGAAGGGTCTGCACGTAAGATTCAAGGACCCAGTTGTAAAAGAAAGTTTCAAATCTAGATTCAAATTCAGTGAACTTGTAAAATTCGTATAAAATCGTAGAAAATTCAGAAAAATGCAAACTCAACTGTTCTGGAGTCCTTAGAATAAACTCTACAACTTTTGTTACAAAAAGTTTCTCAGATTCTCCACATATTTTGCTCTACCTTAAATGGAAGCTTTAATAAACTTATTTTGTACCCATGGTTGTAGACCAACGCTGACCGTAAAATTTGGACAGTGAGTTAGTTGCTTAATTTTTAGGGCTGTGTAAAAAGACCAGGCCCAAATTCCATCTCTAGCTTTACTGTTTATTAAACTTATTTTCATACCATGATTAGGTAGAATATTTTTATCCCTACTGTTAGGTTATGAATCACCTAACGAAACTTTCTCTATGCTGGTGTAATGGTACCTAGATGCCAGAGAAAAATTGGGAGACTTTATATCTCACAGGAACCTAATTATTTGATTTATGTGCTAATAACCTACATTAAATCAAGGAAATAGTATCTTAGCTTGGAAAATTCTCAAATTTTTACTAAGAGATACACTATGGTACAGGTTGCTGTGTAAAAAGTTGCATCGACAAAAACCTTCTGTAGTGTACTGTAAAAATGAATCCTTGAATAACCTAGGTGTGTAATGTCATATTTTCTATGCTCTGAATACAGCATAATAAATCCTACATGCTTAAATGAAAGCTCTGAAAAATCTTAGACTCAGTTGTTGCACCATTTGTCCTGTACAAAAAGAAAAAAAGTCTAATAGCAACTATGTAATATATTTTTCATAATTAATCTGCTACATGAAATTGTCTGAAAATTTTACAGTAAGCACATATTTCCCTGATGTGCCTAAATCCAAAGTTTCATGACCAGAAACTATCCACTATAGTAATTACACTTAAATCATGTCGATTACCATTACCACGACTTAAACTTGTGCATTCATGTAGAATCGACGACTCTCGCCGACGGAACTTACGAGCTGGCGCCCGCATCCGAGAGTGAGCAGAGTGAAGCTCAAGTGAATTTAACTGAAGCTCTTGAAGACCCGAGCCCAAGTTCGGAAGAGCCCCAAGCTAACTGCGAAGGCAAGCCCCGGAGCATAACCTATTTCTTTCCTAATTATGCAACTCATTACTCTTTGCTTGTGCATTAAGTTTATAGGAGTTGAATGAAAACTTAGTTGCATGATGTTAGGAACCCATGCTTGAAAACTAGATGTAAGGTTCGATAGAATGCTGTGCTAATAGGACTCCGGTAAAAGCCGAGTGATTTCCTGTCACTCACGAGAAAATAGGAGTTGAATGTCTACTACACGCTGCAATCATAAGGACACGGACGGGCTATGGAACGATGGTTACGATTGAGGCCCGTCTGTCTAGTGAAAAATGCTAAGGCCGCAGGGTGTGGTAGTGATGGTTAAGTCTTTGAACGTACTAAACACATGCCGAGATTATGGGAATCGGTAAGCTTAAGTACCTGATTGGCCCGGCTAGGGGACGGCATCCTACCCTTTGAACTTCGGTCCCATGTGCATATGGCGAGTGCAGAGAGTGGTCATGACCCGGCGCCGAACCGTGGCGTGGGGCTCTTGTACTCTCGGAGGGTAGCCCCGATCCACGACCCGGAAAGAAAGGGGAAAAGTTGCACGTGTGACTCTAGGGAGTAACCACGTGACGTGTGTTTAGGTTTCCCTTGCAATGTTAAGAAACTCGATTCGAATCGTCCGTTTCTCACGGCTATTGAGACTGCTTAACCATTTTTACCCACAGAGTAAGAAGAGGAACAATGAGGATGAATGAACTGGTTGGATGAAAATTTAATGCTTCACCATGTATGCTTTTGGATAGCTGCTTATCTAGAATGGTTAACGAAACTAGAATCTTGAGCTAAAAGTTGAAAGTAAGGACCCACTTGTATAAGCTTTTCGGCAAAACAAACCCCTGAGCCAAAAGCCTTGCATATCTAGAGTCGGTGGAGTAGATTCCACTACTCGGGTAAGTCTTGCTGAGTATTAGGATACTCAGCCTTGCTTGTGGCTCGTTTTCAGGTGAGACCTTCGAAGATATGATTGCTAGCTTGACTTGGCCCTGCACTCTTCCCCCTGGTTGGTTGGTGGAATGGGATACGCCCCCGTCCAACGGAGATAACGCCGAGTGATGTCTCGTACGGGCTTCATCGAGACATCCTTATCGTCGAGTAGCTTTCGTTGTTTTATTTTCCGCTGCAACTTAAACTCTAAAGAACGTCTCAGTATGATCATTGAAGTATTTGGTTTCTAAACTCCAAACTTGTTGTGACAACCCTGGTAATTAAAATTCCAAAATCAATGTCATTAGCCTAACTCTATGTTTTAAACCAACTAATGAAAGGGTGGAAAGAATTAAAACGAGTTCAGTTGGAATTCAAATTTAAATTGAGCACATTTGGTTACTTTTGAACTTTTAAATTTAACTTTCAAACTATAAGCCAAATGAGATTTTGCCTGAAACCAAAGTTGTAGAACTTTTTATTGTGAACAACTTTCGTGTTCAAAAGTTTTTGAAATTCAAATCAGAAAGAGGAGAAAACGCCCTGTTTGCACCCAGCCCCCTGAAGTTTTTCGAATTTTTGCACTTCGGTCCCTCCCTCCTCTGCCGCACCGCGCGCGCGCTCGCCCGCCCGCCGCGCGCCAGGTGGCCGGCGTCGCCTGACCGGCGCGGAGCGCCAGGCCAGTGGCCGCCGCACCACCCCGCCACGGCCGGCTTTGCCCCGCCCCCACGCCGCGCGGCCAGTCAGAGCCCGCGCGTGCTGCCGCGCCCAGCCCGCCGCCCGGCCACCCAGTAGCCGCGCTCCGCCGTGCCGCCCCGGCCCCCGCGCCCCGCCAGCTGCCGCGCCTGCCCTCCGCCCGAGCCGCTGCAGCAGCTGCTCCCCAATCCGCACGCCGCGCTATCTCCTCGCGCCCACGCCAAAATCTCAGCCGCCCAGTCGCCCGCGCCCGCTCGCCGCACGCCGCGCCGGCGTTCTGCCGCCGCCCGCCGCGCCCAGTGCACGCCGTTGCCGTGCCCCGCCCCGCGCGTCGCCCAGGCACCTCCACACCCCCTCCTGTCCCTATAAAAGCACCACCCCGGCCACGCGCGCGAGCCACCGCAGCCTAGAACGCCTCGCCGTCGCCATCGCCGCCGCCGAGCACCACCCGTCCGTGGACAGCCCACTGCCGCCGCCCACTGCCCAAACTGAGCCCCCAGCCACCACTACATCACCCCACCGCAGCTCGCCGACCCACCCAACGCCACCCAGAGCCACCGGAGCGCCGCCGCCCGCGCTGCCGTCGCCGCCGCCGCCCCTGCTCGCCGTGGACAGCACGACCCCAACCCCCTCCGTCCAAGCCGAGCCCCTGAGTAGCTTCCCCACGCGCCACTGAAGCTCACCGACCTGACCACGCCGCCCCAAGCCCGCCGGAGCACCGCCGTCGACGCGAGCCGCGCCGCCGCCGCCTCTGCTCCAACGCCGGCGAGCCCTTCCCGGCCGTCCCCCACCTGAACAACACCCCCACAAGGTAGCCCTCGCACCCCTGAACCTTCCCCGACCCTCGCCCCTCGCCGCCGGCGAGCCCCCTCGCCGGAATTTCGGCCGGCCGCCGTACCCGAGCCGCCCGAGGACCCAATTGCAAGAATTTAAATCTTTAGAAGGGTCTGAGCGTAAGATTCAAGGACCTAGTTGTAAAAGAAAGTTTCAAACCTAGATTCAAATTCAGTGAACTTGTAAAATTCGTATAAAATCGTAGAAAATTCAGAAAAATGCAAACTCAACTGTTCTGGAATCCTCAGAACAAACTCTACCACTTGTGTTACAAAAGTTTTCTCAGTATCTCAAAATATTTTGCTCTACATTAAATAGAAGCTTAAAAAGACTTATTTTGTACCCACTGTTCTAGAACAATGCTGACCCTAGATTTTGGGCAGTGAATTAGTTGCTTGATGTTTAGGACTGTGTAAAAAGACCAGGCCCAAATTCCATCTCTAGCTCTACTGTTTGTTAAACTTAGTTTTAATTCATATGTAAGTAGAATGTTTTATCCCGGCAGTTAGGTGGTGAGTCACCCATTGAAACTTTTCCTATGCTAATGTATTGGTACCTAGAAGCCAGAGAAAAATTAGGGGATTTTTTATCTTACAGTAACCCACTTATTTGATTTATGTGCTAATAACATACATTAAATCAAGAAAATAGTATCTTAGCTTGGAAAATTCTCAAATTTTTACTGGGAGATAAAATATGGTAGAGGTTGCTGTGTAAAAAGTTCCATGGACAAAAACCCTGTGTAGTGTCCTGTAAAAATGAATCTTTGAATAGCCTAGGTGTAGAATGTCATATTCTCTATGCTCTGGATACTGCATGATAAATCCTACAAAAATTACAGTAGCTTCTGCATGCTCAAGTGAGAGCTCTGTAACAATCTTAGACTCATTTGTTGCACCAATTGTTCTGTACAAAAAGAACAAGTATCTAACAGCAACAATGAAATGTATTTTTCAGAATTAATCTGTTACATAAAATTGGCTGAACATTTTACAGTAAGCACATCTTTCCTTGATGTGCCTAAATCCAAAATTTCATGACCAGAAACTATCCCTTGTAGTAATTACTCTCAAATCGTAATCAAGTGCCATTTCCACGACTTAAACTTGTGCACTCATGTAGAATCGACGACTCTCGCCGACGGAACTTACGAGCTGGTGCCCGCGTCCGAGAGTGAGCAGCGTGAAGCTCAAGCAAATCTAACTGAAGTTTTTGAAGACCCGAGCCCAAGTTCGGAAGATCCCCAAGCGAACTGCGAAGGCAAGCCCCGGAGCATAACCCATTCTTTCCGAAATTATGCAACTCATTACTCTTGCTTGTGCATTAAGTTTATAGGAGTTGGATGGAAACTTAGTTGCATGATGTCAGGAACCCTTGCGTGAAAACTAGATGTAAGGTTCGATAGACTGCTGTGCTAATAGGACTTCGGTAAAAGTCGAGTGATTTCCTGTCACTCGCGAGAAAATAGGAGTTGAATGGCTACTACACGCTGCAATCATAAGGACACGGACGGGTTATGTAACGATGGTTACGATTGAGGCCCGTCTGTCTAGTGAAAAATGCTAAGGCCGCAGGGTGTGGTAGTGATGGTTAAGTCTTTGAACGTACTAAACACATGCTGAGATTATGGGAACCGGTAAGCTTAAGTACCTGATTGGCCCGGCAAGGGGACGGCATCCTACCCTTTGAACTTCGGTCCCATGTGCATATGGCGAGTGCAGAGAGTGGTCACGACCCGGCGCCGAACCGTGGCGTGGAGCTCTTGTACTCTCGGAGGGTAGCCCCGATCCACGACCCGGAAAGAAAGGGGAAAAGTTGCACGTGTGACTCTAGGGAGTAACCACGTGACGTGTGTTTGGGTTTCCCTTGCAAGGTTAAGAAATTCGATTCGAATCGTCCGTTTCTCACGGCTATTGAGACTGCTTAACCATTTTTACCCACAGAGTAAGAAGAGGAACAATGATGATGAATGAACAGGTTGGATGAAAAATTTAATGCTTCACCATGTATGCTTTAGATAGCTGCTTACCTAGACTGGCTAACGAAACTAGAATCTTGAGCTAAAAGTTGAAAGTAAGGACCCACTTGTAGATGCTTTTCGGCAAAACAAACCCCTGAGCCAAAAAGCCTGGCATGTCTAGAGTCGGTGGAGTAGTTTCCACTACACATGTAAGTCTTGCTGAGTATTAGTATACTCAGTCTTGCTTGTGACTCGATTTCAGGTGAGCCCTTCGAAGACATGATTGCTAGCTTGACTTGGCCCTGCACTCTTCCCCCTGGTTGGTCGGTGGAATGGGACGCGCCCCCGTCCAACGGAGATAAGACCGAGTGATGTCTCGTACGGGCTTCATCGAGATATCCTGCATCGTCGAGTAGTTTCCGTTGTTTATTTTCCGCTGCAACTTAACTCTGAAGAACTTATTTATGTTAATTGAAGTATTTGGTTTCTAAGCTCAGAACTTGGCCCGTAATGTTTACTTATGTTAATGTCGTAATATTTGCTGGAATGTGGTATTCCCTGGGCTCATCGTCGCATGAGCATTTGTATGTACGGCGCTCGATCCGTTCACCGTGGTTGTATCGGGAGGTTATACCCGACAGACCAGTGGATTACTCCGTTTGAAGTGTAAGGATAACCGAGAATGCCTTAATGGTGATGGTTAATACACTTGAGCCGGATTAATTCAGGTGGTTCTGCCACAGCTGGTATCAGAGCCGTAACTGGTGCCACAGCTGGCAACAGCGGACACCAGAGCCGAAATACATACGCCAGAGAATGCTACAAGCCTTAAAAACTCATTTTACTAAAACTTGACTAGAAGGTTGTGTTGCGAAATGCGTTGGTACGTTAAGGATGGTGCCTAGTTCGTAAAGCCCTAAGGGATTATGGGAAAGTTTACTAGGTGGCTATCTAGCTTCTATAAATATTATCAACTGACTTCCAGCACATTACCTTCTGTCAAAACTTACTTTCATGCACAACCGACCTTAAATTCTGTAACGACGCACTCGTCGCTAAGGTAAGAAGGTAAGGATCCTCAGCCAACTGAGAGAGCTTGGCCTTCCTGTCGGTGATGCGAACCGAACGCTGCCCTCAAGCAGTGGCTTACTTGAGGTGCTGCCAATATGCCAACTGTTAGTTGAACATATTGGGAGCAGAAGGTTCGGCGCAGGGTATGGCGATCGCTGTTCATACCCCCGTCTCATGACGGTACCCCCGTGAATACGCTATCTCGATAGCGTATGTTAACGTCGTCTGTACGGCGGAAATTGTACAGATATCGTTTCTATAAGTAAACGGTAATGAATACGGACGCTTTCATGAGTGCTGGCATGAAAGGTTCATGAAATATATATATGCTTTGTCAATCTTCTGCAGGTACACTAACCGCGATTACGATAAGTTAAGGGACGAGTAGAAAGACTCGACTAGCTATTATAGGAGAGCCGTATTGTGTAAGCCACCGAAACTATCTTCGTAAGACCAAAGCTATTTGGCAATTGTTTTATTTTGTGAGGACGAATAGGACGTGCATACATTATAAACATATGTATCTGAAATCAAAAATGCGTTGTATGAGAGTGGTAAGGTTCTTGCGTATCTAAGCGTGGTTTGCATAAGGACTATCTAGCGAATCTGTCACAAATCTGCCATGACCAAAAAGAGCGATTTATTGACCCAAGAAAATGACCTTTTCTGGAGAAGTTCATGTTGAAGAAATTGTCCCAAATTCTGTGTTCTATCTCCTATTCAAAAATGAAAAATTCTGAACTTATGGATAATAAGAAATAACAGAAACCTTGGAGCGTCAGATTTCTGTCCAGAATAAGCACTTCTGCCCCTTAAATTTTTAGGCCCCCTTCCTGCGGTTTTCTGCAAAAGAGCACAACACGAAACTTGTTCCAAATTTACCCAGAAAGCTGCTGTTAAAATTTGGTAAATGTTGGCTGGGTAGATTTTCCCTGGTGCACGAAACTCTAGCCCTCTGTTCACTGAAAATTCTGGGTAGACAGTAAGGTAAAACCTGAAAAGAAAGACCATCTTAGAGACCTAATTAGCTCTGGAGTTGACTAGCACAGTTGTTCACAAATACCTTAGGAGTGATCTGGTGAAATTTGAGAATTTTTGGATTAGAACTGTGGGAGTTATGGTTATTTTTGCACACTATACAGAATCTGCCCTATTGCTGTTCACAGTTTTCACTATCTCACTCCATTTGATCTTTTGTTCAGATGGCCGAGCCTGTTGATATGATGGTGGATGAGGATGGACGCGTACACTCGCAGTGTCTCCACTCGGAGGGCTTTCCCTCTATTTTGTGGGATGTTCTGCGTACCGCGGGCTATCTAATTCCCCCACGTTACGCCGGACTGGAGATTGCAGAAAATGGAGTTACCCAGTGCCGTGTCAACGTGACTATCTTTCCGCACCCGCTACACCCGGAGTGGCCCGCCTTGGAGCTTGAGGCTGTTGGTCGCCGTTTGGCCGATACTTGGGAGCTTGCAGCCATGAGGGCGCTCACCACGTTTTGTGCGCAGCGTCCCGAGGTTGTCACACTCACTCCCATTGGATTGTTTCCTGCTGCCCAGGACGACGACCCCTTCTGGCTCAACAGGGTGCAGCACGCACAGTACTTGGTAGACTTTCATGCCCAGGAAACTATTCATACCTCTGTGCGGTGCATGAGTGCACTCTACCGGCTTCAGACTCTCCAGAGTCAGGCACTCGAGCAGCTCACTGATCTTGCTCAGGCCTACCATATGATGGCAGATACCAGGGATGAGCAGATAAAGGAACTCAGTCAGGATCTTGAGGACAGAGATGCTCAGATTGGCCAACTTGAGGGCCAAATCCAGGAGCAGGACACTCTCATGGGTGAGAGAGATACCACGATAGCACAGTTGGAGGAGCAGCTCCATGATCTGAGCCTTGAGTTGGAGGATGCTAATGAGCACATTCAGTGGCATCATGATCAGAATGACCATCCCCATGAGGACGACATGGAGGAGGATGAGGAGGAGCCACAGGAAATTGATGGTATCTCAGGTATGGATTTAGAGGGTGAGGTACCACAGGCACCTCAGATGGGAGCTCACTCTCTTGCTCACAGCGAGTCGTCCGTCAACGACTTGGATGATTTCTAGAGGACGACCTAGGAGGACTTTTGCACATACTCCTCGATAGGGTAGCCTAACTTTTGGCAAGTGTGGTAATAGGCTAACTAGGAGTTGAGTAACTCTTTTGTGTTGGGTACACCTGAACCATGTGGATACCCTCAGCATGTAAGGAACGGCGATAAACTTGGGTGATTTCGTTGTAATTTGGTAAACAATGAAATCCACAATCGCTGAGACTTGTCGGAATTTTTACCCATGTCTCCTTGCATTTCTTGGCTGAGTGTTGAATACCAGACTTGTGCTAAGTTTTGTGATCTAGGTTCTCACAAAAATTCAGCATCATTGGACCTCGCTAGTTTAAGATATAGGCAAAACCGTACCGACCAAATTGCTGAAAAACAGCTAAGGCAGCAAGGCAAAGGACGAGCTTTTCAACCACCTTAGCCATAGTTCTAGCACCGAAGTTAAATGCCAAAGTGGTGCATTCCTAAATTCTCTGACTACTGCAAGAGTTTGAAATGTTTTGGATGGACCCACGGCAGGCTATGATTTCTCTCGTAGAAAACAGAGATTCTGTCCATACTTCTAGCTGTGACGTCGGAAGTCTATGACTACACCAATTATTTATGAATCAAGAAAGTAACATGGATCGCGTTGCTAATGGTAACCTTTCACGTTTCAGATGGTTGGATCAACCCGTGGCAACCCCGAGGGTTTTGGTGCCGGTGGCAGCCGCACGCGACAATCGCTACCACCCCCGCCCAGTTTGGTGGAAGTGATGGCCGCTCAAACCGAGCTGCTGCGTCAGATTGTGCAAGGACAACACCAGTAGAGGAGTGGGCACAATGCTCACCAACCACAAGCTGCAGGATACACGGATTTCCTAGGGACCCAGCCGCCCTTGTTCCATAAGACAGAGGAACCCCTGGACGCAGATGCATGGATTCGCACTATCGAATCCAAGTTCACACTACTTGTGGCCCCATGCTCAGAGGCCAACAAGGCTCGTTTTGCCGCGCAACAGCTTCGCGGTACCGCTCGTCTGTGGTGGGACCACTATTCTGCGATGCTCCCGGTTGATCATGTGGTCGACTGGAATGAATTCAAGACCGCGTTCCGGGCACATCATATTCCCGAGGGTCTCATGGAGAGGAAGTTGAATGAGTTCCTGGCACTCACCCAGGGCACCCGCACTGTGCTGCAGTACGCCCAGGCGTTCAACAACTTATGTCAGTATGCGGGCTATCACGCTGATACGGATGCCAAGAAGCGTGATCGTTTCCGCCAAGGTCTGAATACCAAGCTCAAGGAACGTCTGAACCTAGCCAGGGCTGACACCTACAACGAGTTGGTCAATATGGCCATTACCCAGGAAGACTGTACCATGGCGCACCGGGCAGAGAAGAAGAGAAAGGCACCTGCGGGACCATCAAGTGTCCAACCACCAAGGTATCGCATCGTGCAAAATACCGCACCCACAGCTCCACCAAGGGCCCCGCAGCCAGGAAGATGGATTGCCAGACCCCCACAGCAGCCAGGCATGGTACGACCCCCGATGCCTCCACAGAATGGTCCGAGGCCCATTCTTCAGCAGTCTCTTCGACCTAGCCCCGCGAATCGCTGTTTCAAATGCGGGAGTTCCAGCCACTTCGCACGAGAATGCCCTCAGCCTGGACAGCCCAACCAAGGTCAAGGATCCAACCCGAACACCAAGAACAGGGGCAAGAGACAGACCCTGCAAGTCAAGCAAGGACGGATTAACTTCACCACGCTTGCAGAGCTTCCTGAAGGAGCCCCAGTGATGTCGGGTACATTCTCTATCCATAACAAGCCTGCAGTTATATTATTTGATTCTGGTGCATCGCATAGTTTCATAAGTGCAAAATTCGGTGCAAAAGTAGGCTTGGATGTTTGTCACACCAAAGGGTCATATATGATATCAACACCGGGTGGTAAAATTGCTTCAAACCAAATGATCAGACAAGTACCAGTCAAATTGGGTAGTAAAACCATCGACACGGACCTTGTCCTTTTACCCCTTGACGGCATGGACATTATTTTGGGAATGAACTGGATGGCTATGCATGGAGTCACACTGGACCTTTCTTCCCGAGCCGTTGAGATAAATTCACCTAGTCTCGGAGCCACTACCCTTTACCTACCGTTTCTAGACTGTACTAATTCCTGTGCTTATAAGATGGAAGGACTTAAGCCAGATAATATTCCTGTGGTAAACGAGTATGCCGATGTTTTCCCGGAGGACTTACCCGGAATGCCACCGGATAGGGACATTGAGTTCGTTATTGAACTACAACCAGGCACTGCACCTATATCCAAAAGACCATATAGGATGCCCCCTAAAGAATTGGCCGAGCTGAAAATTCAACTCCAAGAACTACTGGACAAAGGTTTCATTCGCCCTAGCGCGTCACCTTGGGGATGTCCAGCCCTATTCGTAAAGAAGAAGGATGACAGTTTGAGATTATGTGTGGACTACCGACCTCTCAATGCGGTAACAGTTAAAAATAAATACCCACTTCCTCGCATCGATGTACTCTTCGATCAATTAGCTGGAGCCAGAGTCTTCTCAAAGATTGATCTTCGTTCGGGATATCATCAGATCAAGATTCGCCCGTGCGATATTCCCAAGACTGCCTTCTCCACACGATATGGACTATATGAATTCTTGGTCATGTCCTTTGGACTCACCAATGCCCCTGCTTACTTCATGTATCTCATGAATTCGGTATTCATGCCCGAACTGGACAAATTCGTCTTAGTGTTCATCGACGACATTCTTATCTATTCCAAGGATGAGGAAGAGCATGCCAAGCACCTTCGCATTGTTCTTCAGCGACTCAGAGACCATCAGCTCTATGCTAAGTTTTCTAAGTGTGAATTCTGGTTGGATACTGTAAAGTTCTTAGGTCACACGATCTCCAGCGAAGGCATAGCTGTTGACCCCAGCAAGGTACAAGAGGTGATGGATTGGAAACCCCCTACCTCTGTTCATCAGATTCGCAGTTTTCTCGGCTTAGCCGGTTACTACCGCCGCTTCATCCCGGATTTCTCTCGAATTGCTAAGCCCATGACTGAACTGTTAAAGAAGGAAGTAAAGTTTGTATGGGACGAGAGATGTGAAGAAGCTTTCCACACTCTCAGAGAGCATCTGACTACTGCACCTGTGTTAGCTCAACCCGATAATGCCAAGCCATTCGATGTGTATTGTGACGCATCAGGTACTGGTCTAGGATGTGTGCTTATGCAAGAGAATCGAGTGATTGCATATGCCTCACGAGCCCTTCGGCCCCACGAACACAATTATCCCACGCATGACCTTGAGCTCGCAGCCGTCATTCACGCTCTGAAAATATGGAGGCACTATCTCATGGGTACACAGTGCAATATCTACACTGATCATAAGAGTCTCAAGTATATCTTCACACAAGCCGATCTGAATATGAGACAACGAAGATGGTTAGAATTAATCAAGGATTATGACCTTGAAGTGCACTATCACCCCGGCAAGGCTAATGTAGTCGCGGATGCACTAAGCCGCAAGTCCCATTGCCATTGCTTATCCATGGAATCCTACAATGAGACATTGTGTGCAGAAATGAGGAAGCTTAACATGGAAATGGTTTCCCAAGGCACTCTAGATCACATCTCAGTTGAGCCCACTCTTCACGACCAAATCGTCATGGCACAACTACATGACGAAGGAATCAAGATCATAAAACAAAAACTCTCTCTAGGTGAGGAGAAGTATAAATGTTTCCGCCAGGACCCTAAGGGAGTTCTATGGTTCGAAAGTCGTATAGTCGTTCCGAAGAATCGTGAACTCCGCAAGCAAATTCTTGATGAGGCACACCTCTCCAAATTCTCTATCCACCCCGGCAGTAGCAAAATGTATCAGGACCTAAGGCAAAACTTCTGGTGGACTAGAATGAAAAGGGAAATTGCTACGTATGTCTCGGAATGTGACACGTGCCAGAGAGTAAAAGCTAGCCACTTAAAGGTAGCCGGTACACTTCAACCGTTACCTATACCATCATGGAAATGGGAAGACATAAGTATGGACTTCATCGTTGGACTACCAAACACTTCCCGGAAACATGATTCCATATGGGTTATCGTGGATAGACTCACAAAGACGGCACATTTTCTTCCGGTGCACACCACCTATTCTACCAAGAAATATGCCGAGATTTACCTCGATCGTATTGTTTGCCTGCATGGAATACCTAAGACAATTATCTCCGATCGTGGTCCTCAGTTTGTAGCACGCTTTTGGGAGCAACTGCAAACGTCTCTTGGCACAAAGCTGATTCGCAGCTCAGCATACCACCCTCAGACCGATGGACAAACGGAAAGAGTAAACCAAATTCTGGAAGACATGCTGAGAGCCTGTGTCATTCATTATGACAAGAATTGGGATAAATGTCTACCCCTGGCAGAGTTCTCGTACAACAACAGCTACCAAACGAGTTTGAAAATGGCACCATTTGAGGCCCTGTACGGACGAAGGTGTCGAACTCCTTTGAGCTGGTCACAAACCGGAGAACGTAAAATCATTGGACCCGACCTGGTGATCGAGGCAGAGGAGAAAGTAAAAGTAATACAAGCAAATCTTAGAGCCGCACAAGCTCGACAAAAGAGCTATTCTGACAAAAGGAGGAAGCCCCTAAAGTTCGAAGTTGGCGATCATGTCTATCTGCGAGTTTCACCAACCAAGGGAGTGCGAAGATTTGGAATCAAAGGCAAACTAGCTCCCCGCTATATTGGTCCCTACGAAATCATTGAGAGCTGCGGACCCGTAGCCTACAAATTACGACTGCCCCCTCAGCTCACGACCACCCATGATGTCTTCCACGTATCTCAACTCAAGAAGTGTATTCGAGTCCCTACCGAGATTGTGGAACAACAAGAAATATCGTTGGAACCCGACCTCTCGTATGTCGAACACCCAGTTAAGATTTTGGATCAAAAAGAGAGAGAGACCAGGAGGAAAGTGATTAGAATGTATAAAGTACAATGGAATCACCACACGGAAGAAGAAGCCACCTGGGAAACCGAGAGCTACCTAAACCAACATTTCCCCGGGTTTCTTATCTCAACCACTGGTATGTGCACCCACGCCCACACTAAGAATTACCGAATCTCGGGGCGAGATTCTTGTTAAGGGGGGAAGGGTGTGACAACCCTGGTAATTAAAATTCCAAAATCAATGTCATTAGCCTAACTCTATGTTTTAAACCAACTAATGAAAGGGTGAAAAGAATTAAAACGAGTTCAGTTGGAATTCAAATTTAAATTGAGCACATTTGGTTACTTTTGAACTTTTAAATTTAACTTTCAAACCATAAGCCAAATGAGATTTTGCCTGAAACCAAAGTTGTAGAACTTTTTATTGTGAACAACTTTCGTGTTCAAAAGTTTTTGAAATTCAAATCAGAAAGAGGAGAAAACGCCCTGTTTGCACCCAGCCCCCTGAAGTTTTTCGAATTTTTGCACTTCGGTCCCTCCCTCCTCTGCCGCACCGCGCGCGCGCTCGCCCGCCCGCCGCGCGCCAGGTGGCCGGCGTCGCCTGACCGGCGCGGAGCGCCAGGCCAGTGGCCGCCGCACCACCCCGCCACGGCCGGCTTTGCCCCACCCCCACGCCGCGCGGCCAGTCAGAGCCCGCGCGTGCTGCCACGCCCAGCCCGCCGCCCGGCCACCCAGTAGCCGCGCTCCGCCGTGCCGCCCCGGCCCCCGCGCCCCGCCAGCTGCCGCGCCTGCCCTCCGCCCGAGCCGCTGCAGCAGCTGCTCCCCAATCCGCACGCCGCGCTATCTCCTCGCGCCCACGCCAAAATCTCAGCCGCCCAGTCGCCCGCGCCCGCTCGCCGCACGCCGCGCAGGCGTTCTGCCGCCGCCCGCCGCGCCCAGTGCACGCCGTTGCCGTGCCCCGCCCCGCGCGTCGCCCAGGCACCTCCACACCCCCTCCTGTCCCTATAAAAGCACCACCCCAGCCACGCGCGCGAGCCACCGCAGCCCAGAACGCCTCGCCGTCGCCATCGCCGCCGCCGAGCACCACCCATCCGTGGACAGCCCACTGCCGCCGCCCACTGCCCAAACTGAGCCCCCAGCCACCACTACATCACCCCACCGCAGCTCGCCGACCCACCCAACGCCACCCAGAGCCACCGGAGCGCCGCCGCCCGCGCTGCCGTCGCCGCCGCCGCCCCTGCTCGCCGTGGACAGCACGACCCCGACCCCCTCCGTCCAAGCCGAGCCCCTGAGTAGCTTCCCCACGCGCCACTGAAGCTCACCGACCGGGCCACGCCGCCCCAAGCCCGCCGGAGCACCACCGTCGACGCGAGCCGCGCCGCCGCCGCCTCTGCTCCAACGCCGGCGAGCCCTTCCCGGCCGTCCCCCACCTGAACAACACCCCTACAAGGTAGCCCTCGCACCCCTGAACCTTCCCCGACCCTCGCCCCTCGCCGCCGGCGAGCCCCCTCGCCGCCGGCGAGCCCCCTCGCCGGAATTTCGGCCGGCCGCCGTACCCGAGCCGCCCGAGGACCCAATTGCAAGAATTTAAATCTTTAGAAGGGTCTGAGCGTAAGATTCAAGGACCTAGTTGTAAAAGAAAGTTTCAAACCTAGATTCAAATTCAGTGAACTTGTAAAATTCGTATAAAATCGTAGAAAATTCAGAAAAATGCAAACTCAACTGTTCTGGAATCCTCAGAACAAACTCTACCACTTGTGTTACAAAAGTTTTCTTAGTATCTCAAAATATTTTGCTCTACATTAAATAGAAGCTTAAATAGACTTATTTTGTACCCACTGTTCTAGAACAATGCTGACCCTAGATTTTGGGCAGTGAATTAGTTGCTTGATGTTTAGGACTGTGTAAAAAGACCACGCCCAAATTCCATCTCTAGCTCTACTGTTTGTTAAACTTAGTTTTAATTCATATGTAAGTAGAATGTTTTATCCCGGCAGTTAGGTGGTGAGTCACCCATTGAAACTTTTCCTATGCTAATGCATTGGTACCTAGAAGCCAGAGAAAAATTAGGAGAATTTTTATCTTAGAGTAACCCACTTATTTGATTTATGTGCTAATAACATACATTAAATCAAGAAAATAGTATCTTAGCTTGGCAAATTCTCAAATTTTTACTGGGAGATAAACTATGGTAGAGGTTGCTGTGTAAAAAGTTCCATGGACAAAAACCCTGTGTAGGGTCCTGTAAAAATGAATCTTTGAATAGCCTAGGTGTAGAATGTCATATTCTCTATGCTCTGGATACTGCATGATAAATCCTACAAAAATTACAGTAGCTTCTGCATGCTCAAGTGAGAGCTCTGTAAAAATCTTAGACTCATTTGTTGCACCAATTGTTCTGTACAAAAAGAACAAGTATCTAACGGCAACAATGAAATGTATTTTTCAGAATTAATCTGTTACATAAAATTGGCTGAACATTTTACAGTAAGCACATCTTTCCTTGATGTGCCTAAATCCAAAATTTCATGACCAGAAACTATCCCTTGTAGTAATTACTCTCAAATTGTAATCAAGTGCCATTTCCACGACTTAAACTTGTGCACTCATGTAGAATCGACGACTCTCGCCGACGGAACTTACGAGCTGGTGCCCGCGTCCGAGAGTGAGCAGCGTGAAGCTCAAGCAAATCTAACTGAAGTTTTTGAAGACCCGAGCCCAAGTTCGGAAGATCCCCAAGCGAACTGCGAAGGCAAGCCCCGGAGCATAACCCATTCTTTCCGAAATTATGCAACTCATTACTCTTGCTTGTGCATTAAGTTTATAGGAGTTGGATGGAAACTTAGTTGCATGATGTCAGGAACCCTTGCGTGAAAACTAGATGTAAGGTTCGATAGACTGCTGTGCTAATAGGACTCCGGTAAAAGTCGAGTGATTTCCTGTCACTCGCGAGAAAATAGGAGTTGAATGGCTACTACACGCTGCAATCATAAGGACACGAACGGGTTATGTAACGATGGTTACGATTGAGGCCCGTCTGTCTAGTGAAAAATGCTAAGGCCGCAGGGTGTGGTAGTGATGGTTAAGTCTTTGAACGTACTAAACACATGCCGAGATTATGGGAATCGGTAAGCTTAAGTACCTGATTGGCCCGGCAAGGGGACGGCATCCTACCCTTTGAACTTCGGTCCCATGTGCATATGGCGAGTGCAGAGAGTGGTCACGACCCGGCGCCGAACCGTGGCGTGGAGCTCTTGTACTCTCGGATTGTAGCCCCGATCCACGACCCGGAAAGAAAGGGGAAAAGTTGCACGTGTGACTCTAGGGAGTAACCACGTGACGTGTGTTTGGGTTTCCCTTGCAAGGTTAAGAAATTCGATTCGAATCGTCCGTTTCTCACGGCTATTGAGACTGCTTAACCATTTTTACCCACAGAGTAAGAAGAGGAACAATGATGATGAATGAACAGGTTGGATGAAATATTTAATGCTTCACCATGTATGCTTTAGATAGCTGCTTACCTAGACTGGCTAACGAAACTAGAATCTTGAGCTAAAAGTTGAAAGTAAGGACCCACTTGTAGATGCTTTTCGGCAAAACAAACCCCTGAGCCAAAAAGCCTGGCATGTCTAGAGTCGGTGGAGTAGTTTCCACTACATGGGTAAGTCTTGCTGAGTATTAGTATACTCAGTCTTGCTTGTGACTCGATTTCAGGTGAGCCCTTCGAAGGCATGATTGCTAGCTTGACTTGGCCCTGCACTCTTCCCCCTGGTTGGTCGGTGGAATGGGACGCGCCCCCGTCCAACGGAGATAAGACCGAGTGATGTCTCGTACGGGCTTCATCGAGACATCCTGCATCGTCGAGTAGTTTCCGTTGTTTATTTTCCGCTGCAACTTAACTCTGAAGAACTTATTTATGTTAATTGAAGTATTTGGTTTCTAAGCTCAGAACTTGGCCCGTAATGTTTACTTATGTTAATGTCGTAATATTTGCTGGAATGTGGTATTCCCTGGGCTCATCGTCGCATGAGCATTTGTATGTACGGCGCTCGATCCGTTCACCGTGGTTGTATCGGGAGGTTATACCCGACAGACCAGTGGATTACTCCGTTTGAAGTGTAAGGATAACCGAGAATGCC
The DNA here is from genome assembly GCA_032594955.1 of Panicum miliaceum. Taxonomy (NCBI): domain Eukaryota; kingdom Viridiplantae; phylum Streptophyta; class Magnoliopsida; order Poales; family Poaceae; genus Panicum; species Panicum miliaceum. The sequence goes on along the minus strand of CM064059.1, from coordinate 22,077,592 downwards.
TTAATGGTGATGGTTAATACACTTGAGCCGGATTAATTCAGGTGGTTCTGCCACACTTGGTCTGTAATATTTACTTATGTTAATGTTGTAATATTTGCTGGAATGTGGTATTCTCTGGGCTCATCGTCGCATGAGCACTTGTATGTATGGCATTCGATCCGCCCTACCGTGGTTGTATCGGGAGGTTATACCCGACAGATCAGTGGATTACTCCGTTTGAAGTGTAAGGTTAACCGAGATTGCCTTAATGGTGATGGTTAATACACTTGAGCCGGATTAATTCAGGTGGTTCTGCCACATAAAGTTCCGATCTGTCCCGAAAAGCGTATCAGCGAATTGGCCGATTTGCTATGAAGATGACCGGCTATAGATTAGCCGATAATCACGTGGCGATTGCAGAGAAACTACTGGAGTAACTTAAACAATCGCTACAGGTGCAACACTCGAAATAAATCTAATCGGCTATATGATAATAAACAAGGAAAAATAATGATAAAGCCGACAGTTCGATCTCAAGCTGGATAACTGGTGATAAAACTAGAACAATAGGTAAAACCTATAATTCTAGTAAATATCGATAACTGATGAATAAATCTAAACAAAACAACGGTGATGCGCCCGAAGTTAAAGCTTAGATGTTATTCGATAAACGGAACCTACCAATTGGCCGGAGATCGTGTCGATGCAGCCTTGCCAATCCGTACGAACTTGTGAAAGAAAAAGAAGTATTGGCGAAGTCGCCGACTTGAAAGTAAAGTACGATGAAAAAGTAGATTGTTTGTATTGATTGATGTATATCTGTTACAAAACCCTGACTGCTCCTATTTATACCTTAGGACTAAGACTCCTGATCTATTACGATCCGTTACAAACTTGATTTAAATAAAAACTACTATCTCTATAAGACTTTCCTAAAGGAAACGGGCTCCCGCAGAATCTTCTGCCGCCATCTCCTAGTCCAATCCGGACTCCTTCCACTGCTCCTCAACCGAGTCGGCATCATTCTTTGACCAACATCAGGTCATCTTTGACTGGGATCCTCTGTTGGGATTCCATTGGCTTCATCCCCTATCTGCTGGCGCAAGCCCACATTGGCCCAAACACTCTAGCCTTTCAATCGGCCGAGCCCCACCAACTCCATTCGCCAATCTCACGAAACACTGCAGCGTCAATCGGCCGATTCCTAACTGTAGCGTCAATCGGCCGATTCCCAACTGTAGCCTTTAAATCTGCCGCATCGGCCAATCTCTTCCTTTCCTGATGCTGATTCAACACGTGTCAAAATCTGGCGTCAACAACATCTTAGCAGCATCCGAGCGCAGAGCCGCTCTTAAAGTGGATCTAATGACCAAAGAAAGAAAAAGGAAATGAGCTAAGGATAGAAACGACCTAGTTGTTCGATGTTCCAGGCATTGGTGTAAACCTCACCCTTCTTGTTCTTCAGCTTGAAAGCTCTCGAGCGTAGGACTTGCGCGATGATGATGGGACCTTCCCCGGGGGGCTCAGCTTGTGCTTGTCTTTCATCGTTTGTAAGCGTCGGAGCACCAGGTCACCCACTTGGAACGCCCGACCTCGAACGTTCCTTCTCTGGTAGCGGCGGAGGGTCTGGTGGTACTTGGTGGATCGGAAGAGCGCCACATCGCGCGCTTTGTCGATCTGGTCGATCGCGTCTTGGCGCGACTCCTCCGATTTATCATCGTCGTATGCTTTTACCCTCGGCGCGCCATAGTCAAGGTTGGTCGAAAGCACGGCCTCGGCGCTGTACACCATGAAGAAGGGGGGTGAATCCAGTGGATCGATTTGGGCTGGTGCAGAGGCTCCATAGCACTGCCGGCACCTCCCCGGCCCACCGCCCCGTGAACTTGTTGAGGCGGTCAAAGATGCGTGGCTTCAGGCTCTGCAGGACCATGCCAATGGCGCGCTCGACCTGCCCGTTGGTCTGGGGGTGTGAAACCGAGGCCCAATCGACCCGAATGTGGTAATCGTCGTAGAAGCGTAAGAACTTCTTCCCTATGAACTGGGTCCTGTTGTCGGTGATGATGCAGTTTGGGACCCCGAAGCGGTAGATGATATTGAGGAAGAACCCAACTGCGTCGTCAGAGCGAATCTGGGCGACTGGCTTCACCTCGATCTGCTTGGTGAACTTGTCAACTGAGATGAGCAGGTGGTCGTAGCCCCCGGGCACCTTCCGGAAGGGTCTGACCATATCGAGTCCCCAAACCGCGAACGACCACGTGATCGGGATGGTCTGGAGCTCTTGTGCGGGTAAGTGGGTCTGTCTCGCGTAGTATTGGCACCCTTCGTAGGTGCGCACGATGTGCTGCACGTCGGCGACCACAGTCGGCCACTAGAAGCCTTGTCTGAAGGCTTTCCCGTTGAACAATCTTGGCACCGCGTGGTGGCCGCAGATGCCCCCATGGATTTCACGAAGCATCTGCAGCCCCTGCTCGTGAGGGACGCATTTCTGCAGAATCCCCGATGTGCTTCTCTTGTAGAGGGCGTTGCCAACCATGACGTATGCCTTGGCTCGGTGGGCGAGGCGTCATGCCTCCATCGTGTCAGGGGTAGGATTCCCTTCGTGAGGTATCCGAGGATAGTTGCAATCCAGTCGGGCTAAGCCGTCGCTACCTTTCGGCTCTCGTTGGTCTCGAGGGGTCCCTCCCCGACCCCCTGGCTCGGGCTAGCCCCGTCGGCAGCCCCCGAGCCCGAGTCGGGCGCGATGGTAGGTCTACGTTCGGGCGCGTCCTGTCCCAATGGCGGCTCGGGCGGCCGATCGCGCTTGACCGACGGCTCATGCACATCATTGATGAAAGTTCCTGGCGGGGCCAGCTCCCGGCTCGAAGCTAGCTTGGCCAGGAAATCATCGACTTGGTTATCGTGCCGGAGGATGTGGTGGAGCTTGATGCTGTCGAACTTCTCCTCTGGCCTACGTACCTCGCCGCAGTAGGCGGTTAGGTTGTCGTCTCAGCACGACGCGTGTCGGTGTTTAGCCATCAAGCCTACCGAGGGATACCCTAAGGTAGTAGATTTGTTGGTAGGGTGTTGCCGAGATCAGAAACTCTATGTGCGTAATACCCTACGTCCTGTATGGTGGTTTGTATTGCCTTGGATTGGTTATTGTTGTGATGTCCTTTGGAGGGGTCCCTGCCCGCCCTTATATACTCTGGGGAGATAGGGTTATATGGAATCCTAGATCGATACTAGCTTAGGAGTCCTACCCGAGTACTACTCAGGTAGTTTCCTTCTGCACCGACTAGTCCTACACGTATCCGAGTACAACAGATATAAGGTATGGGACATGCCCCATTCCTTATTCTACATATTTCTATGCCTTATGAGTAGACCTGCTGCCCCGGGTCTGACAAGGCCCCGACCTCTTTGTAGCCGAGTACTGCAGGCTTCCGAGTACTTCTGAAGTCGTCTTTGAGTTTTTGTGAAACTCCGTCTTGAAAGTGTGTTGCGAGTACTTGTTTGGCTGTTTTCAGGCTATGAGGTGCTCATGCCCCAATTAGTTTTAAGTCTTCTTTTATATGGGGCGCGATGAAAATCACACTCCATATGGAGCAACCCTCGAGCCTTAGGTTGAATCATAGAATCAGGCTAAGGCTCAAATTAGTCTTGAATCTTCTTTCCTTATCTTCCAAAGAATTTAAAAAGTATGCCATCGATGACACGTATCCCGCCGCCCCTGAGCCTTGAATCCAAATCCCAAAAAATTTAGAAAAAAGGATCCAAATGAACGTGGCATACGTTGCAGTGTATTTTATATATTTGCAATGGTGGTAAAAATTGGAAAAATTGGTTCGGAATTCGAAAACCCCTATTTTTTGATAAAATCTCTGAATAAATGGTTAATCAAATAACTTCCTTAAAAATTATCCTAAATTATCTCTCAAAACAAATCATATCCTTGATTTAATGGCTAGATAAGATCTTTGGGTTAATAATTTGAAAACTCCTTTATTTCGGAATAAAATCCTTGAAATAATGGTTAAACAATTATCTTTCTGAGATAAATCCTCAAAATCCTCTTAAATCGGGTTCTCCTTTGAGTCTTCCGAGTAGTTTTGCGGCGTCCGGCCCCCGACCTTGTGAGCCAGAGAGCCGAAGGACCCACGTCAAGAAGTGATTGGCGCCAGCCCCCGAGCCTGGGAGCTAATGGAATCACGTCGAGGTACACTGAGCGTCCTGGAGAGTCACCACCGAAGCTTGACCTGAAAGAGGAGATATACACATTATGTAGCATAATAGGAAGATACCAAAATTTATTTGGTGTAATGAAAAGATAACAAAAGATATTCGGTGTTAAAATAAATTTGTTGTGTCAAGCTATTTTTTAGGTTATCTAAATCTTCCTGGTAGCCCACCTCTTACGTTTAATCACCTGGTCCCCGTTCTAGCCTTCGCTCATACTGTGTATGAGTCGGTTAGGTCAAGACTGAAGACTCGAGGCTTCACGGATTAAGGCGTAATACTACCCAAGCAGATTAGCGACCAAAAAGAGAGGACAATGAGCATAAAAAAGTAGTCGATGTTGCGACAAAGAGAATGCGTGTTGCGAAAAAAGTAGGTGGTGAAGTGCAGCTCTAGAGGGTTTCATTGCCCATCGAGAGACGTACACAGATAAGTAGCCGATCTTGTGGAGAACAAGTCAGAAATGGCATAAATGACTTAGCTTGATTCATGGATGATTGTTGATGAAGCCGTAGCGCTCGTCGATGGAGCCGCGCTGGTTTGTTGATGAAGCCCGACTAGTCGGAGTTGATTTCGACTTGTTATTGAGAATGTGAGGCCGACTCCCAACTTGTTTTCTAGTCGAGATGAGTAGTTGAAGTAGTGGTCGGCGGGTCGCTGAGCGTCCTCGCGAAGTCGAAGTAGCAGCAGCATGTTGATGTTGCGGCGGGAGCTGAGGTCGGAGTCAAAGTTGACATAGATCGTCCAAGTCCTTTTCCATTGTGGATAGGGACTCAAACTGTAGCACCTCCTGATTAATGGTGGTTGTAATGTGAAGTCCGAACGGAGACTCAAGTTCAGACCTGTTGCGAGTAGGAGCTGAACTGGACCCGGATTCCCCCTAGCGATTTCTGATTAGAACAGAAATTTGGATTTCGTCGAGATTGTCGGCGAGATCATCAATTTCACTGCTGGATGTTGGCGTTGATGCCTCCGACTCCCTAGGGTTGTCGTGGTGGCTGTCGAAGCTACCAGAGCCGTTGGCGGTGCAGACCCAGGAGCCAAAGACGAAAGCCGCACCTTCTTCCAACGCGATGGTGAGGTTAACATGATGCCATCGAGCTCGCTAGGGGATCTTCGCTGAACACCCCTACCTGGCGCGCCAGTTGTCAGTGTTTAGCCATCAAGTCTGCTGAGGGATACACCAAGGTAGTAGATTTGTAGGTAAGGTGTCGTCGAAATCAGGAACTCGAAGGTACTAGCAGCACAAGGTTTAGATAGGTTCGGGCTATGATGTGCGTAATACCCTACGTCTTGTATGGTGGTTTGTATTGCCTTGGATTGATTATTGTTGTGATGTTCTTTGGAGGGATCCGTGACCGCCCTTATATACTCTGGGGGGACAGGGTTACATGGAATCCTAGACTGATACTAGCTTAGGAGTCCTACCCGAGTACTACTCGGATATTTTCCTTCTGCACCAACAAGTCCTACTCGTATCCGAGTACAAAAGATATAAGGTACGAGACATGCCCCATCCCTTATTCTAGATATTTCTATGCCTTATGAGCAGTTCCGCTGCCCAGGGTCTGACAACGCGTCCTTCATGACTTGGTTGACGACGACCTTGGAGTCACCCCGCACACAGAGGCGCCGCGCTCCTAGGTTGGAGGCGAGCCGCAGGCTGTGGATAAGGGCTTCGTACTCGGCCATGTTGTTGGAGGCAGTGAAATGCAGTCGGATGGTGTTTTGAGCCGGTCCCCTGCGGGAGAGACGAGGGTGACCCCAGCCCCCATGCCGGGCGCCATGAGTGAGCCGTCAAGTACATGGTCCAGTACTCAGCGTTGCTTGGCTGCGGTGGGGCTTGGGTCTCCATCCATTCCACGAAGAAGTCGGCCAGGACCTGCGATTTGATCGCCGTCCTCGGGATGTAGGTGATATGGTGTCCCACGAGCTCCATCGCGCACTTTGCTACCCGACCCGAAGCGTCCCGGTTCTAGATGACATCACCGAGTGCGGACGACATCACCACCATGACATGGTGGCTCTCAAAGGAGTGCAAGAGCTTGCGCTTCGTGATGAGCATCGCGTAGATGAGCTTTTGCACATCGGATACCGTATCTTGGTGTCGGATAGGACCTCATTCACGAAGTATACAGGCCGCTGGACCTTCAAGGCATGTCCGAGCTCGTCTCTCTCCACGACGAGCACTGCGCTGACCACATGTGTGGTGGCGGCAATGTAAAAGCATCAATAGCTCTTTGGGGTCGAGGGAGACGAGAGTGGTGGCTCGGCTCAAAGGCCTCCCGCGCCTCGTCCGTCCACCAAAACTGGTCAGATTTTTTTGCAGCTTGTACAGCGGCATCCCTCGCTTCCCGAGCCACAAAATGAACCCAGGTTCTGGATGGCCGCGATCTTCTCCGGGTTGGCTTCGATGCCACGCTCGGAGACGATGAAGCCGAGCAATTTGCCCATCGGCACCCCAAAGACGAATTTCTCGGGGTTAAGCTTGGTTCGGTAGGATCGTTGACGCGCGAAGGTCTGCTCCAAGTTCTCGACCAGGTGGTGGGGCTTCCTGGATTGGACCACGATGTCGTCGTTGTAGACCTCGACGACCTCATCGATGAGGTGGTCGAGGCACCTCTGCATACAACGCTGATACGTTGCACCGACATTCTTTAGGCTGAAGGGCATCGTCACGTAGCAATATGTGCCGAATGGGGTAATGAATGAGGTCACGAGCTGGTGGTATCCTGAATACGCGTCTAGGAAGCACGAGGTTTCGCATCCTGTGGTCGAGTCGACCACCTGATCGATGCGCGAGAAAGGGTACGACCCCTTGGGGCAGGCCTTGTTCAGGCCTGTGTAATCGTCACACATGCGCCAGGTTCCATTCTTCTTTTGGACGAGAACGGGGTTCGCTATCCACTTGGGGTGGACCACATCTTTTATGCACTTGGCCACCAGTAGTCGAGCGATCTCCTTGCTGATCGCCTTCTGCTTCTTGTCGTTGAAGTGCCGAAGGCGCTGCTTGACAAGTTGGGCGTTCAGCAGGATGTCCAGCGAGTCTCGACGACCTCCTTCGAGATCCCGGCATGTCAGATGGTCTCCATGCGAAGGTGTCTCGATTGTTGCATAGGAAGTTGGCGAGCACGCTTTCCTATTTGTTGGTCAGGCCGGCCCTGATCCAGACCATCTTGCCGTTGTCCTCGAGATCGACCTGGGCCGGCTTGGTGTGTTCAGTGGGCTTGAAGGTGCCGGTGGAGGAGTTAGCCTTGGCCGAGTCAGGGGCCACCTCCGCAGTGGCGAGCTGGATGCTCTTGAGCTCGAGCAATCTGACCGTCCCCGCGGCCAGGTCGCAGCTCTCTTTCTTGCAAAGGTGGGTCTGCTGGAGTCTCCCTCCCACCATTATGATGCCTTTGGACCCTGGGATCTTCAACTTGAGGTAGGTGTAGCTGGGCACGGCCATGAACTTCACGTAGCAGGGCCGGCCTAAGATCATGTGATACGACTCCGGGAAGTTGGCTACCTCGAAGGTGAGGGTCTCGGTGTGGAAGTTCGCACAGCTCCTGAAGGTGATGGGCAGGTCAACCTGCCTGAGCGGTATCGCCTATTCACCGGGCACCAATCCGTGGATCAGCGCTCCCGTCGGTCGGATGCTCGACCGCGCCAGTCCCATGGCATCATAGGTCTCGGCGTAGAGGATGTTTAGGCCGCTTCCTCCGTCCATCAGGACCCTGGTCAGACGAGTCTTACCAATGATGGGGTCCACGATGAGTAGGAAACGTCCCGGTTGCGGGATGCTATCGGGGTGGTCAGCTCGGTCGAAGGTGATCGCCGCCTCTGACCACTTGAGGTAAACTGGGATAACCCCACACGCGGGAATCGTGGCGTTCACCTCCTAAGCTGTCAGCTTGTGCTGACGCCTCGACTCATAGGCTTTTGGCCCGCCGAAGATCATCATACAGCCCTCGGTCCTTGGAAACGCATCCTCGTCCTTGTTCCCCTCGCCGGGCTCGCTCCGCTTGCTCTTGGAGGCTGGCGCGAGCTCGCCCTTGAGGTAACGCTTCAGGAGATCGCAATCCTTGAAGAGGTGTTTGATGGTGAAGTCATGGTTCGGGCATGGCCCATCCATCTTCTTCTCAAAGTTCCTGGAGTTCTTGCCGGCGTCGGCCGACCCGTCTGCTGCTTGGCCACGTGGTCGGCCGCAGCGACGAATTCGGCGTCGCGGCGCTTGCGGTTCTTTTTGTTCCGCCCGCGTCACGCCTGGTTGGCCCCATCCCCCTCCTCGGGGTCAGCCTTGCCAGCTTCCTTGGTGAAGTTGGCTCGAACTGCCTCTTCACTCGAGGCATGGCTAGTGGTGATGTCGAATAGCTTTCGCATCGAGCGAGGCCGGTTGCGCCCGAGCTCGTGCATGAGAGATTTGTTCATTGTCCCAGCTATGAAGGCGCCAATTACGTCGGCATCCTCCACATCGGGGAGATCGGTGCACTACTTGGAGAAGCGGCGAATGTAGTCGCGGAGAGTTTCTCCCGCCTTCTGCCTGCAGTTCCTCAAGTCCCACGAGATATTAGGGCGTACATAAGTGCCTTGGAAGTTGCCAATGAAGATGAGCCTGAGGTCACCCCAAGAATCGATGCACCCCATCGGCAGGTGCTCGATCCAGGTGCGTGTGCTTTCAGCGAGGTAGAGCGGGAGGTAATGGATGATGGAGTGCTCATCGTCGGCTCCCCCCCATTAGGCACGCCAACTGTCGGTGTTTTTATCACCAGTCTACCTAGGGATACCCTAAGCTAGGAGATTATTTGTTGAGGGATCGCTGGATCTGGAACTTGAAGGTAAAAGTTAGAACACAAGACACAGATTTAGACAGGCTGGGGCCACCAGAGTAGTGTAATACCCTGCGTCCTGTTTGAAGTATTGTATATTGCATTCTACGCTTGGGTGTTGAGTTGCCTGTTGGCTGCTCTGCCGAACTAGGTACCCCACCCTCTTTTATATAACCTAGGGGGTGGGTTACTAGTCGGTTACAAGGTAGGAGTCTTAGTAGGATTATAGGGTAGAGTCCTAGTAGGATTACAGAGGAATCCTAGTAGGAGTCCGACTTATTCTTTCCTTGCGGGTACCTGGAGATCTATCTCTGACAAGCCCCCGAGCGCTTCGTAGCCGAGTACTGCAGGCTTTCGAGTACTTTTGAAGTCATCTTCGAGTTCTTCAGAACTCCACTTTTAATATGTCTTCCAAGTACCTTCGTGGCTGCATGGTGCTTTTGCCCGAGTAGATTTCAAATCTTCAAAAAATTATCTTCTGTATGGGGTACGATGAAAATCGCACTCCATATGGAGTAGCCCCCAAGTCTTAGGTTGAATCGAAGAATCAGGCTGAGGGACCAATTAGTCTTGAATCTTCTTTCCTTTGTCTTCCAAATAGATTTTAAAAACAAGTAGCTCATGACACATATACTGCAGCCCCCGATCTTTGAATCCAAATCCCAAATTTGGAGAAAGGATCCTAAAGAACGTGTGTTGGCGCTAAAAATCGGCCAGGAATCGGCCGATGAGCTTCAACGTCGGACACACGACCCGGGAGAATCTGCTTAACTCCTGTTCGGGTGATTTCCCTGGTGCGGTTCGCGCAGCGTGCCAGTCAATCTGACCTGTTGATTGACAAGGAAATAAATGTATTAAATTCCTGGTGTTCCGATCGGCTGAGGTTCCGATCTGTCTCGAAAAGCGTATCAGCGAATCGGCCGATTTGCGTGACGATTGAAAAGAAAACTACTGGAGCAACTTAAACAATCGCTACGGATACAACACTTGAAATAGATCTAATCGGCTGTATGATAATGAATGAGGAAAAGCAATGATAAAGCTGATAGTTTCGATCTCAAGCTGGATAACTGGTGATAAAACTAGAACAATAGGTAAAACCTATAATTCTGGTAAATATCGATAACTGGTGAATAAATCTAAATGAAACAACGGCGATGCGTCCGAAGTTAAAGCTTAGATGTTATTCGATAAGCGAAACCTACCAATTGGCCGGAGATCGTGTTGATGCAGCCCTGGCAATCCGTACGAACTCGTGAAAGAAAAAGAAATATTGGCAAAGTTGCCGACTTGAAAGTAAAGTGCGATTAAAAAGTAGATTGTTTTTGTTGATTGATTGATGTCTCCTACAAAACCCTGACGGCTCCTATTTATACCCTAGGACTAAGACTCCTCATCGATTACGATCCATTACAAAGTTGATTTAAATAGAAAACTACTATATCTATAATATTTTCCTAAAGGAAACGGGTTCCCGCAGAATCTTCTGCCGCCATCTCCTAGTCCAATCCGGATTCTTTCCAGTGCTTCACGACCGAGTCGGCATTGTTCTTTTGACCAACGTCAGGTCATTTTTGACTGGGATCCTCTGCTGGGATTCCAATGGCTTCATTCCCCTATCTGTTGGCGCAAGCTGCATCGACAATCGGCCGATCCCTAAGTGTAGCTTCAATCGGCCGATTCCCAACTGTAGCCTTTAAATCTGCCGCATCGGCCAGTCTTTTCCTTTCCTGACGCCGATTCAACACGTGTCAAAATCTAGCGTCAACACATGCCCCCCAGTTTCGGAGTAAAACATGACTTTTACTTCAAAATTCTTTTTTAATTTCTCCTCCAAAACAAACGCAGCAAAAATTCTTCCCCTTGTTTCGCGGTATTCCACATGATGATTGCAATCTTCTCGAACCGGGCGCTTGAGACAACTGTTCCCCTGGAATTCGTGTAGACAGCGCGGCAAAAATCCCACCTTTACCCTTTCTCTCCCGGACTGTTCTTAAGTACCGGCGTTCTCCACCGCTCCTTCCCCACGAGCCTAGTAATCTCCTCCCCAGCGAATCACTGTTCATCTTCTCCCAACGCCCTCTCGGTTTCCAACCGCATCCTCCGGCGATCTTCCTCACGTCTGCAATCTGCCTCATCCCTTCAATGGCGGTGCCATGAGCAATTCCATCAACCGCGGAGGTTCCGGCAGCAACTCCCTCGGCGACGGCGGTCCCATCGGCGACTCCATCGGTGACTCCATCGGCGACGATGAGTTTCATTCCGGAGGTAATCATCCGAAACTTTCCTCTTTTACTTTTTACTGCTCAGGCACTTTTTAGATCCATTCTCCGTTTTTTTCCTTTCCTCCCTTTTTTAGGCATTTAGGCACTAAATCACTATTCCCCTTTCCGAAGCCCCTGGTCTCATCTGCTTAGGTCCTATGGGGAATCCAGACCCAACTGATTTGATCAACTTAGAAACCCATAGAGTCCCTTTCAAGCAATCACCTATGGACTTGGGTCAGTGTTCAGGTGCTTTTAGATCTTGGCTGAATGAAACCCCTAGCTGGAAAAAATGGTACCAAAGATTAGCCAACTCCAAGAGAGTTCAGTGGGATGAGTTAAAAATCGGCCAGTGCATCAATCTCTCTTTGTCCCAAATGGAGAAAAATGAACCCTTGGTAATAGCGGCCTCCTATTTCTGGTCCGACGCGCTCAACGCATTTCTCTTTGGGCACAGACCTATGAATCCAATCCTGGCCGATGTCCTGATGCTGACCGGCCTTGACATTTCCTCCCCTGATACACCCTTTGATTATCTGATCAAACCAACCCATCGGCTAGAGACAAAAGGAATCGGCGGGTGGAAGGGGTATATCAGCAAAAACATGAGGACCGGGACAATTTCAGAGAGAGAACATACAACGTTGTTAATGATGTGGCTAGAGAAGCATTTCTTCTGTTGCAGAGCAGTTGGTCCTTCCTCCAATACGCAAGCTCTAGCAGAAGCCCTATCAATAGGATCGACCATCCCCTTGGGAAACACTTGTTAGGATTGGCCTATCATATGATGCACCAAATTGGCGTCAAATTATCAAAAGGTGAGCCGATTGGTAATCCTGGTGTTCCTTGGTGGTTCATCACCCTCTGGCTCAACTTGTACATGAGCAAAGTCTCCCAGCAGCATATAGAGACCAAAACATTTCCCAATATCGAGTGAGAAGAGAATCCCACCATACGACGACAGTGCACCTCCTTTGGAGAAGCAGCATCAGTCTTCCCTGGTTGTCAGTTCACTACCACCCGAACGGCCGAATATTTCAGATGCTTTTACAACGGCTTCAATGAAGAGACCACCAGCTGGTATCCGTATCAGATGACAGAGCAGATCTTCGAGCTTCCTGTCTGTTATGATTCATAATCCAACTCTTTTGATGGTGATCTCATGGATATTCTGATCAAGCTAGGGATTTTACCGGCCAACTTCTTTTCTAGGAAAGAATTTCCAACCTACGAATTTTATAACCCATCAGTCGCAGCACGGCAATTCGGCTTTGGTCAGCTGCCGATTCAAGTCTATTTTGCCGGCCGTGCAAAATTCTGAGATGAACTCACCAAGAGCCTCGACTACAGTCGGCTGTGCAATCTAGTGCCAGACTCCAATAGCATCGACCTAAACAACTTGATAGTGGCCCCCTTTGCCGTCCAACAATTCAAACTATGGTGGGCAGAATGGAAGCAGTACCTCTTCTGTTCGTCTCCTTCAACATATTGTAATAATCTGGACCCAGACAACATCGATTCAAATGCAGCGGTACTTCCCTTCTCCCAGCCGATTTCAACATTATCCCTTTTTATGCTACAATCTGGCCGTTAACTTGTATTTCTCTTTTCAGTCCGAAAGTCAAATTCCCCTGACGCGGAGCCAAAGTGGTAGGCCGATAGAGAGCAATCGCCCATACACACCATTTCCACTTATCGGCCATCACGCCCCGACCATCAAAGACATCACAACGGCCGATGGAAGCAAACACCAAAAAGGCCCACTTTAAAGAAGACGAGCCGCCGAGTACGTGCCCGCATAGAACCAGCTGATCAATCGGCAGCGGCATTGGCTGAACCTCCAACTGCGCCGACTTTGCCGATTGACGAGGAGGTCGATCTCCAGACTGTTACAGAAGGTTGAGCGGCCGCTACATCATTGCTGGTAGAAGCTGTTCAGGTAACTCCGCATACTTCACATACTTTTAAGTATTATATCAATATTAACTTCTTCCTTCTGCCAGGCTGTACGAATTGCCCCAGCGCCGTCTCCGCAGCAATCGGCTACGTCCCAAGTGGAAGCCGAAACGCCAGCGATTTCCCTCACCGAGGTGGAGTTTCTTAACTCAATTTCTTGATCTTCAACAAAAAACTAACCGATTTTTGATGCAAGCCAATCTGGGTGCGTCGATTGTACCTCCCCAACAAACATCGGCTGGAAGACTCACAGAGGTATGGCAGGCATCATATATCATCAGACTTAATTATTCGCAGTATACTCATAAAATCTGCTTCCCATACCTTTTCAGGAGGCTGGCCCGAGCAGACACTGATAGTCATCGAGTCTTCTTCTTCTGATGAGCCGATCGTGCCGGTTCCCGAGACGAGGGTGGTACTTCCGCCGGCGCAAGCAAGGGAAATCCGTTTCAAAGAGGTAAGGAACTTATCACCCAAATCGGCCGATTCCCCCTTACTGTCTGCTAATCCGTGTTTTTACTTTTTTATATTCTTTCGCAGGAGCAGGACACTCCCAATAACAGTCTTTTCTCCTTCGTGGTTCCCCTTTCTGACGATGAAGAGGTTGCTTCACACCAAGTCATATCAAGCTCAATTCCTGATGACGTTCGTGCCAAGCTCGAGAGTATGCGGACCCTCCTCCAAGATGATATCGGCCGATTAGTGGGAGATGCCTCGTCGATTCGGCGACTTCTTAATGAAATCAGAGGCCAAATTCCAGAGGAAGCGACATAGGCTCTGGATCCTGCTACATATATAGAGTCAATGCAGACTTCAATGTTCAGGGCCTTGCGCCATATAGCCGATCGCGCCAAGCTAGCGAAAGCCCGCGAGGAAGAAGACTCTTACAAACACCGAGCCCAAGAGGTGCATCAGCGAATCAACTTCCTCGAGAACTCCCGTCCAGATATCATCGGCGCCATAGATCGCCTCAAACAGCAAAGGGCAGAGCTAGCCAAAGAGATGGAGCAGGTGACCAAGGCCATAGCTGCTGAAGAAAAAAGACTCCAAGACCTTCCATCTGTCATCGCCGAGCTGAAGCAAGAAAGATATAATCTGGCCCGTGAAGCAATAAAAATCCATCGTCATATGCCAGAAGTCCCCGGATCGGCTGATGACGACCAAAGAATTGTAGACTCGGCCGATCAAATTAGGCAACGAGCGATTGCGACTATTGATGCCCTCCTTGGGTGAATTGTAAAAAATCCTGTAAACATTTAATGCCCTGTTAATGTTGACACGCAGATTCAAACTTGGACCGTCTTCTTTGGCAGCTTTTCATTTATTAACGCCTTTACTCCGATGGGACACATCCTACCATGTCTTTACCCCCTTCCTTCTATAAGTATGAGATCCCATATCGTTTCCAAAGGCGTCTTTATTACCCATTTTCTTCCCCTCCAATAATTCGATCTTTATCCTCCCAGGCTAGACATCAAGATGTCTTCTTCATCTTCCTCCTTCTCTATCAACCAGGTATGAACCCTCTTCTATTTCCCCCCTTGACATCTCAATCGCTCTGACACTGGGTAGTTGTTTGCTCCTTCTTTAGCCGAAACGCCTTAGTCGCAGTCTGGAATGAGCGATTGAAGTTATTCATTCAGACGAACCATTGTCGCAGGCGGACATAGATCTGATAAAAGCTCATTTTGAAGAACTCAAAGGTCATGTTCCTGCTGATGTCCAGAAAGTCTGGGACCATATAGACGCTAACTGCTCCAGGCGACCGCCAACTGAAAGGAGTCATCCACTCCCTCGCTCAATTGCCCTTGAAGATGTTGCGGCGGGAACATCCCAAACACCTCTTGACAGGAGCCATCCACTCCCTCGTCAAGTCGAGGCTGAAGCCACCATGGAGGATCTGGAGGAGAAGAGCATCCGCCTTTTGATAAAATTAGGCCGGATTGAGAGAGAGATCAAGAAAAAGCGTGATCAATAGATATATTGGTACTTTTTATTCTAAGGGCGACTTGTACCATGTCGGCCATGTACTCTGCTATTTTCACCGAATAATGAATCGGTCAGACTAAATTAAAATGTCTCCTCCTCAAGGCGTTGTCATTTTTACATCGGCTATATAGACAAGAGCCAATGGGAGTTGGCCACGTTGTCTTGATGCACCTTACCGTAAGTTATGCACCCACCCATATACTTGGATAGTACCTCTTCAGATATCTTCCGTTTAAGGCTCTTGTGAATTCTTCCCCTTCGATGGTTTCTAGTATATATGCATTTCCCTGAGCACATCGGCCGATTCTATACGGCCCTTCCCAAGTAGGCGAGCATTTACCGAATTTGGGATCCTTAGACCCTATCGGCAGCACCAACTTCCATACCAAATCTCCTTGGGAGAATTGTTTAACCTTGACCTTCTTGTCATACCACCTGGCCACCCTTTTCTTGTTTTCTTCGATGCTAATCAGGGCCCTAAATCGTTGACCCGCCGAATCATCGAGCTCTTCCTTCATGAGGAAGGAATAGTCATCAGCCGTCAACTGATCTTGAAGTGATATGCGCCTTGACCCTGTCTTTAATTCCCAAGGCAAGATTGCCTCGTGACCATATACCAACTGATAAGGAGATATCTTAGTGGCCCCGTGGCAAGCCATCCTATAAGCCCATAGAGATTCAGCCAAAGACATGTGCCACTTCTTGGGTTGTTCCTCTATCTTCCTCTTGATCAACTTGATTATCCCCTTATTGGATGACTCGGCCTGGCCATTGGCTTGAGCATAGTCCGGAGAAGAATTTAACAATTTAATCCCCATATCGGCGGTGAATTCTCCGAACTCCCTTGAGGTGAACATCATTCCTTGATCAGTTGTGATAGTTTAAGGAATACCGAACCGATAAATAATGTGGTTCTTAACAAAATCGATCATATCGGCCGATGTCACGGTCTTCAACGGAACTGCCTCCACCCATTTGGTAAAATAATCAGTGGCTACCAATATAAACTTGTGCCCTTTGCTTGATGGAGGGTGAATCTGTCTGATGAGATCTATTCCCCAACCTCTAAACGGCCATGGCTTGATTACCGGGTTCATGGCCGAAGCTGGTGCGCGCTGCACATTGCCAAACTTCTGACAGTCTTGGCAACCTTTATAATATTTGAAACAATCTTCGAGAATCGTCGGGCAATAATACCCATTGAAACAATCATCTTGTGAGCCGATTGATGGGCTACGCATACGCCTTCGTGGATTTCCCCCATCAGGACTTTTGCTTCTTCCGTTCCCAGGCATTTGAGAAGAACTCCATCAATCGTTCGGTAAAACAAATCGTCTTCGAGTAACACATATTTCGTGGCCCGAAAACGCACTCGCCGATCCACCTTTTGGGACGGATCCTTCAAGTAATCGGCAATCTCCTTTCGCCAATCGTCGGCCGCGAGTTCTAGAATCATGGCCCCTTGAATCGGCCGATACCCGGACGCGTGTTGGGCAAGTCTATTGGCCTCTTCATTGTAATTTCTGGGGATGTGCTCAATCACCGCAGACTTGAATTCCTTTAACAGTTGGAGGCAATCTTCATAGTAAATCCTTAAGATGTCATCTTTGCATTCAGATCTCCCCGTTAATTGATCTATAATGAGCATGGAATCCCCAAAAATTTCGACTGCATTAGCTTTGACTTCCCTTAACAATTGGATACCTTTTAGGATGGCTCGGTATTCCGCCTGGTTGTTGGTTGCGGATGCTTCTATCGACAGAGAGAAATCATAGCTTGCCCCTCGAGGCGATACAAGAACGATGCCGACTCCCGATCCGGCTCCACACGAAGAACCACCGAAATATAGAGTCCATGGAACCGGTTCAACGACATCAATTTCCGGTCCACAATGTTGAGCCACGAAATCGGCCATGACTTGACCCTTGACAGCTTTAGCCGATTCGTACCTTAATTCAAACTCTGACAGAGCCAGGATCCACTTTCCAATCCGTCCTTTCAAAATTGGCAGCGATAGCATATATTTTACCACATCATCCTTGCATACGACTATGCACTCTGCCGATAACAAATAGTGCCTGAGCTTGGTACACGAGAAGTATAGACACAGGCACAACCGTTCCATAGGGGAATATCTTGTTTCGGCGTCCAGGAGTCTTCTGCTGACATAATATACCACCCATTCTTTTCCTTCGAACTCCTGTACCAGCGCCGATCCGATAGCCTGTTCGTCAGCCGATAGGTATAGTTTGAACGGCTTATCAGGCTGTGGCGGGACTAACACAGGTGGTGAACTTAGATATTTCTTGATATCTTCCAACGCTTTGCGTTGTTCTTCTCCCCACATGAATTCCTGATCGGGCTTTAATTTCAACAAAGGAGTGAAAGCTTGAATACGCCCGGACAAGTTGGATATGAATCTTCTAATAAAATTGACCTTGCCGATGAGGGACTGCAGCTCAATTTTATTCTGCGGGGCCACAACCTTATTGATGGTAGATATGGTCTTCCGGTTAACCTCTATCCCGCGCTCGTGGACCATGAATCATAAGAATTGCCCGGCCGATACTCCGAATGCACATTTGTTCAGGTTCATTTTCAACCCATGCTTCCTTGTGCACTCCAATACCTCTTGTAAATCGACCAGATGTTCCTGATGACCTTTCGACTTGACCACAACATCATCGATATAGATTTCCACCGATACACCAATGAGCTTGTGAAAGATATAATTCATAGCCCGCTGGTATGTAGCGCCGACGTTGTTTAACCCAAAGGTCATTACAACCCATTCGAATAGACCGAGGTGGCCCGGACACCTGAAAGGCGTTTTCGAAATATCTTCTTCAGCCATTAATATTTGATTGTACCCAGCATTACCATCCATGAAGCTGATGACTTTATGTCCCGCGGCAGCATCTATCAAGACATCGGCTGTTGGCATCGGATACCCGTCCATCGGTGTAGCCTGATTTAGGTTCCTGAAGTTGATGCATACGCGCAACTTTCCGTTCTTCTTATATACGGGACAATATTAGAAATCCATTCGGCATAACGGCACTGCCGAATAAATCCTGCTTCAATCAATCTTGTGATCTCGGCCTTTATATCAGGTAGAATTTTGGGGTTGCACCGTCGTGCAGGCTGCTGATATGGCCGATATCCTGGTTTTATAGGCAACCGGTGTTCGACAATGGACTGGTCTAGGCCAGGCATCTCATGGTATTCCCAAGTGAAGCAATCTTTGAATTCTTTTAACAAACTTATCAACCCACATTTGTAATCGGGATCTAAACTAGCACTAATATACGTCGGCGGCTTGCTACCATCTCCTAAATCCACCGTCTCCAATGAATCGGCCGACGTAAATCCATGCCCAAGCTTCCCGTCCTCTCGGACGAACTGAACCAGCTAATCTGAATCTTCAGAGCCGACTGCTTGGATCGGCTGTAGACCAAAATCGGACACTTTCAGAAAATCCGTGTCCCAAGTTCTACCAGATATACACTTGACGTGTTCACAGCTCCACTGTTGCGTGTCGGCCGCCGCAACACTGTAGGTGGAATCGGCGGTGACTATCTCTGTACTATCGCCGACCCACTGTACGAGGCATTGGTGCATTGTAGACGGGACGCAGCAATTCGCGTGTATCCAATCGCGACCGAGCAACATGTTGTAGGACCCCTTACCATTAATAATAAAGAAGGTAGTGGGAAGGGTCTTTCTACCTATGGTGAGGTCGACGCAGAGCGCTCCGCGGGCGGGAGACACGTTGCCTTCAAAGTCTTTGAGCATCATGTCCATCTTGGTCATGTCTTCATCGCTTTTGCCTAACTTCCGGAACATGGTATATGGCATGATATTGACTTCAGCGCCTCCATCCACTAGCAGCTTGGTAACGGGTCGTCCGTTAATGTGTCCTTTTAGAAATAGTGCCTTGAGATGTTGCCATTTTTCGTCTTCCTCAAAGGTAGCCGTCATTGGTTCCAAAACCAACTGCGCCATCTGCTCTCCCATCCTTGTCACTTTATCTCGATCGGCGGGCGCCATGAACTCCATCGGCAATATGAACACCATGTTGACATCAGCTGCCGATTCTTGATTGTCACCCTCCGTGTTGTTATTTCTCTTGGGGCGCCAGACCCGAGACCTGTCGTTTTTCTTATCCAGCACCTGCCTCTGCTCTTCTTCTTGTTGTTCCCATTGGCGCAGACGTTGGATCCTTCGTTTTTGAGATTTAGACAGTCCATCGGGGCACCATCTGGGGTTTACTGGTTTGGTCGGCGGTTTGGCGTGCTCCCAGTCTGGTTCCCTTCCTAGGGGGTTCTCATCTGACACCCTAGCACCAGCCATTTCTTCTAGCCAATCGTGTACGCTGGTTCTGCCCCCCAGTCACTTCTGTTGGTTGTTCCTGCCTTTCGACCAGTGATACTGGTCAACTCTGGCCCCCAGCCGATCATGCACTGAAAGGCGTCGACGTTCTTGTTCGCGCCAGTTTCCGCTGATCGGCTCTGATCCTCTGTCTCTGGAGCGCGATCCTTTGAACGGGCGATCGTTGTGGTTTGATCCGCTGCACTCAGGGCAATCATCGGCTGATGGCAATCTTAGGTCATTTTCCCAGTAATGGATGAAGAACGGACATCGCCAATGATCTTCGTGTTGGCATATCATCTCATCGTGGTGTCTCGACCTTTCCTGCCGCCGCTGATGTGACGACCCTGGTAATTGCAATTCCAAAAATCAATGACATTAGCCTAATTCTATGTTTTAAACCAACCAATGAGAGGGTGGAAAGAATTAAAACGGGTTCAGTTGGAATTCAAATTTAATTTGGGCACATTTGGACACATTTGAAACTTTTAAATTAACTTTAAAACCATAAGCCAAATGAGGTTTTGCCTGAAACCAAAGTTGTAGAACTTTTTATTTTGAGCAGCTTTCGTGTTCAAAAGTTTTTGAAATTCAAATCAGAAAGAGGAGAAAACGCCCTGTTTGCACCCAGCCCCCTGAACTTTTTCGAATTTTTGCACTTCGGTCCCTCGTTTCTCCCCCTCCTCTGCCGCGCCGCGCGCGCTCGCCCGCCCGCCGCGCGCTAGGTAGCCGGCGTCGCCTGACCGGCGCGAAGCGCCAGGCCAGTGGCCGCCGCACCACCCCGCCACGGCCGGCTTTGCCCCGCCCCGACGCCGCGCGGCCAGTCCCCGCCCGCGCGTGCTGCCGCGCCCAGGCCGCCGCCCGCCCACCCAGTGGCCGCGCTCCGCCGTGCCGCCCCGGCCCCCGCGCCCCGCCAGCTGCCGCGCCTGCCCTCCGCCCGAGCCGCTGCAGCAGCTGCTCCCCAATCCGCACGCCGCGCTATCTCCTCGCGCCCACGCCAAAATCGCGGCCGCCCAGTCGCCCGCGCCCGCTCGCCGCACGCCGCGCCGGCGTTCTGCCGCCGCCCGCCGCAGCCAGTGCACGCCGCTGCCGTGCCCCGCCCCGCGCGTCGCCCAGGCCCCTCCACACCCCCTCCTGTCCCTATAAAAGCCCCGCCCGGCCACGCGCGCGAGCCCCCGACCACCAGAACGCCTCGCCGTCGCCATCGCCACCGCCGAGCACCGCCCGCCCGTGGACAGCTCTCCACAGCCGCCCACTGCCCAAACTGAGCCCCCAGCCACCACTACATCACCCCACCGCAGCTCGCCGACCCACCCAACGCCACCCAGAGCCACCGGAGCGCCGCCGCCCGCGCTGCCGTCGCCGCCGCCGCCCCTGCTCGCCGTGGACAGCACGACCCCGACCCCCTCCGTCCAAGCCGAGCCTCTGGGTAGCTTCCCCATGCGCCACTAAAGCTCACCGACCGGACCACGCCGCCCCAAGCCCGCCGGAGCACCGCCGTCGACGCGAGCCGCGCCGCCGCCGCCTCTGCTCCAACGCCGGCGAGCCCTTCCCGGCCGTCCCCCACCTGAACAACACCCCCACAAGGTAGCCCTCGCACCCCTGAACCTTCCCCGACCCCCGCCCCTCGCCGCCGGCGAGCCCCCTCGCCGGAATTTCGGCCGGCCGCCGTACCCGAGCCGCCGAGGACCCAATTGCAAGGATTTAAATCTTTAGAAGGGTCTGAGCGTAAGATTCAAGGACCTGGTTGTAAAAGAAAGTTTCAAACCTAGATTCAAAATCAGTGAATTTGTAAAATTCGTATAAAATCGTAGAAAATTCAGAAAAATGCAAACTCAACTGATCTGGAATCCTCAGAACAAACTCTACCACTTTTGTTACAAAAATTTTCTCAGAATCTCAAAATATTTTGCTCTACATTAAATAGAAGCTTTAATGGACATATTTTATACCCACTGTTCTAGAACAATGCTGACCCTGAAATTTGGGCAGTGAATTAGTTGCTGGATGGTTAGGACTGTGTAAAAAGATCAGGCCCAAATTCCTATGCTAATGTATTGGTACCTAGGAGCCAGAGGAAAATTAGGAGACTTTTTATCTCACAGTAACCTATTTATTTGATTTATGTGCTAATAACATACATTAAATCAAGAAAATAGTATCTTAGCTTGGAAAATTCCCAAATTATTACTGGGAGTTACACTGTGGTAGAGGTTGCTGTGTAAAAAGTTTCATGGACAAAAACCCTGTGTAGGGTCCTGTAAAAATGAATCTTTAAAAAGCCTAGGTGTAGAATGTCATATTTTCTATGCTCTGAATACTGCATAATAAATCCTACAAAAATTACAGTAGCTTCTGCATGCTTAAGTGAAAGCTCTGTAAAAATCTTAGACTCATTTGTTACACCAATTGTGCTGTACAAAAAGAACAAGTATCTAACAGCAACAATGTAATATATTTTTCAGAATTAATCGGTTACATAAAATTGGCTGAAAATTTAACAGTAAGCACATCTTTCCTTGATGTGCCTAAATCCAAAATTTCATGACCAGAAACTATCCCTTGTAGTAATTACTCTCAAATCGTAATCAAGTGCCATTTCCACGACTTAAACTTGTGCACTCATGTAGAATCGACGACTCTCGCTGACGGAACCTACGAGCTGGTGCCCGCGTCTGAGAGTGAGCAGCGTGACGCTCAAGCAAATCTAACTGAAGCTTTTGAAGACCCGAGCCCAAGTTCGGAAGATCCCCAAGCGAACTGCGAAGGCAAGCCCCGGAGCATAACCCATTCTTTCCGAAATTATGCAACTCTTTACTCTTTGCTTGTGCATTAAGTTTATAGGAGTTGGATGAAAACTTAGTTGCATGATGTCAGGAACCCTTGCGTGAAAACTAGATGTAAGGTTCGATAGACTGCTGTGCTAATAGGACTCCGGTAAAAGTCGAGTGATTTCCTGTCACTCGCGAGAAAATAGGAGTTGAATGACTACTACACGCTGCAATCATAAGGACACGGACGGGTTATGTAACGATGGTTACGATTGAGGCCCGTCTGTCTAGTGAAAAATGCTAAGGCCGCAGGGTGTGGTAGTGATGGTTAAGTCTTTGAACGTACTAAACACATGCCGAGATTATGGGAATCGGTAAGCTTAAGTACCTGATTGGCCCGGCAAGGGGACAGCATCCTACCCTTTGAACTTCGGTCCCATGTGCATATGGCGAGTGCAGAGAGTGGTCACGACCCGGCGCCGAACCGTGGCGTGGAGCTCTTGTACTCTCGGAGGGTAGCCCCGATCCACGACCCGGAAAGAAAGGGGAAAAGTTGCACGTGTGACTCTAGGGAGTAACCACGTGACGTGTGTTTGGGTTTCCCTTGCAAGGTTAAGAAATTCGATTCGAATCGTCCGTTTCTCACGGCTATTGAGACTGCTTAACCATTTTTACCCACAGAGTAAGAAGAGGAACAATGATGATGAATGAACTGGTTGGATGGAAAATCTAATGCTTCACCATGTATGCTTTAGATAGCTGCTTACCTAGACTGGCTAACGAAACTAGAATCTTGAGCTAAAAGTTGAAAGTAAGGACCCACTTGTAGATGCTTTTCGGCAAAACAAACCCCTGAGCCAAAAAGCCTTGCATGTCTAGAGTCGGTGGAGTAGTTTCCACTACTCGGGTAAGTCTTGCTGAGTATTAGTATGCTCAGTCTTGCTTGTGACTCGATTTCAGGTGAGCCCTTCGAAGACATGATTGCTAGCTTGACTTGGCCCTGCACTCTTCCCCCTGGTTGGTCGGTGGAATGGGATGCGCCCCCGTCCAACGGAGATAAGGCCGAGTGATGTCTCGTACGGGCTTCATCGAGACATCCTGTATCGTCGAGTAGTTTCCGTTGTTTATTTCCGCTGCAACTTAACGCTGAAGAACTTATTTTTATGTTAATTGAAGTACTTGTTTTCTAAACTCAGCACATGGTCTGTAATATTTACTTATGTTGATGTTGTAATATTTGCTGGAATGTGGTATTCTCTGGGCTCATCGTCGCATGAGCATTTGTATGTACGGCGCTCGATCCGTTCACCGTGGTTGTATCGGGAGGTTATACCCGACAGACCAGTGGATTACTCCGTTTGAAGTGTAAGGTTAACCGAGGATGCCTTAATGGTGATGGTTAATACACTTGAGCCGGATTAATTCAGGTGGTTCTGCCACAGCTGATATTTGCTGAGTAAGAATTGGGAAGTGACGGGTCTACGCGATCGTTCTGATCCTTCGCCCTCGTCTTCAGCCCGTCTTTTCCCTTTGACATCATTTATCATAACCTGCTTTCTAGGGTCCACGGCGCCGCTTCTTCTAGCCGATTCCGACGTCCGCACCTTGGTTTGAAGTGAGTTTCTTCCCATGTCAACCATGTTAGTAGGGAAAGGATGCTGATCAATCTTCATCGGCTTTGCCGGCTTTGATGGGACTTCGAACTTGAGTCTGCCTTGCTCAATGGCTGACTGTATCTGCTGACGGAAGATCTTGCACTCATTTGTGTCGTGAGATGTAGCATTGTGCCATTTGCAATATTTCATCTTTTTGAGCTGATCGGCCGAGGGAATGGTATGGTAAGGTGAGAGCTTGATCTGCCCCTCCTGGAGAAGTAAGTCAAAGATTTTATCGGCCTTTGACGTGTCAAAACCGAACGCCTCTGGTTCTTTCTTGCCGAAAGGGCACGATATCGGCTTGTTCCCTTTGACCCATTCTGCTAGGCCGATTTCTTCTTCTTCCTCAGATTCAGACCCTTCCAAGTATGCCACCTTTTTATGAAAATTCCTCCGCTGCTCAAATGGACGCACTTCCTGACCAGCCAGTCGGTGAACGATCTGACTTAAGCTTTCAAATTCTTGTGAGGCGTACCTCTCCTTGATATGTGGCAGGAGGCCTTGGAAGGCGATGTCGGCCAACTGAGCATCGGTCAGGGCTAGAGTATAACATTTGTTTCTGACCTCTCTGAACCTCTGTATGTAGCCAGTTACTGGTTCATCGCTCCTTTGCCTGAGGCTGGTCAAATCTGAAAGCTTCATCTCGTGGACTCCTGCCCAAGTAACGAT
Organism: Panicum miliaceum; assembly: GCA_032594955.1. NCBI lineage: Eukaryota > Viridiplantae > Streptophyta > Magnoliopsida > Poales > Poaceae > Panicum > Panicum miliaceum. The sequence goes on along the minus strand of CM064059.1, from coordinate 22,052,915 downwards.
GGAATTGGGTGGTAAAGTAGTGAACCACTGGAAGGCCGATCCAGACAGAGACGACGAGAACAGACGCACCCGCAGAGCATCTTGTGTGGTGGCTTCCCCGCACTGGATGATGAATCTATTTATGTGCTCCACGGTTGAGGTGTCATCCAGCCCCGAAAATTTGGTAAAGTCAGGAACTTTGTACCAGTGGGGAAACGGCAGTAGATTGTAGGCCGATGGGTATGGCGTCTTGTACGTATAAGTTTGAATTACCTCCGCTATTCTTGCTGTCCAATCCACTTGCTGCTGATGAACAACTGGTCGGGGCGCTGGCATATGTTGGTGGATCAGCGGCGGTACAGCCGGGTGATGGATCGAAGCATGTGGCGGATTCTGTTGCATTGTGGCCGTCTGAGCAGGTGACAGCTGATGGCAAAGCGAATCTGCCGCCCCATCGTACATCGTCATCGGCGCCGTGCTTCTGAGTGCTTCTGCGGCATCTGCCCCCCTGCCGATTTCTGACGTGGTTGGTTGATACTAAGGGACCGTCGGCCGAACGGCCGAATGGAACGGCGCCTGGATCGGATAGCCCCCATGTCCGGTTGATTGATCAGGAAAAGCCGTCGTTGCGGGTGCCCCCAAGGTACTGAGTTTGAGGGCAGCGATCGCACGGAAGCAATCTGGACAGGCTGAAGTGGCGCTTGCGATCGAAAACATGGTGCACCGTTATACCTTGGAGGCATCGAAGGCAACGAAGTGTTGTACCCTTCGTGTTGCGTCGACATCGGCTGAGGAGCCGAGTGGGACGTGCCTGGTAAGCTTCTAGCTGGAGGTACAATAGGTGGGGCGTATGCTGGCCCCTGATATCCCAGAGCTACTCCACTGACCAGAGAACTGATGACGGCGTTATACATCGTGTTGGTCATTACTGAGGATTGGTCGATGAAAGCTTGATAGACGGACTGTTGAATCATATCGGACATCTTGCCCGAATCCTCAGCGATGGTGATGTGGCGGGGAACTGGAAGAGGAGCTTTCTTGATTGCCTCCCCGCTCATGGTACGACTGAAAGATTGTAGATACACCCTTTTGTAGTCTTCTAGGTGTTTTGCCGGTTTGTCTTTCTGGTCGTCCTTGAGATCCGCTTCCGTGACTCAGAGACTTAGGTGGTCTTTGACATATTGAATGTTGAGGTGGTCCCACCGGGCGTGCCAAAAGTGTGTTGGCGCCAAAAATCGGCCACGAATCGGCCGATGAGCTTCACACCTGTTCGGGTGATTACCCTGGTGCGGTTCGCGCGGCGTGCCAGTCAATCTGACCTGTTGATTGACAAGGAAATAAATGTATTAAATTCCGGGTGTTCCGATCGGCTGAGGTTTCGATCTGTCCCGAAAAGCGTATCAGCGAATCGTCCGATTTTCTATGAAGATGACTGGCTATGGATCAGCCGATAATCACGTGACGATTGCAAAGAAAACTACTGGAGCAACTTAAACAATCGCTACGGATACAACACTTGAAATAGATCTAATCGGCTGTATGATTAAGCCGATAGTTTCAATCTCAAGCTGGATAACTGGTGATAAAACTAGAACAATAGGTAAAACCTATAATTCTGGTAAATATCGATAACTGGTGAATAAATCTAAATGAAACAACGGCGATGCGCCCGAAGTTGAAGCTTAGATGTTATTCGATAAGCGGAACCTACCAATTGGCCGGAGATCGTGTTGATGCAGCCCTGCCCATCCGTACGAACTCGTGAAAGAAAAAGAAATATTGGTGAAGTCGTCGACTTGAAAGTAAAGTGCGATGAAAAAGTAGATTGTTTTTGTTGATTGATTGATGTCTCCTACAAAACCCTGACGGCTCCTATTTATACCCTAGGACTAAGACTCCTGATCGATTACATTCTGTTACAAACTTGATTTAAATAAAAAACTACTATATCTATAATATTTTCCTAAAGGAAACGGACTCCCGCAGAATCTTCTGCCGCCATCTCCTAGTCCAATCCAGATTCTTTCCATTGCTTCACGACCGAGTCGGCATTGTTCTTTTGACCAACGTCAGGTCAGTTTTGACTGGGATCCTCTGCTGGGATTCCAATGGCTTCATTCCCCTATCTGTTGGCGCAAGCTGCATCGCCAATCGGCCGATCCCTAACTGTAGCTTCAATTGGCCGATTCCCAACTGTAGCCTTTAAATCTGCCGCATCGGCCAGTCTCTTCCTTTCCTAATGCCAATTCAACACGTGTCAAAATCTGGCGTCAACAACGTGGCATGCGCGTTGTAGAATCTGAATTGATGGTTAAAATACCGCTCAAAACAAATCTTATCCCAAAGGACCCTTAGGCCACCTCTGGTTATTTAACCACACAGTAACCTAGGGTTACCTTTTTTGCCTTCAGTCTTCACATGAGTTAGCATCCGAGTGGTTTTGTGGCGTCCAGCCCCCGAGCTTACGAGCTAGGCGAGCCGTAGAAGCCACTCGAGTAGTTATTGATGCCCAGCCCACGAGCCTGGGAGCTAGCGAAGCCATCGTAGATGTGTCGAGCGAATTGGAGAGTTGTTGCCGAAGTTCGATCTGAAAAAAGACAATGCATATATTATGTAGCATAATCTTAAGATACCGAAAATTATTCGGTGTAAAATAAACTTACTATGTCGAGCTCTTGTTTAGGCCATGTAAATCTCCCAAGTAGTCCGCCTGTTATGTTTAAGCACCTGGTCCTATTTTAGCCGTTGCTCATAGCGTGTATGGGATCTTTGTCCCATGTACACGTAGAGGCGTTAGGCGTGATAGAAGAGCCAAGGTTTCACGGATTACGGCATGTGCTACCCGAGTAAATTAGCAACCGTTAAGAGAAGATAGCGAATGCAAAAATAAGAAGTCGGCATTTGTTGGTGTTTTACCGCCACGCCCACCGAGGGATACCCCCGTGGTGGTGAGTTTGTAGGTAGGGTGTCGCCGAGATTGGGAACTCGAAGGTGCAAGGAACACAAGGTTTAGACAGGTTCGGGCCGCCGAGAGCGTAATTCCCAACGTCCTGTGTGGTTTGTATTGCCTTTGATGGTGATTTTTCCCAAGGGGGTCCCTATTCGCCCTTATATAGTCTGGGAGGACAGGTTTATATGGAAGTCCTAGTCGCGTACAAGCACAAGAGTCCTATCTGAGTATTTCTCGGATAGTTTCCTACCATGTCCGACTAGTTCCACTACTGTATGAGGAGTCCTACTGCACTACGAGTAGTTACAACATATGTAGGGCGTGGGCCATGTCCCATCCCGTATCCTAGGAGAAGTACGCCACGTGGACAGTCCCGTGTGTTGAGTACTGCAGGCGTCCAAGTACTTCTAAAGGCGTCTTCGAGTTCTCCAAAACTTTGTTTTGAAGGTATCCTCCGAGTACTTTCTTGGCTGCGTTGAGGCTGTGAGGTGCTCATGCCCCGATTAGTTGTCCAGTCTTCTTTTATATGGGGTGCGATTAAACTCGCACTCCATATGGAGTAGCCCCCGAGCCTTAGGTTGACTCGTAGAATCAGGCTGAGGGTCAATTTAATCTTGAATCTTCTATCCTTATATTTCAGCAGATTTGAAAAATAAGTCACTGATGACACGTGTCCCGCAGCCCCCGAGCCTTGAATCCAAATCCCCAAGGTTTGGAATAAAGGATCCAAAGAATCATGGCATGCAATATATGACGGTAAAGATTTGATGGTGAACATGGGCAAATCGGTTTAGTAAATTTGAAAACCTCTTTTTTCTGGATGAATTCCCCGAATAAATGGTTAAACAAATAACATCACCAACAAACACCCAAAATTACCTCTCAAATCAATCCTTGTACCCTGAGCCAATGACTAAATAAGACCTCTGGGTAATAATATGAACAAACCCCTTATTTCGGAATAGAATCCCGGAAATAATGGTTAACAAACATCTACCCAAGATAAATATTAAAAAGCCTCTTGGATCGGGTATTGTTGAGTAGTTTTACAGTGTCCAGCATGTAAGCGTGAGAGCTGTCCCTTGAGGCACGCTGAGTGCCTTGTCCCATCAAGCCCCCGAGCCAAGGAGCTTAGATGATAAGCATAGAGTAGATGTAGCAAACGGTGGCGCAAGCCCCCGAGCCCAGGCATTGGGCAAGTAGCCATTGAGTATTGAATAGTCGATGAAGCCATTTAGTCGGAGTCGATCCCGACTAGGATTGTAGTCAAGATGAGTAGTCGAAGTAGTTGAACATGTGTAGAACTAGTCGTAAACTAGTAAACCTCTCGGCGTGGGAACGAGGCCCCTTCAATAACATAGTGTACAAGTCAAAATTTAGTAATATGTTACTGGAAATAAGGGAGCGAGGCCCCTTCAGCAAACTTGCGCGTAGTACTAGTCGTAAACCAGAAAAATGGCGTTGTACTGAAAGTATGAGCGCAAGGCTCCTTTAGTAACCCAAGATACTAGTCGAAAACTAGTAATTAGTTACTGGAAGTATGGGAGTGAGGCCCCTTCAGTAAACTTGCGCGTCATAGAGTCTTTTCTTCAATCCATCAAGAATCAAGCCGTTGGCACGCTGAACCTGGCCATTGGCTCGCGGGTGAGCCACTGAAACATATTTGACTTCAATGGAACTGCGTTCATAGAAATCCCAGAACTGATGCGAGTGGAAGTTGGATCCCAAATCTGTGATGATGGTGTTGGGGAAGCCAAAACGGTGTAAGATGTCTCAAATGAAAGTAACCACTCGATCCGCCGAGAGCGTTGTGATTGGCTTGTACTCGATCCACTTGGTAAACTTGTCGATGGCCACCAACACGTGTGTGAGACCTCCTGGCATAGTTGTTAAGGGCCCTATCATGTCCAGGCCCCAGCATGCAAAAGGCCATGAAGGTGGTATTGTGATGAGGTTATGAGTCAGAACATGAGGCTGTTTGCCAAAAAAATGGCAGTTGGTACACCGACAAACGAGTGTTTCGGCATCTGCCAAAAAATTGCCAGTAGAAACCAGATCGAAACGCCTTGCTGACTAGTGTGCGAGAAGCCGCGTGGTTCCCGCACACGCCTTCGTGAATCTCTTGGAGTATCTCTTTGCCCTCCTCCGTGCTGACACACTTCATGAGTATGCCTGATGCTGATCCACGCTTGTACAGGTTACCCCTGACTAGAACATACCCTTTGCTGCGCCTTAGGATGCGTGTAGCTACAACGCTCTTTGGGTCAACGCCAGGGGGTAGTTTGTGCTCCTGGATGTAGTTGATGAAGGCCACCCTCCAGTCGACCTTGATCATGAAGACCTCTCGGTCGGGTTCCTTTGGACCCTGAGCAATGGAACATGAGTCTGGTCTCTTGATCGAAGGGAGATGCAACTCGTGAACGAAAAGTCGCTGTGGGTCGTTGGCTCGATCAGAACCCAGTTTGGAGAGCACATCCGCGCCCACATTGTTGTTGCGAATCACATGGTGAATTTCCAACCCTGAGAACTTGCTCTCGAGCTTGCTTATTTCCATAACGTACGTGTCCATGTTGTCCTTGTTGATGTCCCACTCCTTGTTGACTTGTTGAATCTCCAGTAAGGAGTCATCGTAGACGAGTAGTCGCTCGATGCCCAGGGAGACTGCCAGGCGTAGCCCGTGCAATAATGCCTCATACTCGGCTTCGTTGTTAGAGACCTCAAATAGTATTTGAAACACGTACTTGAGCTATTCTCCTCTCAGGCTGATGAAAAGTACTCCCGCAGCACCGCCACCAAGCTTGAGTGAGCCGTCAAAGTACATGACCCAATGCTCTGGCTGGTAGGTTGGGGCTTCCACTTGGTTTTCTCATCACTCCGCCATGAAATCGACTAGTGCCTGCGACTTGATGGCTGCCCATGGCTTGAAGTCAAGTGTGAGGGCTCCTAGCTCCACGGCCTACTTGGAGATGCGCCCGGTAGCGTCCTGATTGTGGAGGATATCCGCCAATGAGAAGTCGGAGACCACCAGGATATTGTATGCATCGAAATAATGATGAAGCTTCCTGGAAGTGATGAGTATACCGTAAAGTAGTTTCTGAATCATCGAGTAACAAACCTTGGATTCAGAGTGGACTTCGCTGATGAAGTAGACCCGTCGCTGCACCCCGGAGGCGTGGCCTTCCTCCTGGCGTTCTACCACGATTGCCGTGCTGACGACGTGAGTAGTCGCGGCGATGTAGAGTAACAGATTCTCACTTGGTTTGGGAGCCGTCAGGATGGGGGGTGACTGCAAATAGTGCTTAGATCTTGTAGCGCCTGGTTTGCCTCCTCGGTCCATTGGAACTTGTCATGGTGCTTGAGCAATTTGAAGAAGGGTAGTCCCCTTTCTCCAAGTCGAGAGATGAATCAATTCAAGCTGCCATGCAGCCTGTGAGCTTCTCGACGTCCTTGATCGTCCTTGGAGCATCCATGGCTATGATGGCATTTATCTTCTCCGGGTTGGATTCAATTCCTCGGTGACTGACAATGAACCCGAGTAGTTTTCCTTGAGGCACGCCAAAGACGCACTTTGTCGGGTTAAGCTTCCATCAAAACTTCTGCAGGCCGTTGAACGTTTCCTCAAGATCGGTGATGAACTCATCATGGGATCTGGTCTTGATGACCACGTTATCCACGTATGCTTCAACGTTGCGGTGTAGCTAATCTGCAAGGCACAGTTGGATGGCCCGTTGATAAGTAGCTCGTGCGTTCTTCAACCCGAATGACATTGTAGTGTATGCGTATGCTCCAAAGGGGGTGATGAATGCCGTTTTAATCTGATCTTCTTCCTTGAGAGCTATCTGATGGTATCCCGAGTAGCAGCCGAGGAAGGAGAGCAAGACGCAACCAGCCGTAGAGTCGATGACTTGGTCGATGCGTGGGAACGCGAAGGGGTCCTTCGGGCAATGTTTATCGAGATCAGTGTAATCCAATCACATCCTTCATTCATTGTTATTCTTTTTCAATACTAGTACAGGGTTAGCTAACCACTCGGGGTGGTACACTTCTTTAATAAAACCAGCCGCGAGTAGTTTTGCTAGCTCTTTCTTGATGGCCTCCCTCTTGTCGGGGGCGAAGCGTCGTAGTCGTTGCTTCTTCGGAGTGGCTTTAGGGTTGACTTTTAGGCAATGATCAATCAACTCCTTGGGCACCCCTGGCATATCCGCTGGTTTCCACGTGAATATATCCCGGTTAGCCGTAAGGAAGCTGACGAGCACGCTTTCCTACTTGTCTCCTAAGCCGTCCCCGATCAAAGCAGTCTTGGACGGATCGCTTTCTTGTAGCCTGATGGCCTTGATGCCGACGTCGCTGGGGTTAGGTTTAACCTCGATTGGCTAGGCCGCTAGTTGGAGATCTCCATTTCTGAGTTGGTCAGCTTGTGCGCGGCCGCGAGTACTTCTGCAAACGGCTCTAGCACGCGTGATGTCGTGGTGTACTCGATCGCTTCCTGATCGCAGTCGTATGACTTCTTCAGGTTGCCATGGAGTGTGAGTACGCCTGTCTTGCCTGGTATTTTGAGTAGTAGGTAGACGTAGTGGGGCACGGCCATGAATTTGGCTAGTACCGGTCTGCCAAGGATGACAACTTGATATACTCGGTGCGGTAGTTGTCTTTCGTCCCAAAGGTAACTGGCAGGACCACCGACCCGAGTGGTGTAGCCGCGTTACCCGGGACAATGCTGTAGAAAGAAGCTTTGCTGGGGGTGAGCATCTTGGAGATGTCCAGGCCCATCTTCTTCAGAGTACTCGTGAAAAGTAGGTTGAGGCCGCTCCCGTCATCGATGAGTATTCGGGTTAGCTGTGAGCCCGCCACGATAGTGTCTAGGACGAGCGGAAATTTTCTCAGCTCGGAGAAGCTAGTCCATTGATCATCCTTGGAGAAGGAGATCGGGACCTCGTTGTATATCAGAGGCCTTGTCGTGCCGGCTCCACAGAAAGTATTTCGCGCAGGGTCAACTTCTGCGCGCGCTTGGAGGGGAATCCACCGTCTCCGCCAAAGATGACGTTGATGACATTCTTCGGATCCTCTGGAAGTCTTGAGCCCCCGACTTGTCACCTTCCTCGTCATCCTCCTGGTCCTTTCGCTTTCCTGCTTGAGGGAGGGGTGGTGCATTGAGTGACTTGCGGATGGTGACGCACTCGAAGAGCGTGTGTCGCGACTTTGGGTGTATCGGGCACTGTTTGTGCATGACTTCTCAAATTCTGAGTCGTTGTTCCCCGAGTTCTTGCCACACGCATTGCGCTCGACAGCCGTGACTTCTTGGTCTGGCTTGCGCTTTCGGGTATTCCCCGAGTGGTTCCGCTGGCTCTTGTCAAAGTGGTTGTTGCCATTGCTTTGCATGTCGTGGTTGCGCTTGGGGAAGCGGTCGTTCTCCTCGTCCTCTTAGTCAGCCCACCGTGCCATCATGTCATGTAGCTCTACAGCAGTAGTCGGGTGATTGCGCCCGAAGTCTTGGTACGTGTGCTTCAAGAAGAGCCTGTTCTGGAAGCAGCGGATGACGTCTTCATCGGTGATGTTGGCGATGGTGGCGCGCGTCTCAAAGAAACGTCGGGTGCAGGACCTTAGGGTCTCGTTCATCTCTTGCTTCACCTGGGACAGATCGTGGTGAGTACCCGCTCTGATCATGGATCCTTGGAAGTTGTCAATGAAGGCCCGTTTGAGGTCCTCCCACGAGTCGATGGAGTTTGGCTTGAGGCTTTCAAGCCACGTGAGGGGTGCGGACTCTAGAGCCACCGAGAAGTAGAGGGTTTTGGTGGAGTTGGATCCCCCTGAAACTTCAATAGCAACAGAGTAGCATCGAATCCACTGGCGCGGGTCCTTCTTACCATCATACTTGGGGATTCCGACTGGTTTGAACTCCTTTGGATAGGACTTGTCGGTGATGTTGGTGGTGAAGGCGGGGAAGCGGTCGCTGTCGTCGTCGTCATGGTACCTGCCGGTACGGTCCTTTCTCCTTGATTCAATAACACGTCGTGCCTCATGACCTTCATGGGTCTTCTGCCTAAGATCGATTGTGGGAGCATTGTGAAGGCTAGCCTCCAGTGGATCTTGGCCTTGATCCCTTGCACCACACTGGTTGCGAGTGGGTTGTTGTACTTCTTGTTCATTGTTGCCACGCGTGGACGGGTGGCCCTCGTTGCGCAGGCGGTTGTCATTCCTCCGGCTCTTGGGGCCTCCTCCGGGGGTGCGACTGACCAGCGCGGTTTCGCCATGGCACTCAGACCTCGAGGGCGGATTCCGAGTGGAGGACACTGGATGTTGCCATCGAGTTGCACGAGCGCGTGCTAGGTTAGATACTGCAGCCTTTGTATCTGGGGGTTGGGTGGGAGTTGTTGGGCTAAGAGGGCTTCTTCTGCAATGGCGCCAATTGGCGTACAATACTCCCGATCCTCGACTGCTGCAAAAACGTTGTTTAGATCCCTTGGTTCGCGGGCGCGATTCTGCGCATTATGCCTGCGCTTGCACGCTTGGCGTTCTTCATCCGCCGGATCCTTCGGTAGTTCTCATCTTCATCCTGGGGAGCATCAGCTATTGGCTCATCGGCTGAGACGTCCGCGAGTTGCTTGTTGTCGTACTGTGGGTCCAGCTCGTCGTTCTTCGCGTTGCGAAGGGAGGCCATGCAGAGTTGACGATCCGGCGAGTGGTTAGCCGTAAGGCTGTACTCGAGTAGCTCTGTGCTACTTTCTCCCTCTTCCGCGATGGGGGAGAGAGGTCTGCCCTCCTGGAAGGGTAGTTCCTGCGTGAAGGCCACAAGGCGGGACTCGTAATCGAGTAGTTCGAAGGGCTCCAAGGCCTTCCAGTAGACGAAACGTCCTTGCGGCGTTGATATTATGGTTAAACCCAAATGACTGCCAGAAAATGATTCGGTGTGGCCACCGGGTTGCGAGTGGTTTTCAAAGGCGGGGGCCGCCCGATGGGCGGTGGCTCCCTCGTCTCCGAGTCCTTCTCGTGGCTGGCTTGAAGGTGTAGTACTGAGCGAGGAGTACTCTTCGTTGGAGTCGAAGTAGATGTCGAAAACAGGGACCCCCGACAAGCGGTGACTCCCATGTCTTTGAGCTTTAGCAGCAGATCCAAATCCTCCTCGAAGTTGGAGAGGGATTTAGATTGTGTGGTCCCCTCAGATCGGTTTGATTCAGACCCGACTAGATCTGGTGTGTCACGAGTGGAAGTCATGTCGAAAACGGACATCTTTTCGATCTGCAGGGCCAGATCGGGAAGCAACAGATTGTCACGGTTGTCGATGAACTCGTCGAGATTGTTGCTTTGAGTCGATGAAGAGGCCTCCGGCTCCCTGGAGTTGGCTAGGTGGTTGTTGAAGCCACCTGAACCATTGGCGATGCAGATCTAGGAGCCGAAGGTGAAAGTTGTGCCCTCGTCGAGCACAGCATTGGTGAAGTTGAAGGATGCCATCGAATTCTCCGGTGTGCCCAGGTCTGACAACATTGTGACAAAGAGAATGCTCGTTGGCATAAAGTAGTCGGCGAGAGCGCATGCTACAGCAAGGATGTCCGTAGGGTGTAGCCATTGTGAGCCCGACACAACTCGGTGTACTAAGCGCGTGGGCGCCCTACAAACTCGATTACCAAGTGTGTGGGCTGTTAGTCAGCAAACCCTGGAAGTAGTCCATCATGGTGTAGCCCCCGAGGGTAATTCTCATCGAGAGGCGTACCCAAAATAGTAGCCGCTCCTGTGAAGAACAAGTCGGAAAAGGTATAATGACTTAGCTTGTTTCGTGGACGTTTGTTGATGAATCCGTGGCAGTTGTTGATGAAGGAAACTAGTTGGAATTTGTCCCCGACTAGTTGTTGACGGTGTGAGGCTCGTCCTCGACTAGTTTCTAGTCGAGACGAGTAGTTGAAGCAGTAACCGGCGTGTCAGCGGTGCGGCGTGAGCTGGAGTCAAGCTGATAGTTGAGGTTGATGTAGTCGTTCGCTCAAAGATCCAATCTCAACCTCGAAGAATTGATCCACTTCATGGAGTGGATAATCTTGATAAAGAGTGATGAGGACATCACTCTTTTGGATACAAAAAACACTCACATGGATATGCAAGGACCAATCACTAGAGCTCGTGCACGTCGCATAAATCAAGAGGTGAGCTCGTTCCTATGTATATTTAGTAATTATGAGAATGTTATGCTACCTAATGATGTTGTTGTGCTTAGCAATAATGGAGAGTATCAGGAAGTATTTGGAGGAAGACTTGGTGGAGGGAAAGATCAGACGGGGCGTCCAAGTCAAGACGAGGCGTCCAGGAGCAGCGTAGACTAAAACTGACGCCCAAGTCGCATACAGAGTCCAAATTCGATGTTCTACATATTTATGGAAAGCTAAGGAGATAAGCTATAAAATGCCACTGGTCCCATGTCATTATCATGTTCGAGTAAATGGGAATCATCAAAACAATTGGATATCCGGAATCTATCAGGGTACTACGTCGCTGTCTTTTGGGCTGTTGGGCCGTGTATTGTGTGGGAGCCCATTAGGTGCGCGTCCAGGGGACTTGCACGCCCCAAAACACTTTATATTCTGTAGAGTCACCCAAATTAGGGTTTGGATTTTACTTAGATTTAATCTGTCATAGCACAGTCGCCATTCATCGGTTTGTGAGACCCCAACTTCGTGAGCTTAATCATCCACTTGCAATTTTTTAGCGTTCTTCTTTGTTCTTGCTTGTGTTCTTTGATTCGTTCTTCTTTCATCCACCAGTTCATCGATCCATCCACCCGCTGTCGTTCCATTCGAGAACCCAAGCCGCAACCCCTCTCCAAAACCCTGATTTGGAGGGTCTACCTTCAAATGGCCATAACTTTTACATACGAACTCGAAACAGGGTGAATTTTTTTAAATCAGGTGAAATTAAATTTTGCATCCAAGGGTGTCTGGAAGAAACCGGTTGGGCCGAAATTAGAATCCCAAAATTCCCTTTGGAAGACAGAGATCTCAGACCCGAAGTTGAATTTTCCTTTTTCAACGCATCTTCCAGTTTTTCTGTAGACTAGAGCTTGCATCCGTTTGCTATGAAAGTTTGTGTGCTTCCTTTTTATGTGCTCCTGGTTGATAGAAAAATATTAGGAAAATAAAAAAAGAAAAATAAGTGTGAAGAAAAAAAAGAAGGAAAGAAAAGAGCAGAAGCACATAGGAGAGAAACCACTGTTCAGCTGGTCTTTGCCTTGTTTGTGCTGAGTTACTTATTTGCAATGATCTGGTTTCATTATTGGAACAAGTTTAGGCCAGCAACTAGGTTAGAGCTTTGAATATTTATTCAGCATTACTATATGCTTCTGAATTGGGTTCCACATATACTTTTTGTTGCCTTCCCAAGCTCCACATATCTCTCTAGTTTCTGCAAGAATTTGAGCTTTGCAATCGTTGTACCACTCTCTCAAGGTAAGACCCAGCTACCGGTTGTCCATCTTGTGCTTTGCGGTGGTAAGTGTAGCAGAACCGCCTGAATGAATCCTGCTCAAGTGCGCTAACCATCACCATAAAGGCAATCTGAGCAAACTCACACTTAAAACGGAGTAACTCGACAGTCTGTCGGGTAACATCCTGATGCACCTACTGGAATTTTGATCAAAACAAAGCATACATACAACCCACATAAAGGTGAGCCCAGAGATTACAGCAATCCACAAAATTTACATCCCAGAGTTCAACACGAATTATTAATACAAACCAAGTTCGAATTCATAAAACAGTACTTCAGAGATTAACAGTGCAATAGAAAATAAACGATAGTTCTAACGATGATACAAGGTATCATGATTAAGCCCATACATAACATCATTCAGCGCCATCATCATTGGCTGGGGACACATCCCATTCCACCGACCAATCAGGAGGAAGAGTACACGTCCAAGTCAAACTAGCAACAATGTCCCCAAAAGTCTCACCTGAAAATAAAGCCACAAGCAAGGCTGAGTATACTAATACTCAGCAAGGCTTACCCGACTAGTGGTATATACTTAGCCGACTCCTAGACAAACAAGGCTTTTGGCTGAGGGTTGTTTTCGCCATAAAGCATCTAAGAGTGAGTCCTTGTTTTCAAATTTTAGCATCAAGTTCTAGTTGATTTACCATTCTAGGTAAACAACTATCCAAATCACGCATGGTGGAAATAATTAATTGAGCATCCAACAAGATTAATCATAATCATTGTTCCACTTCTTACTCAATGTGTTAAAAGGGTCAAGCAGTCTCAATGGCCTTGAGAAACGGACGATTCAAATCAAATTTCTTAACCTTGTAAGGCAAACCTAAACACACGTCATGTGGTTACTTCCAGAGTCACACGTGCAACTTTTTCCCTTTATTCCCGTTTCGTGGATCAGGGTCACCCCCCTCGAGTACAAACCCTACATTGCACTCACCATGTGCCCATGGGAATGAAGTCAATAGGGTGGGGATGAAGTCCACGCACCGGTTCAATCAGGTACTTAAGCTTACCGATTACCATATTCTTGGCATGTGGTTAGTACGTTCAAAAACTTAACCACCACTAACACACACTGAGACCTTAGCCATTTTCACTACACAAACGGGGCATCAACCAATAACATGAATATCGCACCAAGCCCCGCCCATCGACCTTATGATTCCAACATAAGTAAAACAAGCAACTCCTATATCTCGCGAGTGACAGACAACCACTCGACTTTTACCGATCCTATTAGCATGGCATGTAGCGATCTACACATATTAGTGTTCAAACATAGGTACTAGGATCATGCAGCTAAGGTTTCAATAAACGCCTATAAACTTAAATGCACAAATACATAGAAGTAATAACATTGCTTATATCAAAAATAGGGTTCATGCTCCGGGGCTTGCCTTCCTGAGCAAGGTTAGCTTTGGGCTCTTCCGAACTTTGGTCCGGGTCTTCAGCAACTTCAGCTAGATTCACTTGAGCTTCACGCTACGCACTCTCGGACTCAGGGATCAGCTCGTATGTTCCATCAGCAAGAGCAGTACCGTCTACATGAGATGCACATGCTTGAGTTGTGTTGATGGCAAGTTAAATCGAGCATTTCACTATAAAGTTATAATCCAACAAAACTCAAGTTATGTTATAAAGCATTTCATTTAAAATTCCTTGGGCAGTCGTTTATCGATTACTATTTAGACTAACTAACTCCATTAAGTAAGTGGGGTTTTTCTCATTTCATTTACATGCAGAAATTTTCTGTTTTCTTATTTAGGCACAAGACATCATGTGGGATTTTTATTTGAAGTTAGATAAAGTTTCTGATGTTGAAATTTGTATACAGAGTACATTTCCTAGTTACAAACCCACTGTAAAAAGTTCAGCCATTTTTACATAGCAGATTAAGCATAATAAATCAAGTAAACAACTACTATTAGAATATAGATTCATTTATACAGAATAGACTATGCATGTACTGGTGCTCCAAATTTTACTGTGCGCCTATATATTTATGGAGAGTCTACTGTGAATCTTTCATATTTTATTGTGCAAGTTACAGGACATCGAAAATACAACAATATTTTTCTACATTATTAAAGATTCATTTTTATTGGTAGATCTACTGAGCTTCTGTACCTCAAATTTTTCTAGAATGTTCAACTCCTCAAGTATGTCCTCTGGTAATAATTTCATGTTTTCTAGTTACATAAACTATTTATTTTGATTTCATGTACCTATACATGGACAAAATCTAAAATGCATGCTAGACAGAAGCAATGTGCCTAACAATTTCATCATAGCACTTAAGCAACAAGTAGAACCTACTGTCAAAATTTCATATGCAGATCTACAGTATAACATCATGAACAAATACATCTAGCAAAATAGAGCATGAAATAAGATTTGATAGTAACTATAGCTAGGGGTAGGTACTGGTTCTGAAACTTTTACGCAAGGCTTAAGATCTAGATACTAGTCTACTACCCAAAACTAAAATATAACACTAGCCTAGAACATGAGTTACATTTAAAAGCTATTAAAACTAACATTTATTCCAGACCAAGATTCTTTTTGAATCTAGTCACGGTCTTGTACAAAAGTTGTAGATCTTTTCACAAGGAACTCAGAACATTTTAGTTTGTATTTTCCCGAGTTTTCTACAATTTTTAATGCATTTTACAATTTCACAGCTTTGAAAACAAAACTTGAAACAGGGTCTCATAGATAGGTCCCTGGTTTTTGGGCTGAGCACCCTAAAAAGAATGCAATCATTGCAATGTGGTCCCTGGGCGCGGCTGCCATGGTTTCTTACCGGAATCCGGCGAGCGGGCATCGAGCAAGAGGGAAGCGAGGGCTACCTCGTGATGGCTTTGGTTGGTGCTGGGGTTGCCGGAGTTGGGCCGGCAGCGGGAGCAAGGGGATTGGCGGTGAGGGAGCTCTGCTCCGGCGAGCTCTGGCGAGGGAGTTCGGGTCAGCAAGCTTCATTTGGCAGGTGGCGAGCTACCTAGGGGGTTGTTTGGGATGGAGGGAGGCCGGAGGTGGGGGCGCGGCGGCAAGGTTCAGGCGGCCTCCATGGCGGGCGGCTGTGCTAGTCGGCCGCGAGAAAGGGGCCAGCTCAGCTTTTATAGGTGCTGGGGAGGGGAGGCGAGGTTGGGCGCGACACAATGGAGGCTCGGCCATCGGGAATCGACAGCCGCGTGGCGCGCGCGTCAGGCAAGGGCGGATTCGGGGCAGGGGAGGGTGATTCGTCCGCGGGCCTTTCGGGGCCTTTCGGTGCACTGCCCTTTGGCGCGGCTCACCGGCAGGCATCGCCGGCCAGGTGGCTGGTGGCCGCTGCCCCTCGACGGGACAGAACAGGGGAGGGAGAGAGAGAAGTTGAGAGAAGGGAGAGAGAGAAAGAGTGAAGGCCCGGGTTCAAATGAATTTTTGTCAAAATTTTGCAAGGAAACTTTGAAATCTGCCAACATGAAAGTTGTATGGAATTTGAAACTCTACAACATTGTTTTATGGCAAAGTTCATTTGAGCTATGGTTTGAAAGATATTCTAAATTTTCGAAAACTAGGATTTGAATGACTGGTCGTTTCATGTTTAAAATTTCAAATTTTCATCATGATCTCAACTAGACTTTGATTGAACATGCAAGAGGGAGGTGTCTAACCATTTTATTATGTATTATTGGTTTTATTTGAAAGTTATAAAGAGGTACTTTGTACACACATACACATGCATATACACTCATTCCCACATACACATGTATAGTTCAATTAAAATATTTTTGGTTATATTTCTCATGGTTAAAGATGCATGATGCATTGTTCAAGGTTTCTTGCTTAGAAATTTAAGCACCTAGGGTGTTACAGCCTTCCCCCTTAAAAAGAATCTCGTCCCGAGATTCGGATAAGTAAGCTTAGCGTGGAAAGTGCGTGTACCTTTGGGTGAGTTTAGAAAACTACGAAAATTTTGATTTAGATAACTTTTAATTTCCCAAGTGGCTTCCTCTTCAGTGTGATGGCTCCATTGGATTTTATACATTTTAGCGATCTTTCTCCTAGTGACTCTTTCCTTTTGATCAATAACTTTGATAGGATATTCAACATAAGAGAGGTCCGGTTCTACCCATATTTCTCTTTGTTCAACAATCTCGGTGGGATCTCAGACACATTTCTTGAGTTGAGAGACATGAAAGATATTGTGTATGGCTGATAGTTGCGGGGGCAGTCGCACTCTATAGGCCACGGGTCCACAAGTTTTGATGATTTCATAAGGACCAACATATCGGGGAGATAATTTTCCTTTCACTCCGAATCTCTATACACCCTTGGTTGGTGAAACCCGAAGGTAGACGTGATCACCAACTTCAAATTTCAAGGGCTTTCTCCTCTTATCAAAATAGCTCTTTTGCCTAGACTGTGCGGCTCTATGATTCTCTTGTATTACCCTCACTTTCTCTTCTGCCTCAATTACAAGATCGGGTCCGAATAGTTTTCATTTTCCGTCTTGCGACCAGCTCAAAGGAGTACGACACCTTCGACCATACAAGGCCTCGAATGGTGCCATTTTCAGGCTCTCTTGATAGCTATTTTTGTATGAGAACTCTGATAGAGTTAGGCATTTGTCCCAACTCTTGTCATAGTGAATGACACAAGCTCTCAACATGTCTTCTAGGATTTGGTTTACTCTCTCGGTTTGCCCATTGCTTTGAGAGTGATAAGCTGAGCTTCAAATCAATTTGGTACCAAGAGTAGCTTGCAATTGTTCCCAAAAATGTGCTACAGACTAAGCACCACGGTTGGAAATAATTGTCTTGGGTACGCCATATAGGCCAATAATGCGATCGAGATAAATCTCGGCATGTTTCTTGGCCGTGTAGGTAGTATGTACCAGAATAAAGTCTGATGTCTTTGTGAGCTATCAACAATGACCCATATGGAATCATACTTTTGAGAGGTGTTTGGTAACCCAACAATGAAATCCATACTTATGTCTTCCCATTTCCATGATGGTATAGGCAAAGGTTGAAGTGTACCGGCTACTTTCAAGTACTGGCCTTTACTCTCTGGAATGTGTCATGCTCTGAGACATACTTAGCAATTTCCCTTTTCATTCTAGTCCAACAAAAGTTTTGCCTAAGATCTTGATACATTTTACTACTACCTGGGTGAATTGAGAACTTGGAAAGATGGGCTTCATCAAGAATTTGTTTTTGGAGTTCACTTTGGGACGACTATGCGGCTTTCAAACCATAAAACTCCATTCTTGTCTTGGCGGAAACATTTATATTTCCTCTCTCCTTGGGATAGCTTTTGCTTGATGATCTTTACTCCCTCATCATGTAATTGTGCCATGATGATTTGATCGTGGAGAGTTGGTTCAATAGAGATTTGATTTAAAGTGCCTTAGGGAATCATTTCCAAGTTGAGTTTTCTCATTTCATGACATAATGTTTCATTATAGAATTCCGCGGATAGGCAATTGCAATGAGCTTTGCGGCTTAGTGCATCCGCGACTACATTAGCCTTGCCCGGGTGATAGTGCACTTGAAGATCATAATCCTTGATTAATTCCAACCATCTTCTTGTCTCATATTCAGATCAGCTTGGGTGAAGATATATTTGAGACTTTTGTGATCAGTGTAGATATTGCAGTGAGTGCCCATAAGATAATGTCTCCATATCTTTGAAGCATGAATGACAGCCGCTAACTCAAGATCATGAGTAGGATAATTTTGTCCGTGAGGTCGAAGAGCTCATGAAGCATAGACAATGACCCGATTGTCTTGCATAAGCACACAACCAAGACCAGTGCCAGATGCATCACAATAAACATCGAACAACTTAATGTTATCAGGTTGAGCTAAGACTAGGGCTGTAGTCAAATATTCCCTTAGAGTGTGGAAAGCTTTTTCACATTTCTCGCTCCACACAAACTTCACTTCTTTTTTCAACAATTCCGTCATAGGCTTAGCAATTCTGGAGAAATCCGAAATAAAGCGACGATAATAGCTGGCTAAACCAAGAAAACTGCGAATCTGATGAATGGAGGTGGGAGGTTTCCAATCCGTCACCTCTTGCACTTTGCTAGGATCGACGGCTATGCCTTTGCTAGAAATAGTGTGGCCCAAGAATTTTACACTATCCAGCCAGAATTCACACTTGGAGAATGTAGCATATAGCTGAATATCCCAAAGTCGTTGGAGAACAATGTGCAAGTGCTTAGCATGTTCTTCTTTATTTTTGGAGTATATCAGGATGTCATCAATGAATACCACAACGAACTTATCAAGTTCAGGCATGAACACCGAATTCATGAGATACATGAAGTAGGCAGGAGCATTTGTGAGTCCGAAAGACATGACTAGATACTCATATAATCCATAGCGGGTGGAGAAGGCGGTCTTGGGAATATCACATGGATGAATATTAATCTGATGATATCCAGAGCGAAAATTGATTTTTGAGAAGACTCTAGCTCCAGCTAGTTGATCGAAGAGAGCATCAATACGGGGAAGTCGATATTTATTTTTAGTTGTCACCGCATTGAGAGGTCGGTAGTCCACACACAACCTCAAGCTCTTATCCTTTTTCTTCACAAAGAGGGCTGGGCATCCCCAAGGTGATGCGCTTGGATGAATAAAGCCTTTATCTAAAACTTCTTGGAGTTGAATTTTTAATTCGGCCAACTCCTTGGTGGCATTCTATAGGGTCTTTTGGAGATAGGTGCAGTGCTTGGTTACAATTCAATGATAAATTCGATATCCCTATCTGGCAGCATTCCTGGCAAGTCATCCGGAAAAACATCGGTAAACTCGCATACCACTGGAATGTCTTCTAGTTTGACTCCTTCCATCGCGAAAGCACAAGAATTTATGCACTCATGGAAAGGTAAGTAAAGAGTGGTGGCTCCGTGACTAGGTGAATTTATTTCAATGGCTCATGAAGAAATATCTAGTGTAACTCCATGCAGAGTCATCCAATTTATCCCCAAAATGATGTTTATGCCTTCAAGTGCCAAGATGTGGTTTTGATAGTTTTACGACCCAACTTGATCGGTACGTGCCTCATGATTTGGTTGGAAGCAACTTTACCACCCGGTGTGAATATCATATATGATCCTTTTGTGTGGCTGAAATCCAATCCCAATTTTGCACCGAATTTTGGACTAATAAAACTATGTGATGCACCGGAATCAAATAATATGACTGCAGGCTTGTTGTGAATAGAGAATGTACCTGACATCACTGGTGCACCCTTGGGAAGTTCAGTAAGAGTTGTGAAATTGACTCTTCCCTGCATGACCTGAATAGTCTGCCTCTTGCCCTTGTTCTTGTTGTTCTTACTAGAACCTTGACCTTGATTTGGTTGCCTGGCCTGGGGGCATTCTTGAGCAAAGTGACTTGAACTCCCACAATTAAAGCAACGATTTGCGTTGCTAGAACGAATTGGTGGCGGAGCATTCGGCCTTGGGCCAGTCTGCTGAGGAATAGGGGGACGTGAGGCACCCTGTTGTTGTGGGGGCCTAAACACCTAACGCCCTTGCTAAGGGGCCTTCTAAGGAGCTGCAGGAGTAGCATTCGGCACCAAACGATACCTCTATGGTGGAGCACTAGAGGGTCCAGTGGGTGCCTTCCTCTTCTTTTCAGCATGATGAGCCATGATACAATCTTTCTTAGTGATAGCCAAGTTAACAAGCTCATTATAAGTATCTACCTTGATGGGGTTTGTCACACCCAATTCTAGAAAGAACCAGATGCATCTCATATGTGCGCCAGGATCATGTTCACACACATATGGTAGATGGATAGTGTAATATATCAAAGACAATGCTCAAAAGTACTAATTAAAGTATTTAACAATATTACACTCCGTATAAAAGAGACACAAATATCTTTTAACGATTAACCGTTATACCCTATACGAAGTCTCCAACAACTCCGTCTTCCACAGGCGATGACTGGTGAACGCAGGGCCTAGAACTCCTCGAAGCCGTTGAAGATCTCCTCTTCAAAGTTTTCTTCTGAACAACAGGGGGCAAGGGTGAGTACTCTTATGGTTGGTACTCAGCAAGTGGGGTGAAAATGCAAGTATTTATTAACAAGCACCTATTAACTAGGTTTAAGTTTATACCAACCCACTTTAGTAGAAACATAAAGATACCATCAACAATAACATAAACCACGAACCACAATTTAATTAATCTTCAAGTTTCATTATCATGTGAGGGTCCAAGCCACTCTTAACCGTGAGTACGGCTGTTATAACAGTTTTACACTCTGCAGAGGTTGTACACTTTAACCACAATCGTGTTCACCTGAATCGCCCGGGTTTGCAAGGCCGTTAAACACTTCCGAGGTGAGTGGCGAGGGTACACTACGAAGCCTTTACAAAGACATGTCGAGAGCTAGGCAGCCCGCTAGAGTTTCAGTAGCGGTGTGGTCCATAAACCTCCCTAATGGTCAGCTCCTTAGCAAAGGCAGCTACCCCAAGAGGACCGGGCTATGACCCCTATCACCGACCCCCTCCTTGCCCTTTCGGTAAGGCCACCAGCAAACTGCACATCCAATTATTTGGCTAAGGTCAGAGCCATATGACTTTGTGGTTGCACTGTTCACTTGGGTGGTTCTCCATGTTCCCATTAAACAAAGTTGATCTTGAAATTACGCGATAACAACAATATAAAACGTGACCAACGTTGTTAAAAGAGTAAACCAATACCAATCCCAAAGTTTGCAACTAAGCGTAACTACCCAACATGAATAGTAAACCCAGGTGTTTCAAGGTTTGGGGCAAAAGACTAGGTATGTCCTTAGCATAGGTAACCTATCAAGTTTATGCAAGCAACATTAAAGTAAAGTGAATTATCATGCTGTTGTTGGGATCAAATAGAATATGCAGAGGGGGAGAATCCACTTGCCTTCCTCAAACAGCTGCTGATTCTCTTCCTCGTAAGCTTGCTCTTGGTTTTGCTCGAACGTCACGTTGTCTACGCGATCACACAAACAAGCATACACAAACAAATATGGAACAAATCAACAAACAATACAAACAGAAAGTAAAAATATACTAAATTTGTAGTTCATGATGCAAGGATCAGGTGGGCGCAAGAATCGCTGAAATCTGAGTTGAAACGATGAAGATATGGCCAAAACAGTGATCTAAGGGCCTAACTGCGAGAGTTTTGAACTTCCAGGGGCTAAATCTGAAGGAATTAGGGGCTAAAATATAATTAAACCTTATACAGTGGGTTGGGGTGCAAAACTATAGGTTCTGGATAGAAGAAGAAAAGGCTCAACTCTAATTATTTTTCTACTGTTCTGGACTGCGGGTTGATTCCTAGAAAACCTAGGGTTTTTCTGCAAAAGTTCTGGGAGCAGCTAGGGTCGGATGAATCTGGTCCGTTGGATCAGAATCATGCGGCGGGTCTGGCGAATCGGCGGGGTAAGGATCGGGCGAATCGGCGGTGTAAAGAGAGGGTCGGGTAAATCGGCAGTGTAAAGTGAGGGTCGGGCAAATCGGCGGAGTAAGGAAAAGGTCCGGCGAATCCGGTGTTCCGGGGCTCGATCCAAGCTGGGTTTATGCCGGGAAGGGAGTGGGCAGTACGGTGAAGGTGCGTGTGGTCACGGGATGGCTGTGCGGCGGCTGTAAACTGGCGGTTACGGCGATGGGCGGAAACAGAGGTCCGGCGAGGAATCGGGTTTGCGGCAGAGCAAGAGAGAGAGGGGAATCTGGTGCGGCTTGATGCACACCAACTCGCGGAGCTCTGGCGAGAGTTGAAGACGGCAGAGAAGCTGCAGAACGGCGAGTCGATGGAGAGGCGGCGACACGGGACGACGGCGTTCCTCCGGTGTGCAACTTCCAGCAGCGTGCGACGGTGTTGAGTAGAGGAAAGGGTTTGAGGATGGCTCTGGTTGCGAGGCGGGGCTCCGGCGGGATTTTATAGGGGCGGAGTGGCCGGGAATAAGGAAGGCGGCGGCTCTTGCGAAGGAAAGGGCGGAACTGCGGCTAGTAAGGCAAGCCTGCATCGCGAGG
This sequence comes from Panicum miliaceum, assembly GCA_032594955.1. NCBI lineage: Eukaryota > Viridiplantae > Streptophyta > Magnoliopsida > Poales > Poaceae > Panicum > Panicum miliaceum. Next base: position 22,030,495 of record CM064059.1, on the reverse strand, counting down.
AAGGAAAGAGAGACGCGAGCGACGGCGCGGAGTCGATCCGGACTCGGGGTAAGAAAGAAAGAAGGAAGGAGAAGGGACGCGGACGATGGCGCGGCGTGCCTGCTGTCGCGGCGGAGAAAGGAAACAGAGGAGCTGGAGCGATGCGGAGCAAAGGAAGAAGAAAGGAAAGAAGAAAGAAGACACCGACAGAGGGGTCCCAGCTGTCAGTGAAAGAAAGGGTCGGGTGAGCGGATTGGCTACTTAGTTGGGCCGCGGGAAAGCGAGAGAAAGGTGAAGAGAAGAATTGGGGCCGGGCTGAAAGAAAGAATAGAAGAAGAAAAGAAATAAAGATGCATGCACAATTTTATCTTGTGATTTTTATAAAAATACTTTTAGAATTTTGATTCCTAAATTTTTGGGTGTTACAGGGTTCAAGCGGTCCTTGCGATTGGTATTAAGACCTCTGCAAAAGCAATCCCGCTTCTTAGCATCAGTGTCAGCATGATAACTCGCGTATTGACACAGATTATTGAAAGCCTAAGAGTACTGAAGTACTATGCGAGTACCCCGAGTGAGAGCCAGAAACTCAATCGGCTTCCTCTCCATAAGCCCTTCTGGAATATGGTGGGCTCTGAAAGCAGTCTTGATTTCCTCCTAGGTGACAACATGATCTGCTGGGAGCATGGCAAAATAGTTGTCCCACCAAAGACGTGCAGTACCGCGAAGTTGCTGCGCGGCAAAATGGGCCTTGTTCGCATCAGTGCAAGGCACCACAAGTAGAGAATACTTGGATTTAATGGTGCGAATCCAAGTGTCCGCGTCCAATGGTTCCTCCATCTGGTGAAACAGAGGGGGCATTTGTTGGAATTGCTGACACGCTTGCTGCCTGAGGTTGGTGGATATTGTGCCCACCCTACTACTGCTGGAATTGCTGACACGCTTGCTGCCCTTGAACAAGCTGGCCAAGCAACTGAGTCTGGGCACTTCAGCCATATTGGGCGGTGGTGGCTGTCCGCTACCACTGGCACTTCCAAAGCCTTCAAGGGTATTGCGTGTCTCTTGAACCATCTGCAATGTGTATACTGTTCATTAGCTAGGGATCCACAATGCTTCTAAGGCTTAGTAAGATAAGTGTGGAAGATTTAGAATTCAAAGGATTATAGATAAGCTGTGGACAGAATACTGCTTGTTACGAGAAAATTCATAAGTGACATTCTTTTCATCCGAACCTTCTCATATTTTTAACAGTGACTTGGAAATTTAGAGAGCTACATCTTTAGTATTCAACTCAGAAGCTAAATCTATGGTTAAGATGGTCGAAAAATTTATTCCTTGCCTCTCTGTACTGGCTGTTTTTCAGCTGGCCGAGCTATAGTGTTTTGCCTATAACTCTAACTATGATAGCCCCAGGGTGCTTAAAATGTGTTAGTGGTTAGCTCAGGCAACTCCCTACAACTTTGGTATTCAACTTGTTTCGCAGAAGAATCATCTTCAAGGGGTAAAAATTTCGACAAAATTCTGCTGTAGGATATGAACTGGTCGATGGAAGTCCAATATTTCTCGAAGCAACTTCAAAAATCCATAAATCCAAATTAAGTAATCCATAAATTCTTAAACTTCATCAGAACATACCTAATATAATTGTGCACAGCCTTTCTATTCAACACTTTGGCTATATCAGGCTCTAAGATGGTCATTTCCTTAAATTCTCCCTTTTCTGTCAACCCAGAAATCAGTGGACAGAGAGCTAGTATTTTGATCACCAGGGAAAAATCTACTTGGCCAAAAATTACCAAATTTTAACAGTAGATTCTTGATAAAGTTTGAAACAAGTTTTGAGTTGAACACTTCTGCAGAAAACTTTACTAAAAGGGTAGAAAACAAGTGCTCAAAACAGGCAGAAAACTGAGGTGTAGAAGCTTCTAGTGTTGCCTACTGAGTACTAGTCCAATTTTTTTTTCAAAATTTAACAGAAAGTAGTAGAAAAATGTTGGAGCAACTTTCTCAATATGCACTTCTACAAATAAGGTCATTTTCTATACCCAATAAATTCAACTTCCTTGATGTGGTAGAAAAGTGGCAGATTCCTAGATAAGCCTTAAGTGATTGATAACCGTGCACAAGTGTGGCAGAACCACCTGAATTAATCCGGCTCAAGTGTATTAACCATCACCATCGGGGCAATCTCGGTTAACCTTACACTTCAAACGGAGTAATCCATTGGTCTGTCGGGTAACCTCCCGATACAACCACGGTAAAGCAGATCGAATGCCTCACATACAAATGCTCATGCGAAGATGAGCCTAGAGAATACCACATTCCAGCAGATATTACCAAATTATCATAAGTGAATATTACAAACCATGTTTGAGTTTAATATCCGAGTACTTCAGTGATCATAACCAATAAGTTCTTCAGAGTTTAAGTTGCAGCGGAAATAAATTAACGAAAGCTACTCGACAGGATGTCTCGGTGAAGCCCGTACGAGACATCACTCGGCATTATCTCCATTGGCCGGGGGCGTATCCCATTCCACCGACCAACCAGGGGGAAGAGTGCAGGGCCAAGTCAAGCTAGCAATCATATCTTCGAAGGTCTCACCTGAAAACGAGCCACAAGCAAGGCTGAGTATACTAATACTCAGCAAGACTTACCCGTGTAGTGGAATCTACTCCACCGACTCTAGACATGCTAGGCTTTTTGGCTCAGGGGTTTGTTTTGCCGAAAAGCATATACGAGTGGGTCCTTACTTTCAACTTTTAGCTCAAGATTCTAGTTTCATTAACCATTCTAGATAAGCAGCTATCCTATATCATTCATGGTGAAGCATTAAATTTCATCCAACAAGTTTATTCATCATCATTGTTCCTCTTCTTACTCTGTGGATAAAAGGGGTTAAGCAGTCTCAATAGCCGTGAGAAACGGACGATTCGAATCGAATTTCTTAACCTTGCAAGGGAAACCTAAACACACGACACGTGGTTACTCCTAGAGTCACACGTGCAACTTTTCCCCTTTCTTTCCGGGTCGTGGATCGGGGCTACCCTCCGAGAGTACACGAGCCCCACGCCACGGTTCGACGCCGGGTCGTGACCACTCGTGCACTCGCCATATAGTGGGACCGAAGTTCAAAGGGTAGGATGCCGTCCACTTGCCGGGCCAATCAGGTACTTAAGCTTACCGATTACCATATTCTCGGCATGTGGTTAGTACGTTCAAAGACTTAACCACCACTACCACACACTGCGGCCTTAGCATTTTTCACTAAACAGACGGGCCTCAATCGTAAACATCGTACCATAGCCCGTCCGTTGTCCTTATGGTTGCAGCGTGTAGTAAACATTCAACTCCTATTTTCTCGCGAGTGACAGGAAATCACTCGGCTTTTACCGGAGTCCTATTAGCACAGCATTCTATCGAACCTTGCATCTAGTTTTCGAGCATGGGTTCCTAGGATCATGCAACTAAGTTTTCATTCAACTCCTATAAACTTAATGCACAAGCAAAAGAGTAGGGAATTGCATAATTTAGGAAAGGAAATGGGTTATGCTCCGGGGCTTGCCTTCTTGCGAAAAGTTAGTCCGGGGATCGTCTGAACGTTGACCCGGGTCTTCAACTGCTTCAGTTAACTTTGCCTGGGCTTCTCGCTGCTCACTCTCGGACTCGGGCACCAGCTCGTAAGTCCCGTCGGCGAGAGTAGTCGTTTCTACATGAATGCACAAGTATAAGTAGTGGTGATGGTAAACGACAAGATTTCCTTCACGATAAAGTTGCAGTCTGTAAGACATGAGTTTTGTTGTGAAGTGAGTTACTTTATCATTCGTGGGCAATCGTTAATAGAGTAGAATAGTACAAAAGGTAACTTCGTTAAGCAAGGTGGGGTGGGTGTTCATGGGAACTTATGTTCCTCATGGAAACATGATTTAAGTGTAACTACTACAGCGAGTAGTTTCTGGTCATGAAACCTTGGATTTAGGCACATCAGGGAAAGATAAGCTTACTGTAAAATTTTCAAATATTTTCATGTAGCAGATTAATTATGAAAAATATAATACATGGTTGCTGCTAGACTATTGTTCTTTTTGTACAGAACAAATGGTGCAAAAACTGAGACTAAGATTTTTACAGGGCTTTCATTTAATCATGTAGGAGCTACTGTAATTTTTATAGGATTTATTATGCAGTTTTCAGAGCATAGTAAATATGACATTACACTCCTAGGTTATTCAAGGATTTATTTTTACAGGATACTACACAGGGTTTTTGTCCATGAAACTTTTTACACAGCATCCTCTAGCACTGAGTATCTTCTAGTAAAAACATGAGAATTTTCCAAGCTAAGATACTATTTTCTTAATTTAATGTATGTTATTAGCACATAAATCAAATAAATAGGTTCCTGTGAGATACAAAGTCTCTAAATTTTTCTATGGCATTTAGGTACCATTACACCAGTATAGAAAAAGTTTCATTAGGTGATTCATAACCTAACTGCAGGGACAATTAATTCTATCCAAACATGGTATGAAACTAATTTTAATAAACAGTGTAGATAGAGATGGAATTTGGGCCTGATATTACATTGGCTTATATAACAAGTAAATCTCCTACTGTAAAATTTTCTGGACCAGCACTTGTCTACAACAATGGTTGTGAATAAAGGTTATTAAACAGCCTATTTAATTTAGAGCATAAATTAGCTAGAATCTGAGGAGATGCATGTAACAAAAGTTGTGGCGTTTATCCCAAAGGTTCCAGAACAGTTGAGTTTGTAGTTTTCTGAATTTTCTACGATTTTATACGAATTTTACAAGTTCACTGATTTTGAATCTAGGTTTGAAACTTTCTCTTACATCTGGGTCCTTGGAATCTTACGCGCAGACCCTTCTAAAGATTTCAATTACTGCAATTGGGTCCTCGGCCGGCTCGGGTACGGTGGCCGGCCAAAATTCCGGCGAGGGGCTCGCCGGCGGCGAGGGGTGAGGGCCGGGGAAGGATCAGGGGTGCGAGGGCTACCTCGTGGGGGTCTTGGTCGGGTGGGAGACGGCCGGGAAGGGGTGCCGCGGCGTGGAGCAGCGGCTCCGTCGAGGTGCGGCCGGGATTCCAGCGAACTCCGGCGAGCTGGGCGGCGGGGCTCGGGCTGGGGAGCTTCAGTGCGTCGAGGGGAATCCGTTTCAGAGTTTGGTTTGGGTGGAGGGGGGGGCCGGGACGGCGGTTCCTCGTGGGGCGGTGGTGGCCGGCGACGGAGCAGCGGTATGGGCAGCAATGGTGGCGCTGTTCTGGCGAGGGAGGTGGTCTGACGATGGTGGCGCTGCTCCTTGGACCACGAGGGATGCGGCTGAGGGTGGGTTGGGGTAGTGGTGGTGCAGAGAAGAGGGCTCGGCGTGGAGGGACTGCTGATGCACGACAATGGAGACCGCCGGGAGTTCACGCGCGAGCAGTACGCTGGGTGTTGCCTTTGTAGGCGCTAGGAGAGGAAGGGGAGGGGGTAGAGGCGCCGGGCAAGGTGGGCAGGCGGCTCGGGCACGACCCGGGCAGCATGGGCGCGCGGCATTGGCCGCCGTGGGCGGCGAGCAGAAGCACAACTGGCCGTCGTGCACGTGGCGTGCGGGGGGAGAAGAAGACGCGGCCGCGGTTGGGCGAGCGGGGCCGGTGCTGCAGGCCGCCGGGGGTTGGCTTGGCACCTATTGCCGCGCAGGCATTGATGGCCAGGTGGCCGGAAGCTGTCGGGCAAGGGAGGCGGTGCAGCAGAGGAGGGGGAGGTGAGGGAGGGACCTATGTGCAAGAATTTAAAAAGTTCCAAGGGGCTGGTTGCAAAAAGGATATTTTCTCCACTTTCTAATTTGAATTTCAAAAACTTTTGAACATGAAAGTTGTTCAGAATAAAAAGTTCTACAAGTTTGGTTTCAGGCAACTCTTCATTTGGCTTGTGGTTTGAAAGTTAATTTAAAAATTCAAAGGTATTCATATGTGCCCAATTTCAATTTGAATTTCAACTTAACTTGTTCTAATTCTTTTCACCCTTTTATTTGTTGGTTAAGCATAGGGTTGGGCTAATGACATTGCTTTAGAAATGTAATTTATCAGGGTTGTTACAACAAGTGTAACTTCATCACTCTCAATCATTCCATAACCCATTTTCATTCAGTTTCAATATGACATGATGCATGCACATCCTATTCGTCCTCGCAAAATAAAACAATTGCCAAATAGCTTTGGACTGACGGGGTTAGCACCGGTGGCATGGCACAATTTATGGCTCTTCCTATATTAGCTAGCCAAATTCTAACCGTTCTTAACATAACATATGCACGGTTAGTATACCTGCAGAAGATTGACAGAATATATATTGAACCTTTCGTGCCAGCACTCACAAAAGCGTCAACATTCATTACCGTTCACTATAGAAACGGCATAGGTACAATTCCCGTTGTACGGACTGTGACAACCCTGGTAAAAATTTCATTTCTAAGATCAGTATCATTAGCCTAACCCTATGCTTAAACCAACCAATAAAAGGGTGGAAAGAGTTAGAACGAGTTCAGTTGGAATTCAAATTTAGTTGGAGCACATTTGGTTACTTTTGAACTTTTAAATTTAACTTTCAAACCATAAGCCAAATGAAATTTTGCCTGAAACCAAAGTTGTAGAACTTTTTATTCTGAACAACTTTCGTGTTCAAAAGTTTTTGAAATTCAAATCAGAAAGAGGAGAAAACGCCCTGTTTGCACCCAGCCCCCTGAAGTTTTCCAAATTCTCGCATTCAGGCCCTCGCCCCCCCCCCTCTCTCTCCTCCCCGCCCGACCGCCGCGCGCCAGGTGGCCGGTGACGCCTGACCGGCGCGAGGCGCCAGGCCAGTGGCCGCCGCACCACCCCGCCACGGCCGGCTTTGCCCCCTCCCCACGCCGCGGCCCAGTGAGCGCCCGCCCGTGCACGCGACGCTGCCGCGCCCAGCCCCGCCGCCCGTCGCACCCAGTCGCCGCGCCCCGCCATGCCGCCCCGGCTCCCGCGCCCCGCCAGTCGCCGCGCCCGCCCTCCGCCCGAGCCGCTGCAGCTGCTGCTCCACCACTCCGCGCGCCACGCTATCTCTCGCACCCATGACATATCCCGGCCGCCCAGTCACCACGCCCGCTCGCCGCACGCCGCGCCGGCGTTCTGCCGCCGCCTGCCGCGTCCAGTGCGCGCCGTGTCGTGCCTCCGCCCCGCACGCTGCCCAGGCCCCTCCGCACCCCCTCCTGCCCCTATAAAAGCCGAGCCCCGGCCGCCCGCGCGAGCCACGCACCAGAACGCACTCGCCGTCGCCATTGCCGCCGCCGAGCGCCGCCCGCCCGTGGACAACTCTCCACCGCCGCCCACCGCCCAAATTGAGCCTCCAGCCAGCACTACATCATCCCCCTGAAGCTCGCCGACCCGCCCAACGCCGCCCAGAACCACCGGAGCGCCGCCGCCCACGCTGCCGCCGCCGCCGTCGCCCCTGCTCGCCGTGGGCCGCGCGACCCCGACCTCCTCCATCCAAGCCAAGCCCCTGAGCAGCTTCCCCACGCGCCGCTGAAGGTTGCTGACCGGACCAGGCCACCCCAAGCCCGCTGGAGCACCGCCGTCGACGCGTGCCGCGCCGCCGCCGCCTCTGCTCCAACGCCGGCGAGCCCTTCCCGGCCGTCCCCCACCTGAACAACACCCCCACAAGGTAGCCCTCGCACCCCTGAACCTTCCCCGACCCTCACCCCTCGCCGCCGGCGAGCCCCTCGCCGGAATTTCGGCCGGCCGCCGTACCCAAGCCGCCCGAGGACCCAATTGCAAGAATTTAAATCTTTAGAAGGGTCTGCGCGTAAGATTTAAGGACCTAGTTGTAAAAGAAAGTTTCAATTCTAGATTCAAATTCAGTGAACTTGTAAAATTCGTATAAAATCATAGAAAATTTGGAAAAATGCAAACTCAACTGTTCTGGAATCCTTAGAACAAACTCTACCACTTTTGTTACAAAAAGTTTCTCAGAAGCTCTACATATTTTGCTCTACATTAAATGGAAGCTTTAATGGACTTATTTTGTACCCACTGTTGTAGAACAATGCTGACCCTAAATTTTGGGCAGTGAGTTATTTACTTGATGTTCAGGACTGTGTAAAATGATCAGGCCCAAATTCCATCTCTAGCTTTACTGTTTATTAAACTTAGTTCCATACCATGTTTAAGTAAAATATTTTATCCCTGCAGATAGGAGATGAATAACCTAATGAAACTTTTTCTCTGCGAGTGTATTGGTACCTAGAAGCCAGAGAAAAATTAAGAGACTTTTATCTCACAGTAACCTATTTATTTTATTTATGTGCTAATAACCTGCGTTAAATCAAGAAAATAGTATCTTAGCTTGGAAACTTCTCAAATTTTTACTAGGAGATACACTGTGGTAGTGGTTGCTGTGTAAAAAGTTCCAAGGACAAAAACCCTGTGTAGGGTCCTGTAAAAATGAATCCTTGAAAAGCCTAAGTGTGGAATGTCATATTTTCTATGCTCTGAATACTACATAATAAGTCCTACAAAAATTACAGTAGCTTCTGCATGCTTAAGTGAAAGCTCTGTAAAAATCTCAGACTCAGTCGTTGCACCAATTGTTCTGTACAAAAAGAACAAGGATCTAACAGCAACTATGTAATATATTTTTCATGATTATCCTGTTACATAAAATTGGCTGAAAATTTTACTGTAAGCACATCTTTACCTGATGTGCCTAAATCCATAATTTCAGGACCAGAAACCATCCGTTGTAGTAATTACACTTAAATCGTATCGATTACCATTACCACGACTTAAACTTGTGCATTCATGTAGAATCGACGACTCTCGCCGACGGAACTTACGAGCTGGTGCCCGCGTCCGAGAGTGAGCAGCGTGAAGCCCAAGCGAATCTAACTGAAGCTCTTGAAGACCCGAGCCCAAGTTTGGAAGAGCCCCAAGCTAACTGCGAAGGCAAGCCCCGGAGCATAACCCATCTCTTTCCTAAATTATGCAACTCACTACTCTTTTGCTTGTGCATTAAGTTTATAGGAGTTGGATGAAAACTTAGTTGCATGACGTTAGGAACCCTTGCTTGAAAACTAGACGTAAGGTTCGATAGAATGCTGTGCTAATAGGACTCCGGTAAAAGTCGAGTGATTTCCTGTCACTCGCGAGAAAATAGGAGTTGAATGTCTACTACACGCTGCAATCATAAGGACACGGACGGGCCATGGAACGATGGTTACGATTGAGGCCTGTCTGTCTAGTGAAAAATGCTAAGGCCGCAGGGTGTGGTAGTGATGGTTAAGTGTTTGAACGTACTAAACACATGCCGAGATTATGGGAATCGGTAAGCTTAAGTACCTGATTGGCCCGGCAAGTGGACAGCAACCTACCCTTTGAACTTCGGTCCCATGTGCATATGGCGAGTGCAGAGAGTGGTCACGACCCGGCGCCGAACCGTGGCGTGGGGCTCTTGTACTCTCGGAGGGTAGCCTCGATCCACAACCCGGAAAGAAAGGGGAAAAGTTGCACGTGTGACTCTGGGAGTAACCACGTGACGTGTGTTTAGGTTTCCCTTGCAAGGTTAAGAAATTCGATTCGAATCGTCCATTTCTCACGGCTATTGAGACTGCTTAACCATTTTTACCCACAGAGTAAGAAGAGGAACAATGATGATGAATGAACTGGTTGGATGAACATTAAATGCTTCACCATGTATGCTTTTAGATAGCTGCTTATCTAGAATGGCTAACAAAACTAGAATCTTGAGCTAAAAATTGAAAGTAAGGACCCACTTGTAGAAGCTTTTCGGCAAAACAAACCCCTGAGCCAAAAGCCTTGCATATCTAGAGTCGGTGGAGTAGATCCCACTCCTCGGGTATGTCTTGCTGAGTATTAGTATACTCAGCCTTGCTTGTGGCTCGTTTTCAGGTGAGACCTGCGAAGATATGATTGCTAGCTTGACTTGGCCCTGCACTCTTCCCCCTGGTTGGTCGGTGGAATGGGATACGCCCCCGTCCAACGGAGATAATGCCGAGTGATGTCTCGTACGGGCTTCATCGAGACATCCTGTATCGTCGAGTAGCTCCCGTTGTTTATTTTCCGCTGCAACTTAAACTCTGAAGAACTTATTTATGATCATTGAAGTACTTGGTTCCTAAATTTAAAACTTGGTCTGTAATATTTACTTATGCTAATGTTGTAATATTTGCTGGAATGTAGTATTCTCTGGGCTCATCGTCGCGTGAGCGTTTGTATGTATGGCGCTCGATCCGATTACCGTGGTTGTATCGGGAGGTTATACCCGACAGACAAGTGGATTACTCTGTTTGAAGTGATTGATTACTCCAGCGAAGTGATGGTTAATACACGTGAGCCGGATTAATTCAGGTGGTTCTGCCACAGCTGGTATCAGAGCCGTAGCTGGTGCCACAACTGGCAACAGCTGGCGCCAGAGCCAAAATACATACGCCAGAGAATGCGACAAGCCTTAAAAACTTATTCTCATAAAACTTGACTAGAAGGATGTGTTGCGAAATACGTTGGTGCGTTAAGGATGGTGCCTAGTTCGTAAAGCCCTAAGGGATTATGGGAAAGTTTACTAGGTGGCCATCTGACTTATGAAATATTATCAACTGACTTCCAGCACATTACTTTCTGTCAAAACTTACTTTCATGCACAACCGACCTTAAATTCTGTAACGACGCACTCATCGCTAAGGTAAGAAGGTAAGGATCCTCAGCCAACTGAGAGAGCTTGGCCTTCCTGTCGGTGATGCGAACCGAACGCTGCCCTCAAGCAGTGGCTTACTTGAGGTGCTGCCAATATGCCAACTGTTAGTTGAACATATTGGGAGTAGAAGGTTTGGCGCAGGGTATGGCGATCGCTGTTCATACCCCCGTCTCATGACGGTACCCCCCGTGAATACGCTATCTCGATAGCGTATGTTAACGTCGTCTGTACGTCGGAAATTGTACAGATATCGTTTCTATAAGTAAACGGTAATGAATACGGACGCTTTCATGAGTGCTGGCATGAAAGGTTCATGAAATATATATATGCTCCATCTTCTGCACGTACACTAACCGCGATTACGATAACTTAAAGAACGGTTAGAAAATCTCGACTAGCTATTATAAGGAGAGCCGTATTGTGTATGCCACCGAAACTATCTTCGTAATACCAAAAGTATTTTGCGATTATTTTATTTTGTGAGGACGAATAGGACGTGCATGCATCATGAACATATATATCGGAAATTGAAAATGCGTTGTATAAGAGTGGTAAGGTTCTTGCGTATCTAAGCGTGGTTTGCATAAGGACTATCTAGCGAATCTGTCCCAGATCTGCCATGACCGAAAAGAGAAAATTATTGATCAAAGAAAATGACCTTTTCTGATAAAGTTCATGTTGAAGAAATTGTTCCAAATTTTGTGTTCTATCTTCTGTTCAAAAATGAAAAATTCTGAACTTATGGATAGTGAGAAATAACAGAAACCTTGGAATGCCAGAATTCTGTCCAGAATAAGCCCTTCTGCCTCTTAAATTTTTAGGCCCCCTTCCTGCGGTTTTCTGCAAAAGAGCACAACACAAAACTTGTTCCAAATTTACCCAGGTAGCTGCTGTTAAAATTTGGTAAATTTTGGCTGGATAGATTTTCCCTGGTGCACGAAACTCTGGCCCTCTGTTCACTGAAAAATTCTGGGTAGACAGTAAGGTAAAACCTGAAGAGAAAGACCATCTTAGAGACCTATCTAGCTCTGGAGTTGACTAGAAAAGTTGTTCGAAAATACCTTAGGAGTGATCTGGTGAAATTTGAGAATTTTTGGATTAGAACTGTGGAAGTTATGGTTATTTTTGCACCCTATGCAGAATCTGTCCGTGTGCTGTTCACAGTTTTCGCTATCTCACTCCATTTTGATCTTTTGTTCAGATGGCCGAGTCTGTTGCTACGATGGTGGACAAGGATGGACGCGTACACTCGCAGTGTCTCCACTGGGAGGGCTTTCCCTCTATTTTGTGGGATGTTCTGCGTACCGCGGGCTATCTAGTTCCCCCACGTTACGCCGGACTGGAGTTTGCAGAAAATGGAGTTACCCAGTGCCGTGTCAACGTGACTATCTTTCCGCACCCGCTACACCCGGAGTGGCCCGCGTTGGAGCTTGAGGCTATTGGTCACCGTTTGGCCGATACTTGGGAGCTTGCAGCCATGAGGGCGCTCACCACTTTTTGTGCGCAGCGTCCCGAGGCTGTCACACTCGCTCCCATTGGATTGTTTCCTGCTGCCCAGGACAACGACCCCTTTTGGCTCAAAAGGGTGCAGCACGCACAGTACTTGGTAGACTTTCAAGCCCAAGAAACTATTCATACCTTCGTGCGGTGCATGAGTGCACTCTATCGGCTTCAGACTCTCCAGAGTCAGGCACTTGAGCAGCTCACTGATCTTGCTCACGCCTACCACATGATGGCAGATACCAGGGATGAGCAAATTAAGGAGCTCAGTCAGGATCTTGAGGACAGAGATGCTCAGATTGGCCAACTTGAGGGCCAAATTCAGGAGCAGGACACTCTCATGGGTGAGAGAGATGCCACGATAGCACAGTTGGAGGAGCAGCTCCATGATCTGAGCCTTGAGTTGGAGGATGTGAATGAGCACATTCAGTGGCACCATGATCAGAATGACCATCCCCATGAGGAGGACATGGAGGAGGATGAGGAGGAGCCACAGGAGATTGATGGTATCTCCGGTATGGATTTCGAGGGTGAGGTACCACAGGCACCTCAGATGGGAGCTCACTCTCCTGCTCATAGCGAGTCGTTCGTCAACGACTTGGATGATTTCTAGAGGACGACCTAGGAGGACTTTTGCACATACTCCTCGATAGGGTAGCCTAACTTTTGGCAAAGTGTTGTAATAGGCTAACTAGGAGTTGAGTAACTCTTTTGTGTTGGGTACACCTGAACCATGTGGATACCCTCAGCATGTAAGGAACGGCGATAAACTTGGGTGATTCGTTGTAAGTTGGTAAACGATAAAATCCACAATCGCTGAGACTTGTCGGAATTTTTACCCATGTCTCCTTACATTTCTTGGCTGAGTGTTGAATACCAAACTTGTGCTAAATTTTGTGATCTAGGTTCTCACATAAATTCAGCATCATTGGACCTCGCTAGTTTATGATATAGGCGAAACAGTATCGAGCAATCTGCTGAAAAACAGCTAAGACAGTAAGGAAGAGGACAAGCCTTTCGACCACCTTAGCCATAGTTCTAGCACCGAAGTTAAATACCAAAGTGGTGCATTCCTAAATTCTCTGACTGCTGCCACAGTATGAGATATTTTGGATGGACCCTCAGCAAGCTATGATTTTCTTCCTCGTAGCAAACAGAGATTCTGTCCATACTTCTAGCTGTGATTTCGGAAGTCTATGACTACACCAATTATTCCTGAATCAAGGAAGTAATGTGGATCGCGTTGATAATGGTAACCTTTCACGTTTCAGATGGTTGGATCAACCCGTGGCAACCCCGAGGGTTTTGGTGCCGGTGGCAGCCGCTCGCGACAATCGCCACCACCCCCGCCCAGTTTGGTGGAAGTGATGGCCGCTCAAACCGAGCTGCTGCGTCAGATTGTGCAAGGACAACACCAGCAGAGGGGTGGGCACAATGCTCACCAACCCCAAGCTGCAGGATACACGGATTTCCTGGGGACCCAGCCGCCCTTGTTCCATAAGACCGAGGAACCCCTGGACGCAGATGCATGGATTCGCACCATCGAATCCAAGTTCACACTACTTGTGGCCCCATGCTCAGAGGCCAACAAGGCTCGTTTTGCCGCGCAACAGCTTCGCGGTACCGCTCGTCTGTGGTGGCACCACTATTCTGCGATGCTCCCGGCTGACCATGTAGTCGACTGGGATGAATTCAAGACTGCGTTCCGGGCACATCATATTCCCGAGGGCCTCATGGAGAGGAAGTTGAATGAGTTTCTGGCACTTACCCAGGGCGCCCGCACCGTGCTGCAGTACGCCCAAGCATTCAACAACCTATGCTAGTATGCGGGCTATCACGCTGATACGGATGCCAAGAAGCGTGATCGTTTCCGCCGAGGTCTGAATACCAAGCTCAAGGAACGTCTGAACCTAGCCAGGGCTGACACCTACAACGAGTTGGTCAATATGGCCATAACCCAGGAAGACTGTATCATGGCACACCGGGCCGAGAAGAAGAGAAAGGCACCCGCTGGGCCATCAAGTGTCCAACCACCAAGGTATCGCATCGTGCAAAATGCCGCACCCACAGCTCCACCAAGGGCCCCGCAGCCAGGAAGATGGATTGCCAGACCCCCACAGCAGCCAGGCATGGTACGACCCCCGATGCCTCCACAGAATGGTCCGAGGTCCATTCTTCAACAATCTCTCCGACCTAGCCCCGCGAACCGCTGTTTCAAATGCGGGAGTTCTAACCACTTTGCACGAGAATGCCCTCAGTCGGGACCGCCCAACCAAGGTCAGGGACCCAACCCGAACGCCAAGAACAGGGGCAAGAGACAAACCCTGCAAGTCAAGCAAGGACGGATTAACTTCACCACGCTTGCAGAGCTTCCTGAAGGAGCCCAAGTGATGTCGGGTACATTCTCTATCCATAACAAGCCTGCAGTTATATTATTTGATTCTGGTGCATCGCATAGTTTCATAAGTGCAAAATTCGGTGCAAAAGTAGGCTTGGATATTTGCCACACAAATGGGTCTTATATGATATCAACACCGGGTGGTAAAATTGCCTCGAATCAAATGATCAGACAAGTACCAGTCAAGTTGGGTAGTAAAACTATCAACACAAACTTGATTCTTTTACCCCTTGACGGCATGGATCTTATTTTGGGCATGAATTGGATTGTTTTGCACAAAGTCACACTAGACCCCTCATCCCAAGTTGTGGAGATAAATTCACCTAGTCACGGAGCCACTACCCTTTACCTACCATTCCTGGATTGCACAAATTCCTGTGCTTACATGATGGAAGGACTTAAGCTAGAAGATATCCCTGTGGTAAACGAGTATGCCGACGTTTTTCCAGATGACTTACCAGGAATGCCACCAGATAGGGACATTGAGTTCGTTATTGAACTACAGCCAGGCACTGCACCTATATCCAAGAGACCATATAGGATGCCCCCTAAAGAGTTGGCAGAGCTGAAAATGCAACTCCAGGAACTACTGGACAAAGGTTTCATTCGCCCTAGCGCGTCACCTTGGGGATGTCCAGCCCTATTCGTAAAGAAGAAGGATGACAGTTTGAGATTATGTGTGGACTACCGACCTCTCAATGCGGTAACAGTTAAAAATAAATACCCCCTTCCTCGCATCGATGTGCTCTTTGATCAATTAGCTGGAGCCAGGGTCTTCTCAAAGATTGATCTTCGTTCGGGATATCATCAGATCAAGATTCGCCCATGCGATATTCCTAAGACTGCCTTCTCCACACGATATGGACTATATGAATTCTTAGTCATGTCATTTGGACTCACTAATGCCCCTGCCTACTTCATGTATCTCATGAATTCGGTATTCATGCCCGAACTTGACAAATTCGTCGTAGTGTTCATCGATGACATCCTTATCTATTCCAAGGATGAGGAAGAGCATGCCAAGCACCTTCATATTGTTCTTCAGCGACTCAGAGACCATCAGCTCTACGCTAAGTTTTCTAAGTGTGAGTTTTGGTTGGATACTGTAAAATTCTTAGGTCACACGATCTCCAGCGAAGGCATAGCTGTTGACCCCAGCAAGGTACAAGAGGTGATGGATTGGAAACCCCCTACCTCTGTTCATCAGATTCGCAGTTTTCTCGGCTTAGCCGGTTACTACCGTCGCTTCATCCCGGATTTCTCTCGAATTGCTAAACCCATGACTAAACTGTTAAAGAAGGAAGTAAGGTTTGTATGGGATGAGAAATGTGAAGAAGCTTTCCACACTCTCAGAGAGCATCTGACTACTGCACCTGTGTTCGCTCAGCCCGATAATACCAAGTCATTCGATGTGTATTGTGATGCATCAGGTACTGGTCTAGGATGTGTGCTTATGCAAGAGAATCGAGTGATTGCATATGCCTCACGAGCCCTTCGGCCCCACGAACAGAATTATCCCACTTATGACCTTGAGCTTGCAGCTGTCATTCACGCCCTGAAAATATGGAGGCACTATCTCATGGGTACACAGTGCAATATCTACACGGATCATAAGAGTCTCAAGTACATCTTCACACAAGCCGATCTGAATATGAGACAACGGAGATGGCTAGAATTAATCAAGGATTATGACCTTGAAGTGCACTATCACCCCGCAAGGCTAATGTAGTCGCGGATGCACTAAGCCGCAAGTCCCATTGCCATTGCTTATCCATGGAGTCCTACCATGAGACATTGTGCGCAGAAATGAGGAAGCTTAACCTGGAAATGGTTTCCCAAGGCACTCTAGATCACATCTCAGTTGAGCCCACTCTTCACGACCAAATCGTCATGGCACAACTACAGGATAAAGGAATTAAGATCATCAAACAAAAACTCTCTCTAGGTGAGGAGAAGTACAAATGTTTCCGCCAGGACCATAAGGGAGTTCTATGGTTAGAAGGTCGTATAGTCGTTCCGAAGAATCGTGAACTCCGCAAGAAAATTCTCGATGAGGCACACCTTTCCAAATTCTCTATCCACCCCGGCAGTAGCAAAATGTATCAAGACCTAAGGCAAAACTTCTGGTGGACTAGAATGAAAAGAGAAATTGCTACGTATGTCTCAGAATGTGACACGTGCCGGAGAGTAAAAGCTAGCCACTCGAAAGTAGCCGGTACACTTCAACCGTTACCTATACCATCATGGAAATGGGAAGACATAAGTATGGACTTCATCGTGGGACTACCAAACACTTCCCAGAAACATGATTCCATATGGGTTATCGTGGACAGACTCACGAAGACGGCACATTTTCTTCCGGTACACACCACCTATTCTACCAAGAAATATGCCGAGATTTACCTCGATCGAATTGTTTGCCTGCATGGAATACCTAAGACAATTATCTCCGATCGTGGTCATCAGTTTGTAGCACGCTTTTGGGAACAACTGCAAACGTCTCTTGGCACTAAACTGATTCGCAGCTCAGCATACCATCCTCAGACTGATGGACAAACGGAAAGAGTAAACCAAATCCTTGAAGACATGCTGAGAGCCTGCGTCATTCACTATGACAAGAATTGGGACAAATGCCTACCCCTAGCAGAGTTCTCGTACAACAACAGCTATCAAGCGAGTTTGAAAATGGCACCATTTGAGGCCCTGTACGGACGAAGGTGTCGAACTCCTTTGAGCTGGTCACAAACCGGAGAACGTCAAATAATTGGACCCGACCTGGTAATCGAGGGCGAGGAGAAAGTAAAAGTAATACAAGCGAATCTTAGAGCCGCACAAGCTCGACAAAAGAGCTATTCTGACAAAAGGAGAAAGCCCCTAAAGTTCGAAGTTGGCGATCATGTCTATCTTCGAGTTTCACCAACCAAGGGAGTGCGAAGATTTGGAATCAAAGGCAAACTAGCTCCCCGTTATGTTGGTCCTTACGAAATCATTGAGAGCTGCGGACCCGTAGCCTACAGATTACGACTGCCCCCTCAGCTCACGGCCACCCATGATGTCTTCCACGTATCTCAACTCAAGAAGTGTATTCAAGTCCCTACTGAGATTGTGGAACAACAAGAAATATCGTTAGAGCCCGACCTCTCGTATGTCGAACACCCAGTTAAGATTTTGGATCAAAAAGAAAGAGAGACCAGGAGGAAAGTGATTAGAATGTATAAAGTACAATGGAATCACCACACGGAAGAAGAAGCCACCTGGGAAACCGAGAGCTACCTAAACCAACATTTCCCTGGGTTTCTTATCTCAACCACTAGTATGTGCACCCACGCCCACACTAAGAATTACCGAATCTAGGGGCGAGATTCTTGTTAAGGGGGGAAGGCTGTGACAACCCTGGTAAAAATTTCATTTCTAAGATCAGTATCATTAGCCTAACCCTATGCTTAAACCAACCAATAAAAGGGTGGAAAGAGTTAGAACGAGTTCAGTTGGAATTCAAATTTAGTTGGAGCACATTTGGTTACTTTTGAACTTTTAAATTTAACTTTCACACCATAAGCCAAATGAAATTTTGCCTGAAACCAAAGTTGTAGAACTTTTTATTCTGAACAACTTTCGTGTTCAAAAGTTTTTGAAATTCAAATCAGAAAGAGGAGAAAACACCCTGTTTGCACCCAGCCCCTTGAACTTTTCCAAATTCTCGCATTCAGGCCCTCGCCCCCCCCCCCCCCCCCCCCCCCTCTCTCTCCTCCCCGCCCGACCGCCGCGCGCCAGGTGGCCGGCGACGCCTGACCGGCGCGAGGCGCCAGGCCAGTGGCCGCCGCACCACCCCGCCACGGCCGGCTTTGCCCCCTCCCCACGCCGAGCGGCCCAGTGAGCGCCCGCGCGTGCACGCGACGCTGCCGCGCCCAGCCCCGCCGCTCGTCGCACCCAGTCGCCGCGCCCCGCCGTGCCGCCCCGGCTCCCGCGCCCCGCCAGTCGCCGCGCCCGCCCTCCGCCCGAGCCGCTGCAGCTGCTGCTCCACCACTCTGCGCGCCACGCTATCTCTCGCACCAACGCCATATCCCGGCCGCCCGCCGCGCCCAGTGCGCGCCGTGCCGTGCCTCCGCCCCGCGCGCTGCCCAGGCCCCTCCGCACCCCTTCCTGCCCCTATAAAAGCCGAGCCCCGGCCGCCCGCGTGAGCCACGCACCAGAACGCACTCGCCGTCGCCATTGCCGCCGCCGAGCGCCGCCCGCCCATGGACAGCTCTCCACCGCCGCCCACCGCCCAAATTGAGCCTCCAGCCAGCACTACATCATCCCCCTGAAGCTCACTGACCCGCCCAACGCCCCTGAGCAGCTTCCCCACGCGCCGCTGAAGCTCGCTGACCGGACCAGGCCGCCCCAAGCCCGCCGGAGCACCGCCGTCGACGCGTGCCGCGCCGCCGCCGCCTCTGCTCCAACGCTGGCGAGCCCTTCCCGGCCGTTCCCCACCTGAACAACACCCCCACAAGGTAGCCCTCGCACCCCTGAACATTCCCCGACCCTCACCCCTCGCCGCCGGCGAGCCCCTCGCCGGAATTTCGGCCGGCCGCCGTACCCGAGCCGCCCGAGGACCCAATTGCAAGAATTTAAATCTTTAGAAGGGTCTGCGCGTAAGATTCAAGGACCTAGTTGTAAAAGAAAGTTTCAAATCTAGATTCAAATTCAGTGAACTTGTAAAATTCGTATAAAATCGTAGAAAATTCAGATAAATGCAAACTCAACTGTTCTGGAATCCTTAGAACAAACTCTACCACTTTTGTTACAAAAAGTTTCTCAGAATCTCAACATATTTTGCTCTACATTAAATGGAAGCTTTAATGGACTTATTTTGTACCCACTATTGTAGAACAAAGCTGACCCTAAATTTTGGGCAGTGAGTTAGTTGCTTAATGTTTAGGATTGTGTAAAACGATCAGGCCCAAATTCCATCTCTAGCTTTACTGTTTATTAAACTTAGTTTCATATCATGTTTAAGTAGAATGTTTTATCCCTACAGTTAGGTGATGAATCACCTAATGAAACTTTTTCTCTGCTAGTGTATTGGTGCCTAGAAGCCAGAGAAAAATTAGGAGACTTTTATCTCACAGTAACCTATTTATTTGATTTATGTGCTAAGAACATACGTTAAATCAAGAAAATAGTATCTTAGCTTGGAAAATTCCCACATTTTTACTAGGAGATACACTGTGGTAGAGGTTGCTGTGTAAAAAGTTTCAGAGACAAAAACTCTGTGTAGGGTCCTGTAAAAATGAATCCTTGAATAGTCTAGGTGTGGAATGTCATATTTTCTATGCTCTGAATACTGCATAATAAATCCTACAAAAATTACAGTAGCTTCTGAATACATAAGTGAAAGCTCTGTAAAAATCTTAGACTCAGTTGTTGCACCAATTGTTCTGTAAAAAAAGAACAAGGATCTAACAGCGACTATGTAATATATTTTTCATAATTAATCTGTTACACAAAATTGGCTGAAACTTTTTCAGTAAGCGCATCTTTCCCTGATGTGCCTAAATCCAAAATTTCAGGACCAGAAACCATCCGTTGTAGTAGTTACACTTAAATCGTATCGATTACCATTACCACGACTTAAACTTGTGCATTCATGTAGAATCGACGACTCTCGCCGACGGAACTTACGAGCTGGTGCCCGCGTCCGAGAGTGAGCAGCGTGAAGCTCAAGTGAATCTAACTGAAGCTCTTGAAGACCCGAGCCCAAGTTCGGAAGAGCCCCAAGCGAACTGCGAAGGCAAGCCCCGGAGCATAACCCATCCCTTTCCTAAATTATGCAACTCATTACTCCTTGCCTGTGCATTAAGTTTATAGGAGTTGAATGAAAACTTAGTTGCATGATGTTAGGAACCCTTGCTTGAAAACTAGACGTAAGGTTCGATAGAATGCTGTGCTAATAGGACTCCGGTAAAAGTCGAGTGATTTCCTGTCACTCGCGAGAAAATAGGAGTTGAATGTCTACTACACGCTGCAATCATAAGGACACGGACGGGCTATGGAAAGATGGTTACGATTGAGGCCCATCCGTCTAGTGAAAAATGCTAAGGCCGCAGGGTGTGGTAGTGATGGTTAAGTCTTTGAACGTACTAAACACGTGCCGAGATTATGGGAATCGGTAAGCTTAAGTACCTGATTGGCCCGGCAAGTGGACAGCAACCTACCCTTTGAACTTCGGTCCCATGTGCATATGGCGAGTGCAGAGAGTGGTCACGACCCGGCGCCGAACCGTGGCGTGGGGCTCTTGTACTCTCGGAGGGTAGCCTCGATCCACAACCCGGAAAGAAAGGGGAAAAGTTGCACGTGTGACTCTAGGGAGTAACCACGTGACGTGTGTTTGGGTTTCCCTTGCAAGGTTAAGAAATTCGATTCGAATCGTCCGTTTCTCACGGCTATTGAGACTGCTTAACCATTTTTACCCACAGAGTAAGAAGAGGAACAATGATGATGAATGAACTGGTTGGATGAAAACTTAATGCTTCACCATGTATGCTTTTGGATAGTTGCTCATCTAGAATGGGTAACGAAACTAGAATCTGGAGCTAAAAGTTGAAAGTAAGGACCCACTTGTAGAAGCTTTTCGGCAAAACAAACCCCTGAGCCAAAAGCCTTGCATATCTAGAGTCGGTGGAGTAGATTCCACTACTCGGGTAAGTCTTGCTGAGTATTAGTATACTCAGCCTTGCTTGTGGCTCGTTTTCAGGTGAGACCTTCGAAGATATGATTGCTAGCTTGACTTGGCCCTGCACTCTTCCCCCTGGTTGGTCGGTGGAATGGGATACGCCCCCGTCCAACGGAGACAATGCCGAGTGATGTCTCGTACGGGCTTCATCGAGACATCCTGTATCGTCGTGTAGCTCCCGTTGTTTATTTCCGCTGCAACTTAAAACTCTGAAGAACTTATTTGTGATCATTGAAGTACTTGATTTCTAAACTCAAAACTTGGTCTGTAATATTTACTTATGCTAATGTTGTAATATTTGCTGGAATGTGGTATTCTCTGGGCTCATCGTCGCATGAGCGTTTGTATGTATGGCGCTCGATCCGATTACCGTGGTTGTATCGGGAGGTTATACCCGACAGACCAGTGGATTACTCCGTTTGAAGTGTAAGGTTAATCGGAATTGCCCTAATGGTGATGGTTAATACACTTGAGCCGGATTAATTCAGGTGGTTCTGCCACAGCAAGCCACCGCCATCATCACGCACACCCGCCGTAACCGGCTCCCGAGGAGAACAGCGACCAGATCAGCCCAGGCCGCCCAGCGAAGCAAGGAGACGGAAGACGGCCGCGGCGCCCGGGAAGCACGAATCTTCTTCTTGGACTCCGTGTTCCCTCTCCCCCTCCATTCTTTCTCTCTCTGTGTACCCTCACGCACGTCTCGCATATGCCTGGTTGACTCCCTTGAGCTATAAAGGGAAGGCCAGGCCCAGGAGACGGGGGGAGATTTTTTCAGACTCTCACACGGTCACACACACACGCTTCCTCATGTAGGCTTTCTTCTTCCCAGCAAAGAAGGACACGCCTGCTCCATTAGAACCCCGTTGCACACCTTAGAGACTTGGGACCGGTTCCCTCTCTCGCCCTGCTGTAACCCCTACTACAGAACCCGCGTGGGTAACACAAGCAGCTCCCCATACTGGACGTAGGGCTTCTTCACGCCCGAACCAGTTGAAACCCCGTGTCACCCGCGCAACCATCTGAGGCCGCACGCGCATAAAAGAAATTTACTATTCTAAGTCTTGATCACCAATCTTGACAACGACAGTTGGCGTGCCAGGTAGGGGACCTTTGCGCGTACACCACCGGCTTCAGATGGCCAGCCACGACGCCAGTTTCGCCCCGGGCTCCCTGGTCCGCTTTGGGAGCCTGGACTTCCTCGCCACCGGAGAAGGGATCAACCTTATCCCTCTCCTTGGTTCACCCACTCGCCTCATCGCCTCTGGCTCCGCTGCCAGGGTGGTGACGGGTGGCCGGACGCACGCCGGAGGGCCTCCTTCGACGGAACGGCTTTCTGGGCTGCGCAGCGCCGTGACCACCCGCGGTCGTGCCCTGGCATGACCCATGGACGCGCCGCCTGCGAGCAACGGGCTCGCAGGCGCGGCGAGAACGATCTCCGATGCGGGCTCCAGCAGCGGGAGTCGCCACCCCTCGCGCGAGTGCTTCATGGCCGACGCGCACTCCAAGGGGTCCAACGGCGATGGCGCCGGGAGGAGGCAACGAACTCCCCCGCCACGCGCCGCGGCCACCACGGGAGCCCTTGCCCGGGCACCGGAGCGGCCACGATAGCCGGAGGCGCGCGCGGCACCCCTCCGGGAGGGCGAGCAGCCCCGCCACGAGGGCGGGGCGCGACAGCGAGCGCGCGACGTCCAGCAGCGCATTTGCGCTGACGAGGATCGCCCCCAGCTCTTCGCCCGCGCCAGCCAAAACATCACCGCAGCGGCGACCCTACTTCGACACTCCCGGCACCGGAGACACCCGAGGAGCGTCAGGCGCATTGAGAGGTACGCGACCGGCTCGAGTGCGCCGCTGTTCAGCAGGCGGAGAGATCCGCGTCCCGGCGACGCGGGCAAAATGCCAGTGGGGCGGTCCCCACCACGCCGTCCGAAAGGCGGGGGGAGTCTGTCCACCAGCCTCTTCCCTGGACGAACCCGGCCGCGCCCGCACGACGGACGCCACCACCCGCTGGAGGCAGGGCTCCATCCATCCACCGGCGCGTCGGTCCCATCCGCGACGCCCGTGACACCCTGGACGCGCGGAGGCGCTCCCGCGCGGACAGGGAGGAAGGGGTGGACCGCGGCTACCACGTCCACCGTGGCGGCCGCTACGACAGCGAGGAAGACCGCAGCCCCAGCCCCGACCCGGCGGGGCCCCCAGCCTTCTCCGCACGCATCCTGAGCGCGCCATTTCCGCCGCGCTTCAGGCAGCCAACCAACGTGGCCAAATATTCCGGGGAGACGAACCCCGGGCTATGGCTCAGTGACTACCGGCTTGCATGTCAGGCCGGTGGGGCGGATGATGACCTGTTCATCATCCGCAACCTCCCACTCTTCCTAGCTGACTCAGCGCGAGCCTGGCTGGAGCATATCCCCTCGGGACGGATCCGCAGTTGGAACGACTTGAGGGAAATTTTCGTAGGAAACTTCCAGGGCACATACATGCGCCCTGGCAATTCTTGGGACCTCCGGAGCTGTCGCCAGGAGTCGGGCGAATCCCTCTGAGACTACATCCGACGTTTCTCCAGGAAGCGCACCGAGCTCTCCAACATCACAGACGCCGACGTGATAGGGGCGTTCTTGGCGGGAACTTCCTGTCGACCCCTCGTCCATGAGCTCGGACGCCGAGGCCCTCGGACCACGGAGGACCTCCTCAACATCGCCACCAGCTTCGCCTTGGGCGAGGAAGCCGTCGGAGCAATTTTCGACCGCTCCAAGGGTGAAGCGAAGCGGAAGGAGGACGCCGACGAGGGTGCCTCCCACCGTCCGCAGAAGAAGAAGAACAAGCAGGGGCGCGAGGCACCCCTCGTGGCGGCCGCTGAGCGCAAGCGGGGTCAGCCGCCCCTGGAGGGCACCCCCGGCTTCTTCGACAAGTTGCTCGAGGGACCGTGCCCGAACCACGAGTTCCCCGCAAAGCACGCCTACAAAGACTGCAACCTCATGAAAAGGTACTTTGCAGGCAACCCGGTGAAGGGCGACCGTAGGCGGAAACCCGACGAGGAAAGGAAGGACGACGGAGGGAAGGAGGACGGATTCCCCAAGGTGGACGGCTGCTTCGTGATCTTCGGCGGCTCAGCGGCCTATGATTCCAGACGCCGCCGGAAGTTGGAGCGCCGCGAGGTCTACGCGGCCGAGCCTGCGACGCCGACCTTCCTCGACTGGTCGGGATCCGCCATCACATTCGATCGGTCCGACCACCCGGGACGTGTCCTGCAGCCAGGGCGCTACCCCCTCGCCGTGGACCCGATCATCGGCACGACGCGCCTCACCAAGGTGCTCATGGACGGAGGCAGCGGCCTCAGCATCCTCTACGCCGAAACCCTCGACGCCATGGGGATCGACTGCGCCCGCCTCCGCCCCAGCAAGGCCCCTTTCCACGGCATCGTGCCGGGGAAACAAGCAATGCCCCTCGGGCAGATCGACCTGCCCGTTACTTTCGGGACTCCGTCCAACTACAGGAAGGAGATTCTCACCTTTGAAGTGGTGGGCTTCCGTGGAACCTACCACGCCATCCTAGGGCGGCCGAGCTACGCAAAGTTCATGGCCATCCCCAACTACACCTACCTCAAGCTCAAGCTGCCGGGGCCCAACGGTGTCATCACCGTCGGCACATCCTTCTAGAAGGCGTATGAGTGTGACGTTGAGTGCTGCGAGTACGCCGCTGTGGCAGAACCACCTGAATTATTCCGGCTCAAGTGTATTAACCATCACCATTAGGGCAATCTCGGTTAACCTTACACTTCAAACGGAGTAATCCACTGGTCTGTCGGGTAACCTCCCGATACAACCACGGTAGAGCGGATCGAAGCCATACATACAAATGCTCATGCGAAGATGAGCCCAGAGAATACCACATTCCAGCAAATATTACAAAATTATCATAGGTGAATATTACAAACCAAGTTTGAGTTTAGTAACCAGGTACTTCAGTGATCATAACTAAGAAGTTCTTCAGAGTTTAAGTTGCAGCGGAAATAAGATAACGAAAGCTACTCGACGATACAGGATGTCTCGGTGAAGCCCGTACGAGACATCACTCGGCATTATCTCCATTGGCCGGGGGCGTATCCCATTCCACCGACCAACCAGGGGGAAGAGTACACGGCCAGGTCAAGCTAGCAATCATATCTTCGAAGGTCTCACCTGAAAACGAGCCACAAGCAAGGCTGAGTATACTAATACTCAGCAAGGCTTACCCGACTAGTGGGGTATACTTAGCCGACTCCTAGACATGCGAGGCTTTTGGCTGGAGGGGATTGTTTTGCCGAAAAGCATATATAGTAGGTCCTTACTTTCAAATTTTAGCTCCAAGTTCTAACTTTCTTTAACCATTCTAGGTAAGCAACTATCCAAAATCATTCATGGTGGAGAATTTATTTGCATCCAACAAGATTAATCAGTATCCTTGTTCCTCTTCTTACTCTGTGGGTAAAAGGGGTTAAGCAGTCTCAATAGCCGTGAGAAACGGACGATTCGAATCGAATTTCTTAACCTTGCAAGGGAAACCTAAACACACCTCACGTGGTTACTCCAAGAGTCACACGTGCAACTTTTCCCTTCAATTCCCGCTTCACGGAACAGGCCCACCGCCCTCGACTACACCTCCCCACAGACCACGGGGAGCTAGAACAAACTTTAATTTGGGCCCCCTCCACCCAAGTTTCAGACTAATAAAAGGATTAGAACAAGTTAAGTTGAAATTCAAACTTTAATTTTGGCACATTTGAATACTTTGAATTTTTAAATTAACTTTCAAACCACAAGCCAAATGAGGTGTTGCCTGAAACCATTTCCATGATTTCGTAAGGACCAACATAACGGGGAGCTAGTTTGCCTTTGATTCCAAATCTTCGCACTCCCTTGGTTGGTGAAACTCAAAGATAGACATGATCGCCAACTTCGAATTTTAGGGGCTTTCTCCTTTTGTCAGAATAGCTCTTTTGTCGAGCTTGTGCGGTTCTAAGATTTGCTTGTATTACTTTTACTTTCTCCTCTGCCTCGATTACCAGGTCGGGTCCAATTATTTGACATTCTCCGGTTTGTGACCAACTCAAAGGAGTTCGACACCTTCGTCCGTACAGTGCCTCAAATGGTGCCATTTTCAAACTCGTTTGATAGCTGTTGTTGTACGAGAACTCTGCTAGGGGTAGGCATTTGTCCCAATTCTTGTCATAGTGGATGACGCAAGCTCTCAGCATGTCTTCAAGGATTTGGTTTACTCTTTCCGTTTGTCCATCAGTCTGAGGATGGTATGCTGAGCTGCGAATCAGTTTAGTGCCAAGAGACGTTTGCAGTTGTTCCCAAAAGCGTGCTACAAACTGAGGACCACGATCGGAAATAATTGTCTTAGGTATTCCATGCAGGCAAACAATACGATCGAGGTAAATCTCGGCATATTTCTTGGTAGAATAGGTGGTGTGTACCGGAAGAAAATGTGCCGTCTTTGTGAGTCTATCCACGATAACCCATATGGAATCATGTTTCTGGGAAGTGTTTGGTAGTCCAATGATGAAGTCCATGCTTATGTCTTCCCATTTCCAGGATGGTATAGGTAACGGTTGAAGTGTACCAGCTACCTTCAAGTGGCTAGCTTTCACTCTCTGGCACGTGTCACATTCTGAGACATACGTAGCAATTTCTCTTTTCATTCTAGTCCACCAGAAGTTTTGCCTTAGGTCTTGATACATTTTGCTACTGCCGGGGTGGATAGAGAATTTGGAAAGATGTGCCTCATCGAGAATTTGCTTGCGGAGTTCATGATTCTTCGGAACGACTATGCGACTTTCGAACCATAAAACTCCCTTATGGTCCTGGCGGAAACATTTATACTTCTCCTCACCTAGAGAGAGTTTTTGTTTGATGATCTTAATTCCTTCATCATGTAGTTGTGCCATGACGATTTGGTCGTGAAGAGTGGGCTCAACTGAGATGTGATTTAGAGTGCCTTGGGAAACCATTTCCATGTTAAGCTTCCTCATTTCTGCACGCAATGTCTCATTGTAGGATTCCATGGATAAACAATGGCAATGGGACTTGCGGCTTAGTGCATCCGCGACTACATTAGCCTTGCCGGGGTGGTAGTGCACTTCCAGGTCATAATCCTTGATTAATTCTAGCCACCTTCGTTGTCTCATATTTAGATCGGCTTGTGTGAAGATATACTTGAGACTCTTATGATCAGTGTAGATATTGCACTGTGTACCCATGAGATAGTGCCTCCATATTTTCAGAGCGTGAATGACAGCTGCAAGCTCAAGATCATGAGTGGGATAATTCTGCTTGTGGGGCCGAAGGGCTCGTGAGGCATATGCAATCACTCGATTCTCTTGCATAAGCACACATCCTAGACCAGTACCCGATGCGTCACAATACACATCGAACGGCTTGGTATTATCAGGTTGAGCTAACACAGGTGCAGTAGTGAGATGTTCTCTGAGAGTGTGGAAAGCTTCTTCACATTTCTCATTCCATACAAACTTTACTTCCCAATTTTATCGGTACCAGCCTTATTATCTGGTTGGAAGCAATTTTCCCACCCGGTGTTGAGATCATATACGACCCTTTGGTGTGACAAACATTCAAGCCTACTTTTGCACCGAATTTTGCACTTATGAAACTATGCGATGCACCAGAATCAAACAATATGACTGCAGGCTTGTTATGGATTGAGAATGTACCCGTCATCACTGGTGCTCCTTCAGGAAGTTCTGCAAGGGTGGTGAAGTTGATCCGTCCTTGTTTGACCTGGAGGGTCTGTCTCTTGCCTTTGTTCTTATTGTTCTGGTTAGAGTCCTGGCCCTGATTTGGCAGCGTGGGTAGAGGGCATTCGCGAGCGAAATGACCGGAACTCCCGCATTTGAAACAACGATTGGTGATGCTCGGTTGAAGAAACTGCTGAGTAGCGGGCCGGGGTCCAGTTTGTTGAGGCATAGGGGGTCGTACAACACCTTGTTGCGGGGGCCTAATAATCCAACGCCCTGGCTGAGGGGCTTTTGGTGGAGCTGTAGGCGCAGCATTTCGCACCAAGCGATACCTCGGTGGCTGAGCACCCGAGGGTCCAGCTGGCGCCTTTCTCTTCTTTTCAGCACGATGAGCCTCAATACAGTCCTCTTGAGTGATGGCCATGTTGACTAGCTCATTATATGTATTGGCTTTGACAAGATTCAGTCGTTCCTTGAGTTTAGTACTCAGACCTCGGCGGAAACGATCACGCTTCTTGGCATCTGTGTCTGCGTGATAGTCCGCGTATTGGCACAGGTTGTTGAGGGCTTGAGCATACTGAACTATAGTGCGGTTACCCTGAGTGAGAGCTAAAAACTCATTTAGCTTTCTTTCCATGAGACCTTCGGGGATATGGTGTGCCCGGAACGCAGTCTTGAATTCATCCCAGGTGACAATGTGATCAGCGGGGAGCATAGCAAAATAGTGGTCCCACCATAGACGAGCTGTACCGCGAAGCTGTTGCGCGGCAAAGCGGGCCTTGTTGGCCTCTGAGCATGGGGCCACAAGTAGTGTGAACTTGGATTCGATGGTGCGAATCCATGCGTCTGCGTCCAAGGGTTCCTCTGTCTTATGGAACAAGGGAGGCTGGGTCCCTAGGAAATCCGTGTATCCTGCAGCTTGGGGGTGGGGGACATTTTGCCCACCCCGCTGGTGGTGTTGCTGTCCTTGCACCAGCTGACGAAGCAACTCGGTTTGAGCGGCCATTACTTCAACCAAACTGGGTGGTGGTGGCGGCTGTGGTTGTGATCCACTTGCGCTAGCACCAAAACCATCCGGGTTACCACGGGTTGCTCCAACCATCTGAAAAGGCGAATATTCTTCATTAGCAACGTGATCCATATTGCTTCCATGACTCAAAAAGATCTAACGCGGAAGAGTAGACTTCCAAAAGGTCATGGATAGAATCGTGGGCATAAAAACTGTCTGCCATAAGAATTTTGTAACTCCTGGTAGGTTCATCCAAAGTTTCTCATATTTTGGCAGTGGATAGGGAATTTAGAGATGTACCACTTTGGTATTCAGCCAAGATGCTAAATCGATGGCTAGGATGGTCAAACGATTCACTCTTTGCTTCCCTATTTTGGCTGTTTTTTTCAGCAGAACAAGTTATAGTATCTGGCCTATAACTTAAACTAGCAAGATCCAATAGGGTTGAAATTTTGTGAGAACCTAGATCACAGAATTTAGGACAAGTTTGGTATTCAACACTCAGCCCAGAAATGTAGAGAGACATGGGTAAAAATTCCGACAAGTCTCAGCGATTGTGGATTTCATCGTTTACCAACTTACAACGAAATCACCCAAGTTTATCGCCGTTCCTTACATGTTGAGGGTATCCACATGGTTCAGGTGTACCCATCACAAAAGAGTTACTCAACTCCTAGTTAGCCTATTACAACACTTGCCAAAAGTCAGGCTACCCTATCGAGTATATGCAAAAGTCCTTCTAGGTCATCATCTAGAAGTCATCCAGGTCGTTGACGGACGACTCGCTGTGAGTAGGAGAGTGAGCTCCCATCTGAGGTGCCTGTGGTACCTCACCCTCGAAATCCATACCGGAGGCACTGTCAACCTCCTGTGGCTCCTCTTCATCTTCCTCCATGTCCTCCTCATGGGGATGGTCATTCTGATCCTGATGCCACTGGAGATGCTCAATAGCATCCTCGAACTCCAAGTGTAGATCGTGGAGCTGCTCCTCCAAGTGTGCTATCATGTCATCTCTCTCACTCATGAGAGTGTCCTCCTCCTGAATTTGGCCCTCAAGTTGGCCAATCTGAGCATCTCCATCCTCAAGATCCTTACTGAGCTCCTTAATCTGCTCATCCCTGGTATCTGCCATCATGTGGTTGGCCTGTGCAAGATCAGTGAGCTGCTCAAGCGCCTGCCTCTGGAGTGCCTGCAGTCGGTACAGCGCATTCATGCATCGTACGGAGGTCTGGATGGTCTCCTGGGCGTGAAAGTCTACCAGGTACTGTGAATGCTGCACCCTGTTGAGCCAAAAGGGGTCGTTGTCCTGGGCAGCAGGAAACAAACCAATGGGAGCGAGTGTGACAACCTCGGGACGCTGCGCACAGAAAGTGGTGAGCGCCCTCATGGCTGCAAGCTCCCAAGTATCGGCCAAACGGCGACCAACAGCCTCAATCTCCAAGGCGGGCCACTCCGGGTGTAGCGGGTGCGGAAAAATGGTCACGTTGACACAGCACTGGGTAACTCCATTCTCTGCAAACTCCAGTCCGGCGTAACGTGGGGGAATTGGATAGCCCGCGGTGCGCAGAACATCCCACAACATAGAGGGAAAGCCCTCCCAGTGGAGACACTGCGAGTGAACGCGTCCATCCTCATCCACCATCATGGCAATAGGCTCGGCCATCTGAACAAAAGATCAAATGGGTGAGGCCAAGAAAAAGTGTGAAAAGACAGATTCTGTATAGAGTGCAAAAATAGCCATAACTTCCACATTTCATATCCAAAAATTCTCAAATTTCACCAGAACACTCCTAAGGTATTTGTGCACCACTTTTCTATTCAACACTTTGGCCGGATTAGGCTCTAAGATGGCTGTTCCCTTAAGGTCTCACTTCTCTGTCTACCCAGAATTTTCAGTGAACAGAGGGCTAGAGTTTCGTGCATCAGGGAAAATCTACCCAGCCAAACTTTACCAAATTTTAACAGCAGCTACCTGGGTAAATTTGGAACAAGTTTTGTGTTGTACTCTTTCGCAGAAAACTGTAGGAAGGGGGCCTAAAAATTTAAGGGGCAGAAGTGCTTATTCTGGACAGAATTCTGACATTCCATGTTTTCTGTTATTTCTTACTATCCATAAGTTCAGAATTTTTCATTTTTGAACAGGAGATAGAACACAAAATTTGGAACAATTCTTTCAACATGAACTTTACCAGAAAAGGTCATTTTCTCTGATCAATAATTCTCTCTTTTTGGTCGTGGCAGATTTGTGATAGATTCGCTAGATAGTCCTTATGCAAAATCACGCTTAGATACGCAAGAACCTTACCACTCTCTTACCACGCATTTTCAATTCCAGATATATATGGTCATGATGCATGCACGTCCTATTCGTCCTCACAAAATAAAATAATTGCCAAATAACTTTTGGTCTTACGAAGATAGTTTCGGTGGCATACATGTTACGCCTCTCACTGTAATAGCTAGTCGAGATTTTCTAACCGTTCTTTAACCTATCGTAATCGCGGTTAGTGTACCTGCAGAAGATTGATAGAGCACATATATTTCATGAACCTTTCATGCCAGCACTCATGAAAGCGTCCGTATTCATTACCATTTACTTATAGAAACGATATCTGTACAATTCCCGCCGTACAGACGACGTTAACATACGCTATCGAGATAGCATATTCACGGAGGTACCGTCATGAGATGGGGGTATGAAC
The DNA here is from genome assembly GCA_032594955.1 of Panicum miliaceum. Lineage (NCBI taxonomy): Eukaryota > Viridiplantae > Streptophyta > Magnoliopsida > Poales > Poaceae > Panicum > Panicum miliaceum. The sequence continues at coordinate 21,998,724 of CM064059.1, read as the reverse complement.
AGCGATCGCCATACCCTGCGCCAAACCTTCTACTCCCAATATATTCAACTAACAGTTGGCATATTGGCAGCACCTCAAGTAAGCCACTGCTTGAGGGCAGCGTTCGGTTCGCATCACCAACAGGAAGGCCAAGCTCTCTCAATTGGCTGAGGATTCTCACCTTCTTACCTTAGCGAAGAGTGCGTCGTTACAGAATTTAAGGTCGGTTGTGCATGAAAGTAAGTTTTGATAGAAAGTAATGTGCTGGAAGTCAGTTGATAATATTTCATAAGTTAGATAGCCACCTAGTTACTTTCCCAATAATCCCTTAGGGCTTTACGAACTAGGCACCATCCTTAGCGCACCAACGTATTTCGCAACACATCCTTCTAGTCAAGTTTTATGAACATAAGTTTTTAAGGCTTGTCGTATTCTCTGGCGTATGCATTTCGGCTCTGGTGCCAGCTGTTACCAGCTGTGGCACCAGCTACGGCTCTGATACAAGCTGTGGCAGAACCACCTGAATTAATCCGGCTCAAGTGTATTAACCATCACCATTAGGGCAATCTCGGTTAACCTTACACTTCAAACGGAGTAATCCACTGGTCTGTCGGGTAACCTCCCGATACAACCACGGTAGAGCGGATCGAAGCCATACATACAAATGCTCATGCGAAGATGAGCCCAGAGAATACCACATTCCAGCAAATATTACAAAATTATCATAGGTGAATATTACAAACCAAGTTTGAGTTTAGTAACCAGGTACTTCAGTGATCATAACTAAGAAGTTCTTCAGAGTTTAAGTTGCAGCGGAAATAAGATAACGAAAGCTACTCGACGATACAGGATGTCTCGGTGAAGCCCGTACGAGACATCACTCGGCATTATCTCCATTGGCCGGGGGCGTATCCCATTCCACCGACCAACCAGGGGGAAGAGTACACGGCCAGGTCAAGCTAGCAATCATATCTTCGAAGGTCTCACCTGAAAACGAGCCACAAGCAAGGCTGAGTATACTAATACTCAGCAAGGCTTACCCGACTAGTGGGGTATACTTAGCCGACTCCTAGACATGCGAGGCTTTTGGCTGGAGGGGTTTGTTTTGCCGAAAAGCATATATAGTAGGTCCTTACTTTCAAATTTTAGCTCCAAGTTCTAACTTTCTTTAACCATTCTAGGTAAGCAACTATCCAAAATCATTCATGGTGGAGAATTTATTTGCATCCAACAAGATTAATCAGTATCCTTGTTCCTCTTCTTACTCTGTGGGTAAAAGGGGTTAAGCAGTCTCAATAGCCGTGAGAAACGGACGATTCGAATCGAATTTCTTAACCTTGCAACGGAAACCTAAACACACGTCACGTGGTTACTCCAAGAGTCACACGTGCAACTTTTCCCTTCAATTCCCGCTTCACAGAACAGGCCCACCGCCCTCGACTACACCTCCCCATAGACCACGGTACGTCGGGCTGTGGCGGCCGATGCACCCGCCATTAGCTAGATGTGAACGAATTCAAGACAGTGGGGAGTATATTCCGGCCTCGGTTCAATCCGGTACTTAAGCTTACCGATTACCATATTCTCGGCATGTGGTTAGTACGTTCAAAGACTTAACCACCACTACCACACACTGCGGCCTTAGCATTTTTCACTAAACAGACGGGGCCTCAATCATCAACATAAACATCGTACCATAGCCCCATCCGTCGACCTTATGATTGCAGCATGTAGTAAACAATCAACTCCTGATTTCTCGCGAGTGACAGGAAATCACTCGACTTTTACCGAGTCCTATTAGCATAGCATTCTATCGAACCTTGCATCTAGTGTTCAGAGCATGGGCACCTAGGATCATGCAACTAAGTTTTCATCCAACTCCTACAAACTTAATGCGCAAGTAAGTAGAGTAATAAGTTGCATAAATTTAGGAAAATAGGGTTCATGCTCCGGGGCTTGCCTTCTTGCGAAAAGTTAGTCCGGGGATCGTCTGAACGTTGACCCGGGTCTTCAACTGCTTCAGTTAAATTTGCCTGGGCTTCTCGCTGCTCACTCTCGGACTCGGGCACCAGCTCGTAAGTCCCATCGGCGAGAGTAGTCGTTTCTACATGAATGCACAAATATAAGTTATAGTGAGGGTATATGACGATCATGTTCACTCACGTCAAAGTTGTAGTTCACAAAATAGCGATTGGGTTGTGATGTTACTTAGTTGAGATTTCTGTGGGCAATTGTTAATAGAGTAGAAAAGTACAATAAGTAACTTCATTAAGCAAGGTGGGGTGGGTGTTCATGGGAACTCATGTTCCTCATGGAAACATGATTTAAGTGTAACTACTACAGAGAGTAGTTTCTGGTCATGAAATCTTGGATCTAGGCACATCAGGGAAAGATAAGCTTACTGTAAAATTTTCAAATATTTTCATGCAGCAGATTAATTATGAAAAATATAATACATGGTTGCTGCTAAATTCTTGTTCTTTTTGTACAGAACAAATGGTGCAACAACTGAGACTAAGATTTTTACAGGGCATGCAGGAGCTACTGTAATTTTTATAGGATTTATTATGCAGTTTTCAGAGCATAGTAAATATGACATTACACACCTAGGTTATTCAAGGATTTATTTTTACAGGATCCTACACAGGGTTTTTGTCCATGAAACTTTTTACACAGCATCTTCTACCACTGAGTATCTTCTAGTAAAAATATGAGAATTTTCCAAGCTAAGATACTATTTTCTTGATTTAATGTTTATTATAGCACCTAAAACAAATAAATAGGTTCCTGTGAGATACAAAGTCTCTAAATTTTTCTATGGCATTTAGGTACCATTACACCAGTATAGAAAAAGTTTCATTAGGTGATTCATAACCTAACTGCAGGGACAATTAATTCTATCCAAACATGGTATGAAACTAAGTTTAATAAACAGTGTAGATAGATATGGAATGTGGGCCTGATCTTTTTACACAGTCCTAAACATCAAGCAACTAACTCACTGCCCAAAATTTAGGGTCAGCATTGATCTACAACAGTGGGTACAAAAGAAGTCCATTAAAACTTCCATTTAATGTAGAGCACAATATATTGAGAATCTGAGCAACTTTACGCAACAAAAGTTGTAGAGTTTATCCTAAAGGTTCCAGAACAGTTGAGTTTGCATTTTTCTGAATTTTCTACGATTTTATACGAATTTTACAAGTTCACTGATTTTGAATCTAGGTTTGAATCTTTCTTTACAGAGGGGTCCCTGAAAACTAGCAGAAAACCCCCTAGGAAGATTTGGGCGATTGCAATGTGGTCCCTGGTCGCGATTCATCGCGGGGAACATCCTGTCCGGCCGAAATCCGGCGGGCTCAGTCGCCGGCGGCGAGGGCAAGGTGGGGGAGGAGCAAGAGGAGGTTGGGGGCTACCTTTGGGTGGGTTTTGTGCGGATTGGGGCGGCCGGGAAGGGGTGCCGCGGCGTGGAGCAGCGGCTCCGTCGAGGTGCGGCCGGGATTCCGGCGAACTCCAGCGAGCTGGGCGGCGGGGCTCGGGCTGGGGAGCTTCAGTGCGTCGAGGGGAATCCGTTTCAGAGTTTGGTTTGGGTGGAGGGGGGCCCGGACGGCGGTGGTGGCCGGCGGCAGAGCAACTGTATGGGCAGCAATGGTGGCGCTGTTCTGTGTGCGAGCACCAGTGCGCGGGTGGCCTTTTAAAGAGACACGAAGGAGGGAGGAGAGGTCCAGGCAGAGCTGGGCCGGGCGGCACGACGGGGGCATGCCGTTGGGTGCCTGGACGGCGGCCAGCGACTGGGCGGCTGTAGCGGCTTGGGTGCGCTCGGATTGGGCAGAGGCATGGCGTGGGGGGGGGGGGGGGGGAGAAGAAGAAGACGCGGCCGCGGTTAGGCGAGCGGGGGCGGTGCTGCAGGGCGCCGGGGGTTGGCTTGGCGCCTGTTGCCGCGCAGGCATCGATGGCCAGGTGGCCGGCGGCTATCGGGCAAGGGAGGCGGTGCAGCAGAGGAGGGGAAGGTGAGGGAGGGACCTATGTGCGAGAATTTGAAAAGTTCCAAGGGGCTGGTTGCAAACAGGATGTTTTCTCCACTTTCTAATTTGAATTTCAAAAACTTTTGAACATGAAAGTTGTTCAGAATAAAAAGTTCTACAAGTTTGGTTTCAGGCAACACCTCATTTGGCTTGTGGTTTGAAAGTTAATTTAAAAATTCAAAGTATTCAAATGTGCCCAAATTAAAGTTTGAATTTCAACTTAACTTGTTCTAATCCTTTTATTAGTTGATTAAGCATAGGGTTGGTTTAATGACATTGCCTTAGGAATGTAATTTATCAGGGTTGTTACAGCCGCAGCCATCAACGTCGTGGAAGGGCCAGCGCCCCAGCTCGCGGAGGGCGCCGAGGGTCGGCCTGACTCCCAGCGGTCGCCCACCCCCTTCGAGAACACTGAAGGCGTCAAGGAGGTCCCCCTCAACCCTAGCGGTTCCGACGGCCAGACCGTCCGAATCAGCGCTAACCTATCTCCCAAATAGGAAAGCGCGCTCGTCGACTTCCTCCGCGCAAACATCGACGTCTTTGCATGGAAACCCTCGGACATGCCCGACATTCCGAGGGAAGTCGCCGAGCACTCCTTGAACATCAAGGCCAGCTCCAAGCCAGTAAAGCAAGGTTTGCGCCGCTTCGACGAGGAGAGACGCAAGGCCATAGGCGAGGAGCTCCAGAAGCTTTTGGCGGCCGGGTTCATCAAGGAAGTGTACCACCCCGAGTGGTTAGCTAATCCTGTTCTTGTACGAAAAAAGAATGGGAAATGGAGAATGTGCGTTGACTACACCGGTCTCAACAAGGCGTGCCCAAAGGATCCATTTCCTTTGCCACGCATTGACCAGATAGTCGACTCGACCGCCGGGTGCGAGACCCTCAGCTTCCTCGACGCGTATTCTGGCTATCATCAAATCGCGATGAAAGAGTCCGACCAGCTCGCGACCTCCTTCATCACCCCTTTCGGCCCCTATTGCTACGTCAAGATGCTGTTCGGCTTAAAAAACGTGGGGGCTACATTCCAGCGATGTATGCTCAAGTGTTTTGGGGACCTCATCGGGCAAACCGTTGAGGCTTATGTCGATGACATCGTAGTCAAGTCCAAGAGGGGTGACCAGCTCATCCCCGACCTCGAACTCACCTTTAAGAGGCTGAGAGACAAGCGCATCAAGCTCAACCCAGAGAAATGCGTTTTTGGGGTTCCAAGGGGAATGCTGCTAGGTTTCATCGTCTCCGTACGCGGCATCGAAGGCAACCCGGAGAAGATAACGGCCATCAATGACATGGGGCCAATCCGAAAAATAAAGGGGGTCCAACGTGTCACGGGATGCCTGGCGGCCCTGAGTCGCTTCATCTCGCGCCTCGGCGAGCGAGGGCTTCCCCTTTACCGGCTCCTAAAGAAAACCGACCGCTTCGAGTGGACCGCAGAGGCCCAGGAGGCACTTGACCGGCTCAAGGAACTCCTGACAAAAGCTCCGATCCTGGTGCCACCCGCCGACGGGGAACCCTTCTGCTCTACATCGCGGCAACCACCCAGGTGGTCAGCGCGGCCCTAGTGGTAGAGCGAGAGGAAGAGGGACATACCCTCAAGGTACAGCGCCCAGTTTACTTCGTCAGCGAGGTCTTGTCCAAGTCCAAGACGCGATATCCGCAGATCCAGAAGCTCATTTACGCCGTCTTCATCACGAAGAGGAAGCTGCGCCATTACTTCACCTCGCACCCGGTGACAGTCGTCTCATCTTTTCCCCTCGGTGAGGTGGTCCGGAACCAAGACGCCACGGGTCGGGTCGCAAAGTGGGCGCTCGAGCTCATAGACCAGGGCATCGCCTATGCCCCCCGCACCGCCATCAAGTCCTAGGTGCTCGCTGATTTCGTGGCAGAATGGACGGAGATACAGACGCCATCGGCACCGGAGAAACAGGAGTACTGGACGATGCATTTTGACGGGTCGCTGATGAAGGCTCGCGCCGGAGCAGGCCTAGTCTTCATCTCTCCCCTCGGCGTCCGCATGAGGTACATGATCCGCCTCCATTTCCCCGCGTCTAATAACGTCGCCGAGTATGAGGCTCTCCTCAACGGGCTCCGCATCGCTATCGAACTGGGCATCCGACGGCTGGACGTCTGAGGCGACTCCCAGCTGGTCGTTGAGCAAGTCATGAAGGAATGGAGCTGCCACGACCCCAAAATGGCAGCCTACTGCAACGAGGTCCGCAAACTTGAGGACAAGTTCGACGGGCTAGAGCTCAACCACATCGCAAGACGTTTTAATGAGGCAGCCGACGAACTGGCAAAGGCAGCATCCGGCCGAAAGCCCTTTCCCAATGGCGTCTTCATCAGCGATCAGTTCGAGCCCTCGGTCCGTTGTTGGGAACCAGGAAAGGTCGGCGGCGCGCCACCTGTCCTGGGCTCGGGCGCCGACCCAGATGTAGCCCATGCTCCGTCCGACCCTGAGGTCATGGAGGTGGACACAGATCTAGCCACGGGGCTCGACCCCCCGCCCGACTGGAGAACTCCTTACCTGGACTACCTCGTCCGCGAGACTCTTCCGAAGGACAAGACGGAGGCACGAAGGATCGCGCGCCGCGCCAAGACATTCGTCGTCATCGACCAGGAGCTCTACAAGCGGAGCCACACCGGCGTCCTCCAGCGATGCATCCCGATCGAGCAAGGAAGGGCACTAATTCACGACATTCACGCAGGGGCCTGCGGCCACCACGCCGCGCCAAGAACCCTCGTCGGGAACGCTTTCCGGCAGGGTTTCTACTGGCCAACGGCGGTCACCGACGCCACCCATGTGGTCCGCACCTACGAAGGGTGCCAATTTTTCGCATGCCAAACTCACATGCCCGCACAAGCGCTCCAGACTATCCCCATCACATGGCCCTTTGCGGTCTGGGGACTGGACCTCGTCGGGCCCTTCAAGAAAGCGCCCGGGGGCTTCACCCACTTGCTTGTCGCCATCGACAAGTTCTCTAAGTGGATTGAGGCACGACCCATCGCGCAGATCACATCTGAACAGGCGGCGCGATTCTTCACCGACATCATCCATCGCTTTGGGGTCCCCAACTCTATCATCACGGACAACGGCACGCAATTTACCGGGAAAAAGTTCCTCTGATTTTGCGACGACTACCACATCCGAGTGGACTGGTCGGCCATGGCGCACCCCCGCACGAATGGGCAGGTTGAACGAGCCAACGGCATGATACTCTAGGGTCTCAAGCCACGGATCTTCGACCGCCTCAAAAAGTTCGGCTGACGGTGGGTTGCGGAGCTTGAGGACGACCCCCAGCAGGGCAACTGGCTTCACCCCGTTCTTCATGGTCTACGGATCCGAGGCAATCCTCCCCACGGACCTAGAGTACGGATCGCCAAGGGTCAGGGCGTACGACGAGCAGGGAAACCAGACGTCGCTCGAGGACGCGCAAGACCAACTCGACGAGGCACGCGATGTGGCCCTGTTACACTCAGCCAAGTACCAACAGGCCCTGCGACGACACCACAGTCGCAGGGTGCAAGGCCGAGCCTTCAACGTCGGGGACCTGGTACTCCGCCTCGTCCAGGACAACAGGGGTCGGCACAAGCTGACCCCTCCGTGGGAAGGTCCTTTTATCATCGCCCAAGTACTGCGTCCAGGCACGTACAAGCTGGCAACCCCTGACGGGCAGATCTTCAGCAACGCTTGGAACATAGAACAGCTAAGACGCTTCTACCCTTAAATTCTTGTTGACGCCAGATTTTGACACGTCTTGAATCGGCGTCAGGAGAAGAAGATTGGCCGATCTGAGAGCTACAGTAAGGAATCGGCCGATAGAGGTAGCAGTTGAAAATCGGCCGATTGGTGGCGCAGCCCATACCGACAGGATAGGATTATTCCAGAAGATCCTGGTCAAGAGCTGGTCAACAAGGTATGCTAAGACGGCTGGAAAGCAATTGAAGAGGTCCTGACTGGATTAGGAAACGGCAGCGAAAGATTCTGCGGGAGTCCGTTTCCTTTTTTAAGTTATTATAGATATAGTAGTTTTCCTATTTTAAATAAGGTTGTAACAAGTCGTAATCGACCAGGAGTCCTAGTTTCAGGGTATAAATAGGAGTCGCTAGGGCTTTGCAAATAATCAAATCAATCAACAAAACACTTCTACTTTTTACCAGTACTTTACTTTCAAGTCGGCGACTTCGCCAATATTTTCTTCTTTCACGAGTTCGTACGGATTGGCAGGGCTGCATCAACCTGATCTTCGGCCAATTGGTAGGTTCCGCTTATCGAGTAATATCCGAGCTTTAACTACGGGCGCATCGCTGTGGTTTCATTTGGATTTATTCACAAGTTATCGATATTTACTAGAATTGCAAGTTTTACCTGTTATTCTAGTATTATCACCAGTTATCCAGCTTGAAATCAGAGTAATCGGCTTCATCATTGTTCTCCTTCGATTCATCGCCATACAGCCGATTAGATCTGTTCCAAGTGTTGCATCTATAGTAATTGTTTAGATCGCTCTAGCAGTCTTCTTTACAATTACTATACGATCATCGGCTGACCCATAGCCGATCATCTCTACAGCAAATCGGCCGATTTGCCGCCGACGCGCTCCTCAGGACAGATCGGAAATCCAGCCGATCGACGCGCCTGGAATTTAATACTCTATTTCCTTGTCAATCAACAGGTCAGATTGACTGGCACGCCGCACGAACCGCACCAGGGTGATAACCCGAACAAGAGCTAAGCAGATTCTCCCGGGTCGTGTGTCCGACGCTGAAGGTCCATCGGCCGATTCCTATCCGGCCGATTTTAGCGCCAACACACTTTTGGCATGCCCGGTGGGACACATCCAAGATCTGATATGTCGAACAACGCGGAAATCTCTGACAGCAACATTATTGGGGTCACAGAAGCTGATCTCAAGGACGACCAGAGGGAGGAATTGGCCAAACATCTGGAAGATTACAAGAAGATGTACCTCCAGTCGTTCAGTCGTACCAGAAGCGGGGAAGCAGTCAAGAAGGCTCCTATCCCAGCGCCTCGCCACATCACCATTGCTGAAGACTCGGGCAAGATGTCAGAGATGATTCAACAGTCCATGTATCAAGCGTTCATTGACCAATCCTCGGTGATGAGCAACACGGTGTACAATGCCGTCGTCAACTCTCTGGCCAGCGGAGCCGTTCAAGGTTATTAGGGACCGGCATATGCCCCTCCAACTACTCTGCCGGCCAGAAGCTTATCGTACACATCCCAATTGGCTTCTCAGCCGATATTGACGCAGCGCGAGGGATACAACTCTCCACCACTTCCGGCGTCTCCAAGATACAGCGGTGCACCTTATCTCCCATCGCGAGCGCCGCTTCAACCCGTTCAAATGGCTTCTGTGCAAACACTGCCTACGAGCTCAGTGCCTTGGGGGGCATCAGCCACGACGTATTTTCCCGAGCCAGCGAACGGGCATGGCACCTATCCGTTCCAGGTGCCGTACCAATCGGCCGCCCGGCCGACGGTCCCCCAGTACCAGCCGATTTTACCAGAAATCAGCAGGGGGGCAAGCACTGTGGAAGCATTCAGAGGCACGGTGCCAGCAACGACGCACGAAGGGGGTGCGGACGCGTTTCGCCAGCAGTTATCGGCCGCTCAGCAAACTTCGCCGATTCATCACCTGGCCGAACCAGCCCTTCAACACGTGCCCGCGCCGCGAACAACTGTTCATCAGCAGCAGGTGGACTGGACGGCAAAAATAGCAGAAGTAATCCAAGATCAGTTTGGACTGAAGCCGAAAGTTCAAACCTATACTTATAAAACGCCGTATCCATCGGCCTATGACTCGTTGCCGTTCCCGCACCATTACAAGGTTCCTGATTTCACCAAGTTCTCAGGGACGGATGACACATCCACTGTGGAGCACATTAACAGATTCATCATCCAGTGCGGAGAAGCTGCCACGCAAGATGCTCTGAGGGTGCGTCTATTTTCATCATCTCTGTCCGGATCGGCCTTCCAGTGGTTCACCACTTTACCACCAAATTCTATAGTCACTTGGGCCGATCTAGAGAAACAATTCCACAAGTACTTCTATGCAGGAGTACACGAGATGAAGATTTCGGATTTAACCAGCCTCAGGCAGAGGAGCGATGAACCAGTGACAGGGTACATACAGAGGTTCAGGGAAATCAAGAACAAGTGCTACAGTCTGGCTCTGACCGATGCACAGTTGGCCGATATCGCTTTCCAGGGCCTCTTACCGCAAATCAGAGAGAGATATGCTGCCCAAGAGTTTGAGAGCCTGAGTCAGATCGTCCACCGATTATCAGGTCAGGAGGTCCGACCGTTCGAACAGCGGAGGAGCTTCCAAAAGAAGGTGGCATACTTGGAAGGATCTGAATCCGATGCGGAAGAAGAAATCGGCCTGGCGGAATGGGTAAAAGGGAAAAAACCAATATCCTGCCCCTTTGGCAAAAAGGAGCCAGAGACATTCGGCTTTGACACATCAAAGGCCGATAAAATTTTTGATCTACTGCTTCAGGACGGGCAGATTAAGCTGTCACAACATCACACCATCCCTACGGCCGATCAACTCAAGAAGATGAAATACTGCAAGTGGCACAACGCTACTTCTCATGACACCAATGAATGTAAAGTCTTCCGCCAGCAGATACAATCGGCCATCGAACAGGGGCGGCTCAAGTTTGAAACTCCAACCAAAACGGCAATGCCGATGAAGATAGATCAGCATCCCTTCCCGGCCAACACGGTCAACGCTGGAGAAGACTCAAGTCAAGCCAAGGTGCTGACGTCAGAATCGGCGAGAAGAGGCGGCGCTGTCAACCCCGGGAGACAGATCTCAACGGAGGAAATCAGAAGAAATAGGCGAGGACCAGAACGACCACACAGGCCCGTCACCTCCCGGTTCTTACTGAGTAGATATCGGCAGCAGCAAGAACAAGCACAACACCAGGAAGAGATGATACGCCGGCGTGAAGATCACTGGCAGTGTCCCTTCTTCATCCACTGCTGGGAGAACGATATCAGATTGCCATCTGCCGATAACTGTCTGGAGTGCAACGGATCAAACCGCAACGATCGCCCGAAGCCACACTCTAGGGACAGAGGATCAGAGCCGATCAACAGAAATCGGCGCGAAGAACGGCGCGTTTCGGTGCATGATCGGCTGGGGGGCAGAGTTGACCAGTACAGCAGGTCAAAAAGCAAGATCGGCCAGCAAGATAGACTGGGGGGCAGGATCAGCCCACGCGATCGGCTGGAAGAGATAGCCGATGATAGGGTGTCAGACGAAGATCCCCTAGGTAGGGAACCAGATTGGGAACACGCCAGATCATCGGCCAAACCAGTGAATCCCAGTTGGTGTCCCGATGGCCTATCCAGATCCCAAAAGTGGAGAATCCAACGCCTACGCCAGTTAGAGCATCAAGAAGAAGAGCAAAGACACGTGCTAGAAAGAAGGAATGTTAAATCTCGGGTTTGGCGCCCAAAGAAAAGCGATCAAGAAACGGATAACCAAGAATCGGCAGCCGAGATTGATATGGTTTTCATACTGCCGATGGAGTTCATGGCGCCAAGCGATCGGGACAAAGTGACAAAAATAGAGGAAGAGCAAATGGCACAACTGGTATTAGAGCCGATGACGGCTACGTTTGAGAAACCAGAAGAGGAAAAAGACAGCATCTCAAGGCGCTGTTTCTCAAAGGGTATGTCAACGGAAGACCCGTCACCAAATTACTGGTAGATGGAGGCGCGGCAGTTAACATCATGCCGTATGCCATGTTCCGCAAGCTGGGCAAGGGCGACGATGACCTCACCAAGATGGACATGATGCTGAAAGATTTCGAAGGCAACGTGTCACCCGCCCGCGGGGCATTCTGCGTCGACCTCACCATCGGCAGTAAGACCCTCCCTACTACTTTCTTCGTCATTAATGGCAAAGGGTCCTATAATATGCTGCTTGGTCGTGACTGGATACATTCAAACTGCTGTGTCCCATCTACTATGCATCAACGCCTTGTGCAATGGGTCGGCGACAGTACAGAGATAGTCGCTGCCGATTCCGTCTACAGCGTTGCAGCGGCCGACACACAACAGTGGAGCTGCGAGCACGTCAAGTGTATATCTGGCAGGACTTGGGACACTGACTTCCTGAAAGTGTCCGATTTCGGTCTACAGCCGATCCAAGTAGTCGGCTCTGAAGATTCAGAATAAATGGATCAGCTCGTCCGAGAAGATGGGAAGCTGGGGCACGGGTTCACGTCGGCCGATTTATTAGAGATGGTAGATTTGGGGGATAGTAGCAAATCGAGGCCGACGTACATTAGTGCCAATTTGGATTCTGAGTACAAACGCAAATTGATAAGATTATTGAAAGATTTCAGGGATTGCTTTGCTTGGGAATACCACGAGATGCCAGGACTGGACCGGTCTATTGTTGAACACCGGTTGCCTATAAAATCAGGATATCGGCCGTATCAGCAACCTGCACGGCGGTGTAACCCCAAGATTCTACCTGACATAAAGGCCGAGATTACAAAATTGATTGAGGCAGGATTTATTCGGCAGTGCCGCTACGCCGAATGGATTTCTAACATTGTGCCTGTATAAAAGAAGAATGGAAAGTTGCGTGTGTGCATCGATTTCAGGAACTTAAATCAGGCGACGCCAATGGATGGTTATCCGATGCCAACGGCCGATATCTTGTTGGATGCTGCCGCAGGACACAAAGTCATAAGTTTCATGGATGGGAATGCCGGATACAATCAGATATTAATGGCCGAGGAAGATATTTCGAAAACGGCTTTTAGGTGCCTAGGCCATCTTGGTTTATTTGAATGGGTGGTTATGACTTTTGGCTTGAAAAACGCCGGCGCTACATATCAACGGGCCATGAACTACATCTTCCACAAACTCATTGGTTCATCAGTGGAAATTTATATAGATGACGTCGTGGTCAAGTCAAAAGGTCACCACGATCATCTGGCCGATTTACAAGAAGTGCTGGAGTGCACAAGGAAACATGGGCTGAAGATGAACCCAAACAAGTGTGCGTTTGGTGTATCGGCCGGACAATTCTTGGGATTTATGGTCCATGAGCGTGGGATAGAAGTCAGCCGCAAGACTATAGACGCCATCAACAAAGTAGTGGCCCCACAAAATAAAACTGAACTGCAGTCCCTCATCGGCAAGGTCAATTTCATCAGAAGATTCATATCCAATCTATCGGGACGTATTCAGGCTTTTACCCCTCTGTTGAAATTAAAGCCCGACCAAGTGTTCACATGGGGAGAAGAACAACGCAAGGCACTGGAGAATATCAAGCAGTATCTGGTTTCACCTCTGGTGTTAGCCCCGCCACAACCTGGTAAGCCGTTCAAGTTATATTTATCGGCTGATGAGCAGGCTATTGGATCGGCGTTGGTACAGGAATTTGAAGGGAAAGAACGAGTGGTATACTACGTCAGCAGAAGACTTTTAGACGCCGAAACAAGATATTCTTCGGTGGAGCGATTATGCTTGTGCTTGTACTTTTCATGTTCTAAGCTCAGGCACTATTTGCTATCGGCAGAATGCATAGTCGTGTGCAAAGACGATGTGGTGAAGTATATGCTATCGTTGCCGATTTTGAAGGGACGGATTGGAAAATGGATCCTGGCCTTGTCAGAATTCGATCTAAGGTACGAATCGGCCAAAGCCGTCAAAGGTCAAGTGATGGCCGATTTCGTAGTTCAGCATTGTGGACCAGAAATTGCCACCGTTGAACCAGTTCCATGGACTCTATATTTTGATGGTTCTTCGTGTGGGGTCGGATCAGGAATCGGCGTCGTTCTTGTGTCGCCTCGGGGGGCAACTTATGATTTCTCTCTGCCGATAGAAGCTTCTGCAACCTATAACCAGGCGGAATATCGAGCTGTTCTGAAAGGCATCCAATTATTAAGGGAAGTTAGAGCTGATGCAGTCGAAATCTTTGGGGACTCCATGCTCATTGTGGATCAGTTAACAGGACGATCTGAGTGCAAGGACGACATCTTGAGGATTTATTATAAGGATTGTCTTCAACTTTTGAAAGGATTCAAATCTGCAATAATTGAGCATATCCCCAGAGATTATAATGAAGAAGCTAACAGACTGGCTCAACATGCTTCTGGGTATCGGCCGATTCAGGGAGCGATGACGCTAGAACTCGCGGCCGATGACTGGCGGAAGGAGATCGCCGATTACTTGAAAAATCCATCCCAAAAGGTGGATCGGCGAACACGTTTTCAGGCTACAAAGTATGTGTTGCTTGAGGATGACTTATTTTTTCGGACGATTGATGGAGTTCTTCTCAAATGCCTGGGAACAGAAGAGGCAAAGGTTCTAATGGGAGAGATCCATGAAGGCGTGTGTGGAGCTCATCAATCGGCTCACAAAATGAAGTGGATGATCAGGAACAATGGATATTACTGGCCGACCATCCTTGAAGATTGTTTCAAGTATTACAAAGGATGCCAAGACTGTCAGAGGTTTGGCAATGTGCAGCGCGCACCAGCATCGGCTATGAATCCAATAATTAAGCCGTGGCCGTTCAGAGGTTGGGGAATAGATCTCATCGGACAGATTCATCCTCCATCTAGCAAAGGTCATAAGTTCATATTGGTGGCTACAGATTATTTTACCAAATGGGTGGAGGCAGTTCCTTTGAGGAACGTGACATCAGCCGATATGATTGAGTTTGTTAAAAGCCATATTATATATCGATTTGGTATTCCTCAAACCATCACAACTAATCAAGGGACAATGTTCACTTCCGGAGAATTCGGAGAGTTCGCCGCCGATATGGGAATTAAATTATTAAATTCTTCTCCATACTATGCTCAAGCCAATGGCCAGGCAGAATCGTCTAATAAGGGGATAATCAAGCTAATCAAGAGGAAGGTAGAAGAGCAGCCCAAGAAGTGGCATATGTCTTTGGCTGAATCTTTATGGGCGTACAGGATGGCCTATCATGGGGCCACTAAAATATCCCCTTATCATTTGGTTTATGGCCATGAAGCAGTCTTACCATGGGAGATAAGGACAGGGTCAAGACGCATATCGCTACAGGATCAGTTAACGGCCGATGACTATTCCTTTCTCATGAAAGATGAACTTGACGATTCGGCGGGTTTGCGGTTAAGAGCTCTGATTAGCATATAAGAGAACAAGAAAAGGGTGGCCAGATGGTATGACAAAAAGGTCAGAGTCAGACAGTTCTCTCAGGGAGATCTGGTATGGAAGCTGGTGCTACCGATAGGATCTAAGGATCCCAAATTCGGTAAATGGTCACCCACTTGGGAAGGGCCGTATAGAATCGGCCGATGTGCTCCTGGAAATGCATACATTCTAGAGACAATAGAAGGAGAGGAATTCCCAAGAGCTCTGAATGGACGATATCTGAAGAGGTACTATCCAAGCATTTGGGTAGATGCATGACTTACAGCAAGATATATCAAGGTAAGATGGCCGATTTCTCGTCGGTTTTCTGGTTACACATCTGGTGAAGGAAACATTGGGATTCATTATTGAATGGAAATCACGGATTACATGGCCGACATGGTATAAGTCGCCCTTGGAATAAAAATACTACTGATTACGCCTACGTTGGATTTCTCTTTCGACGCGACCTAGTCTTATCATGAGAGTGATCCTTTCATCTTTCAGATCCTTTGCAGTGGCTCCAGTTTCAGCTTGGTCGCAGAGTTCTTTCAGCAGGCGGGCCTTCTCCTCTTCCAAATCTTTCATGGTGGCTTCAGTCTTAGGTTCAGCAAGTCGATGTGAAGATGAAGAACTCTCGTCAGAGGTTGGCATTTTTTCAAAGCAGACGAGATCCATATAATCCAAGATTGGTCGGACATTGGCGGGAACATGATCTTTGAGTTCTTCAGAATGAGCTTTTATCAGATCTATATCAGCTTGCGACAATGGCTTGCCTGAATGCATGATTTCGATCGCTCTTTCCAAACCGGGGTTGAGATGGTTCGGCTGAAAGAAGGAATAGACAAATATGTTGGAACAAAGTAAGATATCTCAGGAAGGGATGGAGAGAAAATTGATACCTGATTAACGGAAGAGGAGGATCGTGAAGACATTTTAATGCTTGACCAAAGACGGCGAGGGGCGGGATTCAGAAGGAAAGGAAGACGAGCAAGATGAGCATTTTTGGAAATAGTACGATGAGGCGTATTTATAGAAAAGAAGAGACGAAGGGTTGGCAAGACGTGAGCCATCGGAGTAAAGGCATCAGTAAATGTAAAGCTGCCAGGGGAGATGGTCAAAGTTTGAGTCTACACGCCAACATGATGCTCGTCCTGTTACCGGATTCCATGTCGTGGAGCTGATTCTAGAGCAAGGATCAAATGCAGACGAGTAGGTAACACAATTGACTCTGGGGTTTACTCCTGTCACAATTGGGAAGTTTCGGAGGAGAGGATTAAACAAAAGAGTTTCGGAGGAAAAGTTATATTTTACTCCGAAACTAGGGGGCATGTGTTGACGCCAGATTTTGACACGTCTTGAATCGGCGTCAGGAGAAGAAGATTGGCCGATCTGAGAGCTACAGTAAGGAATCGGCCGATAGAGGTAGCAGTTGAAAATCGGCCGATTGGTGGCGCAGCCCATACCGACAGGATAGGATTATTCCAGAAGATCCTGGTCAAGAGCTGGTCAACAAGGTATGCTAAGACGGCTGGAAAGCAATTGAAGAGGTCCTGACTGGATTAGGAAACGGCGGCGAAAGATTCTGCGGGAGTCCGTTTCCTTTTTTAAGTTATTATAGATATAGTAGTTTTCCTGTTTTAAATAAGGTTGTAACAAGTCGTAATCGACCAGGAGTCCTAGTTTCAGGGTATACATAGGAGTCGCTAGGGCTTTGCAAATAATCAAATCAATCAACAAAACACTTCTACTTTTTACCAGTACTTTACTTTCAAGTCGGCGACTTCGCCAATATTTTCTTCTTTCACGAGTTCGTACGGATTGGCAGGGCTGCATCAACCTGATCTCCGGCCAATTGGTAGGTTCCGCTTATCGAGTAATATCCGAGCTTTAACTACGGGCGCATCGCTGTGGTTTCGTTTGGATTTATTCACAAGTTATCGATATTTACTAGAATTGCAAGTTTTACCTGTTATTCTAGTATTATCACCAGTTATCCAGCTTGAGATCAGAGTAATCGGCTTCATCATTGTCCTCCTTCGATTCATCGCCATACAGCCGATTAGATCTGTTCCAAGTGTTGCATCTATAGTAATTGTTTAGATCGCTCTAGCAGCCTTCTTTACAATTACTATACGATCATCGGCTGACCCATAGCCGATCATCTCTACAGCAAATCGGCCGATTTGCCACCGACGCGCTCCTCAGGACAGATCGGAAATCCAGCCGATCGACGCGCCTGGAATTTAATACTCTATTTCCTTGTCAATCAACAGGTCAGATTGACTGGCACGCTGAACAAGAGCTAAGCAGATTCTCCCGGGTCGTGTGTCCGACGCTGAAGGTCCATCGGCCGATTCCTATCCGGCCGATTTTAGCGCCAACAATTCTGTTTCCAAGTTTAAACACACGCATCCTTGCAAATTTCTGGTCCACGGGGAAAAGCAGTTTTGAGTCGACCTTTTTTGAGTCTCATTGCGGCTCAGGGATATCCGACCCTGACCCTGCCTCAGGGTCGCATATCCCTCGGGGGGCTATCAGGGGCTCTGGCCCAAGTCACCCGAGGTCCTCCCAAAACAACTTTTCTCCGATCCGGCCCCCCCCTTCCTAGACGTTTGAGCATGAAAAGGGGAGAGTGCGCAAATGATGCCCAGGCAAGACTGATCGGGCTGCGAGAAAGCCCACGCCCCAGCGGCTATGGTACTATCGCCCATCAGCGCTTACTGACGCATCCGACCCGTATTCTAAGCTTTCCAGACCCAAAAGGACGAGGAAGGGGATCGGAACTAAACATTGATAAATTGCAAAAATGGCCCTCGCGGCCATTACAAAAGCGAGTCCAAAAAACGCTAACACATTTACATGGCCGGGTATCTGAACCCGACCCAGCGGGACCATTCAGGGCTCCTCCGGTGGGACGGCTTCCTCCTCCAGCTGCACCGCCAAGGTATCCGCCGGGCCGAGCACCGACGCATCGATCTCGTCCAGCTCAGCCTCGGTGTACCCGGGGGCGTACCCTTCGCTCATCAGGTCAAAATCAAGGCTAGTGTAATGGGACCCGAAGACCCCGAAGCCCGCCAACGCGAAGCGCCTCACGAGCAATCTCGCGGGTCCGCCGGTACACCCCGAGGACACGAGCCGCCAGCGAGCTCGCCCCTTCAGCCTGGACCATGCCGAGGCCAGTGCAGACAACGTGGACCGCGTCCCGCAGGCTGTCGTGCTCGGCGCGCTCCGCATCAAGAGCCCCCTTCAGCTGGACGACTTCGCCCGCAAGACTTGTGCGAAAAAACACGCCGGGTCAGAAACCCCGCCAACATCGCAAGGGGAGAAGGATGGGAAGAGCCTTACCCTCGGACTGCGCCTTCAACGCGGTCGCGGCGGTCTGAAGTTGACCAACCTCAGTCCCGAGGTTGGCCACCATCTTCTCGGCCTCGACCCTTCGGGTCGCCACAAGATCCCGGTCCTGCCAGGCCTTCTGTCGCTCCTGGCGGACGCGCTCGACGGTCTTCTGAAAGGCCTCGTGTGACAACCCTGGTAATTAAAATTCCGAAATCAATGTCATTAGCCTAACTCTATGTGTTAAACCAACTAATGAGAGGGTGGAAAGAATTTAAAACGGGTTCAGTTGGAATTCAAATTAAATTTGGGCACATTTGGACACAATTGAAACTTTTAAAATAACTTTAAAACCATAAGCCAAATGAAATTTTGCCTGAAACCAAAGTTGTAGAACTTTTTGTTTTGAACAACTTTCGTGTTCAAAAGTTTTTGAAATTCAAATCAGAAAGAGGAGAAAACGCCCTGTTTGCACCCAGCCCCCTGAATTTTTTCGAATTCTTGCATTTTGGTCCCTGGCGTCTCCCCCTCTGCTGCCGCGCCGCGCGCACGCGCTTGCCCGCCGCGCGCCAGGTGGCCGGCGTCGCCTGACCGGCGCGGAGCGCCAGGCCAGTGGCCGCCGCACCACCCCGCCACGGCCGGCTTTCCCCCGCCCCGACGCCGCGCCGCCCAGTCCCCGCCCGCGCGTGCTGCCGCGCCCCGGCTGCCGCCCGCTCGCCCAGTGGCCGCGCTCCGCCGTGCCGCCCCGGCCCCCGCGCCCCACCAGTCGCCGCGCCTGCCCTCCGCCCGAGCCGCTGCCGCTGCTGCTTCCCCACTCCGCGCCCGGCGCTATCTCGCCACGCCCACGCCACAATCGCGGCCGCCCAGTCACCGCGCCCGCTCGCCCGCACGCCGCGCCGGCGTTCTGCCGCCGCCCGCCGCGCCCAGTGCACGCCGCTGCCGTGTCCCGTCCCGCGCGTCACCCAGGCATCTCCACGCCCCCTCCTGTCCCTACAAAAACGCCACCCCGACCGCCCGCGCGAAGCCCCGCCACCAGAACGCCCCGCCGCGCCATCGCCGCCGCCGAGCACCACCCGCCCGTGGGCAGCCCTCCACAGCCGCCCACTGCCCAAACCGAGCGCCCAGCCACCACTACATCACCCCACCGCAGCTCACCGACCCACCCAACGCCACCCAGAGCCACCGGAGCACCGCCGCCCGCGCTGCCGTCGCCGCCGCTGCCCCTGCTCGCCGTGGGCAGCACAACTCCGACCCCCTCCGTCCAAGCCGAGCCCCGGAGTAGCTTCCCCACGCGTCACTGAAGCTCACCGACCGGACCACGCCGCCCCAAGCCCGCCGGAGCACCGCCGTCGACGCGAGCCGCGCCGCCGCCGCCTCTGCTCCAACGCCGGCGAGCCCTTCCCGGCCGTCCCCCACCGGAACAACACCCCCACAAGGTAGCCCTCGCACCCCTGAACCTTCCCCGACCCCCGCCCCTCGCCGCCGGCGAGCCCCCTCGCCGGAATTTCGGCCGGCCGCCGCACCCGAGCCGCCGAGGACCCAATTGCAAGGATTTAAATCTTTAGAAGGGTCTGAGCGCAAGATTCAAGGACCTAGTTGTAAAAGAAAATTTCAAACCTAGATTCAAATTCAGTGAACTTGTAAAATTCGTATAAAATCGTAGAAAATTCAGAAAAATGCAAACTCAACTGTTCTGGAATCCTCAGAACAAACTCTACCACTTTTGTTACAAAAGTTTTCTCAGAATCTCAAAATATTTTGCTCTACATTAAATAGAAGCTTTAATGGACATATTTTATACCCACTGTTCTAGAACAATGCTGACCCTGAATTTTGGGCAGTGAATTAGTTGCTTGATGATTAGGACTGTGTAAAAAGATCAGGCCCAAATTCCATCTCTAGCTTTACTGTTTGTTAAACTTAGTTTTATTTCATGTGTAAGAAGAATGTTTTATCCCTGCAGTTAGGTGAGGAGTCACCCATTGAAATTTTTCCTATGCTAATGTATTGGTACCTAGAAGCCAGAGAAAAATTAGGAAACTTTTTATCTCACAGTAACCAATTTATGTGATTTATGTGCTAATAACATACAGTAAAACAAGAAAATAGTATCTTAGCTTGGAAAATACTCAAATTTTTACTAGGAGTTACACTTTGGTAGAAGTTGCTGTGTAAAAAGTTTCATGGACAAAAACCCTGTGTAGGGTCCTGTAAAAATGCATCTTTAAAAAGCCTAGGTGTAGAATGTCATATTTTCTATGCTCTGAATACTGCATAATAAATCCTACAAAAATTACAGTAGCTTCTGCATGCTCAAGTGAGAGCTCTGTAAAAATCTTAGCCACAATTGTTGCACCAATTGACCTGTACAAAAAGAACAAGTATCTAACAGCAACAATAAAATCTATTTTTCAGAATTAATCTGTTACATAAAATTAGCTGAAAATTTTACAGTAAGCACATCTTTCCTTGATGTGTCCAAATCCAAAATTTCATGACCAGAAACTATCCCTTGTAATAATTACTCTCAAATCGTAATCAAGTGCTATTTCCACAACTTAAACTTGTGCACTCATGTAGAATCGACGACTCTCGCCGACGGAACCTACGAGCTGGTGCCCGCGTCCGAGAGTGAACAGCGCGAAGCTCAAGCAAATCTAACTGAAGCTTTTGAAGACCCGAGCCCGAGTTCGGAAGATCCCCAAGCGAACTACGAAGGCAAGCCCCGGAGCATAACCCATTCTTTCCGAAATGATGCAACTCTTTACTCCTTGCTTGTGCATTAAGTTTATAGGAGTTGGATGAAAACTTAGTTGCATGATGTCAGGAACCCTTGCTTGAAAACTAGATGTAAGGTTCGTTAGAATGCTGTGCTAATAGGACTCCGGTAAAAGTCGAGTGATTTCCTGTCACTCGCGAGAAAATAGGAGTTGAATGACTACTACACACTGCAATCATAAGGACACGGACGGGTTATGTAACGATGGTTACGATTGAGGCCCGTCTGTCTAGTGAAAAATGCTAAGGCCGCAGGGTGTGGTAGTGATGGTTAAGTCTTTGAACGTACTAAACACATGCCGAGATTATGGGAATCGGTAAGCTTAAGTACCTGATTGGCCCGGCCAGGGGACGGCATCCTACCCTTTGAACTTCGGTCCCATGTGCATATGGCGAGTGCAGAGAGTGGTCACGACCCGGCGCCGAACCGTGGCGTGGGGCTCTTGTACTCTCGGAGGGTAGCCCCGATCCACGACCCGGAAAGAAAGGGGAAAAGTTGCACGTGTGACTCTAGGGAGTAACCACGTGACGTGTGTTTGGGTTTCCCTTGCAAGGTTAAGAAATTCGATTCGAATCGTCCGTTTCTCACGGCTATTGAGACTGCTTAACCATTTTTACCCACAGAGTAAGAAGAGGAACAATGATGATGAATGAACTGGTTGGATGGAAAGTTTAATGCTTCACCATGTATGCTTTAGATAGCTGCTTACCTAGACTGGCTAACGAATCTAGAACCTTGAGCTAAAAGTTGAAAGTAAGGACCCACTCGTAGATGCTTTTCGGCAAAACAAACCCCTGAGCCAAAAAGCCTTGCATATCTAGAGTCGGTGGAGTAGTTCCCACTACACGGGTAAGTCTTGCTGAGTATTAGTATACTCAGCCTTGCTTGTGACTCGTTTTCAGGTGAGCCCTTTGAAGACATGATTGCTAGCTTGACTTGGCCCTGCACTCTTCCCCCTGGTTGGTCGGTGGAATGGGATGCGCCCCCGTCCAACGGAGATAAGGCTGAGTGATGTCTCGTACGGGCTTCATCGAGACATCCTGTATCGTCGAGTAGTTTCCGTTGTTTATTTCCGCTGCAATTTAACTCTGAAGAACTTATTTATGTTAATTGAAGTACTTGTTTTCTAAACTCAGAACTAGGTCTGTAATATTGACTTATGCAAATGATGTAATACTTGCTGGAATGTGGTATCCTCTGGGCTCATCGTCGCATGAGCATTTGTATGTACGGCGCTCGATCCGTTCACCGTGGTTGTATCGGGAGGTTATACCCGACAGACCAGTGGATTACTCCGTTTGAAGTGTAAGGTTAACCGAGGATGCCTTGATGGTGATGGTTAATACACTTGAGCCGGATTAATTCAGGTGGTTCTGCCACAGCTGGTATCAGAGCCGTAGCTGGTGCCACAGCTGGCAACAGCGGACACCAGAGCCGAAATACATACGCCAGAGAATGCTACGAGCCTTAAAAACTCATTTTACTAAAACTTGACTAGAAGGTTGTGTTGCGAAATGCATTGGTACGTTAAGGATGGTGCCTAGTTCGTAAAGCCCTAAGGGAGTATGGGAAAGTTTACTAGGTGGCTATCTAACTTCTATATGTATTATCAACTGACTTCCAGCACATTACTTTCTGTCGAAACTTACTTTCATGCACAACCGACCCTAAATTCTGTAACGACGCACTCGTCGCTAAGGTAAGAAGGTAAGGATCCTCAGCCAACTGAGAGAGCTTGGCCTTCCTGTCGGTGATGCGAACCGAACGCTGCCCTCAAGCAGTGGCT
The DNA here is from genome assembly GCA_032594955.1 of Panicum miliaceum. Taxonomy (NCBI): domain Eukaryota; kingdom Viridiplantae; phylum Streptophyta; class Magnoliopsida; order Poales; family Poaceae; genus Panicum; species Panicum miliaceum. The sequence goes on along the minus strand of CM064059.1, from coordinate 21,975,646 downwards.
TACTTGAGGTGCTGCCAATATGCCAACTGTTAGTTGAACATATTGGGAGTAGAAGGTTCGGCGCAGGGTATGGCGATCGCTGTTCATACCCCCGTCTCATGACGGTACCCCCGTGAATACGCTATCTCGATAGCGTATGTTAACGTCGTCTGTACGGCGGAAATTGTACAGATATCGTTTCTATAAGTAAACGGTAATGAATACGGACGCTTTCATGAGTGCTGGCATGAAAGGTTCATATATATATGCTTGTCGATTTTCTGCAGGTACACTAACCGCGATTACGATAAGTTAAGGAACGATTAGAAAGACTCGACTAGCTATTATAGCGAGAGCCGTATTGTGTAAGCCACCGAAACTATCTTCGTAAGACCAAAGCTATTTGGCGATTATTTTATTTTGTGAAGACGAATAGGACGTGCATACATCATGAACGTATATATCGGAAATTGAAAATGCGTTGTGTGAGAGTGGAAAGGTTCTTGCGTATCTAAGTGTGGGTCGCATAAGGACTATCTAGCGAAACTGTCCGAAATCTGCCGTCACCAAAAGGAACGATTTATTGACCCAAGATAATGACCATTTCTGATAAAGTTCATGTTGAAGAAATTGTTCCAAATCTTGTGCCCTATCTTCTGTTCAAAAAATGAAAAAAATCTGAACTTATGGATAATAAGAAATAACAGAAACCTCGAAATGTCATAATTCTGTCCGGAATAAGCACTTCTGCCTCTTAAATTTTTAGGCCCCCTTCCTGCGGTTTTCTGCAAAAGAGTACAACACAAAACTTGTTCCAAATTTATCCCAGAAGCTGCTGTTAAAATTTGGTAAATTTTGGCTGGGTAGATTTTCCCTGATGCACGAAATATTGGCCCCCTGTTCACTGAAAGTTCTGGGTAGACCGAGAAGTAAGACCTTAAGGGAACAGCCATCTTAGAGTCTAATCCAGCCAAAGTGTTGAATAGAAAAGTTGTTCACAAATACCTTAGGAGTGACCTGGTGAAATTTGAGAATTTTTGGACGAGAACTGTGGGAGTTATGATTATTTTTGCACACTATACAGAATCTGTCCTTGTGCTGCTCACAGTTTTCGCTATCTCACTCCATTTGATCTTTTGTTCAGATGGCCGAGCCTGTTGAGATGATGGTGAATGAGGATGGACGCGTGCACTCGCAGTGTCTCCACTGGGAGGGCTTTCCCTCTATTTTGTGGGATGTTTTGCGTACCGCGGGCTATCTAATTCCCCCACGTTACGCCGGACTGGAGGTTGCAGAAAATGGAGTTACCCAGTGCCGTGTCAAAGTGACTATCTTTCCGCACCCGCTACACCCGGAGTGGCCCGCCTTGGAGCTTGAGGCTGTTGGTCGCCGTTTGGCCGATACTTGGGAGCTTGCAGCCATGAGGGCGCTCACCACATTTTGTGCGCAGCGTCCCGAGGTTGTCACACTCACTCCCATTGGATTGTTTCCTGCTGCCCAGGACAACGACCCCTTTTGGCTCAACAGGGTGCAGCACGCACAGTATTTGGTAGACTTCCATGCCCAGGAGACTATCCATACCTCCGTGCGGTGCATGAGTGCACTCTACCGGCTTCAGACTCTCCAGAGTCAGGCACTCGAGCAGCTCACTGATCTTGCTCAGGCCTACCATATGATGGCAGATACCAGGGATGAGCAGATAAAGGAGCTCAGTCAGGATCTTGAGGACAGAGATGCTCAGATTGGCCAACTTGAGGGCCAAATCCAGGAGCAGGACACTCTCATGGGTGAGAGAGATACCACGATAGCACAGTTGGAGGAGCAGCTCCATGATCTGAACCTTGAGTTGGAGGATGCTAATGAGCATATTCAGTGGCATCATGATCAGAATGACCATCCCCATGAGGACGACATGGAGGAGGATGAGGAGGAGCCACAGGAGATTGATGGTATCTCAGGTATGGATTTCGAGGGTGAGGTACCACAGGCACCTCAGATGGGAGCCCACTCTCCGGCTCACAGCGAGTCGTCTGTCAACGACTTGGATGATTTCTAGAGGACGACCTAGGAGGACTTTTGCACATACTCCTCGATAGGGTAGCCTAACTTTTGGCAAGTGTTGTAATAGGCTGACTAGGAGTTGAGTAACTCTTTTGTGTTGGGTACACCTGAACCATGTGGATACCCTCAGCATGTAAGGAACGGCGATAAACTTGGTGATTTCGTTGTAAGTTGGTAAACGATGGAATCCACAATCGCTGAGACTTGTCGGAATTTTTACCCATGTCTCCTTGCATTTCTTGGCTGAGTGTTGAATACCAGACTTGTGCTAAATTTTGTGATCTAGGTTCTCACAAAAATTCAGCATCATTGGACCTCGCTAGTTTAAGATATAGGCGAAACCGTACCGACCAATCTGCTGAAAAACAGCTAAGACAGCAAGGCAAAGGACGAGCTTTTCGACCACCTTAGCCATAGTTCTAGCGCCGAAGTTAAATGCCAAAGTGGTGCATTCCTAAATTCTCTGACTACTGCCAATGTTGAGATGTTTTGGATGGACCCACGGCAGGCTATGATTTTTCTCGTAGCAAACAGAGATTCTGTCCATACTTCTAGCTCAGACTTCGGAAGTCTATGACTACACCAATTATTTATGAAACAAGGAAGTGATATGGATCGCGTTGCTAATGGTAACCTTTCACGTTTCAGATGGTTGGATCAACACGTGGCAACCCCGAGGGTTTTGGTGCCGGTGGCAGCCGCTCGCGACAATCGCCACCACCCCCGCCCAGTTTGGTGGAAGTGATGGCCGCTCAAACCGAGCTGCTACGTCAGATTGTGCAAGGGCAACACCAGCAGAGAGGTGGGCACCATGCTCACCAACCACAAGCTGCAGGATACACGGATTTCCTAGGGACCCAGCCTCCATTGTTCCATAAGACCGAGGAACCCCTGGACGCAGATGCATGGATTCGCACCATAGAATCCAAGTTCACACTACTTGTGGCCCCATGCTCAGAGGCCAACAAGGCCCGTTTTGCCGCGCAACAGCTTCGCGGTACCGCTCATCTGTGGTGGGACCACTATTTTGCGATGCTCCCGGCTGACCATGTGGTCGACTGGAATGAATTCAAGACCGCGTTCCGGGCACATCATATCCCAGAGGGTCTCATGGAGAGAAAGTTGAATGAGTTCCTGGCACTCACCCAAGGCACCCGCACCGTGTTGCAGTACGCCCAGGCGTTCAACAACCTATGCCAGTATGCGGGCTATCACGCTGATACGGACGCCAAGAAGCGTGATCGTTTCCGCCGAGGTCTGAATACCAAGCTCAAGGAACGTCTGAACCTAGCCAGGGCGGACACCTACAACGAGTTGGTCAATATGGCCATTACCCAGGAGGACTGTATCATGGCACACCGGGCAGAGAAGAAGAGAAAGGCACCCGCAGGGCCATCAAGTGCCCAACCACCAAGGTATCGCATCGTGCAAAATACCGCACCTACAGCTCCACCAAGGGCCCCGCAGCCAGGAAGATGGATTGCCAGACCCCCACAGCAGCCAGGCATGGGACGACCCCCGATGCCTCCACAGAATGGCCCGAGGCCCATTCTTCAGCAGTCTCTTCGACCTAGCCCCGCAAATCGCTGTTTCAAATGCGGGAGTTCCAGCCACTTCGCACGCGAATGCCCTCAGCCTGGACAGCCCAACCAAGGTCAAGGATCCAACCCGAACGCCAAGAACAGGGGCAAGAGACAAACCCTGCAAGTCAAGCAAGGGCGGATTAACTTCACCACGCTTGCAGAGCTTCCTGAAGGAGCCCCAGTGATGTCGGGTACATTCTCTATCCATAACAAGCCTGCCGTTATATTATTTGATTCTGGTGCATCGCATAGTTTCATAAGTGCAAAATTCGGTGCAAAAGTAGGCTTGGATGTTTGTCACACAAAAGGGTCATATATGATATCAACACCGGGTGGTAAAATTGCTTCAAACCAAATGGTCAGACAAGTACCAGTCAAATTGGGTAGTAAAACCATCGACACGGACCTTGTCCTTTTACCCCTTGACGGCATGGACATTATTTTGGGAATGAACTGGATGGCTATGCATGGAGTCACACTGGACCTTTCTTCCCGAGCCGTTGAGATAAATTCACCTAGTCACGGAGCCACTACCCTTTACTTACCATTCATAGATTGCACGAATTCCTGTGCTTATAAGATGGAAGGACTTAAGCTAGATGAGATTCTGGTGGTGAACGAGTATGCCGATGTTTTCCCGGATGACTTACCAGGGATGCCACCGGATAGGGATATTGAGTTCGTTATTGAACTACAACCAGGCACTGCACCTATATCCAAAAGACCGTATAGGATGCCCCCTAAAGAATTGGCAGAGTTGAAAATTCAACTCCAAGAACTACTGGACAAAGGTTTCATTCGCCCTAGCGCGTCACCTTGGGGATGTCCAGCCCTATTCGTAAAGAAGAAGGATGACAGTTTGAGATTATGTGTGGACTACCGACCTCTCAATGCGGTAACAATTAAAAATAAATACCCACTTCCTCGCATCGATGTGCTCTTCGATCAATTAGCTGGAGCCAGAGTCTTCTCAAAGATTGATCTTCGTTCGGGATATCATCAGATCAAGATTCGCCCGTGCGATATTCCTAAGACTGCCTTCTCCACACGATATGGACTATATGAATTCTTGGTCATGTCCTTTGGACTCACCAATGCCCCTGCCTACTTCATGTATCTAATGAATTCGGTATTCATGCCCGAACTTGACAAATTCGTCGTAGTGTTCATCGACGACATTCTTATCTATTCAAAGGATGAGGAAGAGCATGTCAAGCACCTTCGCATTGTTCTTCAGCGACTCAGAGACCATCAGCTCTACGCTAAGTTTTCTAAGTGTGAATTCTGGTTGGATACTGTAAAGTTCTTAGGTCACACGATCTCCAGCGAAGGCATAGCTGTTGACCCCAGCAAGGTACAAGAGGTGATGGATTGGAAACCCCCTGCCTCTGTTCATCAGATTCGCAGTTTTCTCGGCTTAGCCGGTTACTACCGTCGCTTCATCCCGGATTTCTCTCGAATTGCTAAGCCCATGACTGAACTGTTAAAGAAGGAAGTAAAGTTTGTATGGGATGAGAACTGTGAGGAAGCCTTCCACACTCTCAGAGAGCATCTGACTACTGCACCTGTGTTAGCTCAACCCGATAATACCAAGTCATTCGATGTGTATTGTGACGCATCAGGTACTGGTCTAGGATGTGTGCTTATGCAAGAGAATCGAGTGATTGCATATGCCTCACGAGCCCTTCGGCCCCACGAACAGAATTATCCCACGCATGACCTTGAGCTCGCAGCCGTCATTCACGCTCTGAAGATATGGAGGCACTATCTCATGGGTACACAGTGCAACATCTACACAGATCATAAGAGTCTCAAGTACATCTTCACGCAAGCCGATCTGAATATGAGACAACGAAGATGGCTAGAATTAATCAAAGATTATGACCTTGAAGTGCACTATCACCCCGGTAAGGCTAATGTAGTCGCGGATGCACTAAGCCGCAAGTCCCATTGCCATTGCTTATCCATGGAATCCTACCATGAGACATTATGTGCAGATATGAGGAAGCTTAACTTGGAAATGGTTTCCCAAGGCACTCTAAATCACATCTCAGTTGAGCCCACTCTTCACGACCAAATCGTCATGGCACAACTACATGATGAAGGAATCAAGCTCATCAAACAAAAACTCTCTCTAGGTGAAGAGAAGTATAAGTGTTTCCGCCAGGACCATAAGGGAGTTCTATGGTTCGAAAGTCGGATAGTCGTTCCGAAGGATCGTAAACTCCGCAAGCAAATTCTTGATGAGGCACACCTCTCCAAATTCTCTATCCACCCCGGCAGTAGCAAAATGTATCAGGACCTAAGGCAAAACTTCTGGTGGACTAGAATAAAAAGGGAAATTGCTACGTATGTCTCGGAATGTGACACGTGCCAGAGAGTAAAAGCTAGCCACTTAAAGGTAGCCGGTACACTTCAACCGTTACCTATACCATCATGGAAATGGGAGGACATAAGTATGGACTTCATCGTGGGACTACCAAACACTTCCCAGAAACATGATTCCATATGGGTTATCGTTGATAGACTCACGAAGACGGCACATTTTCTTCCGGTACACACCACCTATTCTACCAAGAAACATGCCGAGATTTACCTCGATCGTATTGTTTGCCTGCATGGAATACCTAAGACAATTATTTCCGATCGTGGTCCCCAGTTTGTAGCACGCTTTTGGGAACAACTGCAAACGTCTCTTGGTACTAAGCTGATTCGCAGCTCAGCATACCATCCGCAGACCGATGGACAAACGGAGAGAGTAAACCAAATTCTTGAGGACATGCTGAGAGCTTGTGTCATTCGTTATGACAAGAATTGGGCCAAATGCCTACCCCTGGCAGAGTTCTCATACAACAACAGCTACCAAACGAGTTTGAAAATGGCACCATTTGAGGCCCTGTACGGACGAAGGTGTCGAACCCCTTTGAGCTGGTCACAAACCGGAGAACGTAAAATAATTGGACCCGACCTGGTAATCGAGGCAGAGGAGAAAGTAAAAGTAATACAAGCAAATCTTAGAGCCGCACAAGCCCGACAAAAGAGCTATTCTGACAAAAGGAGAAAGCCTCTAAAGTTCGAAGTTGGCGATCATGTCTATCTTCGAGTTTCACCAACCAAGGGAGTGCGAAGATTTGGAATCAAAGGCAAACTAGCTCCCCGTTATATTGGCCCTTACGAAATCATGGAGAGCTGCGGACCCGTAGCCTACAAATTACGACTGCCCCCTCAGCTCACGGCCACCCATGATGTCTTCCACGTATCTCAACTCAAGAAGTGTATTCGAGTCCCTACCGAGATTGTGGAACAACAAGAAATATCGTTGGAACCCGACCTCTCGTATGTCGAACACCCAGTTAAGGTTTTGGATCAAAAGGAAAGAGAGACCAGGAAGAAAGTGATTAGAATGTATAAAATACAATGGAATCGCCACACGGAAGAAGAAGCCACCTGGGAAACGGAAAGCTACCTGAACCAACATTTCCCTGGGTTTCTTGCCTCAACCACTGGTATGTGCACCCACGCCCACACTAAGAATTACCGAATCTCGGGGCGAGATTCTTGTTAAGGGGGGAAGGCTGTGACAACCCTGGTAATTAAAATTCCGAAATCAATGTCATTAGCCTAACTCTATGTGTTAAACCAACTAATGAGAGGGTGGAAAGAATTTAAAACGGGTTCAGTTGGAATTCAAATTAAATTTGGGCACATTTGGACACAATTGAAACTTTTAAAATAACTTTAAAACCATAAGCCAAATGAAATTTTGCCTGAAACCAAAGTTGTAGAACTTTTTGTTTTGAACAACTTTCGTGTTCAAAAGTTTTTGAAATTCAAATCAGAAAGAGGAGAAAACGCCCTGTTTGCACCCAGCCCCCTGAATTTTTTCGAATTCTTGCATTTTGGTCCCTGGCGTCTCCCCCTCTGCTGCCGCGCCGCGCGCACGCGCCCGCCCGCCGCGCGCCAGGTGGCCGGCGTCGCCTGACCGGCGCGGAGCGCCAGGCCAGTGGCCGCCGCACCACCCCGCCACGGCCGGCTTTCCCCCGCCCCGACGCCGCGCCGCCCAGTCCCCGCCCGCGCGTGCTGCCGCGCCCCGGCTGCCGCCCGCTCGCCCAGTGGCCGCGCTCCGCCGTGCCGCCCCGGCCCCCGCGCCCCACCAGTCGCCGCGCCTGCCCTCCGCCCGAGCCGCTGCCGCTGCTGCTTCCCCACTCCGCGCCCGGCGCTATCTCGCCACGCCCACGCCACAATCGCGGCCGCCCAGTCACCGCGCCCGCTCGCCCGCACGCCGCGCCGGCGTTCTGCCGCCGCCCGCCGCGCCCAGTGCACGCCGCTGCCGTGTCCCGTCCCGCGCGTCACCCAGGCATCTCCACGCCCCCTCCTGTCCCTACAAAAACGCCACCCCGACCGCCCGCGCGAAGCCCCGCCACCAGAACGCCCCGCCGCGCCATCGCCGCCGCCGAGCACCACCCGCCCGTGGGCAGCCCTCCACAGCCGCCCACTGCCCAAACCGAGCGCCCAGCCACCACTACATCACCCCACCGCAGCTCACCGACCCACCCAACGCCACCCAGAGCCACCGGAGCACCGCCGCCCGCGCTGCCGTCGCCGCCGCTGCCCCTGCTCGCCGTGGGCAGCACAACTCCGACCCCCTCCGTCCAAGCCGAGCCCCGGAGTAGCTTCCCCACGCGTCACTGAAGCTCACCGACCGGACCACGCCGCCCCAAGCCCGCCGGAGCACCGCCGTCGACGCGAGCCGCGCCGCCGCCGCCTCTGCTCCAACGCCGGCGAGCCCTTCCCGGCCGTCCCCCACCGGAACAACACCCCCACAAGGTAGCCCTCGCACCCCTGAACCTTCCCCGACCCCCGCCCCTCGCCGCCGGCGAGCCCCCTCGCCGGAATTTCGGCCGGCCGCCGCACCCGAGCCGCCGAGGACCCAATTGCAAGGATTTAAATCTTTAGAAGGGTCTGAGCGCAAGATTCAAGGACCTAGTTGTAAAAGAAAATTTCAAACCTAGATTCAAATTCAGTGAACTTGTAAAATTCGTATAAAATCGTAGAAAATTCAGAAAAATGCAAACTCAACTGTTCTGGAATCCTCAGAACAAACTCTACCACTTTTGTTACAAAAGTTTTCTCAGAATCTCAAAATATTTTGCTCTACATTAAATAGAAGCTTTAATGGACATATTTTATACCCACTGTTCTAGAACAATGCTGACCCTGAATTTTGGGCAGTGAATTAGTTGCTTGATGATTAGGACTGTGTAAAAAGATCAGGCCCAAATTCCATCTCTAGCTTTACTGTTTGTTAAACTTAGTTTTATTTCATGTGTAAGAAGAATGTTTTATCCCTGCAGTTAGGTGAGGAGTCACCCATTGAAATTTTTCCTATGCTAATGTATTGGTACCTAGAAGCCAGAGAAAAATTAGGAAACTTTTTATCTCACAGTAACCAATTTATGTGATTTATGTGCTAATAACATACAGTAAAACAAGAAAATAGTATCTTAGCTTGGAAAATACTCAAATTTTTACTAGGAGTTACACTTTGGTAGAAGTTGCTGTGTAAAAAGTTTCATGGACAAAAACCCTGTGTAGGGTCCTGTAAAAATGCATCTTTAAAAAGCCTAGGTGTAGAATGTCATATTTTCTATGCTCTGAATACTGCATAATAAATCCTACAAAAATTACAGTAGCTTCTGCATGCTCAAGTGAGAGCTCTGTAAAAATCTTAGCCACAATTGTTGCACCAATTGACCTGTACAAAAAGAACAAGTATCTAACAGCAACAATAAAATCTATTTTTCAGAATTAATCTGTTACATAAAATTAGCTGAAAATTTTACAGTAAGCACATCTTTCCTTGATGTGTCCAAATCCAAAATTTCATGACCAGAAACTATCCCTTGTAATAATTACTCTCAAATCGTAATCAAGTGCTATTTCCACAACTTAAACTTGTGCACTCATGTAGAATCGACGACTCTCGCCGACGGAACCTACGAGCTGGTGCCCGCGTCCGAGAGTGAACAGCGCGAAGCTCAAGCAAATCTAACTGAAGCTTTTGAAGACCCGAGCCCGAGTTCGGAAGATCCCCAAGCGAACTACGAAGGCAAGCCCCGGAGCATAACCCATTCTTTCCGAAATGATGCAACTCTTTACTCCTTGCTTGTGCATTAAGTTTATAGGAGTTGGATGAAAACTTAGTTGCATGATGTCAGGAACCCTTGCTTGAAAACTAGATGTAAGGTTCGTTAGAATGCTGTGCTAATAGGACTCCGGTAAAAGTCGAGTGATTTCCTGTCACTCGCGAGAAAATAGGAGTTGAATGACTACTACACACTGCAATCATAAGGACACGGACGGGTTATGTAACGATGGTTACGATTGAGGCCCGTCTGTCTAGTGAAAAATGCTAAGGCCGCAGGGTGTGGTAGTGATGGTTAAGTCTTTGAACGTACTAAACACATGCCGAGATTATGGGAATCGGTAAGCTTAAGTACCTGATTGGCCCGGCCAGGGGACGGCATCCTACCCTTTGAACTTCGGTCCCATGTGCATATGGCGAGTGCAGAGAGTGGTCACGACCCGGCGCCGAACCGTGGCGTGGGGCTCTTGTACTCTCGGAGGGTAGCCCCGATCCACGACCCGGAAAGAAAGGGCAAAAGTTGCACGTGTGACTCTAGGGAGTAACCACGTGACGTGTGTTTGGGTTTCCCTTGCAAGGTTAAGAAATTCGATTCGAATCGTCCGTTTCTCACGGCTATTGAGACTGCTTAACCATTTTTACCCACAGAGTAAGAAGAGGAACAATGATGATGAATGAACTGGTTGGATGGAAAGTTTAATGCTTCACCATGTATGCTTTAGATAGCTGCTTACCTAGACTGGCTAACGAATCTAGAACCTTGAGCTAAAAGTTGAAAGTAAGGACCCACTCGTAGATGCTTTTCGGCAAAACAAACCCCTGAGCCAAAAAGCCTTGCATATCTAGAGTCGGTGGAGTAGTTCCCACTACACGGGTAAGTCTTGCTGAGTATTAGTATACTCAGCCTTGCTTGTGACTCGTTTTCAGGTGAGCCCTTTGAAGACATGATTGCTAGCTTGACTTGGCCCTGCACTCTTCCCCCTGGTTGGTCGGTGGAATGGGATGCGCCCCCGTCCAACGGAGATAAGGCTGAGTGATGTCTCGTACGGGCTTCATCGAGACATCCTGTATCGTCGAGTAGTTTCCGTTGTTTATTTCCGCTGCAATTTAACTCTGAAGAACTTATTTATGTTAATTGAAGTACTTGTTTTCTAAACTCAGAACTAGGTCTGTAATATTGACTTATGCAAATGATGTAATACTTGCTGGAATGTGGTATCCTCTGGGCTCATCGTCGCATGAGCATTTGTATGTACGGCGCTCGATCCGTTCACCGTGGTTGTATCGAGAGGTTATACCCGACAGACCAGTGGATTACTCCGTTTGAAGTGTAAGGTTAACCGAGGATGCCTTGATGGTGATGGTTAATACACTTGAGCCGGATTAATTCAGGTGGTTCTGCCACACCTCGCGCTCCTTCTTCACCGCCTCACGCTCTTTCTTCACCGCCTCGTGCTCCTCCTTCAGCCGAAGGAGCTCCGCGGCATCAAGCTGGGCCTTGTCGACAACGGCCTTGAGGTCCGCGCGGGCAGAACGGGCCTCCTCGACGGCGGCCTGGAAACCGTCCTTCGCCGCCTGCTCGCGCCTCCGCAGGTCATCGATGACCTGCTGAGCGGCGGCGACCTGCGCGGCCAGCTCCTTGGACCGCTGCTCCTCCGCGGAGAGACGCTCCTTCCCAAGCCGAAGGAGATTGGATTTCCCTCGGCTACACTCCTGGAGGGCCTGCAAAAACAACCCACAATCAGCGATAGAACGGCGAAGAAGGGAATGGTCACCGCAAGAAATGTCATACCTGACCGACGGGAGCGATGACGCCGTCCAAAGCTGCACGAGCGCTGTCGAGCGCATCCTTCATGGCCCGCCACTTCTCCCACTCCTCGGCGTCACCCAGCGAGGGCAGGGGCCCCAGCTCCGCGGTCCCCGACGCCGCTGCAAGGGTGGGCACGGCCGCCACGGTTTCCGCTGGCCTCGACGGCAGCTCCGTCGCGTGCACCGCCGTCCCTGCCAAGGTCGCCGCGGTCTCCGCCGCAACCACCGGGGCGAGCGCCCCTCCCACCGCCACGGCCGCCGGGGAAGGCACCTCCGCCTCTGCCGCCACCGTCGCCCCCGCCGCGGCGTCCCGGGTGGATACGTGCGTTGCCACCTCCGATGCCTCCGCTGCGACCGTCGGGGCATGCGTCCTCGCCTCCTCCGCCGCCGTACCCGCCGCAGCCGCAGGGGCGGACTCCTCCGCCGCCGTACCCGCCGCAGCCGCAGGGGCGGACTCCTCCGTTCCCGTCGCCACCCGCCGGAGTGGCGCGCTCCTCCTCCCCCTCGTCATCGAGGTTTATTACCTCCTCGATCCGAGGGCCTGCGGGGACGATCCCCCGCTCCGCGGGACCCGCCATCGTGGGAACCACCCCGACGGCAACCTCCACGGTCTCCCCTCTGGCGTCACCTCTCGCCGCCGACGGGACCGCGGTCCGCCCCACGGAGGTGGACGGCGCCCGCAGCTTTTTCTTCGCCTCCACCGGCGGAGCACGGGTCAGGGAAGGGACGCTGCAGGGCGACAGGTGACGTCAACAAAAGCAACTTGATAAAGGAAAAGGAAACAGGCGGACAAGGACTTTTCAACTTGCCTTCTGCGGGCGCTAGGCCGGCGGGCGCGTTTCGCCTCTGAGCCCGAGGCCGACCCCGGGTGTGACAACCCTGATATTTTACATTTCTAAATCAATGTCATTAGCCTAACCCTATGCTTAACCAACTAATAAAAGGGTGAAAAGAATTAGAACGAGTTAAGTTGAAATTCAAATTGAATTTGGGTACATTTGAATACTTTTGAATTTTTAAATTAACTTTCAAACCATAAGCCAAATGAGATGTTGCCTGAAACCAAACTTGTAGAACTTTTTATTCTGAACAACTTTCATGTTCAAAAGTTTTTGAAATTCAAATTAGAAAGAGGAGAAAACACGCTGTTTGCACCCAGCCCCCTGAAACTTTTCAAATTCTCGCGTTTAGGCCCCTCGCTCCTCCCTCTCTCTCCCCTCCCCGCCCGACAGCGCCGCCAGGTGGCCGGCGACGCCTGACCGACGCGAGCCGCCAGGCCAGTGGCCGCCGCGCCTCTCCCCCACGCACGGCTTTGCCCCCCCCCCCCCCCCCCCCCCCCACCGCCGCGCTGCCCAGTCCGCGCCCGCGCGTGCGCACGCCGTGCCGTGCCCCGGCTCGCCGCCCGCCGCGCCCAACAGCTGCGTCGCGCCGTGCCGTCCCGACCCCCGCGCCCCGCCCGTCGCTGCGCCTGCCTCCCGCCTGAGCCGCTGCTGCAGCTGCTTCCCCAATCCACGCGCCGCGCTATCTCCTCGCGCCCACGCCAAATCCCCGGCCGCCAGTCGCTCGCACCCGCCCGCCGCCCGCCGCGCCGGCGTCCTGCTGCCGCCCGCCGTGGCCAGTGGCACGCCCTCGCCGTGTCTCCGCCCCGCGCGTCGCCCAGGCACCCCCACCTCCCTCCTGCCCCTATAAAAGCCGCGCCCCAGGCCGCCCGCACGAGCCACAGCAGCCAGAGCACCTCGCCGTCGCCATTACCGCCGCCGAGCTCCGCCCGCTCGTGGACAGCCCTCCACAGCCGCCCCCTGCCCAAATTGAAGCGCCAGCCACCACTACATCACCCCACCGAAGCTCGCCGACCCGCCCAACACCGCCCAGGACCACCGGAGCGCCGCCGCCCGCGCTGTCACCCGCCGCCGCCGCCCCTGCTCACCGTGGACAGCTCGACCCCGACCTCCTCCGCCCAAGCCAAGAACCCGAGCAGCTTCCCCACGCGCCACTGAAGCTCGCCGACCAGACCAGACCGCCCCAAGCTCGCCGGAGCACCGCCGTCGACGCGTGCCGCCGCCGCCGCCTCTGCTCCAATGCCGGCGAGCTATTCTCGGCCGTTCCCCACCCGAACAAGACCCCCACGAGATAGCCCTCGCACCCCTGAACCTTCCCCGACCCTCACCCCTCGCCGCCGGCGAGCCCCTCGCCGGAATTTTGGCCGGCCGCCGTACCCGAGCCGCTCGAGGACCCAATTGCGATAATTGAAATCTTTAGAAGGGTCTGCACGTAAGATTCAAGGACCCAGTTGTAAAAGAAAGTTTCAAATCTAGATTCAAATTTAGTGAACTTGTAAAATTCGTATAAAATCATAGAAAATTCAGAAAGATGCAAAGTCAACTATTCTGTAATCCTTAGAGGAAACTCTACAACTTTTGTTACGAAACGTTTCTCAGATTCTCAACATATTTTGCTCTACATTAAATGGAAGATTTAATGTACTTCTTTTGTACCCACTGTTGTAGATCAATGCTGACCCTAAAATTTGGACAGTGAGTTAGTTGCTTGATGTTTAGGACTGTGTAAAAAGACCAGGCCCAAATTCCATCTCTAGCTTTACTGTTTATTAAACTTAGTTTCATACCATGTTTAGGTAGAATATTTTATCCCTGCAGATAGGTGATGAATCACCTAATGAAACTTTTTCTATGCTAGTGTATTGGTACCTAAATGCCAGAGAAAAATTGGGAGACTTTTTATCTCAAAGGAACCATTTATTTGATTTATGTGCTAATAACATACTTTAAATCAAGAAAATAGTATCATAGCTTGGAAAATTCTCAAAGTTTTACTAGGAGATACACTGTGGTAGAGGTTTCTGTGTAAATAGTTTCATGGACAAAAACCCTATGGATGATCCTGTAAAAATAAATCCTTAAATAACCTAGGTGTGTAATGTCATATTTACTATGCTCTGAAAACTGCATAATAAATCCAATAAAAATTACAGTAGCTCCTGCATGGTTATATGAAAGCCCTGTAAAAAAATCTTAGACTCATTTTTTGCACCAATTGTTCTGTACAAAAAGAACAAGGATCTAACATCAACTATGTAATATATTTTTCATAACTAACCTGTTACATAAAATTGGCTGAAAATTTTACTGTAAGCACATCTTTACCTGATGTGCCTAAATCCAAAGTTTCATGACCAGAAACTATCCACTGTAGTAGTTACACTTAAATCATGTCGTTTACCATCACCACTACTTAAACTTGTGCATTCATGTAGAATCGACGACTCTCGCCGACGGAACTTACGAGCTGGTGCCCGAGTCCGAGAGTGAGCAGCGAGAAGCCCAGGCGAATTTAACTGAAGCAGTTGAAGACCCGGGTCATTCAGACGATCCCCGGACTAACTTTTCGCAAGAAGGCAAGCCCCGGAGCATAACCCTATTCTTTCCTAAATAATGCAACTCATTACTCTCTTGCTTGTGCATTAAGTTTATAGGAGTTGAATGAAAACTTAGTTGCATGATGTTAGGAACCCATGCTTGAAAACTAGATGTAAGGTTCGATAGAATGTTGTGCTAATAGGACTCCGGTAAAAGCCGAGTGATTTCCTGTCACTCGCGAGAAAATAGGAGTTGAATGTTTACTACACGCTGCAATCATAAGGACAACGGACGGGCTATGGTACGATGTTTACGATTGAGGCCCGTCTGTTTAGTGAAAAATGCTAAGGCCGCAGTGTGTGGTAGTGGTGGTTAAGTCTTTGAACGTACTAACCACATGCCGAGAATATGGTAATCGGTAAGCTTAAGTACCTGATTGGCCCGGCAAGTGGACGGCATCCTACCCTTTGAACTTCGGTCCCACTATATGGCGAGTGCACGAGTGGTCACGACCCGGCGGCGAACCGTGGTGTGGGACTCGTGTACTCTCGGAAGGTAGCCCCGATCCACGACCCGGAAAGAAAGGGGAAAAGTTGCACGTGTGACTCTGTGAGTAACCACGTGACGTGTGTTTAGGTTTCCCTTGCAAGGTTAAGAAATTCGATTCGAATCGTCCGTTTCTCACGGCTATTGAGACTGCTTAACCCCCTTTACCCACAGAGTAAGAAGAGGAACAATGATGATGAATAAACTTGTTGGATGAAAATTAATGCTTCACCATGAATGCTATTGGATAGCTGCTTATCTAGAATGGTTAATGAAACTAGAATCTTGAGCTAAAAGTTGAAAGTAAGGACCCACTTGTAGATGCTTTTCGGCAAAACAAACCCTGGAGCCAAAAAGCCTTCATGTCTAGAGTCGGTGGAGTAGATTCCACTACACGGGTAAGTCTTGCTGAGTATTAGTATACTCAGCCTTGCTTGTGGCTCGTTTTCAGGTGAGACCTTCGAAGATATGATTGCTAGCTTGACTTGGCCCTGCACTCTTCCCCCTGGTTGGTCGGTGGAATGGGATACGCCCCCGTCCAACGGAGATAATGCCGAGTGATGTCTCATACGGGCTTCATCGAGACATCCTTATCGTCGAAGTAGCTTTCGTTGTTTTATTTTCCGCTGCAACTTAAACTCTGAAGAACTTATTAGTTATGATCACTGAAGTACTTGGTTTCTAAACTCAAACTTGGTCTGTAATATTCACTTATGACAATGTTGTAATATTTGCTGGAATGTGGTATTCTCTGGGCTCATCGTCGTGTGAGCATTTGTATGTATGGCACTCGATCCGCTTTACCGTGGTTGTATTGGGAGGTTATACCCGACAGACCAGTGGATTACTCCGTTTGAAGTGTAAGGTTAACCGAGATTGCCCTAATGGTGATGGTTAATACACTTGAGCCGGATTAATTCAGGTGGTTCTGCCACACCGGGGCATCCGGCAACGGCCGCTTGCCGCTGCTGCTCTGCTCCTGGGCCAGGGGCAGAGCGGTGGGGGTCGTCCCCCTTGACTCCTGGGGTGCGTCCCGCGTCGACCCGCGAGGCGCGGCCTCAGAGCCCTGTGGAGGCGGGCCTCGGGCGGACGGAGCAGGGGTCGGCCCTCCCGACTCCTGGGGCGCACCCCGCGCCGACCCTTGAGGCGCGGTCTCGGGGCCTTGGGGGGTCGGGTCCCGGGTGGACGGGCTGCTCGAGCCGTCCCCCGCGGCAGCCTTGGAGCACCGCTCCCGGATAACTAACGCGCCTGGCTGAGGGACCGGGACGCGCTCCTCCTCTTCCTCATCCTCCTCCTCTTCCTCCTCGTCGTCGTCATCATCATCGTCATCATCATCATCATCGTCGTCGTCATCGTCCGAGAGGACCGGACCCTTCTGCCGCCGTTGGAACTCCTTGGCGAGCTTTTTCTGCTTCTTCGCCTCCTTCTCGTCCTTGCGTTTCTTCTGCTTTTCAGCAAAGAGGCGGTTCCGCAGCTGCTGCTCCGCGTCCTCAGGGACGGGCGGGCGCGCGCCGACGACGTTCGTCAGTTGGCCCTGCAAGCGTAAGACTCTACGTCAGAATGACGAGTCAAGGGGCGCGAGGAGAAGCAACGGGCGCACGAGACACTTACCAGATCAACAAAGCCCCTGTCCGGCCGCATCGGAGGGTGACCGGGCACCGGGAAGACGACATCCTTGTCCTCCAGCGCCTCCTGGACGCGCTGGCGAATCTCGGAGGTAGAGAGCACGCCCGTTGCAAGGACGGTCCCCGCGGTTGGAGCGTCAGGAACCATCTCGGCGAGCGGGCGGACACGAAGCATCAGCGGCGCCACCCTCCGAGAGTGGTACGCCCCGATGACTCCGGCTCCGGTGAGCCCCTTCGTCTTCAGGTACTCGATGGCGCGGAGATGGCTGGAGATTCGCTTCTTCTCCTTCTCCACTGGGCCGTACGCCCACACCTCCGGCGCCGCCTCGAAGACGCGGCCGGTGAACTCCGGCAAGGGGGATTCGGAGTAGTTCTTCACGTAGAACCACTGCTGATGCCACCCCTTGTGGGACGCCACAGTCTTCATCGCCATATATTCCCTGGCACAGGACTAGCGAAGATGGATCCCGGCGCATCCAATCGCCACCGGGGTCGCCCGCGGCTGGCCGCTCCGCTTCTCGGCCTTCTGGTACAGACTCACTGTGAAAAAATACTTCCACACTGAGAAATTGGGCTCGATGCCCAGGAATCCTTCGCACAGCGCGACGAATGCCGCGATGTGCTGGATCCCGTTGGGGTTGAGGTGCTGCAGCTCGAGCCCGTAGTAGTGCAGCAGCCCGCGGAAGAACAGGCTCAGCGGCGCCGCGAACCCCCGCTCATGGAAGTGGGCGAACGAGACGATGTACCCGTTGGGCGGAGCCGTCGCCTCCTCCGAGTCGGGGAATAGCCACTCATATCGCTCAGTCCTGTTGCAAAGGAGGCCCTTCTTCACGAGGCCCTCAGCACGCGAGGTCCCAAAGCTGGAACGCTCCCAGGTCGCCATTGCGCGGTGGGGGAAAGCTTGCCGGTGGAGGGGGAAGAAGGCCGGAGCGCTGGGGAAGAAGAAGGCAAACGGCCGGCGCAGCAAACCAAAAGGCAAAGAGGAAGGCGAAAGGCTCAGCACAAGGTGGGGCGGAACCGGCGAGGCGGCCCCCCGTCTTATAGGGCGACGCGTGGAGCGGAACGGACGCGCCCGTCGCAGTTAATGCGGCATCAGGTACACCTCATCACGCCCGTTCCCCTCCTTTTTCGGAAGACGTGCGCACGACTCTGCAGGAAACGTCTACTCCCCCTCGCTTCGCGGGTCGGCACCTACTGCCACTTCGTCTTCCGTGCGCACAACTGTGCGGGAAACGTTTACGCCCTCTCATTTCGCGGGTCGGCACCTACCGCCACTTCGTCTTCCGAGAAGTACACGCGACGATCCCCTCCGCACTCGGCCCAAGGCGCGACGGAAAGGTAAGAAGGGATACGGGACTGAAAACGTCCCTACGGCCCGTTACGGTCCAGGGGTTCAAAGGTTGGCCCACAGTGGGTTCGACAGCCGCCCCAGGATAACCCTGAGCGAGGGGTGAGAAGGGACGGGTCCGCTAGCGGCGATCACCCGGGCACCCGACTGCTCAGGGCGTCCCGACCTCACATTCGAGTCCGGCCGGCATCAAAGTTCATGGTTTTTCCCTGACGAAAGGCAACGAGCCACCGGGTCCCATCGAACGGGCTCGGGAACTATATGAACTGGCCGACCGGAATCTGGGGTACGCCACCAGCTTGGCCCATGCCGGACCCCCCCGAACGGGGACCGGGACCCCACTCGAATTGACCCGATTGCAGCTCAAACGAGCACCGCGGTTCGTCCAACGAGGATAACGCGGCACGGCTCACCCCCTCCGTCCCAACGAACGGACGCTTGAGGGGTAACGTACAAAAGTCGGTCCGGCCTCCCGACCGGTCTCCTGCAATGAGCGGGGGCTCGGGGGCTAGATTCGCAACCGGTGACCACGCGGGTGGTCACAACATGAGGCCTCCATACGGAGGGAGAGCCCTGGAACGGCAAGATTACGCTCATGTTGAGGCAATCACCAAGCAGCCCACACGGCGGGCAAGGGCTCCCGACGAACAACGGTAACAGCCTCTGGAGGAGCGTCCCCGCTCCACCATAGGCTCGGGGGCTACTGTCAGGGGGAAAAGTAAACGGTCATCGAATGACTGCTCTGGGAACAATTATGGAGGCCCGGACTGACCCGCGGCAACGGCGACCATCGTTAGCCCAACACGAGGAGGCGGCGCTCCGCTTCGCCCGACCCCGTCCCTCGTGGTCGGACGCTCCCGATCCCCAGGCAAGCGGGCTCCGCCTCACCCGACCCCTCGCCACGAGGGTCCGCCTCGCCCGACCCCTCGCCACGAGGGTCCGCCCCGCCCGACCCCTTGCCCCAAGGGTCCGTCTCGCCCGACACCTTGCCACAAGGGTCCGTCTCGCCCGACCCCTTGCCGCAAGGATCCGCCTCACCCGACCCAGGGTCCTAGGGTCGGACTCCCGTGGGCCCGCCGGACGGAAATCACACTCGGGCGCAGCCTTGCCTTAAATGCTCCACGGCTCGGGCGTGCGGAAAGGCACCGTCACACCTACCCGCCCACGACCGCGCCGCGCGCGGTACAGCGGCTCAGTCTTCTCTGATTCGCTGTCAGGCCATCATGACCCACGTCGCCTGGCACAGGAGCACGCCTGACCGTCCGAGCTCCGCCTTCCCGTCCTCGCACCCCGCGATTCCGGCGACAGGGACAGGGCGTCCGCGCCGCTCACGCCGCCTGCAGCACAACAGGGACAGTCGTGGCAGCCGTCAGCCCCGACGGGACGGAAGCCACCGCCATCATCACGCACGCCCGCCGTAACCGGCTCCCGAGGAGAACAGCGACCAGATCAGCGCAGGCCGCCCGGCGAAGCAAGGAGACGGAAGACGGCCGCGGCGCCCGGGAAGCACGAATCTTCTTCTTGGACTCCGTGTTCCCTCTCCCCCTCCATTCTTTCTCTCTCTGTGTACCCTCATGCACGTCTCGCATATGCCTGGTCGACTCCCTGGAGCTATAAAGGGAAGGCCAGGCCCAGGAGACGGGGGGAGATTTTTTCAGACTCTCACACGCTCACACACACACGCTTCCTCACGTAGGCTTTCTTCTTCCCGGCAAAGAAGGACACGCCTGCTCCATTAGAACCCCGTTGCACACCTTAGAGACTTGGGACCGGTTCCCTCTCTTGCCCTGCTGTAACCCCTACTACAGAACCTGCGTGGGTAACACGAGCAGCTCCCCATACTGGACGTAGGGCTTCTTCACGCCCGAACCAGTCTAAACCCCATGTCACCCGCGCAACCATCTGAGGCCGCACGCGCATAAAAGAAATTTACTAGTCTAAGTCTTGATCACCAATCTTGACAACGACAAGTTGTCGAAGGCCCTATCATGTCCAGGCCCCCCGCATGCAAATGGCCATGAAGGTGGTATGGTGATAAGGTTGTGAGCCGGAACATGGGGCTGTTTGCTGAAGAATTTGCAGTTAGTGTACCGGCGAACGAGTACTTCGGCGTCTGCTAAAACAGTCGGCCAGTAGAAACCAGATCTAAAAGCCTTGCCGACTAGTGCGCGAGAAGCAGCGTGGTTCCTGCACACGCCTTCATGAATCTCCTGGAGTATTTCTCTGCCTTCCTCCGTACGGACACACTTCATGAGTATGCCTGATGCTGATCCACGCTTGTACAAGTTGTCCCCGACTAGAACGTACCCTTTGCTGCGCCTTAGAATGCATGTAGCCTCAGCGCTTTTTGGGTTGACGTCGGGGGGTAGCTTGTGCCCCTGGTTGTAGTTGATGAACGTCACCCGCCAGTCGACCCCGATCATCAAGACCTCTCGGTCGGGTTTCTTTGGACCCTGAGCGATGGTAGTTGAATCTGGTGTCTTGATGGATGGGTGATGCAACTCGTGAATGAAAACTCCCGGTGGGATGTTAGCTCGATCAGAACCCAGTTTCGAGAGCACATCCACTCCCACATTGTTGTCGCGAATCACATGATGGATTTCCAGCCCTGAGAACTTGTTCCTGAGCTTGCGTATTTCGCAATGTACGCGTCCATGGTGTCCTTGTTGATGCCCCACTCTTTGTTGACTTGTTGGACCACCAGCAAGGAGTCGTCGTAGACAAGTAGTCGCTTGATGCCTAGGGAGACTGCCAGGCGTAGCCCGTGCAATAGTGCCTCGTACTCGGCTTCGTTGTTGGAGACCTGAAATAGTATTTGAAACACATACTTCAACTGTTCTCCTTTGGGACTGATGAATAGTACTCCTGCGTCAGTGCCTCCGAGCTTGATTGAGCCGTCGAAGTACATGACCCAATGCTCTGGCTAGTTGGCTGGGGCTTCCACTTGGTTTTCTCGCCACTCCACCATGAAATCGACTAGTGTCTGCGATTTACAGGGCTTGAAGTCGAGGGTGAGAGCCCCCCGTTCCACTGCCCACTTGGAGATGCACCCGGTGGCGTCCCGATTGTGGAGGATATCCGCCGAGATGTTGTATGCGTCAAAATAATGGTGAAGCTTCCTTGAAGTGATGAGTATACCGTAGAGTAGTTTCTGAATTGTCGGGTAACGGACCTTGGATTCAGAAAGGACTTCGCTGATGATGTAGACTGGCCGCTGCACACCAAAAGCATGGCCTTTCTCTTGGCGCTCCACCATGGTTGCCGTGCTGACGACGTGAGTAGTCGTGGCGATGTAGGGTAGCAGGTTCTCGCCTGGTTGTGGAGCTGTTAGGATGGGGGCGACTGCAAATGATGCTTGAGATCTTGCAGCGTCTGCTTCGCCTCCTCGGTCCACCGGAACTTGTCATGGCGCTTGAGCAATTTGAAGAAGGGTAGACCCCATTCCCCAAGTCGCGAGATAAATCTGTTCAAGGCTGCCATACAGCTTGTGAGCTTCTGGACATCCTTGATCATCCGTGGAGAGTCCATGGCTGTGATGGTCGTGATCTTCTCCAAGTTTGCTTCAATTCCTCGGTGACTAATGATGAAACCGAGTAGTTTTCCTTGTGGCACGCCGGAGACGCACTTGGTTCTGTTAAGCTTCCATCAAAACTTGCGTAAGCTGTTGAAGGTTTCCTCGAGATCAGGGATGAACTCATCGTTGGATCTGGTCTTGATGACCACATCATCCACGTAGGCTTCAACGTTGCGATGTAGCTGATCAGCAAGGTATAGTTTGATGGCCCACTGATAGGTGGCTCCTGCATTTTTGAACTCGAAGGACATGGTTGTGTATGCATATGCTCCAAAGGGGGTGGTGAATGCTGTCTTGATCTGATCTTCTTCCTAACCCGAGTAGTAGTCGAGGAAGGAGAGCAGGACGTAGCGAGCTGTAGAGTCGATGACTTGGTCGATGCGTGGGAGCGCGAAGGGATCCTTCGGGTAGTGTTTGTTGAGATCAGTGTAATCCACACACATCCTCCATTCGTTATTATTCTTTTCAAGGCTAGTACAGGGTTGGCTAACCACTCGGGGTAGTATACTTCTTTAATAAAACCAGTCGCGAGTAGTTTTTCTAGCTCCTTCTTAATGGCCTCCCCCTTGTCGGGAGCGAAGCGTCGTAGTCGTTGCTTCCTTGGAGCGAAGCGCGCATTCCTATTTGTCACTCAAGCCGCCTCCGATCAGAGCAGTCTTGCACGAGTCACCTTCATGCAGCTGAATGGCCTTGATGTCAACATTGCTGGGGTTGGGTTTAACCCTCGACTGGCTAGGCCTCTAGCTGGAGATCTCCATCTCTGAGTTAGTGAGCTTTTGAGAGGCCGCAAGTACTTCCGCAGAGGGCTCCGGCACGCGTGATGTCACGACGTACTCGATCGCCTCCTAGTCGCAGTCGTATGACTTGTTCAAGTCGCCATGGAACATGATTACGCCTGTCTTGCCTGGCATCTTGAGGAGCAGGTAGACATAGTGGGGCATGGCTATGAACTTGGCCAGTGCCAGATGATATGACGACTCGAAGTCAGCCACCTCGAACTTGATGTACTCCGTGCGATAGTTGTCCTTCGTCCCAAAGGTAACTGGCAGGACCACTGAACCGAGTGGTGTAGCCACATTTCCCGGGACGATGCTGTAGAACGGAGCTCTGCTAGGGGGTGAGCATCTTGGAAATGTCCAACCCCATCTTCTTCAGAGTACTCGCGAAGAGCAGGATGAGGCTGGTCCATTGATCATCCCTGAAGAAGGAGATCGGGACCTCACTATATCTCAGAGGCTTTTGCATGGTAGGCTCTACAGAAAGGATTTCGCACAGTCAACTTCTGCGCGTGCTGGGAGGGGAAGCCGCCGTCTCCATCGAAGATGACATTGACGACATTCTTTGGTTCCTGGAAATCTTGAGCCCCTGACTTGTCACCCTCATCGTCGTCCTCCTGGTCCCTTCGCTTTCCGACTTGGGGAAGGGGTAGAGCGTTGAGTGACGTGCGGAGGCTAACACACTCGAAGAGCGTATGTCGTGACTTCGGGTGAATCGGGCATTGTTTGTGCAGGACTTTCTCGTACTGTGCTTCATTGTTCCCCGACATCTTGCCACGCGGATTGCGGTCAACAGCCGCGACTTCATGGTTGGCTTGCGCTTTCGGGGGTTCCCTGAGTGGTTCCGCTAGCCCTTGCCAAAGTGGTTGTTGCCATTGCCCTGTTTGTCGTTGTTGCGCTTGGGGAAGCCGTCGTTCTCCTCGTCCTCCTGGTCAGCCCACTGTGCCATCATGTCACGTAGCTCCACGACAGTAGTCAGGCGGTTGCGTCCGAAGTCATGGTACGTGTGCTTCGAGAAGAGGCCGTTTTGGAAGCAGCGGATGACGTCCTTATCGGTGATGTTGGCGATGGTGGCGAGCATTTCGAAGAAACGCTGGGTGTAGGACCTCAGGGTCTCGTTTATCTCCTGCTTGACCTAGGACAGATTGTGGCGAGTGCCTGTTCTGATCATGGATCCCTGGAATGTTGTCGATGAAGGCCCGCTTGAGGTCTTCCCAGGAGTCGATGGAGTTTGGCTTGAGGCTTTCAAGCCAAGTGAGGGGCGCGGATTCCAAGGCTACCAGGAAGTAGTGTGCTTTGGTGGAGTTGGATCCCCCTGAGACCTTGATGGCAACAGAGTAGCATCGAATCCATTGGCACGGGTCCTGCTTGCCGTCATACTTGGGGATCCCGCCGGGTTTAAAATCCTTTGGGTAGGATTTCTTAGTGATGTTGGAGGTGAAGGCGGGGAAGCGGTTGTTGTCATCGTCGTCATGGTACCTGTCGAGACGGTCCCTTCTCCTTGCCTCAATGATGCACCGCGCATCGCGGCCATCATTGATCTTCTGCCTAAGATCAATCGTGGGACCGTCGTGAAGGCTGGCCTCGGGTGGAGCTTTGCCTCGAGGCCTTGCGTCACGCCGGTTGCGAGGTTGGTGAGTGGATTGTTGTACCTCTTCCTCGATGTTGCCACGCGCGGACTGCTAGCTCTGGTTGCGCTGGCGATTGTCTTTCCTCCGGTACCCGGGGCCTCCTCCAGGGGTGCGACTAATCTGCGCGGTGTCACCATTGCGCTAAGATCGCGAGGGCATGTTCCGAGTGGAAGACACTTGATGTTACCCGTTGAGTTGCACGAGCTTGCACTGGGTTAGATACTACAGCCTTTGTATCTGGGGGTTGGGTGGTAGTTCTTGAGCTAGGAGCGCTGCCTCTGCAATGGCGCCAATCGGTGTACGATACTCCCGATCCACAACTGCTGTAAAAGCGTTGTTGAGGTTCCTTTGGTACATTGGGTTGTGAGCGTAGTTTTCCGCGTTCTACCTGCACTGGGCGCCGCTTGGTGTTCTTCAACCGTCGGATCCTTCGGTGCTCCTCGTTCTCATGCTGGGTGGCATCTGTCGTACGCTCGTCGGCAGACACGTTCGCGAGTAGTTCATCGTCGTACTCGGGACCCAGCTCGTCGCCATCCGCGTTGCGAAGGGAAGCCATGTAGACTTGATGATCCGGCGAGTTGTCAGCTATATGGTTGTACTCGAGTAGCTCTATGCTACCCTCTCCCACTTCCGAGATAGGAGAGAGAGGTTTGCCCTCTTGGAAGGGCAGTTCCTGTGTGAAGGCCACAAGGCGAGAGTCGTAGTTGAGTAGTTCAGAGGGCTTTAAGCCCATCCAGTACACGAAACAGCCTTGTGGCGTAGATATTATGGTTAAACCCGGATGATTGCCCGAAAATGATTTGGGGTAATCATCGGGTTGTGAGTGGTTGTCGGGAGCGGGGGCCCCCCGACAAGTGGTGGCTCCCTCGTCTCCGAGTTCTCCTCGGCTCTGGCTTGAAGGTGTAGTACTAATCGGCGAGTACTCTTTGTTGGAGTCCGAGTAGTTGTCGAAAATGGGGGCCCCCCGACAGGCGGTGTCTCCCATGTCCTTGAGCTTGAGCAAAAGATCTAAGTCCTCTTCCATGTCGGAGAGGGACTTGAATAGTGTGGTCCCGTCAGATTGGTTTGAGTCCGATCCGACTAGTTCTGGTGTAGCACGAGTGGAAGTCGCATCAAAAACGGACATCTTTTCGATCTGCCGGACTAGATCGGAGAGCAGCAACTCGTCGAGGTTGTCGATGAACTCGTCAAGGTCGCTGTGTCGAGTTGGTGTAGAGGCCTCCGGCTTCCTGGAGTCGACTAGGTGGCTTTTGAAACCACCCAAGCCGTTGGCAACACAGATCCAGGAGCCGAAGATGAAAGTTGTGCCCTCGTCGAGCACGGTGCTGGTGAAGCTGAGAGATGCCATCGAGTTCTCCGGTGGACGCTCGATGAACACCCCTACCTGGCACACCAGCTGTCGGTATTTTACTACCACGCCCACCGAGGGATACCCCCGAGGTGGTTAGTTTGTAGGTAGGGTCTCACCGAGATCTGGAACTCGAAGGTGCAAGGATTACAAAGTTTAGACAGGTTCGGGCCGCCGAGAGCGTAATACCCTACCTCCTATGTGGTTTGTATAGCCTTAGGTGGTGATCGGGTGATCTGATGTTTGGAGGGGGTTCCTTTCCGCCCTTATATAATCTGGGGGGACAGGGTTACATGGAAGTCCTAATGGGATACGAGCCCAGGAGTCCTACCCGAGTACTTTTCGGGTAGTTTTCTACTGTCACCGACTAGTTTCACTACTATATGAGTAGTTCTACTATGCTACAAGTAGTTACAACAGATGTAGGGCATGGGCCATGTCCCATCCCTTATCCTAAGACATGTATACTATGCGCACAGTCCCGTGGGCCCGAGTTTGATAGTGGCTACCACTAAATAAGAATGAAATTGGGTGATAAATGGACAAAATTTGGATTGTACGAGTGGTTAGTTATGCCTTTTGGTTTGACTAATGCACCTAGAACTTTCATGAGATTAATGAACGAGGTCTTACGTTCTTTCATTGGCAAATTTGTGGTGGTTTACTTTGATGATACCTTGATTTATAGCAAGTCACATGCTGACCATTTGGACCATCTACGTGCTGTTTTTGATGCTTTGAGAGCAGCACACTTGTTTTCTAACCTTCAGAAGTGCACCTTTTGCACCGATCGAGTTGGTTTTCTTGGCTATGTTGTTACTCCATAGGGAATTGAGGTGGATGAAGCTAAAATTGAAGCCATCAAGAGCTGGCCGACCCCCAATCTGTTTCGCAGGTGAGAAGTTTTCATTGGTCTTGCAGGGTTCTATTGGCGTTTTGTGAGAGATTTCAGCACCATTGCTGCCTCGCTGAACGAGTTAACAAAGAAGGGAGTTACATTCCATTGGGGGACAGCACAAGAACAAGCTTTCGAGACGTTGAAAGAGAAGCTTACAAAGGCATCACTACTCCAACTTCCTGATTTTGGTAAGACATTTGAGTTGGAATGTGATGCGAGTGGTATTGGGATTGGTGGAGTGCTGCTACAAGGAGGTAAACCCGTTGCATACTTTAGTGAGAAATTGAATGGGTCATCGCTGAATTATTCTACTTATGATAAAGAGTTATATGCTTTGGTGCGAGTTTTAGAAACATGGCAACACTACCTTTGGCCCAAAGAGTTTATTATACATTCTGATCATGAATCTCTTAAACGTATTTGTAGCCAAGCTAAACTGAACAAACATCACGCTTAGTGGGTAGAATTTATTGAATCTTTTCCTTACATCATCAAACATAAGAAAGGGAAAGATAATATGATCGATGATGCTTTGTCTAGACGCTATACCATTTTGTCTCAACTTGATTGTCGTATTTTTGAGCTTGAATCGATTAAGGGACATATGAACTTGATGCTGATTTTAAAGATGTGTTTGAAAATTGCTAAGAGCGCCGTTCGTGGAATAAATTTGTGAGGAATGATGGGTACTTGTTTATAGCTAACTACCTATGCATTCAAGCTGGTTCCATTCATCTTTTGTTGTTGCAGGAGGCGCATGGAGGTGGTTTGATGGGACATTTTGGTGTCAAGAAGACGGAGGAAGTTTTGGCTACACACTTCTTTCGGCCAAAAATGAGGCGAGACGTAGAGCGGTTCGTGACTCACTGCACAACATGTCAAAAAGCTAAGTCTCGTTGCATCCATATAGTTTGTATATGCCTCTTCCTGTTCTTTCTACTCCTTGGCGGATATTTGTATGAACATTGTTTTGGGATTGCCTAGGACTAAGATGGGGAGGGATAGCATTTTTGTTGTGGTAGATAGATTTTCCAAGATGGCACACTTTATACCTTGTCATAAAAGTGATGATTCTGTTCATATTGCTGACATTTTTTTCAAAGAGATTGTTCGCTTGCATGGTATGCCTTCTACTATTGTTTCAGATTGCGATGCTAAATTCTTGAGTCACTTTTGGCGCACATTATGGAGCAAGTTGGGGACAAAGCTGCTGCTTTCTACAACATGTCACTATCAGACCCGGGCATACGGGACTAAGCACACGGCCTACATCTTACAGGATAAGGGGTGGGACATGGCCCACACCCTACACCAGTTGTAACTACTCGTAGCGTAGTAGAACTACTCATACAGTAGTAAAACTAGTCGGATACAGTAGGGAATTACCAGAAAAGTACTCGGGTAGGATTCCTGGGCTTGTACCCGACTAGGACTTCCATGTAACCCTATCCCCCCAGACTATATAAGGGCGGAAAGGGACCCCCTCCAAAAGGGAGATCACCCAATCACCACCTAAGGCAATACACACCACACAGGATGTAGGGTATTATGCTCTTGGCGGCCCGAACCTGTCTAAACCCTGTGTTCCTTGCACCTTCGAGTTCCTGATCACGGCGACACCCTACCTACAAACTCACCACCACATGGGTATCCCTCGGTGGGCGTGGCGGTAAAACACCGACAGCTGGCGCGCCAGGTAGGGGTGTTCATCGAGCATCCACTGGAGAACTCGATGGCATCTCTCAGCTTCACTAGCACCATG
Organism: Panicum miliaceum; assembly: GCA_032594955.1. Classification (NCBI taxonomy): domain Eukaryota; kingdom Viridiplantae; phylum Streptophyta; class Magnoliopsida; order Poales; family Poaceae; genus Panicum; species Panicum miliaceum. The sequence goes on along the minus strand of CM064059.1, from coordinate 21,947,184 downwards.
CTCGACGAGGGCACAACTTTCATCTTTGGCTCCTGGATCAGCACTTGGAGGAGGAATTGGATCACCTCTTCAAGATTCGAGATGAGGGAGCCACCGCGCGTCGAGGGGCCCCCCGTTCTCGACTATGACTCTGAAAACAAAGAGTACCCGTTAACTACAAGTTCGAGCCGAGGAGGACTTGAGGACGAGGGAGCCACTACTCGTTGGGAGGCCCCAGTTCTCGACAACCACTCACAACCTGATGATTACTCCGACTTATTTTTGGGTAATCATCCGGGTTTAACCATAACATCTACACCGTCAGGCCGTTTCCTGTATTTGAAGGGTCTAGAGCCCTCTGAGTTACACGAATATGACTCCTGCCTGGTGGCAGAATCCACCCTTCGGTGTATCAACCCCAGGGAGCCAGAAGAAAATGACTACTCCGCTCAACTTCACCTCGTGTCGCAGTGACGACCTCGACTACTCGACTCGCGCCGCAGTTATTACTGCTTTGACAAATTGGCTGCGCCAACAACAACTTCAACCACTCGTCTCGACTAGAAACTAGCCGGGGACAAGTCTTAAATTACTCGGCAACTAGCTCCGCAAGGTCAACAACTAGTCGGAATCACCTCCGACAAGTCGGCTTCGTCGACAACTTGCCCACAAATCAAAGCTATGCTTTGCCGCCTACTCTCTGTGCAACGCACACTCTCTCCATCAGCAAACTTGAAAATCCCAAATCATGTCCAGATTTGTTTGAGGCGGTTCAACCTAAGACCCTCTCCGCATTGGAAGAGGATTTGGATCATCTACTACTACTCAGAGAAGGAGAAGCCACCGCGCGTCCGGGGGCTGTTGTTTCCGACAACTACTCGGATTCAGCTACTCATGAGACCCGGGGTCTGGTAAGGGGATCAGATTGCTCGGGCAGGTTTGGGCATCAGAAGGGCATGAAACCCTCCAGGTCTCTCAAATCAAGTCCACCACGATTCATTGCCACACCCGAGGAACTCCCTTTTCAAGAAGGCAGACCCCTCCCTCCTTTCGATAACAAAGACGAGGGCCAGGTGGCGCAGAGTGCCAAACGCTTCGCCCCCAATCAAGAAGTGTTCATGATTCACGCCGATGAGGACTGTGAAGGCCTAGAGCGGGTCCAGCTTGATGACTACGACGGCTACCTACTTGATCCACTCGACGAAGACGTGGACGCAACAATGGATAGTGTACCCCCAGCCAGCATCAAGGCAGAAGACGCAGGTGACATCCAGAAGGAACGCCATAGGCTGATCAACCGAAGCGCGCCCAACGCAGGCACCGTGCGGTCGAGACGAACCAGCAGGGGAGCGGCAACCTCCACGACTCCTCCACGGGCGACCTTCGTGCCATCATCAACGCTGACAGGGACGCCCGCAATGTCATTATTGCCAGGCAGCAGCAGCGCGAAGAAGTGGAAGCCTACAGCCCCACCCGCTATCAACTCCCTCTTGACTACTTGGAGACAACTCGGAAGCGCAAGCCAGAAGCTGGGGAACAATCCACTCACAGAAAGAAGACTCTCAGTTCGAAGGAACGATTCAAGGCAGCCCTCCACGGGTAATGCCCATGCCACCCGAAGAGCAAGCATTCCGCGTTTGAATGTCAAACCCTTCGGAGAGCCCTGGGAGCTCCGTCCAAACTACGAAGAAAAGCGACGGGGCAACCCGAATAATGATTTACTCATAAATTAAGTACCCGATTCAAGGAGGTTTTCTGAGGGTGTTTTTAGTGTTTCATTTGTTTAAACTATTTTTTTGGGACTATATCTCGAAACAAGAGGTTCCGTACACCTAAAAGCACCCCTTTTTACCACTTAGTCAGGGTCGCTATTTATGTTCATTATTCGGGTTAATCATGACTCCCTTGCTAAACTCAGGGAACTCTGTCACAACCGAACCAAGCGACTATAAAAAGTGGTTGCCTCGTTTGGCAATGACTAGTGGAACCCGTTAATTAGCCAAATAAAGCACCTATGTGATTATCTATCAAACTCTTCCAGTAATGCTCAGATTACTAGTCCACAGCTAGTTTTCTATGTTACTAAAGGGGCCTTGCCCAAAACTACCAGCAACCCCTAGATTACTAGTTCCCAACTAGTTTTCTATGTTGCTGAAGGGGCCTTGCTCCTAAACTTCCAATAACACTCCGTTTACTAGTTTCCGGCTAGTATTACGTGTAGTTTACTGAAGGGGCCTTGCTCCCGTACGACCTTGCCAACGGTCCCACTGGAAATCAATTTCTCTGACCTGAAGCAGCTTGAAGCACCCATACCACCCGCTTGGAAATCAACCATGCAATCGACGATTGATCCACAACCCGTAAACCCTCGAACCGAATCTGCCTCGATCGGAGGTCCTGTACCACAAGTTCTTCACCAAGTTAGAGGAGGATTTGGATCGTCTACCACAAGTCAGAGGAGGATTCGGATCATCTACTACAAGTTGGAGGAGGACTAGCCAGCATCCATCAAAGGGCTCCCGTCCCTGCCGACTACTCGGACTTCATCAATGACGCACTACCTTTATCGAACGGCCATCGGGGTCTGATGGCGCCTCCATCTTGGTCGGGTGGGCCCAGGCATTGGAAGGGCACGAGTCCCCCGAGCTACCCGGCTCAGCCCACCTTTCTGCGCCGCCAACTTGGTCGGGCGGGCCCGGGCATTGGAAGGGCACGAGTCCTCCAAGCTACCCGGCTCAACCCACCTCTCTGTGTTTTCAACAAGGTCGGGCGGGCCTAGGCATTGGAAGGGCACGAATCCTCCAAGCCACCCGGCTCAACCCACCTTTTTGCGCTTTCAACTTGGTCGGGCGAGCTCGGGCATCGGACGGGCACGGAGTCCTCCAAGCTACTCAATCCCAGCCCACTTTTTTGTGCCACCAACCCCGACAACCTGTCGGGCCTAGAACCGTTCCAAGAAGGCAGGACGCTCGATTCCTCGATGACTACTTCGCACTCGCGAGGGCACTCGGCGACCCGCTGACGACTACTTCGACTACACAATTAGCCGGGAGCGGGACTCATTCCACCAGTGACTAGTTGGAATCAATTCCGACTAGTCGGGTTTCATCAACAAACCATTGTGGCTTGATCAACAAGCGACACGGCTTCGTCGGCACTCACCCAAGAATCAAGATCGGCAACTATCCATACTCGTCTGGTTTCTACGCTCAGGGACTAGGCGTAACAAGGCAGCTGCCCACGGTAAGCCTGAGACCCGATTCAAGAAGGTTTTACGAAGATCTTTAGGGGACTTCTGTAACCATTGTCTTGAGTTTTATCTCGACACAAGGGGTTTTTTCCCTAAGAATTCATTCAACCACTCGATCAGGGAATCAGTGACTTTACCCATTTTAACGAGGTTTTACGAAGATCTTTAGGGAACTTTCTTTAACCATTGTCTTGAGTTTTATCTCGACACAAGGGGTTTTTCCCAAAGAATTCGTTCAACCACTCGGTCAGGGAATCAGTGACTTTACCCTTTTTAAGGAGGTTTTTATGAAGATATTTAGGGAATTTCTTTAACCGTTGTCTTGAGTTTTATCTTGAAACAAGGGGTTTTGTTTTCAAAGAATTCGTTCAACCACTCGGCCAGGAGATCAAGGAATTTACCCAAAACAGGGCTTGTTCGTTCATCCATATTTCAACGCCATACGACTTGTTTTGGCCCGCCCAAGGAGTTCCTTCAGGCTAACCGAGACATCTTCGCATGGTAACATACGACTTGTTTTGGCCTGCCCAAGGAATTCCTTTGGGCTACGCGAGTCATCTTTGCACAACGACTACTTCTGTAACAACGCATGTACAGGATTGCGTTGTCACTTTCTTTAGGCCAACCGAGACATCTTTGCATGGCAACATACGGCTTGTCTCGGCCCGCCCAAGGAACTGATCAAGATCAAGTGCGGGACCTTGTTGTCACCTCCTTTGGGCCAACCGAGACATCTTTGCATGGCAACATATGACTTGTCTTGGCCCGCCCAAGGAACTGATCACCCTAAGGACCTCCTCGTCAATCCTTTTCGGGCCAACAGTGATGTTTCCGTAAGTCAACATGTGAATTCTCATGGCCCGCCCAAGGAATCGACTGAAACTACCAGCAAGATTGGTTTACGACTGGTATCCGTGCAAGTTTACTGAAGGGGGCTCACTCCCATAGTTCCAGTAACGCTCTGATTACTAGTTTCCGACTAGTATTCTATGGTATTGAAGGGGTTTTGTTCCCATACTTCCAGTAACGTTCAGATTACTAGTCTTCGACTAGTATTCTATGTTACTGAAGGGGTTTTGTTCCCATACTGTCAGTGTTTTATCGCCATGCCCACCGAGGGATACCCCCGAGGTGGTGAGTTTGTAGGTAGGGTGTCGCTGAGATCTGGAACTCGAAGGTGCAAAGGAACGCAAGGTTTTAGACAGGTTCGGGCCGCGAGAGCATAATACCCTACGTCCTGTGTGGTTTGGATTGTCTTTGATGATGATTGTCTCCGAGGGGGTGCCTGTCCACCTTTATATAGTCCGGGGGGACAGGCTTACATGGAAGTCCTAGTCGGGTACAAGCCCAGGAGTCCTACCCGGGTACTTCGCGGGTAGTTTCCTACCGTGTCCGGCTAGTTTCACTACTCTATGAGTAATCCTACTGCATTACGAGTAGTTACAACAGATGTAGGGCGTGGGCCATGTCCCATCCCGTACCTTAGGAAAAAGTGTGCCACGTGTACAGTCCCGTGCACCCGGGTCTGGCCAGCCCCCGAGCTCTTCATAGCCGAGTACTTCTGAAGGTGTCCTCCGAGTACTTTCCTGGCTGCGTCGGGGCTGTGAGGTGCTCATGCCTCGAGTAGTTGTCCAGTCTTCTTTATATGGGGTGCGATTAAACTCGCACTCCATATGGAGTAACCCCCGAGCCTTAGGTTGACTCGTAGAATATGGCTGACGGTCAATTTAAACTTTAGTCTTCTGTCTTTGTCTTCCAGCAGATTTGAAAAATAAGTCGCTGATGACACATGGCCCGCAACACCCGAGCCTTGAATCCAAATCCCCAAGGTTTGGAATAAAGGATCCAAAGAGTCGTGGCATGCAATGCGTAACAGTAAAGATTTGATGGTAAACATGGGCAAATTGGTGTAGTAAATTTGAAAACCTCTTTTTTCAGGATGAGTTACCTGAAAAATGGTGAAACAAATAACATCCCCAACAAACACCCAAAATTACCTCTCGAACCAATCTTTTGTGCCCTGAGCCAATGACTAAATAAGTCCTCTGGGTAATAAATTGAAAAAACCTCTTATTTTGGGATAAAATTCTTTGAAATAATGGTTAACAATCATATACCCAAAGCAAATCTTAAAAAGCGTCTTGGGTCGGGCATTGTTGAGTAATTGTACAGCGTCGAGTATGTAACATTAAAGGTGTCCCTTGAGGCACGTTGAGTGCCTTGTCGCATCAAGCCCCCGAGCCAGGGGCCAGATGATAGTCATAAAGTAGTCGTATCCAACACGTGGCACCAGCCCCCGAGTCCAGGCATGGAGCAAGTAGCCGCTGGTGCCCGAGCAGTCGATGAAGGCATCTTGTAAGAGTCGTTCCAGACTAGAAATGTAGTCAAGACAAGTAGTCGAAATAGTCGAACCTAAACAGAACTAGTCGTAGACTGATAAACTTCTTATCATGGGAGCGAAGCCCCTTCAATAACATAGTGTAAAAGTCGAAAACAAGTAATATGTTACTGGAAATAAGGGAGTGAGGCCCCTTCAGCAAAACTTGCGCGTAATACCAGTCGTAAACCAGTAAAACGGAGTTATACTGGAAGTATGAGCACAAAGGCCCTGCAGGAACCCAAGAGACTAGTCGGAGACTAGTAATTAGGTATTGGAAATATGGGAACGAGGCCCCTTCAGTAAACTTGCACGAAGTACCAGTCAAAAACTGGTAAGACGGAGTTGTACTGGTAGTATAAGTCTGCAGGTGCCAATAGAAGATATCTCCAGTTGATCAAGGATGAAGCCGACGTAGATGTTCAATATTCCATGAATTGGGTACCTCCTGGCCATCCGGGTGCTGTAAGCGATAAGATCCAGGTCCTGTAACCTTGTGCACAATGAAAGGTCCCTCCCATTGTGAGTTAAGCTTGTGAAGACCAGTGTCATCCTGGATTCATCGATGAACCATGTCTCCAACGTTGAAAAAGTGTCGTTGAACGTTCCTGTCGTGGTAACGATGAACTCCTTGTAAGTAGCGGGCCGACTACAACAATGCATTGCATTGGATTTCCTCGGTAGAATCAAAGTCGAGTTGTCTGGCATTATCAGCCTCGCCTTCTTCAAACATCTCCAGTCGTGGAGACTTCCACATCACATCAACTGGTAATATGGCTTCAGACCCACATACGAGAAAGAAAGGTTACTAGCCTGTGGCTTTGCTTGGTTGTGCGAAGCCCCCAGACTAGTGATGAGATCTCATCGATCCACTTGCCTCCCTTTTTACTATAGAGTCTTTTCTTCAATCCATCAAGAATCAATCTGTTGGTGCGCTCAACCTGGCCACTGAAACATATTTGACTTCAATGGAGCTGTGTTCACAAAAATCCCAGAACTGATGCGAGTGGAAATTGGATCCCAAATCTGTGACGATGGTGTTGGGGAAGCCAAAGCGGTGCAAGATGTCACAGATGAAAGTAACCACTCGATCTGCAGTGAGAGTTGCGATTGTTTTGTACTCGATCCACTTTGTAAACTTGTCAATGGCAACCAACACATGTGTGAAACCTCCTGGCGTAGTTGTTAAGGGCCCTAGCATGTCCAGCCCCAGCATGCAAACGGCCATGAGGGTGGTATGGTGATGAGGTTATGAGCCGGAACATGAGGCTGTTTGCCAAAGAATTGGCAGTTGGTACACCGGCGAACGAGTGCTTCGGCATCTGCCAAAGCAGTCGGCCAGTGGAAACCAGATCGAAATGCATTGCCGACTAGTGTACGATAAGCAGCATGGTTCCCGCACACGCCTTAGTGAATCTCTTGGAGTATCTCTTTTCCTTCCTCCGTACTGACACACTTCATAAGTATGTCTGATGCTGATCCACGCTTGTACAGATTGCCCCCGACTAGAACATACCCTTTGCTGCGCCATAGGATGCGATTAGCTTCAACGCTTTTAGGTTCGATGCCGGGGGATAGTTTGTGCTTTTGGATGTAGTCGATGAAGTCCACTCTCCAGTCGATCTCGATCATCAAGACCTCTTGATCGGGTTCCTTGGGACCCTGAGCGATGGAACTTGAATCTGGTGCCCTGATGGAAGGGTGATGCAACTCGTGAACGAAAACTCCCGGTGGGACGTTAGCTCGATCAGAACCCAATTTGGAGAGCACGTCCGCGCCCACATTGTTGTCGCGAACCACGTGGTGAATTTCCAGCCCCGAGAATTTTTCCTGGAGCTTGCGTATTTCCATAACGCAGGCATCCATAGTGTCATTGTTGATGTCCAACTCCTTGTTGACTTGTTGAACCACCAGTAAGGAGTCACCATAGATGAGTAGTCGCTTGATGCCCAGGGAGATTGCCAGGCGTAGCCCGTGCAACAATGCTTCGTACTTGGCCTCGTTGTTGGAAACCTCGAATAGTATTTGAAACAAGTACTTGAGCTGTTCTCCCCTTGGGCTGATGAAAAGTACTCCCGCACCACCGCCACCGAGCTTGAGTGAACTGTCAAAGTACATGACCCAATGCTTCAGCTGGTTCGTTGGAGCTTCCACTTGGTTTTCTCGCCACTCTACCATGAAATCGACTAGTGCCTGCGACTTGATGGCTATCCGCGGCTTGAAGTCGAGTGTAAGGGCTCTCAGCTCACCGCCCACTTGGAGATACGCCCGGTAGCATCCCTATTGTGGAGGATATCCTCCAATGGGAAGTCGAGTGTAAGGGCTCTCAGCTCACCGCCCACTTGGAGATACGCCCGGTAGCATCCCTATTGTGGAGGAGATACCAGGATGTTGTATACATCGAAGTAGTGGCGAAGCTTCCTGGAAGTGATGAGTATACCGTAAAGAATTTTCTGAATCGTTGGGTAACGAACCTTGGATTTAGAGAGAACTTCGCTGATGAAGTAAACTGGTCACTGCACCCCGAAGGCGTGGCCTTCTTCCTGTCGTTCCACCACGATTTCCGTACTGACGACATAAGTAGTCGCGACGATGTAGAGTAGCTGGTTCTCGCCTGGTTGGGGAGCCGTTAGGATGGGTGGCGACTACAAATGGTGATTGAGATCTTGTAGTGCCTGGTTTGCCTCCTCGGTCCACTTGAACTTGTCGTGGAGCTTGAGCAATTTGAAGAAAGGTAGTCCCCTTTCTCCAAGTCGGGAGATGAATTGATTCAGAGCTGCCATGCAGCCAGTGACCTTCTGGACGTCCTTGATCATCTTTGGAGCATCCATGGATGTGATGGCATTGATCTTCTCTGGATTTGCTTCGATCCCGCGGTGACTGACAATGAACCCAAGTAGTTTGCCATGAGGCACGCCAAAGACGCACTTTGTCGGGTTGAGCTTCTATCGAAACCGTCGCAAGCTGTTGAAGGTCTCCTCGAGATCAGAGATGAACTCGTCGTGGGATCTGATCTTGATGACCACATCATCCACGTAAGCTTCAACATTGCGGTGTACTTGGTCCGTAAGGCACAGTTGGTTGGCCCGTTGATAGGTGGCTCCTGCATGCTTCAACCCGAAAGACATTGTAGTATATGTATATGCTCCAAAGGGGGTGATGAACGCCGTTTTGATCTGGTCTTCCTCCTTGAGAGCTATCTGACGATAGCCCGAATAGCAGTCGAGGAAGGAGAGTAAGACATAGCCAGCCGTGGAGTCAATGACTTGGTCGATGCGTGGGAGTGCGAAGGGGTCCTTCGGGCAGTGTTTCTTGAGATCAGTATAATCCACACACATCCTCCATTCATTATTATTCATTTTTAGTACAAGTACAGGGTTAGCTAACCACTCGGGGTGGTATACTTCTTTAATGAAACCAGCCGTGAGTAGTTTTGCTAGCTCCTTCTTGATGGCCTCCCTCTTGTCGGAGGAGAATCGTCGTAGTCGTTGCTTCTTCGGAGCGGCTTTAGGGTCGACTTTTAGGCAATGCTCAATCAACTCCTTGGGCACTCCTGGCATATCCACTGGTTTCCACGCGAATATGTCCCAGTTAGCCCTAAGGAAGTTGATGAGCGCGCTTTCCTATTTGTCGCCTAAGCCATCCCGATCAAAGCGGTCTAGGATGAGTCGCCTTCTTGCAGCTGGATGGTCTTGACGCCGACGTCACTGGGGTTAGGTTTAACCCTCGACTGACTTGGCCGCTGGTTGGAGATCTCCATCTTTGTATTGGTCAGCTTCAGCGTGGCCACGAGTACTTCTGCAGACGGCTCTGGCACGTGTGAAGTCGTGGCGTACTCGATCGCCTCCTGGTCGCAGTCGTACGACTTCTTCAGGTCGCCACGGAGTGTGAGCATGCCTGTCTTGCCTGGCATCTTGAGTAGGAGGTAGACGTAGTGGGGCACGGCCATGAATTTGCCTAGTGCCGGTCTGCCAAGGATGGCATGGTACGACGAGTCAAAATCCGCCACCTCGAACTTGATGTACTTGGTGCGGTAGTTGGCTTTTGTGCCAAAGGTGACTGGCAGGACCACTGACTTGAGTGGTGTAGCCGCGTTACCCGGGACAATGCCGTAGAAAACGGGCTTTGCTGGGGGTGAGCATCTTAGAGATGTCCAGTCCCATCTTCTTGAGAGTACTCGCAAAAAGCAGGTTAAAGCCGCTCTCGCCGTCAATGAGTACTCGGGTGAGCTGTGAGCCCACCATGACTGGATCTAGGACGAGCGGGAATTTTCCCGGCTCGGAGAAGCTGGTCCATTGATCATCCCTGGAGAAGGAGATTGGGACCTCGCTGTATCTCAGAGGCCTTGTCGTGGCTAGCTCCATAGAGAGTATTTCGCGCAGTGTTAGCTTCTACGCGTGCTTGGTGGGGAATCCGCCGTCTCCACTGAAGATAACTTTGACGACGTTCTTTGGATCCTGGAAGTCTTGAGCCCCCAACTTGACACCTCCTTCATCATCCTCCTTGTCCTTTCGCTTTCCTGCTTGAGGGAAGGGTGGTGCATTGAGTGATTTGCGGATGGTGACGCACTCGAAGAGCGTGTGCCGCGATTTTGGGTGTATCGGGCATTGTTTGTGCATGATCTTCTCATATTCTGAGTCATTGTTCCCTGACTTCTTGCCGTGCGGGTTGTGTTCGATAGCCGCGACTTTATTGTCTGGCTTGCGCTTTTGGGTATTCCCTGAGTGGTTCCGCTGGCTTTTTTCGAAGTGGCCATTGCCAGCGCCTTGCTTGTCGTGGTTGCGTTTGGGGAAACGGTCATTCTCCTCGTCCTCCTGGTCAGCCCACCATGCCATCATGTCCCGCAGCTCCACGGCAGTAGTCGGGCGGTTGCGCCTGAAGTCGTGGTATGTGCTCTTCGAGAACAGGCCATTTTGGAAGCATCGGATGACGTCGTCATCTATGATGTTGGCGATGGTGGCGCGCATCTCGAAGAAACATCGTAGGGTCTCGTTCATCTCCTGCTTCACCTGGGACAAGTCGTGGCGAGTGCCCGCCTTGATCATGGATCCCTGGAAGTTGTCGATGAAGGCCCTCTTGAGGTCCTCCCGCGAGTCGATGGAGTTTGGCTTGAGGATTTCAAGCCACGTGAGGGGCGTGGACTCCAGAGCCACCAGGAAGTAAAGAGCTTTCGTGGAGTTAGAGCCCCCTGAAACATCAATGGCGATGGAATAGCAACGAATCCACTAGCGTGGGTCCTGCTTACCGTCATACTTGGGGATTCCGACTGGTTTGAAGTCCTTTGGATAGGACTTGTCGGTGATGCTGGTGGTGAAGGCGGAGAAACGGTCACTGTCGTCATCGTCGTAGTGCCTGCCGGTATGGTCCTTCCTCCTTGCTTCAATGACAAGCCGCGCTTCGCGGCCTTCATTGATCTTCTGCCTGAGGTCGATCGTTGGAGCATCATGGAGATTGGCCGCGACTGGATCTTGGCCTTGATGCCTTGCACCGCGCTAGTTACGAGTGAGTTGTTGTACTTCTTGTTCATTGTCGCCACGCGCAGACGGGTGACCCTCGTTGCGCTGGCGGTTGTCGTTCCTCCAGCTCCCGGGCCTTCCTCCAGGGGTGCGACTTACCAGCGTGGTATCGCCGTGTTGCTCAGACCTCGAGGGCTGATTCCAAGTGAAAAGCGCTGGGTGTTGCCCATCGAGTTGCACAAGCACGCGCTGGGTCAAGTACTGCAACCTTTGTATCTGGGGGTTAGATGGGAGTTGTTGAGCTAGGACTGCTACCTCTGCGATGGCACCAATCGGCATGCAGTACTTGCGATCCGCGACTGCTGCAAAAGCGTTGTTGAGGTCCCTTGGTTCGTGAGCGTGATTCTGTGCATTGCGCCTGCGTTGAGCGCGCTTGGCGTTCTTTACTCGCTGGATCATCCGGTACTCCTCGTCTTCATCTTGGGGGGCATCAGCTGTGGGCTCGTCGGCTGTGACGTCCGCGAGTTGTTCATTGTCGTACTGGGTGCCCAGCTCATCTTCCTCCGCGTTGCGAAGGGAAGCCATCCAGACTTGATGATCCGGCGACTGGTTAGCCCTAAGGTTGTGCTTGAGTAGCTCTGTGCTACTCTCTCCTTCTTCCGCAATGGGGGAAAGGGGTCTACCCTCCACGAAGGGTAGCTCCTGCGTGAACGCCACATGGTGGGACTCGTAATCGAGTAGTTAGGAGGGCTCAAAGCCCTTCCAGTACACGAAACGTCCTTGCGGCGTTGATGTTATGGTTAAACCCAGATAGCTGCCCAACAAGAATTTGGTGTGGCCATTGGGTTGCGGCTGGTTTTTAAGGGCGGGGGCCGCCCGACAAGCGGTGGCTCCCGCGTCTTCGAGTCCTTTTCGGAGCCGGCTTGAACTCTGAGTAGCGGTGGAGTCTGAGTAGGAGTCGCGTCTTTGGTCTTGACCAGCAGATCCAAATCCTCCTCCAAGTTAGAGAGGGATTTAGATCATGAGGTTTTTTCAGATCGGTTTGAATCCGACCCGAGTAGATCTAGTGCGTTATGAGTGGAAGTCGCGTTGAAAACGGACATCTTTTCGATCTGCTGGGCGAGATCGGGAAGCAGCATGTCATCGAGGTTGTCGATGAAGTTGTCTAGATCGCTGCTTGGGGTTGATGTAGAGGCCTCTAACTCCTTGGAGTTGGCTAGATGGCTGTTGAAGCCGCCCAGGCCGTTGGCGACGCATATCCAGGAGCCGAAGATGAAAGTCGTGCGCTCGTCGAGCACGGCGCTGGTGATGTTGAAGGATGCCATCGAATTCTCCGGTGGATGCTCGATGAACACCCCTACCTGGCGTGCCAGCTGTCGGTGTTTTACCGCCACTCCCGCCTAGGGATACCCCCGAGGTGGTGAGTATGTAGGTAGGGTGTCGCCGAATCTGGAAGTCGAAGGTGCAAAGGAATGTAAGGTTTAAGACAGGTTCGGGCCACGAGAGCGTAATACCCTACGTCCTGTGTGGTTTGGATTGCCTTTGATGATGATTGTCCCCGAGGGGGTGCCTGTCCACCCTTATATAGTCCGGGGGGACAGGTTTACATGGAAGTCCTAGTCGGGTACAAGCCCAGGAGTCCTACCCGAGTACTTCGCGGGTAGTTTCCTACCGTGTCCGACTAGTTTCACTACTCTACGATTAATCCTACTGCATTACGAGTAGTTACAATAGATGTAGGGCGTGGGCCATGTCCCATGCCGTATCTTAGGAAAAAGTGTGCCACGTGTACAGCCCCGTGTACCCGGGTCTGACATGTACTTCAAGTAATGTTCAGATTACATGTTTCTGACTAGTATGCTATGTTACTGAAGGGGCCTCGCTCCCATACTTCCAGTAACAGATTACTAGTTTCTGACTAGTATGCTATGTTACTGAAGGGGCCTCGCTCCCATACTTCCTGTAACAGATTACTAGTTTCCGACTAGTATGCTATGTTACTCAAGGGGACTCGCCCCCATATTTCCAGTACAACTCCGTTTACTGGTTCACGACTGGTATCCGTGCAAGTTTACTGAAGGGGCCTCGCTCCCATACTTCCAGTAATGCTCTGATTACTTGTCTCCGACTAGTATTCTATGTTACTGAAGGGGTTAATTTCCCATACTTCCAGTAACGTTCAGACTACTAGTCTCTGACTAGTTCTCTATGTTACGGAAGGGGCCTCGCTCCCATATTTTCAGTATTACTCCGTTTACTAGTTTTCGACCGATATACATGAAACCGTGTTGGGAGCAATGCATTTGCAATAAACTCCATGTATAACTAGTCGAAAACTAGTAAATGGAGTAATAGTAAAAGTATGGGAGTAAGGCCCCCTTCAGTAACATAGAGTACTAGGCGGAGACTAGTAGTCTAAACATTACTGGAAGTATGGGAATAAATACCCCTTCAGTAACATAGAATACAAGTCGGAAACTAGTAATCAGAGCACTACTTGAAGTATGGGAGCGAGGCCCCTTTAGTAAACTTGCACGGATACCAGTCAAGAACCAGTAAACGGAGTTGTACTGGAAATATGGGAGCAAAGCCCCATCAGTAACATAGCATACTAGTCGGACACTAGTAATCTGTTACTGGAAGTATGGGAGCGAGGCCCCTTCAGTAAACTCGCACGTAACACCACTCATAAACCAGTAGAATGGAGTTGTACTGAAAGTATGGGAGCGAGGCCCCTACAGTAACATAGAATACTAGTCGGAAACTAATAATCAGAGCGTTACTGGAACTATGGAAGCGAGGCCCCTTCAGTAAACTTCAACGGATACAAGTCATAAACCAGTAAATGGAGTTGTACTGGAAGTATGGGAGCGAGGCCCTGTAACATCCCGAGTTTTTTCCGGAATGTTATAAATGTGCAAAATTTTGAATTTTCAAAAAAATTTCGTGTATGTGCTTTAGCTAGTTCCAAATATAAGCATGAGTTCACTTTATCTCGATATCTTAGTAATTCAACTCAACATTTTTAATTAAGGACCAATAAAATGTTAGTGTGAAATGATTTGGAGTTATTCAAATCTCATTTGAACATGCTACTTCGAATTTAGTTTGGTTTGTTTAAAATTTTGTGGAAATTAATTTGAATTGAGCCATTCAAATTAATTTCAAAAGCTAAACTCAAACCTCCGGCCCAGCCCAAAACCCACCTAAATCCTACAATAGCTCTAAGCCAGCCCAGCCCAGACAGCTTCCCGGCCAGCTAGCACAGCACAGCCTGCACGACCCACATTGGCCGGTCGCCCGGGCCCGCTTCTCGCGCCGTTCCGGCTTGCTCAGCACTCCCACGTCGCGGCCCAACCCAACTCGCTACTCCGCCGTCCGAACACGCCGCGCGACCCCCTGTCTTCGTTACCGCTGCCGCTGCCCGCCCCCGACCCCACGCGTTAGACGCGCCTCCCCTGTTCCCCTTTCTTCTTCCTCGTCAGTTTACCACCTGACGACCGCCGTCCGCGCGCCCGCGCCTCTACCCCACTCGTGTCACCGCTCCGCCCCGCGCCGCTCCGCCCTCGCTCCGCGACAAAGGAGCACAACCGCCCCGCACCCCCTTTCCACCTCACCCTTGACCACCCGCACCCCCCCCCCCCCCCCCCCCGGGAACCCTAGCCTCGCTCCTGCAGCCGACGGATGCGTGCCACATGGCCGTGGAACGGAAGCCAAGCATCACCACCGTCCGGGCCGCCGCAAGCCCTAGCGTCGCACCTATAAGAACCCCAGCCACCTGGGGTTTTCCCCATCTCCGACCACCGCTGCCACTCCACCCGGGCAAGAGAGGGAGAAGGAGAAGGGGAGAAGTCGGGGAGGAGCAGAGCGAGGAGGAGGAGGCCCACCGTCGCCGCCGTCCAGGGGAAACTTTGACGAGCCTGTGCCTGTACGTCTACATCGCCATAGCCGCACGTCCTGCACGGCCTCGACTCGCCTGCATCGACCCGCCACTGCACTGTGACCCTCGCCTACGAGCCCAACCGGTGAGCGCCGCCGCCCTTTCCCATCCTCCCACCTGCTGCCGATGTGCTACGGCCGTCCATGAACCTTCCCCTAGCAAGCCTAGGACCACTAGTCCCGTTTCCTTGTAGGGGCTGCACCGACGCCGCCGTAACCCCGCGAGGCATCCCGTCGACGTTGACACCCCGCCTCGCCGGATTTGGCACGCCTCCGCGGGCCTGGAACAGAAGAACCCCCCCCCCCCCCCCCCCCCCCCCCGCGCGCGTGCGCTGCCTTGTTCCGGCCGAAAGGCCTTATCTTTCACCAAGCCGAGCTTAACCTCGCCTTGCCTCACGCCGCCGTGCCGCGTCACGGGTCCGGAATGCCAGTGCCCCGCACGCGCCCCGGAACTCTGGGAGCCTGCATGTGGGCAGGACCGCCGCCAGATCTAGCCGCGTGCGCCTCTCACCTTGCCTGCCACATCGTCGTCCTGCCGCCGCCATGCCTCGACCCCGCCACGGCTTTGCCGTGCACGGTGACCATGCACTGATGCCACAGCATCGCATGCGTTACGGCCAAGCCCGCTCGGGCATTCCATCGAACACGCCCTGGGTGCACACCACAGACCCACCGGCCCACACGCACATAGAACCGCACGGGCCCGAGCCGCATCGGATCTGGCCGCCACACCAGATCTGAAGAGAGACCGACAAGCCGGGCCCGCCTGTCAGGTGGAGCAAGGGGCGTTGCCCCTTGGGCCCGCTCTGTCAGAGCGAGAGAGGGGGGGAATGGACCGTGGGCCGGCTTGCTGAGCCGAGCCAGCCTAACACGCCTAGCTTGCCCGTGAGCCCGAGCTGGCCTCCTTAGCCACAGGCCGAGATGACCCGTTTGAGCCGAACCAGACCGAGTTGGGCCTTGAGCCGGCCCAACCGCTTTCGGTCCAAAAACTGGAGCCGAGCCCCTTTTCCTTTTCTTTTACCCGGCCTAACTGAGGGCCCTACCCGTCAGCCTCGGGGTGAGGCTGACCAGTTTGTCCCACTGACCCGCTGACCCCGTTGACCACTGACCCCCCTGCTGACGTCAGCATGCCACATGGCACGCTATGGTGCTACCACGTGTTAGTGCTGAGTGTTTTTCTTTTCCGAAATTCTTTTATTAATTTCAGAAATAGGTTTTTCCTTAGAAAATTCATAATAAATTAACCAAACCTCCGAAAATTAGGAAACCAGTTCCATAATTCTTCTAAAATCATGAATTACCTGTTAGAGTAGGTTTTGTGGTGATTTGGATCTTATTTGGTGACTTTTGTGCACTTTTGCATTTTGGTCCTTGGCCTTAATCGTATTTACGAATAGGACCCAACTACGAGGAGTTGACCGACGGCCAGGACCACTCGGAAGCCCAGGAGGACTTCGAAGAACTGCCAGGTTTACGCCCATCTATGATCTGAATACCTATTAGACATTGCTTGCTAGATATGCTATTGCTTCATGATGTGTTACTATGAGATGAACGTGCATAGGCTATTTATTTACCTGAATTCCTTGCTATCCCATACACTTGAACATTATATGAGATGCCTTGCTATGCTTTGCATGTGTATGTGTGGGAATGGGTGGATAGTCTTGGCGTGAGTGGAGATACACTTTTCAGGAGTTGGTGGATAGGGTTTTTAGCCGGGAGCGGGCGAACTTAACTCGATCGTGGATCGAGGGCTTGGGGTGTGTATCTTGGCACACTCTACGGAGTACTTGTGGCTGGTACAACTTCTTGGATACTTGGTTGAGGTGTTAGGGGCACCACGTATGGGTGTAGTTGCGGACCATTGCGGTGGAGACACTTATGACGAAGGTGCCCGCTTCGGCAATTGAGGACCGGGTGAGAGTAACTATGATTAGTGGGACTATGTTAAGCGTGCAAACCACTTACCCATTATGAGGGTGGGCCCGGTCCGGGGCTAGCAAGTGCGGTACCAAGCAGGTAGGAGGATCGAGTATCGGTGCAGGGGAAGGAGGCGCTGACCTCATGTTCCCCGAGACGCAAAGGAGGCTTCACAGTCCTGGGGCGACCTCTTGCGGGAGGATGCGCCCAAGACCCGGGAAAGCCGGATGGTGCCGTGGCTCCTAGTCCAGTTTTAGTAGACCGGTGTCTCATCACTCAATCGGCTAATCCCTGGCTGGCTTCGATTCAAGTGGGTCCAGGTGTACAGCCCCTGCAGGGTGAAAACTATACGTATAGCCGTGTCCTCGGTCATGGACAACCCTACTCTTTTGTTGCTCTTATTAGTTAGTGTTACTCATGATTGCTACCTCCCTCTAGAGATGACTTCCTGCCTGGGGGAGTTGAGATGCGAGGATGGGGAGTCCTCGCATTGACTTGGTGGTTTTGGAAGGTGTGTGTTGGACCGGGAGTCCAGAATGCAGGAATGGCCCGAGTTCGGTGTTTGGATGATAATATACAAGTTGTTGTGAATGCATAGGGAAACCCCAGCTGAATCTCTTGAACTTTTGTTATACCTTAGTATAGTCCACTTTAAAGCTTGCATTCGGATGGTGATGTGTACCTATCCCATACCTTGTGGATAGTCTGGTGCGATGTAGGATCCAATCCGGAGTTTGACCCCAACGATGACGGTTGGTACAATTGAAGCCCGTGCTACGCTCGAGTTGCCTGTGGAGGAGATTTCAGAAGATGAAGGATGGCTAGAAGCCTAGCTACCGCGTTCCATTTTCTGTTTGTTCGCTCTAGCCGAGAGGCTTGTAATGAATCCCATACTACAAATCCAATGGATTTATGTAATAATTAAACCTGTGTTTGACCTTATGCGAAGTATAACTATGATATTTTGATTGGAATGAGTTCTGTATGTGATAGTGCTTGATCTAGGGACTATCACGATTATACAAGGAGTCGAATTCTCGATTTGGGAATCCGATTCATTTTAGGGCCCTTCAGTAAACTTGCACGGATACAAGTCGTGAACCAGTAAACGGAGTTATAACGGAAGTATGGGAGCGAGACCCCTTCAGTAACATAGCATACTAGTTAAGAAAAAAACCCCTTGTGATGAGATAAGATTCAAGACAATGGTTAAATAAGTTCCCTAAAGATCTCCGTAAAACCTCCTTGAATCAGGTCTCAATATTCACGTGGGCAGCCGCCTTGTTGCACCCAGCCCCAAAGCGTAGAAACCAGACGAGTATGGATAATTGTCGATCTTGATTCTTGGGTAATTGCCGACGAAGCCGTGTCGCTTGTTGATAAAGCCGCACCGGTTTATTGATGGTCTCGACTAGTCAGAATCAATTCCCACTAGTCACTAGTGGTGTGAGTCCCGCTCCCGACTAGTTGTGTTGTCGAAGTAGTCATCGGCAGGTCGCCGAGTGCCCTCACGAGGGTGGAGTAGTCTTCGAAGAATCGAGGGTCCTACCTTCCTGGAATGGTTCTATGCCTGACAGGTTGTCGGGGTTGATGGCGCAGAAAGGTGGGCTGAGCCGGGTAGCTTGGAGGACTCCGTGCCCTTCCGATGCCCTAGCCTGCCCGAACAAGTTGGAGGCGCAGAAAGGTGGAGGACTCCGTGCCCTTCGTTGATGAAGTCCGAGTAGTCGGTGGGGACAGGAGCCCTTCGATGGATGCTGGCTAGTCCTCCTCCGATTTGTAGTAGACAATCCAAATCCTCCTCCGAGTTGTGGTAGACGATCCAAATCATCCTCCAACTTGTAGTAGACGATCCAAATCCTCCTCCGACTTGTAGTAGACGATCCAAATCCTCCCCCGACTTGTAGTAGACGATCCAAATCCTCCTCCGACTAAAAGAAGAACATGTGGTACGGGACCGCGAACTGAGGCGATTCGGTTCGAGGGGTTCCGGGTTGTCGATCAAGTCGTCGATTGCACGGTTGACATCCATGTGGGTGGTATGGGTGCTTCAGGCTGCTTCTGGTTGGAAAATTGAATTCCACCAAGACCGTCGGCGAGGTTGTATGGGAGCAAGGCTCCTTCAGTAAACTACGCGTAATACTAGTCGGAAACTAGTAAATGGAGTGTTACTGGGAGTTTGGGAGCAAGGCCCCGTCAGTAACATAAAAAACTAGTTGGGAACTAGTAATCTAGGGGTTGCCGATAGTTTGGGGTCAAGGCGCTTTCAGTAATATAGAAAACTAGTCGAGAACTAGTAATCTAAGCATTACTGGAAGGATTTGATAGACAATCTCGTAGGTGCTTTATTTGACTAATTAACGGGATCCACTAGTCATTGCCAAACGAGGCAACCACTTTTGGCAGTCGCATGGTTCGGCTGTGACAGGGTTCCTTGAGTTTAGCGAGGGAGTCATGATTAACCCGAATAATGAACATAAATAGTGACCGTGACTAAGTGGTAAAAAGGGGTGCTTTTAGGCATACGGAACCCCTTGTTTCGATATATAATCCCAAAATAATGGTTTAAACAAACGCAACACCTAAAAGACCCTCAGAAAACCATCTTGAGTTGGGTACTTAATTTATGAGTTAATCATTATTCGGTTAGTCCCATCACCTTTCTTCATAGTTCGGACGGAGCTCCCATGGCTCTCTGAAGGGTTTGACATTCAAACGCGGAATGCTTGCTCTTCGGGTGCCATGGGCATTGCCCGTGGAGGGCTGCCTTCGAATTGTTCCTTCGAACTAAGAGTCTTCTTCCTGCGAGTGGATTGTTCCCTAGCTTTTGGCTTGCACTTCCGAGTTGTCTCCAGGTAGTCAAGAGGGAGTTGATAGCGGGTGGGGCTGTAGGCTTCCACTTCTTCACGCTCCTCCTGCCTGGCAATAATGACATTGCGGGCGTCCCTGCCAGCATTGATCATGGCACAAAGGTCGCCTGTGAAGGAGTCGTGGAGGTTGCCGCTCCCCTGTTGGTTCGTCTCGACCGCACTGTGCCAGCGTTGGGCGCGCTTCGCATTGATGAGCCTACGGCGTTCCGTCTGGATTTCATCTGCGTCTTCTGCCTTGATGCTGGCTGGGGATACACTGTCCATTGTTGCGTCCACGTCCTCATCGAGTGGATCAAGGAGGTAGTCGTTGTAGTCGTCTAGATTGACCCGCTCTAGGCCTTCACAGTCCTCGTCGGCGTGAATCATGAGTTCTTCTCGATTGGGGGCGAAGTGTTTGGCACTCCGCACCACGTGGCCCTAGCCTTCGTCGTCGGAAGAAGGGAGGGGTCTGCCTTCTTGAAAAGGTAGTTCGTTGGGTGTGGCAATGAATTGTGGTGGACTCCGATGCCCAAACGTGCCCGACCAATCTGATACCCTTACCAGACCCCGGGTCACATGAGTAGCCGAATCCGAGTAGTTGTCGGAAACAACAGCCCCCCGATGCGGGGTGGCTTTTCCTTCTCCGAGTGGTGGTAGATGATCAAAATCCTTCTCCAATGCGGAGAGGGTCCTAGGTTGAACCGCCTCGAACCGATTTTGATCCGTGAGCGATTTGTCGATGGAGTCAACTAGTCGGAGCTGATTCTGACTACTTGTTGACCGTTCGGAGCTAGTCGCCGAGTAGTTTAAAGCTAGTTCCCGACTAGTTTCTAGTCGAGATGAATTGTTGAAGTTGTCGTTGGCGCTACCGATTGGTCGAAGCAGTCATAACCGCCGAGAGCGTAATACGCTACCTCCTAGTTGGGTACGAGCCTAGGAGTCCCACCCGAGTACTTTTCTGGTAGTTCCCTACTGTATCCGACTAGTTTTACTACTGTATGAGTAGTTCTACTACGCTACGAGTAGTTACAACTGGTGTAGGGCGTGGGCCATGTCCCACCGCTTATCCTGTAAGATATAGACCACCTGCGCAGTCCCGTGGTCTCGGGTCTGATAGATAGGGCGTTCAAGTCAAGTCGGAGGCCCACAACATCCCGAGTTCGAGTCTGCCTCAAACTCCAGAAGCAGTGTAGACTAAAACCAACGCTAGGTCGCATACGGATTCCACATTTGACGTTATGCATATGTATGGAAAGGTAAGGAGATAAGCTTTCCAATGCCACCAGTTCCATGTTATTATCAGGTCCGAGGCAATGGAAATCGTCGAACCAAGTGGACATCCAGAATCTGTCAGGGTACTGTGTCCCTGTCTTTTGGGCCATGGGCCGTGTATCGTGTGGGAGCCCATTAGGGGTGCGTCCAGGGGAATTGCATGCCCCTAAACACTTTATATTCAGTAGAGTCACCCAAGTTAGGGTTTGGGTTTTGCTTAGATTCAATCTGTCATAGAACAGTCACCATTCATCAGTTTGTGAGACCCCAACTTCATGAGCTTAATCATTCACTTGCAATTTTATTGCGTTCTTCTTTGTTCTTGCTTGTGTTCTCCGATTCAAAGGAAGGATTAGCCATCATGGTGAAGTCAACCGGGCAGCGCACGGTTGATAACCAAGAGACAACGTGGTGCCTCGATTGCGGGATCGGGTCTTGTTGATTGGAAGCCGGATCGCTTGTCTTGGGTTGTTGACAAATTGATAGTTATCCTCCTGACGGAAGATCGCGCACCCTCGCGTTCTCATTAAAGAGTTCCTTCAGGCTCACCCGATGATCTCGAAGATCTGCCCCACGGTGGGCGCCAACTGTCGGTGTTTTTACCGCCAGCCTACCTAGGGATACCCTAAGGTAGGAGATTGTAGGTAGGGTATCGCCGAGATCAGAAACTCGAAGGTGCAAGGAACACGAAACTTTAGACAGGTTCGGGCCGCAGTATGCATAGTACCTTAGGACCTGTGTGGTGGTTTGTATTGCCTTAGATGTGAATTGCTGGTTTTGTTTGGAGGGGGTCCCTGCCCACTCATATATAGTCTGGGGGGATAGGGTTACAGAAATCCTAGCCAGATACAAGCACAGGAGTCCTACCTGAGTACTACTCGGGTAGTTTCCTTCTGTTCCGACTAGTCCTCCTCGTGACCGAGTAGCTTCTCCATGGCGCGGTGGCTAACAATCGAAGGCAAGGATTTAGACTGGTTCGGGCAATCGCCCTACGTCAAGTATGGGGTGGTATTCTTCGTATTCCTCACATTCGAATGCTGGGTGCTTACAATGGGGCTCTTGCAAGCGGTGTGCGCGTGTGTGTGTTCTTGCGTGTCGTCCCCTAGAGAGAAGGCACAGCTCCACCTTATATACGTGGTGGGCTGGGCTACAAATCGTGAGAGAGGGGGGTATCCCGAGCCCTAGGGTCGATGCCCCCGGAGTGAGGTCGGCTGATCTACACGTGTCCATATGGGGGGGCCCTCCAGTGGACGTGCTCAACCACTTCCCGTATCGTGACATGTCCGCCCCGGTCGTGGCGCTGCCTAACACGTCCTTGGGTTTGCACCCCCCTCCCCGCAGCAGAGGATGGCAAAATCGTACTTGCGGCACGCCCCCGTCCTGATGCGCCGAGGTGGGCCTCTTGCTTGGTTGGCACGACAGGCCTCCCTCGCCGAGCTTAGGAGGTCGGGCACCCAGCTCCTCTTCTCGCCGCTTGGTCCGTGGTGGGGCCCGCTAGCACCGTGTGCCATCCTTTCCCTACGCCTGACGGCGAAGGGTGATCCGGTATTGGCTATCCCGTTGCCCTGTGGAGGGAGCAAAGGTACACTTCAGCCCGTTGGCACCGCCTGTGCCTCGTGCCCTGCTCCACAAAGATGAAGATAACCGAGCTTGTCGGCCATGAACTCCAGGCTTCCGAAGCAGACGATCTAGTCAGGGCTGAAGTGTACCTTTGCTCACCGGCGCTGCCGGCAGAAATCTGGGCTCCCGAAGCGGACAGAGCTTCCGACGGCTCCGGCGATCGTGTTGACGTCGAGGACCGCCATCGAGCGTTCACGTGGCGGTGAGAGTGCCTGACTTCCCGTACCTAGGGCGCCAACTGTCGGTGTTTTGTTCACCGGCTAGTAAATTTAGCGCAACGCTTCTCCATGGCGTGGTGGCTAACAATCGAAGGCAAGGATTTAGACTGGTTCGGGCAATCGCCCTATGTCAAGTATGGGGTGGTATTCTTCGTATTCCTCACGTTCGAATGCTAGGTGCTTACAATGGGGCTCTTGCAAGTGGTGTGCGCGTGTGTGTCTTCTTGCGTGTCGTCCCCTAGAGAGAAGGCCCAGCTCCGCCTTATATACGTGGTGGGCTTGGCTACATTGCGTGAGAGAGGGGTGTATCCCGAGCCCTAGGTTCGATGCCCCCGGAGTGAGGTCGGCTGATCTACACGTGTCCATATGGGGGGCCCCTCCAGTGGACGTGCTCCACCACTTCCCGTATCGTGACATGTCCGCCCCGGTCGCGGCGCCGCCTAACACGTCCTTGGGTTTGCAACCCCCCTCCCCGCAGCAGGGGATGGCGCCATCGTACTTGCGGCACGCCCCCGTCCTGATGCGCCGGGGTGGGCCTCTTTCTTGGTTGGCACGACAGGCCTCCCTCGCCGGGCTTAGGAGGTCGGGCACCCATCTCCTCTTCTCGCCGCTTGGTCCGCGGTGGGGCCCGTTAGCACGGCGTGCCACCCATTCCCTACGCCTGACGGCGGAGGGTGATCCGGTACTGGCTATCCCGTTGCCCTGTGGAGGGAGCAAAGGTACACTTCAGCCCGTTGGCACCGCCTGTGCCTCGTCCCCTGCTCCACAAAGATGAAGATAACCGAGCTTGTCGGCCATGAACTCTAGGCTTCCGAAGCAGACGATCTAGTCAAGGCTGAAGTGTACCTTTGCTCGCCGGCGCTGCCGGCAGCGATCTAGGCTCCCGAAGCGGAGAGCTTCCGACGGCTCCGGCGATCGTGTTGACGTCGAGGACCGCCATCGAGCGTTCACGTGGCGCTGAGAGTGCCTGACTTCCCGTACCTAGGGCGCCAACTGTCGGTGTTTTGTTCACCGTCTAGTAAATTTAGCGCCACGCTTCTCCATGGCGCGGTGGCTAACAATCGAAGGCAAGGATTTAGACTGGTTTGGGCAATTGCCCTACGTCAAGTATGGGGTGGTATTCTTCGTATTCCTCACGTTCGAATGCTGGGTGCTTACAATGGGGCTCTTTCAAGCAGTGTGCGCGTGTGTGTCTTCTTGCGTGTCGTCCCCTAGAGAGAAGGCCCAGCTCCGCCTTATATACGTGGTGGGCTGGGCTACATTGCGTGAGAGAGGGGGGTATCCCGAGCCCTAGGTTCGATGCCCCCGGAGTGAGGTCGGCTGATCTACACGTGTCCATATGGGGGGCCCCTCCAGTGGACGTGCTCCACCACTTCCCGTATCGTGACATGTCCGCCCCGGTCGCGGCGCCGCCTAACACGTCCTTGGGTTTGCACCCCCCCCCCCCCTCCCCGCAGCAGGGGATGGCGCCATCGTACTTGCGGCACGCCCCTGTGCTGATGCGCCGGGGTGGGCCTCTTGCTTGGTTGGCACGCCAGGCCTCCCTCGCCGGGCTTAGGAGGTCGGGCACCCAGCTCCTCTTCTCGCCGCTTGGGGTGGGGCCCGCTAGCACGGCGTGCCACCCTTTCCCTACGCCTGACGGCGGAGGGTGATCCGGTACTGGCTATCCCGTTGCCCTGTGGAGGGAGCAAAGGTACACTTCAGCCCGTTGGCACCGCTTGTGCCTCGTCCCCTGCTCCACAAAGATGAAGATAACCGAGCTTGTTGGCCATGAACTCTAGGCTTCCGAAGCAGACGATCTAGTCAGGGCTGAAGTGTACCTTTGCTCACCGGCGCTGCCGGCAGCGATTTGGGCTCCCGAAGCGGACGGAGCTTCCGACGGCTCCGGCGACCGTGTTGACGTCGTGGACCGCCATCGAGCGGTCACGTGGCGGTGAGAGTGCATGACTTCCCGTACCTAGGGCGCCAACTGTCGGTGTTTTGTTCACCGTCTAGTAAATTTAGCGCCGCGCTTCTCCATGTCGCGGTGGCTAACAATCGAAGGCAAGGATTTAGACTGGTTCAGGCAATTGCCCTACGTCAAGTATGGGGTGGTATTCTTCGTATTCCTCACGTTCGAATGTTGGGTGCTTACAATGGGGCTCTTGCAAGCAGTGTGCGCGTGTGTGTGTTCTTGCGTGTCGTCCCCTAGAGAGAAGGCCCAGCTCCGCCTTATATACGTGGTGGGCTGGGCTACATTGCGTGAGAGAGGGGGGTATCCCGAGCCCTAGGTTCGATGCCCCTGGAGTGAGGTCGGCTGATCTACACGTGTCCATATGGGGGGCCCCTCCAGTGGACGTGCTCCACCACTTCTCGTATCGTGACATGTCCGCCCAGGTCGCGGCGCCGCCTAACACGTCCTTGGGTTTGCGTGCCCCTCCCCGCAGCAGAGGATGGCGCCATCGTACTTGCGGCACGCCCCCGTCCTGATGCACTGGGGTGGGCCTCTTGCTTGGTTGGCACGCTAGGTCTGCCTCGCCGGGCTTAGGAGGTCGGGCACCCAGCTCCTCTTCTCGCCGCTTGGTCCGCGGTGGGGCCCGCTAGCACGGTGTGCCACCCTTTCCCTACGCCTGACGGTGGAGGGTGATCCGGTACAGGCTATCCCGTTGCCCTGTGGAGGGAGCGTGGCCGGCGTGAGCGCCGGTCACGGCATCATGATGACTCGGCTGACCGGGCACACCCTTTGTTCCTCTGGTTCGTGGGAGGCGCCCCTGCCCCGGCTGTCGGGCGGGGGGGCGTACATGCACGTCTTGTCACGGCCGGTGCATTTAATGCCGCCCCGCTCTGTCCCTAGGTCGCCTTGGGCCTGGGCCCGGTTTCGGGGCTAGCCTTGTCCCCGAACCTCTTCCGTCGTGTTAAGGGTCAGGAGGCCGCCACGTGTTCCGGACCCGGCCTGTTGCTGGTGGTACCAGCCCCCAAGCCCAGGCATCGGCCAAGTTGCTGCTAAATCTTGAACTACCGATGACGCTACCTAGTCGGAGTCGATGCCGACTAGTGTTGTAGGCAAGACGAGTAGTCGAAGTAGTGGAACACGCGTAATACTAGTCGGGAACTAGTAAACGCCATGTCTTGGGAGCGAGGCCCCTTCAGTAACATAAGATACTAGTCGAAAACTAGTAATTTGTTACTGAAAGTATGAGAGCAAAGCCCCTTCGGTAACTTAGGATACTAGTCGGAAACTAGTAATTTGTTACTGAAAGTATGGGAGCGAGGCCCCTTCAGCAAACTTGCGCGTAATACCAGTCGTAAACCAATCAAATGGAGTTGTACTGGAAGTATGGGAGTGAAGCCCCTTCAGTAATATAGAATACTAGTCGGAAACTAGTAATTTTTTACTGGAAGTATGAGAGCGAGGCCCCTTCAGCAAACTTGCGCGTAATACCAGTCGTAAACCAGTAAAATGGAGTTGTACTGGAAGTATGGGAGCGAGGCCCCTTCAGCAAACTTGCGCATAATACCAGTCGTAAACCAGTAAAACGGAGTTGTACTGGAAGTATGGGAGCGAGGCCCCTTCAGCAAACTTGCATGTAATATCGGTCGTAAACTAGTAAAACGGAGTTGTACTGGAAGTATGGAAGCGAAGACCCTTCAGTAACATAGGATACTAGTCGGAAACTAGTAATTTGTTACTGGAAGTATGGGAGCGAGGCCCCTTCAGCAAACTTGCGCATAATACCAGTCGTAAACCAGTAAAATGGAGTTGTACTGGAAGTATGGGAGCGAGGCCCCTTCAGCAAACTTGCGCGTATACCAGTCGTAAACCAGTAAAATGAAGTTGTACTGGAAGTATGATCTCCAGGCGCCGATAGAAAATGTCTTGGTTGGCTTAGGATGAAAACGGCGTAGATGCTCAATATTCCAGGAATTAGGGACCTCTTGGCCATCAGGGTAGTGTAAGCGATACGACAAAGGTCCTTTAACCTTGTGCACGATGAAAGGCCCCTCCCATTGTGAGTTAAGCTTGTGCAACCCGGTTTCATCCTGGATTTGTCGAAGAACCATATCTCCAACGTTGAAAGAGCGTCGTTGAACGTTGCTGTCGTGAAAACGACGGACTCCTTGTAAGTAGCGGGCCGACTGGAGCAAGACGTTGCATCTGATTTCCTTAGCTGAATCAAGTTCGAGATGTCTTGCGCTGTTAGCCTCGTCCTCTCCGTACATCTCCAGTCGAGGAGACTTCCACATAACATCAGCCGGTAATATAGCTTCAGACTCGTATACAAGGAAGAAAGGTGACTGTCCTGTGGCTTTGCTTGGTTGTGTGCGAAGCCCCAGATTACCGATGAGATCTCATTGATCCACTTGCCGCCCTTTTTGCTGTTCTCGTCGTAGAGTCTTTTCTTCAAACCATCAAGAATCAAGCCGTTGGCGCGCTCAACCTGGCCGTTGGCCCGCGGGTGAGCCACTGAAACGTACTTAACCTCAATGGAACTGCGTTCACAGAAATCCCAGAACTGATGCGAGTGGAAATTGGATTCCAGGTCCGTGATGATGGTGTTGGGGAAGCCAAAACGGTGCAAGATATCGCAGATGAAGCTAACCACTTGATCTGCAGAGAGCGTTGTGATTGGCTTGTACTCGATCCACTTGGTAAACTTGTCGATGGCCACCAACATGTGAGTAAAACCACCTGGCGCAGTTGTCAAAGGCTCTATCATGTCCAACCCCCAGCATGCAAACGCCATAAAGGTGGTATGGTGATAAGGTTGTGAGCCGGGACATGAGGCTGTTTGCTAAAGAACTGGCAGTTTGTGCACCGGTAAATGAGTGTTTCGGCGTCTGCCAAAGCAGTCGGCCAGTAAAAACCAGATCTAAAAGCCTTGCCGACTAGTGTACGAGAAGCAGCATGCTTCCCGCACACACCTTCGTGAATCTCTTGGAGTATTTCTCTGCCCTCCTCCGTGCGGACACACTTCATAAGTATGCCTGACACTGATCCATGCTTGTACGAGTTATCCCTGACTAGAACGTACCCTTTACTGCGCCTTAAGATACGTGTAGCCTCAGCGCTTTTTGGGTCGATGCCGGGGGGGGGGGGGGGGGTAGTTTCTACTCCTGGATGTAGTCAATGAAGGTCACCCGCCAGTCGACCTCGATCATCAAGACCTCTCGGTCGGGTTCCATTGGACCCTGAGCGATGGTACTTGAATTTGGTGTCTTGATGGATGGGTGATGCAACTCGTGAACGAAAACGCCCGGTGGGACATTAGCTCGATCAGAATCCAGTTTCGAGAGCACATCCGCTCCCACGTTGTTGTCGCGAATCACATGATGGATTTCCAGCCCCGAGAACTTGTTCTCGAGCTTGTGTATTTCCGTGACATACGCGTCCATGGTGTCCTTGTTGATGTCCCACTCTTTGTTGACTTGTTGAACCACCAACAAGGAGTCGTCGTAGACAAGTAGTCGCTTGATGCCTAGAGAGACTGCCAGGCGTAGCCCGAGCAATAGTGCCTCCTACTCGGCTTCGTTATTGGAGACCTCAAATAATATTTGGAACACATACTTGAGTTGTTCTCCTTTTGGACTGATGAAGAGTACTCCCGCGCCACCACCTCCGAGCTTGAGTGAGCCGTCGAAGTACATGACCCAATGCTCTGGCTGGTTGTCTGGGGCTTCCACATGGTTTTCTCACCACTCCGCCATGAAATCGACTAGTGCCTACGACTTGATGTCCATCCGGGGCTTGAAGTCGAGGGTGAGAGCCCCCAGTTCCACTGCTCACTTGGAGATGCACCCGGTGGCGTCCCGATTGTGGAGGATATCCGCCAATGGGAAATCAGTGACCACCGAGATGTTGTATGCGTCGAAGTAGTGGTGAAGCTTCTTGGAGGTGATGAGTATACTCTAGAGTAGTTTCTGAATCATCGGGTAACGAACCTTGGATTCAGAAAGGACTTCGCTGATGAAGTAGAATGGCCGCTGCACACCAAAAGCATGGCCTTCCTCTTGTCGCTCCACCATGATTGCCATGCTGACGACGTGAGTAGTCGCAGTGATGTAGAGTAGCAGTTTCTCGCCTAGTTGCGGAGCCATCAGGATGGGAGGTGACTGCAAATGATGCTTGAGATCTTGCAGCACCTGCTTTGCCTCCTCGGTCCACTGAAACTTGTCGTGGCTCTTGAGCAATTTGAAGAAGGGTAATCCCCGTTCTCCAAGCCGGGAGATAAATCTGTTTAAGGCTGCCATACAGCCTGTGAGCTTCTGGACATCCTTGATCGTCCGTGGAGCGTCCATGATTGTGATGGCAGTGATCTTCTCCGGGTTTGCTTCAATTCCTCGGTGACTAACGATGAAACCGAGTAGTTTTCCTTGTGGTACACCGAAGGCGCACTTGGTTGGGTTAAGCTTCCATCAAAACTTGCGTAAGCTGTTGAAGGTTTCCTCTAGATCGGCTATGAACTCGTCGTGGGATGTGGTCTTGATGACCATGTCGTCCACGTAGGCTTCAACGTTGCGATATAGCTGATCAGCAAGGCATAATTGGATGGCCCGCTCATAGGTGGCTCCTGCGTTCTTCAACCTGAAGGACATGGTTGTGTAGGCATATGCTCCAAAGGGGGTGATGAACGCCGTCTTGATCTGGTCTTCTTACTTGAGAGCGATTTGATGGTAACCCGAGTACCAGTCGAGGAAGGAGAGCAGGACGCAGCCAGCCGTAGAGTCGATGACTTGGTCGATGCGTGGTAGCTCGAAGGGATCCTTCGGGCAGTGTTTGTTGAGATCAGTATAGTCCACACGTATCTCCATTCATTATTGTTCTTTTTCAAAACTAGTACAGGGTTAGCTAACCACTTGGGGTGGTATACTTCTTTAATAAAACCAGCCGCGAGTAGTTTTGCTAGCTTCTTCTTGGTGGCCTCCCTCTTGTCGGGAGCGAAGCATTGTAGTCGTTGATTCTTTGAAGTGGCTTTGGGGTCAACTTTTAGGCGATGCTCGATCAACTCCTTGGGCACCCCTGGCATATCCACTGGTTTCCACGCGAATATGTCTCGGTTAGCCCTAAGGAAGCTGACGAGTGCGCTTTTCTATTTGTCGCTCAAGCCACCTCCGATCAAAGCAGTCTTGGACGGGTCACCTTCTTGCAGTTGGATGGCCTTGATGCCGACGTTGCTAGGGTTGGGTTTAACCCTCGACTGGCTAGGCTGGAGATCTCCATCTCTGAATCGGTGAGCTTTTTCACGGCCGCGAGTACTTCCGCAGAAGGCTCTAGCACTCGTGATGTCGCGGCGTACTCGATCGCCTCCTGGTCGCAGTCGAACGAGTCCTTCAGGTCACCGCGGAATGTGAGTATGCCTATCTTGCCTGGCATCTTGAGTAGTAGGTAGATGTAGTGGGGCACGGCCATGAACTTGGCCAATGCTGGGCTGCAAAGGATGGCATAGTATGACGACTCGAAGTCAGCCACCTCGAACTTGATGTACTCCGTGCGGTAGTTGTCCTTCGTCCCAAAGGTAACTGGCAGGACCACTGAACCGAGCGGTGTAGCTGCGTTTTTCGGGACGATGCCGTAGAATAGAGCTCTGCTAGGGGTGAGCATCTTGGAGATGTCCAGACCCATTTTCTTTAGAGTACTCGCGAAGAGCGGGTTGAAGCCGCTCCCGCCATCGATGAGTACTCCGGTCAGCTGTGAGCCCGCCATGACAGGATCTAGGACGAGCGGGAATTTTCCCGGCTCGGAGAAGCTGGTCCATTGATCATCCCTGGAGAAGGAGATCAGGACCTCGCTGTATCTCAGAGGCTTTTGCGTGGCAGGCTCTACAGAGAGGATTTCGCACAGGGTCAACTTCTGCGCGCGCTTGGAGGGGAAGCCGCAGTCTCCCCCGAAGATGATGTTGATGACATTCTTCGGGTCCTGGAAATCTTGAGCCCCCAACATGTCGCCCTCGTCATCGTCCTCCTGGTCCTTTCGCTTTCCGGCTTGGGGAGGGGGTGGAGCGTTGAGGGACTTGCGGAGGCTGACGCACTCGAAGAGCATAGGTCGTGACTTTGGGTGCATCGGGCATTGTTTGTGCAGAAGTTTCTCAAACTATGCTTCATTGTTCCCCGACTTCTTGCCAGCGGATTACGCTCGACAGCCGTGACTTCTTGGTCTGGCTTGCGCTTTCGGCGGTTCCCCGAGTGGTTCCGCTAGCCCTTGTCAAAGTGGTTGTTGCAGTTGCCCTGCTTGTCGCTGTTGTGCTTGGGAAAGTGGTCATTCTCTTCGTCCTCCTAGTCGGCCCACCATGCCATCATGTCACGTAGCTCCACGACAGTAGTCGGGCGGTTGCATCCGAAGTTGTGGTACGTGTGCTTCGAGAAGAGTCCATTCTGGAAGCAGCGGATGATGTCCTCATCGGTGATATTGGCGATGGTGGTGCGCATCTCAAAGAAACACCGGGTGTAGGACCTCAGGGTCTCGTTCATCTCCTACTTGACCTGGGACAGATCGTGGCGAGTGTCTGCTCTTATCATGGATCCCTGGAAGTTGTCGATGAAGGCCCGCTTGAGGTCCTCCCAGGAGTCGATTGAGTTTGGCTTGAGGCTTTCAAGCCAAGTGAGGGACGCGGATTCCAAAGCTACCAGGAAGTAGAGTGCTTTGGTAGAGTTGGATCCCCCTGAGACCTTGATGGCAACGGAGTAGCACCGGATGCACTGGTGCGGGTCCTGCTTGCCGTCGTACTTGGGGATTCCGACTGGTTTAAAATCCTTGGGATATGATTTTTCAGTGATGTTGGAGGTGAAGGTGGGGAAGCGGTCGTCGTCGTCGTCGTCGTGGTACCTGTCGGGACGGTCCTTCCTCCTTGCCTCAATGATGCGCCATGCGTCGCGACCATCATTGATCTTCTGCCTGAGATCGATCGTGGGAGCATCGTGAAGGCTGGCCTCGAGTGGAGCTTGGCCTTGAGGCCTTGCGTCACGATGGTTGCGAGGTAGGCGAGTAGATTGTTGTACTTCTTGTTCAATGTTGCCACGCGCGGACTGGTGGCCCTCGTTGTGCTGGCGATTGTCGTTCCTCCGGTTCCCGGGGCCTCCTCCAAGGGTGCGACTGATCTGCACAGTATCACCATGGCGCTCGGACCTCGAGGGCAAGTTCCGAGTGGAAGACACTGGATGTTTCCCATCGAGTTGCACGAGTGCGCACTGGGTTAGATACTGCAGCCTTTGTATCTGAGGGTTGGGTAGTAGTTGTTGAGCTAGGAGCGCTGCTTCTGCAATGGCGCCAATCGGTGCACGATACTCCTGATCTGCGGCTACTGCAAAGGCGGCGTTGAGGTTCCTTTGGTACATTGGATTGCGAGCGCGGTTTTCCGCGTTCCGCCTGCGCTGGGCGCGCTTGGCATTCTTCAACCGTCGGATCCTTCTGTGCTCCTCGTTCTCATCCTGGGGGGCATCTGTTGTAGGCTCGTCGGCAGACACGTCCGCGAGTAGTTCATCGTCGTACTTGGAACCCGGCTCGTCGTCATCTGCGTTACGAAGGGAGGCCATGTAGACTTGACGATCCGGCGAGTTGTTAGCCGTATGGTTGTACTCGATAGCTTTGTGCTACCATCTCCCTCTTTCGAGATGGGAGAGAGAGGTTTGCCCTCCTGGAAGGGCAGCTCCTGCGTGAAGGCCACAAGGCGGGAGTCGTATTAGAGTAGTTCAGAGAGCTCTAAGCCCTTCCAGTACACGACACGACCTTGCGGCATGGATGTTATGGATAAACCCAGGTGACTACCCGAAAAGGAATCGAGATGGTCATCAGGTTGCGACTTGTTGTCGAGAACGGGGGCCTCCCGATAAGCGGTGGCTCCCTCGTTTTCGAATCCTCCTCGGCTCTGGCATGAAGGTGTGATATAGATCAATGAGTACTCTTCGTTGGAGCCCGAGTGGTTGTTGAAAACGGCCCCCCCGACAGGAGGTGGCTCCCGCGTCCTCGAGCTTGAGCAAACAATCTAAGTCCTCCTCCAAGTCGGACAGGGACTTGGATTGTGTGGTCCCCTCAGATCGGTTTGAGTCCGAACCGACTAGTTCTGGTAAACCACGAGTGGAAGTCGCGTCGAAAATGGACATCGTTTTGATCTGCTGGACTAGATCGGGGAGCAGCAACTCGTCGAGGTTGTCAATGAACTCATCGAGGTCGCTGCGTCGAGTTGGTGTAGGGGTCTCCGGCTTCCTGGATTCGACTAGGTGGCTGTTGAAGCCACCCGAATCGTTGGCAACGCAGATCCAGGAACCGAAGATGATAGTCGTGCCCTCGTCGAGCACGGCGCAGGTGAAGTTGAATGATACTATCGAGTTCTCCGGAGGATCTTCGATGAGCCCCCCTACCTGGCGCGCCAGCTGTCGGTGTTTTACCGCAACGCCCACTAAGGGATATCCCCGAGGTGGTGAGTTTGTAGGTAGGGTGTCGCCGAGATCAGGAACTCGAAGGTGCAAGGAACACAAAGTTTAGATAGGTTCGGGCCACCGAGGGCGTAATACCCTACGTCCTGTGTGGTTGTATTGCCTTAGGTGGTGATTGGGTGATCTCCTGTTTGGAGGGGGTCCCTGCCCACTCTTATATAGTTTGAGGGGACAGGGCTACAAGGAAATCCTAGTCGGATACGAGCCCAGGACTCCTACCCGAGTACTTTCGGATAGTTTCCTATCGTCTCCGACTAGTTTTACTACTGTAAGAGTAGTTCTACTATGCTATAAGTAGTTACAATAGAAGTAGGGCGTGGACCATGTCCCATCCCTTATCTTAGGATATGTACGCTATGTGCACAGTCCCGTGGGCCCGGGTCTGACCGGGTGTGACAAGACGCAATATAGGTGACACGTTTTTTCTGCGTCACTAATAATTTCTAGATACGTCACTAATATGCTTTTCCGGCATAGTGAAATAATAAGAAATAGAAAGGAAAAAAGTTTTAACCTTTGGGGGTAAGGGCCCGCCAGGCTCGACCCATAGGGAGCCCACTCATAGGCTCAACCCAAGGCGAGCCTAGCAGGCCCGAACCCACACCCGAGAGGCGTGGCAACAACGAGTCAGAGGCGCGTAGAGAGAGTTTTCTGGAATTTCAAAGCTGCGAGCTAGGCTGGGAGACCTTGCGTTGGCGAGATGGGACTAATCCCACCTTCTGTTGTGGCGGCGCCTGCACTACTCCCGCTCGACGCTGCTAAAACTATAAATAGGCCGCTCATTTCCGATGCCCATCAACGCAACGACGCCCTCACGAATATGAGCCATTTTGATTACCTTCTTCCCATTCTCATTAGGATCCAGAGAGTACGATGCCCGATCATGCCCTTTGTATATATATTTCTAAACATATTTAACAGACTTGATGCTACAACAGATCTCAACATTTTTGTAGCAATTATACCTCATTAGTAGACTGGATTGTAAGGAACCACTCACCAGTTATCCAACCATTCATTTCGTACCTTCACTTTCTGCCCATCTTTTCGGCTTCTGTATATTAGATAAGAGTTATTTTCGTGTTATGTGGTATCACTGAACTACCGAAGATAGCGGAAGTGACAGTGCCTATCCACTATGCATGGACGGTCCTTGTTTAGAATCCTACATGGACCATGCATCATATGTTTGCAAATAAGCTTATACAACTCAGGGTACTTTTTCTTGTCTAGAAGTTCAGCTGAAATATATTTATCAAAATTATCAGGATTCTTTAACTTACTCTCAGGTTGCATAACCAGCAGAAAGTGCTCGTGTGGCAGGCCCCTCTTTTGAAAATTTATTACATGTATTTGTCGGTGTTTTACCACCACGCCCACCGAGGGATACCCTAGAGGTGGTGAGTTTGTAGGTAGGGTGTCGCCGAGATCAGGAACACGAAGGTGCAAGGAACACAAAGTTTAGATAGGTTCGGGCCGCCGAGAGCGTAATACCCTATGTCCTGTGTGGTTTGTATTGCCTTCGGTGGTGATCGGGTGATCTGATGTTTGGAGAGGGCCCCTGCCGCCCTTATATAGTTTGGAGGGACAGGGTTACATGGAAGTCCTAGTCGGATACGAGCTCAGAAGTCCTACTCGAATATTTTTCAGGTAGTTTCCTACTATCTCCAACTAGCCCTGACGAGATCCCGACGAGTATTCGACAAATCTACCGATTAATATGGAGGGTCCGGTTTTAACACAGACGACGTATGGGATCGGAGCGTCTTTGCGAACTGTACATTCAATGCTCATGCGACTGTTTTTTGTCGTCCAAAACGGAACCCTATCATAAAGGGTTTTCTAAATCCTTTAAATATGGCCCCACGTTGGTGTGGCGCGCCACATGCGGATTTCGTGCACCTAGTGATTAATCTCAACTTTTTTCTATATATAAGGCCTAGGACACTCCCAAGTTCCAACACGTACTCACACTCTCAAGCCAAACCTCACAGAAAGAATTTCTGCTCGAAGCGAGAGAGATGTGCGGTGGCGCCATCATCGCCGACCTCATCCCGGTAGCGAAGCCAGACCGCCGCTCGCCGGTGAGCCATCCCTGGCCAGCCAAGAACAAGAGGCCATGGAGTGGCCATGGTGACGACGACTTCGAGGCAGCCTTCGAGGAGTTCGATGGCGATTCTGAGGAAGACGCGTTCGAGATGGATGACATAGACAACGACGCCGTCAAGGAAGAGGTGTTGGCGCCGTTCGGCTTCAGGCCGCTCTCTCCCCTGTTTCCTCACGGTGAGGCGACCTTTCCGTGGAGGTTTGCAGTCCGGTTGATGAGCTGGGAAAAGATAACCCCATTCTACGTCATATGGGTGAAAATTAGTGACATCTGTTCTTGGGCCTCAGGGCGCCATGGCAAGAACACCTCGAGGCTGGAGGCGAAGCGGCGACCGGGGAGAGGCGCGAGGCAGTACCGCGGCGTGCGGCAGCGGCCGTGGGGCAAGTGGGCGGCCGAGATCCGCGACCCCGTGCGCGGCGTCCGCGTCTGGCTCGGCACCTTCCCTACCGCCGACTCCGCCGCGCGCCGCCTCCGCGGCGCCAAGGCCAAGCTCAATTTCCCGTCGTCCCCACCGCCAGACCGCAAGAGACGCCGCCGTGCCAGTGCCAACGCAAACGCCAGCGCAGTCATCACGAACTGCCCGCCAACCGTGAGCTATGCCGCGGCGGCGCCTGGAGTTGTGCGCGAGCCAGGCGGCGCCAAGAAACCGCCGGCAAACGGCGAGGCCACGCAGGCGCTGCCTTTGCCTCCTTCCGCGGTGTGCGCCAGCACTGACGGCCAGGAGGCGTTCGACCCGTACGACTTGTACGGCGAGCTGGCCTCGTACTTCAGCTGTGACGGCGCGTTTGAGCCGCTGGAGAGCATGCTCACTGGCAGCGTCGCTGCGGTGGAGCACGGGGCCATATCACTGTGGAGCTTTGGCGACGACGGCTCGCTCTGCTTTTGATGCCGCGAAGCTGTCACGCCACCGTGGCATGCTTCTTGTTCCTGTATAGTTTTCAGTTGCCTGTACATAGGTCATGCTCACAGTGCCAGTTGTGATTCCAAGCAATTACTTGTGCTGAAATTACCGGCGTGGCATGATGTAAAGCAATGTTGAATTTACGCCATCACTAGTAATGCTTATGCAGCTAGCTCTTCCAATAGCTAATCGACTGAGTAATTAGCTTCCTCTTTCCTTCTTTTTCTTTTTTTTTTTTGGAATACACGGGAGATCTGGGCATCTTTGTATTATAGAAGAGAGATTATATTGTTACACAACCGCGAGCCATCATGATGGCCGCTAATGAGTCCTTGAAGCTTACAGCAAACAATGGCCCAAAGCCTCGATCTAGGCCTAGTAAAAGACTGGAGACAACCAACAAGGTTCTTGGCACCCGCCGTTACCCACATGTCTGATTCATGCTTGATTTTCTGAAGAATTTGTGAATGGACTTCCCCTTTCCTTCTAAATATTACCCCCTTGATTTGCCGTATGCATGGCCTGCTTCCTAGTCTTAGTTGGATAAAAAAAAGTTTACGCTCTGCTATAGCTGATAAAATTAAAATCAGTTTAGCTCCTCCATATAATACTGAAAGTCGCCTAATATACTACAGTAATACTCAAAGTCAGAATTAATTAGCACTTTTTATATATGTTAATTAAAGTGATGATGTTAAAGAGCTGCGGGTGTCTGGTCCTATGTAGCAAGTTGAGTTAGTTTAGCATTAATTTTTCGTATCGAAGCATCGATCAAAAGCGATGCTTATAGCTGATAACTACGGTCCCATGAAAGATACCCGCATCATCTATTGTTTTCTACCACCTAGCTTGGGTAGGCAGCCGCAATACCGTGTTCCATGACACAAGAGGAAGGCGCTGGTTTCGGTGAGACCCAAGAGCCAAGTCCCCGAGATTGGATATATACTAGTCAATTTGCATCACAATGCATTGCACCGGTATGAGTATTGTTTCAGTACTGTGCCAGCATCCATTTTAACCATAATCCTGTATTTTTCGCCTATACTAGCATAATACCCCTGCAGCCATGCTAATGCTATGGTGACATTTGGGGACTGGAATCAAACAAACATAAAGCACTCATATTTATATAATCAATTATAGGATGAAAAAGGTTTGGAGCGTTACCACATTATTAATTATGTAAAGAAAACATCAACATAAACAGAGTGGTTTTTGAACAAATAAAGGCTGAAAACATCATATTTCCAAGTTGAAATGAAATCACCAAAGCCAGAGGACCCAGACTCTCTTCGGCTGATCGATGCAGTGGAGCAAAGTAGGAGAAACCTAGAGCATTATTATTAGTAATACTAAGGCTGAGGTCAAATCCTGGAGAGAAGGTAGAGCCGCAGCGGAGCCCGGACAGCTCAGTGTCGCACAACGCTAGGCAATCCTTCGCCCCCAAAGTTCATCATTATACACACCATGTCTGTAAAGGGGTAACTTATTTATTCCTACCTTGGATGCAGGGGGATTCAACTTGTAACTCTTAATGTTTCTTTGGTACTTTCATGAAATGATTGGCCTATGTTATTCCTACCTTGGATGCAGGGGGATTCAACTTGTAACTCTTATGTTTCTTCGGTACTTTCATGAAATGATTGGCCTATGTGTTGTTTGCTTGTTCACTGTTATTAACTTCTTTAATTTGCTTGTTCACTACTGTTATTAACTTCTTTAATTTGTCAAGCAAGTACCCTAGCAAGGTTGTTGTGTGTCTATGGTAGTTACAACTTGTTTGCAGACTGTTCGTGTATCATATGAGAATGAAAGGAAATTAAAGTCTACAGCTTTTATTATTTTTGCATAGAATATGAAGTAGATCAGGCTATCTAGATGTGCAAATAAACTATGGTTCAATTAGTGTCTGCACACATCCACAAGAGTTTTGCAATTTAGAGCCAATCCTCGCAGAACTGCTCTAAGAAGGTAACAACATAGAACTTGCAAGTGTAAAATACAAAAACGTAAAGGAGACGGTTAATGAGGATGCAAACTCCGCACAATGATTTTATCCGTGGTATTGATTAGTAAATATTACCCTTCGCCTCCCCTTTGGTTTTGGATGGCAAGGATACATTTTTTTTTTTTGAAGGAGATCACTCTGCTTATATTGAAAGCCATAAGGTTCGGTACATCCAACTGGGGACACCAGTTTAGCAAACAGATCCAAAGCGAAGCTACAAGCACGCGAACGAGAACAGAAAAAGGAAAATCAAAGAACAGCAATGTCCGAAGTCGTCGCTTGTAGGGGTATGTAGTTGTGCAGCCAGCTCTGCAGCTTCTCGACACCTTCCGTCAGCTTTTCTTGATCAGTTGGCTTCAGTAGCCGGCACCACTTCTGCACAAAAGATAGACCAGTGTAAATGATGTCAACTGGGTTGCTCGGGAAGGTCTTTTCAATCGCCATTTTATTTCAGGCTTTCCATAAAGACCAAGCAAATCCTGCAAAAAGGAGAAAACCAAGGCGAGCATTTGTTTTAAACATCTTGGAGAGTCTGCCCCCTGCAGATCATCCAAAGATTTTGGGATCGTTTCCACCCAAAAGCGTTGCCCAAGCTATTCCAAACAAAGCGCGCTAAAGAGCAAGAAAAGAAAATATGTTTAGTGGTTTCCTGCTTCCCACACAGACGACAGAATGGATCCGCTTCCATCCTCTTCTCTTCAAAGCAACAACCGACTGCAATTTGTTATGCGAGAGCTGCCAGAGGAAGACCTTAATTTTTAGGGGTAGTTTCGTTTTCCACAAGTTTTCAGAGTTCATCACCCCCCCCCCCCCCCCCCCCCCCCCGCCCCCTGTGGGTGATGAATCTGTACAGACTTTTAGTGGTAAAGCTCCTGGACCTGTCTAGGGACCATTCAGCATCATCATGTGTGGGCAGGTCAAGGAGTACAGGTTGCAGGAGGGACAGTAAGTGATCTAGCTCCCTTGCCTCACTTTCAGTCAAACTCCTCCTGAAATCAATAGACCAAGCACCATCAGAGTAGCAGTCTGCCACCAAGACATTCGGATCTCTGCACATGGCGAACAAAGTGGGGTACTGGATTTTAAGGGGGGTATCCCTACCCAGGAATCCAGCCAAAAGTAGGTCTACCTACCATTTCCCACTTTGTGAATTGCCCCCCACTTAAAGAGGTGTTTCACCTTATGTAATCCTTGCCATAACTGGGATGATCCCTGTGGGTTTGAGTAGAAAAAGGATCCATGCCTCATGTATTTTGCTTTTAAGAGCTTATACCAGACCTCATCTGGTTGTTTTAGGATCTTCCAAATCCACTTAGTCAAAAGATACTCATTCATGATTTTAGTATTGATATGCCCACACCACCTTGGTCTTTCGGCCTACTGAGCATATCCCAGCTTGTCATGTGATATTTGAAAACTTCTTGTGCACCTTGCCAAAAGAAGTTCCACCTGTCCATCTCATTGTGAAAGCCTTTAGGTAGAAGATAAAATCCCATGGTGTAAATCAGGAGGCTGGAGAGACAGGAATTAGTTAGCACCAACTTCCCACAAGAGGACAGATGTTTCCCCTTCCATGGGTCAAGTTTCTGTACCATCTTCTGCTTAATATGAGTGAAAGCTGAGGATCTCAACCTTCAGTCCGCAATCGGGATGCCCAAGTATTTCATTGGCAGTCCCCCATGTTGCAATTCAGCATGTTGCTAATTTCTCTTTCTCCCTTTGGTCCATTCCAAAGCCATACACATCGCTCTTGTGGTAGTTTATTTTAAGTCCCGAAAGCCATTCAAAGCAGTACAGGATAAGCTTGAGGTTCACTACCGACTGTTCTGATCCATCGATCATTATTACTGTATTGTCAGCGTACTGTATGTGCGATATCCCCCCTGGGATAAGGTCAGCCAGGATGCCAGTGATGTGTTGCTTTAGGACAGCCTTGTCTGGGAGGGCACTAAGGGCGTCCGCTACTATATTGAACATAAGAGGGGACAATGGGTCGACTTGATGAAGCGCCTGGTATGTTCTAAAGTATCCACCTCTCTGGCCATTGACATTCACACAAACTCTGCCTCCCTGAACTGTTTCCATCACCCATTTTTGCCTCTCATGACCTTTTCCAAGAAGTTCCATCTCACTTTATCGTATGCTTTTTCAAAGTAAATCTTAAGGATAAGACCCCTCTTCCCCTTAGATTTCAATTCATGGACCACCTCATGTAAAATGAGAACACCTTCCAAAATATTCCTCCATTTGACAAAACCAGTCTGATTGCCCCCAATCAGCTTGGCGACCAGGGGAGTGAACCTGTTTGTAAGCACCTTAGTGATACCTTTGTAATCCACGTTCAATAGATAAATGGGCCTATATTATTTTATAGTATTTGCCTCCACCACTTTAGGGACCAAAGTGATCACACCATAATTCAGCCTTTTGATATCCAACCTCCCTAGGTGGAGATCATGGAACAACATCATGTAATCATCCTTGATAGTGGGCTAGAATGACTTGAAGAATTGGACACCAAACCCATTTGGTCCAGGAGCAGAGTTAGATTTCATTTCAAAAATAGCAGATTTCACTTCTTCTTCGCTGAAAGGTTTAACCAACTCCACATTGTCTGCATCAGAGAGCCCCCCTCTCCCCTGCCAGAAATTAGGAGCCAGTTTCAACGCACTCTAGGCCGTAGAGCCAAATAAGGATTTGTAGAAGTCAGTGGCATGTGCCATAATTTCCTCTTGGCTTTTGATCTCCCCATGATCAGTATCAAGAGAGATAATAGGATTCTTTCTTCTTCTCCCATTGGCAAATTGGTGAAAGAAGTTTGTGTTGGAATCTCCTTCTAGAAACCAAACCAGATCCCCTCTCTGCTTCCAATGTATCTCCTCTTGCTGATAAAATCTGCTCTAGTGTGTTCTCCAGCTCATATCTTTTCACCTATTGGTCATCTGAAAGCTTCCCAGCCTCAGCCTCCTTGTCAATGGCCTCTAGCTGAGATAAAAGGTCAGCCCTGACCTTTTTCTTTTCCCCAGCTTGTTTGATCCCCCAACCTTTTAGGAATTTTCTGGTAGCTCCTTAGCTGTCATGCCAGGCATCAAGGGAGTAATGATTAGCAGATCTTCTACCCTTATAATCCTGCCATTTGTTTGCAACAAGGTCGTTTAACTATGGTTCCAGGAGCCATCTGTTTTAAAAAAAGAAGTATCTTGGCCGAGGAGCTCCATGCTCCCCCGAATCCAGGATAACTGGTGCATGGTCAGAACCTACCCTGGTTAAGCACCAGGCACTGCAGTGAGGAAACCTCTCCTCCCATTGAGTGGAAACTAGAAATCTGTCTAAGTTTACCAAAACTGGGTCAGACTGTTTATTGGTCCAAGTAAATTTGGACCCTGATCTCTTGATCTCCCTCGGCTGGTGGCCCCCCAATGAAGTTGTTGAAGAGATCCATGAGGGACTGATCACAATTAGTGGAGCTCTTCTCACTGGAATCTAAGTTGAAGTCACCACCTATTACCAGAGGTAGAACACCGCTATGACAGATAGAATGCAACTCCTCTATAAAACAGTCTGAAATGTCATGCTGAGCTGGTCCATAGACACAGACCATTGCCCACCTGAAATTAGTCAATCTGTTTCTCACTGTCATCTGGATGCAGAACTCTCCCATGGAGCATGCTTCCATCTCAAGGGAATCCACCTTGATCCCTAATAAGATGCCTCTAGACTTTC
The DNA here is from genome assembly GCA_032594955.1 of Panicum miliaceum. Classification (NCBI taxonomy): domain Eukaryota; kingdom Viridiplantae; phylum Streptophyta; class Magnoliopsida; order Poales; family Poaceae; genus Panicum; species Panicum miliaceum. Next base: position 21,905,158 of record CM064059.1, on the reverse strand, counting down.
CTCGTGCTGGGAGCCATCTCCAGGTAAAATTTAAACCACCAGAGATTTCTTGCAATAAGCTCGGAGGGAACTCCTCTTTTACTGTCTCCTGTAACCGAACAACATCTATTCTTTCCTGAAAAATATGCTCTCTTACTTGTCTTCTTCTAGCCAACTTCCCCAGACCCCTCACATTCCAAATCATGATCCTCATTTCTTCCTACTTCTAGTCTTTGGGCCTGAGGCCCTAGGAATAGCTTTAACGGTATTAATAGACTCACTATTAGCCACCCCAGCAAAGTCCCTACAAGTATTATCAATATCCCCCATGGCTAAGTCTTGCAGGTCACTCTCATTCTGGGGGGCAGATTTGCATTTAACTCTAGCTAAGTACTCCATGTAAATAGCTTGAGCAAGACCAGCCCTAAGTAATTCCTCAGCTTTAAACAAATTAATCTGCTCATCAAAATCATCTACCTCCAAGTCTAAATCACTTAAAACTTTCCTAAGATCAGCATTAGGAGTGGAATTTAGAACTGTAAAGGGATTGTTGGAGGATATACTTGAAGAAACATTGTCCCTCTCCTTAGCTCTCTGCATGGCTTTTGTTGCAATGGGGATCCCATCTCTTGGAATTCTCGAGCTTGCCCTGGTTGCAATAATCACCCTCCTCCTCTGGGTGGATCTGCTCTTCTTCTTCTTGGGTGCTGGAGAGACCCAGCCCTGGGAACTTTCATCTTCTGTAGATAGGTTCACCGGATTGTTGTCCATGAGGTCTTCCTCCTGAGTGAGTTGAGCAGATTCCTCATCCACAGCATCCACTTTAAGAAGAGGCCATTTTGCAGCATCTAGGAGATAGGGTCCCTGAGGATTATGCACTAAGATTTTACCAGCAGGGATTTTAGAGTCATCCCCAGGGCCCTTGGTCACCAGCTCTCCTGGTCCATCCTAAGAGAGTTGTTGGCTATTGATAGGCTGTTCCTCAGACGGACCCTCCAATTGGTTGGTGGAATCAGAAGCATCACCCCCAGACACCATAATTTCCTGGGCAGCAGCCACCTTGGTTGATTTCTGAAATTCCTGAGTCAAGTCCAAATCCATCTCAGAGGAGCCCCCAAGTATGTTGACAGCATCAGACATGTCACCCCCAGAATCCAAGTTTTCCTGGGCAGCAGATTTTGGTAGTTCCTAACTGTCCACATCCTCCTCAGGAAGCTGTTCAGAAAAGTCCACAGGCTAGGGGTCCCCATCAGGAGTGCCATGCCTGATCAGATCCTCCACACTATCATCTTGGGAATCTTCCTGATTGGCTTCACCAAGTCTATCATTTGTTTTGTCAGCATTTCCAGCCTCTCTCCCTTTAAAGCTGTTTCTATCCCTGTCCTGGTTTTGTCCACCATTCCTCCCCTGTTTGTCATTGGAATCCCCTTGGCTCAAGTGATCCTCTCCAGTGTAAGAGTTTCTGTTTTGACCTCCTTCAGCCTAAAATTTTATCTCATACCCAATTCCATTGAAGAAGAATTCAACAAATCCTCTCAGCTTGGTAGGGTCACTGCAATTAACTCTCACCCTCACTAGTTCATCTCTCAACATACTGAACTCATCCACCTTGATGCGCTCAGCCACTAAGGATGCAATTTCTTTGATTATCTCCACTTCTCTGGCAAAGCTAGGCACTCCAGTAATTCTGATCCAGATGGATTGGAGCACAGAGGATGCTGCAGGGTCAATGTCAAATTTAGAAATCTTAACCCTTAGACCATACAGCGCTAACACAACCCCAGATAGCTTGGAGAAAGTTTCCAGTGATCCTTGGTTAGGGAAGACAACCCTGAATTCATCTCTGGTTACTTGCATCACCTGGAAGTCCCAATCAGCTTTCACCAGATTTTTATGTTCCTCCTCGAGCTTCTCCTCAGTAGTTTCACCCTCTTGAACTACAATCAGACCACTGAATTTGGCTGCACCCCCTTTGTCAGAAATTTCCATAGAGTAGAACCCCTGGCCAGGAATGCCAAAGCCAAACATCATGAGTTTCCTCTTGTGGATGTTAGCACACTCAGCGGCCATGTGGCCAACTTGCTTACATTTGTAGCAAATCGGATCGTTTGTGCAGTCAAGCTGGTGATGACCTACTTCTGTGCATCTGAAACACTTGGAAGTCTCATCAAATTTGTGGGCCCCCTGAGAAGGATTCGGGTTATCCCCTTTGCCTCGGCCCAAATCCTTCCTCAGATCGCGAGAGCGAGAGTCATCCCCCACACCAAATTTCTTCTGAGGCGCAGCAGCCCGGGATTCCTCATGGGCACGCAGGTGGTAGGCTCCCCTGCCTCCATCCTCGCGAGATCGCTCCCTTCGCTCAAAGCCCCCTTGGAACTGATCTCCATTCCTCTGATGATCCCGGGAAGCAAATCGATCCTCACCCGATCTATTGCCTGTGCCACGCTGGAGTTTGAAGCGGAGATCCCTTTCCGTGTTCCTCTCCGGCTCGAGCAAAACGTCTTTATCCATCCAATCATCACGCTCCACCCTACGCTTGGAAGGTCTCGTCGGTGGCGGCGGCGGCGGGTGGCGAGCCATCTCGCCTCCGCTTCTGACGGCCTGCGCGAAGGAGTAGGTCAGCCACACGACGCACCCTTCTCGCTTTCCACCTGTACCTCTGGATGTCGGCCCGACTTGCTGGGTACCAATCCCTTCTGCCGCGCTTGCCTTGGAAATCCACACCCACCGTGCCCCCGAAGGCCTCATTGGAGTGGGCGTGAATTTCCCCATGGGTTAGCCCCATCACTGTAGCAACCAGGCCGTCTCGGGTTCGGGTCGGGCTCGGCCCCGTTTGAACTCCCCTGTTCCCCTCTTGGTCACTGGGCGTTCGAGGCTTCCCCTGCAACACGATCGACTCTACGATCCCCCTCCCTGGGGATTTTCGAGATTGCTTGCTCCAAATCCAACGCCGCAGCCTCCAAATCCAAGCAGTTTCTACTTGAAGACGATCCAAACAGATGGAGTTTGATTTCGGAAGCAAGCTTTTCACGCTTCATCCTACGACTCCATGCCGTAGAAGGAGGAGGTGGTCGTCGTCCCGGAGGAGCCGAACCACCTCGCAGGGGAGGGAAGTCCGTCTCGAAGAAGGGAGGAGGTGGGGGAGCACTCACCGGCGAGAACACCGCGGAATCCACGCCGCCAAGCCGCGAGGGAGGCGGACCCCCCCGTAACGCAGGCTGCCGCGTCCTGCCTCTGAAACGCACCTCCCGCCTGAGCGTCAAGCATGGGCACCACGTGTGGGGGCCCTCCCCTCGCCGGGAAGGAGGGCGCGGCCCATCGCTCGCGCAACCGCTCAGCCCCATCTCGCCGACCTCCTTCAGTGAAAACTACCACTGAAAGCGCGACTTGCGGCTCCGAATCTCCGATCCGCCACCCTCGTCGTCTTTCAACGAACATGGTACAAGATGGATCTGCGGTGGCGTCACGCGGGTGGAAACTAGATGGGAGCAAGAAGCAATGAGCTCGATGGCAAGGATACTTTGAAAACAACCAATGCGTGCATTATATATTGAAAAACATCCAATGCATTATCCGATCATTCTCCCTGGAATAAGCACTCTGTAGGAGATATATAATCTCCTGCAACATCCGTCGAAGTCCAATATAGCCGAGAAAGGTTTCATTTGTTGAACTGCGAGAGATGATTACCGAAACTGCACATTTTCACATGGGGAGCATGCTTATTAAGGACAATAATATTGTTGTAGTAACCTAACCCAGAGCAGCATAGCAAGACAGTGAACGCGTAGACACATAGTTTTGCAAAAGAAAAGAAAAATAAGGTTAGTGAACACGCTGGCAGACATGAACCTGTCAGAAGATGTAGACCATGCGTGGTGACGACATTGTTCTCCCTAAAAATTTGTTTGTGTATCCATATCCAACAAGCTCTAACTCCGTGCAGTGAAAATCAAGAAAGAAAAAAAAAAGATGCGTTTTGGGTATTAGAAACAGGCCAGTAAGGTCCTCCATAATATATATCTTGAGTGATGCCCAAAACAAGAGAGGGAGGATCACTCCTCCCATTGCAACTAGCGAAGCCAGTTTCTAGCGGTGCCAGCAAAATAGGAAGCGGCGCACCTAATATATTATTTCTAAGTGGTGGTGCTACGAACCACGTTCGCGTGTGAGGAAGGGAGAGCCGAAGAGGACACGTTAGAGAGCAAGAGGAAAGCGTGCGAATCTATTTTTTATTTTTTTTATTACTATGCGGATCCCACGAAACAATGATATTGATTCATGTATATATAAAATACCGCAACTATGCAGGATTTGATGCCCTTTTCTTGACGTGGTGGTCCAATTTTTTTAGCATCACTCTCCACTGTGGAGGGTATAAGAGTCGACTGACGCCCGAACAAATAAATACAGCTCCTGCCGCCGCCATCTGCGCACGTACCCGATTAGATCGGATCGTGATGCCCGCAGCCGCAGCAGCTCCGCCGCCGGACGATGACGCGGCCTCGCCCCGTTGGCACGACCTCCCGTTGGATCTTGTCGGCGACATCGCGGGCCGCCTCCACGCCGCCACCGACTACGTCCGCTTCCACTCCGTCAGCCAGCCCTGGCGCCACACGCTTCCGCCCACGCCGTGTCGCCCCGCGCCCCCGCCTTCCTGCCGTGGCTCCTCGCGCAGCGCGACGCCAGCGGCCACCGGAATGCTCGCTGCGTCTTCTCCTCCAGGTCCAGCCGTCGTGCCGCTGCCGCCACCGAGATACGTGTTCGTGACAGGAGATGGGTGGTCAGTGCCGACGATGGCACGGCCGCCTGCTGGATCGCCGGCGCCGCTTGCCCCGACCCCGAGTCTGGCAGCCTCGGCGACCCTCTGACGGGATCCGCATCAGCAGCCATCCCGCTGCCTCGGTGTCAAGATGAGATGAAGTCATGGGAGAAGCGTGCGGTCGGCGATCTCCGGCGATGGCACCATCATTGTGTATGCCTATGGTCCCGTCAATACGCCGTATTTCATGGGCGACTCCTTCCACGTGGCGCTTTTGCATCCCGGCGACGCCGCGTGGACGTCCGCGCAAAGGAACGGTGTCTCCATTTATAGAGACGACAGGGATTGCTGCTGCGTCGCGTATCGCGACGGCAGGATCGTGCTATGCGCCGGGAGCTCGTGGAGGCTCTTGCCGGCGCAGGCCAAAGCTGCCGCCGGTGGTAGCCAGACGCGGTGGATGCCACACGAGCCTACCAGTTGACGGTTCAAATCTTTCAATGGTATTTTACAGGACAGCGAGATTTTAGTGGTATTTTCGGATGTATGGATCTTCTTATGCTACGAGACCAATTTTCCCGCCGTACAAGCGAAGGCTGACGTGTGGGGCCGGGAAACAAGATTGGTTACGGCGTGGCGGCAGCCGTCTGGGCCAAAGGCCCAAAGCGGCTTTGTTCAGTTGAGACGGCTACTCGCTTACTCTGCTCCGGTCCGTAAGTCCGTCGTCGTATCGTATGAAGCGCGCCTCAGCAGACGAACGCTAGTGTTGGTTTCTTTCAAGCAAAAAAAAAAAAATCTTTTCTCCATGGCGTATCCGTATTTCGTTGCTTCAGACCACAGAATTACTAATACCGTCAGTACTGATCATAACACAAAATACAGCAACAATGATAAATAAGATCGCCACAGGCAAGACCACATTCCTCTCCACTACCATCAATGTTCTCATTTACAAAGGTTTAACAGCACAGTTCAAAAGATGAAACACACAAGCGCTGCATCCAACCTCAATCGACAACAGATTCCTCCAGCCTGTAGGACAGCATGAGCAAGCCTGTAGGCACATACCTACTCCGGAACTACCAGAACTACAAACATCCGAAGTGTCGTCATATTTGACCTCCAGAAGGGACGAGTTCGGCACACCACATCAATAACGAACATGTGAAGTTTCTGGGCCACTGGCAAACAAGTGCTTCGCCAAAACGGGCTGATTTTCAGATGAGTACAGGCTGTAGAGAAAACCGTAATGAAATTTAGCAAAAAGTCATAGTGATACTCCACAGTAATTGTGTGTCATCTACAAGTAGTCAGCAGAGCAAAAGGTGCATTGTAGCTGCACATGCCAATTTAGAAAGTAGAATTAGGATCTTATGAACACCATGAATTACCAAATGAAGGGGCAACAAAAACCAGTTAGAAATGAAGATAATGAAGGTGATGGTGTGCTTGAAAGCACATTATTTGATCCTATTATGCTTTATTAGTGGGATGTAACTGCATTTTAAGAGTATATGGACCTAAATGACATTCGAAGCTAAGTTTACAGGTTTAGTTATGCATTTTGAGAGTAAATGGACCTAAATGACACCCGAGGCTAAGTTTAGGGAGAGCTGCAATTTAAGAGACACAGCCGAACAAGTTTAAAGACCAGCTATGCATTTTACTCTCTTTCTTCATGTCTTGGGTTTTGAGTTGTACATCTTCAACACCTTGTCTGCCAAATGGTATCGAAGCTGGAGTTAAAGTAAAAGTGCAAACTATTCTGGGCATGCTTCCTCTTATACATCAGAGACGGGAAGCTGACCAAGCTAGATCAGCTCCTCCTCTCTCCTGCAATCCTATCCTAAAAACACAAAGATCATTATTATAACCATTACAAAGTAAGCAACCAAACAAAACACACCATGTTTCTAGTTTCTACAGAACATGCTAAGCTTGTCGCTTGTCAGTTTCCTTCTTCAGTTCTTCCCCATGCTAACAGCAGCGTGGAGGCTGCTCCAGTCGATCCCACCCTCTATCGGCAGTGTCCTCTGTCTCTGATCTTCTTGGTTCTTTGTTTTTCTGATCAAGCACGTCACAGCAAAACCATTATGTGGTCAATTCTTGCATTCTCTACTATTCATAAGCTGTAAGACAATTCAGTATTGAACATGACTTACTTCTCCATATTCAGTTTCTCCATGACCTGCCAGGTAAGCCTGGGGCCTTCATCTAGGCCTTCGCATACCAATTCGCCATTCTCATCAGTGTAGCAGACGATTCCCATGTTCTTGTCCTCATAAACCTGATAAATAAGTTCCAGATCAGAAAAGAACAACAATATTTTGGATGTTCATGCTCACTACAGGTCACATCTTGAAAACAATAGGTATATACCTTGTTGATCTTGCCAGTGAAGCTGACAGAGTTGATGCTTTTCTTCGATTCAGAACTTGAGCAGGCATCAATGGAGGCTCTGATCATCGTCGTCCTTAAAGTCTTCCTCCTCTGAACAACGGTTGCAGTAGATGAAAGGCCGTAGCACCTCAATGCAGCCATGAATGATGGGGTTGGAGGAGAGTTGGCGTTGCAGCAACCATAGAAGTAATCATGGGGTTGATGTCATCGAAGTGGCCATTAGTGGTGATGGTGGTGGTGGATATAGTTTTATACAAGCATGTTAGGTCAATGAAAGGCCTGGTGAAGACGATGATTGGTTACTTGATTAGGTGGTATAGATTAGCACAGTTGATGAGCTGTGACATTATTGGTTTATTGACGACAACCGGCGAATTCCATCTCTAACTCTTGTATCAATATTGGGTGAAAATATTCTTGCTGTTGGCAACGACTTCAATTTGCTTGTCACGAATTCAACCTTGACTACTACCTCGGTATTACAGTACATATAAACAAAATCGATGAATTTAAGGTTCTAATCTTTAAAAACAAATCGCATTGGACTAAATTGCTGCAATAGACTAGAGGATAATGAAACACTTAAATAGTTTCAGACAGCAACAGGCAATTAAGGTTCAGGTTTTCCGCAAAGTATTACGTTGTGCAGTTGTGCTACAGATAGGAAAAAGTGCTGGAGACACTTATTCTCGGAATTCTTCCATGAATGCTTCATGAAATGCCATAAAGCGGGGGATTATGAGTGGCATTTTCTCTTCTTGTGGCAGGATTGTGCATCTGATGTTTTACGGGCTGTGGACCTCTGTTTCATTGCCCGTCTTTGTACTGGTGACTTTTTCTCCTCCTCTTGATGAAATACGTGCTCAAGCACGGTTGCGAAAAAGGATTGTGCATCTGAAATGCCATGTGGTAGGTGCCTTGAGAATATAACACATGAACAAAATATTATAATACCAAAAGAAAGAAGATGGAATTTCTATTTTATTCTAAATAAGATAAGCTTGTTCCTTTGTTTAATTTTTTGTGTTATAACATCTGTTTTTAACTGATACAACATATAAGTAGATAAACATCAACAAAGCATACTCACTTCTCAAAAAACAGAACCAGGCACAAGGGAATACAAATATGCTCCTTCGGCCTTGCTACAAATCGCTCTTAAAGGCGGTTGAATGTGAGCACCATGGTCTGAAGCCATTGGAAAAAGAAAACACATTATGCATATATCAGTACTGCACTTTTCGTTGCTGCTGTATAGTAAGAGATTAAGTGAAGGAATCGAAGATATACTTAAAACAACCTCTGCACACCGAGAAAATGATGATAGAGTATCCCATCCTTTTCTACCTGAAAAGAGGTGTATGACTCATCTCCAACCTGAAAAAGGAGGCTTGTTATGGTGTATAAAGAATACAGATACTGACCTTTGGTGGGTTCAGACTAGACCCACGAGGATCTGGCCAGATATGCTGGAGTATGAAAGCACGATCTTAGGTATGCAACTTTGTACACTTGTTTCTTTGTTTTAGAATTAAAGTCGGTGATTTCCATGTAACCACCCCTTCTCCCACGTTCACCGTAATATCCCCAAGGCAAGAATGAAGATGTTTATATCCAAATTCCAGATGTATCACGAATTTGTAGTGTATGATGTGCCATCGTCCAGGAGTTTATACTACTTGGAACAAATCATAGTCATTTACACAAAAGGCATAACTGGATATAAGACGCCCAAACTGAGCTGGTAAGATTTCTTGTGGTGGAACCTGTTCAACTAGGTTTAACTAGGTTCAGTTCTTATCTTGGTGCTCGTATTTCTTTTAGATTTATAAAATGATTTAACTAACACTATTCTTTTATTAGTATGTGGGTGCCTGTGATGACTTCGTGAATCTTGAGATCTGTTGGCTTAATAACTCGAAGGGGATCGTAAGCGTGTTTATAGGTGTTAGTGTACATGCATGTATATGAGTGTCTGCATCTATACTGTGTTTTGCAAAAGAAAAATATGAGATAGAAAATGATGCCATGCATTTATTGTTAGTCAAGGATAATACTCTTTAATAGATTAAAAGGCAAAAATGCGTGGCACTTTGGATTGATAGGAGATTGAAGTAACCTGTTCGACCACACAACTCATTTTTCATTACATTGAACCGATCGTATTCGCTGAAGTATGCAAATTTGTTTTCGTTACTACTTTCTTATGCTTGCATTTTGCTACAGTTTCAAAGAAAAACTTGCTAATATGTGCAAGTAATAATAAAATAGTTCTCATGCTATTTGCCATCTTTTTATTTCTTTAATTTATTTGTTATCTTTTTGCAGATGATTGAAGGAGTAGCATATAATTCTAACAGCATGATAAATAAAGGACATGTCCATTGACATATACCATTATAAACCGAATGGAAGGATACTAGATATATCTCCTTGCTATAGACTGAGCTATCTTCTTGAAAGAATTAAATTTATTTTGACCTGTGTAAATGTTTTCTTGGTAAACCTGCAAAACAAGATTGAGAAAGAGCACACTGGGATGTGTTTGTAAATGGCAAGACAAATTTTTGAAACAAATAAAAAACTTAACGGGAAGATGCTTTCAGCCTCCCCGCTTTGAATTAAGAAGGATGTAGGGCTCGAACCCGGATCTCCTAGCTGAGAGCTAGCTCCACTAGCCAGCAGCCCGCGAGAACACCTATAGTAATGTGGATAATTTAACTATATCACAACGGTTAGGAAGAATGAAACAGCAAGGATCTTAGGCCATGGTGTGTGCATTGAACCGCCTGGAAGGAGTGACTTGCTGCAATGGTAAAGTCAGAGGTGAGGCAATCCTTCAATTCAAGGAAAATCTCGTATCGTATTATCCAACGAAAAAGAAGAAGCTCTTTTCAGCATTTGTGCGAAGATGTTCTGTATCATAGTCTTGCCACGGCGACTATATCCTCCTGTCGTTCTGCAGTCAGGGATGAGACAATTAAGTAGTGTAGGTGGGACCACTATGTCAAGTTTGGGGGAATTTGTTAGCATTATTGGGTTTGACTCAAAAGTTGGACTGCACTCCAGAAGCCATAAAAGTTGAGGTAAACCTGAAGTGTCCGTTGATTTATGGTTTTAGTTTTACGTGAAGTGCAAATGCGATGGGTTGCAACTTGCAACTTTTACCTCAAGTCTAGATATAAAGTTGATCAAAGTTAGAAAAATAACGAATCACTCTTGCGGGTTGTCGAGTACCCATTCACAATTAGCCAATCCGACTGTGAGTGGGGTAGGTGGCAACCGAGTCTTCCTGTCACAACCATCCCAGGACGCGTGGTGCTGTGCCATCTGCAGATTCGCTTCGCCACCAGCATCCAACAGGACACTGTGCCTCGATCCCTGTCCTGTGGAACTTCAAAGAGACAGAAGCAAGGCGTTTCTTGCGGTCCTACAGTTCCGTGGCGGTCTTTCTTTCTCCGGCAATTTTCAGCAGACTGTAGCAGTATAGCACTGAGCTCTCAGGAATCATTGATCACTCTGGCGTACTATCTTCAATGGCATATACTACTACTTAGAAGTTTTGCACAATGACTTGGTTTTCGAAATGCAAAAATATATTTATAAACTCAATAAAGCTGTGATATTATGAGACTGCATCTCAAGGTTAGTCTACTCACATGTTTCATGGTTTCGATGCATGTATGTATATATATTCCAAAATATATTAAATTGACAGTAAAACAATCTTGACTACCCAAAGAATCATGGATTTGTACGCATTATTAGTTATTATTCTTATTTGCTTTGGCAACACGCTTACAGAGAAATGTATTTTCCAACAGGCACACAAAAAACTCAGACTTGACTAGCAGCTGCTGCCCATTCCAGTCTTGCAATTCTGCCGACCTCAATATTTGGCAATCTACTTAAAGCTATGTGGAATATATACTTAAAGGAAAGTTTACGAGTTTTATGTCAAAATGTGGTAATCATAGTATTATTGAAAAATGGGATGTATATGTGAAAATTTTCTATTGATTTTTATTATTGAAGTCATATGTATTGGTTTGAAAGATTCGCAATTTGGAACTGTAAACATGTTTGACAAAAAGGCATGGGGCCTTTTACTAAAAAAGACAATAGACACATTGAGCATGAAAAACTATAGTAATTTCAGACAGGAATCATGTACTTGTTACAAAGATCCAGGTTTAATCCAAAGTATTAAGTTGTACATAGGAATAAGTGCTGGCAACTGTTAGTCGTGATATTCTTCCATGAACCTTTCATGAAAAGCCATAAAGCGGGAGATGAACAGTGGTATTTTCTCTTCTTTTGGCAGGATTGTGCATCTGAAATGCCATGTACCAGGTACCTTGAGAATATAACAGAGCAACAGAGATATAAGAATACGAAAACAAAACAGATGAAAATTCTATTTTATTCTGAAACAAAATAATTTTGTGCCTTTATTTCTTGATATACCACAACTGTTATGATATTTTTTATAAAATAAGTACATAGACATGTATGCATTTTACTCACTTGTCCAAAAACTGAACCTGGCACAACAACAATCCCGGTATTTTCAAGAAGACGTAGGGCATAGAATACATCTGGTTCTGTGTTCTGTTCCTCAGCAGCTGCAATTGCCTTTTTTGGCAGGCGCACTGAAGGGAACACAAACATTGCTCCTTCAGGTTTGCAGCAAGTCACTCCTTCCAGGCGGTTCAGTGCGCACACCATGGCCTAAAATCCGTGGGAAACACAATAAGCAGATGTTTTTGCTCTTTAATTGATGTTCTATGGTAAAGTCAGAGGTGAGGCTACTGAACTGAAAATATACTAAAACAACCTCAGCACACCGAGAAAAAGTTGATAGTATTCCATTTCTTTCTGCCTGATAAGAGGTGTATGACTCATCCTCAACCTGAAAAGGATGGTTTATTATTGTATATAAATGTACAAACCAAATATGATACACGAGAAAATTTTATTCAGACCAAAGCAAGGAGATGCATTTACTGACCGTTGGTGGGTTCATTACTAGGCTCATGAGGATCTGACCGGAGATATTAGAGCATGAACTAAGGGATGCAACTTTGTATATTTGTTTCTTTACTTCAGAATTAAAGCCGGTGACTTCCATATAACCTCCCCTTCTCCCACATTCACCATAATACCCTGACAACAAAGACTAAGATTTAAATGACACCACTAATTGTCATTAGGTTCATTTAACAGTGCAAACTTTTCGTTTGCTCAAACTTTCTAAGTCCAAATGTTGCTAACATTTAAATGTTAAACAAAAAGTTGCTGATGAGGTCAAGTAACTGTAAGAGACTTCTCATTTTATTTAAGCTTATTTTATATTTTATTTTGTTTCCATTTTCGCAAATGATAGAAGAAAGTAGCATACAAGTAGAACAGGAATATGTAAGAAAGGAATTAATTGAGTAACCAAGGCATATACCATTAGAAACCGAATGAAAGGATACTAAAGATATGTCTCCTTCGCCAAACTCCATGGACTGTGCTATCTTCTTGAAAGATTTAAATTTCCTATCAGCTATGTAAATGTTTTCTTGGTAAACCTAACAAAAAAAGGTTCAGAAAGACATTGGGATGTACTTGCAAATAATGAGAAAATTTGTTTAAACTACAATCAGGAAGATAAGTACAACCACCTTACCTCATCTGCTAGAAGAACAAGGCCTTCCTTCCTACAGAATTCTATAATTTCACGCTGATTTTCCTCCACAAGAACCTATGATAAACATAATCGCATTAAGACTCTTAAGACATTTCAAATCAAGATGACCGCGAAAAATATATTTAAAAATCAACAGTCAATGAACAGTAAACCTACATGTCCAGTAGGGTTGCCTGGATTTATCACCACAAGTCCCCTCACATTAACACCCTTTGATCGGGCACCATCCAGCTGCTTCTTCAGATCTGAAATCCTCACTCCCCAACCTCTAGATTCGTCAAGGTAATATGGTACCTGAGAAAGCAGATATTTTTGGTCGCAACAAATTGGTAAATCATAGTAAATTAGTAACTACAGTGGTTTTTTTTCTTTCTGGTAAGTGCAGTACATACATGAGTCGCGCCTTGGAGAACCATAGAACTTGTGTACAAAGAATGTGATGGAATTGGGCAAAGGATACCATCTTTTTCATCTCGTATCAGTAGGTGCATCATCATGTGAATCTGTTGGAAAATGTAACACGAAATGATCTTCATTTTGAAGAAGACAAGAAGTTGACCTCAAGACAAGAAAGATATCAAGCATATGTATCTTGAACTTTTTAGGCTATTAGGCCTACATAAAGTCCTTATATCCTGAACAATGGTCTCTGTTGTAAATGATCTCACTCATGATTTACTTGGTGTTTAATTTTAAAAGCGAAATTATTTTTTATCAGTCTTGTATTAGGGCCAAATACTAAGCTGTAAAATGAAAAAAGATTAACCATAAAAAAGGATAAGTTTACATTCGCTTTTATGTTATCGAGCCAAATCATTCTTTTCCTTTATGACAACCATATTTTGTTTTCTCAATATAGTATCTAGGCTTCGAGCTTTTGACACTACTTATGTTCTTCATCAAAGTACTAAAGATTCTTGTGGCGTAATGGTTAGCGTTGAGCTCTCGGAGGTCGAGAAACACCTATTGCCAGCCCAGGTTCGAATCTTGGCAACAACTTCTTTTAAGACAAAATCAGAGGGACGTCTCTCCATTTGGTCGAGGGGATTTTCTTCATCACATGCATTGTGAATCATTACGTGCAAAATTTATATCTGGATGTCCAAAGGCTAGTAGAGAAATAATGTTATCCAATTATCACTCAATGCGCTCTACACTCTGTATGATGAAATGAAAAGGTACCGGTGGAGCTGATCCATCTGTCAGGAAAATGTCTTCTGCATTGCAAGGGAAACCATCTCGAGATATTATTCCAGCAGCTATTACATCACGCAGTCCTTCAGTACCCTGTTGAGTTAAAATAGTTTAGTTTAACAAAATGCCATTCTGTATTATGGAAAAGAAAAACAGGAGGTTATTTCTGGATTTGTCTGAAGACGTTTAATAATCATGATCTTGCCTGACAGTGACTATACCCTCCTGTTGCTCTCCAAGGAAAGAGGTCTAGAATCTTCTGTGCCCTTGCTATTGCATCAGAGCTGCAAAATCAGGAATAAGATAGGAATCCCATACAGCTCCTGGTGCATCATAACTCATAAGTATCATCATGATTAGCATATATACTTAGCTGTGTTCATATTTTACCTGAATAAAGAATTAGTTTCACTCCGTTCTAGAAGATGGGGATAATCACACAAGGCAAGAACCTGGAAAAGGAGAAGATCCATTACAGGGAGAGGAAATGAGGAATAACTAGTACAATTCTTGGGAACAATCGGCCACCTCTCGGAAAAACTTGTTTGGCTGCTGCCCCATGGACTGTGGATTGCTGAGGTTGCAATAGATTAGCTACCAGAAGACACAGAAAGTTTAACCGTGGTAAAATGAAGAAGCATTAAACAGAATGTAGTAGATAGGAAAAGTTTTGAAAGCCAGAGAACGCCTGGCAGATGAATGAGATTCTGATCTGCATACCTCGTCGAAAGGGTGCGACCCGGGTTTTGTTTCTATCTCATTCTGGATGCACTGGAAAATCAAGAAGGAAGACAATATCTGTTAATTTCCATTGTGAAGAAAGTCTTAGTTAATTATCTCTCTGGTGTTGCACTATATTTTTGTTTCTGTCCCTCGCCGTCGTCTCTATAAAACAAAGATATGTGTGAACAATCATAGGTGAACAAAGAACTATTCGAACCCATAGAACGAATGCATGATCGTGTTAAAAAAAAAGAATGGATGTATGGTCTTGGTCTGAAAGAGGTTTTTCATGTTAAGTCGATACTGTAAACCCCCAGCTTTTATATGGTCAAACAATCACAAGACCCAGGTTGTAAGCCTTTTTTATGGCGTCATGTTTTATCATATATGCATGGTTGCAGGAGCCAGGAAGGACTTTCTCTGGAACCAATTAATGAAACCTGACATGCTGAAAAGAAAGAATATACAGTGGCATGCGAAGGCCACATCTCATCTAGATGAAATGATCTGAACCCTAAAGCACGAGCCGTGGAACCATGGGTGTCCGGCGTACCTGGGCACGGCGGGCAATGGCGTTGCCGAGGTGATCCGCGAGCGCCAGCACCTGCGCGGAAGGAGGGCGTGCCGATCAGCAAAGCGCTCGTGGCGCTCCCGAAGAACCGAAACTGATGGACGGGAGCGGCATTTGCGGCCAACAACAAAAGATGGCACAACAACCAACCTTTGGGTTGAGGGAGTCGACGGTGAGGGCGCAAGGAGCCATCTTGCCGGCTCCCACGGCCGCCCCCGCCGCCGCCGGGGACGAATGGAACCGGAAGTGGTGGTGGATTGGAAACAAGAAGACAAGGAAAAGCCGGGGCAGTGTTCACTCGACACGGCACGGCACGGCACGGACGGCGCAGCCAGTTCAGTTCAGTTCAGTTCGACTGAGCTCAGTGCGGTAGGTGAGAAACGTACAAATAATAATTGCCGCTGCAGCCAGCCAAAGGACGGCTTTTGCGTCGCCACGGTGGCCTAGACGCTAGACCAGGTGCAGTGCGGCACGATCCTTTCCTCGTCGACAAAGGGGGGGGGGGGGGGGGGGGGGGGGGGGGGGGGGGGGGGGGGGCGCATGATTCATTGATTCTCCCGGAGGGATCTTTATCTCCAGCATCCAAGGCAACGGTGCTCGTTTGGAGCGTAGGAATTACTCGCAAGACTGTGCCACAATTCCTCTCGCGTCACAAACAGTTTCCGAGCCACATCTCCATAACTCTCGCAAGACTGCAAAATAGACAATACACTGAAAACTTCAGTAGTGACTTCAGCATCAGAGGGGGCATCGGTTCTCTTGTCTGCTTCAGCAACACGCGGACCTGGGTCATACTCAGGCAGGGGCAATAAAAAGCTTCGCATTTCAGTCCACACCCGAAATTTAATCAAAATTTTCCTCGATTGCCATCGAAGGCGCCAACAGACTGATCTGTTCCTCCATTTAGAGTCAGAGATCAGCTTACATAGAAAGTATGTGCGGTCTGCTTTTATTTTGTTCGGTCTACTTGATGGTGCTACTAGGGGCTGAAAAGGAAGGCGCGTCCACATGACCCCACCTTCTTCTTTTTTTTTGAAAAGTTTTCAGGAGCACTGCACTCTCATTTAAGGGAGGAAGCAAGAGAGTTTGAGTTCAAATTACAGACCGATATTACAAGAAACAAATTACATGACCCCATCTTCATTCACAGGGTGTAACGGCTTAGTCGCGGTACTCAGCCATGAACGCCTCATGGAACGCCTTGAAGCGGGTGATCACGGCGGGGATCTTGTCTTCCTGCGGCAGGATCGTGCACCTGATATGCCATGTTCCGGGAACCTGCACAGTACAACATAGGAAAAGATCATCAGTAGGACGGTTAACATGAAATAAAAGTTGATAGCTATGATTTATATGAAAAAATGTAGGAGGTACATTACTGGTTTGTTCAAATACATTACAACAGAATATATTATTATACACCATGTGAACAAAATCGCCTTGTTCTGAAGTTCACCCTACTCTAAAATTAAAGGGAACCAGTACTGGACCAAATAGTCAACAATCTGATCAGATGTCCCAGGAAAACCTATCAACAGATAATCCAGTAAAATAACATTGGACGAAAACACTAGTGCTATTACTGCTAATTTCCATATGTTTCAACAACCACATTAGCAACTACAGGCACAAAAGTATATTACAGTATGTAAAAATTGAGTTGACTCACTTGGCCAAACCCGGATCCAGGGACCACAACAATTCCAGTTGATTCAAGGAGACGGAGAGCATAGAATGCATCAGGTGCTTTATTAGCTGCTTTAGCAGCCTCAATTGCCTTCTTTGGCAGATGAATCTGAGGGAAAAGGTACATTGCTCCTTCAGCCTTGTTACACGAAATTCCCTCAAGATTGTTGAATGCATCCTCCAATGCCTGGAAGACAAATGAACGATTTCCTTGAATATGTTTAAGAGGTTACTCAAAAGTATAATAGAAATAGAAATGCAACCAGGCGAACCTTTGCACGACGAGCTAAAGATTGAAGGATTCCATCTTTCTCTGCCTTGTAGGCAGCATATGATTCGTCCCCGACCTGTAGAATAAACACTGATTTTTAACTGGACAGTTTGGCATTGCCTATCAGGGCATAATTTAAAGAATGCTATGTAGTTGACCTTTGGTGGATTCATGACAAGGCTGGCAAGGATTTGACCAGTGATATTGGAGCATAAGTTCACTGAAGCTATCTTGTAGATCTGCTCTCTTACGGGAGCACTGAAGCCAGTAATCTCCATGTAGCCTCCTCTTTTACCACACTCACCATAATATCCTGGTTGTAGCAGAAAAATATTTTGGATAAGCCAGTTACTTGACCAAATGAAAGATAAAGCAGCTGATTATTTATCTACCTTTAGAAACAGACTGAAATGATACTAGAGGGAGATCATCCTCGCCATATCCAACGGATCTTGCTATCTTCTTGAAAGAGTTAAATTTCTTGTCATCAACATAGATGTTCTCTTGATATACCTATCAATGTAAATGGTAGTGGTGTTACACAATAGGTAAAGAAATATAATTAAGCAGCTCAAAATTTTCTGTAGTGTTCTGACAGTGGCCACAACTCACCTCATCAGCTAGAAGAACAAGGCCCTCATTTTTGCAGAATCTCACTATGTCACATTGGTTGTCCTCAGCAAGAACCTAGAAATAAATGAACCACTTGAATACAAGTTGTGTTTTTGTCCCCAGCATCAACAACAGAAACATTTGTTCAAATTGCAGAGCAAGTAAACTCACTTTTTTCGCTAAGCAAAGGTTTTCCATAGACAATACAACACATAGATATAAAATAAATACACTATCATATTATTATATAATTATCAAGAATATGGTGTTGACAGAAAATAGAAATTCAAGCAAGCAGCGACGTTCTTTAAATGATAGCAGCTGTACAAACCTGCCCAGTTGGATTTCCAGGATTGATAACCACCAAGGCCCTAACATCAATGCCTTTAGACCGAGCATCTTCGAGTTGCTTCTTAAGATCAGAGATCTCCAAACCCCACCCAGTTTTTTCATCAAGGTAATAGGGGACCTGAAAGAAAATGCCCTCGATTTAGGTGTTGCTGATACAAAATATGGTGCTATATTGAAATTCTTCAGCCCAGCAAATCAAAGTACATACAAGAGTTCCACCATGAAGAGCTATGGAGGCTGAGTACAAAGGGTACTGAGGAATTGGGCACAGAATGCCGTCTTTCTCATTCCTTATCAGTAATTGCATCATCATGTGCACCTTAAGAGGGAAGATCATCATGATCAGACTTCAGTTATCTCATGTTTATTCAAAAAATGTCCAGGACAATCGAAATAGAAGTTAAAAGTGTGCACCCCAGGACTTGCGCCGTCAGTTACGAAAATGTCATCTGCATTTGCAGGGAATCCATCACGTGACGCAATCCCAGCAGCAATTGCATCACGGAGTCCTTTGATACCCTAGGAAAAATAAACAAATCAAATGAAGCCAAGATTCCTTTCTCATTGTGTTCAGTAAATGTGTCATGGCGAGATGCTTACCTGGCTGTGACTGTATGCACCGGTTGCTCTTCCTGGAATAGTAGAAAGAATCTGCTTTGCTCGAGAAATAGCATCAGCACTGCGGTGACATGAGCCATCAAGTAGACATAAGAATTTCAAGTTTTAATGAGACACTGAACTACTTTTGGAAGCTTCTGACTAAGAAAAATATTAAGCAGTGGAATCATGATAAACAAGACAAAAAAATAAATACAAAAGCGCATCCTTTCAAGAAGTATCTCAGAAACAATTTAAATTGAGAGGGTATGCACAATTCGTGCATAACAAGGCAAAATAATGTAATGATTCTTACAATTATAGGATCAATTAAACAAAGAAGTTTTAAAACAACTTGTGTATCCCTAGATATCTTTAAATACTAGCAATGTTGAAGAGAAACGGAAAAAAAAAGGTGACCGATTTCCCAGGAAGTTTTTCTGTTATATTAAATATAGTTTACTTTTAAGAAATCCATGTTACTTCTGTTGGCAGAGCTTTGCTTTTGGAAAAAGATAGATTGCCCCTACTTCAAAAATATTTCTGGAATTTCGTATGTTGATTTGAGACCCAAATTGGGAAGAAATTAGCAGGATAGCACTTGCTTGCACTAGATATCTCTACATTTAAGTTTTCTGTTATTTGACTAATGGAGGTGAATGTAAAGATGAAAATATTCACCTGAACAATGATTTAGTTTCCTCTTTTTCCAACAAGCATGGATGATCACAAAGAGCAAGAACCTGCAAGGTACCATGTAAGTACTGACGAAACAAAGGTGAAATCTGCAAGTAAATAAACACATACCTCCCTGAAGAATGTCACTGGTTGCTGACCAAGAGATTGAGGATTCCCAATGTTGCAGTAGAGGATCTGCAAGGGTAAAAATAGAAACGGTGACCTACATAATTGTTGGGGGGAAAAAAGGATAAAGCTACTTATTAGTGAACTTTAAATCAACAGTTAGGTACCTCATCAAAAGGAAGAGACCCTGGTTGAGTTTGTAGCTGTTGCTGTAAGTGCTGTCAACAGAAAAAAGGGGAGTATACTAAGTCAATTTCCAAGCAGGTTTATTGTTAGAACTGCCAGTCTACATGGAGTGGACAAGACTCTTAAAAACATTCACAGGGATTCATATAAAATATGGTGAAATAGATTTACCTTCAATAATTAGAAAAAAGTTTATCAAAGAACTACTGCAAATTAAATTACTAGAGTAATATGGTTATTAAAATAAAAGGTTGTTACCCATCAAATAGACTATATGCTTAATTCCTTTCCTGAACCCAATGTAGAATTCAAATGTATCAAGTAAGATCTAAAACACAAACACACACTTCTGAATCCAGGTATTGCAATGTGTTGTTCTTTGTCAATTCATTTGAAACAGTGAGCAGCGTCAAAGTAATACTGTTACTCCAATTGCCTGACCAAACTCTACATATGAACATTATCCAATCTAACTGCATAGCTTTGTGAGGTGATAAAACTGATTACATGGGAACATGAACAGAGGGATACAATACTAAAGTAGAATTCAAGCATTGCTGAACATTAGTAATCACCCAAGTTACCTGAGCATGAATGACAATCTCCCCACGTACTGCATATTCACATTTTAAGACCTGCAGTAGTTATCAGTGTATTAGCTAGGCATTAAAAGACACATTCTCCGTACCCATACAAGCAAAGCACCAAAACTGATGGCCACGAAAAGGTGGAAATCATGATCACAGGACATCAAGAGAAGACTAGCAGCTATTCATACCCCACTATCTATCACCTAAAACAGAACATTCAGCAGGTTGACAAACTTCAATAAGTTGAGTAACAATGCATAAGTTGTTAGATAAGGAGCACCTCTGATCTCACAAAACAATGATACGATCCTACAGCATCAACATGTCATCATTTTGCACGAGCAGTGGGGCAGCAGTCCAAACAAATGAGCATATTTCCCTTTTTTCTGGGGGGTGGGGGTGGGGGGGGGGGGGGGGGGGGGTGGGTGGGGGCGGGGCGGGGGGCGAGGATATCCTGGCTTAGATGACACTAAAATATTCAGTCGACCCAAAAAAAAAAGGCACGCCAGCAGGTCAAATCGCGCTAAGATCTACCTCTGGGTTGAGAGATACTAGCGACTAAAGATCTGGTTAAAACGAACAACACATATTGCCAACACCTAAACGGTTGAACTTTGCGCCCGTACACTTGCTACGATTAATCCAAAAAAAATCACTTTAAAAGTTTGAATCAAAATCAAATCATTTGAACACGAAGAACTAAGCACGCATGTATTACTACACCAAATCAAGGATAAATTTTTCACCCAAAATTCACAACTGAACGAGAATTCAACCCGCGGGGGCGCCGAATCAAGAACTCGCAAGAACCCAATCCGTACAGCACATCCACACCACCACCTCCAAATCATCAGGAACTCGCAAGAGCCCAATCCGTACATCACATCCACAGAACCTCCTCCAAATCATCAAAATCCAACCTTCCCTCCGAAAAATCACTCAAAATGGGACCTTCAAGGGACAGAACCGGCAGACATGGGGAGGGAACGCGCGGCGTTTCTCACCTTGGGGTTGAGGTTCTCCACGGCGACGGTGGCGGCCATGGCGAACAGGGACAGGAAGGATCAGAGCTTCGCCGCGACGCAAGGAGTGGGGCAGTGGGCTGGATCGCCGGGACAACAGGACCCTGCCGTTTCGTGGCGA
The DNA here is from genome assembly GCA_032594955.1 of Panicum miliaceum. Classification (NCBI taxonomy): domain Eukaryota; kingdom Viridiplantae; phylum Streptophyta; class Magnoliopsida; order Poales; family Poaceae; genus Panicum; species Panicum miliaceum. The sequence continues at coordinate 21,883,597 of CM064059.1, read as the reverse complement.
CTCGGGGCGGCAAGGCCACATGGTTGGTGCTTATAAAGAAGAGCGGTCAGGCGGAACCGCGGAAGAGGACGCAAGCAAAAGCAAACTAGAGGCGCAGGCCAGTCGCCCGCCGGAAAGCGAGTGGAACTGTGGAAGGAGAACGGACGGCCGCCGCCCACAGCTGCCGTTTTGCGTTAACAAAGTCACTCTTCGAGTCTTTCCCCATAAAAAAAGTCCGAGATCAAAGCTGTTGGTGGGCCCGCTAGATCTTGCTTGCCTGGATTACATTATGCTATGTGCTTTATTACTTTCTGTGTTCTTGTTGGTCAAATGGATCTTCAAATACTACAATAAAACTCTATAAATAAATAAGCTGGTTTTCCTTCGTGCACGATTCAACTCATACGGAAATGCCCCTCCATATCTTAATTGTGACACAAGATGATTTTCTTACCATCTCTTTTTTAATAAAAAAATTGTTTCTCAGGATTCTTTTTAAAAGGTTTGTCTTGAATTTTAAACCCCGCAATAGTCATATTGGGATTCATGGTACATCCATCCATAGTCGGGGAGATATGGCAATGTATTAATTTTTGCGTAATGCATGATGCCATTTAGTTTCACTCCAAAAGATGTAGTTTTTTTAGAAGGTCCAAAAGATGTGGTTGGTAAGAACTTGGACATATTCATAATATTTATTTTCTTTCATTCTCTATCTTTCTACCTTCAAGTTTCATCTTCTTCGGTAAGAAGCCAAAGTTGATGGTGGATGGGAGCGTGATCAATAGAAGGACACACTACAGTAGGGATCTGCTGCTACCGCCACCACTCCTACGGCCTCTCGGATGCCAAAGCTCCTCCCATCCCATGTTTACATTTGATCGTCCCAACCCATGTCCTCATGTCACCACTACCCTATTGCATTGTCCTCTCAGCCCTTGCCGCTGATAACGAGCCTCATTGACGCCTTGGTAGAGAGGAGCGGGGCTAGATCTTTGTCGTCGGGGAGTGGACATCCCTAGATTTGCATCTCCACAGAGGGCCGGGACTGATAGATGGCACCTCCACCACTATTTTTTTTCGTGCCCGATGGCAATTTCAATGCCATAGCCCTATCCACCCCCGCGTACCAGCCTCCCCCACTAGGAGTCACCGAGACTCGATCTCTATCATTTTGTGGTCGTTCATTCCCGGCACTGTACCTCTACAATTGATCCCCACCATGCATTAGTGTCCGTTCGATGTCGTCGTCGCCTCTACCGTCACCACACCTCCAAAGAGGGGCTTCTGGCCCAAGATCAATTTGTTGGAGCTTCTTCATGTCATCCTATATTCATTGGATGGTCTCCTCGATCACACCTGTGACTCATCTAGACGCTTATTAGATATCGAGTGATTTGGCCTGGGTATGGCACATGAAAGGCGGATGCTTCTACCCGCACATCATCGGATTTGAAGGGCAAGATACCTCTTCTGCGGGCGGTCATGGCAACGATGGAAAGAGGACGGTGTATGGTGTGCAGCGTGTAGCTGCCCACCACAAAAGTAAGTGTCTGTTTGGATGGGATAAAGTTGAGCGCTAAATTTTAGCACTCATACTTTATCTTGGCTAAAGTTAATTTAGCTAGTCCACCCCATTAGCACTTCTGTTTGTATATACTAGTGCTAAAGTTTAGCACTTTAAAATATTAGCATTTGAATCCAAACATGCATTAGCACTACCAAGGTTCATGGCCACGCTCTCCCAACAGCTACTACCACATCATGGTTGTGGCACCGTATGTATGTCACGATTCCTCTTCACCCAACCCTAGCTTGCCTAATTAATAAACTCTTGGTACGGCGTGCACAGGGTGGGAGACCTTCTAATTAATGTTGTTTGGCAGGTTGACAAACTCCATTTTCATATATATCGATCGGTCATGGTTGTTTGGCTGGTCAAGGACAGACCTTCTAATGTTGCTTGCATTAGCTTTTTCCTTTTTGTCTACTATGTCGCACAGCGTCATGGACGCTCGACTTGTGAAGGTAGCATTTTTTCTAGTCTGCTAGCTATATCATGTCATCATGTGACTGTGCACACACGCATGGCTTTGGCCACATAGATAGATGCTGAAAAGGACAACTAACGATATCATTTAACTTCTATTCGACGATGCATGCATTCTTGCGAAACAAGTCCTTTTGATAAGATTCTTGCGAAACAGGTTGAAGGGCAAATCCAAGCCTCAAGATGTAGATTGCTCAAGATGGACCAAGGGGCCATGGCCGCCGCGAAGGTCAACGTCGTTAGGATATATATGCCAGGAACGGGAACCAAATTTGGTCCAAGCAGTTCGTCAGCCAATAAAGAAGAGGATAAAATTCTGCACTTCAATTCCTTTTCCGATGAAAGTTTTTGCACCCCCTTTTTATCTTCACATGAAAACTCTTATTTGGCACTTGATACAAGAAACCAATATTATTGTTGTTTGGCACCTTATATTACCAGATATGTGATTGTTGAAAACATGTCATTATATCAATATATATTTGGATGGGCTAAAATTGAGTGCTAAACTTTAGCACCTATATATATTAATACTGCTTATGCCCAATGCTAAATTTTTTGAAACCCATCCCATAGAACTCTTGTTTGGATAAACTAGTGCGTTAACTAAAGTTTAGCACTTTTGTACATTAGCACTTAGATCCAAACCACATTAGTGGTGGAGCTTCTCTTAATCCGAAGCATATATATAATATTACAATCCATGGGTGCTCCTCTCGTATGTACAAAAACAAAAGGTTAGCCTTCTTAAAACCGTGTGTGAGAAAAATTGACTGCCAGCTAGCTGTTACATGGAGGAGGAGGATTTCCATTTTGGCACTTGATTTGCGTGTCCTCTTTTTATTACCGATAGATTCAACTCCTCAAGCTGACGCTCGGCGGTTTAATTTTTCTTTTCTATTGTCTGTCACTCAATGTTTGAACAGACTAGCTATACGATCGAGATCTGCTGTGCACCCAACAATATTATTCACTAGACGCGACGAACTGTATCCAAGTCTATCTCTTGGTGTGTGACGTGAAAGCGCGTGACTTTGAGATCTTGGACATTTTCATAGAGAAGAGGAGTTTTGTTTTCTTTCATTTATTCTTCTCCGTTTGCTTTTAGTGAGGTCGGAAAAGGTTGTAATATAAATTGCTTTGGTCACATGACATGGTGTGGGATGAAAACAAATCCAAACGGGGTCAATTGTGACCCGAGTCCTCTCCCTTTACTGCTGGCTTTTTTCATGGCTTGGAGCGTCAAGTTGGACACTCAACATGTGAGGCTAGCATTTTCCAGTCTGCTACCTCGTGACTTTAGCATTGCTGTACGCCTGTGCGACTAGGAAAAGAAAACCAAGAGCGCTACACGTCACACGCTTGGCCAATTCTTCCGATGCTGAAAACGACAGTCATCTTTGTCATGCATGCATTCTTCGGAAACAAGTTGAACGGCGAAACCCCAGCCAATCCTCAAGCTGTGGATTCCCGCAGCCAGTTAGCTCCAATCACAAATGTCACCATCGTCAGGATATGTGCGTTATCCTCGATCCGAGCTGGAGATGCCAATATTCCGAACTTAAATTTGTGCTACAATCGTTTCAGGCTTGAAAAAGAGATTTAATGCATTGTGTCCTCTGAATGTTCAGAAAACATGCATTAAAGGTATCGGAATAATACCTGTCCCTCTATTCAGAAGTTAGCTCACGGAAAGGTTGTATAGATGGAGCTTCATGCTATTGGGGGGTATCGGGTGGCGCTTCTACATGTATGGTATGCTTTTCAGGTGCAAAACCAGGTGTTGAAAATTTGGTTGTAATCCTTTCGAAAAAAAAAGGTTGCAATATATATGTTTCAAAATGTTGTGAAACCTGAGTGTTGCAGAATGGTGCAACTCTCGATTTATGTGCGCATTCATCCAAATATTGCAACAGACTTCACAACATTTTAAAATAATAATAATAAAAACATGTATATAGAATAATAGAAATAATGTTAAGAGCCCTTTTAGCACAGCTTCTTGAAGAGCTTCAATCAGAGCTGAGCTTCACTGTGCCGATGAGCTGTTCCGTAAGGGTATTTTCCCAGCATCCATGAAGCACCTAGTGAAGTTGTTTCCGGCTTACGCTGGGGAGGAGAAGCTGGGCAACGTTTCGTCAAATGATTTTAAAAATAGCTTTAGCTTCATCAGACAAGCTGCTTCAGGAACAGTTTTAGAAGAAGCTGAAGCTACGCCAAACGGGGTCTAAAATTCAAAGTTCCAACACTTATGCCAGTTCTCGCCTGAGATGCATACCTTTTGGATGGGTGCCCCACCTTCACACCGTATCAACAATTTGGTCACGGTACTCTAGCACGAATGCCTCGAGAAATACCCTGAGGTGGCAGATTAAAGCAGGGATCTTGTCCTCATGTGGCAGGGTTGAGCATCTGATGTGACATGTTCCAGAAATCTTTAGTAAAAGAATAAGCTCATTACAATAAGGAAAAATATATTTTTCATCCTTCAAATATTGCAAAAGTGTGACATTCATCCTTATGTTTCATTTAATGTTTCATTTAATGCAAATCAACTCTTTAACTAACTAAATCGGTATATTTATCATCCAACCTTAGCTTAACAATAGTTTGGTGTCATATAATATTGGTTTGAGTTATGTACTTATCTAACTAATTATTGTTTAGCCACGTCTAATGTTAAGTCAATCGTTCAATGTGAATGGGATCTGTTAATTTTTCTGAATAAATTTTTATGGGTACCTAATTCAGAGGATTACTGAATTTTTTATGGGTTTTACATTTTCAACTTAGCACATTACATTGTCAAGCAGGATTTAGCCAGATGATTTGTGTGGCATAAATCATCATTAGATAGCACTAAACCATTGTTAAACTAAGGTGGAATGATACGTGCACTGATTTAATTAGTTAAGGGGTTAATTTGCACCAAATAAAATATAAGGGATGAATATCACACTTTTGTAATACTTGAAGGATGAAAAATACACTTTTTCCTTACAATAAAAAGAAGAAAGGTTGGTTCTTTTTGGATTGTAAAAAATAAATGTTGTAACATATTAATATAAGGTGTTAGTGTGTGTGCATTGTTCATAAAGTTTACCGCACCCCGAAATTCAAAATTACATAAAAAAAGCTATATTGATTGCAACGAAATCAATAGTACACATATGGGCATCAAAGCTGTTAGTGCTTACATGCTTACTTTCTAATATTTGTTGCAGTTGCACAATGTTAAAATGAAAAGTATGTTTCAGATTACCAGCAGGCTATGATTACTATGATAGAAAAAAAACATTATTGTTCGAGTTAAAAAAAGGATAGAAAAATGACTATAGTTAATCTCCATATGTTTAAACCAATAATATCAGCAGCTACAGGCACAAGTATATTACAATTATAATATATCTAAATTAAGTTGACTCGCTTGGCCAAATCCAGATCCAGGGACAACAACAATTCCAGTTGATTCAAGGAGATGGAGAGGATAGAATGCATTCAGTGCTTTCTTAGCAGCTTTAGCAGCACAGTTGCCTTCTGCGGCAAATGAATCTGAGGGAAAAGGTACATTGCTCCTTCAGCCTTGTTACCTGTAAATCCCTCAAGACTACTAAATGCATCGTTCTAATGTTTGTGAGATGAATAAAAAATCTTGCGTCGAATACTTTTAATAAGTTACGCAAAATTCTATACTCGATAATGGAAGCAGTAGAAGATTTACAGCAGAGGTTTGAGTTTATGGGGAAATTAACATTGCTGTTTGATCTTTTGGCCCTGTCCCTTACCTGGTTAATGGTGATTGGGCATGGGGTATTATAGGGAAATTGTTTGATACAATATACATCAACTTAAGTTATGATGAACTGCGAGGATGGATCCATACCTTTACTAAAATGCAACTATCACCACTCAATCTAGATTCTAGAATGGTAGTAACTGAGCCAACAAGTCTCTTTCCCATTCAATCAAAAATTTCTATGTCCACTTAACGAATCAAGATAACTTAATGTAAACGTAACTCACATTCTTGGACAAAGTTTGTCTAATGCATGCAAATTCCAGGCACGAGCTTTTTCGTTCCTACTTAGGCAACGGGATATTCCACCCAGCCATGATGAACATGAGCAAGGACTAAACACAATAGAAACTGATCCTTGGGTGCCACCTTAAACATTGAGCAAATACTATGTGAGATTAAGAATTTAGCATAACATAGTTTGTTAGGATCCTTATGGAAAATCCTGCTCAACCATGACTCCTAGACCGAGTATATTATCATCTTTGTTCCTATCAAACTTACACCCACCTTTTGTTTAAAACCTTGCATGTACCTAGCTAATCTGGGTCTGTTTATTCTTTAATGTATTGATATAAAAAATTACCATTCTTGGGTCAGAAACTGAATCCTTGTGATTGTGTCTTCTGATTTGCGTGCATCAAGCTCGTGTTGAAGTGTTCTTGGGTGTTCTTCTAGTTGATAAGGGTGAGTTTGTTATCAAATCATCTCTGTTGTTCTTTTTTCTCAGTGCCTAGCTTCTATTCATCAGCTTCTTTTGTTGTCTTGTGGTCATAAAAATACTGGGCATTGCATGGTTCCTCCTCCTCTTTTTTGTTTGATGTGTAATCACTAATTAGGGGCGGAGCTGCAGCCAGCCGTCGGGGTCCGTCAACCCCAACAACCACCGGCAAATCCCTTTAAATCACTGTTGTTTATACCAAATGACCCCGTAGAAAATCAAGATTACTACACGTCGACCCCGGTGCCGAAAGTTTGTAGCTTCGCCCCTATCACTAATTAGGATTTTGAGTTCTTTTCAAAGTCTTGAACTGGTTTTTTCTTTTCTTTTCCTTTTTTTGGTTATCTGAAAGCATGTGTATTGTTGATCTTAATTACAAAATGCTGGTGCTATAAATGATTCGCGACTGAAGAAAATGTCACAGTTTTATTTCTTAAGAATGTAACACTGCTAGACTTGTGTTACACATGCACAACAAGTATTGATAATAAGCATCACAATACCCACACAAAAACAAACATCACCACGCAGAATACACAAACGGCATGGATTTGACCCATATGTCCACCTATATACTAATCATATTACGTTTCTCTATATAGGAACAGAATCATAATGGAAGTGATGCACGCTGGTCGCTTTGGGTGCATTTGGGCCTCGACATGCTTTGATTTCACACCGTCATTTCATCTCACGGCCCTTGGTCTCCACAGGGAAGAGGATGCAGGCAACTCCAGCGAGACCTAGCACCAGCTCAAAGACCACAACGGCTTCCATTTGGTGGCAACTCCGCAGCAGGCCGACAGCGATGATGGGGCACACAATGCCACCAATTTTACCGATGGCGGTGGCAATTCCAACACCCGTTGAGCGTGCTGATGTTGGGTACACCTGAAAAAAAGAGAGAGGAAATTTTATAGGACTCTTAGCTCAGAGTGCTCAGCATCGAAAGACCTTAATACTTTAATAGGCAAAGATCACCGAAACGGTTAGGCAATATTTCTGATGAAGAGGTTAATGCAAACCGGTTATGTCAAAAGAAAATTATCTCAGCACCACTGCAAACATTTATTTATATTTTCGAGAATACCATCTGATGTGAGCATGACATGTGGGGTTGTGGTCTCATATCACATATCAGTTGCACATTTGATCTATTTTCTGTTAAATACATCAATATCAAGGCCCATCTATATTGTAGGCACATATGGCCCATGAGGACTCTATATATGACCTGTCCCTAATGGACATCATTATTATTCCAAAATCCCCAAGGTTAGTAACATTTTCCAGCTAGGTGATTTTTGGGCGTACGCAAAAACCTATGTTGTCGATGATGATGATGACCTTATATACTAGGAGATGGGAATGCACTTGGAATACTTTATTCTTAGATTTGGATTATATTGTTATAGTAATTAGATAAAGGATACTGAACCATGCTAATACACCAAGATCTATATCTTTGACCTAAGCTTGTTCTCTGAGGAAATTCGCAAGCTCATACTTAACTCTGTGCTAAGCTTGAATTAGATATGATAAAGTTGAAACAAAATATGGTTAAACAATTTTGAAAAGTGGGTGCTCCAGCTATGCATGAGAATGTTCTTTCTGCTTATGCTGGTATGCAAGCCTTTCTGGTATTTGTGCGACAATCCAAACCATTATCTTTATCATGCATAATAAAAGAGGAGTGTAGTTGTGCATAGATGTATATGTTGATAGTGCGTGCAACGCAAGAAACTAAAACGCCACCAACATCAGAAAACAAACCCAACATGTACAATATAGCATACGTTTTATGATTAGTTATTTCTTCCTTTTTCTTTTATCACAACTAATATTTGGTTACTCACTTACTCCTCCTATCTAGAACCCTGTTCATTTTAAACCTTACAAATTTGTTGTAGAAAACTTTGACATATGGACGTTTAAGTAAACTACAAGTTAAGCGTGTTGGCTATTTGGTTTCATGGACGTATATATAATGCTCAAATTTACAAGTAAAATACTTAATAGGTGGTACTTCTGTCAGATTAATTAAGCATACTACAACAGCTTAATCACCATGATAGCAAAGCCTCTATGCCATAAGAAATCGTACGAACCTCTGGAGCGTATAAACATAAAACTGTAGAGCTACCCATGCCACATGCGCGAGCACCGAATAGAAGGGCGGTTGTCAATGACTCTTTCTGATGAACAGCGAGTGGTCCAAGGAAAGCACAGCATCCAAACAATAGGATCCACATTGTAGCTTTCCGGCTAAACCAATCAACAATAATGGCAGAAATCACTAAGCCTGGAAACTCTGGTAAAAAGAGAGTGCACCATAAGTTATTAATCGGAACATCACGTAGCCAGCCCAAATGGGACAAAATAAAAGCAAATGGGGTCTACTGTACATATGATATATACCTGCTAAACTAGTTATAAAGACATCTTTGTAAAGGTTGGCATTTTATTGTTGCCCTTCAGATTTCTGGCCAGATGTGCATCTTCTGTTAGCATCACTCAGCTGCGATGACAGCAGTACTAGCCCATAATATGCGAAGGAATTTGCGAACCATACAAACCAGATAAGAAGAGTTGATCTGAGCAATTTACGTGAAAATAGTTTGCGCAATGCAGCGATACCACCAGATTTGGAGCTCATAGCATTGTCAGGTGCACAGTCATTATCTCTGACTGGAAGATGCCCATTCTGAGAGGTAAGAGGATTGTGGTCAACTAATTGTGTCTCTTTATGGTATGTGAGAACTCCAGGAGGAAGAGCTACTTTGTTTGTCTTGGCCATTCTCTCTAGAACAAGCGTTGCATCAGATATTCTGTTTTGTACGCAAAGATAGCGTGGTGACTCGGGTGCAATGACAAAAAGGAGAAGCAGCAGGAAGCATGGAAGAGCAGTGAATGCCAGCAACCACCGCCAACTCAATCTTGACAAGACGACCAGCATAACAAATGTAAATGAACAAATGCTTAACAGAAATTGGGCGTACAAACTAATTTTGCATTACAAATGTAAATGACATACATACTAACTTTTTTGGTTATATTGAGTTTATGTAGAAATTCAGAGTTCAAACATGCAGATGTTATGGGTGCTTTGTGGGCACTATTTAGTTGAAAATTCCGTGGCTGCTGAAAGCCTTACAATCGGGGCCATTTAATGGTTTTATAGAATTTTTTTCTTGAAAAATATGAGTTGCAGTAAAGGAAGACCTGTTATCATACCCATGCAAGTGAAGCTTCCAGGATTGTTCCAATAGTCCAGAAAACAGAAAAAAACAATCATCCAGGTGCCGCGGTTTTTTGCAGGAACAAATTCCAGAAACCAAGATGAAAATTCATGTGTGCCACCAACCCCTATACCGACAAGAAACCGAAAAACTATCAAGGATATATAGTTAGGAGATAAAGCACTTAGAAACCCTGCTCCAGTAGTGAGAATAATTGAGAACAATAAAGCTGTCCTGCAATAAGAAAATACAAAGAATAATTGAGAACAACAAAGGACTGCAATAATAAGAAAATACAAGATTTAACTGACTTATGCTTGACATGCAGAAAGTGAAAACATAGGAGATAACGAAATTGAATATGTGAATAGTCTAATATTTATTACACTTTCAGGATCATTCTTACCTTCTTCCATACTTGTCGGAAATATAGCCCCAAGAACAGGCTCCTATCAACATGCCAGTGAAGACAGCACTGGAGAGCAGGCTCTCGTGCTGGGCCGAGACATTCCACTGCTGCCGAACCAGTGGTCCAACCAAGGACAGCAACATGAGCTCCATGGAGTCCGCGAGCCAGCCCGTGCCAGCGTATACAAGAACAAGCGCCTGGAACTTCCCAAACCCCATGGCTGTAAGCGCATCATCCGTGGTGTACGTCTCCATGGCAATTAGCTAGCAGCACTACCTGCCGATTCAGCAAAGTGATGGAACAAGGCATGCATACGCCATCAGATCACTTGCTGGCTCCAAAAATTACGAACAGATGAACAGATAATAATCATGACGAGCAGAACCAGAGCAGGAGGAACTGACTGACTGAGAGTAAGAGAGGGCAGAAGCCAACCGAGCCGGCCGCGCCGCCGGTGGAGAACCGCCGCCGATCGAGTACTGCAGAGTACAGGAGAACTTACACCACGGCGAGCGGCGGGGGAGCGTAGTAGTGTGCAACTGCGGGAGTATTCTGCCGCTCTTGTGTGGGGATGGATGGATGGCGACGAGGTTGACTAAACAAAAAAAAGTAGGTGGACTGGATGAAATTTCGATGGATGGACCGGGAGAAAGAGTGACGTGAGCAGTGATCTCGGGCTGATCCCGGTGGCCTGGTCCCGGTCTCCCTTTCCTTGCGATCAATGCACATAAATATGGTTAATGATCGCTATTAAATCCTATGGGATTCCTACTACATGCCTGTGTAAGTTCCAAAAAAAAAGAATGGCAATCTGTTTTATCTTTGTCAAACTATCAACATTTATGACACCAAATAGATAAACATATTTTATTTACGATAAATGTAACGATACAGTATTTTTGGTATCATAAATATTAGTATTTTTTATAAGTTTGATCAAACTTAAATGGTTTGTAAACTAGAATGATATTCTTTTTAGGACTGATGCAGTAGAAGTTTAGAAGAGAATATTTTTTTAGGGTGGAACATATCAAAATGTAGAAATAGAATAGCCGTAGGATCGATTAGAGTGCCCTGCCTTTTTAGAATATATTGGAAGATTTTCAAAGGGAAATAATTCAACATGTCGATTGCTCGTAGGAGGTGTTTGAGCACTTCGTAGGAAAAAATATTTTAATGTAGATATATTCCAGCAAGAGAGAAAAAGGGGAGGGAAAGAGTGAAGATGCGTTGAAACACTAAACACGCGTAAACATCACATTAGGCCTCATATTAAAATTGCTCAAAATTATGGAGGAAAACTACCGACCGTGCGAAACTCCTTTGCATCGATCCTGCAGTCAAAAGGGCACTTGTAGGATTCTAATTTCATTTCTGGTTAGATTCCTCCATTATTAAGAAAAGGTCCTAGTTGGAGGCCCAACCTCGAGTAGACATTTTTTTTTACATGTTTTTTGTATGTTTGGTTCCAGAAGGCTAAACTTTAGCTCTATTACTGTCGTTGTCAAGATTGGTGATCAGGACTTAGACTAGTAAATTTCTTTTATGCGCGTACGGCTCCGGATGGTTGCGCGGGTGACACGGGGTTTAGACTGGTTCGGGCATGAAGTAGCCCTACGTCCAGTATGGGGAGCTGCTCGTGTTACCCACGCGGGTTCTGTAGTAGGGGTTAAAGAAGGGCGAGAGAGGGAACCGGTCCCAAGTCTCTAAAGAGTGCACAGAAGCTCTAATGGTGGGGGCGAGTTCTCCTTCCCGGGGAAGAAGAAACCCGTGTGAGGAAGTGTGGGTGTGAGCGTGTGAGAGTCTAAAATTTCTCCCTCGTCTCTTGTGTCTCGGCCGTCCCTTTATAGTCCCAGGGAGATGACCAGGTACATGCGAGACGCGCGCGGGGACAGAGAGAGAGAAAAGAGAGAGGGCGCGGAGTCCAAGGGGAAGATTCGGGCTCCCCGGGCGCCACGGTTGTCTTTAGCTTTTGTTCCGTCGGGCAGTCTTCCTCTGATCTGGTTACTGTCCTCCTCGGGAGCTGGTTCCGGCGGGCGTGCGCCATGATAGCTGTGGCTTCCGTCCCGTCGGGGCTGACGGCTGCCACGACTGCCCCTGTTACACCGCAGGCGGCCTGAACGGTGCGGGCGCCCTGTCCCTGTCGCCGGAATAGCGGGGCGCGAGGACGGGTAGGTGGAGCGAGGACGGTCAGGCGTGCTCCTGAGCCAGGCGACGTGGGTCATGATGGCCTAACAGTGAACCAGAGAGAACTGAGCCGTTGTACCGTGCGCGGCGCGGTCGTGGGTGGGTAGGTGTGACGGGTCACGTCAGCGGCGTGGACGCCTTTCTGCACGCCCGAGCCGTGGAGCATTTAAGGCAAAGCTGCGCCCGAGGCGGATTTCCGTCCGGCGGGCCCACGCGAGTCCGACCGTAAGCCCCTGGGTCGGGCGAGGCGGACCCTTGTGGCAAGGGGTCGGGCGAGGCGGACCCTCATGGCGAGGGGTCGGGCGAGGCGGAGCCCGCCCGCCGGGGGATCGGGAGCGTCCGACTACAAGGGACGGGGTCGGGCGAAGCGGAGCGCTTCCCTCTCGTGTTGGGCTGACGATGGTCGCCGTTGCTGCGGGTCGGTCCGGGCTTCCATGATCGCTGCCATGATAGTCATTAGATGACCGTTTAGTTTTCCCCCTGACAGTAACCCCCGAGCCTGTGGTGGAGCGGGGACGCTCCTCTAGAGGCTGTTATCATTGTTCATCGGGAACTCTTGCTCGCCGTGCAGGCTGTATGGTGATTGTCTCGACATGAGGGGAACCTTGCCATTCCGGGGAACTCCCTCCATCTGGAGGCCTCATGTTGTGACCACCCGTGTGGTCATCGGTTGCGAATCTAGCCCCCGAGCCTCCGCGCGTTGCAGGAGACCGGTCGGGAGGCTAGACCGACTTTTGTACGTTACCCCTCAAGCGTCCGTTCGCTGGGACGGAGGGGGTGAGCCGTGCCACATTATCCTCGTTGGACGAACCGTGGTGCTCGTTGAGCTGCAATCGGGTCAATTCGAGTGGGGTCCCGGTCCCCGTTCGGGGGGGTCCGGCCTGGGCCAAGCTGGTGGCGTACCCCAGATTCCGGTCGGCCAGTTCATATAGTTCCCGAGTCCGTTCGATTGGACCCGGTGGCTCGTTGCCTTTCGTCGGGGAAAAACCATGAACTCTGATGCCGGCCGGGCTCGAATGTGAGGTCGGGACGCCCTGGGCAGTCGGATGCCCGGGTGATGGCCGCTAGCGGGCCCGTCCCTTCTCACCCCTCGCTCGGGGTCATCCTGGGGCGGCTGCCGAACCCGCGGTGGGCCAGCCTTCGAACCCCTGGACCGTAACGGGCCGTAGGGACGTTTTCAGTCCCGTATCCCTTCTTAACTTTCCGTCGCGTCTTGGGCCGAGTGCGGAGGAGATCGTGCGCGCGTACTTCTCGGAAGATGGAGTGGCGGTAGGTGCCGACCCGCGGAACGAGGGGGAGTGGTCGTTTTCTGCAGAGTCGTGCGCGCGTCTTCCGAAAAAGGAGGGGAGCGGGCGTGATGAGATGTACCTGACGCCGCATTAACTACGACGGGCGCGTCCGATCCGCTTCCCACGCGTCGCTCTATAAGACGGGGGGCCGCCTCGCCGGCTCCGCCCTCACCTCGTCTCGAGTCTTTCGCCTTCCTCTTTGCCTTTTGGTTTGCTGCGCTGCCGTTCGCCTTCTTCTTCCCCAGTGCTCCAGCCTTCTTCTCCTCCCACCGTCAAGCTTTCCCTCATCGCGCAATGGCGACCTGGGAGCGTTCGAGCTTCGGGACCTCGCGTGCTGAAGGCCTCGTGAAGAAGGTCCTTCTCTGCGACAGGACCGAGCGGGCTGAGTGGAGATTTCCTGAATCGGACGAGGTGCCGGCTCCGCCCAACGGGTATGTCGTCTCGTTCGCCCACTTCCACGAGCGGGGTTTCGCGACACCGCCGAGCCTCTTCTTCCGCGGGCTGCTGCATCACTACGGGCTCGAGCTGCAGCACCTCAACCCCAATGGGATCCAGCACATCGCGGCATTCGTCGCGCTGTGCGAAGGATTCCTGGGCATCGAGCCCAATTTCTTGCTGTGGAAGTATTTCTTCACAGTGAGTTTATACCAGAAGGTCGAGAAGCGGGGCGGCCAGCAGCGGACGACCCCGGTGGCGATTGGGTGCGCCGGGATCCAGCTTCGCCAGTCCCGCGCCAGGGAATATATGGCGATGAAGACCGCGGCGTCCCACAAGGGGTGGCATCAGCAGTGGTTCTACGTGAAGAACTACTCCGAATCCCCCTTGCCGGAGTTCACCGGCCGCGTCTTCGAGGCGGCGCCGGAGGTGTGGGCGTACGGCCCAGTGGAGAAGGAGAAGAAGCGAATCTCCAGCCTCCTCCGTGCCATCGAGTACCTGAAGGCGAAGATGCTCACCGGGGCCGGAGTTATCGGGGCGTACCACTCTCAGAGGGTGGCACCGCTGATGCTTCGGACCCGCTCGCTCGCCGAGATGGTTCCTGACGCTACAGCCGAAGGCATCGTCTTTGCGACGGGCGCGCTCCCCGCCTCCGAGATTCGCCAGCGCATCCGGGAGGCGCTGGAAGACAAGGACGTCGTGTTCCCGGTGCCCGGCCACCCTCCGATGCGGCCGGACAGGGGCTTCGTCGATCTGGTAAGTACTTCGTGCGCCCGTTACCTCTCCTTGCGCCTCTCGACTCATTATTCTGACGCAGAGTCTTTGTGCCTGCAGGGCCAGTTGACGAATGTCATCAGTGCGCATCCGCCCGTTCCCGAGGACGCCGAGCAGCGGCTGCAGAACCGCCTCTTCGCTGAAAAACAGAAGAAACGCAAGGACGAGAAGGAGGCGAAGAAGCAGAAAAGGCTCGTCAAGGAGTTCCGGTGGCGGCAGAAAGGTCCGGTCCTATCGGACGACGATGACGATGATGACGACGACGATGACGATGACGATGATGATGACGAGGAGGAAGAGGAGGAGGAGGAGGAAGAGGAGGAGGGCGTCCCGGCCCCTCAGCCGGGCGCGCTAGTTATCCGGGAGCAGTGCTCCCAGGCGGCCGCGGGGGCCGGATCAAGCGGCCCGCCCGCCCGGGACCCGACCCCTTAGGGCCCCGAGGCCGCGCCTCAAGGGTCAGCGCGGGGCGCGCCCCAGGAGTCGAGGGGGCCGACCCCCGCCCCTCTGCCCCTGGCCCGGGAGCAGAGGAGCAGCGGCAAGCGGCCGTTGCCAGATGCCCCGGGGTTGGCCTCAGGCTCAGGGGCGAAGCGCGCCCGCCGTCCTAGCGCCCGCAGAGTGTAAGTGGAAAAGTCCTTGTCCGCCTGTTTCCTTTCCCTTCATCAAGTTGCTTTTGTTGACGTCATTTGTCGCCTTGCAGCGTCCCTTCCCAAACCCGTGCTCCCCCGGTGGCGCCGAAGAAAATGCCGCGGACGCCGTCCACCTCCGCGGGGCGGACCGCGGCCCTACCGGCGGCGAGAGGCGGCGCTAGCGGGGAGACCGCGGAGGTTGCCGTCGAGGTGACTCCCACGACGGCGGACCCCGCGGGATGGGGGATTGCCCCCGAGGGCCCTCGGATCGAGGAGGTAATAAACCTCGATGACGAGGCGGAGGAGGAGTGCGCCGCTCCGGTGGTGGCGACGGGGATGGAGGAGTCCGCCCCTGCGGCCGCGACAGGCACGACGGCGACGGAGAAGGCGAGGATGCTCGCCCCGACGGTCGCAGCGGAGGCATCGACGATGGCGCCGCGAGTACCTGCCCGGGACGCCGCGGCGGGGGCGACGGTGGCGGCAGAGACGGAGGTGCCTGCCCCGGCGGCCGTAGCGGGGGAGGGGGCGCCCGCCCTGGTGGTTGCGGTGGAGACCGCGGCGACCTCGACAGGGATGGTGGCGCACGCGACGGAGCCGCCGTCGAGGCCAGCGGCAGCCGTGGTGGCCGTGCCTGCCCTTGCAGCGGCGTCGGGGACCGTGGAGCTGGGGCCCCTGCCCACGTTGGGCGACGCAGAGGAGTGGGAGAAGTGGCGGGCCATGCAGGGTGCGCTCGACAGCGCCCGTGCCGCCCTGGACAGCGTCGTTGCTACCGTTGGTTAGGTATGCCATTCCTCGCGGTGACCATTCTCTTCTCCGCCGTTCTATTGCTGACTGTGGGTTGTTTCGCAGGCCCTCCAGGAGTGTAGCCGGGGGAAATCTAATCTCCTTCGGCTCGGGCAGGAGCGTCTCTCCGCGGAGGAGCAGCAGTCCAAGGAGCTGGCTGCGCAGGTTGCCGCCGCCCAGCAGGTCATCGATGACCTGCGGAGGCGCGAGCAGGCGGCGAAGGATGGTTTCCAGGCTGCCGTCGAGGAGGCCCGCTCTGCCCGCGCGGACCTCCAGGCTGTTGTCGACAAGGCCCAGCTTGATGCCGCGGAGCTCCTTCGGGTGAAGGAGGAGCACGAGGCGGTGAAGAGGGAGCGTGAGGCGGTGAAGAAGGAGCGTGAGGCCCTTCGGAAGACCGTCAAGTGCATCCGCCAGGAGCGACAGCAGGTCTGGCAGGACCGGGATCTTGAGGCGACCCGAAGGGTCGAGGCCGAGAAGATGGTGGCCGACCTCGGGACTGAGGTTGGTCAGCTTCAGACCGCTGCGACCGCGTTGAAGGCGCAGTCCGAGGGTAAGGTTCCTCCCATCCTTCTTCCTTTGTGGTGTTGGGGGGGTCTCTGACCCGGCATGTTTTTTCGGACAGGTCTTGCGGGTGAAGTTGACCAGCTGAAGGGGGCCCTTGATGCGGAGTGTGTCAAGCACGACAGCCTGCGGGACGCGGTCCGCGTCGTCTGCGACGGCCTCGGCGTGGTCCAGGGGGAAGGGACGAGCTCGCTGGCGGCTCGTGCCCTCGGGGTGTACCAGCGGACCCGCGAAATCGCTCGTGAGGCGCTTCGCGTTGGCGTGAGGCGGGCTTTCGGGGTCTTCGGGTCCTAGTACACTAGCCACGATTTTGACTTGATGAGCGAAGGGCACACCCCTGGGTACACTGAGGCTGAGCTGGACGAGATCGATGCGTTGGTGCTCGGCCCGGCGGATGCCTTGGCGACGCAGCTGGAGGAGGAGGCCGTCCCGCCGGAGGAACCCTGAACGGTCCAGCTGGGTCGGGTTCAGATACCCCGCCATGTAAATATGTTAGTTGATTTTGGACTTGCTTTTGTAATGGCCGTAGGGGCCGTTTTTTGCAATTTATCAACGTTTACTTCCAATCCCCTTCCTTGTCCTTTTGGGTCTGGAAAGTCTAGAGTATGGGTCGGACGCGTCAGTAAGCGCTGATGGGTGATAGTACCGTAGCCGCTGGGGCGTAGGCTTTCTCGCAGTCCAATCAGCGTTGCCTGGGCGTCGTTTGCGCACTCTCCCCTTTTCATGCCCAAACGCTTAGGAAGGGGGGGCCGGCTCGGAGAAAAGTTGTTTTGAGAGGACCTCGGGTGACTTTGGTCAGAGCCCCTGGTAGCCCCCGAGGGATATGCGACCCTGAGGCAGGGTCAGGGTCGGATATCCCTGAGCCCGTGACGAGACTCAAAAAAGGTCGACTCAAAACTGCTTTTCTCCGTGGATTAGAAAATTACAAAGATGCGTGTGTTTAAACTTGGAAACAGAATTTAAGGGTAGAAGCGTCTTAGCTGTTCTATGTTCCAAGCGTTGTTGAAGATCCGTCCATCGGGGGTCACCAGCTTGTACGTGCCTGGACGCAGTACTTGGGCGATGACAAAAGGACCTTCCCACGGAGGGGTCAGCTTGTGCTGACCCCTGTTGTCCTGGACAAGGCGGAGCACCAGGTCCCCGACGTTGAAGGCTCGGCCTTGCACCTTGCGACTGTGGTGTCGTCGTAGGGCCTGCTGGTATTTGGCTGAGTGTAACAGGGCCACATCACGTGCTTCATCGAGCTGGTCTTGTGTGTCCTCGAGTGACGCCTGGTTTCCCTGCTCGTCATACGCCTTGACCCTCGGCGATCCGTACTCTAGGTCGGTGGGGAGGATTGCCTCAGACCCGTAGACCATGAAGAACGGGGTGAAGCCAGTTGCCCTGCTGGGGGTCGTCCTTAAGCTCCATAGGACCGCGGGGAGCTCCGCAACCCACCGGCCGCCGAACTTCTTGAGGCGGTCGAAGATCCATGGTTTGAGACCCTGGAGTATCATGCCGTTGGCTCGTTCAACCTGCCCATTCGTGTGGGGGTGCGCCACGGCCGACCAGTCCACTCCGATGTGGTAGTCGTCGCAGAACCGGAGGAACTTCCTCCCGGTAAACTGCGTGTCGTTGTCCGTGATGATGGAGTTGGGGACCCCAAAGCGATGAATGATGGCGGTGAAGAATCGCGCCGCCTGTTCAGATATGATCTGCGCGATGGGTCGTGCCTCGATCCACTTAGAGAACTTGTCGATGGCGACAAGTAAGTGGGTGAAGCCCCCGGGCGCTTTCTTGAAGGGCCCGACGAGGTCCAGTCCCCAGACCGCAAAGGGCCATGTGATGGGGATAGTCTGGAGCGCTTGTGCAGGCATGTGAGTTTGGCGCACGAAAAATTGGCACCCTTCGCAGGTGCGGACCACACCGGTGGCATCGGCGACCGCCGTTGGCCAGTAGAAACCTGTTGGCGCTAAAATCGGCCAGACAGGAATCGGCCGATGGTCTTCAGCGTCGGACACACGACCCGGGAGAATCTGCTTAGCTCCTGTTCGGGTTATCGCCCTGGTACGGTTCGCGCGGCGTGCCAGTCAATCTGTCCTGTTGATTGACAAGGAAATAAAGTGTTAAATTCCAGGCGCTCCGATCGGCTGGAGTTCCGATCTGTCCTGAGGAGCGCGTCGGCGGCGAATCGGCCGATTTGTTGTAGAGATGATCGGCTATGGATCAGCCGATAATCATGTAGTAATTGTAAAGAAAACTGTTGGAGCGATCTAAACAATTACTACAAAGGCAACACTTGAAATAGATCTAATCGGCTGTGAGATGGTAAATCGAAGGAGAACGATGACAAAGCCGATTACTCTGATCTCAAGTTGGATAACTGGTGATAATACTAGAATGACAGGTAAAACTTGCAATTCTAGTAAATATCGATAACTGGTGAATAAATCCAAACGAAACAGCGATGCGCCCGTAGTTAAAGCTCGGATATTACTCGATAAGCGGAACCTACCAATTGGCCGGAGATCAAGTTGATGCAGCCCTGCCAATCCGTACGAACTCGTGAAAGAAGAAAAGTATTGGCGAAGTCGCCGACTTGAAAGTAAATTGCTGAAAAAGTAGAAGTATTGTTGTTGATTGATGTGTTGATCCCTTTGCAAGACCCTGACGACTCCTATTTATACCCTAAGACTAGGACTCCTGGTCGATTACGACTTGTTACAACCTTATTTAAAAGACGGGAAAACTACTATATCTATAATAACTTTTAAAGGAAACGGACTCCCGTAGAATCTTCCGCCGCCGTCCCCTAATCCAATCAGGACTCTTTTCAAATTGCTCCTTGACCGACTTAGCGTTGCCCTGTTGACCAACTTTTGACCAGGACTCTCCGAAATAGTCCCATCCTGTTGGCGCAAGCTGTATCACCAATCGGCCGATTTCCAACTGTTACCTCAATCGGCCGATTCCATATTGTAGCCTTTAGATCTGCCGCATCGGCCAACCTTCTCTTCCCGACGCCGATTTAACACGTGTCAAAATCTGACGTCAACAAAACCCTACCGGAAGGTGTTCCCGACGAGGGTTCTTGGCGCGGCGTGGTGGCCGCAGGCCCCTGTGTGGATGTCATGAATCAGCGCCCTTCCTTGCTCGATCGGGATACATCGTTGGAGGATGCCGGTGTGGCTCCGCTTGTAGAGCTCCTGGTTGATGATGACGAATGTCTTGGCACGGCGCGCGATCCTTCGCGCCTCCGTCTTGTCCCTCGGGAGCGTCTCGCGGACGAGGTAGTCAAGGTACGGAGTTCTCCAGTCAGGCGGGGGGTCGGGCCCCGCGGCTGGATCTGTGTCAATCTCTATGACCTCGGGGTCAGAGGGGTCGGCCTCCAAGCTTGGTCCGTGCGGAGCACGGGCTACGCCGGGGTCGGCACCCGGGCCCGGGACAGGTGGCGCGTCGCCGACCCTTCCTAGCTCCTGACAGCGGACTGAGGGCTCGAACTGATCGCTGATGAAGACGCCGTCGGGACCGGGCTTTCGGCCGGATGCCGCCTTTGCCAGCTCATCGGCTGCCTCGTTGAAACGTCTTGCGATGTGGTTGAGCTCTAGCCCATCGAACTTGTCCTCGAGTTTGCGGACCTTGTTGCAGTAAACTGCCATATTGGGGTCGTGGCAGCTCCATTCCTTCATGACTTGCTCGACGACTAGCTGGGAGTCGCCTCGGACGTCCAGTCGTCGGATGCCCAGCTCAATGGCGATGCGGAGCCCGTTGAGGAGAGCCTCATACTCGGCGACGTTATTAGACGCGGGGAAATGGAGGCGGATCATGTACCTCATGCGGACGCCGAGAGGAGAGATGAAGACTAGGCCTGCTCCGACGCGAGCCTTCATCAGCGACCCGTCGAAGTGCATCATCCAGTACTCCTGTTTCTCCGGTGCTGATGGCGTCTGTATCTCCATCCACTCTGGCACGAAATCAGCGAGTACGTGGGAGTTGATGGCGGTGCGGGGGGTATAGGTGATGCCCTGGTCCATGAGCTCGAGTGCCCACTTTGCGACCCGGCCCGTGGCGTCCTGGTTCCGGACCACCTCACCGAGGGGAAAAGACGAGATGACTGTCACCGGATGCGAGGTGAAGTAATGGCGCAACTTCCTCTTCGTGATGAGGACGGCGTAGATGAGCTTCTGGATCTGCGGATATCGCATCTTGGACTCGGACAAGACCTCACTGACGAAGTAGACTGGGTGTTGTACCTTGAGGGTGTGTCCCTCCTCCTCTCGCTCTACCACCAGGGCCGCGCTGACCACCTGGGTGGTTGCCGCGATGTAGAGCAGAAGGGGTTCCCCGTCGGCGGGTGGTACCAGGACCGGGGCTTTTGTCAGGAGTTCCTTGAGCCGGTCAAGTGCCTCCTGGGCCTTAGTGGTCCACTCGAAACAGTCAGTCTTCTTCAGGAGCCAGTAAAGGGGGAGCCCTCGCTCGCCGAGGCGCGAGATGAAGCGACTCAGGGCCGCCAGGCATCCCATGATACGTTGAACCCCTTTTATGTTTCGGATTGGCCCCATGTTGTTGATGGCCGCTATCTTCTCCGGGTTGGCTTCGATGCCGCGCACGGAGACGATGAAACCTAGCAGCATTCCCCTTGGAACCCCAAATACGCATTTCTCAGGGTTGAGCCTGATGCGCTTGTCTCTCAGCCTCTCGAAGGCGAGTTCGAGGACGGGGATGAGCTGGTCACCCTTCTTGGACTTGACTACGATGTCGTCGACATAAGCCTCAATGGTTTGCCCGATGAGGTCCCCAAAACACTTGAGCATACATCGCTGGAATGTAGCCCCCGCGTTTTTGAGGCCGAACGACATCTTGACGTAGCAATAGGGGCCGAACGGGGTGATGAAAGAGGTCGCGAGCTGGTCGGACTCTTTCATCGCGATCTGATGATAGCCGGAATACGCGTCGAGGAAGCTGAGGGTCTCACATCCGGCGGTCGAGTTGACTATCTGGTCATTGCGCGGCAAAGGAAAAGGATCCTTTGGGCACGCCTTATTGAGACCGGTGTAGTCAACGCACATTCGCCATTTCCCATTCTTTTTTCGTACAAGAACAGGATTAGCCAACCACTCGGGGTGGTACACTTCCTTGATGAACCCGGCCGCCAAAAGCTTCTGGAGCTCCTCACCTATGGCCTTGCGCCTCTCCTTGTCGAAGCGACGCAAACCTTGCTTTACTGGTTTGGAGCCGGCCTTGATGTTCAAGGAGTGCTCGGCGACTTCCCTCGGAATGCCGGGCATGTCCGAGGGTTTCCACGTGAAGACATCGATGTTCGCGCGGAGGAAGTCGACGAGCGCGCTTTCCTATTTGGGAGATAGGCTAGCGCTGATTCGGACGGTCTGGCCGCCGGAATCGCTAGGGTTGAGGGGGACCTCTTTGACGCCTTCAGTGGCCTCGAAGGAGGTGGGCGATTGCTGGGAGTCGGGCCGACCCTCGGCACTCTCCGCGAGCTGGGCCGCCGGGTCCTCCGTGACATTGATGGCCGCGGCGTACTCGCAGCACTCAACATCACACTCGTACGCCTTCTGGAAGGATGTGCCGACGGTAATGACCCTGTTGGGCCCCGGCAGCTTGAGCTTGAGGTAGGTGTAGTTGGGCATGGCCATGAACTTTGCGTAGCTCGGCCACCCCAGGATGGCGTGGTAGGTCCCACGGAATCCCACCACCTCAAAGGTGAGGATCTCGTTCCTGTAGTTGGACGGAGTCCCGAAGGTAACGGGCAGGTCGATCTTCCCGAGAGGCACTGCCTGTTTCCCCGGCACGATGCCGTGGAAAGGCGCCTTGCTGGGGCGGAGGCGGGAGCGGTCGATCCCCATGGCGTCGAGGGTCTCGGCGTAGAGGATGTTGATGCCGCTGCCTCCGTCCATGAGCACCTTGGTGAGGCGCGTCGTGCCGATGATTGGGTCCAAAACGAGGGGGTAGCGCCCTGGCTGCAGGACACGCCCCGGGTGGTCGGACCGGTCAAACGTGATGGCGGATCCCGACCAGTCGAGAAAGGTTGGCGTCGCAGGCTCCGCCGCGTAGACCTCGCGGCCTTCCAGCTTCCGGCGGCGTTTGGAATCATAGGCCGCCGAGCCGCCGAAGATCACGAAGCAGCCGTCCATCTTGGGGAAGCCATCTTCTTTCCCTCCGTCGTCCTTCCTTTCCTCGTCGGGTTTCCGCCTACGGTCGCCCTTCACCGGGTTGCCTGCAAAGTACCTTTTCATGAGGTTGCAGTCTTTGTAGGCGGGCTTCGCGGGGAACTCATGGTTCGGGCACGGACCCTCGAGCAGCTTGTCGAAGAAGCCGGGGGTGCCCTCCGGGGGCGGCTGACCCCGCTTGCGCTCAGCAGCTGCCACAAGGGGTGCCTCGCGCCGCTGCTTGTTCTTCTTCTTCTGCAGACGGTTGGAGGTGCCTTCGTCGGCGTCCTCCTTGCGCTTTGCCTCGCCCTTGGAGCGGTCGAAGATTGCTCCTACGGCCTCCTCGCCCGAGGCGAAGCTGGTGGCGATGTTGAGGAAGTCCTCCATGGTCCGCGGGCCTCGGCGCCCGAGCTCATGGACGAGGGGTCGGCAGGAAGTTCCTGCCAGGAATGCCCCTATGACGTCGGCGTCCGCGACGTTGGAGAGCTCGGTGCGCTTCCTGGAAAAGCGTCGGATGTAATCCCGGAGGGATTCACCCGACTCCTGGCGACAGCTCCGGAGATCCCAAGAGTTGCCAGGGCGCATGTACGTGCCCTGGAAGTTTCCCACGAATATCTCCCTCAAGTCGTTCCAACTGCGGATCCATCCTGAGGGGATATGTTCTAGCCAGGTTCACGCTGAGTCGGCTAGAAAAAGTGGGAGGTTGCGGATGATGAACAGGTCATCATCCGCCCCACTGGCCTGACATGCAAGCCAGTAGTCGCTGAGCCATAGCCCGGGGTTCGTTTCCCCAGAGTATTTGGCCACGTTGGTTGGTTGCCTGAAGCATGGCGGGAATGGCGCGCTCAAGATGCGCGAGGAGAAGGCCCGGGGCCCCGTCGGGTCGGGGCTGGGGCTACGGTCTTCTTCGCTGTTGTAGCGGCCGCGACGGTGGACGTGGTAGCCGCGGTCCACCCCCTCCTCCCTGTCCGCGCGGGAGCGCCTCCGCGCGTCCAGGGTGTCACGGGCGTCGCGGATGGGACCGACGCGCCGGTGGATGGATGGGACCCTGCCTCCAGCGGGTGGTGGCGTCCGTCGAGCGGGCGCGGCCTGGTTCGCCCGAGGGGGTTGGTGGACAGACTCCCCCCGCCTTTCGGAGGGCGTGGTGGGGGCTGCCCCGCTGGCATTTTGACCGCGTCGCCAGGACGCGGAGCTCTCCGCCTGCTGGACAGCGGCACACTCAAGCAGGTCGCGTACCTCTGGCGTCTCCGGCTCGGGGAGTCGTCGGAGCAGGGCCGTCGCTGCAGTGATGTTTTGGCTGGCGTGGGCGAAGAGCTGGGGGCGATCCTCGTCAGCGCAGATGCACTGCTGGACATCGCGCGCTCGCTGTCGCGCCCCGCCCTCGTTGTGGGGGCGCACGCCCTCCTGGTGGGGCGCCACGCGCGCTTCTGTTTGTCGCGGTCACACCGAGGCCCGGGCGAGAGCTCCCGTCGTTGCCACGGCGCGCGGAGGGGGAGTTCGTTGCCTTCTCCCGGCGCCATCACTGTTGGACCCCTCGGAGTGCGCGTCGGCCACGAAGCACTCACGCGAGGGGTGGTGGCTCCTGCTGCTGGAACCGGCGTCGGAGATCGTCCTCGTCATGCCCGCGAGCTTGTTGCTCGCAGGCGGCACGGCCATGGGTCGCGCCAGGGCATGACCGTCGGCTGTCACAGCGCTGCGCAGCCCGAAAAGTCGCTCCGCCAAAGGAGGCCCTCCGGCGCGCGTCCGGCCACTCGCCACCACCCTGGCGGCGGAGCCAGAGGTGATGAGGCGAGTGGGTGAAGCGAGGAGGGGGATCAGGTCGATCCCCTCTCCGGTGGCGAGGAAGTCCAGGCTCCCAAAGCGGACCAGGGAGCCCGGGGCAAAACTGACGTCGTGGCTGGCCATCTGAAGCCGGTGATGTACGCGCAAAGGTCCCCTACCTGGCGCGCCAATTGTCGTTGTCAAGATTGGTGATCAGGACTTAGACTAGTAAATTTCTTTTATGCACGTACGGCTCCGGATGGTTGCGCGGGTGACACGGGGTTTAGACTGGTTCGGGCATGAAGTAGCCCTATGTCCAGTATGGGGAGCTGCTCGTGTTACCCACGCGGGTTCTGTAGTAGGGGTTACAGAAGGGCGAGAGAGGGAACCGGTCCCAAGTCTCTAAAGAGTGCACAGAAGCTCTAATGGTGGGGGCGAGTTCTCCTTCCCGGGGAAGAAGAAACCTGTGTGAGGAAGTGTGGGTGTGAGCGTGTGAGAGTCTAAAATTTCTCCCTCGTCTCTTGGGTCCCGGCCGTCCCTTTATAGTCCCAGGGAGATGACCATGTACATGCGAGACGCGCACGGGGACAGAGAGAGAGAAAAGAGAGAGGGTGCGGAGTCCAAGGGGAAGATTCGGGCTCCCCGGGCGCCACGGTTGTCTTTAGCTTTTGTTTCACCGGGCAGTCTTCCTCTGATCTGGTTACTGTCCTCCTCGGGAGCTGGTTACGGCGGGCGTGCGCCATGATAGCTGTGGCTTCCGTCCCGTCGGGGCTGACGGCTGCCACGACTGCCCCTGTTACACCGCAGGCGGCCTGAACGGTGCGGGCGCCCTGTCCCTGTCGCCGGAATCGCGGGGCGCGAGGACGGGTAGGTGGAGCGACGACGGTCAGGCGTGCTCCTGAGCCAGGCGATGTGGGTCATGGTGGCCTGACAACGAACCAGAGAGGACTAGGCCGCTGTACCGTGCACGGCGCGGTCGTGGGCGGGTAGGTGTGACGGGTCACGTCAGCGGCGTGGACGCCTTTCTGCACGCCCGAGCCGTGGAGCATTTAAGGCAAAGCTGCACCCGAGGCTGATTCCCGTCCGGATGGCCCATGCGAGTCCGACCCTAAGCCCCTGGATCGGGCGAGGCGGACCCTTGTGGCAAGGGCCGGGCGAGGCGGACCCTCGTGGCGAGGGGTCGGGCGAGGCGGAGCCTGCCCGCCGGGGGATCGGGAGCGTCCGACTACGAGGAACGGGGTCGGGCGAAGCGGAGCGCTTCCCTCTCGTGTTGGGCTGACGATGGTCGCCGTTGCTGCGGGTCGGTCCGGGCTTCCATGATCGCTGCCATGATAGTCATTAGATGACCGTTTACTTTTTCCCCTGACAATTACGTCAAAGAGAATATTGTCATTAAGAGTATTAAATAAAGTCTAATTACAAAACTAACTGCAGAATCTCTGGGCTAATTCGCAACACGAATCTAATGAGGTATATTAATCCATAATTAGTGGATGGTTACTATAGCATCACTGTTGCAAATCATGAATTAATTAGGCTTATTAAATTCGTCTCGCGAATTAGTACCCATCTGTGCAAAAAGTTTTGTCAAGAAATTTTATTTAATACTTCTAAATGACAAGATTCTTATTTTATGGGGCTAAAGTTTAGCCCTCCGGAACCAAACGGGCCCTTGTGTAATACATTCTCTCTCTCCCACAAAAGGTTCTGGCCCACCTATGTCAAGCATTACTTTGCAGCCTTCTTATAAATTCAAGCAAATTACATGTGATGCTTTAGCAATTGCAAGCCCAATATGACTGCAATTACTCAAGATACATACAAATAACATGGTGACAGATCAATATATCAATACTCATAAATGACACTACGAGAAAATAAAGCCAAATTACATACTTCCTCTGTTCTAGAACATAGTTATTTTCAGATTTTTTCTAAATCAAACCTTTTAAATTTTGACTATAGATGATAAAAGAATCATAAATATTGATAACATGAAAATAGTATTAGTTTATTCATAAGAAACCAACTATCATAATATGTAATATTTTCTATTTAAAAGTAATTACTTTTGGAAATATTATTGGTTAAAGATGAAAATATTTAACTTTAATTAAATCTAAAAGTTGCTATATTTCAGAACGGAGCTAGTAAGCGTCGTGACGCCTGCATCTCGGAACCACAAAGGGTGTATACCTTCGAGGTAGTGGTTTGCGGGGTGCAAGTGGTGAATCCGAGCCACGAACTGTGAGATCAATCCAAGTCCTTCACGGCTGCGATGGCCGCTATGGTTTCCATAGGCACTATTGCCACCATGGTATCCATGGCCTCCACGCACACAGCAACCAAGACCTTCACGGCAGCTGCCACCGCCTCCATGGCTGCTTCCTTGACCTCCATGCCACCAAAAACAATAAGGATGCATCCCTTGATGAGCGGACATGGTGGAGCGGCGGCGTTGGATGCCAACGGGCGCATGGGAGTGTTTAAGGTCTTTTTTAATCGTTCCCGCATGTAACATCAGAGCCCAACTCTCACCGTTATCACAGTTGGTTCATGGTTACAACTGGTTGTAGAAGGATTATTTTCATAGCTGGTTGCAGCCATGGACTGACTGTGAAAATTGATTGTATTTATACCATTGATTCTTTAGTTGGAACTGACTGTACAAACACTTTTACACAATCGGTTCATAGTGCTCTATTTGAGTTTATTTAGGTCAGTTTGATGTGTGTATTTGCAAGATTTCTGACTCGTAATAGGAGTAAAACGTCTAATAATATAAATACTAGCAACACCAGTACGTGGGTGTTAGGTGGCACTATGTGAAAGTAAAAGAGGCACCAGCACTGCTAAAGAAAATACTTCCGTCCACCACCAAATACTCCCTCCGTCCCAAATTACAGTTCGTTTTGACTTTTTATACATAATTTTTGCTATGTATCTAAATATAGTGTACATCTAGATGCATTGTAAAATATATGTATCTAGAAAAATCAAAACGAATTGTAATTTGGAACGGAGGTAGTATATTTTAGTGGTGGATAGAAGCCTCTGAAGGCTTTTAGTACTGGTTGGTAAAAGTACTTATATCTATACTCATTTTAGTATGAGTTGGTATTACCAACTTGTATTCAAACGGAAAGCATCTTCTTCCAAGTCTAATTTTCCATGTAGGTAAGATGATAAGGAACTACACGTGATGCAGAAGGTTTGGGGTTCGAGACCTACACATCACACAATCATATTTCACGTGAAAAATCGGATGACTTGTGAAATATTTATATTTAAAAATTTCGCCGGGCGTTCCTAGTTAGCCTGCCGATGTTGGGACAACCAAATGTGTGTTTTCCCTAGAAGGTCTCTTATAGGGAAATATTGATTGATCGTTCAAACCCGGACTAGTTTTGAAACCGATGGATCCGGTTTCCATGGAGGTGCCATGCGCCCTGATGGGAATGTGAGGGTGCCCGATCTTCCATCAGAAGGATAACTATCAATTTGTCAACAACCCGACCCAAGCGATCCGACTTCCGATCAACAAGATCCAAACCCGCAATTAAAGCACCACGTCGTCTCTTGGTTATCAACCGTGTGCTGACCGGCTGACCTCACCATGAAAGCTTAATCCTTACCTGAAAATCAAAGAACACAAGCAAGAATGAAGAAGAACGCAAGATTGCAAGTGAATGATTAAGCTCATGAATTAGGGTCTTACAAGCCGATGATGGAAAAACTATTCTTGACAGATTAATCTAAGCAAAACTTGAGTTCTTTTGAATGGCGGCTACTGAATATGAAGGTTTTAGAGCCAAGCAAAAACCCTAGATGCATCCCTATTGGACTCCAACACGATACATGGCCCGACGACCCAAAAGATGGCAGCGCAACACCCTGACATATTTTGGACGTCCACTTATTTTGACGGTTACCATTGGCTCGGACCTAATAATTATGTGGGACTGGTGCCATTGGAAATCTTATCTCCTTAGCTTTCCGTACATATGTAGAACATCGAAATCGGACTCCGTATGCGACTTGGGTGTCTGCTCCTAGACTTCGAGACAAACTCGTACTCAGGATGTTGTGGCCCCCGGCTTGATTTGGATGTCCCGTCTGATCTTTTCCTCCTCCAAGTATTCCTCCAAATACTTCCTATTTTTCTTCGTTATTCCAAGGTACAAGGTACCATACCATTTATTACCAAATGTATATAAGAACGAGCTCACCTGTTGATTTAGACGACGTGCTCAAGCTCTAGTGATTGGTCCTTGTATATCCATGTCAAAACTGTTATTTGTATTCAAAGAAGTGATGTCCTCGTCACGCCCCCTTGATGCACATGACATGCTTGTGTGATTGCCTTCTAAAGTCAACAATCTCTTTTTTCACCAAAGTCCTTTGTTGGTTCAATTAAGGACACCAATTATGAAGCGCAAGCGCACAGATCAATCGTAGCTTTTTCCTCAAAGTATTTCTCAAAAGTTTTATCAATCCATGGAACAAATGGCATGTGATTCAGCTATTTTATTAATATCTACTAACTCAAATAAAGCAAGTATTGTGTATTGTGTATTGAATGTAAACAAAGCACTAAAATTAATAGGTCAAAGTCTATTGGTTGTAAACAGATATGAATAGAACATTCATCCTAAGGATCCAGAATCACTTGCATAAGTTTTTGCCACACAAACCAAACTAATCTTAAGGCTACCAAAAGATTGTGCACAAGATCAACCTTTTCCCTCCCGTATACCGTCACTACATAAGGGTAATCAACCGCCTTGTGATGGGGTTAAATATCATAGGTACCCCAAAGCACAGCCTTAAGGGGCCTAAGCGGGATTAGCCAGATGCCATCAGGTGGCCCGGCCCGACAGGGCACAAGGCGCAGCTAGTGTCAGCCCATCAGCAGAGGAAGACGCCACGGTCCAGCAGCAGCAGGGCTCGGGGCACGTGCCCCCCACCCCACCCCGACCTGTAGCGTCGTTGCGGGGTCGGGAGAGCCGAGCCGATCCATGGAAGGAGCCCGGGATCAACATCTCCTGGGGAAGGCACGAGGCGGCATTAACTCCCTTGGATTCGATAAGACGTGCATCTCCCCCGACAGCCAGGGCAGGGCGCCGCTTGTGGACCGAAGGACCGGCAGGGCACCCGTGGTCAGCCGGGCCATCATGATGCCACGACCGGCGCTCACGCCGGTCGCGCCCCCTCTTCGTCATCATGATGTGACGGTTCGTACCGGGCCACCCTCCACCGTCAGGCATAGGGGAAAGCAGGCGCGCCGGGCTAGCGTGCCCCACTGCGGACCCGGTGGCACAGTAACAGAGGTTCTCACCTCCCGACCGAGGCGAGGGAGGTGGGATCAGCAGACCAAACAAAAGGCCTGCCCCCGGCACACCAGGAGGGGCATGCCGCGAGGACGACAACGCCATCCCCTGCCACAGGGATGGCGAACAGGACCAAGGACGTGTCAGGCAGTGCCGCGGACCAGGCGGATGGGACTTGGCTTCGGGAAGCGGCGGGGCACGTGTCAGACCCGGGGCCACGACACTGTGCACATGTCAATATAGACTTTCTAAAATAAGGGATGGGGCGTATCCCATACCTTATCCCTGTTGTAACTACTCGGACACGAGTAGCACTAGTCAGAACGAAAGGAAACTACCCGGATAGCACTCAAGTAGAACTCCTAAGCTCGTATCTCGCTAGGATATTTGTAACCCTGCCCCCCAGACTATATAAGGGTGGGCAGGGACCCCCTCCAACACACAATCATATAAGGCAATACAAACCACCACACATGACATAGGGTATTACGCTCCTTGCGGCTCGAACCTATCTAAATCTTTGTGTTCCTTGCACCTTCAAGTTCCTGATCTCGGCGACACCTCACCTACAACCTACCACCCGGGGGTATCCTTCGGTGGGATTGGCGGTAAAACACTGACAGCTGGCGCGCTAGGTAGGGGTGTTTATAGAAGATGCCCTGGTGATCTTGATGGCATCATTTCAACCTCACCGTCTCGCTGGAAGACTGCGCGGCTTTCGTCTTGGGCTCCTTGAGCTGCATCGCCAATGGCTCTGGTGGCTTCGGCAGCCACCTCGCCAACCCCAGGGAGTCGGAGGCATCAACACCAACATCCAGCCATGACATCGACAAACTCGCCGACAATCTCGGTGAAATCCAAATTTCTAATCTAATCGGAAATTGCGAGAGCGAGTCCGGGTCTAACTCGGCTCCTGCTCGCGATAGGTCCGAACTCGAGTTTCCGTTCCGACTTCACATCACAGCCACCGTTTATCGGGAGGCGCTACAGTCCGAGTCCCAATCCGCATTGGAAAAGGACTTGGATTATCTATTTCAACTCGGACTCCGACTGCAGCTCGTGCTGCAATATCAACATGTGGCAACTATGTCGACTTCGCGAGGACGCTCGGCGACCCGCTGATGACTACTTCAACTACTCGTCTCGACTAGAAACTAATCGAGGACGGGCCTCACACCGTCGACAACTAGTCGGGGACAAATTCCAACTAGTTGGCTTCATCAACAACTTCTAGGGTTGACTAATAGCACACACGCTTGGTACATCGAGTTCATAGGGCGCCGCCTACGCACTTGGTACACGGAGTTGTGTCGGGCTCACAGCGGCTACACCCTACGGACATGCACGCTGTAACACACGACACCCAACGAACATGCGCGCTGCACGACGCGCTCTCGCCGACTACTTTATGGCAACGAGCATTCTCTTTGTCGCAATGTCGACTTTTTATTTTTGCATTCGCTGTCTTCTCTTAACGGTCGCTAATCTACTCGGGTAGCACATGCCTTAATCCGTAAAACCTCGGCTCTCCTGTCACGCCTAACGCCTCTACGCATACACCGGACAAAGGTCTCATACACGCTATAAGCAACTGCTAAAATATGACCAGGTGCTTAAACATAACAGGCGAACTACTCGGGATATTTACATGGCCTAAACAAGAGCTCGACGCAACAAGTTTATTTTTACACCGAATAAATTTTGGTATCTTCGCATTATGCTACATAATGTATACATTGTCTTTTTTCAGATCAAGCTTCGGCAACAACTCTCCAGTTTGCTCGGCACATCTCCAATGGCTCTGCTAGCTCTCAGGCGCGGGGGCTGGGCGCCAAGAACTACTCGACATGGTTGGTACGGCTCACCTGGCTCATAAGCTCGGGGCTGGACGCCGCAAAACTACCCGGAAGACTCGCAAAAGAACCCGATTTAAGATGCTTTTAAGGATTTATCTCGCGAATATAATTGTTTAACCATTATTTTAGGGTTTTATTTCGAAATAAGGGGTTTTTCAAATTTTTAACCTAGAGATCTTATCCAGCCATTAAATTAGGGATAAGTTATTTGTTTAACCATTTTTTCAGGATGTCATCCCGCAAAAGGGGGTTTTGAATTTCTGAGCCAATTTGTCTATTTTAACCATCAATTCAACTTTTGGATTCTTTTTTCCAAACCTAAGAATTTGGATTCAAGGCTCGGGGGCTGCAGGCACGTGTCATCAATGGCTTATTTTTAGAATTTATTTGGAAGATAAAGACTGGAAGATTCTAAGACTAATTTGACCCTCAGCCTGATTTTTCGATTCAATCTAACGCTCGGGGGCCACTCCATATGGAGTGCGATTTTCATCGCACCTCATATAAAAGAAGACTGCTCAGGGCATGAGCACCTCACAGCCTCGAGGCACCTCACAGCCTCGAGGCAGCCAAGGAAGTACTCGGAAGACGCCTTCAAGACGGAGTTTCGGAAGAACTCGAAGACACCTTCAGAAGTACTCGAAAGCCTGCACTACTCGACTACGAAGAGCTCGGGGGCTTGTCTGACCCGGGGCCATGGGACTGCACACATGACATATATAGACTTTCTAGAATAAGGAATGAGGCATGTCCCATACCTTATCCCAGTTGTAACTACTCGAACACGAGTAGGACTAGTCAGAATAGAAAGAAACTACCCGAGTGGCACTCGGGTAGGACTCCTAAGCTTGTATCTGGCTAGGATATCTGTAACTCTGTCCCCCCAGACTATATAAGGGCGGGTAGGGACCCCCTCCAACACACAATCATCTAAGGCAATACAATCCACCACACATGACGTAGGGTATTACGCTCCTTGTGGCCCGAACCTGTCTAAATCTTTGTGTTCCTTGCACCTTCGAGTTTCTGATCTCGGCGACACCTCACCTACAACCTACCACCTCGGGGGTATCACTCGGTAGGCTTGACGGTAAAACACCGACAGCACGATCAGCTGCAGGCCCCGGACGGGACACGTGTAGGGTAGCCGACCATTGGGAAAAGACACCCCCTCTCTCACACAATGTAGCCCAGTCCACCATGTATATAAGGGAGCTGGGCCTTCTCTCTAGGAGAGGACTCTTTCACACACACACGCACATCGCTTGCAAGCGCTTCGTTATCAGTACCCAGCATTCGAACGTGAGGAACACGAAGACCACCACCCCATACTGGATGTAGGGTTGTTGCCCGAACCAGTCTAAATCGTTGCCTTCGATTGTTAGCCATCGAGCCACCGAGAAGTGCGGCGCAAATTACTAGCCGGTGATCGAAACACCGACACTTTACAACATGCGCACTATGATGATGTGCAAAGGATAAAGAACAATCAAATATCACTGCAACCATATGGATAATGCTGACCAAACACATTGAAGCATCCATCAATATAGTTCTATAATAATTTGATCTTAAATATAAGTGTAGCAATTACATATCAAGATGCCCCTTTGATCCTAAGGACAAATAAAATTTTACCACATGATCATACTCATCTTGATGCACAATAGAAGTAGGAAGACTCTGGAGAATAACAAATAACAAGACTAAAGACGAGGACGATCGGAGGCGAAAACCCTCCAGGACCTAGCACTCCTAGGTTGATCGGCCTAGCTAGGGTGTTTCTGCACCGCCTCGTGGTCCCCTTCAATTTGCAGCTCCGTGATCCGATGCCATCTATATTCTTGTGGCGGCGGCGGAATGGCTAAACCTAGATGTATTCGCAACACTAAATCTTTCTTAATGTGGTCTCTTGGGGGGTATTTATACTGCTCTTTTAGCTTGGTGCCAAGGTGAAAGGACGTCGTGCAAACTCTTGGAACCGCGTGAGCTTCATCGTGCAGGAAGGAAAGCTCGTTTAAAGACCAGAATGGGCTGGCCGATCAGCCCAAGGGTCACCAGGCAATCGGCCTGAGCCCATTCTGGCTCCTTTGCTTCTCAATTTTCTGGTGCAAGCCTTCCTAGATGTCCTTGCTCTAGTTTTCTATGAAACTCGTACAAAAATTCTATGATTATATTGTATTTTCTGAAAATATACAATACCATTCAAAATACAACACAAATATGAATATAAGGTTATTTCAGGTGCCAAGTGGCGGATTAGTATAAGAATAGTATGAAAACACAACTTAAGTAGTACAAAAGATTGTGGTAATTGAGCGCGGACAGCCATATGCAAGGTGCTATATTTATCTCGATTCTCACCTGTTTCAAATATTGACCAAAACTACAGATATGGTCATCCCAGCATCCCATCCCATTACCACCAGTTGAACTCTAACGGGCACTGACAAATTTTCACCGCTAGTTCATGAATATGTGGCCGAAGTGGCTGTTGGAACCAGAGGTGAAGTCCGTATCATCGCCTATTTGAGATACGAACTGACGGTGAAAGTTCAAATGACCATCACCACCGGTTCTGACACATCCGTTTTTTTTTAAAACCAAATGCATAACTATGTGTATGATAGTATCAAGTTCCATATATATATATATATATATATATATGTATATATATATGTATATATATATATATGTATATATATATGTATATATATATATATATGTATGTATATATATATGTATATACATATATATATATATGTATATATATATGTATATATATATATATATGTATATATATATATATATACATATATATATATAGTGACGTCATAATGAAATAATCAGGAATAGTGTAAAAAAAGAGACTTACAACGACTAAAAGTCTATCAGAGATACACACTTTATGCTTGAGATGAAGGCTTCACACTTCACACGCAATCGACCGGGGTTACATTTACCTAGAACTTAACAACATCTTTAGCAAATTTCACAGCAACTTTCTCTTCTGAGCAGCGTTGATTTAGCAAGGGTGAATATACTTATGGTTGGTACTCAGTACCTAGCAAGTATATTAAGAAATAAATGACATGAAAGGCCAAATAAGTAAGGATTACAGACTTATTAGAAATCTAATTACTATAATATAAATGTTTTCCAACCCAAATTTATGATAAAGAGAGATAAGCAATAATAAAGTAAGGCTGGATCAATTAAATAACTGAAATAAAGCACGAATTCCAATTAAATTATCATGCGATGGTCCAAGTTGTTTTTGATTGTGAGCACGGCTGGTATATCAGTTTTACACTCTACAGAGGTTGTACATCTTTATCCACAAGTCGTGTTACCTGTCACGCGGTGCTGATCAGGCACTATCATCACACTTTCGAGGTATGACTGCATGAGTACGCTACGAGATTTTCTCGAAAACTCTCTAATAAGTACTAGTTTGCTAAAATTTCACCCGCTAGGCGAGTGAAAGCGGGTGTACCTCATAGTCGTACCATTGTTTTCGTCAAACCTCCGAGCCTGACGAGTGGGATACGTGTGAAGGGAAGATAAGCTTAGTTCCGATGATAATTATTTTCAATTCTCTCAGTTTTATTTATATCCTGATGATAATTATTTTCAATTCTGTCAATTTTATTTATAGTATAGTATAGAATACCTGCAGTAGATGAGACCGTTCTAAGTCGAGCTCGAATCTTGGTGAGTATCACGACCCGAGTTCGAGCTTGGTTGTAGCCTGTAGGCTTGGCCGGATCTTAGGGTCACTCAGATCGACCTCGGCTCTAGGCTCTGCTATCGAACTCCAGCTCGAGGTGGCAGTCTCGCTCGAGCTCGGCTCATTGACAGCCCTATCCAGTTTCTCCCCTCAGGGCCTCAGGCTCATCTCTGTTCTTAAACCCTTTCCCTTCTCTGACTCTCTCCTCCCTTGGTCTTCCTTCCCTGGCGGCGCCGACTGGGCGGCGCCATTCGTCACGTCTTCGCCCAGCCCTTTGCAGTGGAGGGCTAGTCAAAGTTCAAAAGAAACAACTCACAGGCAGTTTGAGGTTGAATTTGGCTCTACCAGTAAATCTGTTGCACAAAATTTCAAAGAGAAGTTCCCTTCTCAAAGTCCCGTGAAGAAACGTAAGCAGAAGTCTGACAAAATTACTGAGGATGCCAGCAACAACAAACCAGATTTCTCTCAGAATGGAAACAGTAAGAAGCCAAAATCTGCCAAGGCAACTTCTGAGAAAGAATTCTTGAAGGACTCTGGCAAGAGGAAATCACCTGGTTTCCTCTCAGATAAACCAAGCCTCAAGAAACAAAAACATCACAGACCCACTTCTGGTAAACCAGACGGCAAGAGGTTTGTTCAAGGTAGTTGTGCTAGCGTGCCGTTTGTCAAGAACACTGGCAAACCGAAACAGTCCATTGCGGACCTTGCTGATCTGGCTGGTAAGGAGCAGCTGTCTGCGGCTGAAGTCCGCAGATTGCTGAAGCCCGAAATGTCAGGCAAGAGCTAATCCTTCCCAGGCCATGTAAGCAGGTGTAGGAAATTAGAAATGAAACTCTGTGATCTTTTGCCCTGTTATCGCAAATGTGCTGCAGCAATTTCGTTTGCCATTTCCCCAACGTATTGCAATTTGCAAACTATGAGGTTTAAGATACCTGGGTTTGTCTCGGAATGAGTTTCTTGTGCTTGTCTAGAGACCGATTTCTTCTTTTGTTACTGTTGGCGCTAAAATCGGCCGGATAGGAATCGGCCAATGGTCTTCAGCGTCGGACACACGACCCGGGAGAATCTGCTTAGCTCCTGTTCGGGTTATCGCCCTGGTGCGGTTCGCGCGGCGTGCCAGTCAATCTGACCTGTTGATTGACAAGGAAATAGAGTATTAAATTCCAGGTGCGTCGATCGGCTGGGATTCCGATCTGCCCTGGGGAGCGCGTCGGCAGCGAATCGGCCGATTTGCTGTAGAGATGATCGGCTATGGATCAGCCGATAATCGGGTAGTAATTGTAAAGAAAACCACCGGAACGGTCTTAAATAATTACTAAAGAAGCAACACTTAAAATAGATCTAATCGGCTGTATGATGATAAATCAAAAAAAACAATGACGAAGGCGATTACTCTGATCTCAAGCTAGATAACTGGTGATAATACTAGAATAACAAATAAAACTTGCAATTCTAGTAAATATCGATAACTGGTGAATAAATCCAAACGAAACCACAGCGATGCGCCCGTAGTTAAGGCTCGGATATTACTCGATAAGCGGAACCTACCAATTGGCCGGAGATCAAGTTGATGCCTGCCAATCCGTACGAACTCGTGGAAGAAGAAAATATTGGCGAAGTCGCCGACTTGAAAGTAAATTGCTAGAAAAGTAGAAGTACTGTTGTTGATTGATGTGTTGATGTTTTCTCAAGACCCTGACGACTCCTATTTATACTCTAAAGGTAGGACTTCTGGTCGATCACGACTTATCACAATCTTATTTAAATTACTATATCTACACGAATTTTAAAAGAAAACGGACTCCCGCAGAATCTTCCGCCGCCGTTCCCTAATCCAATCAGGATTTCCTTCATGTGCCCCCCTTTGACCAACTTTTGACCAGGACCCTCTGAAATAGTCCCATCCTGTTGGCATAGGCTGTATAACCAATCGGCCGATTTCCAACTGTTACCTCAATCGGCCGATTCCTTTCGGTAGCCTTCAGATCTGCCGCATCGGCCAATCTTCTCCTCCTGACGCCGATTCAACACGTGTCAAAATCTGGCGTCAACACATGCCCCCCAGTTTCGGAGTAAAATATAACTTTTCCTTCGAAACTCTTTCTTTAATCCTTTCCTCCAAAACGGGCGCAGTAAAAATCTCCTTCCGTTCCGCGGCACAATGATTGCAATTTCCTCGAACCAGGCACGCGAAACGACCGCTCCTCTGGAACTCGTGTAGACGGCGCGGTAAAAATACCATCTTTGCCCTCGCTTCCCTGATCTCTCTTAAGCACTGGCTTTCTCCGCCTATCCTTCCCCACGAATCTAGCATTCTTTTCCGTCGTATCACTGTTCGTCTTCCTCCAAGATCTTTCGATTTCCAAGTGCTTCCCCCTTTCCGGCGATCTCATCCACGGCCTGCTCCGACCCCCAATGGCGTCTCCATCGGCGACCACTCCATCTACAGAGGCTCCATCGGCTACTCCTTCGGCGGCGGCGGCTCAATCGGCGGCTTCCCCAGCGGTGTCATCGGCGACGATGGCCTCCATCCCAGAGGTAAATGCTTGAAATTTTTCCCTTTTCGCCTTTTTACTGCTTCAGTATTTTCCGGACCCTTTCTCAGTTTCTTCCCTTTTTCCCTTTTTTAGGCACTTAGGCACCGATTCACTATTCCTCTCTCAGAATCCCCTGACCTCATCTGTTTGGGCCCTATGGGGAGCCCTGATCCAACGTATCTGATCAGTTTAGAAACCCATAGGATCCCTTTTAATCAGTCATCTATGGATTTAGATCATTGGGTAGGCACTTTCAGATCCTGGCCAAATGAAACACCCGGGTGGAGAGAATGGTACCAGAGGGTAGCCGGATCTTGGAAGGTTCAGTGGGAAGAACTCAAAATCGGCCAGTGCATAGACTTATCCCTGTCTCAGATGGAAAGGAACGAACCTCTGGTTATGGCAGCCTCTTATTTCTGGTCCGATGCACTTAACGCATTCCTTTTCGGACATGGACCTATGACCCCGACCTTGGCCGATGTCCTGCTGCTGATCGGCCTCGATGTTTCCTCCGCCGATACCCCTTTCAATTATCTGTTCAAGCCATCTCATCGGCTGGAGACCAAAGGAATCGGCGGGTGGAAAGGATACATCAGTAAAAACATGAAGACCGGGACAGTCTCGCAGAGGGAGCATACTGCCTTCTTGATGATGTGGCTGGAGAAGCATTTCTTCTGTGGCAGAGCGGTCGGCCCCTCTTCCAACACTCAAACTTTGGCAGAAGCTTTTTCACAAGGATCGGCGATCCCCCTTGGAAAACATTTGTTGGGATCGGCGTACCATCTGATGCACCAAATCGGCTTCAAGCTGTCGAAGGGGGAGCCGATAGGGAACCCAGGTGGTCCTTGGTGGTTCATCACCCTCTGGCTCAATTTACACATGAGCAAGGTTTCTCAGCAGCGGATAGAGACAAAGACCTTTCCCAACATCGAGTCAGAGGAGAATCCATCGGTCCGTCGCCGCTGTAGATCTCTTGGAGAAGCGGTATCGGCCTTTCCTGGCTGCCAATTCACTGCCACCCGCACAGCTGAATACTTCAGATGCTTCTATAATGGCCTTAGTGAAGAGATGATCAGCTGGCACCCATATCAGGCAGTAGAGCCGATTTTCGAATTGCCCGTATGCTTTGATTTCTCCACTCATACCTTTGACAGAGAGCTAATGGACATCTTGATCAAGCCGGGGATTCTGCCGGCCAACTTCTTCTCAGGAAAGGACTGACCCACCTACGAGTTCTACAGTCCATCGGCTGCGGCAAGGCAACTGGGTTTTGGCCAACTGCTGATTCGGGTCTATTTCGCCGGCCAGGCAAAATTCAGAGATGGACTAACCTCAAGTCTTGATTACAGCCGGCTGTGTGATCTAGTACCCGACTCCAGTACCATTGACTTGAATGGTTGGTCAGTTGCCTCTTTCGCCACCCAGCAGTTTAAATTATGGTGGGTAGAATGGAAGCAGCACCTTTTCTGTAAATCTCCATCATCTTACTGCAACATTCTGGACCCAGAGAACATCAACCCAAATGCAGCGGTATGTCCTTTTTCCTTAGCCGATTCCAATGTTATATTATCATCTTGTTGTTAACTCATGTTCATCTCTTCAGTCTGAAAGCCATGTTCCCCCGATGCGGAGCCGAAGCGGCCGGCCGATTGACAGCCATCACCAATACACGCCGTATCCACTTATCGGCTTCCATGCTCCAACTGTCAGAGATATCTCCACTGGCCGATCAAGGCGAGCACCAAAAAGGCCAACATCAAAGATAACCAGCCGTCGGGTGCGAGCTCGCATTGGATCGGCCGATCAGACGGCAATAGCAACGGCTGAAGTCTCCCGCATCGGATCGGCCAGCCAGATGGTAGTGGTATCGGCCGAGACCCCGCGTCGGATCGGCCGACCAAGTAGTGGTGACACCCGCCGAGACTCCAGGTCCTTTACCTCTGCCGTTTGTCGAGATGGCCGATCCCCAAGTTACTGCTGAAGTCGGGGCTGCTGCAGCATCACTATTAGTAGAAGCTGTTCAGGTAATCTTATTTATCTTATATATTCTCCAAATCTTCTACTGACATCAATTCGATTCCTGTGCCAGGCTGCACAAGCTATCCCACCGCAGTCTCCGCAATAATCGGCCACGTCTCAAGTGGGAACCGAGATTCCAGCAGCTCTTGCCGCCGAGGTAAACGATCTCTTACCTTGAATCCTTAATATTCAGAAAACTTAACCAATTTTGATGCAGGCCGATTTGGGTATGCCGATTATAACTCCACAACAGGCATCGGCCGGGAGGCCCACACAGGCATGGCAAATTTCTGTTACTATCTTATTTCAATTTCCCATAGCATTTTCACGGGAATCTTCTTTCATGTCTTTTTCAGGAAGCTGGTCCAAGCGGAGCGCTAATAACCATCGAATCTTCTTCTTCCGACGAACCAAATGTACCAGTCCCTGAGACAAGGGAAACACTTCCACCGGCGCAGGCAAGAGAGATTCGCTTCAAAGAGGTAACAGTCTTACCATT
Organism: Panicum miliaceum; assembly: GCA_032594955.1. Taxonomy (NCBI): domain Eukaryota; kingdom Viridiplantae; phylum Streptophyta; class Magnoliopsida; order Poales; family Poaceae; genus Panicum; species Panicum miliaceum. Next base: position 21,842,870 of record CM064059.1, on the reverse strand, counting down.
AGAATCGGTTGATTTCCTTTCACCGCTTGCTTACCCTTTACATTGTTTCCTTACAGGAGCAAGATACCCCCAACAATAGCATCTTTTCTTTTGCTGTCTCCTTGGCTGATGACGAAGAAATCGCTTCACACCCAATTCCATCGAGCTCCACCTCCGACGATGTCCGCTCCAAGCTCGAAAGCATTCGTACTCTCCTCCAAGATGACATCGGCCGATTGGTGGAAGATGCATCGCCGATTCGACGACTTTTCAACGAGGTCAAAGATTGCATCCCGGATGAAGTGTCGGAAAATTTGGGGTATGCTGCCTATATAGAGGGCATGCAGATTCCGGTTTCCAGGGCGCTGCAACGTATGGCCGATCGTGCTCAGACGGCCAAAACTCAGGAGGAGGTCGACTCGTACAAGCACCGGACTCAGGAAGTACACCACAGGATCAACTTCCTCGAGAATTGCCGTCCGGACATCGTCGGCGCAATAGATCGGCTGAAACGGAAGAGAGCAGAACTGGCCAAGGAAATGGAACAGATAACCAAAGAGATAGCCGCTGAAGAGAAGAAGCTCCAAGAACTCCCATCTATCATCAGCGAGCTGAAGCAAGAAAGACAACATTTGGCCCGTGAAACAATAAGGCTCCGTCGCCGCGCGTCAGAAGTACCAGGATCGGCCGATGATGATCAGAGAATAGTAGACTCGGCTGATCAAATTAAACGACGAGCGATTGTAGCCATAGATGCTTTCCTTGGGCTGTAAAAAATATGTTAAACATTATTGCTCCTTTAATGTCACTGCGCCGATTTGGTTTTGAACTGCTCCTTCAGTCTGCTTTGCATTTATGTATGTATTTACTCCGATAGGACGTGTCTCACCATCCATCTACCTCCTCTTCATTTATACGCAGACCATTCACCATCTCTAGAGGCACACGCATTACTTATCCCCTCTCCTTCTTTTACTGTCCCAAATTGAACGGCAAGATGTCTTCTTCGTCTTCCTCATCCTCTTCCTCTGTCAACCAGGTATGAACTCCCCCTCTGCCTTTCTCTTAAGCATCTTAATCGCTCCGATACTGGGTAACTCCATTTATCTCTGTTTAGCCAAAACGTCTCAGCCCTGATCTAGAACGAGCGATAGAAATCATGCATTCAGAAGAGCCATTATCACAGGCAAACAGAAATCTGATAAGACCTCATGCTGAGGAACTCAGAGATCATGTCCCTGCCGCTGTCCAGGAATACTCGGACCTCATAAATGCTCATCTTTTGGTCCACAAGCGACCATCTTCCGAAAAAAGTTCCTCACTTCCTTGTAAAGCCAAAACTGGAGTCGCCATGGAAGATCTGGAAGAGGAGAAGACCCGCCTGCTGAAAGAACTCTGCAACCAAGCTGAAACTGGAACCACTGCAGAGGACCCGAAAGAGAAAAGGCTCACCCTTATGATAAAACTGGGTCGCATCGAGAGAGAAATCCAACGTAGGCGTAATCAGTAGACACACCAGTATTTTTATTCTAAGGGCGACTTGTACCATGTCGGCCATGTAATCTGTAATTTCCATTCTTTTTGTATACACGCACAATGTTAGAAATCCATTCGGCGTAGCGGCACTGCCGAATAAATCCTGCCTCAATCAACTTTGTAATCTCGGCCTTTATATCAGGTAGAATCTTGGGGTTACACCGTCGTGCAGGTTGCTGATATGGCCGATATCCTGATTTTATAGGTAACCGGTGTTCAACAATAGACCGGTCTAGTCCTAGCATCTCATGATATTCCCAAGCAAAGCAATCCTTGAACTCTTTGAATAAACTTATCAATTTACATTTATACTCAGGATCCAAATTGGCACTGATGTACGTCGGCCTTCATTTGCTGCTATCTCCCAAATCTACCATCTCTAATAAATCGGCCGACGTAAACCCATGTCCAAGCTTCCCATCTTCTCGGACGAGCTGATCCATTTATTCTGAATCTTCAGAGCCGACTGATTGGATCGGCTGTAGACCGAAATCGGACACTTTCAGGAAGTCAGTGTCCCAAATCCTGCCAGATATACACTTGACGTGCTCGCAGCTCCACTGTTGCGTGTCGGCTGCTGCAACATTGTAGATGGAATCAGCAGCGACTATCTCTGTACTGTCGCCGACCCATTGCACAAGGCATTGATGCATTGTAGATGGGACACAGCAGTTTGCGTGTATCCAGTCGCGACCAAGCAGCATATTGTAGGACCCCTTGCCGTTAATAATGAAAAAAGTGGTAGGGAGGGTCTTACTGCCGATGGTGAGGTCGACGCAGAGCGCTCCGCGGGCGGGTGACACGTTGCCTTCGAAATCCTTCAGCATCATGTCCGTCTTGGTGAGGTCTTCATCGCCCTTGCCCAGCTTGTGGTACATGGCATACGGCATGATGTTAACTACAGCGCCTCCATCTACCAGTAATCTGGTGACGGGTCTTCCGTTGACATAGCCTTTGAGAAACAGCGCTTTGAGATACTGTCGTTTTTCTTCTTCTGGTTTTTCAAACGTAGCCGTCATCGGCTCTAATACCAGTTGTGCCATTTGTTCTTCTTCTGTTTTTGTTACTTTATCCCGATCGTTGGGCGCCATGAACTCCATCGGCAGTATGACACCATATCAATTTCGGCTGCCGATTCTTGGTTGCTTGTTTCTTGATCGTTTTTCTTTGGGCGCCAAACTCGAGATTTAACATTCCTTCTCTCTGGCACCTGTCTCTGTTCTTCTTCTTGATGCTCCCACTGGCGTAGGCGTTGGATCCTTCGCTTCTGGGATCTGGATAGGCCATCGGGACACCACCTGGGATTTGCTGGTTTGGCCGATGATCTGGCGTGTTCCCAATCTGGTTCCCTTCCTAGGGGATCCTCGTCTGATACCCTATCATCTTCCATCTCTTCTAGCCGATCGTGCGCGCTGATCCTGCCCCCCAGTCCATCCCGCTGGCCGATCTTGCTTTTTGACCTGTTGTACTGGTCAACTCTGCCCCCCAGCCGATCATGCACCGAAACGCGCCGTTCCTCGTGCCGATTTCTGCTGATCGGCTCTGATCCTCTGTCCCTAGAGTGTGGCCTCGGGCGATCGTTGCAGCTCAATCCATTACACTCCGGACAGTTATCGGCAGACGGCAATCTGATATCGTTCTCCCAGCACTGGACGAAGAACGGACATTGCTAGTGATCTTCATGCTGGCGTATCGTCTCTTCCTGGTATCTTGCTTGTTCTTGCTGCTGCCGATATTTACTGAGTAAGAATTGGGAGGTGACGGGCTTGCGTGGTCGTTCTGGCCCTCGCCTGTTCCTTCTGATTTCTTCCGTCGTGATCTGCCTCCTAGGGTCGACGGCGCCGCCTCTTCTCGCCGATTCTGACGTCAGCACCTTGGTTTGACTTGAGTCTCCTCCAGCGTTAACCATGTTAGCCGGGAAGGGATGCTGATCTATCTTCATCGGCTTTGCCGATTTAGTTGGAGTTTCAAATTTAAGCCGCCCCTGCTCGATGGCCGATTGTATCTGCTGGCGGAAGACTTTACATTCATTTGTATCATGAGAAGTAGCGTTGTGCCACTTGCAGTATTTCATCTTCTTAAGTTGATCGGCCGTAGGGATGGTGTGATGTTGAGATAGCTTGATCTGTCCTTCCTGAAGCAATAGATCAAAAATTTTATCGGCCTTTGCCGTGTCAAAGCCAAATGTTTCCGGCTCTTTCTTCCCAAAAGGGCATGATATCGGTTTTTTCCCTTTGACCCATTCTACCAGGCCGATTTCCTCTTCCGCATCGGATTCAGATCCTTCCAAGTATGCCACCTTCTTTTGGAAGTTCCTCCGCTGTTCAAACGGTCGGACCTCTTGTCCTGACAATCGGTGGACGATTTGGCTCAGGCTTTCAAACTCTTGGGCAGCATATCTTTCTTTGATTTGTGGCAAGAGGCCTTGGAAAGCGATATCGGCCAACTGTGCATCGGTCAGAGCCAGGCTGTAGCATTTGTTCCTGATTTCTCTGAACCTCTGTATATACCCCATCACTGGTTCATCGCTCCTCTGCCTGAGACTGGTCAAATCCGAGAGCTTCATCTCGTGTACTCCTGCGTAGAAGTACTTGTGGAATTGTTTCTCCAGATCGGCCCATGTAACGACAGAATTTGGCGGCAAGGTGGTGAACCACTGGAAGGCCGATCCGGACAGAGATGATGAAAATAAACGCACCCTCAGGGCATCTTGCGTGGCAGCTTCCCCGCACTGGATGATGAATCAGTTGATATGCTCCACAGTGGATGTATCGTCCGTCCCCGAGAACTTGGTGAAATCGGGAACCTTGTAGCGGTGTGGGAACGGCAGCAAGTCATAGGCCGATGGATATGGCGTCTTGTAGGTATAATTTTGAACTTTCGGCTTCAATCCAAACTGATCCTGGATTACTTCTGCTATTCTTGCCGTCCAGTCCACCTACTGCTGATGAACAGCTGTTCGCGGCGCGGGCATGTGCTGAAGGGCTGGTACGGCCGGGTGATGAATCGGCGAATTTTGCTGAGCGGCCGATAGTTGATGGCGAAATGAGTCCGCACCCCCTTCGTACGTCACCGCTGGCGCCGTGCCTCTGAACGCTTCTACAGTGTTTGCTCCCCTGCCGATTTCTGATAAGATCGGCTGATACTGGGGAACCGTCGGCCGGGCGGCCGATTGGTATGGCACCTGGGTTGAATAACTTCCATACCCGTTCGCTGGCTCGGGAAAATATGTTGTCGCTGATGTTCCCCAAGGTGCTGAGCTTGTAGGCAGTGACTGCACAGAAGCAATCTGAACGGGTTGAAGCGATGTCTGTGATGGGAGACATGGTGCACCGCTGTATCTTGGAGACGCCGGGGGCAATGGAGAGTTGTACCCCTTGCATTGCGTCAATATCGGCTGAGGAGCCGATCGGGACGTGTATGGTAGGCTTCTGGCTGGCAGAGTGGTTGGAGGGGCATATGCCGGTCCCTGATAGCCTTGGACTGCTCCGCTGGCCAGAGAGTTGACGACGGCGTTATACACCGTGTTGGTCATCACTGAGGATTGGTCGATGAACGCCTGGTACACGGACTGTTGAATCATCTCTGACATCTTGCCCGAGTCCTCAGCAATGGTGATGTGGCGAGGCGCTAGAATAGGAGTCTTCTTGACTGCCTCCCCGCTTCTGGTACGACTGAACGACTGGAGGTACATCTTCTTGTAATCTTCTAGATATTTGGCCAATTCTTCCCTTTGGTCGTCCTTGAGATCTGCTTCTGTGACCTTAATGATGTTGCTGTCGGAGATTTCTGCGTTTTTCGACATATCAGATCTTGGATGGTCCCACTGGGCGTGCCAAAAGTGTGTTGGCGCTAAAATCGGCCGGATAGGAATCGGCCGATGGTCTTCAGCGTCGGACACACGACCCGGGAGAATCTGCTTAGCTCCTGTTCGGGTTATCGCCCTGGTGCGGTTCGCGCGGCGTGCCAGTCAATCTGACCTGTTGATTGACAAGGAAATAGAGTATTAAATTCCAGGCGCGTCGATCGGCTGGGATTCCGATCTGCCCTGGGGAGCGCGTCGGCAGCGAATCGGCCGATTGGCTGTAGAGATGATCGGCTATGGATCAGCCGATAATCGGGTAGTAATTGTAAAGAAAACCACCGAAACAGTCTTAAACAATTACTACAGAAGCAGCAACACTTGAAATAGATCTAATCGGCTGTATGATGATAAATCGAAGAAAAACAATGACGAAGGCGATTACTCTGATCTCAAGCTGGATAACTGGTGATAATACTAGAATAACAAATAAAACTTGCAATTCTAGTAAATATCGATAACTGGTGAATAAATCCAAACGAAACCACAGCGATGCGCCCGTAGTTAAGGCTCGGATATTACTCGATAAGCGGAACCTACCAATTGGCCGGAGATCAAGTTGATGCAGCCCTGCCAATCCGTACGAACTCGTGGAAGAAGAAAATATTGGCGAAGTCGCCGACTTGAAAGTAAATTGCTAGAAAAGTAGAAGTACTGTTGTTGATTGATGTGTTGATGTTTTCTCAAGACCCTGACGACTCCTATTTATACTCTAAAGGTAGGACTTCTGGTCGATCACGACTTATCACAATCTTATTTAAATTACTATATCTACACGAATTTTAAAAGAAAACGGACTCCCGCAGAATCTTCCGCCGCCGTTCCCTAATCCAATCAGGATTTCCTTCATGTGCCCCCCTTTGACCAACTTTTGACCAGGACCCTCTGAAATAGTCCCATCCTGTTGGCATAGGCTGTATAACCAATCGGCCGATTTCCAACTGTTACCTCAATCGGCCGATTCCTTTCTGTAGCCTTCAGATCTGCCGCATCGGCCAATCTTCTCCTCCTGACGCCGATTCAACACGTGTCAAAATCTGACGTCAACAGTTACATAGGTGCCAGTCCAGGTCAAGATTCTTCTGCAGATTTGGCCTCTTCTCTCTCGCGCGCTAGTGTTGCATACCTGAATTGTAATAGTACCAACTCTGTTTTTAAGTATATGATGTTTAAATCAAGCTAATTACTTCCTTTTTGAACTGATTAGCTTGTCTTAGACATTGTATCTTTTAAAATGGAGAAAGTATGTTACTGCAAAAATGCTAATAGACCACCTAAGATATAGGAGAAGGCCATGTCACGAGTACAGTATAGATGCTAGATACCAAGACACTAATAAGGAGACAATAATCACAGTGGCTGCAACAAGCCATGCTCATCGATTCATCCAATGCGTTAGGCCGTGAAATCTGCAGGATCCGACTTGCCTGCTTCCTTCATATGTGCTTGTCCTAACTCAGATTCGCTGCACCCTGACAAAATGTTCAGCTGTCTCAAAAGATTCAGTCTACGTGGCTTGCATGACCTAGGCCTTGGTCCTCATGCCGTCCTGCTGGGACTGTCCAAAATATGTTCTGTTTGCTAGTTCTAACCTTGTCATGGACTGAAACTGAAATAATAATAGTTTTTAGGTTTAGTTCCAGGTTAGGCCAGACACATAGGCAGTGTGCAGTGAACACCGACTCTCTGCCTGTGTGTCATAACAATATGCCACAAATCTTTCGGATGAGGGAAAAAACCTCCCAAACGTTGCTATCAAGTGTACAAATTTATCCAAGCGCAAGGGCAATTTTGTCTTTGTGATAAGTTTGTAGCATCTTATTTAATGCCTGGCCTTTGTATTTACTGGGACCATGCATTTCCAGTTCAGCCTGCCCTACAGCTACAGCCAGTCAGACAGTCTGCTCAACTGCCAGCAGCCACTGACTACCTGAGCCATTGCTGCCAATGCGCTACTGAAGCTACTAAATACTAGGTGATCCATTGCCAAAGCCATGGCCTGCTCTTAGCTCCAACTAGCCTTGGTGATTTTTGTTTTCTGGTGGCCAAGATGACGAAGAAGAGTGGTTATGGGAGGGCTACGTGTGATGCTCACCATGACCAATCCAAGGTGACCATTCAGTGAAGTCATTCAGATTTCAGAAGTTCTGTAGATTCATGTGGCATTTTTGACCTCTGCTCTTGTTCATCATCTTCGTCAAACCTGAACCATGCCGTCTCTTTTACAAATTTATATGCTCCATCTCCATCGCACGTCTGAACTCCGATGCATTTCTCGTGCGTGTCTCAGATCACGGGAGAAGCAAATCAGGAAAAGAAGCATGGACAGAGCAACAGTTCATCAGGGTACCAAGGTCCTGCGACCGCGAAGAGGAAGACGTGGAAGAAGTATCTGACGTTCCTGTCGATGTTCCACAACAAGATGAAGCACAAAAAGTCGGATACCAAGGCACCAAACGGCTTCAAGCAGAGGAGGAACACGAAGCGCTCGCCCAGTCCAGTGCTCCAAGAATGCAGCAACCTTGTCCGCGTTATCCAGCGGACGGCGGCAGATTGCTTCGCGGCGGCGGCGTCCGGCGCTGGTGATGAAGACGAGCTGCCTTGTTACATGCAGCTTGACCAGGTGAGCTACGGCGTGAAGAGGGAGGCCTTCGGACCGATCTACCTCGTCACATGATATTTGGTGGTTTCAGTGCTAACTGCTTCATCGTTCAGATGCCATGGCCATCTTCTTGCTTGCCAATCAAAACAAAGATCTCCTGATTGAACCGAGAGTCATTCCTTTGTCAATTCTTGCTCGACATTGTTTTTCATTCTGGCTACTCGCTTCCATTCTGCTGTGCTGGGAAACTAGGCTGGCCTTGCTCACTTTGCCTACTTTCATGTGACAAATACTCTGTCTATTCACATGCACATCATCTGTGCACTTCTCATTGCTCTGCTTCCTGAACAGAGCAGGGCAAAGGAAACCGAGATATAGGCAAATAGTTTGGATCTTAGGGTAGCCTAATCGACTTACTGATTCCAGAATCAATGAATGATCTGCCTATTTCTCCACCTTAGCAAACCAGATTACGGTGTTATTAGGCAAACTGGCATGAAAAAGGGTATAGCGCGTATGGTAAATCAAATTTTTGAGGACGCGACGGTCAAGCAGTGATCAAACAAAACTATTTGAAGAGGTTATGCAGTCAAATAAAATAAAGCAGTCGATCTAGTGCTATTAGTCCTACTGCTGGCCCTGTTGGTTACAAATACTTGGTGCAATTATCTACTTGATGAAGCGGTTAAGACTAGAGAACGAGAAATCAACGGCACTGTAAAGACAATAACCCAAAGAAAGCAGTGCGAAAGGTTAGATGTCTTCAAATGAAAAGGAAAGGATAATATGTTCAGAACTTGGTGAAACAAACTTACACATAAAAAAAAAGTTATCACAAGACCCTTGATTTCCTCATGCAAAACGATGACGTTTGGTTGATAGGACTAATCCAGCCAGGCCAAACAGAGACAGTGATTGGTTGTCTGAACGAGCAGGCACCGATGCAACTTTAATACACGCTCATGCGCTCGCCGCGCTCGTGCGAGCCAGGCCCGGCAGAAACGGCCGATTCTAACGTTTCGTCAGAGCCTGGCTGCGGAGGGGCGTTTGCACGCCGAGAGCCTGGCCCGGTAGCAGATGCACGCAACCAAACTGCCACTCGCTGCATCCTCAGAACCTGGTTCAGCAACTTGCAGGCAACCAATCAGGCCGTTGGTTGCCTGTACCGTCGTATGGGCCTGGCCCGCTGGGTGCAAAAGGCACTGCTCAGCCTGGCTCGCGGGGAACGGAAAAATTCCGCGTTTCTCGGCGGCCTGGCTCGCTCGATGCAACGCGCGTGCAGGTGCGGATGCGCGGGAAGTTTCAGGATTACCGCTCGTATACGCGCCATCCCCTCCCTATCCCTTCGTTACTCTCACCGTGGCCGCCGCATTCTCATTCATGCTCCTCTCCGTTCTCGGTTCTCTTTTCTACTGGTCGTCGATTGCTTCCTCTAATCTCTCCCTTCTCCTTCTTTCTTTATTCTCCAGTGGTAGATCTTTTATCGGTAACTAATATGTGCGCGGGAAACAGTCAAGTGATTTCCCCTGATTTTTTTTGTACCCCATCCCTTTCCCTCATCAGATCTTGCAATTGGATGCAAATTTCGTTTGATTCCTTGTTAGTTACGTCTAGATTCACTTTTCCTTCTCAAATTTGCACTGCAGGGATTGGATTCGTGTTCTTGCCCTGCCCCTAGGTAAAAAGGATTGCTCTTGCTATTGTGATTTCAATTTGTGCTTGTTTGTCTTTTTGTTGAGTCCGATAAAAAATCTTGATGCTTTCTTGTGTAGATTTGCTCCCTCACTAATTCTCCACTCCTGAATTTGCAGCACTGCTGCCGGTTGGTGGTAACAAGAAATCCACTTCCCCTTCTCTGAATTTTGACTGTTCTGTATGCATTCTCTCTGAGTACATCTAGAAAAATTCTCGCATCTAATTTTATTCATGTTATTAGACTGTATCCTTCCATAACATTGTTTGATTAATTTTTAACTGTGTTTGCAAATACTAGAAGATGCCCAAGGAGATTGTGGAGGTTGTCATAGGTAGGATCTGGTTCCTCTGAAGTTGTTGTAGCTACCTCAGAGGCACGTTGATACCGCGATACCGTTCAATAGGCATCCAACGGCAACACACAGGAAGCAGCGTTGCTCTGGTTTGGCCCAAAAACGATGTCCGGCCTGCTTGCTAAGGCCCATTTGCAGATGAATCTGAGAGGTAAAAAAACGCGCGAGACTGACGGGGAAAGGCGCTAGGACGACCAAAACGGCGCGAGACCGACGGAAAAGGGCAGGAGGAGCGACTGACCGTCACCTCGCCGGACGCCTCGCCGAACAGGAGAAGCTCCTCTGCGCTGCGATCTTGTGCGTAAGTCTGAGTAACTTTCTTCTCTTCTAAGACATTTTCCTCACGGCTCACTGTAATTGATCAAGTTGTCACCGTCAGTTTGCTTTTGATCTTGCTCAACCTTCACCTCTTCTCATGGAAGAAGCAACCTGTTGAAATTTTATTGAATACTACTGACATGGAAGAAGAGGCTAACAAACAAGAGGCCAACAAAGCACATCATGATTCCAATACGTAAGTAATACAACCCACCTTATTAATCTCATGTGACATCATATGGATTTTAGTCTAATATTTTCTCTGCACTTGCATAAGTCCCCTGCTCATGTTATGTTTCAATTGCAGAACTGTACTGCTTTGTTGGTACCTCAAATTGGCATGGAATTTAGAACATCGGATGAGGTTTGGGCATTTTGGCTTAGTTATGGTGGACAGAAAGGATTCGAGGTTAGAAAAAAAATATACAAACAAAAGACCATCCGATGGTAAGATTACATCATGTAGATTGGTTTGTGCAAAAGAGGGTCGTCGATCACAAGAAAAAAGGGATCATTTAACAAAGTGCCCTCGAGCTGAAACTAGAACCGAATGTCAGGTCTACATGAATCTTAAAATGGATCGGCAGAAGGAAATTCTGAAAGTGTCAGAGCTGGTCTTGGAACACAACCGCCCACTACACCTACCAGAAACATTACACTTAATGGTCTCCCAACGAAAAATTTCAGATGTACAGGCTTTTGAAATCAAAACGGTAGATGATGCGGGAATTAGGCCAAAAGCTGCACATGAGTTGCCTAGTCGTCAAGTTGGAGGACCACTCAATCTTAGCTACACCCTTCGTGATCACAAGAACTATTTACGGTCCAAGCGGCAACATGAGATGGGATATGGCCACGCTGGTAGCATGCTTAAGTATTTTCAAGACAAAATTGCTGAAAAAGCCCATCATTTCAATATGCATTACAAATGTATTGTGATGAACAAATAGCAACCATATTCTTGGCTGATGCTAAGATGATCATGGATTATGCACATTTTGGTGATGTTGTCAGTTTTGACACTACTTTTGGAACAAACAAGGATAGCAGGCCTTTTGGTATCTTTGTTGGATTCAATCATTTTAGAGAAACTATAGTGTTTGGTGCTGCTCTCTTGTATGATGAAACTTTTGATTCCTTCAAGTGGCTGTTTGAGACCTTTATAAAAGCTCATAATAGACAGCATCCTAAAACATTTTATACAGATCAAGATGCTGCAATGGGAAAGGCAGTTGCAGAAGTGTTTGCTGAAGCATGGCATGGATTGTGCACCTTTCACATCATGAAAAATGCTGTCAAACATCTGCATGAAGAGAAGGATGGAGAAAAGAAGAAAGAGAAGAAGAAAGCGAAGAATAAGGAGATCGGCGAAGAGGAATATGAAGATACAAGTATTCTGTCAGATTTTAGTGCATGCATGTTTGAGTATGAAGACATTGCAGAATTTGAAACAATTACAATCATCATATTATCAAACGAACACAATAATCAATCTCAAATTGACAAAGACATTAAATATTGAATCACAATCTCACTTTCACATCAATTTACAACTCTACTCAACACGTGTGATAATATTGTTTCCTGCTACTCTGAACTTTCCTTTGTTCCCGTAGAAGGTCATGTGCAGTAGTTGCCTTCCTTTTGCGATGGTGGAAACTGGCAGCACCGGTTGGGCTCCCGTTGGTGATACAGCACTTGGGTGGGCAAACCCCCTTCCAGCCGTGGCCGAGCTCCTCGGCGGCGGCGGCGTCGAATAAAATTCTAACCAGTTCACGATGGTGGATGGAGGGGACCGGACAATGGGAGCGAGCGAGCTTCAGCACTGGGCGCTGGTGAACGGTGGAGAGCAGGGTGCAGCACTCGGCAATTGTGGACGGTGACGAGCGAGCTGCGACACCGGCGTTGTGGGCGGCGGCGGCGAGATGACACCCAGCATCGACGTTGTTTTTTTCTTGTGTGTGTAGCAAACAGACTCGTATAGCAGTCTGGGCTATTTGTTTATGGGCCGGATGACCAATATGGGCTGAACGTATGGTCCAAGTCTCTTGTTTCTCAAAGGTGCCGTCGGATGCTGAACGAGTGGCCAGCAGCAATTGACGTCCCTCTGAGGTAGATTCAGCTACTTCAGAGGAACCGGATCCCATAGGTGTCTGTCATCACGGCCATGGTGTTTTACGCGTCACTCACATTAAAAACTGTGTATCAGATACTTTGCTATGCTTACACCATGGATGAACTAGTCAATTGCTGGCTTAGTGTTCAATTTGTACTCATAACTATTCATTATTTAGCTTCCCAAGATGGTTTAACTTGTTCGAACAGAAACTGGGCAACGAGTAGTTGAGGTATTCATACCGTACCAAGAAGAAGGTTACCGAAACATCTGTACATGCGGGTAACCAAACAAAGCTTCTTGCATGAGATTTTTGAACTTGCTAGTTGATGCAAGTAACCAAACAACTTCTCTTTCAAGCCAGGCTAGGCTCATGCATGTAACGAAACATGATAACCTTGCAGGCAGATGCAAGCCAGGCTAGGGTAATGCAACCAACCAATCATATAGCAACCAATTAAGTTGGTAGAGATCTAAATAGGAATACAGATATCCGAAATATCCGATATCCATATCCTAGTAAACATCAATATGGATATCTGTATTCGAATTTAATGTGGTAGTAAAGTGGATATATTTTAATTCGATTTTCATTGATTTCCTCTATCCGTTTCCACATCCGTATTCAACAATATCCGACGCTATCTGTATTCGTATTCACTAAAACTATTGAAAAATAATCTCCATTTTTCATAACCAATATTATATTAATTTTCATAATAAATGTATAAGAAGATTAAGTTTACTTTTAAATATTCTTGTTTTTTCTATTTATGGGTGAAACTGGTTTTATAATTTTTTATTTATATATTAATAAAAAATATATTTATATATTTAATAAAATATATTTTAAATTCTACTTTTATTTTTTATATAATTATTTATTAAAATATTTGATGATAAATATGCTATTTTTGACTAGCTATCTTTATTATATTGTTATACTTTAGGTTTACATGTATAACAATTTTTTATTCTAAAACTACCAATAAAAATTGCTAAATGTTATATTATATATCGAGTAAATATCTGAATGCAAATCCGAATCTGAAGTATCCGTTTTGCATTCATATTTGAGAATATCCAAATATATATCCGTATTCGAGTTAAGATGTAATAAAAAGTACTATCCAAATCAGATTCCATGCAAATTAGATCAGTTTCCATCCTTAAAATTAGCCTATCCATGCAAAATCTTCTGAACATGAATCATGGGCTCAAACCGGGCAAATACATCGCGCCACGTCGCATGTTAACCCGATAACCGTTGGATCCAGCGAGCTCGCGACATAGACCGTTCGATCAAGGTGGGCGCGGGCCTGTCGCCCGTTAATCTACGAACCCGAGCGCTCGCGAATCCTCACGAACCCGCTCGTCCCCTTCGCCTCCGCCCGCTGCCTCTTCTCCGCCCCTGCCGGCTACTGCGGCATGCCGCGCACGATGCTCCGCTGCGCCCTCGTCTCCTTCACCACCACACACCACGGCAGGGCGCAAATCGTGAACCCCAGCCACCCGCCTCCGCAGGCCCTTCTTCCTCAATGGCGTTGTTACGCCTCCATTGCTTCCTCCTCCTTGGCCCCGCCGCAGCCTCCTCCTCCATCGCCACTTGGGGATCCGTCGCGGCCGGGCGGAGGCGGTCCCAGGGTCTTGTCTCTGAACCCCGCGGAGGTCGCCAAGTTCGCCGTCATCACCGAGACCTGGTGAGACCGTGAGAGTGAGATCCCTTCCTCCTTTGCGACGACTAACTCCCGAGTTTTTCCTAGATGTTTAGATGAAATTTTGAGCAGGTGTTCGGTTGGTCGACGGCATGTTTGCCAGCGACAAAGCGGGGCGGGAGTCGAACGGCGTGTCCCGGGCCCCCTCGTAGAACAGCAGCGCGTTTTTGGCGTGGCCACCGTGCTTCGCGAGAATGATACGGAGATCGGCAGCCACGGTGTCGCGGCCACTACCTCGCGCCCGACGCAAATGTCACGGAGGTGCAAACTGAGGGCAGCCTAGAGGCCCTAAGAGGACTCCAAGAGATCCATGGACGCCCTGGCAGCAAACGGACGCGGAACACCTCTGTCCTCTCCCGCCCGGGACCCGCTCGACGGATTGCCATACCCGCAGGTGAACCAGCTCTCTGAGTCCTAAGCGTGAATGTGGTTTAGCAAATGTCAATATCTGCAAGGCAAGGTCTTTGGCTTGGAAGAATCAATTACTGAGGTAATTCTGTAAGCTTTCCGTTTGATTCAATTTTAGGAGCATTTGTTATGACCAACCAATATTGATTTTAATAAGATATGAAAAACAGAGTTCGCTTGTCACATGTTCAGTTCTTGAAAACGTAGGTTATTAGTAACTTAAAATTTTGCAACAAAATGGTTTCCGCAGCAAAGCTTAAATTTTGTAGCTGCCGTGCTGTTTCTGCAGCAACGCCGCTGCTTCCTGCTCTATGCTTGACCAAGTGAAGAGAGGAGGAATAGAGAGACAGCAGGCAACAGAGACAACTTGTCAAGGCTCAAGGCCTCCCTGATGCAGCCTTTGTCACTTAAGCCAGGGCACGTATTACTATATTTAGAATCTGCACAGGTCTGAACATCCCCTAACGCTGAACAATACTAATGTTCCAACCTTTCTTCTCTTTCAGAGACTAATGTTACCCCTTCTTTCTGTTTTTCTTTTTCAGCTTATCGCTTGTCAGACATATTCTACCATTGATTATCCATTATCTTTCTCGCAAAATGAATGTCCAGTTGCATCCATAAATATACAGGATATGCATGTTAGCTTGCATTAGTTTAGAATGAAGAGCGTTGTGGAGCTTACAATATTACCTTACTAATATTACTTCATTCAGCAGAACGAGGATATTGCTCTGTGGAGTGTTCTGGGCGTTGTCAGCGGTTGGTGGATTCGTTCTTCTCCTCCTTTCTTCATTTATGCATTGCCGATGTTCTTTCAACGGATATGATGCGTCATGGTTTGTTCATGGTGCTGGCTATGGATTTTCCAATATTTTGGAATCCCTTGCTAAGGTGGGAGGTGGAGCTGTCCGGGCTCTGACGATGAAGATGAAGGTTGGAGCATTCATGGTTGTATGAGGAAAAAATCTCTGTACCATGGTGGTTTCTGCAATTTGGTGGAGATACCATGTGCTCCATTTTAGTACATTCTCCTTTAAAAAAATGGTCAAAATACCTCTAACATAGTAACACTAGCTAAAACCATAGAAAGGCGCGGCTTGCCACGTCATAGTTCCGCCATCTTCCTGGAGGTACACTACTTGCTTGCTACATGCATATCTGTTTCTGTTACTCATTTGAACAGGTGCAACACCATGCTGAAGTTAATTTTCCAATAGCTTAATAGAGATTATCACATTTTTTTCTTCCCTGGCTGCTAATTCGAATGCTTTGCTCTGACAGCATCTTTGGACTTTCCTATTTACCTGCAAGGTTAAATATCGCTGGCTCTATGATAAAGATATGCTTGTTTCCATGGATGTTCAGAGACTTATTCAGACTCCACAGTTTTATAGCTGTTTAGGTTTCTTTCTCCTTTGTAAGGCAAAGTGCAACCTACCAAAATAAGAGTTGCACTGTCCCATTGCATGTATCGTATAACATATTATCTGAATTATTGATATAGCAGAGTAAGATCTTTTACCATATATTCGTTTTGCAACGACCAAACAAGCAATGCTTTAAAAGCAGATGTCGGAAGGATTGAATTGGAGAGAGAGGTATTGAATTAACAGGCTTTGCTTTTGACCTCCTATATGAACAATGTGCCTTAGGCCTAGGCATTAAGGCACAACCATTTTGAAGGACCAAAAAGGATGATGAAATGAGAGTTCAGTGTACACATTGAATTCAAGAATGATCTGGAGACATGAATCCTTTTGAGATAGGTACCTCTGTATAACGTTATAATTCTATTGCAACCATTGTTGATTGTTTCATGGTTGGCAATTGATACGCCTCCCTCTTGCTGAATATTATATTTCGTAAAACGAGCATATGCTGATATCATGTGCTTTTCCTCTTCAGCTGTTAATGCTTTCAAATCAGACCATACAACTACATCCATATCCATAAACCTTAAAGTAACATGCTCGTACAAACTGTTTTCTGATTATATTATTTTTTATAATGACCGTATTTCTCACTTCAATGCAAAACCACTCTAGCCATCTCTATCTGCATTTATATATTCAAGTCAGTGAATGAGGTACTAATATTTCCTACACATGGAGAAATTATCACAAGTTTAGTGAAGATGCATGCTTTTACAAGTTGGGGTCTAATAACACTATAACAGTCTGCAATTGTTTCCCAGGTGGGTAGCTCAAAGATGGCGCAGCAACGCGGCGCCTAGGGTTTTCTAGTATAGGTATAGAATTTGCGAATTGTTGACTCAATTGTAATAAGATGTTGAAGCACGTTCAAAGTGAGCGATTGGTGGGCTGAATTTAATAGGATTTAAAGTTATATAATTTAATCATCTTCGGTAGATATATAGTGAGACAGTGAGTCTCTCAGCCTATTGTCGGAAAAGAAAAGAAATATTAGGATAATAATTACAGATGGACTCCAACAACTAGGATATGGGAAAGGTTGTGCACGAAACAAGAAGTGATAGTTTCGTCATTGGATTAAGACCACTGAATTGCACCTGCCGGATGAGACGATTCGACATCTTATCTGCCAAGCTATAGATAACAGATGGATCTATGTTTATAGGTCTTTTCATTCGATCACAAATCATCAATTAATCAGTTTTATCGAAAAAAAGTTATGGTGTTGATTTTTCCGATCATTATTCGTTTAACAATTTGATATTGCCTTCAATTTTGTCCCCAAACCCTACTCTACATCTTTTATTTAATCGTTTGTCAATCCGCGTGTGACTCTTTCATAGGCTCATCACATTTTTAAGCCGGTTGATGGGCATATATCAAAATACTGTTGATTACAAAATGCAACGGCCATCAAATGTAACTTGGGAGTTACTAGGACAGAAAAACTACAACTAATTGGTAATACCGTAATAATAACACCAACAAATACTAAAGGAAACAAGAAGAATATGTAATTATACGTCTCGGCCCATCGGCCTCCTTACTACATGCATGCACACTCACACCTATGATAAAATACACACACAACTCTACCACTGTAAGCAAGTTTGCAAACCGAACCGACAGATCTCAAGATCGATGAAATTACCGCAGGCGCCTCAATATCGACCTGCGCGCATGTACTATTAAAATAATAATGCTGATAAAATTTTAAAATAAATTTAAGAAAATACGAGCACAGGTGTTAAGTACTCGAGTACGGGCGGACACGTTTCACCACAAGAAATCCGAGTGGGCTCTTTACTTCTTTGTAATATAACATGCGGCTCTTCTGCTGGTTCTTAAAAAAAAACGAGAAAGAAAATATATTCCCAAGAAGAGCAGCAGTGTGAAAATGTACCTCGTTGCCAACAACATCATATCAGCCACGCGTTTTTCTCGTTGCCAACAACATCTTCTCCACCTAATAATCCCGCGCGTGTATTTTCGTTCCCTGCACGGCCAAGTTAACCAGCTATGCCAATCAATGAAGCCGGCCTACTAATCCGAAGCTAGCTAGCTTTATGTCAAAGACAAAGAATTAATAAAGAGTGACATGTATGAGCACCATGACCACATGCGTGCATGTCTCTCAACTAACAGCTGCATCGATATATGACCTGGCACGTGTTAGGTGCTTTGCTCCTAATAATTGGCAGCCACGTCCATATGGACTAGCTACAGAACGGAAATGGTGACATGTCTCTGCTTTTGTTTGTTTTTCTTTATTTTCCAAAAAAAGTGAAATGGTAGCAAAAGAATATTAAGTAAATAGTTGATGCCTCGGACCTCTTTATTGCTGTTCTAGCTAGAATATTTACAAGTGCAATCTATCTTTTTAATTTGGAGACAAAAATTTCATGGAGTTGTTCGATGCTTTTATGTGAAAATGGTTTGTTTACTTTTTTTTTCGTGAGACACGTGAAAAGGTATTTGCATTTGTCATCAAAATATTAAATATAACATCCTCATATCACTATAATATTTATATATCTTTTTGCTAATTCAATGAGGAAATGTAGTAGTCTAGTGGGTTTTGTCTGTATCAGTATCCAAAAGCACAACAAGAAGAAGTACGAGAGTACTTGTCTACTTGATGCAACTAGTAGTTTTAAGCCGGGAAATAGGATTATACTTGTTGGTAGAAGAGTTTGCTAGTGGTATGTTAATTCTTAAATTGCTTAGCATGTCTTTTTTCTTCTTCTACATATATAAAAATCATATGCAAGGTTTTCATTAAATTCCTTGTATATATGAGGTAAATAATTTGCTCTCTTGAGTGGTTGAATAATGTGTATATATATCACATTATCATTAATCTTTTGCAGTGCCTACTGGTCCAAATAAAACTTTCAATACAATTTTGATCGAGTTGCAGTTGGAGCACAATCGACATACAAATTATACTACCTTGCACTTGTTCAATTGCTTCTGAGTAGTCATTTCATATTTTTAGTTGAGTTGGCTACATAAGGAAACTAAAGTCTCAGTACTCGCCAAGCACTTTATAAAAGCTTGGAAAAGGGCGGTGTGCATGCACTCTATAGCCCGGTGGTTGGGGAGTTTTTCTGAAGTAAAGAATCATCTTAAAGGTGCAAACCTAGCTAGTGATGTTCACTACTGCACGTGATTGAGACAGCAGCGACTTATTTTCACTTCACTCCACAACATTCGCAAGCCATGGCAAACCCTTAGTTAACTGTTTTTACCAGTAATGTTTGCTCACATTTAACAATATCAAATATTAACGGAAAGTGGTTTCGACACAGAGGATTGACTGACTATCTTCGCTTGATTATTGGATTTTCACTATGATAGCTCATCAGTCATCACCATGTAGTAAGTTTAATCACTAAGAAGGAACCCTATCTAGCTTTTTGTGTTGCCAAGTGTATGGTAGATCAGCATGTGTGTCCGTCGTATTGATTGATTTTGACCAATGATAATAATGGAATGCCGCTGTGTGATGGTATCGAACACACACGGTCGATGTTTGGTGGAGCAGGTGGTGCCTAGCTTAGCTTGCCACAAAAGGTATTCACAATAATCTTCAGTCGACGATGGATCAGATTGTCCTCTCGTTGCCGTCAGTTGCAACGTTCCTACCCTCATATCGCGTTAAGGAAGGAACGAGCTCTGATGCGTTGAAGGCCTGAAAGATGTGAACTGGCTGGCTGATCTGACGCTAACATGCGTTTCTCTCCTAGGCATGTGCCGGTCGTCGAGGGGTTTATTTGGACGGAACCTTGTGTTCCCAGGAGGTTGTTCAGAGTGGAGTTGGTAGAGAAAGCTCGACCTTGCATTGTGTCCCCATTTGGTCATTATTTCATTCAATCTCATATATATAATTGGTTCTAGTGTGTCTGCTTGCAACACGAACTTCAGGACGAATTATATTATTTCGGAACTTTTTCACGGATCGCTGTGGGTTCTGATGTAGTAAAGTTTACATGGATCGATGTTGTCAAAGCAAAATTGTTTATGTGGTGGAGTTGGTGGTCATAAATCAAGCATTGAAACTTCAGGATGGGATGAACTGAAGAAAATAAAGGATAATTAACTTGTCCCAAATTATATTCTAGAAGATCATGATGGTTTGATTTGTATATGCATATATATCTCTTTTGTCTTCGCTAGCCTTTATCCCTCTTTTTTTTTGCAAAATATAAGTA
Organism: Panicum miliaceum; assembly: GCA_032594955.1. Classification (NCBI taxonomy): domain Eukaryota; kingdom Viridiplantae; phylum Streptophyta; class Magnoliopsida; order Poales; family Poaceae; genus Panicum; species Panicum miliaceum. Next base: position 21,822,636 of record CM064059.1, on the reverse strand, counting down.
CATATACTATTATATACATATACACACACTCACCTCTGTTAACACTTTCAAGAGATTGAACAGATGGATCTTTAAATTAAGAAGTCACCACGATGGCCTACCTATCAATAAGCACGTCATCTAGCACCAAAAAATAGTTAGCTAGAAATAAAAACACTAGTCGAGACATGAATCTAAGTACGTAGATATATATGTTCAACGACACTAGCTAATAACGTAAACATGTGAGTTTAGTTCACAGCATTATATATATTTTCTTTCTTCGTTTGCCTTGTGTTAGTAATTGCAAGAGATATGATGCGTCTCTGATCTGGCGAAATTTGTTTTGCTGAGGTCCTCACTTTAACTTTTTCTCGTTTCTAAATAAAAAGGTAAAAGAAAGTACGAAATTGGGCACGGACAAAATTATAGCTTTTTGTTGGTGTGCTTGGCGATGAGTGTGGAGGTAGGTAACGTGGAGATGAGGCAAGACGGGCACGCTTTATCGGGGTCATTAACCTTGATTTGGGCCGTCCTTGATGTGACAAAATAAAGGTAGTAGCCACTCACTGATTTTGCTCCGCGTGTCTTGTGCATCGTTGTATACGTTTTGGCTCGTCACGTCCATCGCACGAGAGCGATCCAGGCCATCCATGGAGTGATCGGACGGCCAGGGACAACGCGCTCCGGCCCCCGGCGACCGACTGGGGCGATCTGATCTGACTCATCTTCAGGCTGCCTGTGACGTCATCGCATATACTACCAGTTACTATCACCGTACCGGTGAGTGGTCGCCGTGGGGACGGATGCCGTCTCATTTTCACGGAGAGGCCGGAGTACGTGTGCACTACGTGAAAGCTGATATTAGTAACGGACAAAAACGGCTATTGGTAACGGGCATAGTCCCACGTTACCGTTTATGGATTATTATGACCGGCTATTAGTACTTGCAAAAGGCAAAAGGTAACGGGCGTCGGATAACGTCCGTTACTAAAGGACCACAACTTGCGCTTCCCGTTGAGCCCACAATCTATAATGATGGTAATGGACGTCACGTGATGCCCGTTACCGCTGATCACTAACCGGTAACGGGCGGCTATACAAGTCCGATACTAGTGGGCATTAGCAATGATCCCCTGAGAATTTTATTGGTAACAGTTTTTAGTAAAGTCCGTTACGGTTAATGTTTGTTATAACAGACAATTTATGCCTATTACTAATGGCGTGTTACCTAATTTCGCTTTTCACGTGGCGGTGAAAGCTTCGAGGACACACTCACCAGTTCCATGTGCACTGTTAAAGTAATTTTCCGATTGTCTGCACCGAAAACGTGCTCATGAAATAGTTAGTGGAAATGCATAGGCACTCAAGCATTCTAGTCCCTCCTATAAAAAGCTCAATTTCGTACGTGTCATCATAGTTTCTCATATGTACCTTAGACTACTTTTCTTACATCTGTAAATTGAAATTATTTCATTAATTGTGAAAGTAAATCTACACCACGACACCTATAACTTTATAGTTTAGAATAAATATTTGAAGAGTTCCTGATGCATACAACACGGTCCATGTAAGCAGAATCCATTGTGCTAAAAGAAAATAGTAAGACGTTGCCACGTTGGTTATACCACATTCGAGTCCTTAAACTAGGATACGTTGTTATTTGTGGTCATGCCATAAATCGTCTTATGCTAGGCAAATGATGTAAAACTTTAGTTATCATGTGGACCGTTAGAGGGCATAATGAAGTGAATCAGGTGGGGACGCTCTCCCCCCGTTGACCCTAAAAGAATAAAGTGACCAATGGTTTCTAGCTAGCTTGCATTTATTTTATCCCCTAATAGTTTAAAACACATGATAATCTTCTCAGTTTATATTATGACAAATACCCCACCTGATAATCTTCTAAATTTTGCTTAATATTATCCACTATGCAATGTGACTGTTTTGTGAACTTAAGGTTGGGCTTTTCTTGGGGTTAGACGCCACTAGCAAAATACTAATGGTTTCTGCGAGACTGCAGCTATATGACAATCGAACCTACAACAACTGGAAGTTTACTTTCCAAAATTAAGGATGATGTGTGTTATGGCATGCTCGTTGCGCTTTTGTGCTCTGCCCGACCCTGACCTAATGGAGGTTAGCAAACCATTGCAAGTAATAAGGTAGCGAGCAAGATTCTGCGATAGAGAATAGAACGATGGTTGCAGCCAGCGAAACGGATTCTCATGCCAAGTGGCTGTTTCGGTTAGTTGAGTATCCTATTACGGATTGAAACATGGAATGATTGGAACATGGAATTACTGCAAAATTGCTATCTGAGCATGATCTGTCTGTAGCCTCGGGTTGGGGCCGACCGTTGGATCTGAAGCTGACGGTCGGTCAGCACCGTAGGGGATTCAGGTTTCACTGGATTGCGGGCCCTACAACACTGTAGCCTCGGGTCCTCGCCTCGGCTCGCGCGCCGGGCGCGGCCGCTCGCATCGCAGTGCTCTGCTGCTCCCCATTAATATACTAACCCAAAGAATTCAGCAGCGCCGAGTGAGCAATTAAAAAGGCCCCAAAACTGCAGAAAACCAGGAAAACACCGAGAAAATCCAGTATGAGTAGAATACTGAGGACAAAAGGCGGGATTTTTTAGCCGAGAAAGGAGCTTTCTTGCCATTCCCATGGCCCTATAAGGCAGAGAGCGAAGACAGGAGAGAGAGAGGGCGAGAGAGAGAGAGAGAGAGACCATTGCTGTAGCCCTGTAGGAGAGGGCCTGAGGGAGAGGGAGGGAGGCGAGGCGGTGGAGCTATGGCGAGAGCGGCCTGGGCCGCATGGCTGCTCGTCCTCCTGTGCTGCGGCGCTTGGACCCCGCGGCGAATCTTGGTCTCCGCGGCCACCGACGCGAATGATGGTGGGCAACACACTGAATCCTGCCTTTTTTTTTGTGATTGCATTTCTCTGCCTCTTCAGGCTCCTTCTTCTCACGGTTCCTGGTCGATATGCTTCTTCCTGTTCCTTCCGTTCATGGTCGCCCCGGGTTCGATTGGGGGCAAGGTTTGGGGCATTTCGCTTTGCCGCGGCATTGGGTGTATTTATGAGTTCAGTTGCTGCTCTGTTTGCTTGCTTGTTTGAATGCCTGTACCCATCATCTTGGTGGCTGCCGAAGTGCTGATTGGTTTGGGATTTGTGGAGACTTATTCTCCACCTCCCCCTGCTGACGCTCTTCTCTATTCATCACCTGAATCTCGTGTTTCTGGGTGGTCAAAGGTAGTAGTTTGACAGATTTGGGACTTCGAGCTATTTCCCCACGCTTCCCCAATCGCCAAGTGATGTGCACATGCTCTGATAAAACATTGTTGATTTATTTCATAATCTTTGATGGCCAATCTTGAGAAAATAGTCTTTCTGATGCCCACTTTGAGCAAGGGACCTGCATTTGGTTGTTTGAAAAACGTTGCATCTATCTCCTGCTCCGACTCTCGAGGCTCTGAGCCAAATCTTGATGTAGCTTTTTTTTGTTCCTTTCTATAGTTCCAATGTTTCAAGTAAGTACAAGTTTGGTTGGTGAAAGTGGGGATTGTGCGGCACATGAGAAAGTGAGGATACTATCTGGATTTATGACTGGATTGAAAATGCCAATCTCTTATAGTTTACCCAGCTTTTTAAGTATTTGGTTTCTTGGTATTGATACAATAAAAACAGTAAGAATAGCCAATATAGATCTGTGATATCACCGCACATAGAAGTTAGATCAGTTTTACTATTTGTGTTTGTGATTCGTGTTGTTGGTCGTCATATCATGTGAATCTCAAGGCGTGACTTGTCCAACTTTCGATTTGCAAGTACTCATAGTAGCTGATGTTTTATTCAACGACACGCCATATCCAATGTGTGATTCTTGTCTTTCTGCCATGCAGTTACTGCCCTCAACACGCTGTTTACCAGCATGAATTCACCAGGGCAGCTGCAGGGCTGGAAGGCAAGCGGCGGTGACCCCTGCAGCGAATCATGGCAGGGAATCACCTGCTCTGGATCCTCAGTCACTGCGATGTGAGCTTCACATAATCCATCGTAATCGCTTCCAAGCTCAGCTTACTGCTTTGTGCCTTTTTCCTGATGCTCTTTGTAATGGCTACCCTTTTAGTAAATTGCCGGGATTGGGGCTCTCTGGAACTCTGGCCTACAACATGAACACCATGGATTCACTAGTGGAGCTGTGAGTTTCATTCGTGTCTCTCTCATGTAGTCCTGTTCTGTTTCTGAGAGTTCTACTAGTCGCTGACTAGCTTGCTCCCAATTCATTGCAGAGATATGAGCCAAAATAGTCTCGGTGGTGGTCAACAGATTCCGTACAATCTTCCAAATAAGAAGCTTGAAAGACTGTAAGTTCTTTAGATGCCGGCATATATACGTCTCTTCATCTGATTACATGCTATCTGAGTGGATTGTTGATTTGCAGCAATCTGGCAGGGAACCAGTTCTCTGGAGGTGTACCATACTCAATTTCGACGATGCCTAAACTTCAATACCTGTGAGTACATTTTCTCTGTTGTTTTTTTTTGGTCGAAAACTGGATTTGTATTGAATTCCATGCTTATGTTTAAAGTTCTAAATGGATATTTCAATGCATATACAGAAACCTTAATCATAACCAACTATCAGGAGATATCACTGACATATTTTCCAACCTCCCAAGTTTAACCACAGTGTGAGTATTTCCTCTTTTCGATCCCATTGTAACCGTAAACTTGCATTATATACTCTTCTTTTTTACATTTCTATCGTGCGCCTCCTATGAATATATTTCTGTTGAAATTGCTACAGAGACCTTTCCTCCAATTCTCTTACTGGTAATCTACCTCAAAGTTTCAGTTCTTTGCCAAGCCTGAAAACACTGTAAGAAAGACGCCCAATGGATTTAATTGGATCTATTTCTTTTTGCTATTTTTGTCACTATAAAGCTGTCACCCATGTCACATTCTTCACAGGTATTTGCAGAACAATCAACTTACTGGCTCAATCAATGTACTTGCCAATCTTCCGCTTGACGATTTGTGAGTAAATATATTGGCAATACATAAACTGTGTGTTTTAAATACTTTGCACAATATCTTATTATATTTGTTTGAGTGCAGGAATGTAGCAAATAACCGCTTCACTGGTTGGATTCCTAATGAGCTAAAGAAGATAAATAGCCTACAGTATGTCTTATTCAACTCTTGGTTTTGTGATGACGCAGAGGGCTGCATTTCAACTAATGATGTGTCTGTTTACAGAACCGATGGTAACTCTTGGAGCACCGGCCCAGCACCACCACCACCACCATTTACAGCTCCTCCACATTCTCGCAGCAACCGTCGGAAAAGCCCAGGCCAGCACTCCAATGGAAGTAACAACTCAAGTTCTGGTGGAAGCTCTGGCATAGGTGCTGGAGCCATAGCAGGCATTATCATATCTGTTCTAGTTATCGGAGCAGTTGTTGCGTTCTTCTTGATAAAGAGAAAACAACGAAAAGGTGCAATGCCAGAACACTATGAACAGCGCCAGCCGTTTAATTCATTCCCTTCAAATGAAGTTAAAGGTGAGGTTGTCTGATGTTTCATATGCCTAAATAGATGCTTTGATTTATTGTGTCATGCTGATAGTAGTACGGTTCTATAACATTGTAGAGATGAAACCTATTCAGGAGGCTACCACTGTAGAGGTGGAGTCTTTGCCTTCTCCCGCAGCAGTTAACCTGAAACCACCTCCCAAGATTGAGGGAAACCATTCATTTGATGATGATGATATTGCAAGCAAGCCTGTTGCAAAGAAAAGTAATGCAGCACCAGTGAAGGTAACCGTTTATTCAGTAGCTGACCTACAGATGGCAACAGATAGCTTCAACATGGACAACCTTATCGGAGAGGGTACTTTTGGACGTGTGTACAGGGCACAGTTTAGTGATGGAAAGGTAAACAACAGTACATTACCAGTAAGGTGTTTTTCATTTCTTCTTGACAAGAAAGATTGGATTTCACTCCATTAAATCACAGTTGTGCAAATGAAACTTTGGAGACCATTGCTCCATACTAGTTCAACATTTCTGTCCTATTTTTACTTTTTTTATATGCTACAGATATTTTGGACAGCAGTTCAGTACTACTGTACTACATGATGTATAACTTACCCTTTTCCTTTTCTCTAATTAGGTTCTAGCTGTGAAGAAACTAAACATTACAGCGCTGCCTAGCCAATCATCAGATGATTTCTATGAGCTAGTGTCCAACATCTCAAAGTTGCATCATCCCAATCTCAGTGAGCTTGTGGGCTACTGCATGGAGCATGGACAGCACTTGCTGGTTTTTGATTTCCACAGGAATGGTTCATTGCATGATATGCTCCATCTCTCAGATGAATATAACAAGCCACTCAGTTGGAATTCTCGTGTTAAGATTGCATTGGGCTCTGCACGTGCACTAGAGTAAGTGGATCTTATCTCTATTTCTCCCTGTCTCCTCTCTGTGATTAGCTGTTCAGTGTTCGTACAGCATACACACACTTTATGCCATTATGATGATATAAATTTTGACAGAAGATTATGTTGATCGAATTATATGTTACCCCACAATATCTGCATTCTCCTTGGTTAATGAAACACTGTCGGCAAGCATCTCATAATTACTCTGCATACCTTTCTGTAGGTATCTTCATGAAATTTGTTCTCCATCCATAATTCACAAGAACTTCAAGTCATCCAATATTTTACTGGACACAGAGCTCAATCCTCACATTTCTGATGCTGGACTTTCAAGTTTTGTTCCAGATGCTGAATTCCAGGTAAAGCTCAAGGCAAATTTGCTCCAAGAAACATGTTTAGAAGTATATATGGTAAAGAATTAGTTATTGCTCATGGTCTTTCTGTAATGTTAGGTATATAAGTGTGTTTAGTCATGAAGGAACACCAACAGTTATTTGCTGGTTCAAAACAACCAATAATATAGTTGGTCTTAAATGATTTACATCAACATATCACATACAAGTCTATTCTTCGTGTTGGTTCAAAATGAAACATCTGCAGGCTTCAGATCAGGGTTCTGGATATGGTGCCCCTGAGGTGGATATGACCGGCCAGTATACCCTGAAGAGCGATGTCTACAGCTTTGGAGTTGTCATGCTGGAGCTTTTGACGGGCCGTAAACCATTTGACAGGTACGCCTACCATCACTAGCTGCCTGCACTGCTTCAACCAGTTGTCAATGGAGCATTCGATGATTCAGTTTTCTGGTGACCTGATCTGACTATGTTTCATAACATCATCGCAGCTCTAGACCCCGTTCAGAGCAATCACTTGTCCGGTGGGCAACTCCCCAGCTGCATGACATCGACGCCTTGGACCGGATGGTCGATCCAGCACTCAAAGGCCTTTACCCTGCCAAATCCCTCTCCCGTTTCGCTGATGTTGTTGCACTGTGTGTCCAGGTATGAACTTCAGTCCCCAGGTACAACACGGTAATTACATGTGTCGAACAACTAACCATATGAACCAACCTTTGTTGGTGCAGCCTGAGCCGGAGTTCAGACCTCCAATGTCTGAAGTGGTGCAAGCGCTGGTCCGGCTTGTTCAGAGGGCCAACATGACCAGGAGAATGCTCGATGGCGAGGAGGCTTCTCGGCGACCGGATGACCTGGACCAGGAATTCGTCTAACAAGCGGAACAATATATACATCTTATGCTGAACCTGCATACCATCTTACTGTTGTGACTGTTAACTTTTAATTCCCCGAACGCAACACGTAATGCAGAGGAAAAGGAGGGGGGAAACAGCTGTTTCAGGTTCTATCAGTACATATTACAGGTTTTGTTTCGTATAATGAAATATACATGTTTGTTGTATGCCTCTGGTATCTAATGGAAAGCATCCACACGGGTTGCCTGGAGTAACATTTATCGAGCTTAGGTGGTAGCTAAGCTCCCGTTTGACAATGTGAATAGCATATGCAAAACATCGTAAGAAACATGGTCTCATTAGGTCATAATTGTGATTTTGGTGGTTGTGCGATAACATAGTCAATGGGACTAACAAGTTTGTAAGCTCAACATTCGTAGATTTTCTAGATCCCATGGATGAAGTTCAATCCATTGTGAATTTGTCCAAATCGCTGTCAAGGTGCCCAATTGACCGTAGCGATGTTTTGGACAAGTGTCAGCAGGAATCAGCCGACCGGTTAAACTAACGGCTTGGAATTTGAACTGACCGGTGCATTGGAAATTGCAACGATGATCAAGTGCTCGAAAACTCAGTATCACCGGTTAAACCGACGCTATGGACAGTAAGCGTCGGTGTTATGTCAGATTGCTCTGTGATGTGCATAGAAGCTCCAGAAGGGTTTGGGCAAGAGTGCCTTCAACACCGGTTGAACCGACAATCAAAAAAGAAGGCGTCGGTGCATTGGTAATTCAATGTTGCAGAACATTTTATGGAGTTGGAGATGGCCGCTTCAGTAAAAGTCATCAACACCGGTTGAACCGACGGTGCGTTGGTTGAAGGCGTCGGTATAATAACGCAAGCAAAAGAAGACATGGCAGAAAGAAGATCAACGGCTAGCATGCAACTTCAGAGAGACTGGTTAAACCGACGCATTTGACCGGTTTAACTGACGCTTTAACCTTTTCAGGGAAAAAGCACTCTAGCCTATATAAGCGCCTCACCCTGAGTCATTTGAGATTGCTGGAGTTCAGATGAAGCAAACACACACTGAAGAACGTCTCCAAGCCATCCAAGTGCTTAGTGATCATATCCATAGGCTTTAGCACAAGCTTTGAGAGTGAATGATAGGCTAGCTCTATAGAGAGAGAGAGAGCAAGGTGTTGCTGCCTTGTGGCTGGTTCTAGAGTGAACCACACTTGTAATCTTGGTGTGTCGGCCCCTTGGAGTCTTTATAGCTCGTCGGCAAGTCTTCCACTCTCCGGTTTGGTGTGGAGCGATGATGACGGCTTTGTGCGGGGGACGAGGAGACCCCTCCTTCGTGGAAAGCTCCATAGTGAAGGCGGCATCAAGGTGACCGGGGACTTAGCGTGAGCCTTAGTGGGTGAGCCTTTGTGGCAAGTTAAGAAGAGTCCCGGAAGAGACTTGGTGACCGGGAAGCAATACTCTTTGTGAGTGCTTCAACAACGTGGACTAGGGATGACTTAGTGCATACAGATACCAAGGGATAGATCATCGCGTCAAGAGTTTGCTTCCCCTCATTCCCTCCTTTATGTTTCCGCATTTCATACTTACAACCTGTGTGCCTTTACTTTTTTAGTGTAGTATCTCGTTAGAATTGGCTATAGGTTACAAAACTTGTTTTGGGATGAGGGTTTCACACTAGATGAACCATAGTTGCACATCTAGATAGCTTTTTCTAGATTATGTTTTGTGCAAACTAGTTTGAACCATATATTAAGGTTTTAAATTTGCCTAATTCACCCTCTCTTAGGCTACGAGCATCGATTCCTTTCAACATTCTAGTGCAGTTTGAACGAACAATGCTAGGATAGTCGTGGTTTCAACATGGTTATAGCAATATTTCAGGGGTGACGTCAGAAATTCCATTCTTATCCCTTGGTTTTGCCAAACAGTATCTTCAAACAAAATTTGAAATCTGGTGACTTGAACCTGACCGGAAATCCTATGAACGTTAAACTGCAATTTTTGTGGAAGTTCCGAACTTTAAATGAACTTATGAAGTTTGGCAAAAAAAAAAAATGTCGTGCACGGGCAGTGACCGGTCCGGTCGAGAATCTCTCTAACGATAGTATTTTTTTTTCGAATACGCAGGACGGCTGCACATCATTGTATCAAGCGAAGGATGGAAAAATTTGCAGGCCCAACGCCGAGTATAAAGCTCAGCAAGTTCGACCGGTGGACCGTTGAACTTAAGAAGAAAGAAAACACCGGCCTAACGCTAAACAAGCCTACTCCTCACATTTGAGACAACCCAGTCTTGTTGCTCCCGCTGCTACCCAGTTCCTGATCTCCTGCTTGATTAGCTGCAGGAGCTGGTCCACATACGAAGACAGCCGGTCGAAAAGAGTGTTCCGTTCCTTCCAGAGGAGCCAAATTACTAGCATGAAAAGAGTGTTGAAACCCTTCCGTCGTTCCTTCGCTTGTAGGCATCGGCTATGAGTCCACCATTCCTGTAAGTTGCCCTCGGTTACGCTTGAAAAACCATAGTCTCATCCTTTTCTTTCTTGGTCTCTGGATTATACGTATTATAAATGTGCTGCCTATATCTAGAACCAGAATCATCTCGCCACTTCCAGCTCCTAGGTCAATGATTAACCCTAAGAGACCCAAATCGTCAAAATTTGAATTATAAAAAGTTCATTTAGAATATAAGGTTTTGGAAGGGATTTGGAACAAATGTTGTTTTTGAGAAACCTACAAAATAAATTTGTTACTCCTATATATGGTTGGTTGTGTGGGTTAAGTAATTGTTACCTGTATCGAGATCATGCGGTGCTACACAACCATTTCGAGTGTATAGGTCGCCCAAGGTTCCCTTGGGCATTGACATAAAAATGTGCCAGGTAGATTTGTGCAATTACCAAAGCATTTATTGGAAATCTTGCACTCGTTGATATCTAAAACAAGCACAAACAAATAAATTAATTTCATCCTTCTCACCAAAAAAATAGTATTTTCATCCTTTGGGATATACTGGTATATGTTGCGTAGTAAAGGGCAATATAATGCTTAAGCATATGTAGTATACTACATCTTTCCCAAAATAATTGCATTTCTAGGATTTCTCATGTAAATTGATAGTCACATAAAATTTCTAGATGCCCTTAATTAAATCTTTTAAGTACTCAAGTGCTGTGGCATGCACCCTAGAAAATTGAAAAAATTAAACAATTAAATATGCATGCACCATGAGAAGGGAAAAAAATAAGGCAATTTGATGCGCATACAATTAAATCTTGCTTGTCCAAAAGCTAAAAACATATATTTTTTTGGGAGGCAAATTTTAAACACTAGAGATGTACTATTTTTTTTTGAGACATAGGGAGTATGTTGCCTAGCAGAAGGTAATGCTACTGTACCGCTATATTTGCACCGTATGCTCGGATGTCAAAAATATGTATACACACATTTACCTTTTTTTTTTGGTAAGTTACACATATTTACCTTGATATCCTTGGGCGAGGTGAGGATTGCCTAGGTAACCCTGGTCACACTTGCGGACATAGCCGGTGGTGTGGTTGATGCCGTCTTTTTTACATTTCGAAAAAAATTCACATTTAGACCTCTAGGTGAAGTATTCCCACGTTTAGACACTAGGAGTCGGCGCCATGACCTATAGCGCCGAGGTAACACGTCTCGGCGCCGTAAGCTATAGCGCCGATGTGGCAGGGAGCTCGGCGCCATAGGCTATGGCGCCGAGCTCAACGCCACAGATCTCGGTGCCGAGCTCATCCCAGCCCCTTTCTCCTGCCGGGCGTCGGGCGGAGGCGGCGGCGGTGCCGGTGAGTGGAGCGAGGGCGCGGGAGCCGAGCCCCAGCCCCTAGGCCCGCGCGGGGGCGCAGGCGGTGCCGGCGCTGGTGAGCAGAGCCGGCGGCCGCGCTGGTCAGCGGAAGCGGCGGTGGCGGTGATGGCGACGGTGAGGAGGCGGGCGCTGGTGAGGGGAAGCTGTGGCGGCGGCGCCGGAGATCCAAGAGAGAGAGAGAGGGTGGAGGGAAGAGGGAGAACCGAGAGAGAGATGGCGGAAGAGAGAGAGAGAGTGGGGACCACACGTGGCAGGGAACTCGGCGTCAAGATCCGTGGCGTCGAGCTCCCTGCCACATCAACGCTGCAGCCACGTTTACCGAGGGCTGCAACCTTGGCGCCATAACTCATGGCGCCGAGACGTGTTACCCTCGGCGCTGTGAGTCCCGGCGCCGACCCCAGCGTCTAAAACCAAGAATACTTTCCCCCGAATCCAATCGTGAATTTTCTTAAAAAAAAGTTAAAATGCAAAAAGTACAGTGGTTGAGGCTGTGCCTCTTGTACTTGTTGGGACCCGTGGTGGCCCTGCAGGTGCTGTGGCTGCTGTGGCACGCCGCGCTGTCAAGATCCCGAGGGCACGTTGCGTCCCGGGGGCGCGCAGCCTGGGGGCGCAGCGCGTGGGACCCCACCTCCCAGTCCATGACCAGCTGCTTGGAGAAGAGGAGCCAGCCCGGGCGGGCGGTGGTCTCGTTGAACACTGCCGCCTCCTCCGGCTCCGGCACCAGAGATGGCTCCTTGATTTCCCGCGGCGGCAAGAAGCGCATGGTGGAGTCTTCGATCGAGATGTTGGTGACGACGTACTGGTGGCCGGCGAGCCAAAGGATCAGCCGCGGCGAGCTGTAGCTGGTGTTGCAGGTGAGGTTGAACCCCGCAGCTGGCAGCCGGGCTCGATGCCGAAGGGGTAGGGCACGCTCACGCGGCCGCAGGTGGTGGTGCAGTTGGGCAGCCCGATTAGCTGGCCATCATGGCCGCCACCGGCTGCGCCTGCGTCAGCCACCACCAAGAGGAGCAGCGCTGCCGCCGCCGCTGCAAGCAGTGATCCCAGTGTCACAATACCTGAACGACATTGTTGGTAGCGGCGGCGCATGGCCCTCAGCTCCTTTTCCGGCGGTGGCTTGTGTGATCCATGGTGCTGGATCGGCAATATGCCAATATATAGTTGCACTGTTTCAGGACCAGGAGCTAGGCACGTCAGTTGATTGGTGCTCGTCCCAACTGAAGTGACGGGCTAAACAATGCAGTTAGGATGGCAGGCATCCATAGGTGGCGCCGAAGGACCCAACATTCGTTTTCCAAAATCCAAACTTGTGGCGAGCACCGCAAGCGCAGCTCATCTAGTAAAAAAAAAAACTGTTACCCGCCGCGGGTAGCTGGCTATCACCTCTGCTGCTGATCCAGCTACCCAGCAACCAACACAAGGCCAATGCCCAACAATCTGTCTCTCCTTTGAACGACAGGCACAGACATGCCTTAAAGGAGGCAACACTGCCCATTCATGGATCCATTGATCCATCATAACAGAATAACGCACATGTTCTTGCTAAAAACAAGAGGTATGATAGATCAACATCATGCACACCGGAAAACCTACAACTCCATGATCCTCCAGCATATTATACATCACCATGATCAGAACGACGCACCCCTGCACAAAAATTTACATCTAACAACTCCTACACACCACTAACCTGCAAGTATTGGCCACCACTTTCTCCTGAAGTTCACTCCCGCAAAAAATAGTTGCTCTGGTGGGCTGCTACACTCATAGTGGAACCTAAGATATTAACAAAGAGCAGGCGATCATTGAACGATCAAGTAATAAGTGAGTGACAACATAATTGATGGAGTATAGAGTTACTAACTGAAAACATTGAAAATTTAAATACGGCAAGAAAATCAACTTATCCTAATGCTCGCACAGTAAGTGCTAGCAGCCATGAAACAAGAATATAATCCAGAACATCAACTTTTAGACCACATCCACCCCCTTGATTTTAAAGACCTTTTGCAAAAGAACAAAAAGTATATTTGGCATCAGTCAGGATCAAGTTAAATTGCAAAAGGTGGAAACTGACAGCTCTGACTTTGGAGGTAAAGTTACAATAGGCAGTCACAAGTCATCCACAGTGTTGCTTCCCGGGGTGGGGGAAAAATAGGTCCAGAAATGAAAGTTCATTGTCACAGAGTAAAGCACGGAGAAACTGAGCTGGGCTAGCCAGAAAGAAAACGAAAGAGAAGCTAAGAGGCATACACAATGCCTAGTGCCATCTCCTCTCTTTTTAGATCTTTCATTACCTACTATTAAAACACGTCTTATTGGTTCAACGATAGCGAGACATTTAATCATCACGGTAAAATCGACATAAAATAGTGGACCACGCACGGTAAATGCTGGTAAGAGTCAGTCCATACACATATGCCTCATCATCAAAAGAAATATGCCTCATCATAAAAAAAAATCAAATATCATAGACCATAAGTTCCTAACAGTTAACACATGGCATCGTTACTGCAAATAGAAGTACAGGAGATTTCAATTATTCTTTACTCCCTGATGAATGGAACATGAAATTGAGATGCATCATGTTAGGGGCGAATATCATGGACCCCCGAAAGTATATTCCTTAGGAAGCTAATTACGGTTTAGCTCTCCCGCAATATGCGGCTCAGCCTAATCAAGGCTGTCGTATGGCCACGGACGGGCCACCGGAAGGAAGGGCATCGACGGTCCAATACCCAGCCCAGAAGAAGGGCACGAGCCACCATCAGAGGATGGGCTCCGCCTCGCCCGACCCCTGTGAGAGAAGCCCCGCCTCGCCCGACCCCTGTGAGAGAAGCCCTGCCTCGCCCGACCCGCAGCAACGTGGGGCCCTCGGGGTCTCACGGAATGACAGGTCGTGCCGGGGGTCGAACCTCTAGCGCGGGGCAGGTAAGGACGTGCCTCGACATGACCTCTGGAGAGGACAGGCCATTACCGCAAGCCCCGGTCGTCCGCCGCATCGGAGGTCAAGCTGTAAAACGCACCGAGGGCTCATGCCGCCCGTCTTGTCGGTGCGCACGTCGCCCACCAAGCACGTGGGAGGGCCCGTGCCGTCCGCCCTGCTGAGACGCATGTCGCACGTCGCGCCAGGGAGCGGCGCAGGGACACCCCCATCGTCATCTACAGGACTAGCAGGGACCACACGCAGGGAGGAGGAAAAGCGGGATCCCTGGGACCTTTCTCTCTCTCTCATGTATCTGACCCCTGCCCCTTGACATATAAAAGGGAAGGGGAGGACCCCATAGGGAGGAGGATTTTTTTGGAACACTCACTCACCCACACAACACTTCGCCACCAGAGACTTGGGAGCCTGTTTCCTCTCTCGCCTGTTTATAACCCCTACTGCATACCAGTGCAAGAACACGAGCAGCTCGAACTAGACGTAGGGACATTCCACCCGAACCAGTATAAACCTTTGTATCTTCCTTGCACACCATCCGGACTAGATGCGCAAACACAAATTCACTAGTCGGCGGTCCGAAACACCGACACATCACTTGCCATAAAGTAACCAGGAAAGAGAAATATGTGCATGCGCGATCACAATCTCACAGATATCCTGTTCTAGGAAAATTGCTTGCATGACAGCCATCAACAGGAAATGATGAATAACCACATTCAAGCGTCAATAGGGAAAGACATGTCAAACCAATTTTAGGTTTACTTACTACTTTTTTGTTATAAACAATAGTAAATTAATCTGAGAGCCTAAAGCCATGGTAAGATAGACCAGCTAATAGTACCTTTTTGCAATAACCTCCTTGTGAGCCTTAAATGATAAAATCACGTTCCACGCAAGGGCTACAAAATTGCAGCAAGCACCTGAAAAAAAATCGCAGTAAGTTGGTGAGGGCAAGACACAAAGCGTGCTAATATGACAACTTGTGAACATAAGTATCTTCAAAGACCTGAAACTTCTGAAGAACAAAGTAAAAATTCAGAAACTGAAACGGTATCCATAATTGCCAATTTGCCAACACTGATGACAACCATTCCTGTGGATGTCAGCAATGAAAATTAGATAGCAAGAAAAGAGCATATGCATGTCGCACCAAGGGCAAAAGAGTATGGAAAGGTTCAGCTCACCTGCTTAAGCTTTGGCACTACAAGAGAGGGCTTTCCTTCCAAGGTGACTAGTAAGCTCATAAAAACGCCGATGAAAATGGGAGAGAAAATGAACTGAGCAGGAGAAGATTAAAAAAACATCAGAAGCAAATACATTAATTGTAGAAACAAAGAAACTGAAGGACACACAAGAACATTACATGACTACAGCATATTTCCTTGGGGTTGCAAGGGAGAGAGGAAAAAAAAAGGCAAACCTGATCAAGTATAAGGCGAGCAATGGCACCTGATGCTCCGCTGATTGCCACTAATTTACTCAAATGAATGTACCTGCATATGAAGACCAACTATCAAACAAAATAGCAGTACAGAGAATGTTGGCTCCACTACGTATTGATAATTACGTTTGCAGCTAAGAAAAGATTACCAGACATGTAAAGTTGGCCCCACAAGTGCAAGTCCTAAAAATATGAATACAAATATTCTCCTTAGATCGAGCTCTAGAACTCGATCAATCACAAGCTGGAACAGAAAGAAATCCCAACAATTTGACAGTTTCGTGGTACACAAACAAACAATAACATAGTAGTACTAGGCTGCCTGAAAGTCACTACGAAATCCATGCTGCATTGCATCAGACTGAAGCCAAATGCTGCAATTGTACCTGGCAGATGAGGTCCCCGGCAAGAGTTAGCACAGAAGAAGTGACCGCCTTAGTTGCAATCGGATTCTTATCAAGAGACATCAAATACCTGCATAAATACAGTTTGAAGATGGGCACATTGGGATTCTCAATTGCGTGCCAGGGAGACTGCAGCGGCAGGCAGAGCATAAGACATACTTAGCGCAGAATTGAATTACCATGCCAAGAAGAACCGCCAATCCTTCGTGTTGGTAGCGCTTCCTCCACTGGTTCCTACGTCCGGAGCAGAATTGCTGCAGCAGGAGGCGGCATGGAGCTGCTGGAGATGACCGGCCCCGGCCTTGCGCGGGTGGGTGGTGGCTTGGGCGGAGAGGGTGGCGGGTTGGGGAGGAGGAAGAGCGAGGCGGCGGGAGTGGAGATGAGGCGAGTAGGGCCTCGCGGAGACGGGCCGGGGCGTGAGGAGGAGCGCAAGGGCGGACGTCATGGCCATGGCAGTATGACACCTGCAGCTGCCTGCTATGGAGGATGGGGTTTTAACTTTTAACCCAGCGTTTCCTCGCTAGGTTTAAGAACCTAGTTTATGTTTCTCTTCGAAAGAAAGCGCAAACAAGCAAAAGCGTAACCGTAGGAGCTAGTGGGCTCATTTGGGCTCTTAGGCTCATTTATGTGCACTAGAACACCAGGCGCTTTGCGCGCCCCATCACTATCATTATAATAGAAACAATAGAAACGAATGTACATTTCATATCTATCATTTGCACCAGATTTGTTTAAGATTAAATTCAACTTCTGATTTGTCATTGATCACGTGGAATGCAAACGTGAACTCCTGCTGACTCTCAAGTCTCAAGATGTAGTGTACCCTTCTCGCTTGCTCTCAGCATCAAGTTTTAGGAGCGCGTCCACCTGGCCGGCATCGCAGCCAAAGAGAGAGAGTAGGCTCTGCTGCCTTAGGCATAGCATAATCTAGATGTTACTAAGTAAATCATCTTTTTCTAAAACGGTACCTTAATTGACCAGCAATGCGTGAAACTAAAGTTACAAAATCATTAGCAACATGCCAATTTTCCAAAGAACTAAAATGGCAATCAAGAAAGCAACAAAGGCAGTTTCTTCAACTGCATTGATGTACATTATTACGACCATCGAAGAGATTGTCGTATACTTAAATGAGTGATGCGAATTGAAAATTGACTTTGCAACTAAGTTCTCAAATAGCTTAATGTGCAAATAATAATGCAGGTAGTACCTAATACACGTGAAAGCATCTGAGTGGTAAAAATGATATGCGCTTCTGAGTTCATAGTGATACATCTGCACCATGAGAAAATAGTCAAGAAAGTTTCCATCTAAAGATCGCTCTACTGTTAAAATCACACGTATTCACAATATTTGTGCACTTCTGAGTTTGTTTTGATCTGGTACCTATTGCACAAAGAACAGAAAGATTATGGGACCAATACAATTACCATTACCTCTAGTAAGAATAGACTCATCATGTTCATCTGGAAGAAAGCGATCCAGATATAGTTTATTTACAGTATGGTGGAAATCTTGAAGGTTGAATTCCTCACAAGGTCTATACCCAGTCTTTAGCTGGTTGAAGTTTAGATGTAAAAAAAAAGTATAGCAATGTCAGGATAGTGTAGTAGGGATGCATCTAAGCATGTGGATTGAAATAGACTAATAAACCTCTACAAAAAGATAGAATTGTGTGATAATAGGGTCAGCTAAGGTCACTACGTTTGCTGAAATGAATTGCCATCAGTTGTAAGTTGTCCACAGGGGCAACAGATGCATGTGCATCCTGCTATCACCAGCTGAAAAACATCTGCATCAATTACTTCCGAAACGTGACACGGGGAAATCAAGCAATCCCAAATCTTAAATAATTGGTAGCACCCACAATCATTTATTAACAGGGATAAACAGGCTTGTTTTATAGCAAACATAAGGCAGAAAATGGATTTTCCCCTCTGAACACTAAACACCACAGTGAACAGGAAGCTAACTGTAGGACCTACATATGTCCCCAAATACAATGTTCCATTGCAGTTTTACATATTTCTAAACAGCAATTGTCATGATCTCGCCAGTTAAGCTATCCACAATGAAAAAGGATATGAATCTCATGTTCGAAAGGCTGAATCAACCAAAGTCAGCATCAAATTCCCGGAATGCCACTCTGTATGCAAACTTACAAATACATAATAGATAATCCGATGATACTGACTCACTAAAGCATTATTGACTAAATTATCATGAGACATAGAACCATCTCACCTTTATCTATCTATCCGAACCAGAAAATTCATCAAAACGCCCACAGCATTTCCACCATGTTGCCCGATTCCCTGAAGCGCCCACTGCCACCATGTTGCAACCACGCTTGCTTCTCTGTTTTTTCTGTAGCTGACAGGAAAAAAAATCATACACAATCATTATTTTTCTTTATCTCTTCAGATTATAAACCTAGAAGCCGAGGTTGGAAAAGAATGATTTTAGCAATACGGTACACATAATCTGATTTTAGTGGGGATTTTTGATGAGTAGTTAAATAATGCATCAACACATATGGCACAACTGAAATTGAGTGTATTAGGAACACGTAACTTGCAAATATAATATACTGACATCAAGGTGACAAAGAAGTAGATGATAACCAATGGTAAAGGACCAGCACATCAATTTGTAAGAAAGCCTATGTCTAGGACAAGGATACAGTATTCATCAATTGTACTGAAAAATTGCAATTGCACTGAACTCATAAACTGTAAGTCTAGGACCAGCACATCTCTATATTGAACTTTGAACTGCATATGCCAAGCGCAACTGATATATATGGGGACCGTGCAAAATCAGGAAGCAAAATTGAAAGGAAAAAATGTATACCTTGTGCCCATTTCATCGAACATATTGAGGGCATTGTCCATGGAAGCGGCTATGCCAGCACAGGGAGCTGGTGGATTGGAGGCGCCTGGATGAGGTGCAGATGCACTTGCAGTGGAAGAAGAAAGGGTGTTGCTGTTGACTTGAGGGAGATGGAGAAGAAAAGCTGCAGGCTTGCTCTGCTGATATTGTGATGAGGACATCACCATATTGGATACACCCGAGATTTGATCTTCTACGAGTTACAAGTCGTCACCAACTTGTCTTCACGTCCGGTTCGGACTCAGCCGACCACCCTGAACGGAAACACCGATATCTCCTTCGTACGACGTCGAAACGAGGCGTTCTTTAATGCGTTGGAAAGAAGACAATGAAAGCTTTCTTTTGGTTCTAGTCCGAGCTCCAGAAAATTTATTGATCATTCTGTGTAACCACGATAAAGTGCTGCATCACCTATTTTGGGCCAAGTCGGCATTGTATCGTGTCGGGCCTTAAGCCCAGGTTGAGGACGCCCCCACCTGGTCGCCCTCAACCCTAGGACGTCCTTTCAGTATAAATTCAGTAGCAGCTGCCACATTAGGGTTTGGGTTTTGTTTAGTTCTAGTTTTCATTGAGAAACAAACATCTTCATTGTAACTGTGACATCGAGTCCTTTTACTGTGAATCAGGGCCCCGTTCTTGTTTTTCATCACTGTGGCGATTAGTCCTTTTGTGATCAAAGCTTGAACCCAATACTTGTCTTTGCTTCATACACATCCGCATTTTCAGATTGCGTGCTTATACTTTCTTGCTTATGTTCTTCGATTCTCTTGCAAAATTAGCCTTCTTGGCGAGGTCAATCAAGTTATACTTGGTTGAGAACCAATGGAGCAGCGGTGTAACGATTGCAGGGGTTTGAATCGTGACTGATTAGAAGCCCGGATCGCCAAAGTCGTGATACCACCAATCGAATTTACCATACCTATCGGAAGATCAGGCCAGTGCTACATCATATTGAGCCTGCACGGTGAGGAAAAGAACAGAGAAGTGTCATGAGGAACTAAGAGGATTTGAGGGTTGCTACAGCTAGAGATTAGATTTGGTTGAAATTTGATTGGAACACAGGTTAGTCAATGCAGCTGGTGTTGCTTCAGTGAAAAAAAAAGAGAGGAAGCTACCTGGTGGAGCTGGCTGCTTGTTCTTGCGATGGACACTACTAAAAAAGCATTTTTAGAGGTGGGTAAAAGCACATTTTTAGGGTTGGATAGCGCATCCATTACTAGTTTTCACAGCTAAAAATACCTGTTTGCACGGGCGGGTGCGTTACCCGCCCCTGCAAATCCATTTCCAGGGGCGGTTCGCCCCCTCACCCTCCCCTGGAAATGCATTTGTAGGGGCGGGTGACCCCCCCAGCCGCCCCTGGAAATGTGTTTCCGTTGCATTCCTGCCAATTTTGATCTCTCAATCTAGTTCGCGATCGTGACGCAGAATACGTTCGCTAACTAAAAATATTTATGCATACAAAATTAAATTATGTGAAAATCAAACATCATTAGAGTACATCATTAAAGTGCACATTGAATACATATTTTTCCTCTATTTCTCTCTAAGAACGCTACTAGAGGCGGCACGGTGCCGTTGATTGTCCCACTCATGAAGTACAATGTATTTATCTTTCGTTGCCAAATCTTGTGCTTCGTGAAAAAATTTGCCCCTCACATTGACCACTTCATGCAAAATGAAACGGCACAAATCGTTGACTACATGTAGAAGTTGTTTCTCGCCGAGCGGGTCACAGTTTAGCTCCGGGTGAATATGCAATTATTAAATCCATGGTAAAATTAATTAACCAAGTGCTAGTTACAATAAAAAAACAATGTACACATATGCATCTTTCCCTAATAAAGAGTAGCGCCTTACACGTTCGGGATCAGTAGTATATCTCCCTTGCACCCTTAGATGCTCGCACATGTAGTACCCACAGTACACGGAACCTGCGGGTTGCTTGTGGCACGGGAACCTTGTGCGTATAGTCATTTTCTCTTGTTTGTCGGCGGGATGAATTGATCCTTTATGAACGTAGAACTGGTAAGCCCTGTTTTAAAATGAAATAAATGGAAAGTTAATTTATATATGTATACTTCTATAAAGAAATAAGCATGATGTGCATAGGAAAGATAAGAAATTCACTCACAATTGTAGAATTTCTATGAATTCTTGGTATCTCTGGGTTGACCAATTCAAGGAGTCCAATATGAGAATTTTTCCAAGTTTTGGCTGTAATTGGAAAGCAATCCAGTGATTTCTAAAAAATAATATTATGTACGATTTGTAAGCAATCTAGTGGTTTATTATATCAAATGGTTGATATTAGAGTTACTGGATGTGGTATGGCGCAAATATGACATCCATGTCTTCCCATCGTGTCATCATATGCGATATGTAGACCGCAACCCTCTTCTCAGTCTCTCGGTGAAATTTATATCATTCCTTTTGTTTTTCCTTCTTTGATGCAAATAGCTTTAGGTAGTCATCATCGTCCTTCATCCATTTTGGCCCGACGTGCCTGGCCTCGCAAATCGCTACGTGGACAAGGTACCGGACCTTTTCCTTTAAAATAATGGCATCCATTGTTTGCATCTTGTAGAATATAATGTATGACAATTAAATATTTGTGCATATACAGTACTTTAGGTCGTAATATAAATCAAATTAGTATTGATGAGGCACTTACATGCACCAGAGTCGAACCATTTCAATACCAAGTTGTTGGAGGCAGAACATGTGTTGGATGTCTTCAAAATCGAATATGATATCAAAGATTTGTTGCCCCTTAAGTCCGAATACATCCGGATGGTGCGGAGCATATATAGTTTTTAGCCCAAGTATACATGCCCTCTTGTACCAATTATGAAACCTCCGCATAAAACTAGGACAATCTCTTAGTTCCCAGTCCGGTAGCTAGTCTTTTCCGTACTGAAACTTTAAAGGAGCATCATCTAAGTCTGGAAGGTCATCAACCCCAATGTCCTTTTTGTGCTCCGTGCTAGTGCGGGGCGTAGAAAAGCCCGACCGTCTGCTGGCACTACAATCTGCTGGATTATCCTTTGACTTAGCCTTCTTAGCCTTTTCATCAGACTTCTTGTTTGCGGCGTGCCATCTATTCACAATTTCTGACCCTTCCTTGTCGTTTTGGTAAGACCGCAACACTCGAGGCAACAGTGATCGGGCCGATGGCGGAGCCAGTGGTGATACCGAGGCCTGTGGGGATGGCTCTCGTGGTGGTGGTGGTGATACCTGGGCCTGTGGGGATGGCTCTCGTGGTGGTGGTGATGTTCGAGCTGGCGGTGATCGTGAGGCCGTTGGTGATGGCTCTCGTGATACTGGAGCTGCTGGTGATGGCGGAGCCTGAGGTGATGGCTCTCATGATACTGGAGCCACTGGTGATGCATCTCATGGTTGTGGTGACGGCAGGGCCTGTAGTGAATGCTCTGGTGCTGCCCCTACTCTTGTTGTTGTGGTGCTAGCGAGATATGGTCCGGAGCAGCCAATGGTAGCTGACCAACCAGTAAGATATCTCGTTTATGCCATAGAATGGTGCTGCCGACACATTCTGTAACACCCAAAATATAGGAGTTAAAACTTTTAAAAGTATTTTCATAAAAATCATAAATTAAAATTGTGCATGCATCTTTATTTCTTTTCTTCTTCTATTCTTTCTTCTAGCCAGCTCAATTCTTTTCCTCTACTTCTTTTCTTTTTCCGCGGCCAACTCAGCGGCCGATTCCCTCACCCGACCCTTGCTTTCACCGACGTCTAGGCCCCACCTGTCGGCACCTTCTTCTTCTTTCTTCTTTCCTTACCCAGAGTCTGGATCGCTCGCGCGTCGTCGTTCGCGCCCCTTCTTTCTTTCTTCTTACCCCGAGTCCTGATCGACTCCGCAGCACCGCCTTCCTACTCCCGGCCGATCCGCCCCTATAAAATCCCGCTGAAACCCCGCTTTGCAACCAGAGCCAAGCTCAAATCCTTTCCTCTACACAACATTGTCGCACGCTGCTGGAAGTTGCACCTCGGAGGAATGCCGCCGTCCCGTGTCGCCGATTCTTCGTCGACTCGCCGATCTGCAGTTTCTCCGCCGTCTTCAACTCTCGCCAGAGCTCCACGAGTTGGTGAGTATCGAGCCGTACCAGATTCCCCTCTCTCTCTTGCTCCGCCGCCAACCAGATTTCTCGTCGGACCCTGTTTCCGCCCGCCGCCGTGGCCGCCAGTTTACAGCCGCCGCACAGCCAACCCGTGATCACCCTCACCTTCGCCGTACCGCCCGCTTACTTCCCGGCATAAACCCAGCTTGAATCGAGCCCCGGAACACCGGATTCGGTGAAGCTCCGGCCGTCCGCCACCGTACTCGCTCGCCGCCGACGCCCAGTTAAACTCCGCTTCGCCCGACCCTTTTCGTCCCGTCGAGCCGACCCTTCCTCTGCCGCTCGATCTAGATCTAACGGCCAGAAGTGATCTTCACTTTACTCGGCCGATTTACCCGACCTTTTCCTTACTCGGCCGATTTACCCGACCAACACTCACCTCGCCGATTCGTCCGATCCTCCGCACGATTCTGATCTACCGGATTAGATTCACCCGACCCTAGTCGTTCCCGAAGTTTTTGCAGAAAGATCCTTAGGTTTTCCAGGAATCAACCCGTAGTCCAGATCAGTAGAAAATAATTAGAGTTGAGCCCTTTCTTTTTCTATCCCGACCCCTAACTTTTCTAGATTTAGTACCCGCCGACCAGAATCTCTAGTTTTGTACCCCGACCCTTTGTATAAGGTTTAATTATGTTTTGGCCCCTGAATCCTTCAGATTTAGCCTCAGGAAGACTTAAAACTCTAGCAGTTAGGTCCCCAGATCACTATTTTAGCCATATCATAATCGTTTCAATTCCGATTTCATCGATTCTTGAGCCCACATGATCCTTGCATCATGAACTACAACTTTAGTATCTTTTTACTTTCTGTTTGTATTGTTTGTTGTATTGTTTCTTAATTGTTTGTGTATGCTTGTTTGTGTGATCGCGTAGACAACGTGATGTTCGAGCAAAATCAAGAGCAAGCTTACGAGGAAGAGAACCAGCAGCTGTTTGAAGAAGGCAAGTGGATTTCCCCCTCTGCATATTCTATTTGATCCCAACAACAGCATGATAATACACTTTACTTTAATGTTGCTTGCATAAACTTGATGGGTTACCTATGCTAAGGACATACCTAGTCTTTTACCCCAAACCTTGAAACACCTGGGTTTACTACTTTGTTGGGTAGTTACGCTTAGTTGCAAACTTTGGGATTGGTATTGGTTTACTCTTTTAATGATGTCGATCACGTTTCGTATTGTGGTTTTATCGCGTAAGTTCAAGATCAACTTTGTTTAATGGGAACATGGAGAACCACCCAAGTGAACAGTGCAACCACAAAGTCATATGGCTCTGACCTTAGCCAATTAATTAGATGTGTAGTTTGCTGGTGGCCTTACCGAAAGGGCAAGGAGGGGGTCGGTGATAGGAGTCATAGCCCGGTCCTCTTGGGGTAGCTGCCTTGGCTAAGGAGCTGACCATTAGGGAGGTTTATGGACCACGCCGCTACTGAAACTCTAGCGGGCTGCCTAGCTCTCGACATGTCTTTGTAAAGGCTTCGTAGTGTACCCTCGCCACTCACCTCGGAAGTGTTTAAGGGCCTTGCAAACCCGGGCGACTCAGGAAACACGATTTGTGGGTAAAGTGTACAACCTCTGCAGAGTGTAAAACTGTTATAACAGCCGTACTCACGGTTAAGAGTGGCTTGGACCCTCACATGATAATGAAACTTGAAGATTAATTAAATTGTGGTTCGTGGATTATGATTATGTTGATAGAATCTTTATGATTTTGCTAAAGTGGATTGGTATAAACTTAAACCTAGTTAATAGATGCTTGTTAATAAATATTTGACCAACTAAAAGCAACCGCTGCTGCAAACCTCAGCCTATCCTTGATGGCCTTGCATTTTCACCCCACTTGATGAGTATCAACCATAAGAGTACTCACCCTTGCTCCCTGCTGTTCAGAAGAGAACTTTGAAGAGGAGATCTTCGACGATTTCGAGGAGTTCTAGGTCCTGCGTTCACCAGTCATTGCCTGTGGAAGACGGAGTTGTTGAAGACTTCGTATAGGGTATAACGGTTTATCGTTTAAAGACATTTGTGTCTCTTTTATACGGAGTGTAATATTGTTAAATACTTTATTTAGTTACTTTTGAGCATTGTCTTTGATATATTACACTTTCCATCTACCATATGTGTGTGAACGAGATCCTGGCGCACATATGAGATGCATCTGGTTCTTTCTAGAATCGGGTGTGACACATTCTCCAAGGCAACTCTTCTCATCTGCAGTGAGGATGTCTATTTCGTTATCCTCATAGCATATAGGGACGGGATCGGTTTTCCCTCAAATAAACCCCTAGCTGGATGCACTTGGGCCTTGGCAGTTTTCTTTGTCTTTCCAAATCTGCCGACCAGATAGAGCAACAAGCAGGGAGTAATACTCATTATGGTATCCACCGGGTATTGTTGAGCTGTGGTCGAGGCAGCACTGCTCTGTGCACATGCCGGACTCGCTTGGCCAAGTACCAGAGGTTGCATGCCCACCATCTGTTGTTGCGCTACCTCTTGCGATGGGTTGAACATAAGTAGCCCCGACTGCTGCTGCTCCGCAAGTGTTGCCAGGAACAAATCCTTGAACTTTGCTTGCATTGCATTCTCTGCTGCTGCCACAATTTCTTCTTTATAGCGGTCCATGGCTCCTATACCTAGCCCAGTCCTTCTCGAACCCATCCTTGATGCTCAACTTAGAGGACATGCCTCTGACACGGCCTCCATACTCTTTGGACCCAATTGTTGTACTGAGCACGTCCTTCTCCCTATGGGGTTTGAACTGACCTTTTTTCTGAAGCTCGGCAAGTTGTAATATTTTTTCTGCCACCGCTTCGGTCTCGGGTCGATCAAATTTTGGTTTCCCTTCAACTATCTTTGGCTTCCTTGCTTCAAGCCACCGCCATCCACGTTCGTCCAAGCCTTCATAAGGGTTGGGCTGCCCGGTAGCTATTGTCGCCTCCCTTTCACGCCACCACTTCTCGACCTTCCTTTGGTACCCACCTGGCCCAAGGTGGACTCTATGTATGTTGCTCTTTGCTAGTTCACTTTGCTTCTGGCTTAGTGCTAGAGCTTCTTTAGTGGTCTTCTATCGAACAAACTATTCCCATTATGCTGGTGTAATGTCTCCATAATCTGCAATGGCGTTCGACCCTTCTGGACATACCGGGTATTCAGTTCGCTCTTCCACCAGCGGAAAGTTTCACCCAACATCTTCAGAGCATAATGCTTTACTTGCTCTCTACTTCCTCTGGGCAGAATAAAAGTTCTGCTCAACAATTGCCACATCGCTTCTTTCCTCCCCTCATGAACCAGGGGCCAATTGGGGATCGTTGGATCCAAAACCATATTTGTTCTGATTATAGCACCGATAGCATTCCGAAACTTTGCTACAACCTACGGAGGATCTGTGGGCTCTCCTACCGCGCTAATTGCATTGACAGTCCATTGCCCTTCGGGGTATTGGTTTCTTCCTCGCTGACCCCGTTTCCTTTTGTTTTGGCTACTAGAGGTTGTACTTGCAGGATCGGGACCCGAGCTTTCATTGTCTTCCTCTGTGGGGCTTGGGGGTCCGCGTTGACGCTTACTCCTTCCTGTCGGGGCCGCCTACACAGATAATACACGTCATACAGGTCATTACTCGTATAGTTTGCTTCATTGTAATTAATCGTGTATTCATTACCTGACGTGCTTCCGATTCGTAATCCGGAGCGAACGCCTCCCCTGACCGTCTTTCTCTTGACGGAACAGGGTGTGGATCAATCGGATCGTGCCACTTGTCACCTACCCAAGCGCCTTGTCCAATCCTAGGGCCCTGCTCGTCCCCCGATTCGACACCGACGTCGTCGCACTCCTTGTCCCCAGATTGGTCACCGAAGTCGTGCTCGTTGTCCCACTCCATCTGGGATGCAATTTGTTCAAGCTCATCTTGCGGTATGGCATCATCCCTTCGTGGGAAAGATGACGGCAGAGGATCCATCTACGAGTTCTACGCTACATAGACATCGAAGGTATATTTTAATAAATATTTCAATTCACAATGAAATGAGAGAGGGAAATTTCTTACAAATAACAAATTCATGAATAATTCAAATTTAATCATGAACATTTCACATTTAAATTACAATTACTTTGAATAGAAATGCTGCAAATATATACATCATTAGAGGTCAACATTTGCTTAGGATTGATTAGAGGTCAACATTTGCTCTGCAATGTCAACATTATCACTGTCTCTATGTCTCCACCATTTTATGATTTTATAATTTGCATGGTTGGTTTAACTGTACATTTGCCAATCCTCAGTGAGCAGACGTGAGCGGGCGGCGACGGAGAAGATGCGCGCACGGATGGCAGTAAGCTGTAAGCTGCAGTAAGGCTGAACGTATCCAAAGTTAGTTTAAGTTAATTGAGTAACATATTGTTTTGACACTCAATCACTTCAATAATACAAACTATAAAATCAACAAAAACATACTGGCCAAATTTGTTGACCTGCAACTACAGAAGTTTTTCAAGTATTGATTCAGTCGTTGATGTGCAATTGGATAAAGTAGCAATGTTACAGAAATAATGTAGACTTCCAAAAGGATATGATGTTTGGTGATCAGCACCAGAAGGAAAAAAAGCAAGTCACATGCTAAGATGTAAGACCTACTCCATATGACAAAGAATTGCATTCAGAGAGACTTAAGTCAACATGGACTGGATGATTTAACATGTCAAATAGATAGTGGAAGTTGGGAATTTATACCGTAGGACTATTTGACATGTCAAATAGAAACTTAAGTTAGGACTATCTTCGCATATCTTCTTTGCATGAATTTGACTAGTAGCAGATGATAGAGTATGTCAGGTCTTTTTTTGGGGCAAGGTATTCTAGTTCTTTGACTAGAGCAGCTGGTTCCGAAAGCACTAAAGCAAAGGCCTAACTGCATGTTCTTAGTTCCTACTTTGAGAAGGCAGTAAAATACAGGTAGGATAGGTCATTTCTTCTAAGTAGAGAAATACTTTGTCGCTTGTCATGCAGAAGATATGCTCGTAAGATAGGCCAAAAGGAAAAGTACTTCTCAACCTTTCTTGCTTCTCTTTTCGTTGCTTATAATCTTATCATCATATTTCAGAATTCAGATAACAGTTATCTTTATATCAACTAGAAGAGATTTTCCCTTTGTAAACCCTAACGGAAAATTGGCGCCCGCAGGATAACCCTAACAGTTATCTTATCATCATATTGCTAAACCCTAATGGGAAATCGGCGCCCGCGGGGGGGGGGGGGGGGGGGGGAGGAATCGGCGCCTGCGGGATAACCCTAACAGTTATCTTATCATCATATTGCTAAACCCTAACGGGAAATCGGCGCCCGCGGGGGGGGGGGGGGGGGGGGGGGGGGTTGGGGGTGGGGATATTGAGCCGATTCCTAGCCAATCCAAGGAAGGGCGCGCGAGGAGGGAGTGGTTGGCCGCGGAGGGGGGGGGGGCGTACTTGTGGCGGGCGGGAGGGTGCGGGAACGACGAGTCTTCGAGGAAGACGAGGCAGCGGCGTGGCGGAGGAGGCACGGGGGAGGAGGCACGGGGATGGGAGGCGCCGCGAGGAGAGAGCTCGAGGCCGCGCGCGGAGGGGAGGCTGGGAGCGGGCGGCGGCGGAGAAGACGCGCGCGCGGGTGGCGGCGGCGGAAATTTTTGGCAGCCTAACGGCGTCTGCTCGCGCTTGCCCAGGATCTGAAATTTTTTTCTAAGTCCAGGGCGGACTATATCTGAAAAGAATTTGTAGGGGCAGGCCGGGGCGCCACCCGCCCCTACAAATCCTTTTCCAATTTCTACTGAAAATTCATTTAATTCAAAAGTCATAGCAAAACACATCCAAAAAACTTAAATTTTTTACCATAAGCATTATATGACATGTAGAACATAATAAAAATATCAAATAACTATTTTATATTATATAATGGTTTAAAGTGTCGAGACCACAATGTGCACCTCCACAACATACTATCTCATTGCACTCAAGACTCTCTTTGTGTTTTGAACACTCTCAATCACTATATGTACTGAAACATGTTTGTCGTATTTTTTACTAGTTCTATACTACACAATATGTTTCTAGTGCAAATTTGAGTTTTTTTCATATGTTTTGCTATTTCTTTTCAATTAAATGAATTTTTGGTTGAAATTGGTGAAGGATTTGTAGGGGCGGGCTGGGGCCTCACCCGCCCCTACAAATCGATTTTTAGGGGCGGGTGGCGCCCCGGCCCGCCCCTAAAAACCTATTTCTAGGGGCGGGTGACGCACCCACCCGCCCTTACAAATCCTTTTCCAATTTCCACTTAAAATTTATTTAATTCAAAAGTCACAGCAAAACACATCGAAAAAACTTAAAATTTTTACCGTAAGCATTATGTGACTTGTACAACTTAATAAAAATATTGAATAACTATTTTATTTTATATAATGATTTAAAGTGTCGAGACCACAATGTGCACCTCCACAACATACTATCTCATAGCACCAAATTCAGTTAATTCAAAGGTCATAGCAAAACACATCGAAAAAACTTAAAATTTTTACCATAAGCATATTTTGATATGTGGAACATAAGAAAAATATAAAAATCCAACTGCAGTGTATGTAATAAATAAAAGCGTTGAAACACCAATGTTCAAGCGGTAACAATTCTCGATTCGCCATCTTTACGTGCCCATGGCTTGTCGTCTTTTTTTATGCTTGCTTCTAGAATCCTCATCTTTTGTGGTAAGTCGGTGAAGAGGTTCATCTCATCATACTGATTATATTCTTCCACATCATCGATACCATCAACTCCTATGCTATCTTGTTTTCCAGGGACAACGACGTGTTTTGTCTTCTTTGCAGGATCAGCTACATAGAGTACCTGTGCGACCTGTGAGGCAAGTACCCATGGGTCATCTTTATAACCAACATTGTTGAGGTCGACAATCATGAGCCCATAGCCGTCCACCTCAACACCTTTTGGGTGTTTGACCCGACGACACCGAAAGACCGGGATTTGTATATTGGAACCATAATACAGTTCCCATATATCATCTATGACACCGAAATATGTTGTACTTTGCCCTATTCTCTCATCTAAGGCCTCAATATGAACACCACTGTTCTGAGACACGGTCTTCTTGTCCTTGGCGGCAGTATAGAATAGATATCCATTAATATCATACCCTTGCCATGATGTGACATGGCTAGATGGACCAGCTGCCAATCTTTTTATCGTTTGCTCCTCCACGGTCTCCCCATGTGGTAGATCCAGGTCCTTCAACCATGCAGTCAGCCAACATTTGTGCTCTCTCATGATCCAATCATCCGAGCGGACATTACTTTCTGCACGAATGATGCTCAAGTGTTCATTGACTAAAGGAGTCATTATCGTGAGGTGCTGCAAGATGATATGATGGGCCTGTTGCACACCTTTGAAATCTTTATCGATGAAGATTTTCCTCCCAACTGTGCCCACACCTTCCAACCTCGCCAAAAATCGTGGAATAGGCAAACCAAGGGACACGTTATCCTTTAGGTAACCTAGGCAAGACTCGATGACTTCCTCAATACTGTATCACTCTATCATAGACCCCTCAGGATGAGCACGATTCAAGTACGTACCGATTGAGGATGGACATAAAATGCTCATACGTCCATATTTCGTGTAGGTAAAGTGGACCAAGTGCCCGTATCTGATCGACCATGTGGATCATTAGGTGTTCGGTTATATCAAAAAACCTTGGAGGGAAGCACATCTCGAGTTGCGCCATAGTCTCCCCAATGAATTCTTGGAGATCCTGCTACTCATCTTCATCGATCACTTTTTGTGAAATCCTATTGAAGAAGTAACACAATCGAGTGATTACCATCTTTATATATACTGGCTTGATCGCTCTGATTGCAATCGGGAGGAACACCGTCAGCAACACATGGGAATCATGACAGTTATAGCCACATAGGGACAGATCTTTCATCGAGACTAGTTTCCTTATGTTGGACGTGAAACAACTCGAGACTCTGATCCCTCTTAAGCTCTCGCATATTGCCTTCTTCTCATCACGTGTCAAGTTGTAGCTAGCTGGGGGAAGTTCATATCGGCCATTCCCTTTATCCGCAGGGTGAAGATCTTGTCTTATCTTCATGGCTACCAAGTCCTGACGTGACTTCAAGGTATCCTTTGTTTTGGCTGATGTCTCGAGGAGGAGCCCAATTGTGTTACCAAAAACATTCTTTAGGTGCATACCATCGATTGCATGGCAGACCTCAAGATCCGTCCAATACGGCAAGTACTTGTAGAAGATGGACTGCTTCTTGAATGGTACGCCAGCAATGGGTGCCTTATCTCTCTTTCTCTTCTTCGCATCTTCCTTTTTTTTCCCATAAATGACCTGGATGGTCCGAACCATATTGAAAACATAGTGCCCGTCTCGTTGTACTAGAGCAGAATGTAATTCAGACCTGCCATCAAAAAGATTACAGAACTTCTTACTTTGGTACCTATATCCTTCCACCAAGAAGCGTCTGTAACCAAGGTAAACTACCTTTCGAGAACCTTCAAGGAAAGACGATACGGTGCCATCCATGCACATTGTGCATTCCGTCCTACCTTTGATTTGTCCTGACAGCACAAACAATGCCTGGTAATCATGGATGGTGACGAATATAATGGCTCTAAGATTAAAGGGCTGCCGTGCACAACCATCAAAGATATTGATACCCTCCTTCCATAAAGTTTCCATCTCTTGCATCAGAGGCTCAAGAAAAACATCTATATTGATGCCAGGATGCTTGGGGCCCTGTATAAGGACGGATAGCAAAAGGTACTTTCTCTTCTGGCATAACCATGTAGGCAGGTTGTACATCGTCAGTATCACTGGCCATGCGCTGTGGGTGCTACTTCTTTCACCAAACGGATTCATTCCATCCATACTCAACGCGAACCGAACATTTCTCCGGTCATTCCCAAATTCCAGATAGTGCTTCTCATGAAATTCCTTCCACTGCCGAGCATCAGCTAGATGTCGGAGCTTTCCGTCACCCTTCTTACGCTTATCCGAATCCCACCATCGCATCAGTTCAACATCCTTTGGGTTCGAGAAGAAACGCCTCAGGCGATCGGAAACTAGGAGGTACCACATAACCATGGCGGCAATTCTACTCTGCTTCTCAGGAATGCCTAAAGTAGCGTCATCTGGCTCAACAGAGATAACACTATTCTTCGCCAGTTCCTTTTATTCACATCGGTTGGACAATGATTGTCGTCACCACAGTAACCAGCATTGTTTTTGTACCGACTTGCAGAACATACAGGGCATTTCTTCAAGTCTTTGAAAGTATCCCCATGATACAAAATACAATGATTTGGACATGCATGAATTCTTTCCACACCCATAATGAATGGGCTCACAAGCTTTTTTGCTCAGTATGTGTTGCCTTGCACTTTATTTGGCTTTGGGAAGCAACCAAGCCAAGATACGCAGCAGATCATTGAAACTACCATCTGACCAACCATGCTTAGAATTCAGAGTCAAGAGCTCAAGTATGAAACGAAGCACGGTCCAGTGTTTTGGGCATCCCTTCGATTGCTCATATATATTTTCCTCTGCTGATTTTCTAACCGTCTCGAAGTTTGCTAACCCCTAGCACTAGCAACCAATACCTCCGCTTTGGTGTGGCGCAACAACTGGCTGAGAAAATCACCATCATCAAGTTCATCGCCACTACTATCACCATCCATGGGACCGTCGACATCATCATCTTGGAATCCACCAACCCCATCATCATCAGCAACCCCACCATCATCATCATCATCACAGTCATCATCCCCACCACCATTAAAATAGGAATGAAATATTCTGTCAAACTCCTCATCTTGTATGATTTCATCCAGTGGATTATTCGTCAGAGGGGGAGTATCCGTCTCGTCATGATACTTCCAGATCTTGCATTCCATAACAAAACCACTCACCATCACATGCGATCTGATTGTAGTTGGATCGCCGAATACTCTTAAATTCTTGCAGGTATTGCATGGGCAATGCATCAATCGTGTCTTCTCATTTCTTGCGTGGTTCTCCGCAACTTGAATGAATTTATTAAGCTCTCCACGGAAATAGACGTCCGTCCTTTTTGCATTGTACATCCATGTCCTGTCCATATCTGAAAAGATAGAAAAAAAATTAAATCAAATTATTTTCTCGCAAGAAATAGAGTCCTAAATTCACATAAATATATACTTCTATATATGTATAGGTGTTGGTAAAGACAATTTAACTAATACTAAATAAAAAATCGATTTCCAACCTATTATTGTACCACTAAATATTAGAAAAATGTAACATGCATGTATGTAAATATAGAAAAAAAATTGAATCTTTTTCTCAAAAGAAAAGGAGCCCTAAATTGATATAAATATATACTTCTATATGCATAGGTGTGGGAAAAAAATAAATTTAGCTTGTACTAAATAAAAACAATAAAAACTCAATATATTATTTTACCACTAAATGTTGGAAAATCTAACATGCATCTTTGAAAAATATAAAAAAACAAATCTTCTTCTCTCTCCTCCGTAGATCTAGAACATTATTTACTTAAGAATGATGCTGAAAACTATAGATTGAGTCAAAATGATTACGTAATCTTGTTCTCCTACTAAAATAGCACAACTTCATCCAAAAGTTCAAGGCAAATGGTGTCTAAAATGGCTAATCCATACCATGGAGATCTAGAGCTAGTTAGAGGCAAAGAGAGCTCCATTTGAGCCATAAATCTAATAAAAGAGCTTAGAAATGACAAGATATTAACGTCAACTTACCTCCTAGAGCCCCCAACTTGAAGGAAATCAAGTTGAAAGGTTCCCCGCCCCCTTTTTCTTTTTTTTTCGGCTCTTGGGGGAGCTCCTCTCCCAAGCAAACAATGGGGGTCGGGAGGAGGAAGAAGGTGCCCAGATTTTTATAGATATTTTGAAGGGCGGGTTGGGAGATGAGCCGTCCCTGTAAATCCATTTGTAAGGGCGGCTCGCCCCCCCAGCCGCCCCTGAAAATGGCGCCCATTTGTAGGGGCGGCTGGGGTGAGCCGTCCCTACAAATGAATTTACAGGGGCGGCTTGATTGCTACAGTATCGCGCCCCATTTGTAGGAACGAGTGATATTGTTGTCCGTCCCTAAAAAGAATTCGAGGTGTTGCTACAAATCGTTTTTGTAGTAGTGGGATGAAGCAGGAAAGACATGAGTGCGTGCTGGTGGAGAAGAGCAGATCCAGGTGGTGTTGGTGGGGGGGGGGGGGGTGTGCATCAGCAGGGCTGGCCAAAGGGCAGTGCCTGCGAGAGAGACGTTCACTGCTCCTTTTTGTGAGGTCGCTGGAGCTTAGGGATGTGGGTGGAGCTCGGGGGCAGGTAAGGGTGGCGTACGGGAACCTCGGGGAAGAGGTGGCGGATGGTGGATTCCGCGCTTGCGCCACCGACGGAGCACGACAATGGCCGGCATGTCGCAGCCGCTCCAGCGTTGTTGGCCGCATGCGGTGAGGAGCGGCGGCGACGACAGAGAGAAGAAGAAAAGGTGGAGAAAAGAATGAGAGAGGCTAGGATTGGGAGCTTGGACGGGTCCTCCAAAAATCGATTGCAGGTGGTTTTTGCAAAAACTAAGAGGATTCTAATTTTTTGCTTTATGTTGAAATAAATTTTAAGTTAAGAATATAAGCGCAAAATATTCACGGTTACTGTGTAAGGTTGATGAGTTGGACTGCGTGTTGATTTTTAAAAAATAGAAGGGTCTTTTTGCTAAACCGCTAGGGACACCTGGCATCACAGGAAGGACTAGCGCGTGTGGGAGTGCGGCATCACAGGAAGGACTAGCGCGTGTGGGAGTGCTCTCGTGCCTCCAATGGTACATGTCTTTAAGAAACCCGAATTATATCTAGTCCTAATGGATAGAGTGCGTCCTCCTGCTGTGCCGGAGATAGCCCTAGGCATGTGAACGGATGGAAACTGGGGTAATCGGAATTACCCGATACTCGTACCCGTACCCGGAATTTTGGGTTTTGTTTTTTCAGATGAATCTCGGGTAGCAATTTGGAAACCCGAACTTTTAATTACCCGAATTACCCGAACGCCCAGGGCTAGCCAGAGAGGTCTCGAGTCTTCACCAGTTGTGGCGGCGCCGGCGCGGCTGCAGTCTCTCCGACGGGGAGGTCCTCGCTCACTAGACAAGGGAGACGTCGTACATGCGCGGTGACCTGCTGACCAAGACGCGGAAGCTGGTGAAGGGCCTCGCCAAGCCCGCCCCCACATGGCTCAAGGCCATGGAAGAGTTAGTGCTCTCCTACCCTACTCCCGCATCTCCATCCCTAACTGTGTCTGTGCAATTACGTCTCCATTTCTCCATTATCCTACCTTTGGCGCTGTGGTTGGGATCAGATCCACATGTAAACTATGATGCACCTCGCTGATTATGTCGAGAAAAGCTCTACGTGACATCATAGATGGTTCATTTTGTTGCTTATCCATGGATCTATGAATTGAGATGTTGTAAAATGGCACGATTCTGTGCTGAAACAAGGTTGATTTCTAATTACTATCTCATCAATCACCCTGAACGCCATGGTATTGCGTATAACTGGGATTTGTGTATTTCCTGATGCTTTATATCATTTCCGTTGTCGAATGGTTTGCAACCTTTATATCATTTCCGTTGTCGAATGGTTTGCAACATTTTTTTTAGTGAGGTTCAATTGTGTTACATTGTGAGCCTAGAAGTTTGTAAACAGTAAACTGGGCTGGATCTATGCATGCTTTACTGTTATTTTTTTCAAACTGCTATGTGTTTCTTTTGTTTGCCATATTGCTTGCTGGTCAATTGAAACACGAGACTTGTTGATTAGGGCACCTCCAGTGACATTTCCTCGTGTGGATGGAAAGATCAAGAAGATTGAGATGCCAGAGGATGTGTACGTTAAAAAGTTCTTCAAAAAGCATCCAGATTCACTCTACCATGATGCAATCAAGTACGTTCCTTCTCGTGTGCTTTGTGATCTCCATAAAAAAAATTACCAATGCAGCACCTGTATAATTGAAATAGTATACATGTATTTAAGACTCCAAATTTTCGAAGGGGGTTCGGGAAGGAAGAAATGTTCGATTGTTATCTATTTTCTTTGCACACAGAACTGGTGCTATTATTTAACTTTCTCCTTTTGCACATGATTTTAATATGTCCAATCTTTACAGGATAAGTGGATTTGATCCGCCACCAGCACGAGTTTTTGCTTGGCGTGTCTTGGAGTTGAAAGAGCAAGGAGTCAATGAAGATTATGCGATGGCTGTAGCAGATGTAATAATCCTCTTCTGAAGATATCCTTTTGTAAATTTTATCAAATACCCTTAACAGAAAATCCTATTCTGAGCCCACTATATTTAAATTTTAAGTTACAGAATTGTACAAGTTTAAACACTGCCAGTTTTATTTGATGATTACCATGCCTTTTCCGGTTTGAGTATCGCAAAGAAAAGAAAGCCAAGAAGAAAGCATACAAGGAACTTAAAGAAATTGCACGCAGTGAAGGAAAGGAACCACCGCCAAACCCATACCCAAGTGCAATCAAGGAAATACAAGCAGAGGAAAAGAAGTATGTTATGGATCGTTTCTATAACCCTAAGGTAATTGAGATTGCGAATAAGATGAAGGAGGAGAGAGATATGTTGCTTCGAGATAGAGTGGCATCAGGTCAGTGGTAGTAACAGGCATTAGTTGGACTGGTCGACTATGTATTATGTTTATGAAACTCGCCAACTGTCATCATAAAAAATAATGGATGCGTGACTGAAATTAATATGACAAACAAGAAACTTTGTTTTTACACATATCTCTTGAGATGGTAGGTCTGCTCGGAAATTCAATATTTGTCCATATTTCCGTCTTCCTTTATGGCCTGATTTCCGGCTATCTTTTTTCTGAACCTAGATTTTCAGTATTTTCTAAGTTGAGTTTCTTCTTCCATTCTGCTATAATGGTATATGATGGTTGTGCACCATTATGCAAAAACATGATTGCATGAGAAAAGCTGTTGATGTTGTGGCGCCTGAATTTTCTCGTACTGTTTAGTTAAAAATGTCAAATTTTATGAAATGTCATGTTTTTCTGCTGATGCAACTAGTCATGCTGGCATACCCCATTGGAACTCCTATAATTTCAAAAGGGAAAAGCTTATCTGCAAATAAAACGAGATGCATTCTGCGTCATTCGGAATGTTCTGCACAGCTGATAAAACTAGACGATATCAGTAATTGCATTGTGACATGTTGGCAGAACGTCTCTTTCTTTTTTTTTCCCTTGTATGTTGTCAATGCATTTTCTTTGTATCCCCGTGATGAACATTTTAGTAATCCGAGCACTCATTCAGTTGGTGCTCCCTCATCACTCTGCTGGGAGGCTACTGGGAGGTTGAAGGAACCAGCATTTCGATATGCACTGTTGAGATCTGGCGTTCTGAGGGATATGGTTGAACTGTTGATTGGTCTTACTCAACATCCGATACTTTTTTTTTTTGCCTTCTTGATGTAGCTTATGTTAGCCGTGTTTGGTGCTGATTGTTGCAAAAAACTTCATGCTGTATTTTGAATATGCCTTGTCTTTACTTTGGCTCATGAAGAGTGTCTTTTTTCTCGGAGATGTATGTGTTATGTGAGTGCCGCAAAGAAATAATTATCAGCAAAGCTACACAGTTCACTGCAGTTCCCGTCCTTCAGGGTGGGCATTCGGTTAGAACAACCGATTGGTTCGGTTCATCGGTTTTTAAGAAAATTCAGTTAGTAAAAAATAAGAACCGATCGGTTCCTGTGAAAACTCAAAACCGAGCATTTCGGATTCGGTTATTTTGGTTCGGTCTTCAGTTATAACCGAATACTCACTGAATCATACACAAAATCAATGGACCCAATCATGTATACACCAAATTGAAAGAAGATACATCAAAAATCCAACACAAATGAATTCAACATAGGTTACAAATCCAAAGAGCATTAGTTTCGAAGAGAGGGGCACGTGAACTGTGGCTCCGCTTGGCGAGATGCAGCGGAGGGCTTCTGGACAGGACAAAGAAGCAGCATGCAGCGTTGCCCGCCGGGACCAGGCCCAGGCGGCCGGCCAGCACGCGCCGCCCACGGCCGAGGCCAGGCGGCCAGACAGCAGGCGCCGCCCGCGGCCGGGGCCAGGCGACCTGCCTGCACGCGCCGCGCGCGGCAGGGTCCAGGCAGCTGGCCAGACGCGCCGCCCCCGGCCGGCCTGCAAGCGACGCCCGCGCGTGCGCTGGGCGGGCGGCCGCCGGCAGGCACGCGCCGCCGCGAGGGAGCAGGCGGGTTGCCGCCTACGTGCGCCGCCTGCACGCGTGCGCTGTGCGAGCGGCCGCCAGGGAGACGGAGAGGGCGAGAGGCAGGAGTGAACGGGAGGGTGGCGTACTTATATACGAAGGGTTGGTGGTGGTTATTGGGCAGGGCTGTTTAGTTGTAGTTATTGGGCCTCTTTTGTATATTTCCGTTACATCAGTTTCGGTTATCCGAGGCCTAAAACCGAATTAACCGAGTTTATTTCGGTAGTATGAACTGGAACCGAATTGGTGACTACTTTTTCAGTTTCGGATAATTTAGTTCGGTTTTTGGTAGTTTGGTTCTGTTCTCGGTTAATTATGTCCACACTAACCCGTCCTTGTACTTGTTTGGCGCCTTTGCTGCTGTCATTCGTGCTACCGAATTTTGATACCTTCTATCTTGCTGTTGCTCTGCATACTTGTTATCGATGTATTCTATTGTGTATGCCCGGTTCTCTGTTATTTGCGATGTATGATTGCGGTGCATTGGACAATCTATTTATTAGTTTATTATAAGTGGTGCGTATTTGTCGAGGTCAGATAATGGGACCTCCCATATGGAAGTTCTTTACTGTATGCTGTTGGTGGTGACTGGTGGCCCAGCTATTGATTCCTTTGCTTGTTTACATGTGACCACAAATTCTTCTTAGATTACATAGACTATAAAATGATAACCATGTAATTGTACATATATGATGCCAGGAGTTTATTTATATAACGTAAGTGGTGATCAATAGTTTGGATTTCGAAAATACAATGCACGCCTTGTGTATAGGTTCGGATAGAGGAAATAATTTTTTTTGGTAAAGTTATATAGTACAAATTCGTTGCTTAGCTTCTTCCCTAGATTTTTTTGTTTCTAATAAGATGCAACACGGATTTAGTGACACACGTGCGATTCAAATAAAATAGAGCAAACAGCCTTTTTTTAAGGAAAAAATAGAGCAAACAGCAAAGTAATCATGCATAAACAGCTATTGCGTTTGGACTTAATCTGTAGGAGCAGGGTGTCTGACAAGCCAGCTCGGCCCATTAATGGTCAGCTCGTTTGATAATATAGAGACTCAAAATAGGCTTACAGCATCTCCAAGAGTCTTTCTAAATTTCATAATTATTATTTGAATAGCCTTCTACACAAAAATCTATTTCTATATGTTCTCACTCTCCAACAGCTTTTCTATATCTTGTGTACACCCTAGAAAGCCATTTTCGTTATCTATCTCTGGATAGCAAGAAATGCGGAATGGAGGATGGCTACATTTGGATAACCACTTAGAGAAGCTGTCAAAATCTCTATTCCTAAAAATGAGGAAAGATATGGAGAGTCTCTTGGAGTTACTCTTAATTAATATCATTTGACTTGCAAGTTGAACGACAGGTCTATTTTGATAAAATAATAATAACAATACAAATATCTTAATAGAAAATAAGTTTGATATTGCCATATTTATCGAGCCAGCGAAGCCATCGAACGGCTCATGAGCTATCCCCGTGAGCCGACTCGTTAAGAAAATGAGCTAAAATTGACGCTTGGCTCAGTTCGTTTGGCAGGTCAGGCCGAGCCGAACTAGCTACCAACGAACCGATCCAACTCGAGAGCTCCGATCGAGCTTTTCTGCGGAGGAAACTATGCAGTACGCAGGATTACTGCTATAGTTTGGCAGCGCGAGAATGGTCTCGATGGTGATCCTGGGGCCAAATCCGAGGAGAAGCCCAATCCAGGCCTTTCCCGACGTAGCGCAGCCGCATCTCCTCCGACCTGCGCCGCATCTCCTCCATGACCAGGATCACGCACGAGCTCCGATCCGCGTGTTGCTGTACTGCATCATGGCACTCCTGGACGCCGCTAGGCGCCAGGTTCCCTTCCCCGAGCCCCAGCTCGCGCTGCACCCTGTGGCGAATCCAGCAGCCAAATGAAGCGGGGGCTCATCACCTTTTTCTTCTTCTTCCTCCCCTCTTCTTCTTCATTCTTTGTTCCCAAAAATAGAGGGAGCTTAGGGGGGTATCCATTGATTTTGGGAGGTAGGGGGCTTGATCTCCCTAGCCCTCCTTTAGATCACCTCGGAGCACACCATCAGGACGCGGACCCCAGGGTTGTTCTCCGTGAGGTCCTTTGAAAGGTCCTTGTTTGGTTTTGATAATTAAGTGAAAATTTAGGTGGAATAATAAGTGATTATGTTGAGATACACAGGTGATTAGTCCACACAAAGACCCTAGTATGAGCAACATGCGCCATGGTGGCGAAATAGCTAAGTGTTGATGCTATGCTCATATAGTGTGATGAAGGAACTCAGTGCATATGAGACATGACATGGAGTCTTGTGGCTAGATGGAGAAGATCAAGATAAGGCTTTGCGTCGATGGACCGGTTGCAAGTATGAAGGGCAAGATGGAGGTTTTGAAGCGACAAACCGCATGTGGCGGGGAAGCTTGAGCAAAGACTTGGCACCGATGGACCAAGGCAACGGTGAAGAGCAAATTAAGTTGAGATCGATGAACCAATAAGATCACATGATGATACAAAGTGGATCATATCATTCAAGGAAGATAAAGCCAAGTGTTGACTCATGATGATGATCAAAAGGCTTAATAGAGGTTGGTGCTTGTGTGGCATCAACATTTGAGAAGATGAAATGGAATGCGCAAGGCAAAGGTATGACTTGTAGGGCATTTCATTTCACCGGTCATAGGTTGTGTAGAGAAGTACATGATCGGATTTAGGATAGATGGCCGTACTATCAAGAGGGGCAAACTTGTTTGCATATCAGTCATCTAGTGCCACTTGAGCGATCTAACTTTGCATACGTTGCTAGGATCGAGTGGCGTTGAAAGTTATAAAAAAAGAAGGAGATTTGAAAATGCTAACTAAGGCTTAAAGGTATTGATCATCCCATGGGAGATCATATGGAGTTGGCATGCTTTGGAAAAAGTTTTTTGTTGTGCCCCTAACTATGGGTTGGATCTTGTATTGGTTTTCTTGGTTGATCCATTTTTTTTTGGATCCTTTGTTCATTTGGGATGAGTAGTTCTCTAAACAAGATTTTCATAGAGTCCAAGATCACCTAATTTGGTTAACGGAGTTAAAAGTTATGAGGGTTTTACCGAGGATCGATTATGCTGAAAATGGAGCTGCGGACCGTCCGCTAATGGGAGGCGGATAGTCCACTGTCAAACGGGCACAGAAACTCGGTGTTTTCTGTGTTGGATGTCAAAGTGAACAGCGGACAGTCCGACCCAGATGAGCGGACCATCCGCCGACTACATAGAGACGTTCCTCTTTTCTGGTTGGGGTTTGTGACGTGAACGGAGGACGGTTCGCCAAATGGTGCGAACGGTCCACCGGCTAATTTTTGAAACCTGATAGAACTTTTGAAGTTCTATGTGCTCAGGGTCTTTGTGCTGCGGACGGTCCGCTAGTTGTGA
Source organism: Panicum miliaceum (assembly GCA_032594955.1). Classification (NCBI taxonomy): domain Eukaryota; kingdom Viridiplantae; phylum Streptophyta; class Magnoliopsida; order Poales; family Poaceae; genus Panicum; species Panicum miliaceum. Next base: position 21,780,567 of record CM064059.1, on the reverse strand, counting down.
GGCGGACAGTCCGCCAAGGCTGTCGACTCTGACGTGCATTAATTGTGTTTCTAGCCGTTGGGTTTGAATGACGGACAGTCCGGTCTCTGTGAGGCGGATAGTCCGCGATAACTTTGTTTCGACGGGTTTTTGAAGGTAACGGCTAGTTTGAGGCCTCCCTCTATAAATAGAGGTGGTGGCCGGCCATTTCGTGTAGTTGAGCACCTTGGGGACTTAGTGTCTGTCAGTGTTTTACCGCCACGCCAACCGAGGGATACCCCCGAAGTGGTGAGTTTGGTTGGTTGGGTGTCGCCGAGATCAGGAACTCAAAGGTGCAAAGGAACACAGGGTTTTAGACAGGTTCGGGCCGCTGGGAGCGTAATACCCTACGTCCTGTGTGGATTGTATTGCCTTTCATGGTGATGATTGTGATTGTCCCCGAGGGGGTACCTGTCCGCCCTTATATAGCCCGGGGGACAGGTTTACATGGGAATCCTAGTCGGGTACAAGCCAAGGAGCCCTACCCGACTACTTCTCGGGTAGTCTCTATCCGACTCCGAATAGTCTAACTACCGTACGAGTAATCCTACTGCATTACGAGTAGTTACAATGGACATGGGGCGTGGGCCATGTCCCACTCCGAATCCTAGGAGAAGTGTGCCACGTGGCCAGGCCTGTGTGCCCGGGTCTGACAAGCCCCCGAGCTCTTCGTAGCTGAGTACTTGCAGGCGTTCGAGTACTTCTGAAGGCGTCTTCGAGTTCTCTGCAAACCTCATCTTGAAGGTGTCTTCCGAGTACTTCCATGGCTGCGTCGAGGCTGTGAGGTGCTCATGCTCTGAGTAGTTGTTCAGTCTTTTTTTTATATGGGGTGCGATTAAACTCCCACTCCATATGGAGTAGCCCCCGAGCCTTAGGTTGACTCGTAGATTCAGGCTGAGGATCAATATAAACTTGAGTCTTCTGTCTTAGTCTTCCAACAGATTTGAAAAATAAATCGCTGATGACACGTGCCCGCAGCCCCCGAGCCTTGAATCCAAATCCCCAGGTCTTGGAATCTAGGATCCAATGAGTCGTGGCATGCCATATGGTAAAGATTTGATGGTAAACATGGGCAAATTGGTGTAGTAAATTTGAAAATCTCTCTTTTCAGGATGAGTTCCCTGAAAAGATGGAAAAACAAATAACATCCCCAACAAGCACCTAAAATTGCCGCTCAAACCAAACTTAGTACCCGAGCCAATGACCAAATAAATCCTCTGGGTAAGAAATTTGAAAACCCCTTATTTCAGAATAAAGTCCCTAAAATAATGGTTAACAAACATACACCCAAGATAAGTCTTAAGAAGCCTCTTGGTTCAGGTATTTGTCGAATAATCATGCGGTATCCAGCAGGGAACATGTGTATTGCCTTTGAAAGCAATCTGAGGGCTTTGCCACATCAAGCTCCCGAGCCAGAGGCATAAAGTAATCGATGCAGAAAGGTGGAATTAGCCCTCGAGCCCCAGCATAGAGCAAGTAATGAAGCCATCTAGTCGGAAGTGATCCCGACTAGGATTGTAATCAAGACAAGTAGTCGAAGTAGTCGCACTGGTATGGGACCAGTCGTAAACAAGTAAAATTCTTGTTATGGGAGCGAGGCCCCTTCAATAATATAGTGTACAAGTCGAAAACAAGTAATATGTTACTGGAAAAATATGGGAGCGAGTCCCCTTCAGCAAACTTGCACATGATACCGGTCGCAAACCAGTAAAACGGAGTTGTACTGGAAGTATAAGCACCAAGGCCTTTCAGAAACCCAAAATACTAGTCATGCTATAGTAATTAGGTACTGGAAGTATGGGAGTAAGGCCCCTTCAGTAAACTTGCGCGTAGTACCAGTCGTGAACCGGTAAAATGGAGTTGTACTGGAACAATCAACTTCTTGGCACCAAAATATGATAGCCCTAGTTGAGTTAAGTATAAAACCGACACAATTGTTCAATATTCCACGAGTTTGGTACCTCCTGGCCGTCCGAGTACTGCAGGCAATAAGATCCAGGGCCTGTAACCTTGTGCACAATGAAAGGTCCTTCCCATCGTGAATTGAGCTAGTGCAAGCCTGTGTCATCCTGGATCCGGCGAAGTACCATGTCTCCCACATTGAAAGAGCGCCGTTGGATGTTCCTGTTGTGGTAACGACGAACTACTTGTAGGTAACGGGCTGACTGCAATAGTGCATTGCATCTGACTTCCTCGGTTGAATCAAGTTCATGTTGTCTTGCAGTGTCGGCCTCGCTTTCTTCAAACATCTCCAGTCGTGGAGACCTCCACATCACGTCAACTGGCAATATGGCCTCGGACCCATACACGAGAAACAAAAGTGACTGGCCTGTGGCTTTGCTTGGTTGTGTGCGAAGCCCCCAGACTACTGATGAGATCTCGTAGATCCACTTGCCGCCCTTTTTGCTGTTCTCGTCATGATGTCTTTTCTTCAGTCCATCAAGAATCAGGCCGTTGGCACGCTCAACCTGGCCATTGGCCCGCGGATGAGCCACTGAAACATAACTGACTTCAATGGAGCTGCGTTCACAGAAATCCCAGAACTCTTGCGAGTGGAAATTTGACCCCAAATCTGTGATAATTGTGTTGGGGAAACCAAAGCGGTGTAGGATGTCGCAGATGAAAGTAACCACTCGATCAGCAGTGAGTGTTGCGATAGGTTTGTACTCAATCCACTTTGTAAACTTGTCGATGGCCATCAATACGTGTGTGAAACCTCCTGGCACAGTTGTAAAGGGCCCAATCATGTCCAAGCCCCAACATGCGAACAGGCCAAGAAGGTGGTATGGTTATCAAATTATGAGCCGGAACATGATGTTGTTTGCTGATGAATTGGCAGTTGGTACACCGCCGAACGAGTGCTTCGGCATCTGCCAAAGCAGTCGGCCAGTAGAAACCAGAGTGAAATGCCTTGCCGACTAGTGTGCGAGAAGCAGCATGGTTCCCACACACGCCTTCGTGAATCTCTTGGAGTATTTCTTTGCCTTCCTCCGTGCTGACACACTTCATGAGTATGCCTGATGTTGATCCACGCTTATACAAATTGCCCCCGACTAGAACATACCCTCTGCTACACCGTAGGATGCGAGTAGCCTCGGCACTTTTTGGGTCGACGCCGGGGGGTAGTTTGTGCTCCTAGATGTAGTCGATGAAGGTCATCCTCCAGCCGACCTCGATCATCAAGACCTCTCGGTTGGGTTCCTTGGGACCCTGAACGATGGAACTTGAGTCTGGTGTCCTGATGGAAGGCTGATGCAACTCATGAACGAATACTCCCGGTGGGACGTTAGCACGATCAGAACCCAGTTTGGAGAGCACGTCTGCGCCCACATTGTTGTCGCGAACCACATGATGAATCTCCAGCCCCGAGAACTTTTTCTCGAGCTTGCGTATTTCCATGACATAGGCATCCATGGTGTCCTTGTTGATGTCCTACTCCTTATTGACTTGTTGAACCACCAGTAAGGAGTCGCCATATACTAGTAATCGCTTGATGCCGAGGGAGATTGCCAAGCGTAGGACATGCAGTAGTGCCTCGTACTCGGCCTCGTTGTTGGAGATCTCGAATAGAATTTGAAACACATACTTGAGCTGTTCTCCTCTCAGACTGATGAAAAGTACTCCCGCACCACCGCCACTGAGCTTGAGTGAACCATCAAAGTACATGACCCAATGCTCCGGCTGGTTGGTTGGGGTTTCCACTTGGTTTTCTCGCCACTCGGCCATGAAATCGACTAGTGCTTGTGACTTGATGGCTGTCCGAGTAGAAGTCAGGGACGGGGGCCTCCCGGCTAGTGATGGCGCCCACGTCCCCGATTTGGAGCAGCAGATCCAAATCCTCCTCCAAGTCGGAGAGGGATTTGGATCGTAGGGTCTGTGTAAATCGGTTTGAATCCGATTCGAGTAGATCCGTTGCATCTCGAGTTGAAGTCATTTTGAAAACGGACGTCGTTTCGATCTGCTTAGCCAGATCCGGAAGGAGCGTGTCTTCGAGTTTGTCGACGAAGTCATCAAGATCGCCGCTTGAGGTCGAAGAAGTAGCCTTCGGCTGCTTGGAGTTGGCAAGGTGGCTGTTGAAGCCACCCAAACCATCGGCGATGCAGATCCAAGAGCCAAAGATGAAAGTCATGCCCTTGTCGAGCATGACGCTAGTGAAGTTGAACGATGCCATCGAGTTCAATTTCACCAGCGCCGTGCTCGACAAGGGCACGACTTTCATCTTTGGCTCTTGGATCTGCATCGCCGATGGTTTGGGTGGCTTCAACAGCCACCTAGCCAACTCCAAGCAGCCGGAGGCTACTTCATCAACCACAAGCGGTGATCTTGATGATTTCGTCGACAACCACGACGACATGCTGCTTCGTGATCTAACTCAGCAGATCGAAACGACGTCCATTTTTAAAACGACTTCAACTCGAGACACAACAGATCTATTTGACTCGGATTCAAACCGATCTACAAAGACCCCACGATCCAAATCCCTCTCCGACTTGGAGGAGGATTTGGACCTGCTGCTCCAAATCAGGGACGTGGGTGCCACCGCTAGCTGGGAGGCCCTTGTTCCCGACTTCTACTCGGACTCGGCTGCAGAGTACTCCACGTGCGGGGTTACATCTCTAAACCGGATTCGAAAAGGACTCAGAGGCGATGGCGCCACCACCCGTCGGGCGGTCCCCGCCCTCCAAAACCAGTCGCAACCCGATGGCCACCCCGAATTCTTGTCGGGCAGCCATCTGGGTTTAACGATTACATCAACGCCACACAGACGTTTCGTGTACTGGAAGGGCTTTGAGCCCTCTGAACTACTCGACTATGAATCTCTCCTTGTGGCCTTCACGCAAGAACTACCCTTCCAAGAGGGTAGACCTCTCTTGCCCATCGCGGAAGAAGGTGAGAGTAGCACAGAGCTACTCGACTACGGCCTTAGGGCTAACCACTCGCCGGATCGACAAGTCCGCATGGCTTCCCTTCACAACGCGGAAGAAGACGAGCTGGGCACCCATTACGACAATGAACAACTCGCGGACATATCAGCCGATGAGCCCACAGCAGACGCTCCTCAAGATGAAGACGGGGAGCACCGGAGGATCCGGCGGGCAAAGAATGCCAAACACGCTGAACGAAGGCGCAATGCACAGAACCGCGTCCGTGGACCAAGGGATCTCACTAACGCCTTCGCAGCAGTCGCGGATCGCAAGTACCGTACGCCGATCAGCACGATTGCAAAGGCAGCACTCTTAGCCCAACAACTCCCATCTAACCCCCCAGATCCAAAGGTTTGCAGTACTTGACCCAGCACGCGCTCGTGCAACTCGATGGGCAACATCCAGTGTCATCCACTCGGAACCAGCTCTCGAGGTTTGAGCAACACGGGGATACCGCGCTGGTCAGTTGCACTCCCGGAGGAGGCCAAGGGAGTCGGAGGAACGACAACCGCCAGAGCAATGAGGGCCACCCGTCTGCGCGTGGCAACAATGAACAAGAAGTACAACAACCCCCTCGCAACCAGCATGGGGCAAGGCACCGCAGCCAAGATCCAGTCGCAGCCAACCTCCAGGCCGCTCCCACGATCGACCTCATGCAGAAGATCAATGAAGGCCGCGACGCACGGCTTGTCATTGACGCGAGAAGGAAGGACCGTACCGGCAGGCACTACGACGATGACAGCGACTGCTTCCCCGCTTTCACCACGAACATTACCGACAAGTCCTATCCCAAGGACTTCAAACCAGTCGGAATCCCTAAATATGACGGTAAGCAGGACCCACGCCAGTGGCTTCGTTTATATTTCGTCGCTATTGAAGTTTCAAGGGGCTCCAACTCTACGGAAGCACTCTACTTCCCGGTGGCCTTAGAACCCGCACCCCTCACGTGGCTTGAAAGCCTCAAGCCAAACTCTATCGACTCGTGGAAGGACCTCAAGTGGGCTTTCATCGACAACTTCCAGGGGTCCATGATAAGGGCAGGCACTCGCCACGACTTGTCTCAGGTGAAGCAGGAGATGAACGAGACCCTGAGGTCTTACACACGGCGCCACCATCGCCAACATCACCGATGAAGATGTCATTCGCTACTTCCAACACGGCCTCTTCTCAAAGAACACGTACCACGACTTCGGGCGCAACCGCCTGACTACTGCCGTGGAGCTGCGCGACATGATGGCTAGATGGGCCAACCAGGAGGACGAGGAAAACGACCGCTTCCAAAAGCGCAACCATGACAAACAAGGGAACGGCAACGACCACTTCGACAAAAGCCAGCGGAACCACTCGGGGAACCCTCGAAAGCGCAAGCCAGACGACGAAGTCGTGGATGTCGAGCGCAACCCGCGCGGCAAGAAATCGGGAAACAACCAGTCGGAATACGAGCAAGTCCTGTAGAAGCAATGCCCGATTCAATAGAAGTCACGTCACATGTTCTTTGAGTGCGTCACCATCCGCAAATCTCTCAACGCTCCACCCCTCCATCAAGTCGGAAAGCGAAAGGACACAGAGGATGACGAAGAAGGAGGTGACAAGTCGGGAGCCCAAGATTTTCAGGATCCGAAGACGTCAACGTTATCTTCGGTGGAGACGGTGGATTCTCCACCAAGCACGCGCAGAAGCTAACCCTGTGCAAAATTCTTTCTGTGGAACCAGCCACGACAAGGCCCTTGAGATACAGCGTGGTCCCAATTTCCTTCTCCAGGGAGGATCAATGGACCAGCTTCCCCGAGCTGGGAAAATTCCCACTCGTCCTAGACCCTGTAGTGGCGGGCTCACAGCTTACCCGAGTACTCATTGACGGCGGAAATGGACTCAATCTGCTCTTCGTGAGTACCCTCAAGAAGATGGGACTGGACATTTCAACAATGCTCACTCCCAGCAAGGCTCCCTTCTACGGGATCGTCCCAGGCAACGTGGCTACACCACTCGGATCAGTGGTCCTGCCAGTCACCTTCGGGACTAAAGAGAACTACCACACCAAGTACATCAAGTTCGAGGTGGCGGATTTTGACTCATCGTACCACGCCATTCTGGGCAGGCTGGCACTAGCCAAATTCATGGTTGTGCCCCACTATGTGTACCTACTACTCAAGATGCCGGGCAAGACAGACGTGCTCACACTCCGTGGCGTCCTCAAGAAGTCGTACGACTCTGACCAGGAGGCGATTGAGTACGCAACAACTTCACTCGTGCCAGAGCCATCTGAAGACGTACTCGCGGCCGCGCTGAAGCTGACCAACACAGAGATGGAGATCTCCAACCAAAGGCCAAGCCAGTCGAGGGTTAAACCCAACCCCAGCAACGTCGGCATCAAGACCATCCAGCTGCAGGAAGGCGACTCGTCCAAGACTGGTCTGATTGGAGGCGGCCTAGGTGACAAATAGGAAAGCGCGCTCGTCAACTTCCTTAGGGCTAACCGCGACATATTCGCGTGGAAAACAGCGGATATGCCAGGGGTGCCCAAGGAGTTGATTGAGCATTGCCTAAAAGTCAACCCTAAGGCCACTCTGAAGAAGTAATGACTGCGTCGTTTTGCACCCAACAAGAGGGAGGCTATCAAGAAAGAGTTAGCAAAACTACTCGCGGCTAGTTTTATTAAAGAAGTTTACCAACCAGAGTGGCTAGCTAACCTAGTACTTGTACTCAAAAAGAATAATAATGAATGGAGGATGTGTGTGGATTATACTGATGTCAATTAACATTACCTGAAGGACCCCTTCGCGCTCCCACGCATCGATCAAGTCATCGACTCCACGGCTGGCTGCATTTTGCTCTCTTTCCTCGACTGCTACTTGGTCTATCATCAGATAGCTCTCAAGGAGGAAGACCAGATCAAAACGGCATTCATCACCCCCTTCGGAGCATACGCTTATACCATAATGTCTTTTGGGTTGAAGAATGCAGGAGCCACTTATCAACGGGCCATCCAATTGTGCCTCACAAATCAACTTCACCGCAACGTCGAGGCTTACGTGGATGATGTGGTCATCAAGACCAGATCCCGCGACGAGTTCATCACTAAGCTCGAGGAGACCTTCAACAGCTTGCGATGGTTCATCGTCAGCCACCGCGGGATTGAAGCCAATCCAGAGAAGATCAATGCCATCACAGCCATGGATGCCACAAAGACTGTCAAAGACGTCTAGAAGCTCACCGGCTGCATGGCAGCTTTGAACCGCTTCATTTCCCGACTTGGAGAATGGGTACTACCCTTCCTCAAGTTGCTTAAGCACCACGACAAGTTCAAGTGGACCGAGGAAGCAAACAAGGCGCTACAAGACCTCAAACATCACTTGCAGTCGCCACCCATCCTGACGGCTCCCCAACCAGGTGAGAACCTTTTGCTCTACATCGCCGCGACAACTCACGTCGTTAGCATAGCAATTGTGGTGGAACGACAGAAAGAAGGCCACGCCTTCTGGGTGCTGCGACCGGTTTACTTCATCAGCGAAGTCCTCTCTGAATCCAAGGTTTGTTACCCGACGATTCAAAAAATTCTTTATGGTATCCTCATCACTTCCAGGAAGCTTCGCCACTACTTTGATGCATACAACATCCTAGTGGTCTCCGACTTCCCATTGGTGGATATCCTCCGCAATCGGGACGTACCTGGCGCATCTCCAAGTGGGCGGTGGAGTTGGGAGCCCTCACACTCGACTTCAAGCCCCGAACAGCGTCACATGCTCTAGTCAATTTCATGGCGGAGTGGCGAGAAAACCAAGTGGAGGCCCCAACCAACAATCCGGAGCATTGGGTCATGTATTTTGACGGTTCACTCAAGCTCAGTGGCGGAGGTGCGGGAGTAATTTTCATCAGCCTGAGGGGAGAATAGCTCAAGTACGTGTTTCAAATATTGTTCGAGGTCTCCAACAACGAGGCCGAGTACGAAGCATTGTTGCACGGGCTACGCCTGGCAATCTCCTTGGTCTATGGCGACTCCTTACTGGTGGTTCAACAAGTCAATAAGGAATGGGACATCAACAAGGACACCATGGACGCCTATGTCATGGAGATACGCAAGCTCGAGAAAAAGTTCTCGTGGCTGGAGATTCATCATGTGGTTCGCGACAGCAATGTCGGCGTGGACGTGCTCTCCAAACTGGGTTCTGATCGTGCTAACGTCCCACCTGGAGTATTCGTTCACAAGTTGCATCACCCTTCCATCAGGACACCAGACTCAAGTTCCATCGTTCAGGGTTCCAAGGAACCCGACCGAGAGGTCTTGATGATCAAGGTCGACTGGAGGGTGACCTTTATCGACTACCTTCAGGAGCCCAAACTACCCCCCGCGTCGACCCAAAAAGTCTTGAAGCTCCTCGCATCCTACAGCATAGCAAGGGGTATGTTCTAGTCGGGGGCAATTTGTATAAGCGTGGATCAACATCAAGCATACTCATGAAGTGTATCAGCACAGAGGAAGGCAAAGAAGTACTCCAAGAGATCCACGAAGGCGTGTGTGGGAACCATGCTGCTTGTCGCACACTAGTCAGCAAGGCATTTCGCTCTGGTTTCTACTGGCTGACTGCTTTGGCAGATGCTGAAGCACTCGTTCGCCGGTGTACCAACTGCCAATTTTTTGGCAAACAGCACCATGTTCTGGCTCATAATTTGATAACCATACCAACTGCGCCAGGAGGTAGACAAGTTTACAAAGTGGATCGAGTACAAAGCAATTGCAACGCTCACTGCAGATCGAGTGGTTACTTTCATCTGTGACATCCTACACTGCTTTGGTTTCCCTAACACAATTATCACAGATTTGGAGTCAAATTTCCACTCGCATGAGTTCTGGGATTTCTGTGGATGCAGCTCCATTGAAGTCAAATATGTTTCAGTGGCTCATCCGCGGGCCAATGGCCAGGTTGAGCGTGCCAACGGTTTGATTCTTGATGGACTGAAGAAAAGACTTTATGAAGAGAACAGTAAAAAGGGCAGGAAGTGGATCAACGAGATCTCATCTGTAGTCTGGGGGCTTCGCACACAACCGAGCAAAGCCAAATGTCAGTCGCCTTTCTTTCTCGTGTATGCGTCCGAGGCCATATTGCCAGTTGACGTGATGTGGAGGTCTCCACGACTGGAGATGTTTGAAGAAGGTGAGGCCGACACTGCAAGACAACTTGAACTAGATTCAACCGAGGAAGTCAGATGCAATGCACTATTGCAGTCGGCCCGTTACCTACAAGGAGTTCATCGTTACCATGACAGGAACATTCAACGGCACTCTTTCAATGTTGGGGACATGGTACTTCGCCGGATCCAGGATGATACTGGTTTGCACAAGCTCAATTCACGATGGGAAGGGCCTTTCATTGTACATAAGGTTACAGGCCCATGATCTTATCGCTTGCAGTACTCGGACAGCCAGGAGGTACCAAACTCATGGAATATTGAACACTTGTGTCGGTTTCATCCTTAAATCAACTAGAGCTATCATATATTGGTGCCAAGAAGTTGATTGTACCAGTACAACTCCATTTTACCGGTTTACGACTGGTACTATGCATAAGTTTAGTGAAGGGGCTTCATTCCCATACTCGCAGTACCTAATTACTATTGCATGACTAGTATTTTGGGTTTCTGAAGGGCCGATTTACGACCGGTATCATGTGCAAGTTTGTTGAAGGGGTCTCGCTCCCATATTTTCCAGTAACATATTACTTGTTTTCGACTTGTACACTATGTTATTGAAGGGGCCTTACTCCCATAACAAGAATTTTACTTGTTTACGACTGGTCCCATACCAGTGCGACTACTTCGACTACTTGTCTTGATTACAATCCTAGTCGGGATCACTTCCGACTAGATGGCTTCATTACTTGCTCTACGCTAGGGCTCGGGGGCTAATGCCACCTTTCTGCATCGATTACTTTATGCCCCTGGCTCGGGAGCTTGATGTGGCAAAGCCCTCAGATTGCTTTCAAAGGCAGTACACATGTTCCCTGCTGGATACCGCATGATTATTCGACAAATACCTGAACCAAGAGGCTTCTTAAGACTTATCTTGGGTGTATGTTTGTTACCCATTATTTCAGGGACTTTATTTCGAAATAAAGGGTTTTCAAATTTCTTACCCAGAGGATTTATTTGGTGATTGGCTCGGGTACTAAGTTTGGTTTGAGTGGCAATTTTAGGTGCTTGTTGGGGATGTTATTTGTTTTGCCATCTTCTCAGGGAACTCATCCTGAAAAGAGAGGTTTTCAAATTTATTGCACCAATTTGCCCATGTTTACCATCAAATCTTTCCCATATTGCATGCCATGATTCTTTGGATCCTGGATTCCAAAACCTAGGGATTTGGATTCAAGGCTCGGGGGCTGCGGGACACGTGTCATCAGCGACTTATTTTTCAAATCTGTTGGAAGACTAAGATAGAAGACTCAAGTTTAAATTGACCTTCAGCCTGATTCTCCGAGTCAACCTAAGGCTCGGGGGCTACTCCATATGGAGTGCGAGTTAATCGCACCCCATATAAAGAAGACTGAACAACTATTCGGGGCATGAGCACCTCACAGCCTCGATGCAGCCATGGAAGTACTCGGAGGACACCTTCAAGATGAAGTTTGTGAAGAACTTGAATATGCCTTCAGAAGTACTCGAACATCTGCAAATACTCGGTTACGAAGAGCTCGGGGGCTTGTCAGACCCGGGCACACGGGACTGGCCACGTGGCACACTTCACCTAGGATTCGGGATGGGACATGGCCCACGCTCCACATCCATTGTAACTACTCGTATTGCAGTAGGATTACTCAGACGGTAGTTAGACTAGTCGGAGTCGGATAGAGACTACCCGGGAAGTAGTCGGGTGGAACTCCTAGGCCTGTACCCGACTAGGATTCTCATGTAAACCTGTCCCCCGGACTATATAAGGGTGGACAGGCACCCCCTCGGGAATCATCACAATCATCATCAAAGGTAATACAAACCACACATGACGTAGGGTATTACGCTTTCGGCGGCCCGAACCTGTCTAAAACCTTATGTTCCTTTGCACCTTCGAGTTCCTGATCTCGGCGACACCCAACCAACCAAACTCACCACCTCGGGGGTATCCCTCGGTGGGCGTGGCTATAAAACACCGACAGTTGGGATGAAATGGACTTGTATTTTTTTTCATGTAGGAGAAGATTGGTCGTGTTTGGCTATAGTGCTAGGTCAACCGGCCTAAGGGATTTTAGGCACCTAGGTTCTGACCCATTTCAGCCCATTTTCGCCCAATGAATAGACAACAAAATTTGTGGAAATCATTAGTCTAATTGAATTTAGGTTGACCGAAATCAAATAATGCTTGACCGTAAGAGAGAGGGGAGAGACCCATGGAAAAAAGCGTGCGACAGCCGAACGGGCGAGGAGGTTTATGCATTCAGGGCCGTTGGTGGCAATTTTGCCATAATAACGGCCAACTCCATAGGTATTTTAAGTTCCAATGATGTTGGATTGGAGGGAGGCGTGGGGAGCCAGTTTTTTGGCTCCATCGGTATAGTACAAATCCGAAAATGTTTTTTGGTGCTTCTCGCCTGGAGCCGATTTTTTGCTGCCCGTTTGTTACAGCTTCGGTAGAAACCCTAGGAGGAGCCGTAGCATAAGCCCTATGAAAGAGGGCCGTAGTTTTAGAAAAACCATACTAGTTTTGCCCATTTTTAGAAAAGATATTTTTTTTAATTTATAATAGTAATAACGATGCAAGCAAATACTAGTATAAGACCATTCTCAATAGGTATTTCATATTTATGTTTCCAAGAATGCCACATAGGCAAGATAGAATTTAGCTCTTTGTTGAAATAGGTTCCCACAATGCACAATTTTATCGTTTGTTATTTTCAAGGTTGCATGCAAGACATAATGTATCTTAGAAACATATACATGGTTTCGTGGTGATGAAATCATTTCATCTCTCTTCATTAATTCTTTACCACATCTTAAAAACACTGACATGTCACTCTATTTAATGAGAATGAAACTCCTCTTGCAAAATGACTTATGAATATGTTAACAACAAAACAACAAACGTGAAACATGGTTGGACCAAGGTTCCAACCTCAACGAAGATTACTAGACGAGGTCGACATTAAATAACCTATTTGAAATATGGTCGCCTTGATTGATTAATCAGTGGCCAACACAAGAAAATGTTTACTGCGTGCCACTGCGTAGTGTTTTTTTTTCCTGAAAGGCATTGCAACAGTGTTAGGCGAACTATCTTTACTAGGCAGGGTGAGTAAGATGTGAGGGCGACTGTTCAAATCCATGCTGGGACATTATTATCTTCGATACTATTAATTTTTGTTCAATTTGTTATCAATAATTTTTGCTTATCTAATTAGTTAAGTAAACTAAAGGCAAAATAGATATTTTGGTCCCTTAATTTTGATCTGAGGGTCAACTTCGTCTCAACTTTTAAATTAGCTAATATAGTCCCTCAACTTTCGTTTTAGGTCAAACTCAAGTTTTAGGGTTAACTCATCCTTGTGCTCATATTATACTCCATAATAACATGAGATAAATACATGAGATAAATAAAAAAATCTATTTTACCCTTAGCTCATTCCCTCCTCCATATTTTCCAATATTTATATCATATTCGCTCAACTTTCCGCAAATCAGATTGATTAAAAGATGCCTCTGTTTGGCTGCTCTCTGGGAGTTTCACGGCCTCGTCGAGCTCTCCGCTGCTCGCCACGTCACCCCCAGGTGAGAGCACGCGAGACGGAGAAAGAGGGCAGCGAATGGAGGGGAGCGGATTTAGCTCACCCCGCCTCGATTTCCGTGCAAGACATATATAAAAAAATATTTTATTTCAAAAACCAGTTGTTCAAATTAAATTTCGATTGCACCGTTGCGTTTCTTACTTTGAGATCTTCAAAATTAGACCACACTTGACTATATTTAGATAATATTTTTTCTAAAACATTTTTATTTATTCCAAAACAATTTCTTTTTCTGAAATATTATATCTTATTCTGGAATATTTTTTATTTTCGGACCAACTTTCTTTTTATGGAATATATTCGAAATATTTTTTCTGTTGAACATTTTTATTTATTTTCAAGCAGTATTTATTTTTTTAAATACTATCTTTTCCTGCAGTATATGGGCTGTGCATGCAGTAGTGGTGAGACACGTGCTCTGCGATAGTATAGCAACCGATCACGCGCGTTGAGAATAGAAGTCCCGCGGGAAGGGCAAGGCTGCAGCTGCTGGCCCGCATGTGAGGAGCATATGGTAGGCCCCACCTTATCTCTTCCCGTCCATCGCCTTCTCCTTCGTTCCTCTCGCTTGACTGCCCTCTCTCTACTCTTTCCCATCACTCAAATGTCTACCGCTGTTCGGATTCGCCGTGGGCAACGGAGGGCACCACAGTGAGGAAGAGGTCATCGTGCCACCTGTCGTCGCTCGAGCTAGCACCACCCATCGTCCTGTTGTTCTACTTCTCGAGGACGCCATCAAGACCGTGGTGGGTGGCGCGGCAGTGGCCAACGGCAACATCGGTCAGATGGTCGACAGTCGAAAGACCATGCTGCTCCCATCACGCCGGCGTCATGAACCTCAAGGGACTAAGTTACCTGCTACTTGTTGTTCAGGTATATGCCCACCATGTATTCGGCAACAGGTATTTGATGATAGATAGTTTGTTCATTAGGTGTTTGATGATTGAGATGCCGAGCAAGACTCCTAGTGGATAGAGTAAGTGTTACTGATGATGTTTTTGTTAGCATATACTATGATTTCGTGATAGATTTTTCCTGTGATGTGCATCTATCATTTGAAATAGATGGAACAAGCGATTGTTGCCTTTCTACCATTTGAAATAGATAGAACAAGCAATTGTTGCCTTTCATTGACCTGCGTAAGTTTAGCTGTCTAATACTTATATTTCATTGTTGAAACGATAGGGTGCGCGAAGCGTACAGTTATGCAACAAGTAAGTCTAATTTTTGTCCCTATGCATCCGCAATACAATGCGATGCATGGGTAAAAATTTTATATGATGGTGCGGTTCTGCAACAAGTAAGTCTAATTTTACTCTTTACGCGTCCGCAATAAAATGCGATGCGTGGGTAAGTAAATTTCTATATTTTAAATTAAACACTTGTGATGTTCAGTTCTAAATGTATAGATACCACCACACTGTGTGACTTGCATTGGTTAAATATTTATTTAGTAAAAAAATAAACTGTTGCAGAATTTAAAGGGGAAGGAGCTAAGGGTAAAAGAGGATTTTGTGCATAAATCTCAGCTTATTATGAAGTATAATTATATTATTATCGAGTATAATATTATTATAAGGACGAGTTTGACCAAAAATAATAGTTGAAGGACTATATTGGTCAATTTGAAAGTTGGATAACGAAGTTGACCCCAGATCAAAGTTGAGTGATCAATACGTCTATTTTACCTAAAGTAAAATAAGATTTCTAGATCCATCATCAAATTTTGTATCTTTTAGTGTGTAACAAAAAAATAAAGGAGTTTATATGTAACAAACCTCATCAATGTTGTCATGCGTGATATTTCGCTGCTGACGCCAACACCATAATAACCAATAAACATCCATACACATTATACACATTGCATCTGATGTGATAATATCTATGCATCGGAGGATAATATTTCTCGGAAAAAATTCCATTTGAGATCCCTCGTTTGACCTTCCCTGCCAAGCCCCATGCTCGGGCAGCGTGTTCCCCCTGGCACCCCGCCTGGACGCAGATATCTTTGCCCTCCGCGGGCCCCGCCTGGCAGGCTCCTGCCAGCAGTCGCCAAGCCCGCAGAAAATATCGGGCACGAGATATTTTTCAAACCCGAGGCGCCCCACGCCGCCACGTGGAAAAGTCCGCCATGTCATCGTAAAGCCAGGGGGTGGTGGGCCCACGGACCCCTTCCTCACCTGCGCACACAGGCTCCCCGGACCAGCTGAGATGTATCTGCTCCCCCTCTTCGTCTTCGCCTTCTCCTCCATCTCGTTTGATTTTCCTTCCGCAGGCTATAAATAAATTCGAGCCAGCATCTGCAGAGCTCGATCTCCCGCTCTTCTCTCCGTACCCGAGGCGTACGGTACCTCAGATTTTTCCTCTGTTTGCATCGAATTTGCCGGAGAGCTGTTCCGCTTCCGTCTGAATCTCGAGAAATATCTTGGGCGCTCCGGCTTGATTCCTCCGCCGTTTCCTTGATCCTCTCTGTGCGTGGGGGTTCTTGGCCCTTGCGGCGAAAATATTAATCAGCTCTTCCCCCACTTTTGTCCCCTGATCTTTCGTTGATTTTTATGGATTTGAATTGATTGCTTCTTCGCCGTCGAAGTTTCCTGGGTTGATAATATCCAATCGGATAGGTCCTTTCCCTTCTCCATTTGGGTTGTTTCCTCTTTGAGAAAGAGAAAAACAGAGAGAGAGATCCAAGTCGTTGGATATCCCTCACTTCATCGGTTACCCTGGTTCTTGATCCGATGGGGGATGTGTCGTTGAACCCCCAGCCATTGATCAACGACGAGACGCTGACCCTTCCCGCGACTGCTGCCAAGGTAATCGATCAAGATCTTTGCTTGATTACTGATAAAAGAGCGTTATGTTGATGCGTGATTAGGGCTGCCCATTCTGTTCGTTCTTAAGCTCCTTCAGCATACTTCCATAATTCCATTCTGTGTCTCGTTTTATTTGCATTCAGTAAAATTTTCCTTTGGTGCTACGGACACGCCATTGGGCTTAAAATATAGAGCATCAATATTTATTTGACATTATCTTTGAGGCTTTATCTACTATTTTGATATAAAAGTGACAAAAGGTTGAGAGAACATATATGAGTATATGATCGACCTTGAACACTTGCTTCAGCTAGCACTTTATCTTTTAATCTATTAACGTTGTACTTCAGTAATTTTTGTTTGGTACAAACAATTTTAGACCATGACATTGAATTCTGTGTTGTAATTTTTCGGCAGGACAACCAAGTTCGAGACTTGATGTCATCCGGATGGACAAACGAGCGGCACAGTTCCTACATAAGCTACATGGAAGCATCCTTCGTGGACCAACTATATGGACAACAGAACCATGGGCTTGATGTGAATAAGAGGCATCTGGGTGACAATGGTTTCAAGGTGATCCAAGAGGGTGTTTGCAAGAATATCAAGTTTGAGAGGAACCACCCTCACCATGATGCCAGAATAAACTGCCTGCCTGAGAATCCATTGGTCAGGCGTTTCAGGCCACGCAGTACTGGTGCTAGTCACCGTGATGATTGTTTCGAAGCTATGGAGGATGATTACGGGTCAGGTACAGATACGGTCCGAGAGAAGGTCCGGACACATGGGAGAGAAGTGAAGACTTGTGCCAGACAAAATCTTATTGGTAAAAGCAAAGGTCACAACTCCAGTACTTTGTTTACATAGTTTGCAAATTATTTTCTGCACTATATGTTTCACTGTGGAGCGATAAAAGAGTTCAGAATTATGAAACTGTTCTAAGAAGATGAATAAGCATGCTAGAACACTGCTGCCATTTTACATGTAAATTTTCAGGTAGTTACCATAATCTGCCTCAAAAGAAGTGTAAACCTAATCTGTAAAAGTGAATGTTAAATTATATAATGGATTTTCAACGCAAAAGATGGAGAGTACATATTGGGTTTACACTTGGAATTCGATGAGTAACTTTGGGAATCATTTTGTCTCTAGCTCTTTGACACTCACTGTGTTGTTGTGCTTATCTTGTCAGAATAACTTGTTAAGAAATTGTTAGTGGTTATCATGCTTAATCATCTCATTTGTGCCTTTTAAGATATTTCCAGATTTGGTTTCCTATTCCACAAGGATTATCCTTGAGCTAATCATGCAACCAAGTTGTTGGGTGCTTCCAAATAGTGTGACGAAAACAGATCATCTATGCAAATACATACCTTGTGCGTGCCATATATCATTTGCTTCTGCTGATGTCTATTGTATATGTCAGATTACCCCATTACTTGACACTAGCAATTGCCATCCTACTCTTCTGACCAGGACTGAGGAATTTTAAGAAAAGACATTTTCATTTTATCTTTTTGCAGAAGTCTCTGATCAAAATTTTCCTGACGAGGAGGTTGACGCCAGTAATGAACCGTCCAAGAAACAGAGGCCTACCTCGTCCAGTGCTGCACCAAATGACCCGGGAACGTAAGAGGATCAGAGATCCTGATCTGCTGTAAGTATTAGAAGAAAGTGATTTACATAATAGACTGAATTTAAGCTTTTCACAGGTGGTTGGTGCTCACCCCTGTTCTTTCAGGTTGTTTTGTTTTTCATCTGGAAATCACATGCTGCTACAAAAGGTGGTGGAATTCAAGGTGCTTCGAAACCTGAAGGATGGCATGGAAGACTTGTTCTGGGATCTTAATGAAACTCTCTGTGACAGGTCTTTCTGGCAGTTTGAAGTTTTTTGGCGGTGTAAACTGAATGAATTACATCCCGCGTTAGCTCTACCATGATTTATTTTGCGGTGCGAAGGACTGCACTCATAGGATGTGCCTTCATTCCGTTGGTGAATTGCCGGATATTTGTTAAATCAATTCGTTTTTGTACTCGAGCAAATTCGTTTGGAGAATTCGAGCAGCTACTCCCTGCAAAGTTTATTTTAACATTGATGCCTTTCACGGCATTGAAAACGATTCAAATGTTCATCCTCTCTTACTTTGTACAATCACTCCAAAGAGATGACTTCTGCAACCGCTTTCTGTATCGTGTCGTGACCAGTTAAATCTTCAGCTAGCTAAGCGTGTGAACTCTGGAATAAACCTTTGGAGCTGGCAAGGGCGGGCCGATGCCATGATCGCTTCTAATTTGTGTCCAACTACTCATTTCTCACAGGGTCACACGGTCACACCTCGTGTCAATTGGGGTAGGGTAAGCCATTCAAATTCTCGAATACGAAAAAAAAATTCTCATTTCTCTCATGGTCCAGACTTCAGATTTGACAAGGACGAATGGGCCTAGGGCCCAGTGCTGACGCCATACTTGCAATATCTTGGGCCGAGTAGAGGCCAAATCGTACTAAGGGCTGGTTTAAATGAAGAGTCCCATAAACTACGGGAAACCTAGCTTCTGAATGTTTTTCTTTATAAAACTACGCTACTTAAAAAACAATTCGCAGGAATGCCACATGTTTTTTTAGGCAGATCAAAAGGTAACATGCTCCTACAAATGGAATGCGATTACTATAGTATCCGACCCATTAGTAACGGCGTCACCCACCCCTTGGCGGGTGATGCCACCACCCATCTCTAAAAATGGTGGCCATTTCTAGGGGCGGGTGATAGCGTCACCCGCCCCTAAAAATATAAATTTTAGGGCGGGTGATGACATGACCGGCACCTGCAAATAGGCTCACGCAAAAAGAAATTATAACTTTTTCATATGATCTCGGATGCAGTCAGACTTTATATCAAAATTGTAGAGATTGACGTGATCTAAAATTTTGTAGTCGATGACATTTTCATTTAAGGTCATTTAATGGTCAAAAAAATTATTATAAGTTATCTAATTTTAAAATCTAAAAGTTTTATTTTTTTCAAACATCCTCAGATATAGTGTAGCTCCCTGTGGTAAGATCTAAATTTTATAGTTTATACATTATTCATTTAAGATCTTTTAGAATCACAAGATCATTTAAGAGTTATACCCTATATATGGCTATGACTATATAGTATCTAATACAACTCAAATCATACTTTGAGATTTTCACAATCTTAACCTTTATATACACTGAAATATACTTGGTATCTTTTTTATCTATAGCTCACAATAATTATAGTGTAGAAGTTTTATTTTTTTATTTATTTTGCTATATGTAAACATTTTAAATAAATTTTTGAAATAAAATAGAAAAATATTTTAGGGACGGGTGGTGGCGTCACACGCCCCTAAAAATAGATTTCTAGGGGCGGGTGATAGCGTTACCCACCCATAGAAATTAATTTTGGAGTTAATATAAAAGAATAGTATATCCTAAAGAGTTACACGTGACTGTGTAGTGTGGTCGAGAGGAAAGTACAGGGCTTGTGGTGGTGGCTGGTTGGCTGGAATATTTTTTCTTTTATATTTTGTTATTTTCAATTTTTTTTATTTTTTATTTTCTGGAAATTGATTTTAGGTACGGGTTATGGCATGACCCGCCTCTAGAAATCGATTTATAGGGACTTGCCGTGATCCGCCCTTAGAAATTGATTTTCAGGGGCGGACGCGTTACCCACTCCTACAAATAGCTATTTTTAGCTGCGGTCACCCACCCGAAAATACGTTTTTAACTGCCAAAAACCACTTTTCGTAGTAGTGCTAGTTACGTGCCCGCATCCGTCGCAACGGATATCGAATAAATATGATAATATAGGACTTGCACGATGGAACATATTTTTTCCGATCAATATCGATAGAGCATATTCAGTATTATTGTTTTAAAGCCTACATATAGCTACTTCAAATTCACGATCAAAACTCAAATGTTATCATCCAATACCTGTATTTTGGACTTGTCCCATTAATATTTTGGGCATAATTCACCGGATGCTTCGTATTTTGGGCATAATTCTCTGCTCCAGACTCCGATTATAATAATCTTATACTCTATGTAAAGCTTGTGAGATGCTCTACAATATTATCTATAAGTTTATCTCGTTATATCAGATTTTTAGTACCGGATAAATGGCCAAACTCCGAGACTACTGTCGGATCATCCCGTGACCACTTTTCTAGTTCCTTGGTTTGGTCATAATTTTTCACTCTTCACTCGGTACTCCAATTTTATGATCTTAGACTCTACGGAAAGTTTGTGGAATACACTATAAGATTCTCCACAAATATAACCTGATTTGATCATTCAACTATAAATATTAATCGGACAAGTCCAATTCATTCCTCTCTTTGTCCCGGTTTTGGTGGTTTTCTTTGTATTGCATCTTTGGAACCTATTATAAAATTATACAAATATTCATTCTTGACACATATGTTAGTCTCAATGACTATATTATCACTCAATCACCAAAATCTCAAGTAACAATCTCGTAAGGCCATTTTCCTTACACAGATGAAGGGCAGCTACACCACCTCCGATGCTCATTAGAGTATTTGGAGAGCACATGCTGAAGGCAAGCTGAAGTTTTTTGGTTGGTTGCTGGTACAAAGCAAAATACTAACTGCAGATAAGCTGGCGCTAAGAGGATGGCCCTGTGCCCCAATGCTGTGCACTTTGGGATCAAGTACCTGAGACTGCAGCACATCTTTGCTTGCAATGTAGCTATGCAAGAGAAGTTTGGCACCTGGTCAGAACTATGGGCAGGAGACACCATACCTAGCCTTTACCAACTTTTTTTTATTTCAAAACGAACCAGGTAGAAGAGCCGCCGATTATATTAAAAAGAAGGAAAAACGTCTAGACTGGGCACAACAACAACGACAATGACACTGGCTGGTTGTATTGAGACATCAACGTAGCCACGTAACTCCACTCAACTCTATTCTACTCAACAAACAACCGGTTGGATTGTGACATCAACGCGGCCGCACCACTCCGCTCGACGACGGCAGCAAAGCCGAAGCTGAAACACTACCGCAGCACCACCCACAATCCACACTCTTGTTGTCATCGAAACCTCAGGCATGACCTTGCGTCAATAGAAATCAAAGGAGGCGGACACCACCGCACCAATAAGGCCACAACCATGTAGGACTCCTCATCGCGGTGCCGCTGCAACATCACACTCCACCCGATGGAGTGAAAGTCACCGGATCCGGGCCTCTCGTAGGCTGCCTCGCAGCCACCACCATGACGACGTAACATGCGGGGGCCTCGCCACATCCTCCGTTGGACTCCACCTCTCTCTCATCGCCAAGAAAACACCGCGCACGGGGGCCTTGCCACGCCCACCACGGTACTCCACGCCCCGGATCCGTTTCTTATATCACCGTCAGGGTGGTGAGTAAGGATGCCCCGCTCCCTAAGATCTGTATCAGAACAGCCAAGTCGTCGCCGTAGGTCGACTTCGCCTCATCACTTCACCCTCTCACCTAACCACTGCCGCCATAGCAGCAAGCCAAGGAAGTCGCTTGCGCCGTCTTCTGACATTGTACCGCACCGGGTGGCCCCAGCCAAGCTCAGCAACCCGTCGCGGTCCGCTGCAAGCCTAGTCATCCCACGATGCCATTGCCACAAGCACCGTCCTCTGACGCAATCCCACGCCACACTGACCATTGCCAAGCAACACCAGCCAGCACAGTCCGCTGCAAGCAGCCAACCGGTAACCATGCGACAACCCCTAGCCGCCATAATGACAGCGATCGCCTCCTCGTGGGCTCGGCAACACCCTTCCAGCTTGCCACGCGGCGAAATTGTCGACACCGGCTGAAACCGCCATGGACAATGGACCGGCAATGCCACAAACCGAGCTTGGTCTCTAGAGACGACGCCTCCAAGGAGGGCACGATGCCAAAAGCACCACGGTCGCTCGTCCGGGATCCGGACTGGGTTTTCACCCTGAGAGTCCGGTGCAGTAGGGTTGTAGCTCTAAAATGACGCCCCCAATGGGGAAAACGGACGCTGTAATCATCCTACCGGTAAGGACGCCGGCAAGGGCTTTCACCCAAAGCATCCCAACCCCACGCTGCAAGTGCACAGTGCGAAATTCCCACACCACAGCCACAACAGCCCTTCCGGGGCGAGCCGCTGCCGCGCCTCCACACGCCATGCTGCCGTAACTTGGCAAAATCGCTCCACACGCAGCCTCCCTTCAGCCGCACCTCCACCGCGGCTGCCTCCTTCTCGCGGCCACCGGTGACGCAGGCCAGCTCACCGCAACTTAGCAGGGCACCCCCACAACAGGTCCTCCCCGCACCAGCCAGCAGCACTGCGCAGGCAGCATCGGCGGCCCCGGCAGCCCGACGTGCGGGCCGAAGCCTGGTGTGGCGCGGCCCCTCCAGGCGGTGCGCCAGCACCGCCCCGTGATGATGCCTCCCTGTGCCCACCAGCAGCTCATCGCAGGCGACGCGACCCCCCAAGCGGTGCGGACCAGCACCACCCCGTTGCAGCTTCTCACCGTGCTCGCCAGATCCACACATCCGTTGCCGTCGTGCGGCCTCCTTGCCGCGCGCCTAGCCGCCGCACGTCCCGCGGCTGGCCACCACCGCACGCCCGGCCGCCATGGCCGAGCCCGCAGGTTACTCGCACATGAGCCAGTCACCACCTGCCAAGCCCACGAACGGCCACCAGCGCCTCCTCCCGTCGTGGATTCAGCCCTAGGATCGTCGGATCCGGGCCCACTGGCTCCAGATCAACCTCGACCACCGAGGTTCGCACCGGCCTCTCCGTGCCGTCCCACCCTGACCCGCGAGCCACGCTCCCGCTGAGATGCCCCGCCATCGCCTTCCTCGCCGGCCGCCAGGCTCCCGGTGGCCTGCTCGGGCGACAACAAGGAGAGGAGGAGCGGGCGGGGGGGGGGGGGGGGGGGGGGGCTGGAGGCAGCGGCGCTAGGGAGCCCCCTGGTCGCCTAACGGGAGCGACGTGGGGGGAACGAAAGCACTATCCTCTATGCCTTCCAAGCTTCCTTGTTATGTCGCCTTTACCAACCACTACCGGAATCAGTAACTTTGCCGAGTGCCCCAGGCACTCGGCGAAGGTCCAAATACACTCGGCAAAGCGTTGGCCGAGTGTTACACTCGGCGAACCCTACTCGGCAAACTTTCCCTCGGCAAACAGAGGGTTTGCCGAGTGTCGATCGTCGGGCACTCGGCAAACCCTTTGCCGAGTGCCAGTATACACTCGGCAAAATATAACACTCGGCACAAAGGCGATAACGGTCTGTGACGGTAACGGCTGCTTTGCCGAGTGTCAGACGGACGACACTCGGCAAAAAGAAAATCTTTGCCGAGTGTATTTATATATGGCACTCGGTGAAGTTACACGGTTTGCCGAGTGCCTTCCCCGTGGCACTCGGCAAAGAGGCCAATCCCGCAAAAATTTTATGACGCCTTTGCCGAGTGTTTTGGCAATGCACTCGGCAAAGACGTCGAACTAACAAAAAATGGCCTCACTCGGCAAAGTATCTTTCCCCCTACTGACAAAACAGAAATTTTACGTATAAAGGACCCCTCTCAAAAAACAACCACAGAAGCACAGGCATATAAATTACACCACAGGCATATAAATTGCACCACAAGCATCACAAGCACACAAATAACATTCACAAGTTCTCGTCAAAACAAGTAATTCACAAACAAGTAATTCACAGGTTTTGCATCACAAACACCTCTAGTTCACAAGTCACTGAGGAGGATGAGGAGGCTGAGGAGGATGTGCAGGTGGCCACTGCCCCCAAGAAGATTCTGCATTGGACGCCGCCGATTGATTCTGCACAAAGTTATAGAGATTGCATTAGTCACTTTTCTAGTGTAAGTGTATAGTGCCTGTAGTTTGTAGTTTAACTCTAGATTGATTGTAAGGTTGAGAGTGACTCACAGGAGTAGCTGCAGGAGGTGGTCGAGGTGACGGGAATAGGTTCGGTGGCATAGGTGGTGGAGTCTGACCTAAACTGTGAAAGACACTGCATGTATTGGAACATCTGCTCCGTCCTCTGCCTTTCTAGCTGCCGATCCGCCTCGATCCTCGCCTCTAGTTCCTCCCGGCGCTTCCGTTCTACCTCCACCTGGGCCTACAATATTTCATCCCAATGTCTTATTGCCAAGCAAAAGATATGTACAAAATGAATGAAAAATTAAAGAAACAGGAATAACCTGCAGAGCCTGCATCTGTAACTGTGCAGCGGTAGGCCGTGCCCGTATCGCGGGGCTCGAGTCCGTGCTCCTTGCTCGGATCTGGGAGAGGGTGGGAGTACTGGCAGTGTCGATCACGCTATCTCCAATCCAATACCTGCCATGCTTCTACCCTCCTCCCACCCTCATCACAATTTCAGGATCAATATCCTGAGAGCTCGGATCGAACTCTGGCCCATGAACCTCCCTCGCCATTGCTGTGTACGCGGTGACGCGGCTGTGGATACTGGGATGGCTGTATGCCTCGGGCGGGTCCTCCGGGTTGAAGTCGATGTCTGCCGTGGCCTTGCCCTTTTTGGACATAACCCATGCCTTGAACCGGGAGCACTCGTGGCCTTCATGTGATGACGTCTGCGGCAAAAATACAAAAGGATTACAAAATATGCAGTATTATGTGTATTATGTGTGAGAATAAAGAAATGAATTCACGTACCCATTTTTCCTTGTATTCATCAAGGCTCAGGCTGCCTTGATGGTGTGGTGCATATGGCATCTGCAGACGCCGCTCCCGGCAAGCAGCGTGGTTCTCCAACCACCCGGGCTGCAACCACACGTCCACCATTTGTTCCCAGCACCGGGTAAAGGATCGGCACCACCACGGAGGCACCTACATCATCAAGTGTGTGACATGTAACAAAAGAAGTGAAGCGTAATTAATCTCAGAAATAGTAAATATTAACTTTCTGTACGTACCATCATGAATTCTTCCTTGGTCAGGTTCATTGTCCTGGCCTCTTCTTTTTTGACCCTCATCCTTCTGTATTCAGCATAGAAGTCGATGATGGCCTGAACCCGCGCCTCGTAGTGCATGTCCTTAACGAGCTTCTTGGCGGCTTGTTCAATGACGGAGGCCGCCCTAGCCTCGAATCCCTCCTAGCATCTATAAAAGTCCTGCGTATAGACACATTGCAAACAAGTATTTTTTTCAAGAATGTCTAGCGAAGCTGGTGTATTAAGCAATCTAGTGCTTCGAATACTTACCCACAGCTCGGCCTTCACCCGCTCCACCTTGTTCGCAAATTGCCTGTGGTCACGATCACCGACGTCGGCGGCGGCGACATAGTGGTCCCACGTGTAGGCCGGCTCCTCCTGTCCGGCAAAGACCACTAGACCGGGGAAGTGTAGCCTACACAAAAGACCAATGATGCCGTTGACCTTGCGGTTGTGGGCACCCCCACCGAGCTTAGTCCAATTCCTGCACAAGTGATTAATATAGATTATTAGTTTCTATTGTAAATTTTAACATATCAAAAGTACTGAGAATATGTAAAGGAACTTACTTTGCCCCAGTGGGTTGAATCAGTGGGCGTAAATGAAGAGGGATCGGTCGCCTCGGGAGGGACGAGGGACCTCGCAACCAGATCTTGGACTGCGAATCCCCTGCCTCCTCCCCTTCCTCCCTCTCCTGCTCCTGCTCCTGCTCCTGCTCCTGGTCCTGGTCCTGCTGTACCTCCGCCTCGTCACTAGAGGCGTGCGCGGAAGGTACCTCCTCCTCCTTCGACGACGAAGGCGTAGGCGAGGGGGGCCTCACCCCTTTACCCTTTCCTCGACCCCTGCCCTGACCCCTGCCTCTAGCAAGGACCTGTGCCCCCTCCGTTTCCTCGACTTGTGCATCACCCCTGCCTCCACCCCTCCCTCGACGCCTCCCTCGACCTCTCGATGCGTCTGACCTTGTACCTGACCCTGAAGCTGCAGCTTTTAATTTTTTGTAAAGCGCTGCAATCTTCCTCGTACCGCCCACCATTGTTGAGTCACCTGCATTTGCCAAGAGTAAACCAATTAGCACAGATAAACAAAACATAATTAGTAAGATGTGCAAAATAAAGTAAACATACTTAATAAATAACATGGTATGACAAATAATAAATAAATTAGTACGGCCCATACATGTCTTAGAAATAATCGTCATGATCGGGATTAGCTGGATCATAAGTCTCATCATCGCTGTCACGCGTGTCAATAAAATCATTCCCGTGCTCCGAAGGAGGAGTGTCATCATCAATCTCCTGTCCTAACTGTAACCGCTGAAGTAATTCTAACTCCTTCATATTATGAACCTCCTCTCCAGCGTCATCGTCAGCAACCATTTCATTATCCACTTCCATTCCGAAAGAGTCGGTTAAATCAATCTCAAAATTCCCTTCGAGGCCATCTTCTTAAAAAAAATCTCCGTCATATGTGTTGGGGTCAATGTTGTAATCTTCATTGTTTGGTACAGGTAATTTATCGTGCGGTGATACCTTGTACACAACATCCCAACCTTTAAGACGGTCGTCGGATTGGCACGGGTATGACAAATAATAAACTTGCGTGGCCTGTTGAGCCACAATGTATACATCGTCTCCTTCTAAGACAGATGCTTGGCGAATTTCGACTAACCCAAGATTAGGTGCCCGTCTTACGACTGATGGATCAAACCAATGGCATTTGAATATGATTGGATTAAGAACTTTGCAGCCATGAAAAGTTAGTTCGTATATCTCTTCAATTCTTCCGTAGTACTCTACACCATCAAAGCCTGGCGTAAAAACTCCGCTATTTGTCGTTCTTCGATTGGGCCGACTATGCTCATGGCTTGTTGTGTGAAAGCGATATCCATTTACATCATAACTGGTAAAAGATTTGACCCTGTAGGCACAGCCATCGGCAACCTGTCTCAACTCGGCATTCATAGACGAATCGGTTTGGGCCTGCAAGTTGAAGTAGGGTGGTTCGTTATATTATTCGCATGTACGGTCAACTTCTAATCAAGCTAAGTACGAGCTAAAATGGACTGTACCTTATGTTTGAACCAAGAAATGAAATCGGGCATTCCATTTCCTGCACCCTCTTTGAGAAGAGTCTCGGCTTCGTGCGGGGTAGGTTCCCTTGAATTACGCCAGAAGTTATGATGGAATTCCCTGTACGAACGAGAAACATGAGAGTTGGACGAAGAATACTGACAAATTGAGAAAAAACTAGTTTGTTCAGAACTTACAGTATGTACGGCTCCACCTCGGATAGGTTGGTCAATACATACAGCATGATAGTGCGCCACTCTCTACGTTTCAATTTTTTCTGTGTCGCACCACTTGCACTTCCAAGTTGTCCTCGAAAAAGACTAAGGCTCGATTCCACTTCGCTGTCATTGTAACGAGGCGGTGGATTGTGCACGCTAGGAAGGTTGTCAGCATAGTATTTTGTTGTGAAGTTTGACACCTCCTCCAGAATGTATGCCTCTGCAATGGAGGCTTCAATTTTGCATTTGTTTTTACATTTACTTCGAAGAACCTTTTGACATCTCTCAATTGAATAGCACCAACGGCCCTGCACAGGCCCCCCCATTCGTGCTTCATACGGGAGGTGTAAAATCATATGCTGCATCGGATTGAAGAAGCCAGGAGGAAAGGTCTTCTCCAACTTACAGAGCAACACAGGCGCCATTCTTTCCATTTCGGCAACCACGGTCCGAGATAACTCCTTAGCACAAAGCTGGTGGAAGAAATTACTCAACTCCGCTAGCACCTGCCACACATGCTCAGGGACATAGCCTCGAACCATCACCGGAAGTAGGCGCTCAATCCATATGTGATAATCATGACTTTTGAGCCCGTTGATTCGCATAGTAGCTAAGTTCACTCCCCTCTTCAGATTCGCTGCATACCCATCAGGGAACATTAACGTTTGGAACCATTCTAATACCTCCCTCCTTTGGGCCCTCGTCAGGACGAAATCAGCCTTAGGCTTTCTCCACGACTTGCCGGCTCTGGGAGGCGCCATGTCTAGCTTTGGTCTGTTGCATAACATTGCTTGATCCACTCTAGCCTTAACGTTATCCTTTGTCTTGTCAGGAATGTCCATAATTGTACTAAAAATTGCCTCGGCAATGTTCTTTTCAGTGTGCATAACATCAATGTTATGTGGGAGAAGAAGATCATCAAAATAGGGGAGGTTCCACAAGCACGATCTCTGAGTCCAAGCATGTTGCTCGCCATATCCCATAAAACCACCATCATGATTGTTGACCTCAAGAGCGTCTAACTGAGCACGAACCGCGGCTAAGGTCAGCATCTGTGGTGGAGGGTCGTTAACTACGACATCTTTCGTAAAATTTCTAATATCTCGTCTGAAAGGATGGTCAGGAGGAAGGAATTGTCGATGTTTGTCGAATGAAGAATATTTGCCACCCTTCGTCAACCAAATGAATTTCAAAGAAGCCTTGCATACTGGGGATGGGAACTTCCCGTGAACACACCAGCCACAGAAAATACCATATGCTGGCAAGTCATGCAGAGAGTAGTGGTACCAAACATGCATCTTGAAGTTTGTCCTTGTAGCACGGTCGTATGTCCATACACCTTCATCCCATGCACGGACCAAATCATCAATTAGAGGCTCCATGTACACACTCATATTATTCCCTGGATGTTCTGGAATTATCAACGATAAAAATATGTTCTGTCGCTGAAAGAGAACACCAGGGGGGAGATTGAGGGGGATAACGAACATAGGCCAACAGGTGTACGGGGCGGCAGCCATTCCATAAGGATTGAACCCATCTGTTGCGAGCGCAACACGTACATTACGAGCCTCTCGACCTTTCTCATGATAGATCGCATCAAACTTTGTCCAGGCTTCGCCATCGGATGGGTGTACCAGCTTCTCAGCATTGTATCGACGTCCGGTTTTGTGCCATGTCATTTGTTTCGCGGATTCTTCACACATGTAAAGCCGTTGGATCCTCGGTATGAAGGGAAGGTACCGAAGGATCTTCACAGGAATTGCAAGCTGCTTCTTCTGACCGTCACCAGAGTCTACCTCCAGGAACCTAGACGATTCGCACTTTATACAGTACTTTGCTTCCGCATATTCCTTTCTAAATAAGATGCATCCCTTCGGACAAGCATGTATCTGCTCGTACGGCATCTTAAGTGCACGAAGAAGTTTTTGTGCCTCATACATAGACTTTGACAAGATGTGACCCTCCGGGAGCAGGCTCCCAAAAACTGTCAACATAATATCGAAGGCGTTTCGACTCAAGCTAAACTGGGACTTCATAGCCATTAGACGTGCAATGGCATCCAGTTGAGAGACCTTGGTATGCCCGTGAAGGGGTTGCTGTGCCACACACAACATGTCGTAATACGCCTTTGCGGTAGCCTCGGGCTCCTCCTCCCTACGACCTTCATGATAGTCATCTAACATGTCTCCCACCCCGGCGTCATCATCATATTGCTCGATACGTTGTCTGATGACCTCGTCCCTCCCACGATCGACTTCACCATGGTAGATCCATATGGTATAGTCTGACGTAAATCCGTGCCTAACAAGATGTTTACCCATTTCTAACTTGGTTTGCCGACGCAGGTTTCCACATTTGCTACACGGACACCAAGTATCTCTTCCTCCTTTGATCCTTGCAAATGCCCGTTCCAAGAAAGCATCGGTCTTGTTTATCCATTCATCGGTCAACGAATTCTGACTAGATCGGCCCGTGTACATCCACTGACGATCCTCCATCCTCTAGCATATCAGCGAGTAAAATAAAAACTCACGTTGCATCTACACGTTCCTATACTGTCTATTAGGTGAAGATAGGTCCTAATCCCACACGAGGATGTGTAGGTGGGATTAGTTTCCATGGTCTACTCCGACCTGAGATAGAATTTCGGCAGCACCTCCCCGCTGTTCTCCAAATACACATCCTGGAATGGAGATTGTGTATCCGGAGAACAATTGGGAGGTGCTGCCGAAACTCTAACTCGGATCGGAGTAGACTATGCAAACTAAACCCACCTACACATCCTCGTTCTGTACAAAGTGACATGGACAATTCGAAATAGATACGGTTATAAATATGCAAACATCTACATATTTCCAACCGTATCCCTTTCGAACGGGAGACCCCTAACTAGGTTACGTGATATACGAACATCATACGGAAATAGAGGTGTAGGATGACTCACCTTGCTATCATACAAAGTGACGACTCGAGGATGGTAACGTAGCCTCTCCTGCAAAAAAAGAACATACAACTGTCAACTAAAATTTCGGCAGCACCTCCCCTGCACGTGGAGGTTTCCATAACCTGCATCAAATGAGACGGCACGATGGCCGACAACCACATGTACAGAAGAAGGAACGGCACAATCGCCGACTTCCACAAACATTCTTATACCTTAGATTCCCAAGCAAAACATCATTTTCTAATTTCTACAACTAAAGCCCTACAATGTCTAATTTTTAATTTCTAATTTTAACCTACTTCCTAATTCTGATTTTGTAACTTCCATAAGAAATATTCATTACCGGGAGGGTGAGGGACGCCGGCCTAGAAAGGCGATGGGACGTCCGGCGGCGGCGGGGAGCGTCAGGGGCGGGGCACCAGGGTCCTAGGATGCCGGTGGCAGGGGGCGCCGGGGCCAGGCCGGTGGGGCGGGCCGCCGGACAGGGGGCGTCGGGGCCGGGGCCGCCGCGGCCGGGGCGGGGGGCGGCCGGTGGGGCGGGCCGCGGGGCAGGGGGCGGGGCGGCGGGGCGGGGCGACCTATTTGGGATAGAGGCCGGGCCGCGCGCGGCGGTTCGGCTGAAAACGTAAGTCCGGTTCTTTGCCGAGTGCCCGCGATCTGGCACTCGGCAAAGTAAATATTCAATGTTTTTAGAGTCCGGTTCTTTGCCGAGTGCCTGCGATCTGGCACTCTGCAAACCTTCTTTCTTTGCCGAGTGCCAGATCCAAGGCACTCGGCAATGCCACGTTTTTGTTTTTTTAAATGAGGAGGAGAATACTGCCAGTGGGCCCGTGTACCTTCTTTGCCGAGTGTCTGTGGAAAACACTCGGCAAAAGGTACTTTTGCCGAGTGTTTTTTTTGTACACTCGGCAAAATACACTAATATTTCATTTACCTTCCTCAATAACCTGTTTTACAGAACTTTTTCTAATATACTTGGGCAAAATCGTGTCAACATCACTCAACAATGGTTAAATTATTTTTCTACTGATAATGTTCTATTATTTCATGCAGTTATAGCGCAAATTGCATTTATATCTACTAAAAATCTATAATTGCATTTAATCAATAAAAAATAGTAAACGCATCCGAAAAATTTCCAAATTTTGACACGAACCAATCTGTGTTGTATGTTGCCTATACAAAAAGATTTGAAGCCAAACCTTAACTCAAGTGTCACTTGGACTCCAAATCTTATTGTGTCCTCTCTAACTTCTATGAATCCTTACAGGAGATGAATCGGCTTCTAAGCATCATATGTCAGAAATTGGGCGAAACCTTCTCAATTTTTTACCACAGCCTCCATACATAATATTATGACATCTTGACAAATCTTGTGATTTTCAGATTTCGTTTGCTTTTTTTAGAATTTAACAACCATTCAACCACACGTTCGTGGTCGTGTTTTTTAAAAACAATGTTCAAAATTTCTTTTCATTTCCTGGTTGAGACCTCAATCCGGACTCCATAATATGGATATAATTTTTCCACTGATTATAATCCATCATTACATGTACCTGCAGTTAAAATCTGACATGAATAAAAAAATTCCTATTAATGCAATCATTTCATTAAAAATAGCAAACAGACCACAAAATATACCAAATTTTATTATGAATTACAAAATCTCCTACGTGGGGAGTAGAAAAAGTGTGGAGGCCAGGGGACGAAATTTTTTTTTTTTGTTCGCCGAGTGTCCAGGGTGAGGCACTCGGCGAAGTAATATGTTTGCCGAGTGTCTTGGAGTGGCACTCAGCGACCTTCTTGAATTGCCGAGTGTGGGCGGGTGGCACTCGGCGAACGGCCTCTTTGCCGAGTGTCGGCGTACAACACTCGGCAAAGGACTAACGGCCGGCCCAGTCCGGTGACGGACGGTGCACATGCGATGCACGTGCCGTTTATTTACCGAGTGTCGGACCTTTGCCGAGTGTCTATGAGCGGTTTGCCGAGTGTCGTATTTATGGCACTCGGCAAACGACCTTATTGCCGAGTGTAATATGTTTGCCGAGTGCCCCGTTGAATACACTCGGCAAATAGGCTGTTTGCCGAGTGCCCGAAAGAAAGCACTCGACAAAATTTTTACACTCGGCGAATTTACTGTTTCCGGTAGTGAATATTAGAGGAGACGTTAATTAGTGGAAAAGAATAATGGTGAATGAGAACTTTGGCGCTTTTTTCATCGAGCAACGGCGATTGACAACTTCAATAATCATATATATATATACGGCGTGGAACATTTGGAAGGGGAGGAACCGAAGAGTCGTTCAAGGACAAATTCTGCAGCCGGTACAAGCACTAGAGCTGATCAAGGAGGAGGTCGGCCTGCAAGAAGGATGGCGTGTGGTATCCCTGAGCTGGGATCTTCTTCATCATGTATCTCCTACCTTTTCGAGCGACTTATTTGTTTTATGTAATAGAACCCTACTGTATTTTTAAATTCTCCTTCTCTTGAATGAATGAGCACCGCTCCTGCCTTTTATTCAAAAAAAATTGTATCTCGTCAAGTCATTCTGGCTCATGCCCAGGCTTCAGACACTCCAGAAAATTCATCATCAGTGCAAGGGCTTCTCTCTCATTTGTGTACTCTCTTTCATCTCCTAAAATAATAGAACCAAAAATCCTTAATCAATCGTATGGAAAATCATTGTTGGAAACAAACTCTGTAT
The DNA here is from genome assembly GCA_032594955.1 of Panicum miliaceum. Taxonomy (NCBI): domain Eukaryota; kingdom Viridiplantae; phylum Streptophyta; class Magnoliopsida; order Poales; family Poaceae; genus Panicum; species Panicum miliaceum. The sequence goes on along the minus strand of CM064059.1, from coordinate 21,747,128 downwards.
ATGTGACTGTTGATCCAATCGCTTGTGTCAAAGCCACTACAATATCCTCCTTGTTGCTATAGCCAGCCGAACAGATCTGACGTCAAGTTCTTGACTTATTGGATCCTTCCGTGTGTTGAGCTACTTGGCAGTGCTCAATGTGTTGGCCCTTGTACAGATGATGACTGGTGCTAACCGCTGCCAAGCAAGTCACCCGTATGCAATGGCAGCTAGCGCATCTCGTCCGGATCGGAGGTTGTCCATTCGTTCGTCTTTTCATCCGGAAAAAGAATCACACGCGCGCAGCGACAAAAACTTGCTAAAAAACTAGTAGCATGCTTTGACATTCGCCAAGCCTCGTCTCCGTCCAAACCGTTCACTCTCGCTCGCATCTGGTCTCGGACTCGCGGCGTCCACACATGTGTGCAGTGCAGCACACGGCCGGCTTGACGGCGACCAGTTTGCAGAGGTAGCACGTCGCTGCGATGCTCGACCGCTCCCCTTGGCCGCTAGCTATAGCCACATGTATATGTAGTACCCACCTCTTCTGTTGCCGCACTGAAACGTACGTGACACGACGCGCAGTACGATGATGGCGGCTACGCTCCACCACCGCCCGCCGTCGCCGGCTCCGCTCCCGTGTTCCACCGCCGGCCGGCCCCTCCGCGGCAGGTCGTTGTTGTCGACGACGCTGTGCGCGGTGTCGTCGTCGGCCGGGGGGTCGACCAGGACGAGGGAGGCGGCGGTGGAGCGCATGCCGCGGCTGGCGCACAGGGAGGTCATGCTGGCGCTGGCGCGCCAGGCGGAGGCGCGCCTGGGCGGGCGGCTGCTGCCGTCGGATGTGCCCGGCGACGTGACCTGGTTCGGGGAGGACGGCGGCGCGGCCCTCGGCTCCGTCGACGTGCGACGGGGCGCGCCTGGCTCATCGGTACGTTTGACGCCGCCGCGCGTGTGCGCACGACGTGCACCATCATCACAATTGCATTTTTCCTCCACCTAGCTTGGTGCGTGCACCGTGTGCTCAAATGTTTTTATTTCGACGCGTCATGCAACTAGCTAGACGGATTGACCGAATATGTGTCGTGGCTCCGACCGTACCACACGATCCTTCGATCCGTTGTTTCAACCAACACATTGATCTAGTTTCCAATGATAAGGTTACCACGGCGCATATTTATAGATAGTTTAATTTGAGGATATCCACTGGCATATGCCCTATGTACGACTTATGAAAAAGTTATCCGACTTCATATAAAAAAGTTATAATTTCTTTTCAGCTTATTAAATGGGTGGGTTTTCATCACCAGAGATCTGCCATGATCCGACTGTGAAAATAGGCATTGTTATTACTATTGATTTGGCTTGATCCAGCAGCGGAAATGGTTATCACCACCAGTTGGAGCTCCACACCGTCGGTGAAAATCCACTTTTTTCCATTGTCACTTCCATACAAAACCGGCAGTCATAAGCCGTGTATAAAAATGTTTTGTGTAGTAGTGTTTGCATCAACAACTGTATGTAGTAACTGAATGAATAGTTTACTGCTGCATGGAATATTGGTTACTCATTTTCAAGACCATATGACGAAATTTTTTGTGCCATGCATGTACAATACAAAAACTTCTATACCTAGTTCATCAACTTGGGTAGTAATATTTCTTAGACAGTACATGAATAATAGAATTTTGTATGTGTGTATTGGCCATGTGTGCTTACTATTTTTTACTGATCAGAATTTTTTCTGTTCTGCCCGAGTCGTGACAGTTTTCCTTTTATCAGTTTGGTCTCCATTCTCCACCATATAAGTGTGTGTGTGAGAGAGATACCTTCCGAGAATCTAAATGCTAGGTCAAATGGTCCATCAAATTGATATCATAAATGCTTTTCCTTTTTGCGAGGATGTTTAAGATTATTTGCTATATCTGTTTTTCTAGCACTGTCTTATGTGAGGATTAAAGTTGTGGCTCTTAATGCAGCTCGCAATTGTATTATTATGGTAAAGTCAATGTTGATTGGTACGTATGGACCAAATATATAGTGATGCTCTTATTTTTTATGATAATTTATAAGATCTATTATGGTAAATAATTGAAGCCTCAATTAATAATGTAAGGGTTGAATCTTGCGCACTGTGGCAAGAAAAATTGTGGTACTGCAAAAAAAAATTGTGGAAATTTGGTCAAGGGAATGAAGCCGGTGAGCATGTGTGCCAACTGCCAAGAATCTAGCTACTACTACAGTACTACTATTAGTACTGAAGTTGCACAATCAAGCTAACGTTGCTCTGTTTATTTGTCTTTGCAGATCGACTTGATGCTGGAGGCCTGGTTTCATCGCACGCTTCCAACTGGCAGCGCCGTCGACATCACCTCCCTCATCGTATTCCTTAACGGCACCACTGACGCGCCGCACTTCCTCATGGAGCTCATCCAGGGCGGCCCATCCTCCCTCGTCGTCCTCCTCGACCTCTTCCCACGCAGGGACCTCCCGCTCCACCCGGACTACATCGACAGGTACTACGGCGCCACCGGAATCGACAGCCATCGCCAGAGCATCGCGCGCATCCCTCAGGTCCGGCCGTACGTGTCGCCGTCGCTGCTGGTCCGGAGCCTGTGGTCACCGACGGCGGTCGTCGTGGACGTGCAGTGCGGGGAGGGAAATGAGTCAGTGCTCGAGGATATCGTGCTCGGCCAGCTTGCGAGCTCCGCCATGGCGGCTCTTGATGTCTGGCTCGAGCACTGTGCGGGGAGCCTGGTGGAGATGGACGCAGCGGAGAGGGAGAGCTTGGTGGCTAGGGACAAGATGATATCAACCACATCGGTGAAGCTTAACTTGTCTGCCAACCTGCCCAAGATGTTTGAGAATGATGTCGCGGATAGGGTAGTGGCGGAAATCAACAAAGCCTTCCTCGGGACAGTGTAGACTATATCCTCATCACTCTCTACTTTGGCTCCAACACAAGATTTAAACACATAAAAGAGCTGAACTCATTAATTAGTTTGGTGGTTTAAATATACCCAATGCAAGATATCAGGTAATTTCTACAAATTCCAGCATAAAAAATTCTTTATCTGCTCAGACTAGACTCGATCCGATCGCTTTCGTCAAAGATAATAGGATTGGAACCTAGAGTGCAAAATTTTTGTACGGTAGAGATAGCAACACATAGAAAAACCTAGTACATATCTAGTAGATTTTGGAATAGGTTTTTATATGTTCTTGAAGCCTTAGTTTTTAGAACACCTAGTTCACCCCCTCTCTTATGGTGTCACGGTCCTTTCAGCTATCTTACAGAAATGTTCTATTGCCACTTTAGGAATTGGGGAAACCTCCTTTCCTTTGAGGAGTGATGTTATGCTTCCACTCACCGGTTTCTTGCCAGTCTATTCACGTGGTGGCTCTAGCTGTTGAGCCGGTTCTGAAGATCGCTTGTGAGATGGTACCTTCTATGTTCTCAATGATGACCACTTTTTTCACCAGGATTGGTGGAATTTGCTCCCTTTGATGCGACAGGCTTGGTGGACTTTGCTCCCTTTGAGGTGGCGGGCTTGACGGGCTTGGTTCCCTTTCGGATATTCGGGAAGGAGGTAGGTCCCTCTCCGGTGACTTTCGAGGACTATGACCCTTCTCGTCATATAACTCGCATTCTGATTCAAATAATATGTAGCACTTCCGCCACGCCACAAAGCATCCAATGTTATCCTTTAGCAACTTGTTATCATCAACAGGGAAATCCAACTCACTGTATCGTAACTTAACTGCTCATAACAAGAACATCAAATGGTAACCTTAGCATAACCTTCGGGTAATGGGCAATCATGCAACATAACACCTTCACCGGTTGACTAAGCCTGACCTATGGTCACCTTCACATCAAAGATATGCGGCACATATAGCTTGCAAGGTGTTGGTCTTGTGATCTTATCCACAGGAAAGGTGCTCCAACATCCTCGTCAGGCAGCACGGTGCATCCCTACTCCGAACTAACCCTGGTGGACTTGCAAGAACTTGCCTAGCTTCTCCCGGTGGTGTGGGAGCACCCCAGCCAAATTGTTGGCGCTAAAAATCGGCCAGGAATCGGCCAATGATGTTCAGCGTCGGACACACGACCCGGGAGAATCTGCTTAGCTCCTATTCGGGTTATTGCCTTGGTGCGGTTCGCGCGGCGTGCCAGTCAATCTGACCTGTTGATTGATAAGGAAATAAGAGTATTAAATTCCGGGCGTTCCGATCGGCTGGGGTTCCGATCTGTCCCTAAGAGGGCGTCGACGAATCGGCCGATTTGCTATGAAGATGACCGGCTATGGATCAGCCGATAATCACGTAATAATTGCAAAGAAAACTGCTGGAGCGACTTAAACAATTATTACAGATGCAACACTTGAAATAGATCTAATCGGCTATATGACGATGAACGAGGAAGAGCGATGATAAAGCCGATAGTTCCAATCTCAAGCTGGATAACTGGTGATAATACTAGAACAACAGGTAGAACCTATAATTCTAGTAAATATCGATAACTGGTGAATAAATCCAAACGAAACCACAGCGATGCGCCCGAGGTTAAAGTTCAGATGTTATTTGATAAGCGGAACCTACCAATTGGCCGGAGATCGAGTTGATGCAGCCCTGCTAATCTGTACGAACTCGTGAAAGAAGAAAAAGTATTGGTGAAGTCGCCGACTTGAAAGTAAAGTACTATGAAAAAAGTAGATGTGTTTTGTTGATTGATTTGTTGTTCTTTTACAAAGCCCTGACGACTCCTATTTATACCCTAGAACCAGGACTCCTGATCGATTACGACTTGTTACAATTTTATTTTAAACAGAAAAACTACTATATCTATAATATTTTTATAAAGGAAACAGACTCCCGCAGAATCTTTCGCCGCCGTCTCTTAATCCAATCAGGACTTTTTCCATCGCTTCTCGACCGAATCAGCATCGTTCCGTTGACCAATATCAGGCCACTTTTGACCGGGATCCTCTGTTGTGGCTCCAATAGTTTCACCCTCCCTATCTGTTGGCGCAAGTTGCATCGCCAATCGGCCGATTCCCAACTGTAGCCTCAATCGGCCGATTTCTCACTGTAGCCTTTAGATATGCCGCATCGGCCAATCTCTTCTCCTGACGCCGATTCAACACGTGTCGAAATCTGGCGTCAACACATGCCCCCAGTTTCGGAGTAAAACATAATTTTTACTTCGAAACTCTTTTCTTTAATCTTTCCTCCGAAACGAGCGCAGTAAAAATCTCCTTCCATTTCGCGGTCTTCTACGTGATGATTGCAATCTTCTCGGACCGGGTGCCTGAGACAACTGCTCTCCTGGAATCCGTGTAGACGGCGCGGCAAAAATCCCGCCTTTGCCCTTTCTCTCTCGGATTGTCCTTAAGTACTGGCACTCTCCGCCTTCCGTTTTCCACAAGCCTAGTAATCTCCTCCAGCGAACCACTGTTCATCTTCTTCTTCAGCCCTCTCGATCTCCAACCACTCCTTCCAGCGATCTCGCCTGCGACCTGCTCCACCCTTCCAATAACTGGATCTTTATCCTCCCAAGCTGGACATCAAGATGTCTTCTTCATCTTCCTCCTCCTCTGTCAACTAGGTACGAACCCCCCTCTATTTCTCCCCTTGACATCTCAATCGCTCTGATGCTGGGTAGCTGTTTGTCTCTCTTTAGCCAAAACGTCTCAGTCCCAGTCTAGAACGAGCGATTGAAGTTATGCATTCAGACGAACCACTGTCGCAGGCAGACATAGATCTGATAAGAGCTCACTCTGACGAACTTAAGGGTCCTGTTCCTGCTGACGTCCAGAAGTACTGGGACCGTATAAACGCTCACTGCCCCAAGCGACTGCCAACTGAAAAGAGTCCTCCACTCCTTCATCAAGTGGAGACTGAAGCCACCATGGAGAATCTGAAGGAGAAGACCACCCGCCTTCTGATAAAATTGGGCCGGATCGAGAGAGAAATCAAGAGAAAGCGTAATCAATAGATATATTGGTACTTTTTATTCTAAGGGCGACTTGTACCATGTCAGCCATGTACTCTGTTATTTTCATCGAATAATGAATTGGTCAGACCAAACCAAAATATTTCCTCCTTAAGGCGATGTCATTTTTACATCGGCTATGTAGACAAAAGCCGATAGGAGTCGGCCATGTTGTCTTGATGTATCTTACTGCAAGTTATGCATCTACCCAAATGCTTGGATAGTACCTCTTCAGATATCTTCCATTTAAAGCTCTTGGGAATTCTTCCCCTTCAATAGTTTCTAGAATATACGCATTTCTCGGAGCACACCGGCCGATTCTATACGGCCCTTCCCAAGTGGGCGACCATTTACCGAATTTGGGATCCTTAGACCCTATCGGCAGCACCAACTTCCATACCAAATCTCCTTGGGAGAATTGTTTAACTTTGACCTTTCTGTCATACCATCTGGCCACCATTTTCTTGTTTTCTTCGATGCTAATCAGGGCCCTCAACCGCTGACCCGCCGAGTCATCAAGCTCCTCCTTCATGAGGAAGGAATAGTCATCGGCCGTCAACTGATCTTGAAGCGATATACGCCTTGACCCCGTCCTTAATTCTCAAGGCAAGACTGCCTCGTGACCATATACCAGCTGATAAGGAGATATCTTAGTGGCTCCGTGGCAAGCCATCCTATAAGCCCATAGAGATTCAGCCAAAGACATGTGCCACTTTTTGGGTTGTTCCTCTATCTTCCTCTTGATCAACTTGATTATCCCCTTATTGGACGATTCGGCCTGGCCATTGGCTTGAGCATAGTACGGTGAAGAATTTAATAATTTAATCCCCATATCGGCGGCGAATTCTCCAAATTCTCCAGAGGTGAACATCGTTCCTTGATCAGTTGTGATAGTCTGAGGAATACCGGATCGATAAACAATATGGTTCTTAACAAACTCGATCATATCGGCCGATGTCACGTTCCTTAAAGGAACTGCCTCCACCCACTTAGTAAAATAATTGGTGGCTACCAATATAAACTTATGCCCTTTGCTCGATGGAGGGTGAATCTGTCCGATGAGATCTATTCCCCAACCTCTGAACGGCCACGGCTTGATTACTGGATTCATAGCCGAAGCTGGCGCGCACTGCACATTGCCAAACTTTTGACAGTCTTGGCATCCTTTATAATGTTTGAAACAATCCTCAAGAATCGTTGGCCAGTAATACCCATTGTTTCTGATCATCCATTTCATCTTGTGAGCCGATTGATGGGCTCCACATACGCCTTCATGGATTTCCCCCATGAGGACCTTTGCTTCTTCTGTTCCCAGGCATTTGAGAAGAACCCCATCAATCTTCCGGTAAAAAAAAATCATCTTCAAGTAACACATATTTTGTGGCCTAGAAACGCACTCGCTGATCCATCTTCTGGGACGGATCCCTCAAGTAATCGGCAATCTCTTTTCGCCAATCATCGGCCACGAGCTCTAAAATCAAAGCTCCTTGAATCGGCCGATATCCGGACGCGTGTTGGGCCAGCCTATTGGCCTCTTCATTATTATTTCTGGGGATATGCTCAATTATTGCAGACTTGAATTCCTTTAACAGCTGGAGGCAATCTTCATAATAAATCCTCAAGATATCATCTTTGCATTCAGGTTTCCCCGTTAACTGATCTACAATGAGCATGGAATCTCCAAAAATCTCGACTACATCAGCTCTGACTTCCCTTAATAATTGGATACCTTTTAGGACGGCTCGATATTCCGCCTGGTTATTGGTTGCGGATGCTTCTATCGGCAGAGAGAAATCATAACTTGCCCCCCGAGGCGATACAAGAACGATGCTGATTCCCGATCCGGCCCCACACGAAGAACCATCGAAATACAGAGTCCATGGAACCGGTTCAACGATAGCAATTTCCGGTCCACAATGTTGGGCTACGAAATCAGCCATGACTTGACCTTTGACAGCTTTGGCCGATTCGTACCTTAAGTCAAACTCTGACAGAGCCAGGATCCATTTTCCAATCCGTCCTTTCAAAATCGGCAGTGATAGCATATACTTCACCACATCATCTTTGCATACAACTATGCACTCTGCCGACAACAAATAGTGCCTGAGCTTGGTACACGAGAAGTATAAACACCGGCACAGCCGTTCCACCAGGGAATATCTTGTTTCGGCGTCCAGGAGTCTTCTGCTGACATAATATACCACCCGTTCTTTCCCTTCGAACTCCTGTACCAACACCGATCCAATAGCTTGTTCATCAGCCGATAAGTATAATTTGAACGGCTTACCAGGCTGTGGCGGGACTAACACCGGAGGTGAAATCAGATATTGCTTGATATCTTCTAACGCTCTGTGTTGTTCTTCTCCCCACACGAATTCCTGGTCGGGCTTCAATTTCAACAAAGGAGTGAAAGCTCGAATATGCCCGGACAGGTTGGATATGAATCTTCTGATAAAATTGACCTTGCCTATGAAGGATTGCAACTCAGTTTTATTCTGTGGGGCTACAACTTTGTTGATGGCGTCTATGGTCTTTCGGTTAATCTCTATCCCGCGCTCATGGACCATGAATCCTAAGAATTGTCCCGCCGATACACCGAATGCACACTTGTTCGGGTTCATTTTCAACCCATGCTTCCTTATGCACTCCAGTACTTCTTGTAAATCGGCCAGATGTTCCTGATGACCTTTTGACTTGACCACAACATCATCTATGTAAATTTCCACCGATGCACCAATGAGCTTGTGAAAGATATAGTTCATGGCCCGCTGATATGTAGCACCGGCGTTCTTTAACCCAAAGGTCATTACAACCCACTCGAATAGACCAAGGTGACCCGGGCACCTGAAAGCCGTTTTCGGGATATCTTCTTCGGCCATTAATATTTGATTGTACCTAGCATTACCATCCATGAAACTGATGACTTTGTGTCCTGCGGCAGCATCTATCAAGACATCGGCCGTCGGCATTGGATATCCGTCCATTGGTGTAGCCTGATTTAGGTTCCTGAAGTCGATGCATACGCGCAGTTTTCCGTTTTTCTTATACACGGGCACAATATTAGAAATTCATTCGGCATAACGGCACTGCCGAATAAATCCTGCTTCAATCAACCTTGTGATCTCGGCCTTTATATCAGGTAGAATTTTAGGGTTGCACCATCGTGTAGGCTGCTGATATGGCCGATATCCTGATTTTATAGGTAACCGGTGTTCAACAATGGACCGGTCTAGACCAGGCATCTCATGGTATTCCCAAGCAAAGCAATCCTTGAATTCTTTTAATAAACTTATCAATTTACACTTATATCCAGGATCCAAGTTAGCACTAATATACGTCGGCCCTGGTTTGCTACCATCTCCCAAATCCACCATCTCTAATGAATCGGCCGACGTAAACCCATGCCCAAGCTTTCCGTCTTCTCGGACGAACTGATCCATCTATTCTGAATCTTCAGAACCGACTGCTTGGATCGGTTGTAGACCAAAATCGGACACCTTCAGGAAATTAGTGTCCCAAGTCCTGCCGGATATACACCTGACGTGTTCACAGCTCCACTGTTGCGTGTCGACCGCTGCGACGCTGTAGGCGGAATCGGCGATGACTATCTCTGTACTGTCGCCGACCCATTGCACGAGGCATTGGTGCATTGTAGATGGGACACAGCAATTCGCATGTATCCAGTCGCGACCGAGCAACATGTTGTAGGACCCCTTACCATTAATAACGAAAAAGGTAGTAGGAAGGGTCTTACTGCCGATGGTGAGGTCGACGCAGAGCGCTCCACGGGCGGGAAACACGTTGCCTTCGAAGTCCTTGAGCATCATGTCCGTCTGGGTCAGGTCTTCATCACTTTTGCCTAACTTCCGGAACATGGCATATGGCATGATGTTGACTGCGGTGCCTCCATCCACTAGTAGCCTGGTAACGGGTTGTCCGTTAACGTGCCCTTTGAGAAATAATGCCTTGAGATGTTGCCGTTTTTCGTCTTCTGGTTTCTCAAAGGTGGCCGTCATCGGCTCTAATACCAACTGCGCCATCTGCTCTTCTATCCTTGTCGCCTTGTCTCGATCGGCAGGTGCCATGAATTCCATCGGCAATATGAACACCATGTTGACATCAGCTGTCGATTCTTGACTGTCCGCTTCCTTGCTGTTGTTTTTCTTGGGGCGCCAGACCCGAGACTTGACGTTTCTCTTTTCCAGCACCTGCCTCTGCTCTTCTTCTTGTTGCACCCATTGGTGCAGGTGTTGGATTCTCCGCTTCTGAGATTTAGACAATACTTCAGGGCACCATCTGGGGTTCACTGGTCTGGCTGACGATTTGGTGTGCTCCCAATCTGGTTCCCTTCCTAGAGGGTTTTCGTCCGACACCCTGTCATCAGCCATCTCTTCCAGCCGATCGTGTACGCTCGTCCTACCCCCCAGTCGCTCCCGCTGGTTGATCCTGCCTTTCGACCGGTGAAACCGGTCAACTCTGCCCCCCAGCCGATCATGCACTGAAAGGCACCGTCCTTCTCGTTCGCGCCGATTTCTGCTGATCGGCTCTGATTCTGTCTCTGGTGCGTGATCTTTTGAACGGGCGATCGTTGCGGCTTAATCCGTTGCACTCAGGACAGTTATCGGCTGATGGCAATCGAAGGTCGTTTTCCCAGCAATGGATGAAGAACGGACATTGCCAATGATCCTCGTGTCGGCGTATCATCTCCTCGTGGCATCTTGACTGTTCCTGCTGCCGCCGATATTTGCTGAGTAAGAATTGGGAAGTGATGGGTCTATGTGATCGTCCCGATCCTTCGCCCTTGTCTTCAGCCCGCCTTTTCCCTTTGACTTCATCCACCATGACCTGCTTCCTGGAATCTACGGCGCCGCTTCTTCTTGCCGATTCCGACGTCAGCACCTTGGTTTGAAGTGAGTTTCTTCCCGTGTCAACCATGTTGGCCGGGAAAGGATGCTGGTCAATCTTCATCGGCTTCGCCGGCTTTGCCGGGGTTTCAAACTTGAGTCTTCCCTGCTCGATGGCCGACTGTATCTGCTGACGAAAGATCTTGCATTCATTCGTCTCGTGAGACGTGGCGTTGTGCCACTTTCAGTACTTCATCTTTTTGAGCAGATCGGCCGAAGGAATGGTATGGTATGGTGATAGCTTGATTTGCCCTTCCTGAAGTAGTAAGTCGAAAATCTTATCGGCCTTTGTCGTATCAAAGCGGAATGCTTCTGGTTCTTTCTTTCCAAAAGGGCACGATATTGGCTTCTTGCCTTTTACCCATTCTGCTAGGCCGATTTCTTCCTCTCCCTCCGATTCAGACCCTTCCAGATATGCCACCTTTTTCTGGAAATTCCTCCGCTGCTCAAACGGACGGACTTCCTGACCTGCCAATCGGTGAACGATCTGGCTTAGGCTTTCAAATTCTTGTGAGGCATACCTTTCCTTGATTTGTGGCAAGAGGCCTTGGAAAGACATATCGGCCAACTGGGCATCGGTCAGAGCCAGACTATAGCATCTGTTCCTGATTTCTCTGAACCTCCGTATGTATCCAGTTACTGGTTCGTCGCTCCTCTGCCTGAGGCTGGTCAAATCTGAGAGCTTCATCTCATGTACTCCTGCGTAGAAGTACTTATGGAACTGCTTTTCTAGATCGGCCCAAGTAACAATGGAATTAGGTGGTAAAGTGGTGAACCACTGGAAGGCCGATCCAGACAGAGATGATGAAAACAGACGCACCTTCAGAGCATCTTGCGTGGCGGCTTCCCCGCACTGGATGATGAATCTGTTAATATGCTCTACGGTAGATGTGTCGTCCAGCCCCGAAAACTTGGTAAAATCAGGAACCTTGTACCGGTGGGGAAACGACAGCAGGTCATAGGCCGACGGATATGGCGTCTTGTATGTATAAGTCTGCACTTTCGGCTTCAAGCCGAATTGGTCCTGAATTACCTCCGCTATTCTTGCCGTCCAATCCACCTGCTGCTGATGAACAGCCGTTCAAGGTGCCGGCATATGTTGGAGGATTGGCGGTGGTACGGCCGGGTGATGGATCAAAGCATGCGGCGAATTCTGTTGCGTCATGGCCGTCTGAGCAGTTGACAGTTGATGGCGAAGCGAATCCGCCGCCCCGTCGTACATCGTCATCGGCGCCGTGCTTCGGAGTGCCTCCACAGCGCCTGCCCCTTTGCCGATTTCTGGCGGGGCTGGTTGATACTGAGGGACCGTCGGCCGGACGGACGAATGGAACGACGCTTGGATTGGATAGCTCCCATATCCGGTTGATTGATCGGGAAATGCCGTCGTTGCCGATGCCCCCCAGGGTACTGAGTTTGTGGGCAACGATTGCACAGAAGCAATCTGGACAGGCTGAAGCGGTGCTTGCGATGGGAAACATGGTGCACCGTTATACCTTGGAGACACTGGAGGCAACAGAGTGTTGTATCCCTCGCGTTGAGTCAACATCGGCTGAGGAGCCGAGTGGGACGTGCCTGGTGAGCTTCTGGCTGGAGGTGCAATAGGCGGGGCATACACTGGCCCCTGATATCCTTGAGCTGCTCCGCTGACCAGAGAGCTGATGACGGTGTTATACACCGTGTTGGTCATCACCGAGGATTGGTCGATGAAAGCCTGATAGACGGACTGTTGGATCATATCGGACATCCTGCCCGAATCCTCAGTGATGGTGATGTGGCGGGGAACAAGAAGAGGAGCTTTCTTGACTGCCTCCCCGCTTCTGGTACAACTGAACGACCGCAGATACATCCTTTTGTAATCTTCCAGATGTTTAGCTAATTCTTCTTTCTGGTCGTCCTTGAGATCCGCTTCTGTGACCTCAATGATATTGTTCTCGGAAACTTCTGCGTTCATTAACATATTGGGTCTTGAAGTTGGGTCCCACCGGGCGTGCCAAAAGTGTGTTGGCGCTAAAAATCGGCCAGGAATCGGCCGATGATCTTCAGCGTCGGACACACGACCCGGGAGAATCTTCTTAGCTCCTGTTCGGGTTATAGCCTTGGTGCGGTTCGCGTGGCGTGCCAGTCAATCTGACCTGTTGATTGACAAGGAAATAAGAGTATTAAATTCCGGGCGTTCCGATCGGCTGGGGTTCCGATCTGTCCCTAAGAGCGCGTTGGCAAATCGGCCGATTTGCTATGAAGATGACCGGCTATGGATCAGCCGATAATCACATAATAATTGCAAAGAAAACTGCTGGAGCGACTTAAACAATTATTACAGATGCAACACTTGAAATAGATCTAATCGGCTATATGACGATGAACGAGGAAGAGCGATGATAAAGCCGATAGTTCCAATCTCAAGCTGGATAACTGGTGATAATAGTAGAACAACAGGTAAAACCTATAATTCTAGTAAATATCGATAACTGGTGAATAAATCCAAACGAAACCACAGCGATGCGTCCGAGGTTAAAGTTCAGATGTTATTCGATAAGCGGAACCTACCAATTGGCCGGAGATCGAGTTGATGCAGCCCTGCCAATCCGTACGAACTCGTGAAAGAAGAAAAAGTATTGGCGAAGTCGCCGTCTTGAAAGTAAAGTACTATGAAAAAAGTAGATGTGTTTTGTTGATTGATTTGTTGTTCTTTTACAAGGCCCTGACGACTCCTATTTATACCCTAGAACCAGAACTCCTAATCGATTACAACTTGTTACAATTTTATTTTAAACAGAAAAACTACTATATCTATAATATTTTTATAAAGGAAACAGACTCCCGCAGAATCTTCCGCCGCCGTCTCTTAATCCAATCAGGACTTTTTCCATCGCTTCTCGACCGAATCAGCATCGTTCCGTTGACCAATATCAGGCCACTTTTGACCGGGATCCTCTGTTGTGGCTCCAATAGTTTCACCCTCCCTATCTGTTGGCGCAAGTTGCATCGCCAATCGGCCGATTCCCAACTGTAGCCTCAATCGGCCGATTCCGCACCGTAGCCTTTAGATATGCCGCATCGGCCAATCTCTTCTCCTGACGCCGATTCAATACGTGTCGAAATCTGGCGTCAACACAAATGATTCCCCAAGCTCTGCCTAGAACCTCTCATTCCGTTTGGATACTTCGGCATGGATAGCTTGTAAAGGACTATGCCGCTCGGCCTGTCATTGAGCATTCCTCCTCCCACGACTTTTGTACATGCCAAAATGTTCTTGGGAGGCAGCCACCTATGGAACATTGTTGGTCCCACATGTGCGTCCATGGTGCTTTTTCTTTCCAAGTGCCCGAGTCAGCTTGTCATTCTTCCTATCTAGCGTGAAAGCACCTTGAGCAGCAACATCGTGTTCTTCCAAAATCCTACATGCTAGATCCTCGGTAGCAGGGTTATTGAAACTAAGGGAACCATCGAAGGTTGTAGTAAATACCCCTCTCTAGAAGATACCTCGCAGCCCAAGGATCCCACCCGTCTGTTTGGAGTCTGGAATATAACATCACTCTGAACCAGCTGCTCTGCCTGTTGCTCCCACTCGTGTATTTTCCTAAGGTGCCCACGAGCCGGTCTTATGGGGCTTATCATTTTTCTAAGAATTCTGAGAATTTGTGGCGCTATTGGCCTGTACCTCCTTCGACAACTTGTAACTGACAAACTCTTCCCAGAAAACATGTTGGTTTGGAAAATTCTTCCAATCTGGCTCAGTTTCATTCTTCACATGCTTGTTCAAGGTAAATTTAAACTATCTGAATGAGTTTCCCATGAGAAACAGTGCCCGGCGCCTTGCTAGTTCCTCCAAAACCTCATGGAAGATGAACTTATCTTTCAACTTGTCCCACCATATTGTTTGAGAGAGTCCGGTTCTGCCCAGGTCTTATCCTTTGCAGTCCAACACTTGTACTTGATGGGTATGTTTTCCCTCACTACCACCAAAATAGCAAACTTGTATGGCCTCATCACCGAGCTAGGAGCGATGAGCTCACCTAATTCATCGAGCTTGGTAATCAGAGGTCAACCCTTAGACATCTTATTCGGACCTCGCTTGGACCTACGGGTAGCTAACACTATGGTCTCTTCCTCAATCTGAGCTGGCACCTGCACCATAGACTTTACAATTATTTGCTGCAATTGACCCAATTAGAAAGCTCATAGATATGTAAAAAATTAATTACCTTGTCAGTTTGGTCGAGGTTTAGGTACACAGAAGGACTTCCATCCCCTTCTCCACCCTCACCACTAGCATGGGCCCCTCCATCATTCTCCGCATCATTTTCATCGTGTTTCCCATGACGAGACTTAAATCGTGAAAATCGCCCCATTATACTTGTATATGAGTAAGAATAGGATGCTAATCGTTCATAATAACATTATCATTGCCTAAGTTATACCTATATATGAGTAAGAATAGGATGCATTATTCTTACTGCATAAGTTATCACTTAATTGGATAATAGGTACAAATCACAATTTTTGACTGAGTGCATAGTTTTTTTACTCTTGAAAACAGTGAATAGGAGTGGAAGTCCTTAATGGATATATAAGCCATCGATCTGAAATAGAATCTTTTATGATATGGAAGAGAGATGGAGAGAGATGCATGTGAGATAACGAGCCTTACAAGCTTAAATTCTAGTAACGATAATGCTAGCGTCAGGGTGTCCGATGGCATAAACAAAAATCGGACTCCCCAACCCAATGCACTGATGTTGTGGGGGGAATTTTTTCACATAATTTTGTTAGGATAGGTATAAACTAATTTTTTAGTGGGAAAGGCATCCGACCTCGATGATGGATGTTACGGTGGACTTATTGCATGAATTTTTGTTGCGATTGGCATACAATGATTGCAGCATGAGTTTAAGTTGATTACTAATGTTGCAGTGGGAGTTTCAGTTGATTATTGATGTTGCAATAGTTGTTTTAAGATTGTTCGATGGGTCGATCTGCGATGTTGCAGTGCCACTTCAGTATGTTTGAAATGTGAGGTGATGTTGCAACAGCTATTTTAGGATGTGTCAGACCTAGGGCCACGGGACTGTGCACATGGTATAGACTTTCTAGAATAAGGCATGGGGCATGTCCCATACCTTATACCTGTTGTAAGCTACTCGGCCATGAGTAGGACTAGTCAGAATAGAAGGAAACTACCTGAGTAGTACTCGGGTAGGTCTCCTAAGCTCGTATTTGGCTAGAATCTCTATAAACCTGTCCCCGCAAACTATATAAGGGCAGGCAGGGACCCCCTCCAAACCAATCCACATCTAAGTCAATACAAACCACCACACATGACGTAGGGTATTACGCTCCTTATGGCCCGAACCTGTCTAAACCTTTGTGTTGCTTGCACCTTCGAGTTCTAGATCTCGGCGACACCCCACCTAAAACCTACCACCTGGGGGTATCCCTCGGGTGGCCTTGGCGGTAAAACACTGACAGCTAGCGCGCCAGGTAGGGGACATCATCGATGATCACCAGGCGAGTTCGATGGCATCGTTCAACTTCACCAACGCTGTGCTCGACGAGGGCACGACGTTCACCTTCGGCTCCTGGGTCTGCATCGCCAATGGCTCAGGTGGTTTTAACAGTCACCTCCCCAACACCAGGAAGTCGGAGGTATCTGCACCAACATCCTCTCGCGACATCGACAACCTCGTCGAGGATCTCTCTGAATTTCGACTTTCCGATCTAATCGAGAACTATGCAAGCCATCTCAAGGCAATCCCTCGTCCCCTAATCGCATGAGTAGATCGGGTGGACTGCAACATCGCTGGGTGCATCAAGCTCGTAGAAGCTGCTCTTGAACGCCCTGGTGACATGGGCTCCTTGACCTAGGATCGCTCCGAGACTCCTCAACGCCCTCTCACCGGCGCAGGTGACATCTTCTCCAGAATTGATCGAGTTGACGGATCCATCACTGATTGCATCAGGCCTGCGGAAGCCACCCTCCGTCCAAAGGAGCTAGAAATGACCGCAGCAGCATTAAACCTCCAATTCGAGAACTTCATCGACCAACTCGGCGAAGTGCCATCCCCTGACCCAGTTAGGGAAATCAAACATGACTCCAAGTCCCTCTCCGCATTGGAGGAGGACTTGGACCGTCTACTACAGCTCGGAGAAGGAGAAGCCACCGCGTGTCGGGGGGGGGGGGGGGGGGAGGGGGGCATTTCGACAACTTCTCGGATTCTGATGACGACGCCACACCTTTATTAGGCGGTCACCAAGGTTCGATGAAGACATCAACTCTAAAGAGCCCTGGGAGCTCCACCATTCAAGAGCAGCAAGAAGAAGGACCGCAAAGAAAGGCGACGAGACTACTCGAGGGATGATCTACGCAAAAATTAATACCTGATTTAAGGAGGTTTTCTAAGGGTCTTTAGGCGTTTGTTTGTACAACAATTGTTTTGGGATTACATCTCGAAACAACGGGTTCTTTAAATTTGATCCTAAAAGGGCCCCTTTTACCACTCAATCAGGGAATTAACTTGTGTCAAAATTCTTTCTTTCTATTGGGCATTCCTTGACTCCTTTTTCCACGCAACTCCTGCCGGTGTTTAATCTCCAAGCCCACCGAGGGATACCCCCGAGGTGGTAGATTGTAGGTGGGGTGTCGCCGAGATCAGAAACTCGAAGGTGCAAGGAATACAAGATTTAGACAGGTTCGGGCCACCGAGAGCGTAATACCCTACGTCCTGTGTGGTGGTTTGTATTGTCTTGGGTGTTGATATGTTTCGAGGGGGTCCATGCCCTCCCTTATATAGTTTGGAGGGGACAGGGTTACGTGGAAATCCTATCCAGATACGAGCTTAGGAGTCTTACCTGAGCACTAATTGGGTAGTTGCTTCTGTTCCGACTAGTCATACTAGGTAAGAGTAGTTACAACTGATGTAGGGCGTGGGCCATGTCCCATCCCTTATTCTAGAATATGTACACCATGTGCGCATTCCCGTGGCCCTGGGTCTGACAAGCTCCCGAGCTCTTCGTGGTCGAGTACTGCAGGTTTCCAAGTACTTCTGAAGGCGTCTTCGAGTTTCTCTGAACTTCATCTTGCAAGTGTCTTTCGAGTACTTCCTTGGCTGCATCGAGGCTGTGAGGTGCTCATGCTCCGAGTAGTTTTCAAGTCTTCTTTTATATGTGGTGCAATTAAACTTGCGCTCCATATGGAGTAGCCCCCGACCCTTAGGTTGAATCGAAGAATCAGGATGAGGGTCAAATTTGTCATGAATCTTCTGTCCTTATCCTCCAAAAAATTTGAAAAATAATCCATCGATGACACATGTCCCGCAGCCCCTGAGCCTTGAATCCAAATCCGAAGGTTTGGAAAAAAGGATCCAAAGAGTCGTGGCATGGGTTGTGTAAAAAAGTAAGAGTTTGAATTGATGGTTAAAATGGGTAAATTGGTTTGGAAATTCAAAAAACTCTTTTTTCAGAATGAGATCCCTGAAAAATTGGTTAAACAAATAAATTTCCCAAAGTAACCCGAGATTACCATTCAAAACAAATCTTGTCCCATAAAAAACTCTTCGCATTCCACATAGTAAACTTGGGCCTGCCGCGGGTTATTTAACTCCGTGGTGACCTAGGATTTTACTCACCCTTTCACTTGTGCTTTTTACTGCTCGAGCCTTTCATCTTCCTCTGTCTCGCAGCCGCCACCACTTCTAGAGTTAGATCTAGGTCATTTGCGTTGCAAGAAATAGTCGCCCAGTTAATCCTCCTCCCCAAAAAGCCCTGCCCACCGCCTCTCTCATCGTAGCCCCCGAGCGTATGCGAGTGAAGCATCTCGTGACCACAAGGATGGCCGGCAACAAGCGAGGTGCCTCCAAGGGGAAGGAAAAGGAGTGTAAGGCCGCCACCACCGCCGGAGACGGGTGGAAACCAAGTAAGTGCTCCGAAGCTGATCTCCAGGCCCTCGTTGATGAGGGTCTTCTCAAGAGCAAAGAAGTCATCCAGTGGCGCCCTGCCACTGGGGACAAAAGGTCATTTGAAGGAGTTGATGAGATTGTTCTGTTTCAATACTTCGTCGAGTGGGGATTAGCCCTCCCGACTTTTGACTTTTTCCATGGTCTCCTCTTTTACTACAGAATCTAGTTGCATCATCTTAATCCCAACTCCATTCTTCACATTTCCATCTTTGCTCAGTTTTGTAAAGTATTCTTAGGAATAGAGCCGCACTTCGATCTCTTCATCTATCTTTTCCACCTAAAGTCCCAACCCAACGATAAGGTCCCGTACGAGGTCGGCGATGATGGGCTGCAGCTGAGGCAAGGGATAGAGAAAAAATACATCTCGTACAAATTCCCGAGTAGTTTGTTAGGTTGGAGAGAGAAGTGGTTCTACATCGGAAACCACACGCCTTCCTTGCCAAAGTGGACCGCGGGAGCACTGAAGATCACGCGCAAGTGGTCCAAACCCTACAGGGATGAAAGACAGATCCCAGAATTGCTTGGTATGATAAAAAATAGAGGGATGCAGGTGTTACTGGCATAGTGGTGATGTTCATGTGGATCGGTAGGCGGATCCAGCCACTGCAGAAGCGGGCAAGGTTTGGCTTCGACTATCTTGGAGTCTTAGACCCTTCTCAGTTTTCCGCAAAGCCGATTCAGCAATCAGATGCCGTAGTCCGAGTGAGCCGGGTACTCATGTGAGAGGGAGCCCGCAACCACAGCAGCATGACCCTGTCGATCAAGGTGCTGCGAGTAGTTCAATAGTTGTAGCTCCGACACAACCGTCAATTTTTGAGAGCGGCATCCCGTTGGAGGTCATCGATGACCCAACGGTCGTAAATGAACGGATGAAAGAGTTCAATGATTCATTCCGGGATTTGTTCCGGTTCTCCATGGTTAGTGCCCTGATCTGTCCATATGTGCTGTTGTCGAGTAGTATTGCTTCTAAAACTTCTTCTTAATGTCACACAGACCATGGCCAACCGATCCCGCATCAAGTCGGACAAATTGCGAGCCGTGGAGATCAAATTCCAACAGTTGCAGACCAGGGAGCAAGAGATCGAAGCACAAGCAGCAGAAAATGCTAAGGTGCGGTGAAAACTGGATACCTTGAAGCTCGAGCTCACCCGGGAGGTCTGTTTGCCGCGGAAAGAGATTGAAAATCTGAATGTCAGAAATAGACTATAGGCCAAGTCATACCGAGGTAATACTTTGTCGACTGATTTATCCTTGCTTGTCACAAGTGGAGAGTTGTATCTGAACTTAGGTGCTTCTCCGTCTCCTTTTGCTTGCAGAGCTTAATAATATCATAAGAAATAAGGATGATGAGATCACTTTCTTGAAGTTGATTCGAGCCCTCCAAGATGCAGATGTACAACTCGTGGAGCATATGACACGGATCAAGGAGTTGACCGCTGCAAAAGAGCAAAACAAGAAGAAACTTGAAGAGCTCAAGGGTGCTGCCCAGGTTGTGGTCGACATGGTGGATCCACCAGAAGAAGGGGTGGTAAGCAACAAGACGCTATTGGAGCAACTTCACGAGACCGCCCCAAAAATTTTCCAGTTATGTATCAGAGACCACCAGGACCTACGTGGACCACATCCTAGGACTTTTTAAGTCCTATTGGCCCAAGGCCAACCTGGAGCCGCTAGCAACTGGGATGTGAAGCGGTAGCCCAGAAGGTAGTTGATAGCTTAGAACAGGAGTAGGTTCAGATGTGAAAACATTGAAAACTCTGTCATAGCTATGTACAACTGTAAATATATGTACTAGATGCTTGCCTATTGATGTGTTCGCTGAGCTGACTCATAGAGTAGGACCAAAAAATTGTAGAACTTCGAAATAGTAGAGACGCACATAGAGCGCTACCTGGAAGGCAGTGCCTCTGGAGGTAGTCAATGGTTGTGCATTCAAAAGTTAAACCCAAACAGGGATGTAGATAAACTAGGGTGAAATTGCATTGTGCAATGTCCTAGATTGTTTTGTAGGCGTAGAAGCCTCTCCAACTGTATCGTAGTAACTAGAGCTATTAATTCTGGTGAACTATGTAGGGTAGTACTCGAAGTAGTCGGTAGTGTTCGCAAGTACTTAGTGCCTGGTGACGCGTAGGGCCGTTGCGAAGTAGTCGTGTCAAAAAGTACTCGTGGCGTAGCCCCCAAGTATAATTAAAGATATATCGTAGTTAGCGTATTCTTTCAATGTTAGTACTCGTGGCTGCAGCCCCCGAATTCTTTCAATGTTGCTAAAGAAAAAGTAGTCGTTTTGAGAGTGAATCAATTATTTATTGATGACAAGATGTTGCGCTGCAGCTGACAACTTTGGATACAAGTTATCTAAGGGTAGAAACGGCGTACGTGCTCGATATTCCAGGAGTTTGGGACTTCCTGGCCATTAGGATATTGTAAGCAATATGACCCTAGTCTTGTAACCTTGAGCATGATGAAGAGCCCCTCCCATCGCGAGTTGAGCTTGTGCAGCCCAGTTTCATCTTGGATGCAGCAAAGGTCCAAATCTCCAACATTGAAGGATCTTTCTTGAACGTTCCGGTCGTGGTAACAATGAACGCCTTGTAAGTAGCAGACCGACTAGAGTAGGACATTGCATCTGACTTCTTCAGCTGAGTCAAGTTTGAGATGTCTTGCATCATCGGCCTTGCCTTCTTCGTACATCTCCAGTCGTGGAGATTGCCACATGACATCAGCCGGTAGTATGGCTTCGAACCCATAGACGAGGTAGAAAGGTGACTGTCCTGTGGCTTTGCTTGGTTGTGTGCGAAGCCCCCAGACTACTCATGAGATCTCATGGATCTACTTGCTGCCCGTTTTGCTATACTCTTCGTAGAGTCTTTTCTTCAGTCCATCGAGGATCATGCCGTTGGCGCGCTCAACCTGGCCGTTGGCCCGCGGGTGAGCCACTGAGACATACTTGACCTCAATGGCGCTGCGCTCGCAGAATTCCTAGAATTCGTGCGAGTGAAAGTTGGATCCCAGATCCATAATGATAGTGTTGGGGAAGCTCAATCGGTGCAGGATGTCGCAGATGAAGCTGACCACTCGATCTGCAGAGAGCTTTGTAATTGGTTTGTACTCGATCCACTTCGTAAACTTGTCGATGGCCACCAACACGTGAGTAAAACCTTCTGGCGCAGTTGTCAAGGGCCCTATCATATCCAGGCCCCAGCATGCAAACAACCATGAAGGTGGTATGGTGATTAGATTGTGAGCCAGGACATGGGGATGCCTGCTGAAAAACTGGCATTGGTACACCGGTGGACAAGTTCTTCAGGCTCTGCCAAAGCCGTCGGCCAGTAGAACCCGAATCTGAAAGCCTTCCCGACCAGCGTGCGAGAAGCAGCATCGTTCCCACACGTGCCTTCGTGGATCTCCTGGAGTATTTCTTTGCCTTCCTCAGCATGGACACACTTCATGAGTATGTCTGATGCTGATCAACGCTTGTATAGGTTGTCTCCAACTATGACGTACCCTTTGCTCTGCCTTAAGATGCGTGCAGCCTCGGCGCTCTTCTTGTCGACGCTGGGGGGTAGTTTATGCTCCTTGATGAAGTCGATAAAAGTCACCCGCCAGTCAACCTCGATCATCATGACCTCTCGTTCAGGTTCTGTTGGACCCTGAACGATGGTGCTTTGATCTGGTATCTTTTTGGATGGGTGATGCAGCTCATGGACAAAAACTTCTGGTGGGACATTTGCTCGATCGGAGCCCAGCTTTGAGAGCACATTCGCCCCCACGTTGTTGTCGCGAATCACATGATGAATTTCCAGGCCCGAGAACTTGTTCTTGAGCTTGCGTATCTCTACGACGTACGCGTCCATGGTATCCTTGTTGATATCTCACTCCTTGTTGACTTGTTGGACCACCAGCAAGGAGTCGCCGAAGACAAGTAGTCGCTTGATGATCAAAGAGACTGCCAGGCATAGCCTGTGCAGTAGTGCCTCGTACTCGGCTTCGTTGTTTGAGACCTCATATAGTATCTAAAATACATATTTGAGTTGTTCTCCTGTTGGATTGACGAAGAGCACTCCGGCGCCACCGCCTCCGAGCTTTAGTGAATCGTCGAAGTACATCACCCAATGCTTTGGCAGGTTGGCTGGAGCTTCCACTTGGTTTTCTCGCTATTCTGCCATGAAATTGACTAGTGCTTGCGACTTGACGGCGGTGCGAGGCTTGAAGTCGAGAGTAAGAGCCCCCAGTTCCACTGCCCACTTGGAGATACATCTAGTCGCATCCCGATTGTGGAGTATATCCGCTAATGAGAAATTAGTGACAACTGAGATCTTGTATTCATCGAAGTAGCGGTGAAGCTTCCTGGAGGTGATGAGAATAGCATAGAGTAGTTTCTGAATTGACGGGTAACGAACCTTGGATTTAGAACGGACTTCGCTGACGAAGTAGACTGGCTGCTGCACACCAAAGGCATGGCCTTCCTCCTGGTGTTCCACCACTATTGCCGTGCTGATGACGTGAGTAGTCACGGCGATGTAGAGTAGTAGGTTCTCACCTGGTTGTGAAGCTGTGAGGATGGGGGGCGACTGCAGATGATGCTTGAGGTCTTCCAGCGCCTACTCCGCCTCCTCGGTCCAATGGAACTTGTCCTGTTGCTTTAGCAACTTGAAGAAAGGTAATCCCCGTTCTCCAAGTTGCGAGATGAGTTTGTTCAGGGCCGCCATACAGCCTTTGAGCTTCTGGACATCCTTGATCGTCTGTGGAGCCCCCATGTCTGTAATGGCAGTGATCTTCTCCGGGTTTGCTTCAATTCCTCGGTGACTGATGATGAAACCGAGTAGTTTCCCTTGCGGTACGCCGAAGACGCACTTAGTCGGGTTGAGCTTCCACCAGAACTTGTGCAGGCTGCAGAAGGATTCTTCGAGGTTGGAGATGAACTTGTCGTGGGTTCCGGTCTTGATGACCACATCATCCCCGTAGTCTTCCACATTGTGATGTAGTTGGTCAACGAGGCATAACTGGATAGCCCGCTGATAGGTGGCTCCTGCGTTCTTTAGCCCAAAGGACATATTTGTGTAGGCGTATGCACCGAACGGGGTGATGAACGCCGTCTTGATATGATCTTCTTCCTAGAGGGCAATCTGATGGTAGCCGGAGTAGCAATCGAGGAAAGAGAGCAAGACGCAGCCAGCCGTGGAGTCAAAGACTTGGTCAATGCGTGGGAACGCGAAGGGGTCCTTCGGGCAGTGTCTATTGAGATCAGTGTAATCCACACACATCCTCCATTCATTATTATTCTTTTCCAAAACTAGTATAGGGTTAGCTAGCCACTCTGGGTGGTAGACTTCTTTAATAAAACGAGCTGCGAGTAGTTTTGCTAACTCCTTCTTGATGGCCACCCTCTTGTCTGGAGCGAAGCGTCGTAGTCGTTGCTTCTTCGGAGTGGCTTTGGGTCGACTTTTAGGTAGTGCTCAAACAGCTCCTTGGGCACACCCGACATATCTGCTGGTTTCCACGCGAATATGTCGTGGTTGGCCCTAAGAAAACTGATGAGCACGCTTTCCTATTTGGCACTCAAGCCGCCTCTGATCAAAGCTGTCTTGGATGGGTTGCCTTCTCGCAGTTGGATGGTCTTGATGCCGACGACGCTGGGGTTGGGTTTTACCCTGGACTGGCTAGGTCTCTGATTGGAGACCTCCATCTTTGTGTCGGCGAGCTTCTGTGTGGCCGTGAAGACTTCTGCCGAAGGTTCTTGCACACGTTATGTCGCGGTGTACTCGATCGCATCTTGGTCGCAGTCATACGACTTTTTCAAATCACCATGGAGTGTGAGTACCCCTGTCTTTCCTGACATCTTGAGTAGCAAGTAAACATAGTGAGGTACGGCCATGCACTTGGCCAGAGCCAGTCTGCTAAGGATGGCGTGGTATGACGATTCGAAGTCGGCCACCTCAAACTTGACGTACTCCGTGCGGTACATGCCTTTGGTCTCAAAGGTAACTGGCAGGACCACTGAATCGAGTGGTGTAGCCGCATTTGCTGGGACGATACCGTAGAACGGAGCCTTGTTGGGGGTGAGCATCTTGGTGATGTCCAGCCCCATCTTCTTCAGTGTACTGGCAAAGAGCAGGTTGAGGCCGCTCCCGCCATCGATGAGTAGTCAGGTCAACTGTGAGCCTAACACGACAGGATCTAGGACGAGCAGGAATTTTCCCGTCACGGAGAAGCTGGTCCACTAATCCTCCCTAGAGAAGGAGATTGGGACCTTGCTGTATCTCAGAGGTTTCTGTATGGCCGGCTCGACAGAAAGGATCTCGTGTAGAGTCAACTTCCGCGCACGCTTCGAGGGGAAGCCGCCGTCTCCACCGAAGATGACGTTGACAACGTTCTTTGGCTCTTGGAAATCTTTGGCCCCCGACTTGTCACCCTTGTCATCATCCTCTTGATCCTTCCGCTTGCAGTGACTTGCGGAGGCTTACGCACTCAAAGAGAGAATGCTTGGACTTCAGGTGCATCGGGCATTGCTTGTGCAGGACTTTTTCAAACTGAATTTGATTGTTCCCTGACTTCTTGCCCCGCCGATTGCGCTCAGCAGCCGCGACTTCGTGGTCTGGCTTGCGTTTTTGGGGGTTTCCCGAGTTGTTCCGCTGGCCCTTGTAGGAGTGGTTGTTGTTGTTGCCCTGCTTGTTGTTGTTGCGCTTGGGGAAGCGCTCGTTCTCCTCATCCTCCTGGTCGGCCCACCATGCCATCATGTCGCGGAGCTCCACGACAGTAGACGGGGGATTGCGTCCTAAGTCGTGGTAAGTGTGCTTCGAGAAAAAAAACCATTCTGGAAGCAGCGGATGACGTCCTTGTCAGTGATGTTGGCGATGGTGGATCGCATCTCGAAGAAGCGCCGAGTGTAGGACCTCAGGGTCTTGTTCATCTCCTGCTTAACCTGGGACAAGTCATGACGAGTACCTCCTCGGATCATGGATCCCTGGAAGTTGTCGATGAAGGCCCACTTGAAATCCTCCCAGGAGTCGATGGAGTTCGGCTTGAGGCTCTCGAGCCAAGTAAGAGGCACGGATTCCAATGCAACTGGGAAGTAGAGCGCCTTGGTAGAGTTGGATCCCCCTGACACCTCGATGGCAACGGAGTAGCAGCGAATCCAATGGCATGGGTCTTGCTTACCGTCTTACTTGGGGATGCCGACTGGTTTGAAGTCCTTGGGGTAGGAATGATCGGTGATGTTGGTGGTGAACCCGGGGAAGCGGTCACTATTGTCAGCAATGTGGTATCTGTCAGATCGGTCCCTTCTCCTTGCCTCAATGACACGCCTCGTGTCATGACCATCATTGATCTTCTGCCTTAGATTAACCGTAGGAGCATTCTATAGGCTGGTCTCAGGCTGGGCTTCGCCCTAAGGCCTTATGTTGTGCTGGTTGCGGGGTGGTCGCGTAGGTTGTTGCACCTCTTGGTCGATGTTGCCACGCGCGGACTGTTGGCCTTGGCGATTGCTGTGGGCACCCTTATTGTCCTGGTTGCGCTGGCGGTTGTCGCGCCCCCGGGATCTGAGTCCACCACCGGGGGTGCGGCTGACCTATGCAGAGTCACCGTGACGCTCGGATCTCAAGAGGGTGTTCCGTGTCGAAGACAATGGATTTTGTTCATCGAGTTTCACGAGCGCGTGTTAGGTCAGGTATTGCAGCCTTTGCACGTGGGGGTTTGGCGGCAGTTGTTGAACTAGGAGTGCTGCCTCTGCAATGGTGCCGATCAGGGTGCGGTATTCCCGATCTTCGGCCACTGCGAAGGCGTTGTTGAGGTTCCTGCGGTACAGCGGGTTGCATGCGCGGTTTTCCGTGTTCCGCTGGTTCTTGACGCGCTTAGCGTTCTTCAACCGCTGAATCCTCCTATGCTCTTAGTTCTCGTCCTGGGGAGCGTCCGCCGTGCGTTCATCGGCAGATACGACCGCGAGTAGTTTGGCATCATACTCTGGACCTGGCTCGTCATCCTCTGCGTTGCGGAGGGAAACCATGTAGACTTGGTGATCCGGCAATGTCTCAGCCGTATGGCTGTACTCGACTTTCTCTATGTTGCCCTCTTACTCTTCAGTGATGCAAGAAAGGGGCTTGCCTTCCTGGAAAGGCAGTTCCTGCGTGAAGGCCGCAAGGAAGGAGTCATATTCAAGTAGCTTAGAGGGTTCCATGCCCTTCCAGTACACGAACCGGCATTGCGGCATAGTAGTTATGGTCAGACCCATGTGACTACCCAAAAAGGATTCGCGATCATCATTTGAATCCAAGTAGTTGTCGAAGATAGGGGCCACCCGGTAAGCGGTGGCTCCCTCATATCCGATCTTGAGCAGATGATCTAAGTCCTCCTCCAGGTTGGAGAGGGACTCGAACCGCATAGCCTCCCGGTAGACCAAGGTGGCATTGCGTAACCTGAATGGGAATCGGGTACGGCCCTCCTCAGATCGGGTTGAGTTTGATCCGGGAAGTCCTGGTGCTGCACGAGTTGAAGTCACGTCGAGAACGGACATCTTCTCGATCTCCCCTGCGAGATCGGGGAGTAGCATCTCATCGAGGTTGTCGTTGAACTCATCAAGATCGCTGCATCGGGTTGTTGCAGTGGCCTCAGGTTTGCTGGTCTCGGCTAGGTGGCTGTTGAAACCACCTGAGCCATTGGTGACGCAGATCCAGGAGCCGAAGATGAAAGTTGTGCCCTCATCGAGCATGACGCTAGTGAAGTCAAAAGTTGGCATCGAGTTCTCCGGTGGATGCTCGATGAATACCCCTACCTAGCGCGCCAGCTATCGGTGTTTAACCTCCAAGCCCACCGAAGGATACCCCAGAGGTGGTAGATTGTAGGTGAGATGTTGCCGAGATCAGGAACTTGAAGAGGCAAGGAACACAAGATTTAGACAGGTTCGGGCCGCCGAGAGCGTAATACCCTACATCCTATGTAATGCTTTGTATTGCCTTGGGTGTTGATATGTTTCGAGGGGGTCCCTGCTCGCCCTTATATAGTCTGGGGGACAGGGTTACATGGAAATCCTAGCTAGATACGAGCTTAGGAGTCCTACCCGAGTACTACTCAGGTAATTTCCTTCTGTTCTGACTAGTTCTACTATGGTACGAGTAGTTACAACTGATGTAAGGCATGGGCCATGTAACATCCCTTATCCTAGAATATGTACATCATGTGCGCAGTCCCGTGGCCCCGGGTCTAACAACTCCGTCTGATATGCCCAATGAACTAGCTCAATTTCTCTTCTTTTCTAGCCGGTTCTCTTGCCACCTATTCCTCATGTCACGAGTCTCCTCAACAATGCTCGGTGGCTAAGGATAGGGCCGACAGAGAGGGGCACAAGAAAAGGAAGATACGGACGAACTTCTCCAATGTAAGATCAGGAAACCATATCGCAGCCGAACCGCAAGACTACTAAAAATAGTCGCACGATTTGGCAAATGATTATGGAGTTCACCAATTAACCAAACGAGGCATCCATGTCATCAACTCATAATCCCTGCAACACTCCGAGTACTAGTTATCAACTAGAACTATGCGCAGCCTATGTTACTAAAGGGGTACTTTACACCCATAGCTGCCAGTAACACTCCGAGTACCGGTTACCGACTAGTACCACGGGCAGAAGTTGTTGAAGGGGTACTTACACCCATAGTTCCAATAACACTCCGAGTACTGGTTCTCGACTAATACTGCGTGTTGCCTACATTATTGAAGGGGTACTCACACCCATATTCCTGATAAGGGTACCGAATGCTAGTCTAACCATAAACGTGTTCTATCCGTATGACTATATTCTATAAAGCCAAGTCGGCTGAGTCGCAAAGCCATTTGCGCATTTTCTGACTAAATCGAGTGCTAGCCTACATGATTCAGCAGAATCAGTTGCGCCAAGTACTACGAGAACGTCGAAGAGGTCCTCACACCTACTCAACTTAAACAATCCAAAGTTTTGCATGATGCGAGTAAATCTTGATTCATTTAATTCCCTGCGCGGGACCATCCACTGAATGCCAACCTATCTACTACACTCAGAATCGTTGCATTTAGAGTAGCTCGACCTACGCGTCTTGAAATTTTTTCCTAAGTCCTAGGATCGTCAAGTATCCTGAGCACTCTGAACAAAACCACAGGCTGAAAATATCGCACATGATATATTTACATATACTTAGACAGATTGTTCATGACATGTTCCAATCCTACTCTAGGTTCCCTGCTATTTTTTGAGCCACAGGATCGACTTATTCAAGGTACTCTGCGAACTTCTCATCAGAGCAGTCCGCAACTATACCATCAGCCAATGGACTCAAGTTTACTTTGGGCCAAAAAGATTTGACGAGCCTGAGGACATGCGCTACATATGTCTTGGTGGTCTCTGAAAGATTGCTGGATATCTTCTGCAGTGCCTCGTGAAGGCGTTCTAGCAAACTCCTGTTATCAATCGCTCCTCTTCCGGAGGATCCGCCATATCAACGACTACTCTCGCGGCACCTTCAACTTTTTGAGTTGTTTTTGCTTCAAGTTTTTCTCCTCGGCCATTGACTTGACCTGCTGCAGGCACTCCCTGAGTTTTTTGTTAGTATCTTCAAGCTTCTTTGTCAGGGTTTTTACTTCACCTGAACAACGATACAACAAATTCTTCATGTCAGCCAGCAGCTTCTTCTACACTTTATTGAGCTCTGCAGGCAAAAATGGCAAGAAGAAGTATTCGTACAAATTCATATAGTACTTGAGAGAGTATTACCTTGGTGTGCCTCGGCCAGGGATCTGTTCTTTCCCTCCAGGTTTTCAATCTTCTTTTTGAGGAGCCAGACTTCTCTTGCGCGCTCTAGCTTGATTTCAAGCTGGTTCCACAGCTCGACATTCTTCATGATCTGCTCCCTAATTTGGCGTTCCTTGGCTTGCAATTGATGAAGGCCATCCTCAACAGCTCTTAGTTATCAGATTTTTCCCTGGATCGATTGGCCATTGTCTGTGCAACAAAAAAAATGGCTAGTCAAGAAAGCAAGATACTCGCCAAAACATGTTACAACAAAGATCAGCGAGCATACCATCGAGAATTCTACCCAAACAAGGAAGTGCATCAAGAAATCCGCAGTCAGCATTGGATCGTCAACAAGCTCAGCCGGGATAGCATATCGGGACTTGGGAGGTGTGACCAGAATTCTACCGAAGTACCCGTAGCGCCAGTTTCTTTAGCACTTGGCCTTTGCTGCGGAGTACCTGCCACCTCACGCACGGTAATTAGTCTCGCTTCTGGCAGAAAGGTACTCAGGGGCGGGGGCGATATAATCGGCTCACCTGATGAGATCTCGGGGGCTTGTTCAACTACCCTAGGACCTTCCGCGGCATCACGCTCTGCACCCGCAATGTTTTTCTCGACTTCAATAGCATCAGGTGCAAGAGACTTCGTAGGCGGTGGTGGAGGATCAACACGAGTAGGAGCAACTACCGCAATTAATGCTGCAGCATCAGACTCTTGCTTGGGGGCTAGCCCAGTCGCATCACTACTAGATTGTTTCAAAACCAGAGCAGAGGATTTCCTTAACACAAACAAGTGGTCAGATTGATACATACCATTATGAACCTACAAACTACGTGAGGAAAGTACACGAGTACTTACGATGAGGATTTCTTGAAGCCAATTTTCTTTATCCTAAGTGCTTTAGGCACTGGAGTAGCACCCAAAGCACTCGACGGCGCTGACTTTCCAATCAAGGGCAACGCTTGCGTCGGTGTGGCAGTCAGTGGAGTTGTTTGCAATATAGGGTCAGCCGAGGGCTTCACTTGTCCTGCCGTGGCCCTGGCAGACTCTGATAACGGGTCCACTGTAATAGAGGGCACGTCTTGCCCCTTCATAGCATCATCCCCGACTACTTCCCCGACCCTTCGCTTTGACTCCTTGGGGTTCGGGAAACTAGCATTAAAGATTTAAGAAAAGGGGAGAAATCAATCAAAATCTGCAAATAAAAGCAGTCATGATTCTCTCAAGCAGATTGTTGACTTGACTCATATCTCGGGGGCTCACTGTCCACTCGCTAGTAATCTTGGGACTCTCAGCAGTCCACTTTGGAATTGCGGGTTTGTGGTTCCCGGCGTAAAACTAGCGTTCTCTCCATCTAAACAGACTAGTTTGGAATTTGTATGGCATATATTTTCTCTCCATACCTTGCCTTAGCTGAAGGCCTGCTCCGCCCACCTCGGCAATGTTCTTTTCACTGGGTTGTGGTTTGAGATGGAAGAGATAACAGGAGAGGTCGAAGTGGGGTTCTATTCCTAAGAAGGCCTCACAGAAATGGACGAAGATAACAATGTGTAGAATAGATTTGGGGTTGAGGTGATGGAGTTGAATTCCATAATGAAAAAGCAAGCCGCGCAGGAAATCACAAGTCGGAATGGCTAGCCCACGCTCGACAAAATGCTAGAATATAACAATTTCTTCGACTCCCTCATATGGCCTCACATCGCCAGTAGCAGGACGCCACTGGACAATTTCCTTGCTCTGAAGATGACACTCATCTACTAAAGATTGGAGATCGGCTTCCGTGCACTTACTTTTCTTCCATGACTCGCAAGATGATGAAGCAAACTCGGATTCTTTTCCCTTCCCCTTTGTGGTGCCTTTCTTGCTGGCCATCCTCAATATCACGATTCTTTTCACTCGCATACGCTCGGGGGCTGAGGAGAGATTGGCATAAGAGCACTCTGAAGAGGGAGGAACCTCTAGCGACTACTTTTTGTAAGGATGAGAAAGCAAAAAGGAGCTAGAGATGGTGTAGATCTAACTCTGGAAGTGGCGGCGACTATGAAATAGAGGAAGACGAAAGGCTCAAGGCATTAAAGGGGTGAGTAAACCCTAGGTTCATCACGTGGTTAAATAACCAGCAGCTGCTACTGTGGAAGGCCAACGGTCACTAAGAGGAAGCCGAAGAGATTTTTTCGGGATAAGATTGGATTTGAGTGGTAATTTAGGGCTCTTTTCGAGAAGTTATTTGTTTAACCATTTTTCAGGGATGTCATTTCAAAAAAAGAGGTTTTTGAATTTCTTAAGCAATTTGCCCACTTTAACCATCAACTCCATATGGAGTTTGAGTTTCATCGCACCCCATATAAAAGAAGACTACTCAGGGCATAAGCACCTCAAAGCCTCGAGGCAACCAAGGAAGTACTCAGAAGACACCTTCAAGACAAAGTTCAGGAGAAGTCAAAGACACCTTCAGAAGTACTCGGAAGCCTGCAGTTCTCGGCTATGAAGAGCTCAGAGGCTTGTCAGACCCGGGGCCACGGGACTGTGCACATGGCATAGACTTTCTAGAATAAGGCATGGGGCATGTCCCATACCTTAGTGGGTTTTGGTTGATTAATGACATACGCTTGTGGAACTAATGTTGTCTATGAGCATGATGAGCAGGTATTATAGGTGATAGATGAATTAATATAGGGAGATGACTACCAAAAAGGAATTGAAAGTAGCAAAGCGAAGAATCATGAGGATTTAATTTATTTATGTTTTGAAATTGGGTATAGGAATGCCGTACTATCAAGAGGGACATGAAATGTACTCGCTTTGCATAGAATTAGGTGCTCAAGATGATCTAACAAACCCATGAGAGAAACCTTTTCACTCACACATCACTTGGGATATCTTAGGAGTGCTAACAGCAGAATTTTCGGAATGTTCGGAAATTTTTCGGAGTCTTCGGACATTTTGCTTTTTATGGAATGTTTACATGTCTCCGGGCATGTGCGGAGTCTCCGGAGGTTTCCGAAGTCTCCAAAGAAATCTTGAGAGTCTCCGGAACTTAACCCTGTAACAGCTATTTTTGGGGGAAGGGGTATAAATATCCCTCATCCCCTTCATTTACCCCTCTCCGACCTAACTCGCCTGCACTCACCCACTGAGCATTCAAGAGGCCCTCTTTACTCCCCATTTGATTCCAAGTGAGATTTGGTGAGGGGATTGAAGGCAAATTGAGGTGAGAGCAAGTGAAAGTGCTAGTGAGCTGATTTTCCATGTCTTGAGCACTTCATTCTTCGTCAAGTCGTTGGATTTCGTGTTTGTCACTCTTGGAGCTTCAAGATCTTAGCCAGCTAGGCGTTGCCCATCGAGCACCCAAGCTTGTGGTGTGCCCCGGGAAGTTTGTACAACCTCCACGTTCTAGTAAGTGACCTTAGCAACCTTGGGGCTGCTATGGGGAGGCTTCATAGCTCAAGAGGTAAGTGTTCTTCTTGGGTGTCTCAACGGAGACGTAGGTTCCCTGTGCGGAACTAAACTTCGGGAAACAAATCCTCTTGTCTTGGAGTTCATAATTTGTGATTTATTGAAGTTCTTGTTCCTCACTAGAATTCTAGGGTTTGCTCTCGATCTACTTATTGGAAATGTTTTGATTGTAGGCAGTGGAGGCAAAAGGGTAGAAACAAGCCTACAAACCTTTGAAATTCCTTCGATCTACTTTTGGTTGAGGTTTGATTGGTCGAGTTTGATTTCAGCTCATTTCTCCGGAGTGTCCGGATATTTCTTCGGAATCTCCGGAAGTTGCAGAGATTCCGGACAAATATTTGGAAACTCCGAAGTTACTGATAAATTTATTTTAAGTGCTGTAAATTTTCAGTTTTGACTATTCACCCCCCTCTAGTCGACATCTAGATCGTTTCAATTGGTATCAGAACTTTGGTCTCTAGACTCAATCTTAACCGCTTGGAGAATCGACGTGTCGACCACATAAGAGGGAGATCCAACCACCAAGGTTGACGACGAGCCAAAAGAGCAAAATGTTGACAAAAAGAAGAAGGAGAAGGGAGAAGTAGAATCATCTGATGAGGACTCCGACTATGACACAAATTGGTAAAGGTAACCAAAAATGGAAGTACCAAAACCTTCACTAAAATCCTTTTTAGTTATGGTCGCTTAAATGGATCTTCTCAAAGCGCATCGGTTAACCTAGGGAAGCCCCCTCGCTTTGACGGGACTGGGTGCTCCTCATGGCAACGCTCGATGCGTGTGTATTTAATGGGGTCAATCCAGACCTTTGGATGATTGTGTGTGTAGGTGTCAACATTCCCGAGGAAGATGAACCGATTACTCAAGATGAAGAGTTTGAGATTCAGCGCAACATGCAAGCCGCCTCCATACTCCTTAGCTCTTTGAGTCTGGAAGAATGTGATAAAGTTGATGGAATGGACTCGGCTAAGCAAATATGGGACACACTTCAAGTCAACCGTGAAGGCACAAGGAAAGTGCGTGAAGGAAGGATTCATGCACTTGAAGGAGAGCTCAACCGGTTCATCATCCGTGAGAATGAGACACCACAAGAAATGTTCAACCGATTGAACAAGATTGTGACCAAGATTAGAGCACTTGGTGGTGACAAGTGGAGTGACAAGGATGTGGTTGTCGACATCTTAACCGCATACGTGGCTAGAGATGTCAACTTGCCCACCTTGATAAGGGAGAAAAGAGGCTTCAAGAGATTTACTCCCGCGGATGTCATTGGAAGAATAGAGCAACACCTCACCACTATGAAAGAAGCTAAGATATCACAAGAACTATCAAGAATCCATGAGCAAATGAAAAAGAACAATGGTGTGGCTCTCAAATCAAGCTTGGAAAAAGGGAAAAGCATTGTGGAGAGCACATCATCAAAGAAGAAAGAAAGTGATGTTGAAAGTGATGAAGACATGGCTCTATTCATCAAGAGATTCAAGAAGGTCATGAAGAGGGATGGATACTTCAACAACAAGAGAAGAGAGAAGATCACAAGAAAGTCCAACAAGCCATGCTTTGGGTGTGGGGAAGTTAGTCATTTCATTGCCGATTGCCCCAATCCAAAGAACACAAACAAAGGCAAGAAGAAGAATGTCGGTGAAGCTCACCTCAGCATAGAGTGGGACTCATGTCAAGAATCATCGTCCGACGATGAGGGTGTTGCAACCATGGCCATGGAGGTATACATTGGCTAGCCATCACTCTTTGAAGATCTCATCAATGATGAAAATGACTTCACTCCCACTTGCCTCATGGTAAAAGGGACAAAGGTAGACTCCAAACCCAATCCTGATGGTGATAATGATGCTCTTGGTGATGATGAATGGGAGAACATGATTAAAGAACTTGGCAAAAAGGCATCAAAAAAAATAATGAAACTTATCATAGAGATATAGGGTAGAGATGAGACTCTTGAGGCTCAAGAAGAACTAATTAGGCTTGAGCGAGAGAAAACCGTAGGCCTTGAGAAATCTCTATCCAAATAAAGGAAGAGTTTCAAGGTGCAAGAGGACTTGCTCAATGCCAAAATTAGCAAAATTCTTGAGCTTGAGAAGTCTTTGGCTAAGGAAAAGGAAAAGTTTGAAACATTGACTAGAGATCTATCCTTAGTTAATGAATCAAATGTGAACCTTAAGAGCGTGAATGAATCACTTCAAGAAAACTTCTCATGTTTACATGCCAAACACACGGCTCTTGAAGTGAAACGTGCTACTCTTTTGGAGAACACTACCTTGGATTCCAATGATGCAACCAAGTCCTCAATCTCTACCATGAGCAATGGTTGTACAAGATGTTGTAATGTAAATGTTGAATCTTGTGCCACTAACATTGCGGAGATGCATGTCAGGAAGAATGAGATCACTAGGCTCACAAGCTTAATCAAGGAAGATAAAACATCTCCCAAGATAGGTGAGTTTGAAAAACACACCAAAGCTTTTGGAAGTGGCTATATGAAGATGTATGGCTTCATGAAAGGGAAGGGTTTAGGTAAGTATGAACAAGGTCAGCAAGAACCCATTCCTTTCATCAAGAACAACAAGACATCCGGTGTTGGAGCTAGTGGAGCTATTCTTGGAGGAATGGTACCCATTCGTCCAAAGGTTGATGATAAGCAATCTAAGGCTAGCTCTCAAGTCAAGGTGAACAAAATCAACACCCCACAAGCAAGCAAGCCCAAGCCACATGCACCTCAAAGTTCATTTTATGCCGATCATGTGCTTACTTGGGACAGCAAGGGTAAGGTGGTCGCCAAGTATGTTGGGCCTCGCACAAAGAACTCATTGATGAAAAGGAATGTGTGGGTGCCCAAAGTTCTTGTCACTAACACTCTAGGACCCAAATATCTTTGGGTACCTAAAATTAGAGTCTAAACTTATTTTGTAGGCATATTCCTCCGGCGGATCAAAATGGGTGCTTAATAGTGGATGCACCAACCATATGACCAGAGAGAAGAAAATGTTCACATCATTTGAGCAAAACGAAAATGCAAGTGACAACATTGTGTTTGCCGATGGTAGTGAAGGAAAGGTACTTGGATTAGGTAAAATTGATATCTCCACCGATCATTCAATTTCAAATGTTTTCTTGGTTGAATCCGTGAGCTATAATTTGTTATCCGTGTCACAACATTGTGAAATGGGTTCCAATTGTTTGTTCACTAACGAGGGTGTGACCGCCTTTAGAAGAAGTGATGAATCGGTGGCTTTCAAGGGTGTACTCAAGGGAAAGCTCTATCTCGTTGACTTTACAAAGAAAAGAGCTCAACTTGATACATGCTTGTTTGCCAAATCTAGCATGGGTTGGTTATGGCACCGCCGACTAGCTCATGTTGGGATTAGGAACCTTGATAAACTTCTAAAGGGGGAACACATCCTCGGGCTTACTAATGTTTCCTTTGAGAAAGATAGAGTTTGTAGTGCTTGTCAAGCCGGGAAACAAGTGGGAGTACCACATCGACTGAAGAACATCATCACCACCACAAGACCTCTTGAGCTTCTTCACATGGATCTATTTGGACCTGTCGCTTATATCAGCAATGGCGGTAACAAATATGGTTTTGTAATTGTTGATGACTATTCTCGTTTCACTTGGGAATTCTTTATGCACGATAAGAATGAGGTACAAGAAACATTCAAGAAATTTGCTAGAAGAGCCCAAAATGAGTTTGATGTGAAGATCAAGAAAGTGAGCAGTGACAATGGCTCTGAGTTCAAGAACACCAACATTGAAGAGTACTTTGATGAAGAAGGTATTGCTCATGAGTTCTCAGTGCAACAAAATGGTATTGTGTAAAGGAAGAATAGAACACTCATTGAAGCCGCAAGAACCATGCTTGATGAGCACAAAACTTCAGATCAGTTTTGGGCGGAGGCGGTTAACATGGCATGTCATTCAATCAACCGTCTCTACCTACACAAGATCTTGCAAAAGACCACATACAAGCTTCTAACGGGTAAAAAGCCTAACGTGTCTTTGGAGTTTTGGTAGTATGTGCTTCATTCTAAACAAGAAGCCCAAAAACTCTAAGTTTGCATCTAAAGTTGATGAAGGTTTTCTTCTTGGTTATGCTTCAAATGCTCATGGCTATCGTGTTTTCAACAATTCCTCCGGATGCGTTGAAATTGCGTGTGACATGACATTTGATGAATATAACGGCTCTCAAAAGGAGCAAGTTGATCTAAATGATGCAGATGATGAATTAGCACCTCAGCAAGCCATTGAGAAGCTAGCCACTGGAGAAATCAGGCCTCGAGAAAATAATGATCAAGAGACATCAAAAGATGAGCCAAATACCGTTGCTGCTGAAAACTTCGATGACTCCGGCCAAATCTGCGGAGACTCCGTAGGTTCCGGAGACTCTGGAGATGCTAATGAAGATGTTTTTGATCAAGATAAAGCTAATGAGGATGATGATCCAGTGCAACATCAAGCTCAAGCACCTCACCCAAGAGTTCACCAAAGCGTGCAACGCAATCATCCAGTGGATAACATCCTTGGGAGCATTCAAAGAGGGGTAATAACACATTCTAGATTAGCAAATTTTTGTGAACATTACTCGTTTGTCTCATCTTTGGAACCTCTTAAGGTAGAAGAAGCTTTAGGTGATGCAGATTGGGTGATGGCCATGCGAGAAGAGCTGAAATACTTCACTCAGAATGAAGTCTGCTCCTTGGTGGAACGCCCTAAGCAAAAGGTGATAGGTACAAAATGGGTGTTTCGCAACAAACAAGAAACAAGGCTCGTTTGGTGGCTCAAGGATTCACTCAAATCGAAGGTTTGGATTTTGGACAGACGTATGCACCCGTAGATAGGCTTGCATCAATTCGTATATTACTTGCCTATGCTACTAACCATGATTTCATGTTGTACCAAATGGATCTGAAGAGTGCATTTCTCAATGGACCAATTTCCGAATTGGTCTTTGCTGAGCAACCATCAGGGTTTGAAGATCCAAAACATCCTAACCACGTCTACAAGCTCCATAAGGCGCTTTATGGGCTTAAACAAGCTCCTAGAGCATGGTATGAATGCCTTAAGGATTTTCTCATAAGGAAAGGCTTTGAGATAGGCAAAGCCGATCCTACTCTCTTCACTCGCAAAGTTAAACATGATATCTTTGTGTGCCAAATATATGTCGATGATATTATATTTGGTTCTACTAATCAAGAATGGTATGAAGATTTTAGTAGGATCATGACTAAGAGGTTTGAGATGTCTATGATGGGAGAGTTGATGTTTTTCTTAGGATTTCAAATCAAGTAACTCAAAGACGGCACCTTCATTTGTCAAACCAAGTATACAAAAGATATGATCAAGAAGTTTGACATGGAGAATGCCAAGCCCATTAAGACACCTATGCCAACAAATGGGCATCTCGACCTAAATGAAGATGGTAAGGCCGTGGATCAAAAGGTATATCGCTTCATGATTGGCTCCTTGCTCTACCTTTGTGCATCTAGACCCAATATCATGCTTAGTGTGTGCATGTGTGCAAGGTTTCAAGCTAATCCCAAGGAATGTCATCTTATGGCTGTTAAGAGAATTCTAAGATATTTGGTATACACTTCATGTCTCGGCTTGTGGTATCCCATGAGCTCCACTTTTGATCTACTTGGCTATTTCGATTCGGATTGGCCAATTTCTTGGACGGTCTCTAGTGTCTTGGAGTTTTAAGAAACAAAATTCCGTTGCCCTATCCACTGTCGAGGCCGGGTATGTTGCTACCGGTGCTTGTTGTGCGCAACTACTCTGGATGAGGTTCACCTTGAGCGACTTGGGTTGTAAGTTTAGTAAGATTCCACTCTTGTGTGACAATGAGAGTGCTATCAAGCTAGCTAACAATCCCGTGAACCACTCAAGAACCAAACACATAGACATAAGACACCACTTCTTGAGAGACCACAAGGCCAAAGGAGATATCGCTTTAAGCCATATGAGCACCGACAAGCAACTAGCCGATATCTTCACAAAACCACTTGATGAGCAAAGGTTTTGCACCTTGAGGAGTGAATTAAATATCTTGGATTCTCGTAACTTAGCTTGACATCGTGTGCACATTTGTTTGCCACTAGGATAGATCTTTGCAAAACTTTCTTTTTCAAGTTACTAGAAGTGTATTTTTGAGGAAAATATTGGATTTTGTATTTGCTTGCTTGAGACTATTGTTCCCATTGCTTGTATATTGGCTAGTCTTGAGCAAGTAAATCTCTCAGGCCATATAGAATTCTCAGAGAAAGTCTATGCTCCTTCTGGATCAATCTTTAGACTCAAAAAGCATCAAATATCAGCTCAGTTTTAGGGGGAGCAGAGACTCCGGGACTTTTTCCGGAAACTCCGAAATCTTTGGAGACTCCGGAACTTCTTTCGGAGACTCCAAAAATTTCAGGGTATTTACTTTTACCCAGGGTGAAAGTGAACGGTTACTCTTTTATTTCACCCCGCCGCTTCTCTCTCTAGTTTCTCTCTCTAGACACCTCCTTTGGGTGATATTCGCCTTCCACCGTCAAAATCCTTCAAGTTTCGTCAAGGAAGGCTCCTCCATTACAAGGGAACGTTGTGCAGGCCTTGGTTTTGGTTTCTCAATCTTCGTTTTTGAATTTCAAGGTACCCTAATCTTATCTTCGCCCAATCTCTCAATGTAGGATGTTCTAGATAGTTTCCTTTGGATAGAACTAATCTATAAGATATCTAGTACTAGGATCTCAAGTTTCATTAGATTTCCATGGTGGATTGTTGTGTTTGACAATCTTTAGGGTTTGTGCTACAAGTTCCGGAATCTATGGACAAATCTCCGTGTTCGGAGACTCCGAAGAAATGTTCAGAGACTCCGAACCTTGTGCATAAAACCTAAAGAGGACGTCAAGCCATTGATTCATTAATCC
Organism: Panicum miliaceum; assembly: GCA_032594955.1. Lineage (NCBI taxonomy): Eukaryota > Viridiplantae > Streptophyta > Magnoliopsida > Poales > Poaceae > Panicum > Panicum miliaceum. The sequence goes on along the minus strand of CM064059.1, from coordinate 21,707,154 downwards.
TATCTTGACTCCATATCTATCATCTCATGTTCAGGATGGGCAGAGATAGACGTCCCAGCATGGGTGGTGAATCCTCTAGGAGGACCAAGGCATGACATGATCCCAATCCACCACGTTATGTTGAGGAAAGTGAAGAGGAAGAGGAAGATGAAGAAATTGAGGAGGTTCCTGAGCCTCAACCCAGAGGAGGAAGGGGTGGAAGAAGACCTGGAAAGGAGCCAGCTCAGACTCAATATGCTCCTCACCCACAGCAGCCCCATAGGCAAGCTCCGTACATGATGAGATCAATGCTAGTGCCTAGGCCAGTTTCAAGACCTAATCCAAGAAAAAGAGGTACAGCTTATGAGATCTATCCAAGAACTCCAGATCGTCTTGTTGTAAAGTTTGGGTCAGATCAAACCAATTACCCACGTTGTCCAAGGAGAAGGCCACCAGGGACAGTAGAAGGATCCGCTTTGCAGCATCACGAGATTACTTCAACCAATCCATAACTATCAAGAACCAGAGGGCATCAATGTGTATCGATATCACAAAAGTGAAGGACTTGAGAGAAGATTTTGGTGTGACTTCCATAGAGATTTCTATTCCTTAGTGACCATGTGGAAAGATGGCGCTCCTATTGTGCCCATGAAGTACATTGATTGGGAGTATTTTGAGAATATGAATGATCCATCTGTGAATGCAGCCATTGCATAGTTTGAGGAGTACAAGCTTAGAGATCTCATGGGTTTCAAGTACAACTGAAACACTGAAATCATTTGCCAGTTCTACTGCTCTCTCTACTACAGTGCTAGTGATGCCACTTTCCATTGGACCACTGAGGGAGTGCATTATTGTGTTGACTATATGACCTTCTCTCGCATTCTTGGTCTTGGTTCTGAGCATGAAAAGTATGATCCCATTCATGTGGAGAGAAGGATCAAGTCACATGATGCCACATTCATGTTTTTCAACCCCATCTTGGCACGTGAGGGCAAGTCCACATATTTGCAGCCATACTACAAGTATGCAAATTTCATGATGAGGTGGACAATTGATCCCAAGAAAGGTGATTACACTGTGCTCAACTTCTATGCAGTGAATCTTTCGAACCGCATGGCTCCCGGTGGAAGACCTTTCAATGCTTTTGACTTCATTTGGAATGAGCTAAGGCGAGTTATGGATGACTCAAGGAAACATCTGCCTTATGCTCCATACATGATGTACATGACTGAGAGGGTCACCAAGATCACCTTTCTAAAGGATGCCAAGCATGAGCCACTTCATCTTAGGTCTCGCAATGAGATCCCTCCACGCTCATCGAAGCATCGTGGCTCTTCTAGCATTGCTCCACTTGTTGATGACCCACCTCTTTGTGCTCCATCATATACTCCTAGTTCTTCACGTCGTTGGGGTAACGGCTCCATGGTCAAGAGAGTACTTCGCTCTATCTTTTGCATGTGCAAGACTATGGTCCGTGAAGTCAATGAGAATCGTCGTGACATTATTGAGATGAAGAGCGAGATGGGACTACCTTGTGACCCACACCATGAGCTCCCGGAGTTTGATGATCCTTATGCGGAATGGGATGCTAAAGACGCACAAGCTGCTAGAGAAGAGGAAGAACCCACTCCTGCTCCACCGACTCAGCCCTCTAGGACTACACCCCGTCAGACCCATTGTGCCCGTGATGAGGAAGAAAACACTGAGGAGGATGTTTCCTAGCAGTACTTTGAGCACGACGATGATGATGACGAGGAGGAGGATGACGACGAGTAAATGCTTCGACTGCTGCCTTTCATTCCCTTTTTGGTGCTTGTTGCAAAAAGGGGAGTTAAAGAGATCAATTTTGTATCGCCGTCTTGTATCTTAAAACTTCGTTTCAATTTCCTAGACTCATTTGTGTTAGACAATGTGGCTTGAAAACTTGTAATGCGTGGATTTTGTGTGCTAGGATCTCGTTTGAACCTTAAGTTATCAAGGACCTTTGCTAGTGTGATGATTTCGTTGTTTGATGACTTGTTTTTCTGTGAAATGGTAGATTCTTCAGAGAATCCAGAGAAATGTCCGGAAACTCCGCAGGTTGCGGAGACTTCGGAGATTTCCTTAGAAACTCCGGAGAATGTACCACTCCACTCTTATTTGATCTTTTGAGTGCATAACAAGTCATATTGCATCACACTTTCTTTGTTGCACACACATAGGCACCCCACTACTGGATTGAAATGAATTCTTTCATATCTGTGCAATATTTGGCTTTTGTCTAAGTTATGAGATTGTATTCAAAGCAAGATGCACACATTAAGGGGAAGGCTTCATCTCATTTGGTTAATTCATAAATCATCTCATTTGGTTAATTCATGGGTACTTGTTTCACAGGTAGCACAGGTACTATATGTAGCTGATCCTGCAAAAGAGTCAAAGCACGTTGTCATCCCTGGAAAACAAGATATCATAGGAGTTGATGGCATTGACGATGCGGAAGAATATAATCAATACGATGAAATGAACCTCTTCACGGACCTACTACACAACATGAGAATTATAGAAGCAAGAATAAGAAAAGACGACAAGCCATGGGCACGCAAGGATGGAGAATCGAGAAATGTTACCGCTTAAATATGTTGCTTGTAAATTTTATTCAATTCCATGTAATCTCCCTAATGTCTCGTGCATCCATGTATTCTGAATGAATTATATATATGAGATCTAATTATTTATCATTTTTTATCGACTTCTAGCTACTGTCTCGTGCATCAAGGTATAACACACTCACACATACAATTAAAAAAATATGCATATATAATGAAACATGCTTGTCATTTTTATCGACTGCTATAAGTCACAATAGTCTTAGAGTACAAATTTCACATTTTTATTTATGTGTTATGGTATATTTCATGATTTAAATAAAATTTTAGAATTAAAAAATCATTTCAAAAAAAGAAGATAATTTGTAGGGGCGGGTGGGGACGTCACCCGCCCCTAAAAATAGATTTCCAGGGGCGAGTGGGCACCCCAACCGCCCCTACAAATCGATTTCTAGGGGCGGGTGGGCCACCCGCCCCTAGAAATTATTTTCAAATTTAATCTGGAAAAGAGATTAAATTACAAAAAATAGCAAAACACATTAAAAAAAGGTGAAACTGTACCATGAGACTTTTGAACTGTAGAATAAGGAAAAAATATGCTAAGTATATTTCAGTACATATAATGCTTAAGAGTGTGAAAACCATAAAGTATGGCTTGAATTATATGACATAGTATTGTGGGTTAACCATACATTGTGGTTTCCACACTTTTAACCTAAATATGCACTGAAATATGCTTTTCATATTTTTTTAAAGTTCTATAGGTCACAATAACCATAGTGTCCTAGTTTCAATTTTTGGATGCATTTTGCTATATTTTATGATTCAAATTAATTTTCAGAATAAATTTGAAAATTATTTGTAGGTTCAGGTGGGGTGTCATCCGCTTGTACAAATAGATTTCAAGGGGTGGGTGGGCGCTCCACCCGCCCCTACAAATCGATTTCTTAGGGGCGGGTGAGGCCCCCACCCTCCCCTAGAAATGATTTTTTAATTTAATCTGGAAAGTAGATTAAATCATGAAAAATAGCAAAACATATAAAAAAATGAAACTTGTGCCCTGAGATTATTTTGACCTGTAGAACAAGAAAAAAATATGATAAGAATATTTCAGTACATATAATACTTAGGGGTGTGGAAACCATAAAGTATGGCTTGGCTTGAGTTGTATGAGATAGTAGTGTGGGTTAGCCATACATTATGGTTTCCACACTTTTAACCTAAATATGCACTGAAATATGCTTTTTCATATTTTTTTTAAGTTCTATAGGTCACAATAATCATAGTGTACAAGTTTCACTTTTTTGGATATATTTGCTATATTTTATGATTTAAATGAATTTTTAGAATAAATTTGAAAAATTTTTTTAGGGGCAGGTGGGGGTGTCACCCGTCCTTGGAAATAATTTGTAGGGGGGGTGATGCCCCCACCGGTCCATGCTGGAAATCGATTTGTAGGGGCGGGTGGGGGGCCCTGTCCGTCCAGCGTAACCCTCCCCATTTGGGTAGGGGCTCTAGGAGATCCATAAAGTAGCCGAATTGTCTGGTGGCTCCTCTGCCAGTCATGTGCGGTTCTCCTGATAGTGCCTTGGAGCCTAGAGCTGAGGATAATCATGCGTACGTGTATGAGTGTATAGTATGAGTTATATATCTAGATAGAAGTACATAAGTCCCAAGTAGCTAGCTTTCTTCTTCCTTTCTCCCTGCCTATGTCTTTGCTTGAGTTTGAGCTTGAGTAACTTGTGTGTCACACTACCTCATTATCCATATATTATCTTACCCCTATTTATGCAATTGAATATTCGACCAAGATTTGATTATCAACTTACCTATTCTATAACCGCCGCCTTCCCTACGGAAATATAAATACGACACCCGAGATTACTCACGGGTAAAATGCTACAACGGTATTCCGTGCATTTGCAGATTTATCTGTAATGTAAGAAATACCACAAGGCGTTTCTGGCACCATTGCTAGAGAATGATGATGCTAAGAAATGCCAACAAGCATTTTTGTCACCGTTGCCGGGGAAGGCACTGGTTAAAAGAATAGATAAAGTTCTTGATTAATCTCTTAGTTAGTATTCATTGTTTAAACAGGCTAACTCGGCTTTGTTTTCTCTATCTCTCCGATGTGAAAACAGGGTAGTGTATGACTGGTTTCGATCTGCGCAAAATTTCACTCAGGATCCGGAGTAACTTTTGAGAAAAGTTCGACCTCGTGTCGTACCTCCTCCGATATCACTCTCGACAGCCGAACCAGTCGTTATTGCTCCATCAACTTCCCACGCCATGGCCGAGAAGATGCTCCGTGAATTCTCTGCTCCCTCCGCTGACAATGTCTCAGTCGGGCCATCTGTCAACACTGGAGTTAAAAATTTTGAGATCAAGACGGGTCTCGTTACGATGGTGCAGGCCAGTGCATTCTGTGGCAAGGCCAATGAGGATGCCAGCGCACATCTCCAACAATTCCTAGAACTCTGAAGTACTTTTGTTATCAAGGGAATCACTCAGGATGCAATCTGACTCGGACTGTTTCCATTTTCTCTTCTGGGGAGAGCAAAATAGTGGTTTTATGCCAACAGAAGTCTAGTGGACACATGGGAAAAATGTACCAAGGCATTCCTCGCCAAATTCTTACCGATGGGCAAAACAAACGCTCTTCGAGGAAGAATCTCCAGTTTCCAGCAGGAGTCTAATGAGTCAATCTCTGAAGCATAGGAGAGGCTTCTAGAGTACATCCTCGCATGTCCTCACTACCGGATGGACGATTGGCTTAGTCTCCAGAATTTCTACAACGTGCTGACTCCAACAGCCCGCGACCACATCAACGCTGCTGCAGGTGATGCTTTCTTCTCGCTAACCATTGACAAGGCCAAAACTTTGATCGAGAAGATGGTGTCCAACCAAGGTTGGAACGATGAGCGTCTCCAACCACACAAGCGAAGCATGCACACCGTCAAGGAGACGGACATGCTGGCTGCTAAACTCGACCTTCTCCTGATGACACCGGTTTTTGGCATGTGTTTGGCAGACGCTAAAGCAGGATTGGCCGATGAGGTGTCGCAGCCGATGGCGAAAGATTGGCGCTGATGGTATACGTCAGCAAGATATCATGTAGAGTCCTAGTCTCATGCGAGATATTTTATTATAGGAGGGTTATTTCTTTTTAGTCAAGTTATATGATGTCGTGATCAACTAGGACTTGTTAGCTTAGAGTATAAATATTGGCCTACAGGCTTGTAATTAGGGTTACACACAATCAATACAACAATTGCTTCTTTTCTATCGGTAATTCCGCCAAACCCTAGTTTTGTAGTTCTTTTGTTTCTTCAATGAGTTCTTCTGGCTGGCAGGGCTGCATCGCTTCAATCTCTAGCTTGCTAGTAAGTTCCGAGTTTTTCCGAGTAAATTAGGTCTTTGATTGAAAGTGCATCGCTTCTTTCTCAATCTATTTATTCAATAGTTTCCGATATTTGCTAGACTTTGCAAGGTTAAGTTATCTAGTCTTGTCTTGTTTAGCTTTTATCATGGTTATCCAGCTTAGATTCAAAATATCAATCGGCTTTTAAATACAATTTCTTGATACTGGTTAATTGTGTCAAGCATAGCCGATTGCATCTAGATCTAGGTGTTGCTTGCAGATCATTGTTGATCAAATTAATACTATTCACAGCAAAATCGGCTGATCATAGCCGATTGTTCATTGATTTGTATCGGATGTCTAGCCGATCCCCCCCTTTTTTGAAGAACGATTCAGAACACCAGCCGATACGTTCTCGTATTTGACGTTGCCTTATTCCTTGTCAATTGCAGGTCAAATTGACTGGCACGCCTTGCACCTACGCGAAGCTATTTCAAGCCTATGCCGGAGGAAAGCAAATCTCCCAGGTCCTCGTGTGGGGTCACGCAGGAAACCGTTTGTCGGTTTTCTGCGTCAACATCTCCTTAAGAAGATAGATGAACGTCCCCAAGACAAGGCTCCAATGCAAGCACTCCAAGCCTTAGATACTCACATGACGTGCGAGGTCTGTGGGAATGTCGGACACTCGGGAAATAACTGCCCCGAAACCCAAGAAGAAATCATGTCCATGAACAACAACAACGGGTTTCATCCGCAACGAGGTCAGGGGTGGCATCAATCGGGCCCCTACTACCAAGGAGGTAATGGTAACTCAAATTCATTTAATTCTAACCAACCTTCCTTGAGGGACCTTGTCTTAGGCCAAGCAAAAGTTAATGAATCACTACAAAAGAAGCTGGCCGCCAATGACAAATCTCTGGAGACCATTCAAGCAAAGATGGATGGAATCTCCTCAGCTATCAAGAATTGGCTGAGCTTCAACAAGATGTCAGAAACTCAATTAGCTCAGCTGGTTGCTGTTGTTCCCTCTGCTGAGACAAGGAAGATTCTGGAGCAACCCGAAGCCTCCCTGGAAAGAGTTAATGCGGTGACCACCAGATGGGGTAAGCCATCACGTGGTTCACCTTTCACTAACTATGCAGAGAAGCTCGCACGCTCAAGGAGGGACCACCGGGGCAATCTAGTAGTACCAAGGACAAAAGATCCAGGATACCTGGTGATTAGCTTCTCAATTTACGATTGTCACTTCGAGCAAGCCCTTTGCGACCTTAGAGCTAGCATTAACATCATGCCCAAGGTAACATTTGAAAATCTATGTTATCCTGCTCTTTCCCCAACCTGTATGTGTGTGCAGCTGGCCGACTCGACGATCCGGTACCCCGAAGGGATAGTAAAGAACCTTCTAGTACAAGTTGAGGATTCCTTTATCCTTGTGGACTTCATAGTCCTTGACATGGAAGGGGACTTAGGAATATCGCTCATTTTCGGGTGACCATTCCTAAGAAACCCCTCCATGATCGATGGTGGGGCAAGGAAGATTTACCTCCGCTTCATGGGCAAAAAGATGATGTTCAGGTTCCAGACTAAGGAAGAACAGATGTACCTGATTCATCAAGATCATGAAGGAAACGGTTTGTGGGCAAAACCATGGCTCCAATCCGATGATCCATCACCCACGCCACCAAAATCAAGGAAGAACAAGAAGGTGTGGCGTAAGAAGAAGACGTCTCCGTCCTCAACCTCCTCTCCAGGTACGGACAAATGGACCTCAAGTGAAACAGGTATGCAGAGGGTCCTGCTCATCGGACCTTAAACCAAGAGCTAGCTTAGGGGAGGATCTCTGCCAAGTGAACTGTACCTTTACTGCTTTCAATAAAATAAAAATCATAAAAACAAACAAAAATATTTTCTGCTTAAATTTTCCCTTCATATGCTCAGGAGATCTTGTTGACGCCCGTTACGGATCAATTTTGACCGTCAATTTGATTAGAAAATTGGGAAGAACTAGCATTTCTTACACGCATATTTATCTAGAATAATGTCATTTCAACATGTCCCTTGGAAATTAGTGCTATGCAGGAATTTGAGCAGAAATGGAGGGAAAACACACCCTTCAATCCAAGGCTAAAGTTATCGACCAATTAGAACGCATCGTTCAACCTCACATGGATCAAAGGGCCCACCAGGACATGCAACGACCTTAGCGCCTTAGGACAGCACCAAGCCGTGCACCAAAGACCCTAGGGCCCACCTGCCAGCCACTCAGCAAAGGTTGAGGTCGATTGGGGGCAAGCCTGGTTCGGCCGAACCAGGTGGTTCGGCCGAACCAAGGCCACCTCCACCGACTTAAAGCTTCCACATGGCACCTCTCCATTGCTCCTCCATGTCGGTTCCAGGTGATAGCACCTCATTTGCCGCCTGAGACACCCCGTGACACATCTATAAATATGAGGGGAGGGGCTCCTAAAGAAGACACACCTCAAGTTACTCTCTCTCTTGCTTAGTCCATAGGATAGTGGAGTTTAGACTGAAGTAGCTCTTCTTTGGGTTCCCGAGGTTACCTAGGAGTGTTCGGTATGGGTTTAGCTCTTCCTCTCCTTTGTAATTCTCGGATATCTTTAATAGAGTTATCTTCTAGATTTATATATTCGCATTGCGTTGTCAGACATGTATGCTATGATTAGTTTATACTTGTACCTTATGCCTTGCATGATTAGAAGAGTAAATATAGTGCCATGGCAATGGTTCCTGTATCCGTATGTTTGCTCTAGTGTGATGTTTGTCCATCCGGAGGGCAGGGGCTTCGCGCGGGGCACTAGAGTATCGTTAATTAATGTAGACATGGTGTCTGGTTTAGTTAGTGTTGCCGGATGCGGCTCAATCCCATGGTTAGAGGAGGTAGACGGCAGGTGGTGACAGCCTTGTCCGTCCAGCGTATCCCTCCCCATTCAGATAGTTGCAGTAGGAGGTCCATAAAGTAGTCGAGTTGGCTGGCGTCTCCTCTGCCAGTTATGTGCGGTTCTTCTGGTAGTGCCTGGGATCCTAGAGCTGAGGATAATCATGTGAATGTGTATGAGTGTATAGTATGAGCTGTATATCTAAATAGAAGTACATAAGTCCCGAGTAGCTAACTTTCTTGTTTCTTTCTCCCTGCCTATGTCTTTGCTTGAGTTTGAGCTTGAGTAACTTTTGTGTCACACTACCTCATTATCCATATATTATCTTACCCATATTTATGCAATTGAATATTCAACCAAGATTTGATCATCAACTTACCTATTATATAACCGCCGCCTTCCCTGCGGAAATATAAATACAACAATTGAGATTATTCACGGGTAAAATGCTACAACAGTATTCCGTGCGCTTACGGATTTATCTATGAAATAAGAAATACCACATGGCGTTTCCAGCACCATTGCTAGGGAATGATGATCCTAGTGATGACGCTAAGAAACGCCAACACACAGCCATACCCGGTAGATTGCATATCCGTTACTACTCCCTACTTGTTGTTGTATCCGATCGACAAAGTTGGGAAGACAAAGGAAGTTGCCAAGGCCCAGGTGTATCCGGGTGGGGGTTTGTTTGAGGGAAAACCGATCCCGCCCCTATATGCATGTGTACATGTGGAGCAACTCCTCTGCTGCAAACCTTAGCCTATCCTTGATGGCCTTGCATATTCACCCCACTTGCTGAGTACCAACCATAAGAGTACTCACCCTTGCCCCCTGCTGTTCAGAAGAGAACTTTGAAGAGGAGATCTTCGACGACTTCGAGGAGTTCTAGGCCCTGCGTTCACCAGTCATCGCCTGTGGAAGACGGAGTTGTTGGAGACTTCGTATAGGGTATAACGGTTTATCGTTTAAAGACATTTTTTTCTCTTTTATACGGAGTGTAATATTGTTAAATACTTTATTTAGTTACTTTTTGAGCATTGTCTTTGATATATTACACTTTCCGTCTACCATATGTGTGTGAACATGATCCTGGCGCACATATGACATGCATCTGGTTCTTTCTAGAATCGGGTGTGACAACTTCAGAGAATTGGGAGTTGGAATTGTTGCTTACAGTCCGATTGGTCGCAGGTTTTTCGGCGGAAGAGGCGTGACAGAAGAAGTGCCTGCTGTATCTAATCTGGTAGTGATAAACATGTTATATTGTCTCTGGCTTGAAATGTTTTTATTTTTTGTTTCAGTACTATTTTTGTCCAGTGTACTTAGGTGATGAAGTGTTGGCCTTGTCAGCTTGGTTATCCAAGGTTTTTGGCAGAAAATCTAGAGAAGAACAAACAAATCTATCTCAAGACAGAAAACCTTGCCAAGAAGCATCAGTGCAGCTCTGCTCAGCTAGCTTTAGCCTGGGTTCTGCATCAAGGGGACGATGTGATTCCCATACCAGGTGAACTTCAAAAGCCCATGCCAAAATTGTTAATTGCAGTGTTTAAACCATAGGTGTCAATATTCATCGAGCTCTCAACTCGATATGTTGAACACAAAGATGAATTGTTCATGAACACTTTTTGATCTGTCAATGCTTTGAAGGAGTGAAATGTTTCTTCTCTAAGGAAATGACACATAGCTTATTGGAGAAAAAGATAGAGTGCTATGTGTAGCGAAGGTCATAGACTTGCCATGATCTATTTTGCTTTGGTAAAGAAGAAACAGTGTACAAAACCATATCTTGAAGTTCTGAACCGTTCGAATCCTTCTCATTCCGATCATTTGGGACTTTTGAATCGTAATGAATTCTGGTCTCTAGATTCCCTGATAAATGTGCGAAATAAATTCAACTTGCAAGGAAACAAATCTCAAATTGGATGTCTGAAAAACAAAATGTTGGGAGCCGACAAGCTCATTGCTTATACGCCCTTAGTTGCTGACAAAAATTCTACAAAATTATGCAGGGACAACACAGATAAAAAATCTGGAAGCGAACATCGCCGCTTTGAAGGTGAAGTTCTCGGATGAGGACCTGAAGGAAATTGTCTGCCACATACGCGAAGAAGATGTGGCTGGTGATAGGCCACACTTCCTTTACACATACTACCTGGTCAACCTGGAAGTATGCTGAGACACCAAGGAAATAGAGTTTAGAAAGCCATCCAGCAACAATAATCTCGTTTTATTTATAATGGAATTATAATTCAGCTTGGATCCCTTCACGCAGGAGGAATCAGTCACAAATTATTACACGTATTAGGCTACACCCTCACACAATATATAGCAATCTCATTAGCCAGTGCCGCTAATTGCTAAAATCATGTATCTTTGGAATACTCGATGTCAAATAATGAACGATGGAAGGATAATAAATGCTCATATCAGAGAGTTTGTTTTGCCTGTGCTTACTGAGAAGACTCGAGCAGTGGATATGGCAAACGTCTGAACCTACCGGCAACAGTTCTCATGTTGTAGCATCCGCATCTGGCTTCCCCCGTTCGACTGCGCGGACACACTCCATGCTCCGGCCAGAGCACTGCCTCCGGTTGCTACCGGCGACCGCCCTTGCTTTTGTCGCGGCCTCGGCTCCCTTCTCCTGCCCCCTCTCCCGGCCCCGCCGCGGCGCGACCATGCTCCGGCTTCCCCACGGACGCGCTCCCCAGCTCAGGGGCAACCGTCGAGCACCCTGCGCGCGCCGGCGATGCCGGACGCTGCGGTGGCGCCCGCGCCAGAGATGCCGCAGCGGGAGGTGGCACGGGCGCTTGCGGACCAGGCCGTGGCCCGGCTGGCCCTGCGGCTGCTGCCGTCCGCCGTGCCCGACGACGTCGCCGAGTTCCGCAACGGCGCCGGGAACGCCGTCGGCTCGCTCGATGTGCGCCGCGGCGCGCCTGGCTCGTCGGTAGAGTTCCTTGCTCCTCCTCCTCTTCTTCTTTTTCGTCCGGTGGTAGAACCGTCCGTACCGTAGATTATGTTGGATAGTGTTTCAAAGCGCAAGAGTATATCTGAAGTTCAGAATTAGTGTAGTAAGTAGTACCTGCCTAACCAGAGTGGCTGCTAATTCGGTTCATCAGATCTGTGCAGCACTTTTCCTTGGTAAAATCAGCTGCATGATGATACCTCTGTACTTGGCATCTGAATTGAAAGTCAAAATATTGCTTGAATATCGGTTAAGTTTAATATGTCTGGGGCACTTGCCGACCGTCCTACTCCTTTGCAAGATTGTGGGACGAGATTTACCTGGTGTAATGTATGATCGGTCAAGGTGAACTGCCGTGGTTTTAGAAGCACATATTGGTAATCCAACTCTAGCAAAGCATCATGCGAATTTTAGGGTTAACAGTTGTCAATTTACTTTGCTTACTGTAATGTTGTGAAACTTCTGAATTCCTCATAATTAAAGAAGTAACAGTTGAATTCATACTACTGGCAATAATCCATTCTCTTCTGTGTCATAAAAAAAATTGTACTTGCAGTTCAGTCTGAGTATCACGGTCAAATATGCTGTAATTCTTGAGCTCATAGTTCAGTCTGAAACTTCAATTGCAGTTGCTGCAAATAACAATGGGAACGACATCGGAAAAAACAGTCTAATAAAAGCTTGAATTAGTTTACATACTGTTTGTTACTCATGTAACATGTACAAGGAATGACTAATGGAGCTGCTGTGTGTTTACTTGTCTACAGATTGACTTCATGCTGCAGTCCTCACTTCACTGCAAAGTCCCAAATGGTGCAATTGACATCACATCGATTCTCATTTTCCTAAATGCCGCGACAGATGCACCACATTTCCTATTGGAGCTTATACAAGGCAGCCTAACTTCGATTGTGGTGCTTCTGGACCTACTCCCACGGAAAGACCTCTCATTGCACCCAGACTACTTGCAGAAGTACTACGAAAATACTCGGATAGACGAGCAGCGTGCAAAGATTGAAGAACTACCGCAAGCTCGTCCATACCGATCACCATCACTCTTCGTGCGCAGTGCCTTTTCGCTAACAGTAGTAATGGTCACAATTGACTAGACAAGGAGGAGAGGGCACCTTGGAAGAGATTGTGCATGGACTATTGGCAGCGGTTGCTAAGGAGGTTCTTCAAATTTGGCTTGATTGCTGCGCTGAATCCACAACTGCAATGGATGGCATAGAGAGGGACTGCCTGCTCAAGAGGGACCAAATTGTAAGATCCAAGTCGATTGAGGTCGATCTGACTGCAAGTCTACCAAGGATGTTTGATCCTGATGTGTCTAGTCGCGTCATATCTGAAATTAGGAAGGCCTTTGGTGTACAAGAGCCATAGCATGCAAAAATACATGTAGGTACTTGGTTAGTCGTAGATAAACAATGTCTTTGGTCCGTAGTTGCTCTTGCTTAAACATATGAATCGAGATGTTAACCAAAGTAGTCGCCAGCTCCATGTAATATCACCATCATCCGCATTGGTGTATGTCATAAGATATTCTGATCTGTATATATGCCAGTATCTTCAATTCTTGATGCTGAGCCTTATCCCTTGTTCCAACTGAAATAATGAAGCAGAGGTATGCAGGTGAAATCGTGAAGATGATCAAATGGTAGGCCTTCGTCACCGAGTTCCACTGCTCATGTAAGCTGCTCCTGCTGCAGTAGAGCTCTTGCATCTTGTTTTGTGTATATCTCCTAAATGAAAGCCAATCCCAGCCTGTTCCTTGAGAAAGCTGCTAGTCTACGTAGCCCAAAGCAACTCCTGAAAGCTGAGTAGCATGTGGTGGTGGTGGTGGTAAATTGCCTGGTGCAGAGCTTTGCCGACACTTTTACTTTAGGTACCTCCTTGCTTTGCTTCCCTTCTTTCTTCAAGTTGATTGGATTGTTGAGATGTCAACAAGCACAGCCAAGCTTTCTTCAAGAGTTGGTATTCCTCTGTATCTGGAAATTTGATTTAGAAATAAGTAGTATTCTTTCTTTATTGTGCAGTGTATTTCTCTCTTTGGGCCCTTTGATACAGCCAAGCTGGCCGTTACAAAGGCCATGATGCACGCGCTTGTTCGTGCGCATGAATAGATCAGGATGCATAAGATGGCTATGACTTATACAGATCGACCTATCATAGTCTGATAGGATTCAGTCATTCAGAAATGGCTAACTTGATGGGTGCTCCGGTCACCCCCACCGTCCACCCCTACTCCCTTCCCTACGTGCAAATCAAAACAAAATTGATAACATCCTCTACCTTACTATCTAGAAAAAAGTCAGAAATCCTAAATTAAGTATGCTCTATTATATTTCTTATAATAAGATCTACAAAATAAAACCAAGCTTTATGAAATGGAGCATTTTTAAAACAAATCATTAATGGATATTCAAAATCATTAACGGATATTCTAAATTTATGAAGAAATATTTCAAGTTTATGATAAAATGTTCCAGGTAAAAGAATGAACCGAAAGAAAAAAAATGCTACAGCGTAACTCGAATAAAATTATACACACAAAATAAATAATACAATCTAAAATTTATAGATGGAACAAATCATAAAATTGAAGGAACAGAAAAATATACATATGAAACAAATCATAGGACTCAACAACTCCAGCAGACCCTCTAAGCAACCCGTATCTCAAATTTAGAGGGTTAAGAATATTACGAGTACTTAATCTATCTTTGAGTAGAAGCTAGAAAAAACTTTGTGTTTATTCTGATAGCTGGAGTGCCAAAGCCATTTGTAGGTGGGGTGAAGTTCTGCATGTCCCACCAGATGTTTGTAGGCTTTTTGTGAGGAGAAGTGTGGATTACCCCAGATGTAAGTCCACACATCATCTTCAGTTGTTACCTGCTGATTGTTGACTCTAAGGTCCAGCGGTAACATTTGAGCATAAGCTTCTTCTGACAAGGGTAAATGAAAGAGGTAATGGAATGGCTCTGTGTTGATGACTTTTTTGTATGACAGCATTTTATTTTTGGCAAAAGAGTAGAGCTCCGGATAAAGATGTGAATTAACATGACCTGCCTATAAATCTGACCAAAAGTAACAGGTAGAGCCATCTTGTAAAATGACTGTAGCCATTCCTTTGTAGCTGTCCAGAAGTTTCAGATTATCTCTCCACCAAAAGGACCCTTTCTTTATGTGACTCAGCAACTTTCCATTTTGATAATATTTTTCCCAAACCAAATGAACCCAGGGAGTATCAACTTTGTTAAAGAACTTGTGCAGATTCTTGAGCAAAAGAGATTCATTTTATGTCCGAAGATTGATTACTCCTAAACCTCCTTCTGACTTGGGTAAGTAGACCAGGCAGCTTTAGGGGTTTTTGTATGGATCTATGTGGATCTGACAGTGAGGAAACTCTGGAACACCTGTTCTTCCTTTGTCCGTTAGCCACTGCCTGTTGGGGGATATACATGTACGGATGGAGGATTTTGATACGATTTTTGAGGTACTTGACAGCATCAAGGCACAACTTCATACCCCAATCTTCATGAATATTGTTATTCTTTTATGTTGAACTATTTGGACGACAAGAAACAATCTCAGTTTGCAGCCCTGCTTTCAGCGCTGCAGGGAGTCTTTCAAGAAGGAACTTGCCATGCTTCAGCGTCGAGTGAAAACAAAACACAAAACACTGAATGGATAAGCTCCTTTGGCTAGTTCTTTTGGTCACCTGGATTTTTTTTCCTTTCGCTTTTTGTTTCATGAGACATCTCTGTAAAGAAACGCTTTTTTGTTCTTTCAAATATATTTATAATCAGTAGAGGGCTTGAACCCCTTCAGTTGCTTTAATAAAAATTTAGAGGGTTAAACAGTAAAGATGCACTTCGACACGCTATCTACTAAGCTCTCTATTTTGAAGAGGTCTCCAAACCTCCTCCAAGGTTAAGCCCAAGGCAGCCCCTATTTAGAGACTATTGCTGGAGTTGCTAAAAAAAATATATACACATGGAACGATTCATATGACTTGCAGAAAAGAATATATACATAGCACAAATGGACTCGGTAAACAAGTAGAAAAACGATATGATAGCTAATTGGGCAATATCTTATGTTTAAGTACGCCAAAAACTAATTTATATACTAGAGGATTCGTACTAGAGGAGATCCAGCCGAATCGAGCAGATCTTCAATTTGGGTGTGTCACGCTGACGCTGATTTGTATCTTAATAACATCTCCGGCATCAACTGCACAGTTTCACTTTGCGTTGCGTTGAGAAAACCGTGTTGCGTGTCATGGATTTTTTTTGAAACGGATTTTTTTTTTTGAAACGGAGTTGCGTATCATGAATTGAAGCATCTATAAACAGAGTGGGTAACTATTATAGTATTATTCAAACATCGTTGCTGTTCACTAATAAAGAATTCAGTGTATGTGGTAAGTGCCAAATCGATCAGATAGTGATCTGCGTAAATCAATCTCCAAATACCAGAATTCAGAAGCAAAACTGATGGAGGAAACCACACTGCAGACACGCCATCAAACACAAAGGTTTCTAGGCAAAAGGGAGGGGAAGCCGAATTGGGAATCCAGGCTACAGATCGGGAAAGAGAAATTAAGTTTAATGAGGGCGTGGTGCCTCAGATGAACGCTTAGGAAGTGCATATCACCATGCCTGTGCACCAGCACTTTCATCCAGAATTCACCAGTTGCGCAAATCATCACAGGCACGCCAACCATCAGAAAGTGAGCAAAGAAGAGGGGAAAAAAGGAGAAGCGTGCCAAATTCAGTTTCAGATCGATCTGGAGATGAAGCCATGCGAAATCCTCTTAGATCAATCTCGTGAAAATTCAATTGCAGCGTCAAAAGAAAAGAAACAGAGCGTAGGAGCAACTAAAACAACAATCGAACATAGATGCAGCCATGCAGAGCACTGGGAACTGGAGCAGCAAACGAGAGATCGATCTGCAAGACCTCTGCCAAAAGGAGAAGAAAACTGGCCACATAGAAAAAGCAACAAGCCAAACGTGATGGTAACTAGTACCCCCGCTGCCAACTGCGACCAAAGAAAGCAGGATTCCCAATGAGCGGCGGAGGGGCGGCGTTGGAAGGGTCAGGGTGCCCCATAAATAGCCTGGCGGCCGCGGGACACGGTGACGGACGGTTGCGATGACGATTTGTTCCGATCCGGCGAACGCGGACGGCAGGCGTGGACTCCTTCGAAGTCTGTGTCTTGGTTAGTCTTTTTTTTATTTAAAAGTATCTATAGCACATTACTCATAGCTCTCCTCAATACCAAAAAAACTATCCTTTTAGCAATGGAAGATGCTCCAGCAGATAACCAATTCCATCACCAATATCAAAAAGTTTTTGGTAATCTTCCAAATACACCTCCCTCTTACTCAGATGTAGAGCTCAGATGTAGAGGGGTAGCTCCCTTCACCCTATCCATTGAGTAATTAGCTATAGCACTCACTACCAAAAATAAAAAAGTGGTATTGGCAATGGAGAAAGAAAATTTATAGGATATAAGAGATGAGTAATCTGCTGGAGATGCTCTTAGATGATCTCCAACGGATTCCTATTCTCTGATCCAACTGCCATATTAGAAAAGTTTGTGTAAAAATTATACGTCAACAGATTTCCTTTATGTTTCCATTTGCCAATAGTTATTGGGACAACAATAATCTACCCCAACTCTCCCCAAATAGAGGGAGAGTTGAAGCTCTATCAATATATTAGTTTACTAAGCACTTCTAATAATTATGAAAGAATTATTGGAACATCCCATTAGATGGTTATTGTAAAAAATTTATTAGAAAATGCTGGAGAAGCTCTTAATAAATCTATCTTGATAGCGATTAGCTGAACTTAATAACCTAAATAATTTTGTATGACCTGTACAAATCTATCTCGATAGAGATTAGCTGAACTTAATAACCCAAACAATTTTGTATGATATGTACAAAGCTGGCACGAAGAGTTTATTCACCATGATCTAAATTCCTGAGTATATGAATTTAGGCCATGTAACAGTAGAGGAAATCTATTAGCCAAGGCAATAAAATAAGCAATCAAACACTATTCAAACTTCAAATTCTAGAAACAGAGACAAAGCATGGCAAAGTACCTAATCATTCACCACATGAGCCCTTCTTTCGGAGGATTCCGTGAGCCTTTTCTTTCACTGCACAATGCTGTTATAATAGCATGTGTCAACTTGATAACTAATTCGTGAAATTTCAAAAAGGATTAAAGCAGTTTCATATTGGATATTATTACTGTAGTAAAAAGCTTGCCGCAATCAATTTACAGCCTCAATTGATTTTCCTTTCCAGTATACATAACCATGGTTGCTTTTCTAGCTGTCTGAAACTCAAACTTTCAGTCACAGGAAATCCTGATTTTTAACTGCAGGGTGTGAACCATCTATGACGCAGGAAATCCTGATTTTCTAGCTGTCAACTCAATGTTTCAAACAACTGCATATGCACTATTACATGAAACAATTTGTTTTTGAAAACAATGAAGGCATCATCCTACTAAAGTTACATGCAACGACATGAATGAAGTTATTGAATGCAATCCTACAAATGAATTCCTAAATCCTGAAACTGAAAATGCTCTTCGTGGAAGGATTTCGGGCTTCTAGCAAACGTCAAGTGAGTCAATTTCGAAGCATAGGAGATGCTTCAAGAGTACATCCTAGCGTGTCCACACTACAGGATAGACTAATATCTCATTCTGCAGAACTTCTACAACGGACTGACGCTGACAGCCCGTGACCACATCGACACTGCTGCAGGTGGTGCCTTCTTCTCAATAACCATTGAGAGGGCTACTGCTTTGATCGAGAAGATGGTTTCCAATCAAGGTTGGAATGATGAACGTATCCAACCATGCCAGTGGGGCATGCACACCGTCAAGGAGACGGACATGCTAGCCGCTAAGCTTGACCTACTTCTCAAGAAGATGGATAAGAACAAGAAGCTATGGCGAGTGAAAAAGATTTAGCTGTCCTCAACCTCCTCTCCAGGTACAGACGAATCGACCTCAAGTTAAAAAGGTAAAAAGAGGGTCCTACTCATCGGACCTTAAACCAAGAGCTAGCTTGGGGGAGGATCTCCGCCAGGTAAATTTTATCATTACTGCTTTCAATAAAAAATAAAAATAACAAAAATATTTTCTGCTTAATTTCCCTTCCATATGCGCAGTACGAATGCTCTAGTTTTCCTGAGTTGAAATGATGAATAATTTCTATGCCCTTGCTCATCTGCTTTGCCTAGTCTTAAGCATAGTGTTTTCCTGAGTTTGAGTTTGTTGATTGTTTAAATCTTGTGACTATAGTTATGGTAGATGGAGCTTTACAATCTCTCTCTAAGTGAAACATGATATCTGGGGTCTTTGTTTTCAAAATAAGAAAAAGGGAAAGACAAGTTTCTCAATATTGCTAAAAGTCCTACCAGAGCCATATATCATACACATTGAAAATCCTTACATATATTGCTTTCTATTTCATTGAGCTTTGCCAAATAGTTGTGACCCTAGTGAGATGCTTTTCATACTCTCTTGACCAAGATCACGCACACTCCTCATCCATTGCGAAATTCCTACACTAGAAATTAGCACACTCCATCCATCCACCGAATAAATACTCCATGTGTCTTACGATCTCTCTCCGAATACCTCTCAAAGAAGATATGGCTATACCAAAGGAAAAGAAAGGCATGCCAAATAGCATGATTAAAAAAAAGAAGAGAAAAAGAGAAAAGGGGTAGCCACGTCCAAAGAAAAATAATAAAAGGAGAGGGAGATATACAAAAGGAGTACTCATAACACTATCCATCCACACACATGCACATCTTGATCTTGGTGTATTACTTATTTTCTTTATGTATCCACTCTTTGTCATTGCAAGATATGAGATACAGATACGCCTCATCTCTTTCGTACTTTAAGCCCTACAAAAGCAGGAGGCAAGAAAATGTCCTAGTAAAGATTCATACACATTGAGCGATCCGAGAGATTCATTCGAGGAACTTGGTCTTGATTTTCAAAATTCAAAAGAAAACCTTTATTGCAATGAGCTTGAGTAACTTGTGTGTCATACTATCTTCGTATCCATATATTATCCTTACCCCTGTTTGTACAATTGAATATTCATCCAAGAATTAATCATCAACTTACCTATTCTATAACCACCGCCTTCCCTGCGGAAATATAAATATAACACCCTGGAATACTCTTGGGTAAAATGCTACAACAATATTTCATGCACTTACGGATTTATCTGTGATGTAAGAAATACCAACAAAAGGAAACAAAAATGCTAAAGAATTGCTAGAAGTTACCTCCGGTACAAAGGTGGGAGTCGCCATTGAAGTGAAAATGGATCTACACCAAGATCAAGGAGGAGGTTGATGAAAGATAGCCAGGAGATTGCTGGTGTTGAAGACTAGATGACTGCGCGCAGAAGTTGCCGATGCCGGTGAGGATTGCCGACGGTGATGAAGGTGGAGCTCAAATGGATTTGCCGGCAAGAAGCTCTCGGGTTCCTTGGTTGAGAAGGTAGAAGTGAGAGAGAAATGGCTTGAGGTGGAAGATGATGGCATGCGCAAGAGGTTTTTTTTTGTTAAGGATAAACCCAAGGTTCGGCCCAAAAATCGAGGAGCCACACGTGTGAAAATTGAAAAGACTGATCAGTAGATGGAGACCGAGGCACAATTCGAATCCGGCTCACAACAAGAAATTATCATTGCTTGCACGAATTTCAGAACAAAATTATTTTATTCCAAAATTGGGCCGTGGTTAATTTTGTTGTAGTGACACCAAATATTGCAAGGATATTTATGGAAGGTTAGATCCGATGAAGAGTCCCGAAGGAAGCCGATGGGTGTTTTTGTTAAGAGCGGTCAGAGTTCTGATCAAATTGGTGTGGATTCAATCGAAGACGATGATAGATGCAGTACAAATTGTACTGGGTGATGACGTCAGTAGAAAATTCCATGAGAGTTTGATTTTCTTTTAAAGAGTCTTGTAAATATAGTAGTGTTTATTTCTTTTTCGTCAAGTTTAGTTTATCATAATCGACTAGGAGTCTTTAGATTCAGAGTATAAATAGATGCAGTCAGGGTCTATATAAGGAATCAATCATCAATACAAGTTTTCTCGGCTCACTGTCAAAATCCTAGGAGTAGCAATAATGTATCTTTTCTTGGCGACTTCTTCAATGAACAAGGCTGCATATTGTCTTGATCTCCAGTTTGCTGGTAAGTATCGTCTCTATCGGATGTTCTAGGTTTTAGCTACTGGCGCATCACTGCAATTTCATCTAGTTATGTACCAATTATCAATTTCTTTTAAATCTTGCAAGGCTGCATCGTTCAATCTTTTACTAGTTCTTAATAGATTTCACAATTTATCCTATCATTATTAGATCTATCAGCCTCATCATCAGCACACTTGTTGTCAAACTACCCATAGCCCACAACAACATTGGTGGCTTTCTCCACCTTAAGCATGTGGGCCGTGGTTAATTTTGTTGTAGTGACAGCCGCCTCCACCCAGAGTTCCAATGCCGCCAAGATGCACATGTGGACCTCCATGGACTACTCCAACTTAAGCGTGTGGGTTGTGGTGTTGGCCACTTTGTACACCGCTGCCTCGATGGCCATATCCATCTTGGCCGTGCTATGCACCATGGTGGGATCCTTCAACATGGAGATGAGGAGGACCAGCACATCTGGTGGACAGAAGTATGATCTGGTGTGGGGGGGGGGGGGGGGGGCAATAGTGGAGGTAGGAGCGGCGATGGCAGATCTGGTGGCGGAGGAATTGAGGAGGAGGAGGAGCGGCGGAGGTAGAGAGGCGATGGTGATGGATTTGGTGGCAGTGGAGGAGCGGAGGCAAATGTGATGGTGGCCGAATCGGAGGAGAAGTTACAAAGGCAGCATGTTGTCACTAGCAATTCCGAAGTTGGGGTGTCCCAGGGTGTGACGGAGGCATACCACCGTCAGGTACCAGCGCTCTTGGTTGTGGTGCTCGACAACCTTTGCCACGAGCACTGTCTAATGGTCGCCATCACTTAACCGGTTGATCTCGTCGTCCATGCCCTTACCATCGATCGATCTACTGGGCGGCTGGTCTGGTGTCATCGCCTCTACTTCAATTGCCTCTATAGTCGCCTCTGCGCTCTCGAATGATCTGCTCTAATCACATCTGCTGATCTCAATGAAATGCAAAATGGGGCTTATATTGACATTGATACTTGATGTTTCTACTTCCCTGACACGCTTGTAGTTAATTAGCAATGCGCGCTTGGGATTCCTGCTCAAACGCAATTGCGCATTTTTATTCTGGGACTAGCAATCCGAAGAGCCTCCTTGACGTGGTGTCCACTTGTTTTCATGCAAAGCCTAGTCCTGTTTTCCTTATCACTTAATTCACGCCTATTTTCCTCATCACTTAATTCACGCCCAAAACATGTGATGCAAATCTGTCATCGGTTGATTTATTTCATTAAAATGTAACATCTACTACGTCTATAGATGTGTAAATTTGGGTGCGACTGGTATTGCTTCACAGAAATCTATTAGGTACAATAGAGAGACATTGAGGTTAACAGAAAAGCTCCCCTCCTCTCGAAAAGACAACAAATTTTATGATAAATTAGTAAGAAGGTAAAATGACCTTGCCTATCCCATTTATTAGCCATATTTCAGGCTCCATGTGCATATATTAAATGGGATAACAATGAAAGAATGACTTATTTTTAGGACAGAGAAAGAGTTGGTCTTGTTTAGGACCAATTCACTCTACCAAAATTTGCTCCACACAAAAACCTCTTACCATGGAGCAACTCCACGATATAGACCACAAATTGGATGTTTTTATGGATGATCGGTTGTACCCTTATGCTTTTATATGTAGTAGTGTTGTTTAGATGTAATTTAAGTAATGTGTTTAACTAATTTTGGTGAAAATATTTTAGAAACCATCTCAAATACACAAAAATTCCTAAAATCTGGAAAATACTTTACACATAAAAATTAGCATAAATTAAATGAATTTTAGTTTCAAACATGTAAGGGCTTTTGAGGTAAGAAAATTAAAATAGATCACACCTGAGCTCTACTTTACACATAAAAACTAGTATAAATCTTAATGTCCTACTTGACTTTTCCACACAAGTTAATTAAAGTGCTCTTGATATATCGTGTCTACTTGATTTCATGCATAAGTGTCACCTACCTTGATCCAATTGGACTAAAGCCAAATAGCACGACCTCATCAATAAGCAGCAACCGCATCACAAAGGCAGGAACAAGAGATGATTAAGTTTACTAGATTGGTATTCCCCTTTCATACTTCAAATGACATATCTCGGCTTCTTATATAGGGTTAGTTTGGTAGGGCTCCGGCTTTGGCTGAAACGGCTCTGATTATGGATTATTTGGTAGAGTGGCTTCGTTGGTGGAGCTAAAATCGTTTGAAAAAGGTTTCACAAAATATCTTCTGCCGTATTTTATAAAATAATTAATGAATATCGTTAGTGCTAATAATTTTTACTTTCACTATTTGATAAGCAATCATTTCCTCCTTATCGTTTTGCATGACGTCCAAAAGCGCTACAAGATTCTCCACCACTTATGCAATTCGTCTCTCGTCCTCTCCGCTATGCCAACGGCAAGGACACTTTCGTACTCCCTCCATTTCAAATTATAAGTCATTTTGCTAAATTTAGACACATAGCTTTTGCTATACATCTAGATAAATATTATATCTAAATACAAAACAAAAACTACGTATCTTGATCTGTCGAAACGATCTACAATTTGAAACTGAGGAAGTACTCTCTAATTGTAATTGCAGAGACGGAAGGACCACGAATCACTATTTTTAGCTCCGGCCCTCTAGTACAAAATCAGCTCCTGCTGCTTTGATGCTTCACATGAGGAGCCATTTCTAGCGTCCTCATTTGGTATGGCTTCAGCAGGAGCCACCGCTCCAGCCCTACCAAAAGGGGCCATAAAGAGTTAGACTTAGTTGTTGTGTAGCAAATACCCCCTCCATTTTTATTTACATGTCGTATTAGGTTTGTCCTAAGTCAAAGTTTGGTCAAATTTGATATTGTAAATGCTATTATTTTTTCTATAAATTTGGTCAAAGTTGGCTAAATTTAACTTAGAACAAATCTAATACGATATGTAAATACAAACAGAGGGAGTATCTAATCTTATGTGCATTTCCTTCGCCCCAAAATAATTGTCAGTTTCGTATTTAAATTTTGTTCTAAAAAATATTCTTTTAGCTTTGAGTGAGATCCATTAATTAAGACAATATAAGAAAAATATATAAAGAAGCATATCAAGCCAATCAAACATCTATTTTTCTAGTTCCAATATATATACATTTATTTATAATCTAGATAATCAAATAAATAACACGATTTTTCAATCACAACTACTATAAATAATTAAAGAAAATAAAATTATTTTTTACTATTACTAATTTGTTTAAAATTTTCTAAGAAATAATCTTTTTAGGACGGAGATAGTATACCTAATCCTAATGGGCCTACAATACTGACAATCCAGCCCATACAACCTAGGAGGTCATGACTTTAATCCCTTGTTTTTAGCGTATAACATAACTATCATATAACGACTAAAACTTGACTGGACTCAGACACAAATCTATCACCTAAATACAAGTCTTTTACATCTTAGCTCATTTGCTTTTTATTTAGCTATTCGCACTTGCCTTTTTATTAGCTATTAAAACGAAAAATGAATCAAGACCCATTTTTATTTGCTGCTTAGATCTTCAAGTCCTCGTGGTCCCCATCCTGAAGCACAACAGCGAATCAGCTTCTTGTTTTTTTGAGTGGAACAGCGAATCAGCTTCTGTGAGCTCCCTGGCAGTCAACGTCAGACTGCAGAAGGAACGGCCCAATCCATGGCTGTATATGGGCTGGTCTTGTAGATGTGGCAGCCCATCGACCTACACGGCCTCACACGCTTCCAATGGCGCCAGCCGCATGGCCGCACGAGTGTTCTAACCAGGGGATACGCGGTGCAAGCGTAGGAGAATGTGCGGAAGCAGACAACGATTCCTCACAAACATCAGGGTTTAACATGAAAAATCATCTGAAAATCAGAGTTTGACTTGACACTTTAATACAGAACCGAAATACATTTTGAGACTAATAAAACAGCCTTCAGTTTTGCACGTTCTACTTTAGCAAGGATATCAGCGTATACTTAAATACACATTCTACTTTCGCAAGGATATCAAAACTAATACCAGCCAAGGTAGTTCCCTCCACAACACGATGCAGCACCGGTCAGCAACATATGAAACAAAAGTACGGTTCGCTTTCACTTTCTGTAAAGCAGTGCCTTACCCCTGGCCTACCAAAAGGACACACAGGCACACAAATGAAAAAGCGAAAAAAAAACGCAACACTATGTTCGCATTAGATGGTGCTAGAAGAAGTTATCAAGCAACGGCCCATGTTCATGCAAGAAATCAGCTGCTGATGCAACAGCAGAGCAATCTGCAAATTCAAGGATCCGATCTAGTACAAATCAAGATCTGGACGGGCTAAGACATTACGAGATTGCTAATCAACAAAACTGCAGACGGCCAAAGATTCTGATGCAAGAAAACAGGTGAGTAAACGACGGGGAAATCAGACAGATTCAGGCGTGGGCGCGTGCCTCAGATGAACGCCTCATGTGCATATCACCATGACTACGAACCAGCATACTCATGAACTCATCCAGAATTTAGCATCATCATTGGCATACCAGCCCCATGAGGTAGATCAAACTAAACTAGGTGACCAAAAAATAAAGAGGCGAATAGTTTTCTGGGACAGAAAACGAAAGCCAAGAATCTATTCGTGAAAAAGTAGAGCGCAAAGAAAACAAAATCAAGATTCGCGCGTGCCTCAGTTGAACGCCTCAAGGAAATCACTACTCACGCAAAGAATTCACCTTGATTGAATATCATCATTGGCACAGAATAAGAAAGGAGATTTCAGGAATCAAACAATCAATCTACACAAAAAAAGAACCTTTTTTCTTCTCAAGAATCATCAGAGAGAATGTTGGTCGCAAAGATCAAACCGAGACCAAAGAGGTGAAAACAAAAGAAAACAAGGAGACAAATTTAAAGATCGATCTGGAGGTGAAGGCACGTAACAGGCCTTCTAGATCCAACTTAAGAATACAATCTGCAAGATACACATCACAAAAATCTCCAACTATTGCATCTCGAAATTGGGAAGAAAAATTGCCACTCACTTGCAGGCAGCAATCGGATCGCTTTATCTGTGGGGTGAAAAGAGGAAGATATCAAGAGCCGGATAGGGTTCCAATGTGGGTAGCGGAGGCGCCGCTCGGCTGGTCCTTAAATAGCTCGACCGCTATGGGACGGACGGCTGAGATTCCGCCTGGGCTCGCCGTGTCGATCAGCCAGCAGGCCCATTTGTCCAGCGGCCGTGATCCTTTACCGATGGACGCGCACCACGCGAACCGTCCGGTGCACGGGCGCGGTACCGAAATAGAGGGCTGGGATCGTCTATTGGATGGGCTCACACCACCGCGATCCGCGCAAATGCCAAAGCTCCGGCCCAGGGTCCACCTATCCGCACATCCCTGTCTCTTCTCTACTACTAAAAATCTCTACTACTAAAAAGGGATTAAGAGGTATATTTTTTTCCGTGGTGTGCCTCCGCGGTGCGACCTCCCACCCATCGATCTTCGTTCAGCCTCTGGAACCCGTCGTCCGTCCGATCCGCGCCGTCCAGCTGCGGAGCAACGTGGTTACTCTGATCTCGGTTTCCCTTCCGTCGGGCGTCCGAATTTGAAAACGCAATCAGGCTTTCAATGCTCCGCGGTCAGGTCCTTCGTGATGATCCACGATCGTGCCTCCTTCCGTCGCGATCCCCCGCCGTCCCCCGACGTCGCCGGCGCGTTCCTCGCTCGACGTCGCTAATCCCCCGCGCCGGCGCCACCTCCTGCGGTTTCTAGGCAGTTTGTCTCGGATGAAGGTACGTGCCTGCTACCGCCGTCGCGATCAACTGCCGTCGCCATCTCATCTGGTTTTTGTTATGCATTGCAATTTGTTTGTTCCTGCAGCTGCTACCCTTTTGTTCAGTGTTTTGTTCAGTATTCTGCAGTTCTCTCTCTCTGAAATTCAGAAGCAAGTGCAGGGGCAGGTACTGGTTCCTTTGATTTTACAGCTCGGGCGTGATCTTTTTTCCTTTTTGTTCAGCAGCAAAAACAGCTCTCTGTATTTTTCTCTCTGTTAGTACAACCGGCCGACTGCAGCTCTGTTCTTTCTATGTTCTATACCTGCCTGTTCTTTTCATCCATTTTCTGCAGCAAGGGTCTCCGCGGCCTCGCGCAATGTCCGCTGCGTTGCTTCGATTGGGGAACGGAGGTGCTTGCCGCGGCAAGCTGTATGGGTGGCTTCCTGCTGCCTCCAGTGCCGATGTGCAATGGGTTGCCCATGGCGGCTGCCGCTGAGATGCTTTGCTTGGAGAGCGGCGCATCCAGACGCGGTTCGCGTGGGCGCCCAAGCGCACGGGTGCCATTCCCGTGCCTGTTTTGGGCCAATGAGGCAGTGTTTGCGGCGGCTGTTTGGAGCTCGATTTCTTCCGGTGCCCTCTGCTTTCTTTCTCCAGTTTCATTTTCCCCTCGGCATTCAGGTCTTCCATATGTGTTGTATATATGCAGTATTGTCCCTTGTCTGGATACGTACGCTGAGGTGCATTAGTTTTTAGTAAGCAAATATATTGAATTACTTGCAGCCTTGCAGTTGGTATGATCATCTAGCCTGTGCCTGTCCACTGATTTCTGAGGCACTCATTGTTCTTATCATTCATCGTGGCTCTCTGAAATATTGCAATCCAGGAAATATTTTACTGAATATCGGATTTTCCAATCATAGGTGAAGTTCAGTTCAGTACAATTCCCGCTAGAATGATCCTCTGTTCGCTATTATTTCAAGAAATGCATCTTCTTTCTTTCTTTCTTTCTTTCTTTCTTTCTTTCTTTCTTTCTTTCTTTCTCTCTTTCTTGCGAGGGAACTACATCTTCTTTCTGAATAAGTGATGCAAAACAGACACAACTGTGGTCGTCTGGCTCTGATTTTCGCACACCTTTCTATTTAAACTGCGTGCTGCTTCTGGTCTCAACTAATATGGGGCTGATCTGCACGTTCGCCAGCCAGTGATAGGGCCTATCTTCCTGCCTTAATCTGTTTGTTTGCTTGTGCTTGTTCCACTCGATTCGATTTGATTTATGGTGGGATCATTTATCAGTGGCAACAAAATTGCATGTCATTTGGTGTTGCGACAGGCAAAATTACAGCTTCTAGCATTGAGATTCTACTGCTACGCGGACAACACCATCTACCCGAACGTTGAGGGTGTGCAAGTACTACGACTGTGGCAGACTCCTTGTATACTGGTAAATGCAGATGCAATTGGACTGCTTCCATGATACAGTAGAAATCAACAATGTATTGATTTCTACAACTTCATGGAGTAGAGATTGATTTCAATAACCTGGCAAAACAGTGGGTATCCTGTAAAAGACTAATGGATGAGTGATCATTAGAGTATGTTGGATGAATCTTGTGAAATTTGTTTTGGTTTGTGCTGAGTTAGCTCTAATAGATGGTGTCTAATCTGAAGTTTTTGTTCGTTTTATCCGGAAAAATAGTTGTTCGGCATTGGGGTTCATTTGTCAAGCCTTTATTGTTCATCTAGACTACGTGAGTGTTTGCAATCAATCCCGTTTTTAAATTGACTTTATAGTCCCTACATTTACTACTTTTACATATCTTTTAGGGATGTCCACAAGAATCGTGAATCATCACATAGAACATGTGTCGTGCTATGACAAGTCAATATGAATTTGAAAACATGATGAATTGATGCGACATTTTTTATCCTACTCATGCAAAATAAAAAATAAAAGTTTGAATACAAGGTTGTTATTCCCGTAGCATGCACGGGCATCCATATAGTCCAAGTACAATGGCACCATTTCCTTTATGCTCTTCGCTAGCAGCGTGTTTGATAATTTAATGCACTTGCACCGTCAGAGCACCTCAGCCGATGCCAAAACATCAGATCAAAGTAGAGTTCTAATGCAATAAGATATGTAGAATGGTCTAAGTTCTTGACATGTAACGTAAAGAGAGCAATATTGACACATACTCCTACTCTATAGTTTGTCAATAACTCTGTACCAATCAATAGTTACATGAAGATAACATACAAAAATAGTAAGTGTTTGTAATAAAACATGGTCAGTGCATGTTTCATGGAAATTTTATCATCATTAAATAACATGTCATATAGGCAAAATAATGACATGGTATGGAACTGATGAAGAGAGAGAAGAGTTGGGTTTCATGGGAATGAAACTTGGTATACACAGTTACAGAGACTTTGAAACTGTAACAAAATCTGAACTAATTACATCATAACTTTTCTTGATCCTGTATGTCCGTACATATTGTGCTAGTAATTAATTTAGTTACAATTGCTAGTGGTTACACAATTCATGTCGCACATTTAATCTTAACTTCATACAATAATTAAATGTTATGTCTAACAAATGAAATTGTGAAGTGAAACTATGCATTGTGACAGGCTATTTCATTCATTACCTTAAACCAGTAAAGATGATGTGGCATTCTAGAAAATTGTGCAATGAAACTTTTGATTGATAGTGGCCCTCTAGGTTCCATCCGTTTTATTTAATTTTATTATCCCCACTTGTCAGATTCTTCTGTTACTCATCTTATCCCCTTTTTTATGCTGTCCCAATAGGCGATGATATCTCTACAACTAAAAAGAATGAAATGGGGACATTGACCCCTCTAATGGGCCTGCCTTCTAATGAGTCTGCCTCTACCACCCCACCATCGAATCGGAAAAAACCGGAAACTCGCATGGAGCCTCCTTCTCCGCCACCTCGACGGCGGTTGTTGCTCGGTTGTCCGGCCTCCCCCTCGCGCAAACCGCTTCACCTCCTCCGGCTGCCCTGCATCAGATTAGACTGCCTCCTCCTCTCCGCCCGGTCCCTCATTAAGCTCCACAGCTTTTCCAATGCCGCTACGCTGCACGGCCTCCTCCACCTGACCTAGCCTGCCTGCCGCCGCTGTCCTTCCTCATCCAACTCCTACACATGCTACTCCAGTTGTTCCTCCCCCGACTACCCCCTCGCGCTCGATTGCCTCTACACCCTCCTCTCCCCCGTTTGTGCCCAGCCCTCCGGCCTACCCCACGCTTCACCTGCTGCACTACCACCTGCGCGCTCGGTCGCGCCGTACCGCTCCCACGCTCGCTGTCAGTGTTTTACTACCAAGCTCACCGAGAGATACCCAAGGTGGTAGGTTTTAGGTGGGGTGTCACCGAGATCTGAAACTTGAAGGTGCAATGAACACAAGGGTTTATACAGGTTTGGACCGCTAGGAGCATAATACCCTACGTCCTGTGTGCTGGTTTGTATTGCCTTAGATGTGGATTCGTTTGGAGGGGGTCCCTACCCACCCTTATATAGTCTGGGGGGACAGGGTTACAGGGATCCTAGCCAGATACGAGCTCAGAAGTCCTACCCGAGTACTACTCGGGTAGTTTTCTTTTGTTCCGACTAGTTCTACTCGTGTCCGAGTAGTTTACAAGAGGTATAAGGCATACGACATGCTCCATCCCTTATTCTAGAAAATCTATGTCATATGCGCAGTCCCGTGGCACGGGTCTGACAAGCCCCCGAGCTCTTCATAGCCGAGTATGCAGGTTTCCGAGTACTTCTGAAGGCGTCTTCGAGTTCTGTTGAAACTCCATCTTGAAGGTGTCTTCCGAGTACTTTCTTGGCTGCCTCGAGGCTGTGAGGTGCTCATGCTCCGAGTAGTCTTCTTTTATATGGGGTGCGATGAAACTCGCACTCCATATGGAGTAGCCCCAGAGCCTTAGGTTGAATCAAAGAATCAGACTGAGGGTCAAATTAGTCTTGAATCTTCTGGTCTTTCTCTTCCAAATAAGTTCAAAAAATAAGGCATTGATGACACGTGTCCTGCAGCCCCCGAGCCTTGAATCCAAATCCCAAGGTTTGGAAAAAGGATCCAAGATATCATGGCATGCGTCATAAAAGAATTTGAATTGATGGTTAAAATGGGCAAATTGGTTCGGAAATTCGAAAACCTATTTTTTCGGGATAACATCCGTGAAAAAATGGTTAAACAAATAACTTCCCCAAAGGAGCCCTAAATCGCTCAAATCCAATCGTATCCCGAAAAAATCTCTTCGGCTTCCGCTCAGGGACAGTTGGCCTTCCACAGTAGCAGCCGCTGGTTATTTAACGGTGTGGTGAACCTAGGGTTTACTCACCCCCTAATTGCATTGAGCCTTTCGTCTTCCTCTATTTCATAGCCGCCGCCACTTCCAGAGTTAAATCTACACCATCTCCAGCTCCCTTCTACTTCCTCATCCTTACAAAAAGTAGTCGCTAGAGGTTCCTCCCTCTCCAGAGTGCTCTTCTACCAGTCCCTCCTCAGCCCTCGAGTGTATGCGAGTGAAAAAACTCGTGACATCAAGGATAGTCGGCAAGAAAGGCGCCACATAGGGGAAGGGAAAAGAATTTGAGTCTGCTTCATCATCTTGCGAGTCGTGGAAGAAAAGTAAGTGCACTGAAGTTGATCTCCAATCTTTAGTAGACTCTCGTCTTCTTCAGAGCAAGGAAATTGTCTAGTGGCTTCCTGCAGCTGGCGATGTGAGGCCATATAAGGGAGTTGAGGAAATTGTTATATTCCAGCATTTTGTCGAGCATGGGCTAGCCATCCCAACTTGTGATTTCCTGCGCAGCTTGCTTTTCCATTATGGAATCCAACTCGAACACCTCAACCCGAACTCAATTCTTCACATTGTGTTGGCGCTAAAATCGGCCAGACAGGAATCGGCCGATGGTCTTCAGCGTCGGACACACGACCCGGGAGAATCTGCTTAGCTCCTGTTCAGGTTATCGCCCTGGTACGGTTCGCGCGACGTGCCAGTCTATCTGACCTGTTGATTGACAAGGAAATAAAGTATTAAATTTCAGGCGCTCCGATCGGCTGGAGTTCCGATCTGTCCTGAGGAGTGGGTCGGCGGCGAATCGGCCGATTTGCTGTAGAGATGATCGGCTATGGATCAGCCGATAATCGTGTAGTAATTGTAAAGAAAACTGCTGGAGCGATCTAAACAATTACTACAGAGGCAACACTTGAAATAGATCTAATCGGTTGTAAGATGATAAATCGAAGAAGAATGATGACGAAGCCGATTACTCTGATCTCAAGCTGGATAACTGGTGATAATACTAGAATAACAGGTAAAACTTGCAATTCTAGTAAATATCGTTAACTGGTGAATAAATCCAAACGAAACCACAGCGATGCGCCCGTAGTTAAAGCTCGGATATTACTCGATAAGCGGAACCTACCAATTGGCCGGAGATCAAGTTGATGCAGCCCTGCCAATCCGTACGAACTCATGAAAGAAGAAAAGTATTAGCGAAGTCGCCGACTTGAAAGTAAATTGCTGAAAAAGTAGAAGTATTGTTGTTGATTGATGTGTTGATATTTTTTCTGCAAAGCCCTAGCGACTCCTATTTATACCCTAAAACTAGGACTCCTGGTCGATTACGACTTGTCACAACCTTATTTAAAACAGAAAAACTACTATATCTATAATATCTTCAAAAAGGAAACGGACTCCCGCGGAATCTTCCGCCGCCGTCTCCTAATCCAATCAGGACTTTTTCCATTGCTTCTTGACCGAATTAGCATTACTCCGTTGACCAACGTCAGGCCACTTTTGACCGAGATCCTCTGTTATGGTTTCAATCGGTTTGGCGCAAGTTGCATTGCGAATCGGCCGATTCCCAACTGTAGCCTCAATCGGCCGATTCTTTACTGTAGCCTTTAGATCTGCTGCATCGGCCAATATCTTCCTTTCCTGACGCTGATTCAACATGTGTCAAAATCTGGCGTCAACACATTGCTATCTTCGTTCATTTCTGTGAGGCCTTCTTAGGCATAGAACCCCACTTCGACCTCTTCTGTTATCTCTTTCGTCTCAAACCACAACCCAGTGAAAAGAACATTGCCAAGGTGGGTGGAGCCAGCCTTCAATTGAGGCAAGGTATGGAGAGAAAATATATCCCATACAAATTCCCAACTAGTCTGTCTGGATGGAGAGAGTGCTGGTTTTACATCAGGAACCACAACTCGCAATTCCAGAGAGGACTACTGGGAGTCCCAAGATTACTGGCGAGTGGACAGTGAGCCCCTGAGATATGAGTCAAGTCAACGATCTGCTTGAGGAAATCGTGAAACTCAGAACAGCGGGAGTCACTGGAGCTTCGGTAATGTATTCTTGGATCGGCCGACACATCCAGCCCTTGCAAAAGCGTGATCGATTTGGCTTCGAGTACCTCGGACTCTCGGATCAATCTCGATTCACTGCAGAACGTATTCTCCAAGATGAAGCTGTGACGCGGGTGAGTGGAGTACTCTTGAATGCCAATACTATGCCTTATCTTCCGAAGCTGTTCAACGTACGGAATCCTCCAAAACAGGTAAGGGTAAGTAGTCATTTGCTTCTGTCGAGTACTTGTCATATTTTTGAATCTGAATTGTACTAACAGAGCTTGAATTCTTGTCATAGGATGATGTGAATGTCTATAGGAGCATGCCTCCCATGCCAGACATTGATCGTCCGAGCCATACCCTGCCGTCGGTGCATCAACCACCCAAGATCTCCTAACCTTCTTGCGACCCAGTGAGTGAGGAGGAAGGTGAGGGAACTGACGATGGTCGCACCCTGGTAGAGGTGATCAAGAGTAAGAAGGTGAAGACCTCCCAAGAGGGCAGAAACTCTCATGGTGGTGAGCTTTTGCCTAGCCACTCGAGTAAGCAGAGGGTCACCGCCCGTAGGTGCAAGGCTAGCGCCTCACAGGGTGGTGATGAATACAAAACACCCAAGTAAGTACTTTTCATGAACTTGTGAGTGCTTTTATTTGCATATTTTGACTGATTTCTCCCTATTTATTGAATCTTCAATACTAGTTCCCCGAACCCCAAGGAGTCAAAGCGAAGGGTATGGAAAGTAGTCGGGGATGATGCTGTGAAAGGGCAAGACATGCCCTCTGTTACAGTGGACCCATCATCAGAGTATGCCGGGGCCACACCGAGGCAAGTGCCATCCTCGGCTGACCCTATATTGCAAACAACTCCACTGACCGCCATACCGATGTAAGCGTTGCCCTTGATTGGCAAGTCAGCGATGTCGAGTGCTTTGGGTGCTGCTCCAACGCCTAAAGCACTTAGGATAAAGAAAATCGGCTTCAATAAATCCTTGTTGTAAGCACTCAAGTACTTTCCAGACATAGTTTGTAGGTTCGTAATGGTATGTATCAATCTGACCACTTGTTTGTGTGAAAGAAATCCTCTGCTCAAGGCTTGGAACAACCTGGTGGCGATGCGACTTGGCTAACCCCCGAGCAAGAGTCTGATGCTGCAACGTTAATTGCAGTAGCTGCTGCTACTTGTGTTGAACCTCCACTACTACCTGCAAAGTCTCTTGCACCGATGCTACTAAAGTCAAGAAAAACAATTGCGGGTGCAGAGCGTGACGTTGTGGAAGGTCCTAGGGTAGTTGAACCAGCCTCC
Source organism: Panicum miliaceum (assembly GCA_032594955.1). Taxonomy (NCBI): domain Eukaryota; kingdom Viridiplantae; phylum Streptophyta; class Magnoliopsida; order Poales; family Poaceae; genus Panicum; species Panicum miliaceum. The sequence continues at coordinate 21,672,634 of CM064059.1, read as the reverse complement.
AAGATCCCATCAGGTGAGCCGATTATGCCACCCCCGCCCACAAGTACCTTTCTGCCAGAGGCGAGACTAATTACCGCGGGTGAGGTGGTAGGTCCTCCCCAGCAAAGGCCAAGTGTTGAAGAAACTGGCGGTGTGGGTACTTCGTCTGGTGAAATTCTGGTCACACCACCCAAATCCCGATATGCTATCCTTTGTTGTACTTCATCCCGGAGCTTGTTGACGATCCAATGCTGACTGCGGATGTCTTGAAGCACTTTCACGATACCTTTAAGGAGTTGTACAAATTCTCCACAATATGCTTGCTGGTCTTTGTTGTAACATGTTTTGAGGAGTACCTTGCCTTCATGACTAACCACTTATCTTGTTGCACAGACAATGGCCAATCGATCTAGGAAAAAATCTGACAAGCTGAAAGCTATTGAAGACGGCCTTTGTCAACTGCAGGCCAAAGATCACCAAATTGAGGATCAGATCATGAAGAAAGTTGTGCTGCGGAACCAGCTTGATGCCATCAAGCTGGAGCGCGCAAGAGAGGTCTGACTCCTCAAAAATATTATTGAAAATTTAAAGGAGAAGAACAAATCCCTGGCCAAGGAACACCAAGGTAACACTCTCTCGAGTACTACATGAGTTTGTACGAATACTTCTTCTTGCCGTTTTTGCCCGCAGAGCCCGATAAAGTGTTAGAGTGTAAATAAGAGTTCTTGACTGACATGAAGAATGTGTTGTACTGTTGTTCATGTGAAGTCAAAACATTGATGAAGAAGCTTGAAGATACTGACAAAAAACTTAGGGAGTGCCTGCAACAGGTCAAGTCAATGGCCGAGGAGAAAAACTTGAAGCAGAAACAACTTGAAGAGCTTGAGGGTGCTGCATGAGTAGTGGTTGATATGGTGGACCCTCCAGAAGAAGGAGCGATTGATAACAGGAGTTTGCTGGAATGCCTTCGTGAGGTGTCGCAGAAGATATCCGGCTATCTTTCGGAGACCACCAAGACATATGTGGTGCATGTTCTCGGGCTCGTCAAATCTTTTTGGCCCAAGGTGAACTTGAGTCTATTGGTCGGTGGTATGGCTGCAAACTGCTCTGATAAGAAGTTCGCAGAGTACCTTGAAGAAGTCAGTCCCGTGGCTCAAAAAATAGTAGGGAACCTAGAGCAGGATTAGATCATGTCATGAACAATATGTCAAAGTATATGTAAATATATCATGTGCGATAGTTTTTGCCTATGGATGTGTTTAGAGTACTCAGGGTGCTTGATAATCTTAGGACTTTGGAAAAAGCTCAAGACGCATAGATCAAGCTACTTGGAATTCAACGATTCTGAGTGTAGTCTATAGGTTGGCGTTCGATGATTGGCCCCGCGCAGGGATGGAAGCGTATCAAGATTTACTCGCGTCATGCGAAACTTTGAATTGCTTGAGTTGAGTAGGTGTGAGAACCTCTTTGACGTTCTCGTAGGACATGGTGCAACTAATTCTGCTGAATCATATATGCTAGCACTTGATTTAGTCGGAAAATGCGCAGATAACTTTGCGACTTAGCCGACTTGGCTTATAGAAAGTAGTCAAACAGATAGAACATGTCTATGGTTAGACTAGCATTCAGTATCCTTATCTGGAATATGGGTGTGAGTACCACTTCAATAACGTAGGCTGTGCGTAGTACTAGTCAACAACCAATACTCGGAGTGTTATTGAAGCTATGGGTGTAAGTACCCCTTCAGTAACTTCTGCCCGTGGTACTAGTCGGTAACCGATGCTTGGGGAGTTACTGGGATTTATGAGCAGTTGTCAAAGGCCCTATCATGTCCAGGCCCCAGCATGCAAACGGCCATAAAGGTGGTATTTTGATAAGGTTGTGAGCCAGATCATGAGGCTACTTGCTGAAGAACTGGCAGTTTGTGCACTGGCGAACGAGTGCTTCAGCGTCTGCCAAAGCAGTCGGCCAGTAGAACCCGGATCTGAAAGCTTTTTCCGACTAGTGTGCGAGAAGTAGCATGGTTCCCGAACACGCCTTCATGAATCTCCTGCAGTATCTCTCTACCTTCCTCTGTGCGGACACACTTCATGTGTATGCCTCATGCTGATCCACGCTTGTATAAGTTGTCACCAACTAGAACGTACCCTTTGCTGCGCCGTAGAATGCGTGTGGCCTCAGCGCTTTTTGGGTCGACGCCGGGGGGTAGTTTGTTCTCCTGGATGTAGTCGATAAACGTCACCCGCCAGTCGACCTCAATCATCAAGACCTCTCGGTCGGGTTCCGTTGGACCTTGAGCGATGGTGCTTGGATCTGGTGTCTTGATGGATGGGTGATGCAACCCGTGAATGAAAACTCCCGGTGGGATGTTAACTCGATCAGAGCTCAGTTTCGAGAGCACATCCACTCCCACATTGTTGTTGCGAATCACATGATGAATTTTCAGCCCCGAGAACTTGTTCTTGAGCTTGCGTATTTCCGCAACATACACACTCTTTGTTGACTTGTTGGACCTTCAGCAAGGAGTCCCGCGACGTACGCTTGATGCCCAGAGAGACTGCCACGTGTAGCCCGTGCAATAGTGCCTCGTACCCGGCTTTGTTGTTGGAGACCTCAAGTAGTATTTGGAACACATACTTGAGTTGTTCTCCTTTTGGACTGATGAAGAGTACTCCCGCGCCACCGCCTCCGAGCTTGAGTGAGCCGTCGAAGTACATGACCCAATGCTCTGGCTGGTTGGCTGGGGCTTCCACTTGGTTTTCTCGCAATTCCGCCATGAAATCGACTAGTGCTTGCGACTTGATGGCCGTCCGGGTCTTGAAGTCGAGGGTGAGAGCACCCAGTTCCACTGCCCACTTGGAGATGCGCTCGGTGGCGTTCCGATTGTGGAGGATATCCGCCAATGGAAAATCAGTGACCACCGAGATGTTGTATGCATTGAAGTAGTGGCAAAGCTTCCTGGAGGTGATGAGTATACCGTAGAGTAGTTTCTGAATTGTCGGGTAATGAACATTGGATTCCAAAACGACTTTGCTGATGAAGTAGACTGGCCGCTGCACACCGAAGGCATGGCCTGCCTCTTGGCGTTCCACCATGATTGTTGTGCTGACGACGTGAGTAGTCGCGGCGATGTAGAGTAGCAGGTTCTCACCTGGTTGTGGAGCCGTTAGGATGGGCGGCGACTGCAAATGATGCTTGAGATCTTCCAGCGCCCGCTTCACCTCCTCGGTCCACTAGAACTTGCCGTGGCACTTGAGCAATTTAAAGAAGGGTAATCCCCGTTCTCCATGTCGCGAGATAAATCTGATTAGGGCCGCCATACAGCTTGTGAGCTTCTGAACATCCTTGATCGTCCGTGGAGCGTCCATGTCTGTGATGGTGGTGATCTTCTCCGGGTTTGCTTCAATTCCTCGGTGATGAACGATGACACAGGGTAGTTTTCCATGTGGCACGCCGAAGACGCATTTGGTTGGGTTAAGCTTCCATCAAAACTTGCGTAAGCTGTTGAAGCTTTCCTCGAGATTAGGGATGAACTCGTCGTGGGCTCTGGTCTTGATGACCACGTCGTCCACGTAGGCTTCAACGTTGCGATGTAGCTGATCAGCAAGGCATAATTGGATGGCCTGCTGATAGGTGGCCCCTGCATTCTTTAACCCGAAGGACATGGTGGTGTAGGCATATGCTCCAAAGGGGGTGATGAATGATGTCTTGATCTGGTCTTCTTCCTTGAGAGCGATCTGGTGGTAACCCGAGTAGCAGTCGAGGAAAGAGTGCAGGACGCAGCCAGCCGTAGAGTCGATGACTTGGTCGATGCGTGGGAGCGCGAAGGGACCCTTCGGGCAGTGTTTGTTGAGATCAGTGTAATCCTCCATTCATTGTTGTTCTTTTTCAGGACTAGTATAGGGTTGGCTAACCACTCGGGGTGGTAGACTTCTTTAATGAAGCCAACCAGAGTAGTTTTGCTAGCTCCTTTTTGATGGCCTCCCTCTTGTCGGGAGCGAAGCGTCGTAGTCGTTGCTTCTTCGGAGTGTCTTTGGGGTCGACTTTTAGGCAATGCTCGATCACTCCTTGGGCACCCCTGGAATATCCGCTGGTTTCCACACGAATATGTCATGGTTAGCCCTAAGAAAGCTGACGAGCGCGCTTTCCTATTTGTGACTCAAGCCGCCTCCGATCAAAGCAGTCTTGGACGAGTCGCGTTCTTGCAGCTGGATGGCCTTGATGCCGACATCGCTGGGGTTGGGTTTTACTCTCGACTAGCTACGCCTCTAGCTGGAGATCTCCATCTCTGAGTCGGTGAGCTTTTGCGCGGCCACGAAAACTTGCGCAGAAGGTTCTGGCACGCGTGATGTCGCAGCGTACTCGACTGCCTCTTGGTCGCAGTCGTACGACTTCTTCAAGTCGCTGCAGAACGTGAGTACGCTTGTCTTGCCTGGCATCTTGATAGTAGGTAGACGTAGTGAGGCACGGCCATGAATTTGGGCAATGCTGGTCTGCCAAGGATGGTGTGGTATGACAACTCGAAGTCAGCCACCTCGAACTTTATGTACTCCGTGCGATAGTTGTCCTTCATCCAAAAGGTGACTGGCAGGACCACTGAACCGAGTGGTGTAGCCACGTTTCCCGGGACAATGCCGTAAAATGGAGCTCTGCTAGAGGTGAGCATCTTGGAAATGTCCATCCCCATCTTCTTCAAAGTACTCGCAAAGAGCAGGTTGAGGCCGCTCCCGTCATCGATGAATACTCGGGTCAGCTGTGAGCCCACCACGACAGGATCTAGGACGAGCGGGAACTTTCCTGGCTCGGAGAAGCTGGTCCACTGACATCCCTAGAAAAGGAGATTAGGACCTTGCTGTATCTCAGAGGCTTTGGTATGGCTGGCTCGAAAGAGAGGATTTCGCGCAGGGTCAGCTTGTGCGCGCGCTTGGAGGGAAAGCCGCCGTCTCTGCCGAAGATGACGTTGACGACATTCTTCGGGTCTTGCAAGTCTTGAGCTCCCAACTTGTCACCCTCGTCGTCGTCCTTTTGATCCTTTCGCTTTCCGTCTTGAGGAAGGGGTGGCATGTTGTGTGACTTGCGGAGGGTGACGCATTCGAAGAGCGTATGCTGGGACCTCGGGTGCATCGGGCATTGTTTGTGCAGGAGTTTTTCAAACTGAGCTTGATTGCTCCCCGGCTTCTTGCCTCGCGGATTGCGCTCAACAGCCGCGACTTCTTGATCTGGCTTCGCTTTCGGGGATTCCCCGAGTTGTACCGCCGGCCCTTGTCGAAGTAGTGGTTGCCGTTGCCTTGGTCGTCGTTGTTGTGCTTGGGGAAGCGATCGTTCTCCTCGTCCTTCTGGTCAGCCCACCATGCCATCATGTCGCACAGTTCCATGGCGGTAGTCGGGCGGTTGCGACCGAAGTTGTGGTACGTGTGCTTTGAGAAGAGGCTGCTCTGGAAGCAGCGGATGACGTCCTCGTCGGTAATGTTGGTGATGGTGGCTCGCATCTCGAGGAAACACCAAGTGTAGGACCTCAGGGTCTCATTCATCTCCTGCTTGACCTGGGACAAATCGTGACGAGTACCTGCTCAGATCATTGATCCCTGGAAGTTGTCGATGAAGGCCCACTTGAGGTCCTCCCACGAGTCGATGGAGTTTGGTTTAAGGCTTTCAAGCCAAGTGAGGGGCGCTGATTCCAAGGCTACCGGGAATAGAGTGCCTTGGTGGAGTTGGATCCCCCTAAGACCTCGATGGCGACGGAGTAGTAGCGAATCCACTAGCGCGGGTCTTGCTTGCCATTGTACTTGGGGATGCCGACTGGTTTGAAATCCTTGGGGTAGGATTTCTCGGTAATGTTGGAGGTGAAGGCGGGGAAGCTGTCATTATCGTCGTCGTCGTCGTTGTATCTGTTGGGACGGTCCATTCTCCTTGCCTTAATGATGTGTCGCCCATCGTGGCCTTCATTGATCTTCTTCCTAAGATCAATTGTGGGAGCGTCCTGGATGCTAGCCTCGGGTAGAGCTTTGCCTTGAGGCCTTGCCTCGCGCCGGTTGCGAGGTGGGCGACTGGATTGTTGCACCTCTTGTTCAATGTTGCCACGCGCGGACTGCCGGCCCTGGGGATTGCCATGGCCAACTGGATTGTCCTGGTTGCGCTGGCGATTGTTGTTCCTGCGATATCCGGGGCCAGCTCCAGGGGTGCGACTAGTCTGCATAGTGTCACCATGGCACTCAGATCTCGAGAGCATGTTTCGAGTTGAGGACACTGAGTGTTGCCCATTGAGTTGCACGAGCGCGCGTTGGGTTAGATACCGCAACCTTTGTATCTGGGGGTTGGGTGGTAGCTGTTGAGCTAGGAGCGCTGCTTCTGCAATGGCACCAATCGTTGTGTGATACTCTCGATCTGCGGCTGGTGCGAAAGCGTTGTTAGGGTTCCTTTGGTGCATTGGGTTGCGTGCATGGTTTTCCGCGTTCTGCCTTCGCTGGGCGCGCTTGGCGTTCTTCAACCACCGAATCCTTCTGTGGTCCTCGTTCTCTTCCAGGGGGCGTCCGCTGTACGCTCGTCGGCAGACATGTCCACGAGTAGTTCAGCGTCATACTAGTACCTGGCTCGTTGTCATCTGCAATGCAAAGGGAAGCCATGTAGACTTGACGATCCGATGAGTTCTTAGCCGTATGGCTGTACTCGACTAGCTCTATGCTGCCCTCTCCCTCTTTGGAGATGGGAGAGAGGGGTTTGCCCTCCTGGAAGGGCAGTTCCTGCGTGAAGGCCACAAGGCGGGAGACGTACTCGAGTAGTTCAGAGGGCTTTAAGCCCTTCCAGTACACGAAATGGTCTTGCGGCATAGATGTTATGGTCAAACCCAGGTGACTATCCAAAAAGGATTCGGAGTCATCATCAGGTTGGGAGTGGTTGTCGGGAACGGGGGCCTCCCGACAAGCGGTGGCTCCCTCATCCTTGAGTCCTCCTCGGCTCTAGCTTGAAGGTGTAGTACTAGTCGACGAGTACTCTTCATTGGAGTCTGAGTAGTTTTCAAAAATGGGGGCCCCCGGACAGGCGGTGGTTCCCGCGTCCTTGAGTTTGAGCAAATGATCTAAGTCCTCCTCCAAGTCGGAGAGGGACTCGGACTGTGTAGTCTCCTCAGATCGGTTTGAGTCCGATCCGACTAGTTCTGGTGCAGCATGAGTTGAACTCGCGTAAAAAACGGACATCCTCTCGATCTGCCAGGCTAGTTCAGGGAGAAGCAACTCGTCGAGGTTGTCGATGAACTCATTGAGGTCACTGCGTCGAGTTGGTGTGGAGGCCTCAGGCTTCCTGGAGTCAGCTAGGTGGCTGTTGAAGCCACCCAAGCCGTTGGTGACATAGATCCAGGAGCCGAAGATGAAAGTTGTGCCCTAATCGAGCACGCTGAGAGATGCCATCGAGTTCTCCGGTGGATACTCGATGAACACCCCTACCTGGCGTGCTAGATGTCGGTGTTTTACGGCCACACCCACCGAGGGATACCCTCGAGGTGGTGAGTTTGTAGGTAGGGTGTCGTCGAGATCAGGAACTCGAAGGTGTAAGGAACACAGAGTTTAGACAGGTTCGGACCGCCGAGAGCGTAATACCCTACGTCCTGTGTGTGATTTGTATTGCCTTAGGTGTTGATTGGGTGATCTCCTGTTTGGAGGGGGTCCCTGTCCGCCCTTATATAGTCTGGGGGGACAAGGTTACATGGAAGTCCCAGTCGGATACGAGCCCAGGAGTTCTACCCGAGTACTTTTCGGGTAGTTTCCTACTATCTCCGACTAATTTTACTACTGTATGAGTAGTTCTAAAACACTACGAGTAGTTACAACTAGTGTAGGGCGTAGGCCATGTCCCACCCCTTATCCTGTAAGATATAGGCCATGTGCGTAGTCCCATGGGCCTGAGTCTGACAAGTACCCCTTCAGTAACTTCTACTCGTGGTACTAGTCGGTAACTGGTACTCGGGGTATTACTGGGATTATGAGTTGATGACATGGATGCCTTGTTTGGTTAATTGGTGAATTCCATAATCATTTGCCAAACAGTGCGACTATTTTTAGTAGTCCCACGGTTCGGCTGCGATATGGTTTCCTGATCTGACATTGAAGAAGTTTGTCCGCATCTTCCTTTTCGTATGCCCCTCTCTACTGGCCCTTATCCTCAGCCACCGAGCATTTGTGAGGAGACTCGTGACATGAGGAATAGGTGACAAGAGAATCGACTAGAAAATAAATAAAATTGAGCTAGTTGCGTGGCAAAAGGAGTCAAGGTTAGCCCAACAGAAAAAAAGATTTGGACACAGATTAATTCCCTGATTGAATGGCAAAAAGGGGTCTTTTTAGGATCAATTTTCAAGAACCCTTTGTTTCGAGATGTAATCCCAAAGCAATGGTTGTACAAACAAACTCCTAAAGACCCTCAGAAAACCTCCTTAACTCGGGTATTAATTTTGGCGTAGATCATCCCTCGGGTAGTCTCGTCGCCTTTCTTCACGGTCCTTCTTCTTGACGCCCTTGAATGGTGGAGCTCCCAGGGCCCTTCGGAGTTGATAGCATTTGAAGGCAGAGTGCGTAGCACTCGGATGCCATGGGCAATAACTACGGAGGGCCTTCTCGAAGCGTTCCTGCGAGCTGAGAGTTGTCTTACCTCGAGCTGATTGCTCCATCCTTGCATCAAGGGCATCAGGAGAGTTCGACTTGTGCTTCCGGGTTGAGCTTAGGTAGTCTTGAGGAATGTGGTAGTTGGTGGGACTGTAGGCCTCCACTTCAACGTGTTCTTGTTGCCTGGCGATGATAACATTGCAGGCGTCCCAGCCAATGTTGATGACATTGCGGAGATTGGTCGTGGAGAAGTCGTAGAGGTTGCTGGGCTGATGCTGCTCCAACGTGTGTTGCCTGCGTTTGGCGTTCCTGAGCCTACATTGTTCTTTTTGGGCATTTTCTTTATCTTCTATCTTCACGGTATCCATGGCGTCGAGAGCGTGTTCGGGTAACTCATGAATGTCGAAGCTCATCGTTGTGTCCGTATTTTGAACGGGCATATCGGGGATGTAGTCGTCGTCATGGTCGTCGATGCGGTAGTCGTCGAATTGGACGTGCTCCAAGACTTCATCGTCGAGTGCTAGATTTCTATGATGCGAACCATGAATGCTCCTTATTCCAGTGCAAAGTCTTCTGTTCTCCGGGTGGTCTGACCTTCTTCTTTGTCAAAAGAATCAAGAGGTATTTCTTCCTGGAACGGGAATTCACCGGAGTCGGTAATGGAGCGTGGTAGGCTGAGATTGAGTAGTTTGGAGGGTTTCATGCCCTTTCGATACACTAGCTCGCCTGACGGAGTTGATGTCTTTATTGGACCTAGGAGACCGCCTAATAAAGCCATGGAGTCGTCATCAGAATCCGAGAAGTTGTCAGAAACGGGGACCCCCCCCCCCCCCCCCCGACGCGCGGTGGCATGTCATTCTTCGAGGTGTAGTAGACGGTCCAAGTCTTCCTCCAATGCGGAGAGGGACTTGGAGTCGTGTTTGATTTCCCTAACTGGGTCAGGGGATGGCACTTTGCCGATTTGGTTGATGAAGTTGTCAAATTGAACGTTGAATGCTGTTGCGGTCGCTTTTGACTCCTTTGGATGAAGGGCGGCTTCCGCAAGCTTGATGCAATCAGTGATGGATCGGTTGACTCGATCAATTCCGAAGAAGATGTCATCTACACTAGCGAGAGGGCGTCAAGGAGTCTTGGAGCGATTCTGAGTCGAGGAACCCAGGTCGCTAGGGCGTTGAAGAGCAGCTTCTGCGAGCTTGATGCACCCAGCGATGCTGCAGCCCACCCGATCTACTCCGGTGATTAGATCGCCGGTGTCGATTAGAGGACGAGGGATTGCCAGGAGATGGCTTGCATAGTTCCCGATTAGATTGGAAAGTTGAAATTCACCGAGATCATCAACGAGGTTGTTGATGTCGCAGAAGGATGTTGATGCAGATACCTCCGGCTTCCTGGTGTTGGAGAGGTGGCTATTGAAACCACCTGAGCCATTGGTGATGCAGATCTTGGAGCCAAAGGCGAACATGGTGCCCTCATCGAGCATGGCGCTGGTAAAGCTGAATGACGCCATCGAGCTCTCCTGGGGATCATCGATGACAACCCCTACCTGGCGCACCAGCTGTCGGTGTTTTACCGCCAAGCCCACCGAGGGATACCCCGAGGTGGTAGGTTTTAGGTGGGGTGTCGCCGAGATCTCGAACTCGAAGGTGCAAAGAACACAAGGTTTATGTAGTGTTTGGTTGGAGGGGTGGCTTGGGATGGAGCCATTCCATCCCAAAATTTGTAGTGTTTGGTTGGAGAACTTATGGGATGGAGCCATCCCTGAAAACTAATATTCTCTCAAGATCCAGAACCATCTCGTTCCAAAAAATCGGCCGAATGAGGCCATCCCACTTCCACGCCGTCTCCTCCCGTTCTCTCTCTGTGCTTCGCAATCCGGTGGCTACGAGCGCGCGGCAAGGAAACATCTCATGGGCTACCGGTGCACGGCAGCGCGGCTCATCGCGAGCGGCTGCAGGGTAGCATCGAGCAACGGCGGCGGCGAGCGGAGACACGACAATGAGACGCGGGGCGGCGCTCCGTGCCGTGGAGGGCCATGAGTAGCGGGTCGCCACCTCGCGTGCGGCCGCAGGGCTGCATCATGCGGCAGCGGCAAGCGAAGACGGCGGCGAGACAGTGGGCCAGGCGTTGTTCAGGCGGCCCGAAGGGCTGCATCGCGCAGCAGCATCAAGCTGCATCTCGCCTCGGCGAGCTCGCAAAGGACACCAACGAGCGGCAGCCACCTTGGGGCTTTGATTCAGCGTCTTGCAGCTTTGATTTGGTGGCCTAAGTTTCGATTTGCTAGCTGGGGCAGGCAGGGACGTAGGGCGGTGGTGGTGCGTGGCAGCGACGTTGTTGTTTTGTCTCGCTGACAGGTGGGAGGTGGGTCCCACCAGTAACGGTGGCTGACGGAATATGAACCATCGTTTGCTCGTTCCTCCGACCAAACGTAAAACGGAGCCATTCCATCCCTTCAACCAAACGTAAGGACGAAACCATCCATTCCTAAAATGAAGGATGGAACCACTCCATCCTACCTCGCTCTCCAACCAAACACTACCTGAGACAGGTTCGGACCGCAAGGAGCGTAATACCCTACGTCCTGTGTGGTGGTTTGTATTGCCTTAGATGTGGATTCGTTTGGAGGGGGTCCCTGCCTGCCCTTATATAGTCTGGGAGACAGGGTTACAGAGATCCTAGCCAGATACAAGCTCAGGAATCCTACCCAAGTACTACTCGGGTACAAAATGAAACTACCCAAGTACTACTCGGGTAGTTTCATTTTGTTCCAACTAGTTCTACTAGTGTCCGAGTAGTTTACAATAAGTATAAGGTATGAGACATGCCTCATCCCTTACTCTAGAAAATCTATGACATGTGCGCAGTCCCGTGGCCCCGGATCTAACACTCGCTGGTCAAGTAGCGCATCATTCTATTTTCTTACTACTCCAGCTGACACCGTCACTCTGATTTTCAAAATGATATGAGAAAGTCTCCTCTACCACCCTCATTCATAATTCAAAATGCATGGGGGTTCTGTCAGATCCGGGCACACGGGACTAGCCACGTGGCACACTTCACCTATGATACGGGATGGGACATGGCCCACGCCCTACATCTGTTGTAACTACTTGTAATGCAGTGGGATTACTCGTACAGTAGTTAGACTAGTCGGACACGGCAGGAGACTACCCGAGAAGTACTCGGATAGGACTCCTTGCCTTGTACTCGACTAGGACTCCCATGTAAACCTGTCCCCCGGAGTATATAAGGGCGGACAGGCACCCCCTCGGGGGAATCATCTTCATCATCAAAGAAAATACAAACCAAACAGGACGTAGGGTATTACGCTCCCAACGGCCCAAACCTGTCTAAAACCCTGTGTTCGTTTGCATCTTCGAGTTCCTGATCTTGGCCAAACCCAACCAACCAAACTCACCACCTCGGGGGTATCCCTCGGTGGGCGTGGCAGTAAAACACCAACAGCTGGCGCGCCAGGTAGGGGGGCTCATCGAAGATCCATCGGAGAACTCGATGGTGTCGTTCAACTTCACCAGCGCCGTGCTCGACAAGGGTATGACTTTCATCTTCGGCTCTTGGATCTACATCACCGATGGTTGGGGTGGTTTCAACAGCCACCTAGCCAACTCCAAGCAGTCGGAGGCTCCTTCATCAACCACAAGCAGCGATTTTGATGACTTCGTCGACAACCTCGACGACATGCTGCTTTCGGATCTGGCCCAGCAGATCAAAACGATGTCAGTTTTCACAACGACTTCAACTCGAGATGCAACAGATCTACTCGACTTGGATTCAAACCGATCTACAAAGATCCCATGATCCAAGTCCCTCTTCGACTTGGAGGAGGATCTGGATCTGCTGCTCCAAATCGGGGACATGGGTGCCACCGCTAGCCGGGAGGATCCCGTTCCCGACTTCTACTCGGACTCCGATGCAGAGTACTCCACGTGTGGGACTACATCTCTAAACTGGATCCGAAAAGCTCTCAGAGGCGAGAGAGCCACCACCCGTCGGGCGGCCCCCGCCCTTGAAAACCAGTCGCAACCCGATGGCCACCCCGAATTCTTGTCGGGCAGCCATCTAGGTTTAACGATTACATCAACGCCGCAAGGACGTTTCGTGTACTGGAAGGGCTTTGAGCCCTCTGAACTACTCGATTACGAGTCCCATCTTGTGGCCTTCACACGGGAGCTACCCTTCCAAGAGGGTAGACCCCTCTCCCCCATCGCAGAAGAAGGGGAGAGTAGCACAGAGCTACTCGACTACAGCCTTAGTGCTAACCACTCGCCGGATCGACAAGTCTGCATGGCTTCCCTTCGCAACACGGAAGAAGATGAGCTGGGCACCCAGTACGACAACGAACATCTCACGGACATCTCAGCTGACGAACCCACAGCAGACGCTCCTCAAGATGAAGACGAGGAGCACCGGAGGATCCGATGGGCAAAGAATGCCAAGCGCGCTCAACGCAGGCGCAACGCGCAGAACCGCGCCCGTGGACCAAGGGATCTCACCAACGCCTTCGCAGAAGTCGCGGATCGCGAGTACCGTACGCTGATCGACGCGATTGCAGAGGCAGCACTCTTAGCCCAACAACTCCCATCTAACCCTCAGATCCAAAGGTTGCAGTACTTGACCCAGCGCGCGCTCGTGCAACTCGATGGGCAACATCCAGTGTCATCCACTCGGAACTAGCTCTCGAGATCTGAGCAACACGGGAATACCGCGCTGGTCAGTCGCACTCCCAAAGGAGGCCAAGGGAGTCGGAGAAACGACAACCGCCAGCGCAACGGGGGCCACCCGTCTGCGCGTGGCAACAATGAACAAGAAGTACAACAACCCCCTCGCAACCAGCGTGGGGCAAGGCACCGCGGCCAAGATCCAGTCGCAGCCAACCCCCAGGACGCTCCCACGATCGACCTCAGGCAGAAGACCAATGAAGGCTGCGATGCGCGGCTTGTCATTGATGCTAGGAGGAAGGACCGTACCGGCAGGAACTACAACGATGACGACAGCGACCGCTTTCCTGCCTTCACCACGACCATTACCGACAAGTCCTACCCCAAGGGCTTCAAACCAGTCGGAATCCCCAAGTATGACGGTAAGCAGGACCCACACCAATGGCTTCATTGCTATTCCGTCGCTATTGAAGTTTAAGGGAGCTCCAACTCTACGAAAGCACTCTACTTCCCGGTGGCCCTAGAACCCGCACCCCTCATGTGGCTTGAAAGCCTCAAGCCAAACTCTATCGAATCATGGGAGCCTCAAGCGGGCCTTCATCGACAACTTCCAGGGTTCCATGATTAGGGTAGGCACTCGCCACGACTTGTCCCAGGTGAAGCAGGAGATGAATGAGACCCTGAGAACTTACACACGGCGTTTCTTTGAGACACGCGCCACCATCGCCAACATCACCGATGAGGATGTCACCCGCTGCTTCCAACACGGCCTCCTCTCGAAGAACACGTACCACAACTTCGGGCGCAACCACCCGACTACTGCCGTGGAGCTGCGTGACATGATAGCAAGATGACTGACCAGGAGGACGAGGAAAACGACCGCTATCCCAGGCGCAACCATGACAAACAAGGGAACGGCAACGGCCACTTCGACAAAAGCCAGCGGAACCACTCGGAGAACCCCCGAAAGTGCAAGCCAGACCATGAAGTCGCGGCTGTTGAGCGCAACCCGTGTGGCAAGAAGTCGGGGAGTAACCAATCGGAATACGAGCAATTCTTGCACAAGCAATGCCCGATACACCCGAAGTCACATCACACGCTCTTCGAGTGCGTCACCATCCGCAAATCACTCAACGTTTCACCCCTCCATCAAGCCGGGAAAATTCCCGCTCGTCCTAGATCCTGTCATGGTGGGCTCGCAGCTTACCCGAGTACTCATTGACGGCGGAAGCGGACTCAATCTGCTCTTTGCGAGTACCCTCAAGAAAATGGGACTGCACATCTCAAAGATGCTCACTCCCAACAAAGCCCCTTTCTACGGCATCATCCCGGGCAACGCGGCTACACCACTCAGGTCAGTGGTTCTGCCAGTCACCTTCGGGACAAAAGACAACTACCGCACCGAGTACATCAAGTTCGAGGTGGCGGATTTTGACTCGTCGTACCACGCCATTCTTGGTAGGCCGGCACTAGCCAAATTCATGGCCATGCCCCACTACGTGTATCTAGTACTCAAGATGCCAGGCAAGACCGGCGTACTCACACTCCGTGGCAACCTGAAGAAGTCATACGACTGCGACCAGAGCCATCTGCAGAAGTACTCGCGGCCGCGCTGAAGCTGATCAACACAGAGATGCAGATCTCCAACCAGCGGCCAAGCCAGTCGAGGGTTAAACCTAACCCCAGCGACGTCGGCATCAAGACCATCCAGCTGCAGGAAGGCGACTCATCCAAGACTGCTCTGATTGGAGGCGGCCTAGGTGACAAATAGGAAAGCACGCTCGTCAACTTCCTTAGGGCTAACCGTGACATATTCACGTTGAAACCAGCGGATATGCCAGGGGTGCCCAAAGAGTTTATCGAGCATTGCCTAAAAGTCGACCCTAAGGCCACTCGGAAGAAGCAATGACTGCGTCGTTTTGCCCCCGACAAGATGGAGGCTATCAAGAAAGAGTTAGCAAAACTACTCGCGACTGGTTTTGTTAAAGAAGTTTACTACCCAGAGTGGCTAGCTAACCCTGTACTTGTACTCAAAAAGAATAATAATGAATGGAGGATGTGTGTGGATTATACTGATCTCAATAAACACTGCCCGAAGGACCCCTTCGCACTCCCACGCATCGATCAAGTCATCGATTCCACGGCTGGCTGCGTTTTGCTCTCCTTCCTCGATTGCTACTCGGGTTGTCATCAGATAGCTCTCAAGGAGGAAGACCAGATCAAAACGGCGTTCATCACCCCCTTCAAAGCATACGCTTATACAACAATGTCTTTTGGGTTGAAGAACGCAGGAGCCACTTATCAACGGGCCATCCAATTGTGCCTCGCAGATCAACTTCACCGCAACATTGAGGCTTACGTGGATGATGTGGTCATCAAGACCAGATCCCACGACGAGTTCATCACTGACCTCGAGGAGATCTTCAACAGCTTGCGACAGTTCCGATGGAAGCTCAACCCGACAAAGTGCGTCTTTGGTGTCCCTCAGGGCAAACTACTCGGGTTCATCGTCAGCCACCGCGGGATTGAAGCCAATCTAGAGAAGATTAATGCCATCACAGCTACGGATGCCCCAAAGACAGTCAAAGATGTCCAGGAGCTAACCGGTTGCATGGCATCTTTGAACCGCTTCATTTCCTGACTTGGAGAAAGGGGACTACCCTTCTTCAAGTTGCTCAAGCACCACGACAAGTTTAAGTGGACCGAGGAGGCTAATCAGGCGCTACAAGGCCTCTAACATCACTTGCAGTCACCACCCATCCTGACGGCTCCCCAACAAGGCGAGATGCTGCTTTACATCGCCGCGACTACTCACGTCGTCAGCACTGCAATCATGGTGGATCGACCGGAAGAAGGCCACGCCTTCGGGGTGCAGCGACCAGTTTACTTCATCAGCGAAGTCCTCTCAGAATCTAAGGTTCGTTACCCGACGATTCAAAAAATTCTTTACGGTATCCTCATCACTTCCAGGAAGCTTCGCCACTACTTCGATTCATACAATATCCAGGTGGTCTCCGACTTCCTATTGACGGATATCCTTCACAATCGGGACGCTACCGGGCGCATCTCCAAGTGGGGCGGTGGAGCTGGGAGCCCTTACACTCGACTTCAAGCCCCAGACAGCCATCAAGTCACAAGCACTAGTCGATTTCATGGCGGAGTGGCAAGAAAACCAAGTGGAGGCCCCAACCAACCAGCCGGAGCATTGGGTCATGTATTTTGACGGTTCACTCAAGCTCGGTGGCGGAGGTGCGGGAGTACATTTCATCAGCCCGAGGGGAGAACAGCTCAAATACGTGTTTCAAATATTGTTCGAGGTCTCCAACAATGAGGCCGAGTACGAAGCGTTGTTGCACGGGCTACGCCTGGTAATCTCCCTAGGCATCAAGCGACTACTAGTCTATGGCGACTCCTTACTGGTGGTTCAACAAGTCAATAAAGAATGGGACATCAACAAGGACACCATGGACGCCTATGTCATGGAGATACGCAAGCTCGAGAAAAATTTCTCGGGGCTGGAGATTCATCATGTGGTTCGCGACAGCAATGTGGGCGCAGACGTGCTCTCCAAACTGGGTTCTGATCATGCTAACGTCCCACCGGGATTATTCGTTCACGAGTTGCATCACCCTTCCATCAGGACACCAGACTCAAGTTCCATCGTTCAGGGTCCCAAGGAACCCGACCGAGAGGTCTTGATGATCGAGGTTGACTGGAGGGTGACCTTCATCGAGTACATCCAAGAGCACAAACTACCCCCCATCGTTAAACCAAAAAGTGCTGAAGCTACTCGCATCCTACAGCGTAGCAAAGGGTATGATCTAGTCAGGGGCAATTTGTACAAGCGTGGATCAACATCAGGCATACTCATGAAGTGTGTCAGCATAGAGGAAGGCAAAGAAATACTCCAAGAGATTCACGAAGGTGTGTGTGGGAACCATGTTGCTTCTCGCACACTAGTCGGCAAGGCATTTCGCCCTGGTTTCTACTGGCCGACTGCTTTGGCAGATGCCAAAGCACTCGTTCGCCGGTGTACCAACTGCCAATTCTTTGGAAAACAGCCCCATGTTCTGGCTCATAACTTGATAACTATACCACCTTCATGGCCGTTTGCATGCTGGGGCTTGGACATGATTGGGCCCCTTACAACTGCGCCAAGAGGTTTCACACACATGTTGGTGGCCATCGACAAGTTTACCAAGTGGATCGAGTACAAGCCAATTGCAACATTAAATGCTGATCGAGTGGTTACTTTCATCTGCGACATCTTACACCGCTATGGCTTCCCCAACACCATTATCACAGATTTGGGGTCAAATTTCCACTCGCATGAGTTCTGGGATTTCTCTGAACGCAGCTCCATTGAAGTCAAATATGTTTCGGTGGCTCATCCGTGGGCCAATGGCCAGGTTGAGCGTGCCAATGGCTTGATTCTTGATGGATTGAAGAAAAAACTTTATAACGAGAATAGCAAAAAGGCCGGCAAGTCACCTTTCTTGGCGTAGGCCAGTCACCTTTCTTCCTCATATATGGGTCCGAGGCCATATTTTGAGCTAACGTGATGTGGAAGTCTCCACGACTGGAGATGTTTGAAGAAGGCGAGGCCGACACTGCAAGACAACTTGAACTTGATTCAACCGAGAAAGTCAGATGCAATGCACTATTGCAGTCGGCCTGTTACCTACAAGGAGTTCGTCGTTACCACGACAGGAACATTCAACGGTGCTCTTTCAATGTTGGAGACATGGTACTTCGCCGGATCCAGAGGATACTGGCTTGCACAAGCTCAATTCACGATGGGAAGGACCTTTTATTGTACACAAGGTTACATGCCCTGGATCTTATTGCCTGCAGTATTCGGACGGCCAGGAGGTACTAAACTCATGGAATATTGAACACTTGCGTCGGTTTCATCCTTAAATCACCTAGGGCTATCATATATTGGTGGCGAGAAGTTGATTGTACCAGCACAACTCCGTTTTACTGGTTTACAACTGGTACTACGCACAAGTTTACCGAAGGAGCCTCACTCCCATACTCCCAGTACCTAATTACTACTGCATGACCAGTATTTTGGGTTTTAGAAGGGTCTTGGTGCTTATATTTCCAGTTCAACTCCGTTTTACTAGTTTACGATCGGTATCATGTGCAAGTTTGCTTAAGGGGCCTTACTCCTTTATTTTCCAGTAACATATTACTTGTTTTCGACTTGTACACTATGTTATTGAAGGGGCTTTGCTCCCATGATCAGAATTTCACTTGTTTACGACTGGTACTATAGCTGTCCGACTACTTCGACTACTTGTCTCAACTACAATCCTAGTCCGGAATGACTCCGACAAGATGCTACTCTTTGACTGCTCGAGCACCAGTGGCTACTTGCTCCATGCATGGACTCGGGGGCTGGTGCCACGGGTCGGATACGACTACTTTTTGACTACCATCTGGCCCCTAGCTCGGGGGCTTGATGTGACAAGACACTAAACGTGTCTCGAGGGACACCTCTCATGCTTAGATGCTCAATGTTGTACAACAATGCCCGATCCAAGAGGCCTTTTGCGATTCCTCTTGGGTAGATGTTTGTTAACCATTATTTTAGGGATTTATTCCGAAATAAGGGGTTCGTTAAATTTATTACCTAGAGGGCTTATTTGGTCATTGGCTCAGGGCACTAAGATTGGTTTGAGCGGTAATTTTGGGTGCTTGTTGGGGATGTTATTTGTTTCACCATCTTTTCAGGGAACTCATCCCGAAAAGAGAAGTTTTCAGATTTACTACACCAATTTGCGCATGTTTTCCATCAAATCTTTACCATATTGCATGCCACGACTCTTTGGATCCTAGATTCCAAAACCTGGGGATTTGGATTCAAGGCTCGAGGGCCGCGGGACACGTGTCATTAGCGATTTATTTTTGTCAAATTTGTTGGAAGACTAAGACAGAAGACTCAAGTTTAAATTGACCCTCAGCCTGATTCTACGAGTCAACCTAAGGCTCGGGGGCTACTCCATATGGAGTGTGAATTAATCGCACCCCATATAAAGAAGACTGAACAACTACTCGGGGCGTGAGCACCTCACAGCCTCGATGCAGCCAGGAAAGTACTCGAAGGCCTACAAGTACTCGGCTACGAAGAGCTCGGGGGCTTGTCAGACCCGGGCACACGGGACTGGCCACGTGGCACACTTCACCTAGGATACGGGATGGGACATGGCCCACGCCCTACATCTATTGTAACTACTCATAATGCAGTGGGATTACTCGTACAGTAGTTAGACTAGTCGGATACGGCAGAAGACTACCTGAGAAGTACTCGGATAGGACTCCTCGCCTTGTACCCGACTAGGACTCCCATGTAAACCTGTCCCCCGGAGTATATTAGGGCGGACAGGCACCCCCTCGGGGGAGTCATCTTCATCATCAAAGGCAATACAAACCACACAGGACGTAGGGTATTACGCTCCCAGTGGCCCGAACCTGTCTAAAACCCTGTGTTCCTTTGCATCTTCGAGTTCCTGATCTCGGGGACACCCAACCAACCAAACTCACCATCTCGGGGGTATCCCTGTGTTCAAATTACCATATCTACCCAACATATCAAAGGTAGAAATATGCATGGATAGACGAACTGATTGATGAAATATGCTAAACCAGCAACCAAATTTATCTTGGAGGATAGAGTATTCATACTCAAAGTTGAATTTTTCCTTTTTCAATGCATCTTCCAGATTTTCTGTAGACTGGAGCTTGCATCCATTTGCAGTGAAATTTTGTGTGCTCCCTTTTCATGTTCTTTTGGTTGAAAGAAAAATATTTGAAAAATAAAAGAAAAAATAAATAAGTGATTAAAAAAGAAAAGAACATGAGCACATGAAAAATAAAAGCAAAAAGAAAGAAGTGTGAAAAAAAGAAAAGAACAGGAGCACGTAAGAGAATAGCCACTGTTGTGCTGAGTTTGTGTTATCTTTGCCTTTTTTGTGCTTCCTTACTTCCTTTGCAACAAATTGGTTTTATTCTAAAAAACATGTTTAGGCCAGCAATTAGGCAAGTACTTGTGATATTTATTCAGTATTATTATCTACTTCTGAATTGTGTTCCACATATATACTCATATTGTTGCCCTTCCAAGCTCCACATATTACTCTGGTTTTTGCAAGTATTTGAGCTTTGCAATCGTGGTACCACACTCTCAAGATAAGAACCAGCCACCAGTTATCCCATCCTATGCTTTGCGGTGGTAAGAACCTTGTAAGAGCTTCATAAGATGCATACATTGTTATTTTCCCATCCTGTGAGAGCTGAGTTGTAGGATAACACTTGCTGTTTTTGCCAACTATCTGTGCTAACTATGTTAGAGATTAAAGACACACCAGCGGAGGATTGCGTTCTACACATATATAGAGATGTAGGGATACATTGCTCTTGCTTGTGTTCTTCGATTCGCATACCAGGATTAGCTTTCGTGGTGAGGTCAACTAGGCAGCACATGGTTGATAACTAAGGGACGACGTGTTACTTCGATTCCAAGCTCAAAACTTGTTGATCTGAAGCCGGATTGCTTTTGTCGAGCTGCCGACCAATCGATAGTTATCCTTCTAACGGAAGATCGGTCAATCTCACGTTCCAATCAACTAGGGAGGATTATGCCTGCTTCAACTAGAGTTAGACTTGCTACTAGTGAGTTTACCGGTTTTACACTATTTTGGTGGAATGATCTTTGCACTGCTCCTAACAATGCCAATGCTATACCTTAGACTTGGAATGCTTTAAAACAACGTATGAAATCTCGCTTTGTGCCTCATTTGTCAGATCCGGGCCCACGGGACTGCGCACACGGCCTACATCTTACAGGATAAGGGGTGGGACATGGCTCACGCCCTACACCAGTTGTAACTACTCGTAACATAGTAGAACTATTCGTACCGTAATAAAACTAGTCAGAACAGAAGAAAACTACCTGAAAAATACTCGGGTAGGACTCCTGAGCTCATATCCGGTTAGAATTTCCATGTAACCCTGTCCCCCCAAACTATATAAGGGTGGGCTGTGACAACCCTGGTAATTACATTTCCAAAATCAATGTCATTAGCCTAACTCTATGATTAGATCAGCTAATGAAAGGGTGGAAAGAATTAAAACGAGTTCAGTTGGAATTCAAATTTAATTTGAGCACATTTGGTTACTTTTGAACTTTTAAATTTAACTTTCAAACCATAAGCCAAATGAGATTTTGCCTGAAACCAAAGTTGTAGAACTTTTTATTTTGAACAACTTTCGTGTTCAAAAGTTTTTGAAATTCAAATCAGAAAGAGGAGAAAATGCCCTGTTTGCCCCAGCCCCCTGAAGTTTTCCAAATTCTTGCATCCAGGTCCCTCGTCCCCCCCCCCCCCCCCCCTCCTCTGCTGCACCGCGCGCTCGCCCGCCCGCCGCGCGCCAGGTGGCCGGCGTCGCCTGACCGGCGCGAAGCGCCAGGCCAGTGGCCGCCGCACCACCCCGCCACGGCCGGCTTTGCCCCGCCCCCACGCCGCGCGGCCAGTCAGCGCCCGCGCGTGCCCGCGACGCAGCCGCGTCCAGCCCCGCCGCCCGTCGTGCCCAGTAGCCGCGCTCCGCCGTGCCGCCCCGGCCCCCGCGCCCCACCAGTCGCCGCGCCCGCCCTCCGCCCGAGCCGCTGCCGCTGCTGCTTCCCCACTCCGCGCCCGGCACTATCTCACCGCGCTCACGCCATATCGCGGCCGCCCAGTCACCGCGCCCGCGCTGCCGCACGTCGCGCCGGCGTTCTGCCGCCGCCCGCCGCGGCCAGTGCACGCCGCTGCCGTGCCCCGCCCCGCGCGTCGCCCAGGCACCTCCACACCCCCTCCTGCCCTTATAAAAGCCCCGCCCGGCCACGCGCGCGAGCCGCCGCAGCCCAGAACGCCTCGCCGTCGCCATCGCCGCCGCCGAGCACCGCCCGCCCGTGGACAGCCTCCACAGCTGCCCCCTGCCCAAACTGAGCCCCCAGCCACCACTACATCACCCCACCGCAGCTCGCCGACCCACCCAACGCCACCCAGAGCCACCGGAGCGCCGCCGCCCGCACTGCCGCCGCCGCCGCCGCCCCTGCTCGCCGTGGACAGCACGACCCCGACCCCCTCCGTCCAAGCCGAGCCCCTGAGTAGCTTCCCCACGCGCCACTGAAGCTCACCGACCGGACCACGCCGCCCCAAGCCCGCCGGAGCACCGCCGTCGACGCGAGCCGCGCCGCCGCCGCCTCTGCTCCAACGCCGGCGAGCCCTTCCCGGTCGTCCTCCACCCGAACAACACCCCCACAAGGTAGCCCTCGCACCCCTGAACCTTCCCCGACCCTCGCCCCTCGCCGCCGGTGAGCCCCCTCGCCGGAATTTCGGCCGGCCGCCGTACCCGAGCCACCCGTGGACCCAATTGCAAGAATTTAAATCTTTAGAAGGGTCTGAGCGTAAGATTCAAGGACCTGGTTGTAAAAGAAAGTTTCAAACCTAGATTCAAATTCAGTGAAGTTGTAAAATTCGTATAAAATCGTAGAAAATTCAGAAAAATGCAAACTCAACTGTTCTGGAATCCTCAGAACAAACTCTACCACTTTTGTTACAAAAGTTTTCTCAGAATCTCAAAATATTTTGCTCTACTTTAAATAGAAGCTTTAATGGACTTATTTTGTACCCACTGTTCTAGAACAATGCTGACCCTAAATTTTGGGCAGTGAATTAGTTGCTTGATGATTAGGACTGTGTAAAAAGATCAGACCCAAATTCCATCTCTAGCTTTACTGTTTGTTAAACTTAGTTTTATTTCATGTGTAAGTAGAATGTTTTATCCCTGCAGTTAGGTGGTGAGTCACCCATTGAAACTTTACCTATGCTAATGTATTGGTACCTAGAAGCCAGAGAAAAATTAGGAGACTTTTTATCTCAGAGTAACCTAATTATTTGATTTAGGTGCTAATAAAATACATTAAATCAAGAAAATAGTATCTTAGCTTGGAAAATTCTCAAACTTTTACTGGGAGATACACTATGGTAGAGGTTGCTGTGTAAAAAGTTTCATGGACAAAAACCCTGTGTAGGGTCCTGTAAAAATGAATCTTTGAATAGCCTAGGTGTAGAATATCATAATTTCTATGCTCTGGATACTGCATGATAAATCCTACAAAAATTACAGTAGCTTCTGCATGCTTAAGTGAGAGCTCTGTAAAAATCTTAGACTCATTTGTTGCACCAATTGTTCTGTACAAAAAGAACAAGGATCTAACAGCAACTATGCAATGTATTTTTCATAATTAATCTGTTACATAAAATTGGCTGAAAATTTTACAGTAAGCACATCTTTCCTTGATGTGCCTAAATCCAAAATTTCATAACCAGAAACTATCCCTTGTAGTAATTACTCTTAAATCGTATCAAGCACCATTACCACGACTTAAACTTGTGCATTCATGTAGAATCGACGACTCTCGCCGACGGAACTTACGAGCTGGTGCCCGCGTCCGAGAGTGAGCAGCGTGAAGCTCAAGCAAATCTAACTGAAGCTCTTGAAGACCCGAGCCCAAGTTCGGAAGATCCCCAAGCGAACTGCGAAGGCAAGCCCCGGAGCATAACCCATTCTTTCCGAAATTATGCAACTCATTACTCTTTGCTTGTGCATCAAGTTTATAGGAGTTGGATGAAAACTTAGTTGCATGATGTCAGGAACCCTTGCGTGAAAACTAGATGTAAGGTTCGATAGACTGCTGTGCTAATAGGACTCCGGTAAAAGTCGAGTGATTTCCTGTCACTCGCGAGAAAATAGGAGTTGAATGGCTACTACACGCTGCAATCATAAGGACACGGACGGGTTATGTAACGATGGTTACGATTGAGGCCCGTCTGTCTAGTGAAAAATGCTAAGGCCGCAGGGTGTGGTAGTGATGGTTAAGTCTTTGAACGTACTAAACACATGCCGAGATTATGGGAATCGGTAAGCTTAAGTACCTGATTGGCCCGGCAAGGGGACGGCATCCTACCCTTTGAACTTCGGTCCCATGTGCATATGGCGAGTGCAGAGAGTGGTCACGACCCGGCGCCGAACCGTGGCGTGGGGCTCTTGTACTCTCGGAGGGTAGCCCCGATCCACGACCCGGAAAGAAAGGGGAAAAGTTGCACGTGTGACTCTAGGGAGTAACCACGTGACGTGTGTTTGGGTTTTCCCTTGCAAGGTTAAGAAATTCTATTCGAATCGTCCGTTTCTCACGGCTATTGAGACTACTTAACCATTTTTACCCACAGAGTAAGAAGAGGAACAATGATGACGAATGAACTGGTTGGATGGAAAATTTAATGCTTCACCATGTATGCTTTAGATAGCTGCTTACCTAGACTGGCTAACGAAACTAGAATCTTGAGCTAAAAGTTGAAAGTAAGGACCCACTTGTAGATGCTTTTCGGCAAAACAAACCCCTGAGCCAAAAAGCCTAGCATGTTTAGAGTCGGTGGAGTAGTTTCCACTACACGGGTAAATCTTGCTGAGTATTAGTATACTCAGTCTTGCTTGTGACTCGATTTCAGGTGAGCCCTTCGAAGACATGGTTGCTAGCTTGACTTGGCCCTGCACTCTTCCCCCTGGTTGGTCGGTGGAATGGGATGCGCCCCCGTCCAACGGAGATAAGGCCGAGTGATGTCTCGTACGGGCTTCATCGAGACATCCTGTATCGTCGAGTAGTTTCCGTTGTTTATTTCCGCTGCAACTTAACTCTGAAGAACTTATTTATGTTAATTGGAGTATTTGGTTTCTAAGCTCAGAACTTGGCCTGTAATATTTACTTATGTTAATGTCGTAATATTTGCTGGAATGTGGTATTCTCTGGGCTCATCGTCGCATGAGCATTTGTATGTACGTCGCTCGATCCGTGCACCGTGGTTGTATCGGGAGGTTATACCCGACAGGCCAGTGGATTACTCCGTTTGAAGTGTAAGGTTAACCGAGAATGCCTTAATGGTGATGGTTAATACACTTGAGCCGGATTAATTCAGGTGGTTCTGCCACAGCTGGTATCAGAGCCGTAGCTGGTGCCACAGCTGGCAACAGCGGACGCCAGAGCCGAAATACATACGCCAGAGAATGCGACAAGCCTTAAAAACTTGTTTTCATAAAACTTGACTAGAAGGTTGTGTTGCGAAATGCGTTGGTACGTTAAGGATGGTGCCTAGTTCGTAAAGCCCTAAGGGATTATGGGAAAGTTACTAGGTGGCTATCTAACTTCTATATATAGTATCAACTGACTTCCAGCACATTATCTTCTGTCAAAACTTACTTTCATGCACAACCGACCTTAAATTCTGTAACGACGCGCTCATCGCTAAGGTAAGAAGGTAAGGATCCTCAGCCAACTGAGAGAGCTTGGCCTTCCTGTCGGTGATGCGAACCGAACGCTGCCCTCAAGCAGTGGCTTACTTGAGGTGCTGCCAATATGCCAACTGTTAGTTGAACATATTGGGAGTAGAAGGTTTGGCGCAGGGTATGGCGATCGCTGTTCATACCCCCGTCTCATGATGGTACCCCCGTGAATACGCTATCTCGATAGCATATGTTAACGTCGTCTGTACGGCGGAAATTGTACAGATATCGTTCTATAAGTAAACGGTAATGAATACGGACGCTTTCATGAGTGCTGGCATGAAAGGTTCATGAAATATATATACTCTATCATCTTCTGCAGGTACACTAACCGCGATTACGATAAGTTAAGGGACGAGTAGAAAGACTCGACTAGCTATTATAGGAGAGCCGTATTGTGTAAGCCACCGAAACTATCTTCGTAAGACCAAAGCTATTTGGCAATTATTTTATTTTGTGAGGACGAATAGGACGTGCATACATCATGAACATATGTATCTGAAATTAAAAATGCGTTGTAGGAGAGTGGTAAGGTTCTGCATATCTAAGCGTGGTTTGCATAAGGACCATCTAGCAAAACTGTCTCAAATCTGCCATGACCAAAAAGAGCGATTTATTGACCCAAGAAAATGACCTTTTCTGGAGAAGTTCATGTTGAAAGAATTGTTCCAAATATCGTGTTCTATCTTCTGTTCAAAAATGAAAAATTCTGAACTTATGGATAGTGAGAAATAACAGAAACATTGGAATGTCAGAATTCTGTCCAGAATAAGCCCTTCTGCCTCTTAAATTTTTAGGCCCCCTTCCCGCAGTTTTCTGCAAAAGAGCACAACACAAAACTTGTTCCAAATTTACCCAGGAAGCTGCTGTTAAAAGTTGGTAAATTTTGGCTGGGTAGATTTTCCCTGGTGTACGAAACTCTAGCCCTCTGTTCACTGAAAATTCTGGGTAGACAGTAAGGTAAAACCTGAAAAGAAAGACCATCTTAGAGACCTAATTAGCTCTGGAGTTGACTAGCAAAGTTGTTCACAAATACCTTAGGAGTGATCTGGTGAAATTTGGGAATTTTTGGATGAGAACTGTGGGAGTTATGGTTATTTTTGCACACTATACAGAATCTGTCCTTGTGTTGTTCACAGTTTTTCGCTATCTCACTCCATTTGATCTTTTGTTCAGATGGCCGAGCCTGTTGATATGATGGTGGATGAGGATGGGCGCGTACACTCGCAGTGTCTCCACTGGGAGGGCTTTCCCTCTATTTTGTGGGATGTTCTGCGTACCGCGGGCTATCTAATTCCCCCACGTTACGCCGGACTGGAGTTTGCAGAAAATGGAGTTACCCAGTGCCGTGTCAACGTGACTATCTTTCCACACCCGCTACACCCGGAGTGGCCCGCCTTGGAGCTTGAGGCTGTTGGTCGCCGTTTGGCCGATACTTGGGAGCTTGCAGCCATGAGGGCGCTCACCACGTTTTGTGCGCAGCGTCCCGAGGTTGTCACACTCACTCCCATTGGATTGTTTCCTGCTGCCCAGGACAACGACCCCTTTTGGCTCAACAGGGTGCAGCACGCACAGTACTTGGTAGACTTTCATGCCCAGGAGACTATCCACATCTCCGTGCGGTGCATGAGTGCACTCTACCGGCTTCAGACTCTCCAGAGTCAGGCACTCGAGCAGCTCACTGATCTTGCTCAGGCCTACCATATGATGGCAGATACCAGGGATGAGCAGATAAAGGAACTCAGTCAGGATCTTGAGGACAGAGATGCTCAGATTGGCCAACTTGAGTGCCAAATCCAGGAGCAGGACACTCTCATGGGTGAGAGAGATACCACGATAGCACAGTTGGAGGAGCAGCTCCATGATCTGAACCTTGAGTTGGAAGATGCTAATGAGCACATTCAGTGGCATCATGATCAGAATGACCATCCCCATGAGGACGATATGGAGGAGGATGAGGAGGAGCCACAGGAGATTGATGGTATCTCAGGTATGGATTTCGAGGGTGAGGTACCACAGGCACCTCAGATGGGAGCTCACTCTCCTGCTCACAGCGAGTCGTCCGTCAACGACTTGGATGATTTCTAGAGGACGACCTAGGAGGACTTTTGCACATACTCCTCGATAGGGTAGCCTAACTTTTGGCAAGTGTTGTAATTGGCTAACTAGGAGTTGAGTAAATCTTTTGTGTTGGGTACACCTGAACCATGTGGATACCCTCAGCGTGTAAGGAACGGCGATAAACTTGGGGGATTTCGTTGTAATTGGGTAAACGACGGAATCCACAATCGCTGAGACTTGTCGGAATTTTTATCCATGTCTCCTTGCATTTCTTGGCTGAGTGTTGAATACCAGACTTGTGCTAAATTTTGTGATCTAGGGTCTCACAAAAATTCAGCATCATTGGACCTCGCTAGTTTAAGATATAGGCGAAACCGTACCGATCAATCTGCTGAAAAACAGCTAAGACAGCAAGGCAAAGGACGAGCTTTTCGACCACCTTAGCCATAGTTCTAGCACCGAAGTTAAATACCAAAGTGGTGCATTCCTAAATTCTCTGACTACTGCAAGAGTTTGAAATGTTTTGGATGGACCCACGGCAGGCTATGATTTTTCTCGTAGCAAACAGAGATTCCATCCATATGTCTAGCGGTGACTTCGGAAGTCTATGACTACACCAATTATTTATGAATCCAGGAAGTGATATGGATCGCGTTGCTAATGGTAACCTTTCACGTTTCAGATGGTCGGATCAACCCTTGGCAACCCCGAGGGTTTTGGTGCCGGTGGCAGCCGCTCGCGACAATCGCCACCACCCCCGCCCAGTTTGGTGGAAGTGATGGCCGCTCAAACCGAGCTACTGCGTCAGATTGTGCAAGGACAACACCAGCAGAGGGGTGGGCACAATGCTCACCAACCACAAGCCGCAGGATACACGGATTTCCTAGGGACCCAGCCTCCCTTGTTCCATAAGACCGAGGAACCCCTGGACGCAGATGCATGGATTTGCACCATAGAATCCAAGTTCACACTACTTGTGGCCCCATGCTCAGAGGCCAACAAGGCTCGTTTTGCCGCGCAACAGCTTCGCGGTACCGCTCGTCTGTGGTGGGACCACTATTTTGCGATGCTCCCGGCTGACCATGTGGTCGACTGGGATGAATTCAAGACCGCGTTCCGGGCACATCATATCCCCGAGGGTCTCATGGAGAGGAAGCTGAACGAGTTCCTGGCACTCACCCAGGGCACCCGCACCGTGCTGCAGTACGCCCAGGCGTTCAACAACTTGTGTCAGTATGCGGGCTATCACGCTGATACGGATGCCAAGAAGCGTGATCGTTTCCGCCGAGGTCTGAATACCAAGCTCAAGGAACGTCTGAACCTAGCCAGGGCTGACACCTACAACGAGTTGGTCAATATGGCCATTACCCAGGAGGACTGTATCATGGCACACCGGGCAGAGAAGAAGAGAAAGGCACCCGCAGGACCATCAAGTGCCCAACCACCAAGGTATCGCATCGTGCAAAATACCGCACCCACAGCTCCACCAAGGGCCCCGCAGCCAGGAAGATGGATTGCCAGACCCCCACAGCAGCCAGGCATGGTACGACCCCCGATGCCTCCACAGAATGGTCCGAGGCCCATTCTTCAGCAGTCTCTTCGACCTAGCCCCGCGAATCGCTGTTTCAAATGCGGGAGTTCCAGCCACTTCGCACGAGAATGCCCTCAGCCTGGACAGCCCAACCAAGGTCAAGGATCCAACCCGAACGCCAAGAACAGGGGCAAGAGACAGACCCTGCAAGTCAAGCAAGGACGGATTAACTTCACCACGCTTGCAGAGCTTCCTGAAGGAGCCCCAGTGATGTCGGGTACATTCTCTATCCATAACAAGCCTGCAGTTATGTTATTTGATTCTGGTGCATCGCATAGTTTCATAAGTGCAAAATTCGGTGCAAGAGTAGGCTTGGATGTTTGTCACACCAAAGGGTCATACATGATATCAACCCCGGGTGGTAAAATCGCTTCAAACCAAATGATCAGACAAGTACCAGTCAAATTGGGTAGTAAAACCATCGACACGGACCTTGTCCTTTTACCCCTTGACGGCATGGACATTATTTTGGGAATGAACTGGATGGCTATGCATGGAGTCACACTGGACCTTTCTTCCCGAGCCGTTGAGATAAATTCACCTAGTCACGGAGCCACTACCCTTTACCTACCGTTCCTAGATTGTACTAATTCCTGTGCTTATAAGATGGAAGGACTTAAGCCAGATAATATTCCTGTGGTAAACGAGTATGCCGATGTTTTCCCGGAGGACTTACCAGGAATGCCACCGGATAGGGACATTGAGTTCGTTATTGAACTACAACCAGGCACTGCACCTATATCCAAAAGACCATATAGGATGCCCCCTAAAGAATTGGCCGAGCTGAAAATTCAACTCCAAGAACTACTGGACAAAGGTTTCATTCGCCCTAGCGCGTCACCTTGGGGATGTCCAGCCCTATTCGTAAAGAAGAAGGATGACAGTTTGAGATTATGTGTCGACTACCGACCTCTCAATGCGGTAACTGTTAAAAATAAATACCCCCTTCCTCGCATCGATGTACTCTTCGATCAATTAGCTGG
The DNA here is from genome assembly GCA_032594955.1 of Panicum miliaceum. Lineage (NCBI taxonomy): Eukaryota > Viridiplantae > Streptophyta > Magnoliopsida > Poales > Poaceae > Panicum > Panicum miliaceum. Next base: position 21,642,366 of record CM064059.1, on the reverse strand, counting down.
AGCCAGAGTCTTCTCCAAGATTGATCTTCGTTCGGGATACCATCAGATCAAGATTCGCCCATGCGATATTCCTAAGACTGCCTTCTCCACACGATATGGACTATATGAATTCTTAGTCATGTCCTTTGGACTCACCAATGCCCCTGCTTACTTCATGTATCTCATGAATTCGGTATTCATGCCCGAACTTGACAAATTCGTCGTAGTGTTCATCGACGACATCCTTATCTATTCCAAGGATGAGGAAGAGCATACCAAGCACCTTCGCATTGTTCTTCAGCGACTCAGAGACCATCAGCTCTATGCTAAGTTTTCTAAGTGTGAATTCTGGTTGGATACTGTAAAGTTCTTAGGTCACACGATCTCCAGCGAAGGCATAGCTGTTGACCCCAGCAAGGTACAAGAGGTGATGGATTAGAAACCCCCTACCTCTGTTCATCAGATTCGCAGTTTTCTCGGCTTAGCCGGTTACTACCGCCGCTTCATCCTGGATTTCTCTCGAATTGCTAAGCCCATGACTGAACTGTTAAAGAAGGAAGTAAAGTTTGTATGGGACGAGAGATGTGAAGAAGCTTTCCACACTCTCAGAGAGCATCTGACTACTGCACCTGTGTTAGCTCAACCCGATAATACCAAGCCATTCGATGTGTATTGTGACGCATCAGGTACTGGTCTAGGATGTGTGCTTATGCAAGAGAATCGAGTAATTGCATATGCCTCACGAGCCCTTCGGCCCCACGAACAGAATTATCCCACTCATGATCTTGAGCTTGCAGCCGTCATTCACGCGCTGAAGATATGGAGGCACTATCTCATGGGTACACAGTGCAATATCTACACGGATCATAAGAGTCTCAAGTATATCTTCACACAAGCCGATCTGAATATGAGACAACGGAGATGGCTAGAACTAATCAAGGATTATGACCTTGAAGTGCACTATCACCCCGGCAAAGCTAACGTAGTCACTGATGCACTAAGCCGCAAGTCCCATTGTCATTGCTTATCCATGGAGTTCTACCATGAGACATTATGTGCAGACATGAGGAAGCTTAACTTGGAAATGGTTTCCCAAGGCACTCTAAATCACATCTCAGTTGAGCCCACTCTTCACGACCAAATCGTCATGGCACAACTACAGGATGAAGGAATTAAGATCATCAAACAGAAACTCTCTCTAGGTGAGGAGAAGTACAAATGTTTCCGCCAGGACCATAAGGGAGTTCTATGGTTCGAAGGTCGTATAGTCGTTCCGAAGAATCGTGAACTCCGCAAGCAAATTCTCGATGAGGCACACCTTTCCAAATTCTCTATCCACCCCGGTAGTAGCAAAATGTATCAAGACCTAAGGCAAAACTTCTGGTGGACTAGAATGAAAAGAGAAATTGCTACGTATGTCTCAGAATGTGACACGTGCCAGAGAGTGAAGGCTAGCCACTTAAAGGTAGCCGGTACACTTCAACCGTTACCTATACCATCATGGAAATGGGAAGACATAAGTATGGACTTCATCGTTGGACTACCAAACACGTCCCAGAGACATGATTCCATATGGGTTATCGTTGATAGACTCACGAAGACGGCACATTTTCTTCCGGTACACACCACCTATTCTACCAAGAAATATGCCGAGATTTACCTTGATCATATTGTTTGCCTGCATGGAATACCTAAGACAATTATTTCCGATCGTGGTCCCCAGTTTGTAGCACGCTTTTGGGAGCAACTGCAAACGTCTCTTGGCACAAAGCTGATTCGCAGCTCAGCATACCACCCTCAGACCGATGGACAAACGGAAAGAGTAAACCAAATTCTTGAAGACATGCTGAGAGCCTGTGTCATTCATTATGACAAGAATTGGGACAAATGCCTACCCCTGGCAGAGTTCTCGTACAACAACAGCTACCAAACGAGTTTGAAAATGGCACCATTTGAGGCCCTGTACGGACGAAGGTGTCGAACTCCTTTGAGCTGGTCACAAACCGGAGAACGTAAAATAATTGGACCCGACCTGGTAATCGAGGCAGAGGAGAAAGTAAAGGTAATACAAGCAAATCTTAGAGCCGCACAAGCTCGACAAAAGGGCTATTCTGACAAAAGGAGGAAGCCCCTAAAGTTCGAAGTTGGCGATCGTGTCTATCTTCGAGTTTCACCAACCAAGGGAGTGCGAAGATTCGGAATCAAAGGCAAACTAGCTCCCCGTTATGTTGGTCCCTACGAAATCATTGAGAGCTGCGGACCCGTAGCCTACAAATTACGACTGCCCCCTCAGCTCACGGCCACCCATGACATCTTCCACGTATCTCAACTCAAGAAGTGTATTCGAGTCCCTACCGAGATTGTGGAACAACAACAAATATCGTTGGAACCCGACCTCTCGTATGTCAAACACCCAGTTAAGATTCTGGATCAAAAAGAAAGAGAGACCAGGAGGAAAGTAATTAGAATGTATAAAATACAATGGAATCACCACACGGAAGAAGAAGCCACCTGGGAAACGAAGAGCTACCTGAACCAACATTTCCCTGGGTTTCTTGTCTCAACCACTGGTATGTGCACCCACGCCCACACTAAGAATTACCGAATCTCGGGGCGAGATTCTTGTTAAGGGGGGAAGGCTGTGACAACCCTGGTCATTACATTTCCAAAATCAATGTCATTAGCCTAACTCTATGATTAGATCAGCTAATGAAAGGGTGGAAAGAATTAAAACGAGTTCAGTTGGAATTCAAATTTAATTTGAGCACATTTGGTTACTTTTGAACTTTTAAATTTAACTTTCAAACCATAAGCCAAATGAGATTTTGCCTGAAACCAAAGTTGTAGAACTTTTTATTTTGAACAACTTTCGTGTTCAAAAGTTTTTGAAATTCAAATCAGAAAGAGGAGAAAACGCCCTGTTTGCACCCAGCCCCCTGAAGTTTTCCAAATTCTTGCATCCAGGTCCCTCGTTTCCCCCCCCCCCCCCCCCCCCCTCCTCTGCTGCACCACGCGCTCGCCCGCCCGCCGCGCGCCAGGTGGCCGGCGTCGCCTGACCGGCGCGAAGCGCCAGGCCAGTGGCCACCGCACCACCCCGCCATGGCCGGCTTTGCCCCGCCCCCACGCCGCGCGGCCAGTCAGCGCCCGCGCGTGCCCGCGACGCAGCCGCGTCCAGCCCCGCCGCCCGTCGCGCCCAGTAGCCGCGCTCCGCCGTGCCGCCCCAGCCCCCGCGCCCCACCAGTCGCCGCGCCCGCCCTCCGCCCGAGCCGCTGCCGCTGCTGCTTCCCCACTCCGCGCCCGACACTATCTCACCGCGCTCACGCCATATCGCGGCCGCCCAGTCACCGCGCCCGCGCTGCCGCACGTCGCGCCGGCGTTCTACCGCCGCCCGCCGCGGCCAGTGCACGCCGCTGCCGTGCCCCGCCCCGCGCATCGCCCAGGCACCTCCACACCCCCTCCTGCCCCTATAAAAGCCCCGCCCGGCCACGCGCGCGAGCCGCCGCAGCCCAGAACGCCTCGCCGTCGCCATCGCCGCCGCCGAGCACCGCCCGCCCGTGGACAGCCCTCCACAGCTGCCCCCTGCCCAAACTGAGCCCCCAGCCACCACTACATCACCCCACTGCAGCTCGCGGACCCACCCAACGCCACCCAGAGCCACCGGAGCGCCGCCGCCCGCACTGCCGCCGTCGCCGCCGCCCCTGCTCGCCGTGGATAGCACGACCCCGACCCCCTCCGTCCAAGCCGAGCCCCTGAGTAGCTTCCCCACGCGCCACTGAAGCTCACCGACCGGACCACGCCGCCCCAAGCCCGCCGGAGCACCGCCGTCGACGCGAGCCGCGCCGCCGCCGCCTCTGCTCCAACGCCGGCGAGCCCTTCCCGGTCGTCCCCCACCCGAACAACACCCCCACAAGGTAGCCCTCGCACCCCTGAACCTTCCCCGACCCTCGCCCCTCGCCGCCGGTGAGCCCCCTCGCCGGAATTTCGGCCGGCCGCCGTACCCGAGCCGCCCGAGGACCCAATTGCAAGAATTTAAATCTTTAGAAGGGTCTGAGCGTAAGATTCAAGGACCAGGTTGTAAAAGAAAGTTTCAAACCTAGATTCAAATTCAGTGAAGTTGTAAAATTCGTATAAAATCATAGAAAATTCAGAAAAATGCAAACTCAACTGTTCTGGAGTCCACATAACAAACTCTACCACTTTTATTACAAAAGTTGTCTCAGAATCTCAAAATATTTTGCTCTACTTTAAATAGAAGCTTTAATGGACTTATTTTGTACCCACTGTTCTAGAACAATGCTGACCCTAAATTTTGGGCAGTGAATTAGTTGCTTGATGATTAGGACTGTGTAAAAAGATCAGACCCAAATTCCATCTCTAGCTTTACTGTTTGTTAAACTTAGTTTTATTTCATGTGTAAGTAGAATGTTTTATCCCTGCAGTTAGGTGGTGAGTCACCCATTGAAACTTTACCTATGCTAATGTATTGGTACCTAGAAGCCTGAGAAAAATTAGGAGACTTTTTATCTCACAGTAACCTAATTATTTGATTTAGGTGCTAATAACATAAATTAAATCAAGAAAATAGTATCTTAGCTTGGAAAATTCTCAAACTTTTACTGGGAGATACACTATGATAGAGGTTGCTGTGTAAAAAGTTGCATGGACAAAAACCCTGTGTAGTGTCCTGTAAAAATGAATCTTTGAATAGCCTAGGTGTAGAATGTCATAATTTCTATGCTCTGGATACTGCATGATAAATTCTACAAAAATTACAGTAACTTCTGCATGCTTAAGTGAGAGCTCTGTAAAAATCTTAGACTCATTTGGTGCACCAATTGTTCTTTACAAAAAGAACAATGATCTAACAGCAACTATGCAATGTATTTTTCATAATTAATCTGTTACATAAAATTGGCTGAAAATTTTACAGTAAGCACATCTTTCCTTGATGTGCCTAAATCCAAAATTTAATAACCAGAAACTATCCCTTGTAGTAATTACTCTTAAATCGTATCAAGCACCATTACCACGACTTAAACTTGTGCATTCATGTAGAATCGACGACTCTCGCCGACGGAACTTACGAGCTGGTGCCCGCGTCCGAGAGTGAGCAGCGTGAAGCTCAAGCAAATCTAACTGAAGCTCTTGAAGACCCGAGCCCAAGTTCGGAAGATCCCCAAGCGAACTGCGAAGGCAAGCCCCGGAGCATAACCCATTCTTTCCGAAATTATGCAACTCATTACTCTTTGCTTGTGCATCAAGTTTATAGGAGTTGGATGAAAACTTAGTTGCATGATGTCAGGAACCCTTGTGTGAAAACTAGATGTAAGGTTCGATAGACTGCTATGCTAATAGGACTCCGGTAAAAGTCGAGTGATTTCCTGTCACTCGCGAGAAAATAGGAGTTGAATGGCTACTACACGCTGCAATCATAAGGACACGGACGGGTTATGTAACGATGGTTACGATTGAGGCCCGTCTGTCTAGTGAAAAATGCTAAGGCCGCAGGGTGTGGTAGTGATGGTTAAGTCTTTGAACGTACTAAACACATGCCGAGATTATGGGAATCGGTAAGCTTAAGTACCTGATTGGCCCGGCAAGGGGACGGCATCCTACCCTTTGAACTTCGGTCCCATGTGCATATGGCGAGTGCAGAGAGTGGTCACGACCCGGCGCCGAACCGTGGCGTGGGACTCTTGTACTCTCGGAGGGTAGCCCCGATCCATGACCCGGAAAGAAAGGGGAAAAGTTGCACGTGTGACTCTAGGGAGTAACCACGTGACGTGTGTTTGGGTTTTCCCTTGCAAGGTTAAGAAATTCGATTCGAATCGTCCGTTTCTCACGGCTATTGAGACTACTTAACCATTTTTACCCACAGAGTAAGAAGAGGAACAATGATGACGAATGAACTGGTTGGATGGAAAATTTAATGCTTCACCATGTATGCTTTAGATAGCTGCTTACCTAGACTGGCTAACGAAACTAGAATCTTGAGCTAAAAGTTGAAAGTAAGGACCCACTTGTAGATGCTTTTCGGCAAAACAAACCCCTGAGCCAAAAAGCCTAGCATGTTTAGAGTCGGTGGAGTAGTTTCCACTACACGGGTAAGTCTTGCTGAGTATTAGTATACTCAGTCTTGCTTGTGACTCGATTTCAGGTGAGCCCTTCGAAGACATGGTTGCTAGCTTGACTTGGCCCTGCACTCTTCCCCCTGGTTGGTCGGTGGAATGGGATGCGCCCCCGTCCAACGGAGATAAGGCCGAGTGATGTCTCGTACGGGCTTCATCGAGACATCCTGTATCGTCGAGCAGTTTCCGTTGTTTATTTCCGCTGCAACTTAACTCTGAAGAACTTATTTATGTTAATTGGAGTATTTGGTTTCTAAGCTCAGAACTTGGCCTGTAATATTTACTTATGTTAATGTCGTAATATTTGCTGGAATGTGGTATTCTCTGGGCTCATCGTCGCATGAGCATTTGTATGTACGTCGCTCGATCCGTGCACCGTGGTTGTATCGGGAGGTTATACCCGACAGGCCAGTGGATTACTCCGTTTGAAGTGTAAGGTTAACCGAGAATGCCTTAATGGTGATGGTTAATACACTTGAGCCGGATTAATTCAGGTGGTTCTGCCACATGGGCAGAGACCCCCTCCAAATAGGATCACCCAAGATCACCCCGATCAACACCTAAGGCAATACAAACAACACACGGGACGTAGGGTATTATGCTCTCATCGGCCCGATCCTATCTAAACTTTGTGTTCCTTGCACCTTCGAGTTCCTGATCTCGGCGACACCCTACCTACAAACTCACCACCTCGGGGGTATCCCTCAGTGGGCATGGCGGTAAAACACCGACAGCTGGCGCGCCAAGTAGGGGTGTTCATCGAGCATCCACCGGAGAACTCGATGTTGTATTTCAGCTTCACCAGTACCATGCTCGATGAGGGCACAAGTTTCATCTTCGGCTCCTGGATCTGCATCGCCAATGGCTCGGGTGGCTTCAATGGCCACCTAGCCGACTCCAGGAAGCCGGAGGCCTCTACACCAACTTGATGCAGCGACCTCGACAAGTTTGTCGACAGCCTCGACGAGTCGCTGCTCCCCGATCACATCGGGGAGATCGAGATGATGTCCGTTTTCGACGCGACTTCAACTCGCGCTGCACAAGGACTACTCGGATCCGATCCGAGGAGGCTACATGGTCCGAATCCCTCACTGACTTGGAGGAGGAATTGGATCGTCTTCTCAAGTTTGGAGATGAGGGAGCCACCGCCTGTCAGGGACTCGGACTCAAATGAAAAGTACTTGTTAACTAGTACTATACCTTCAAGTCGAAGCTTGGGAGGACTTGGGGACAATGGATCCACCGCTTGTCGGGAGGCCCCTGTTCTCTACGACCACTCGGAGTCAAATGACAATCCCGAATCCCTTTCGGGTAATCACCTGGGTTTAACCATAACGTCTACGCCGCAAGGCCGTTTCGTGTACTGGAAGGGCATAAAGCCCTCTAAACTACTCGAATACGACTCCCGACTTGTGGCCTTCATGCAGGAATTGCCTTTTCAGGAAGGCAAACCCCTCTCTCGCATCTCTGACGAGGGAGAGGGCAAGACAGAGCTAGTCGATTACAGCCATACAGCTGAGACCTCGCCGGATTGTCAAGTCTACATGGCTTCCCTTCGCAATGTGGATGACGACGAGACGGGCCCCGAGTTAGACGCTAAACTACTCGTGGACGTGTTTGCCGACGAGCGTACGGCGGATGCCCCCCAGGACGAGAACGAGGAGCACAGAAGGATCTGATGGTTGAAGAACGCCAAGCATGCCCAGCGTAGGCGGAACGCGGAAAACCGTGCACGCAACCCAATGTACCAAAGGAACCTCAACAACGCTTTCGCAGCAGCTGCAGATCGGGAGTATCGCACACCAATCAGCGCCATTGCAGAAGCAGCGCTCCTAGCTCAACAACTACCACCAAACCCCCATATACAAAGGCTGCAATATCTAACCCAGCATGCGCTCGTGCAACTCGATGGGCAACACCAAATGTCCTCAACTCAGAACATCCTCTCAAGATCTGAGCGCCATGGTGACTCTACACAGATTAGTCGCACCCCTGGTGGAGGTCCTATATATCGGGGGAATGACAATCGCCAGCGCAACTAGGACAATCCAGTCGGCCACGGCAATGGCCAGGGCCAGAAGTCCACGCGCGGCAACATACAACAAGAGGTACAACAACCGAGGCGCCCACCTAGCCGGCAAGACCCAAGGCCTCAGGGGAAAGGTCCACCCGAGGCCAACCTTTTGAATGCTCCGACAGTTGATCTAAGGCAGAAGATCAATGACGGCCGTGACGCACGGCACATCATCGAGGCAAGGAGAAGGGACCGTCCCGACAGATACCCCGAAGATGACGATAATAACCGCTTCCCCGCCTTCACCTCCAACATCACCGAGAAATCCTACCCCAAGGATTTTAAACCAGTCGGCATCCCCAAGTACGATAGCAAGCAAGACCCACGCCAGTGGATTCGTTGCTACTCCGTCGCCATCGAGGTCTTAGGGGGATCCAACTCCACCAAGGCACTCTACTTCCCGGTAGCCTTGGAATCCGCGCCCCTCACTTGGCTTGAAAGCCTTAAACCAAACTCCATCGACTCCTGGGAGGAGCTCAAGCGGGCCTTCATCGACAACTTCCAGGGATCCATGATCCGAGCAGATACTCGTCATGATTTTTGTCCCAGGTCAAGCAGGAGTTGAACGAGACCCTGAGGTCCTACACCCGGTGTTTCTTCAAGATGCGACCTCATCTGCTGCTTCCAGAACGGCCTCTTCTCAAACCACACCTACCACGACTTCAGACGCAACCGCCCGACTACTGCTGTGGAGCTGCGTGGCATGATGGCATGACGGGCTGACCAGGAGAACGAGGAGAACGATCGCTTCCGTAAGCGTAACAACGATAAGCAGGGCAACGGCAACAACCACCTCGACAAGGGCCAGCGGAACAACTTGGGGAATCCCCAAAAACGCAAGCCAGACCAAGAAGTCGCGGCTGTCGAGCGCAATCCGCGGGGCAAGAAGTCAGGGAGCAATCAAGCACAGTTTGAGAAAGTCCTGCACAAACAATGTCCGATGCACCCGAAGTCACGGCATACGCTCTTCGAGTGCGTCAGCCTCCGCAAGTCACTCAACGCTCCACCCCTTCATCAATACGGAAAGCGAAAGGATTAGGAGGACGACGACGAGGGTGACAAGTCGGGAGCTAAAGACTTCCAAGACCCGAAGAATGTCGTCAACATCATCTTCGGCGGAGATGGCGGCTTCCCTCCAAGCGCGCGTAGAAGCTAACCCTGCGCGAAATCCTCTCTGTCGAGCCCGCCATACAGAAACTTCTGAGATACAGCGAGGTCCCGATCTCCTTCTCTAGGGATGATCAGTGGACCAGCTTCTCCGAGCCGAGAAAGTTCCCGCTCGTCCTAGATCCTATCGTGGTGGGCTCACAGTTGACTCGAGTACTCATCGACGGCGGGAGCGGCCTCAACTTGCTCTTTGCGAGTACTTTGAAGAAGATGGGGTTGAACATCTCCAAGATGCTCACCCCTACTAGAGCTTCGTTTTACGGCATCGTCCTAGGAAACGCAGCTACACCACTCGGTTCAGTGGTCCTGCCAGTCACCTTTGGGATGAAGGACAACTACCGCACGGAGTACATTAAGTTCAGGGTGGCTGACTTCGAGTCGTCATACCACGCCATCCTCGGCAGGCCAGCCTTGGCCAAATTCATGGCCCTGCCCCACTACGTCTACTTACAACTCAAGATGCCAGGCAAGATAGGCGTACTCACGTTCCGCGGCGACTTGAAGAAGTCGTACAACTGCGACCAAGAGGCGATCGAGTACGCCGCGACATCACGCATGCCAGAACCTTCTGCGGAAGTCTTCGCGGCTACGCAAAAGCTCACCGACTCAGAGATAGAGATCTACAGCCGGAGGCCTAGCCAGTCGAGGGTAAAACCCAACCCCAGCAACATCGGCATCAAAGCCATCCAGCTGCAAGAAGGTGACTCATCCTAGACTGCTTTGATGTTAGGCGGCTTGAGTGACAAATAGGAAAGCGCCCTCGTCAGCTTCCTTAGGGCTAACCATGACATATTCGCGTGGAAACCAGAGGATATGCCAGGTGTGCCCAAGGAGTTGATTGAGCATTGCCTAAAAGTCGACCCCAAAGCCACTCCAAAGAAGCAGCGACTACAACGCTTCACCCCAAACAAGAGGGAGGCATCAAGAAGGAGCTAGCAAAACTACTCGTGGCTGGTTTCATTAAAAAAGTCAACCACCCTGAGTGGTTAGCCAAGCCTGTACTAGTTCTGAAAAAGAATAATAATGAATGGAGGATGTGTGTGGATTACACTGATCTAAACAAACATTGCCCGAAGGATCTCTTCACGCTCCCATGCATTGACCAAGTCATCGACTCTACGGCTAGCTGCGTCCAGCTCTCTTTCCTCGACTGCTACCCGGGTTACCATCAGATTGCTCTCAAGGAAGAAGACCAGATCAAGACAACATTCATCACCCCCTTTGGAGCATATGCTTACACAACCATGTCCTTTGGGTTGAAGAATGCAGGAGCCACCTATCAGCGGGCCATCTAATTATGCCTTGCTGATCAACTACATCACAATGTTGAAGCCTACATGGATGACGTGGTCATCAAGACCAGCCCACGACGAGTTCATCCCTGATCTCGAGGAAACCTTTAACAGCTTACGCAAATTCCGGTAGAAGCTCAACCCAAATAAGTGTCTTCGGTGTACCACAAGGGAAACTACTCAGGTTCATCGTTAGTCACCGAGGAATTAAAGCCAACCTAGAAAAGATCACCGCCATTACAGACATGGACACCCCACGGACGATCAAGGATGTCCAGAAGCTCACACGCTGTATGGCGGCCCTGAACAGATTTATCTCGCGACTTGGAGAAATGGGGGTTACCCATCTTCAAATTGTTCAAATGACACGACCAGTTCCAGTGGACCGAGGAGGCGAAACAGGCGCTGGAAGATCTCAAGCATCATTTGCAGTCGCCCCCCCCCCCCCCCATCCTAACGGCTCCACAACCAAGCGAGAACCTGTTACTCTACATCGCCGCGACTACTCACATCGTCAACACGACAATCGTGGTGGAATGCCAGGAGGAAGGCTATGCCTTCGGTGTGCAGCGGCCCGTCTACTACATCAGTGAAGTCCTTTCTGAATCCAAGGTTCGTTACCCGATAATTCAGAAACTACTCTACGCTATACTCATCACCTCCAGGAAGCTTCGCCACTACTTCGACGCATACAACATCTTGGTGGTCACTAATTTCCCATTGGCGGATATCCTCCACAATAGGGATGCCACTGGGCGCATCTCCAAGTGGGCAGTGGAACTAGGGCTCTTACTCTCAACTTCAAGCCCCGAACGACCATCAAGTCGCAGGCACTGGTCGACTTTATGGCAGAATGATGAGAAAACCAAGTGGATGCCCCAGCCAACCTGCCAGAGCATTAGGTGATGTACTTCGATGGCTCACTCAAGCTCGGAGGTGGTGGCGCGGGGGTACTCTTCATCAGTCCAAAAGGAGAACAACTCAAATATGTATTCCAAATACTATTTGAGGTCTCGAAAAACGAAGCCGAGTATGAGGCACTACTACACGAGCTATGCCTGGTAGTCTCTCTGGGCATCAAGCGACTACTTGTCTACGGGGACTCCTTGCTGGTGGTTCAACAAGTCAACAAAGAGTGGGACGTCAACAAGGACACCATGCGTACATCACAGAAATACACGAGCTCAAGACCAAATTCTCAGACCTAGAAATTCACCATGTGATTCGCGACAACAATGTTGGAGCGGCTGCGCTCTCGAAACTGGATTCCGATCGAGCTAACGTCCCACCGGGAGTTTTCATCCACGAGTTGCACCACCCATCCATCAAAACACCAGATCAAAGTACCATCGCTCAGGGTCCACTGGAACCCGACCGAGAGGTCTTGATGATCGAGGTTGACTGGCGGGTGACGTTTCTCGACCTCATCAAGGAGCACAAACTATCCCCTGACGTCGACCCAAAAAGCGCTGAGTCCATACGTATTCTAAGGCATAGCAAAGGGTATGTTCTAGTCGGGGACAACTTATACAAGCGTGGATCAGCATCAGGCATACTCATGAAGTGTGTCCGCTTGGAGGAAGGCAGAGAGATACTCCAGGAGATTCGCGAAGGTGTGTGCGGGAACCATTCTGCTTCTTGCATACTAGTCGGAAAAGCTTTCAGATTCGGGTTCTACTTGTCGACTGCTTTTGCAGACGCCGAAGCACTCATTCTTCAACAAGCAGCCCCACGTCCCGGCCCACAACCTTATTACCATACCACCTTCATGGTCATTTGCATGCTGGGGTCTGGACATGATGGGGCCCTTGACAATTGCGCCAGGAGGTTTTACTCACGTGTTGGTAGCCATCGACAAGTTCACGAAGTGGATCGAGTACAAGCCAATTACAAAGCTCTCTGCAGAACGAGTGGTTAGCTTCATCTATGACATCTTGCACCGATTTGGCTTCCCCAACACTATCATCATGGACCTGGGATCCAATTTCCACTCGCATCAGTTTTGGGAGTTTTGTGAACGCAGTGCCATTGAGGTCAAGTATGTTTCAGTGGCTCACCCGCGGGCCAACGGCCATGCTGAGCGTGCCAACGGCTTGATCCTTGATGGTTTGAAGAAAAGACTCTATGATGAGAACAGCAAAAAGGGCGGCAAGTGGATCAATGAGATCTCATCAGTAGTCTGGGGGATTCGCACACAACCAAGCAAAGCTACAGGACATTCACCTTTCTTTCTCGTCTATGGGTCAGAAGCTATACTACCGGCTGATGTCATGTGGCAATCTCCTGGACTAGAGATGTATGAATAAGGTGAGGCTGATGACGCAAGACATCTCGAACTCGACTCGGCAGATGAAGTCCGATGCAATGTTTTGCTGCAGTCGGCCCACTACATACAAAGTGTCCATCATTACCACGACCGGAACGTTCAACGACGATCTTTCAACGTTGGAGATATGGTCCTTCGCCGCATCCAGGATGAAACCAGGCTGCACAAGCTTAATTCGCGATGGGAGGGACCCTTCATCGTGCACAAGGTTACAGGACCAGGGTCGTATCGCTTACAGTACCAAGATGGCCAGGAAGTCCCAAACTCCTGGAATTACGCCGTTTTCATCCGTAGCCAACCAAGACATCTTCGCATGGCAACATACGACCTGTCGTGGCCCGACCAAGGAACTGATCAACCCCATGTGAAGGACCTCGTCGTCACTTCCTTTGGGCCAACCGTGACGTTTTCGCATGGCAACATGTGAATTCTCATAGCCCATCCAAGGAATCGTCTTCAATAGGTGACTGGAGATCAACACTTCCAGTACTACTCCATTTTATTGGTCATGTCTGGTACTACGTGTAGTTTACTGCATGGGCCTCGCTCCCATACTTCCAGTAGTACTCCGTTTTACTGGTCCACGACTGGTACTACGTGCAAGTTTACTGAAGGGGCCTCGCTCCCATATTTCCAGTAACGCTCAGATTACTAGTTCTCGACTAGTATTCTATGTTACTGAAGGGGCTTCGCTCCCATACTTCTAGTACTACTCCGTTTACTAGTTTACAACTAATACTACGTGTAGTTTACTGCATGGGCTTTGCTCCCATACTTCCAGTACTATTCCGTTTACTGGTTCACGACTGGTACTACGTGCAAGTTTACTGATGGAGCATCGCTTCCATATTTCCAATAACGCTCAGATTACTAGTTCTCGACTAGTATTCTATGTTACTGAAGAGGCTTCGCTCCCATACTTCCAGTACTACTCCGTTTACTAGTTTATGACTAGTACTATGTGTAATTTACTACATGGGCCTTGCTCCCATACTTTTAGTATTACTCCGTTTACTGGTTCACGACTGGTACTATGTGCAAGTTTACTGCATGGACCTCACTCTCATACTTCCAGTAACACTCCGTTTACTAGTTCACGACTGGTACTACGTGCAAGTTTACTGAAGGGGCCTCGCTCTCATACTTCCAGTAACACTCCGTTTACTAGTTCACGACTGGTACTATGTGCAAGGTTACTGAAGGGGCCTCGCTCCCATACTTCCAGACTACTCCGTTTACTAGTTCACGACTAGTACTACATGCAGTTTACTGAAGGAGCCTTGCTCTCATAACACTGCGTTTACTAGTTCCCGACTAGTTTTACGCGTTGTCAGCTACTTCGACTACTCGTCTCGCCTACAAAACTAGTCCGAATCGACTCCGACTAGTCGGCCTCATCGACAGTTCAAGATCCAGCGGCAACTTGGCCAATGCCAAGGCTCGGGGGCTGGTGCCACCGACTACTAGGTGTATCTCGTGCGACTCATCTAGCTCCCAGGCTCGGGAGCTGGATGCGACATGGCACTCAGGGAAAAAGGTTTGATTTGAGTGGTAATTTAGGGCGCTTTTTGGAGAAGTTATTTATTTAACCATTTTTTAAGGCGGTTTTTGAATTTATCAACCAATTTGCCCATATTAACTATGAAATCTTTACCGTCACATATTGCATGCCACAATTCTTTGGATCCTTTATTCCAAACCTTGGGGATTTGGATTCAAGGCTCGGGGGCTGCGAGACACGTGTCATCAACGACTTATTTTTCAAATCTTTTGGAAGATAAGGACAGAAGACTCAAGACTAAATTGACCCTCAGCCTGATTCTATGAGTCAACCTAAAGCTCAGGAGCTACTCCATATGGAGTGCGAGTTCAATCGCACCCATATAAAAGAAGACTTGACAACTACTCGGGGCATGAGCAGCTCACAGCCTCGATGTAGCCAAGGAGGTACTCGGAGGACACCTTCAACATGGAGTTCGGGAAAACTCGAAGACGCCTTCAGAAGTACTTGGAAGCATCCAGTACTCGACTACGAAGAGCTCAGGGGCTTGTGAGACCCAGGCCCATGGGACTGCGCACACGGCCTACATCTTACAGGATAAGGGGTGGGACATGGCCCACGCCCTACACCAGTTGTAACTACTTGTTGCGTAGTAGAACTACTCATACCTGTTGATGCCAGATTTTGACACGTGTTGAATCGGCGTCAGGAGGAGAGGTTGGCCGATACGGCAGATCTAAAGGATACAGTAAAGAATCGGCCGATTGAGGTAACAGTTGGAAATCGGCCGATTGGTGATACAGCTTGCGCCAACAGATTGGGGCTACAATAGAGGATCCCGGTCAAAAGTGGCCTGATGTTGGTCAACAGAGCGATGCTAAATCGGTCAAGAAGCAATTGGAAAAGTCCTGATTGAATTAGGAGACGGCGGCGGAAGATTTTGCGGGAGTCCGTTTCCTTTTTAAAGATATTATAGATATAGTAGTTTTCCTGTTTTAAATAAGGTTGTAACAAGTCGTAATCGACCAGGAGTCCTAGATTTAGGGTATAAATAGGAGTCGCTAGGGCTTTGCAAAAGATCAACACATCAATCAACAAAAATACTTCTACTTTTCCAGCACTTTACTTTCAAGTCGGCGACTTCGCCAATACTTTTTCTTCTTTCACGAGTTCGTACGGATTGGCAGGGCTGCATCAACTTGATCTCCGGCCAATTGGTAGGTTCCGCTTATCGAGTAACATCCGAGCTTTAACTACGGGCGCATCGCTGTGGTTTCGTTTGGACTTATTCATCAGTTATCGATATTTACTGGAATTATAGGTTTTACCTGTTGTTCTAGTATTATCACCAGTTATCCAGCTTGAAATTGGAGTTATCGGCTTTATCATCGCTTTTCCTCGATTTATCATACAGCCGATTAGATCTATTTCAAGTGTTGCATCTGTAATAATTGTTTAAGTCGCTCCAGTAGTCTTCTTTGCAATTATTACGCGATTATTGGCTGATACATAGCCGATCATCTTCATAGCAAATCGGCCGATTCGCCGACACGCTCTTAGGGACAGATCGGAACCCCAGCCGATCGGAGCGCCCTAAATTTAATACTCTTATTTCCTTGTCAATCAACAGGTCAGATTGACTGGCACGCCGCGCGAACCGTACCAGGGCAAATAACCCGAACAGGAGCTAAGCAGATTCTCCCGGGTCGTTTGTCCGACGCTGAAGACCATCGGCCGATTCCTGGCCGATTTTAGTGCCAACACACTTTTGGCACGCCCGGTGGGACTACTTCAAGATCCGACATGTCGAAGAACGTAGAAATTTCCGACAGCAACATCATTGAGGTCACAGAAGCGGATCTCAAGGACGACCAGAAAGAAGAATTGGCTAAACATCTAGAAGATTACAAGAAGATGTATCTGCAGTCGTTCAGTCGTACCAGAAGCGGGGAGGCTGTCAAGAAAGCTCCTCCTCCAGTTCCCCGCCATATCACCATTGCCGAGGATTCGGGCAAGATGTTCGATATGATCCAACAGTCCGTCTACCAGGCGTTCATCGACCAATCCTCGGTGATGACCAACACGGTGTACAACGCCGTCATCAGTTCTCTGGCCAGCGGAGCAGTTCAAGGCTCTCAGGGGCCAGCTGTTGGCGCTAAAATCGGCCGGATAGGAATCGGCCGATAGGTCTTCAGCGTCGGACACACGACCCGGGAGAATCTACTTAGCTCCTGTTCGGGTTATCGCCCTGGTACGGTTCGCGCGGCGTGCCAGTCAATCTGACCTGTTGATTGACAAGGAAATAGAGTATTAAATTCCAGGCGCGTCGACCGGCTGGATTTCCGATCTGTCCTGAGGAGCGCGTCGGCGGTAAATCGGCCGATTTGCTGTAGAGATGATCGACCGATGATCGTATAGTAATTGTAAAGAGAACTGCTGGAGCAATCTAAACAATTACTATAGAAGCAACACTTGAAACAGATCTAATCGGCTGTATGGCGATGAATCGAAGGAGAACGATGACGAAGCCGATTACCCTGATCTCAAGCTGGATAACTGGTGATAATACTAGAATAACAGGTAAAACTTGCAATTCTAGTAAATATCGATAACTTGTGAATAAATCCAAACGAAACCACAGCGATGCGCCCGTAGTTAAAGCTCGGATATTACTCGATAAGCGGAACCTACCAATTGGCCGGAGATCAGGTTGATGCAGCCCTGCCAATCCGTACGAACTCGTGAAAGAAAAAGATATTGGCGAAGTCGCCGACTTGAAAAGTAAAGTACTGGTAAAAAGTAGAAGTATTTTGTTGATTGATGTTGGTTGTCCTTTGCAAAACCCTAGCGACTCCTATTTACACCCTGAAACTAGAACTCCTGGTCGATTACGACTTGTTACAACCTTATTTAAAACAGGAAAACTACTATATCTATGATAACTTTAAAAAGGAAACGGACTCCCGCAGAATCTTCCGCCGCCGTTTCCTAATCCAATCAGGACCTCTTCAATTGCTTTCCGGCCGACTTAGCATGCCGCGTTGACCAGCTTTTGACTAGGATCTTCTGGAATAATCCTATCCTGTTGGCATAGGCGGCGCCACCAATCGGCCAATTTTCAACTGTTACCCCGATCGGCCGATTCCTTACTGTAGTTCCCAGATCTGCCGCATCGGCCAATCTTCTTCTCCTGACGCCGATTCAAGACGTGTCAAAATCTGGCGTCAACACATGCCCCCCAGTTTCGGAGTAAAATATAACTTTTCTTCGAAACTCCCTCTTTAATCCTTTTTTCCGAAACGGGTGCAGTAAAAGTCTCCTTCCGTTCCGCGGCACAATGATTGCAATTTCCTCGATCCGAGCACGCGAAACGACCGCTCCCCTGGAACTCGTGTAGACGGTGCGGTAAGAATACCATCTTTGCCCTTACCCCCTTATCTTAAGTACTGGTTTTCTCCACCTTTTCTCCTCCACGAATCCAGCATCCTTTCTGCCGCATTACTGTTCATCTTCCCCCAAGTTCTTTCGATTTCCAAGCGCTTCCCCTTCTCCGGCGACCTCGTCCGCAGCTTGCTCCGACCCCAATGGCGTCTCCGTCAGCGACCACCCCATCTACAGAGGCTCCATCGGCTGCTCCTTTGGCGGCGGCGGCCCAATCGGCGGCTTCTCCAGCAGCGTCATCAGCGACGATGGCTTCCATCCCAGAGGTAAATGTCCGAAAAATCTTTTCCTTTTCGCCTTGCTGCTTCAGTATTTTCCGGTCCCTTTCTTAGTTTCTTCCCTTTTTCCCTTTCTTTTTTAGGCCCTTAGGCACAGGATCACCATTCCCCTCTCAGAGTCTCCTGACCTCATCTGCCTAGGCCCTATGGGGAGTCCTGATCCAACGGATCTAATTAGCTTAGAAACTCACAGAATCCCCTTCAAGCAGTCACCTATGGATTTAGATCACTGGGTAGGCGCATTCAGATCCTGGCCGAACGAAACACCCGGGTGGAGAGAGTGGTACCAGAGGGTAGCCGGGTCTTGGAAAGTCCAATGGGAAGAACTTAAAATCGGCCAGTGCATAGATTTGTCCCTGTCTCAGATGGAAAAGAACGAACCTTTGGTTATGGCAGCCTCTTACTTCTGGTCCGATGCGCTCAACGCATTTCTTTTTGGACACGGACCCATGACCCCGACCTTGGCCGATGTCTTGCTGCTGACCGGCCTAGATGTTTCCTCCGCCGATACCCCTTTCAACTACCTGTTCAAGCCATCTCATAGGCTAGATACCAAAGGAATCGGCGGGTGGAAAGGATACATCAGTAAGAACATGAAGACAGGGACAGTCTCACAGAGAGAGCACACCGCCTTCCTGATGATGTGGCTGGAGAAACATTTCTTCTGTGGCAGAGCGGTCGGCCCCTCTTCCAACACTCAAGCTTTGGCAGAATCTCTCGCACAAGGATCGGCCGTTCCCCTCGGCAAACATTTGCTGGGATCGGCATATCATATGATGCATCAAATCGGCGCCAAGCTATCGAAAGGAGAGCCGATAGGGAATCCAGGTGGTCCTTGGTGGTTCATCACCCTCTGGCTCAATCTACACATGAGCAAGGTCTCTCAGCAGAGGATAGAGACAAAGACCTTTCCCAACATTGAGTCAGAGGAGAACCCATCGGTCCGTCGCTGCTGCAGATCTGTCGGAGAGGCGGCATCGGCCTTTCCTGGCTGCCAGTTCACCGCTACCCGGGTAGCCGAATATTTCAGATGCTTCTATAATGGACTTAGCGAGGAGATGATCACCTGGTATCCATATCAAACCGCGGAGCCGATTTTTGAATTGCCTATATGCTTCGACTTCTCCACCCACACATTTGACAGAGAGTTGATGGATGTCCTGATTAAGCCGGGAATTCTGCCGGCTAACTTCTTCTCGGGGAAGGACTCACCCACTTATGAGTTCTACTGCCCGTCAGCTGCAGCAAGGCAACTAGGTTTCGGCCAATTGCCGATCCGTGTCTATTTCGCCGGCCAAGCAAAATTCAGAGACGGATTAACCTCTAGTCTCGACTACAGCCGATTGTGCGATTTAGTACCTGACTCCAGCACCATTGACTTGAACGGCTGGTCAGTTGCCTCTTTCGTCACCCAACAGTACAAATTATGGTGGGCAGAATGGAAGCAGCATCTTTTCTGTAAATCCCCATCAATTTACTGCAACATTCTGGACCCAGAGAACATCGACCCAAATGTTGTGGTATGTCCTTTTCTTTTCAGCCGATTTCAATGTTGCACTATCATCTTGCTGTTAACTTATGTTTACCTCTTCAGTCTGAAAGCCATGCTCCCCCAACACGGAGCCGAAGCGGCCGGCCGATTGATAGCCATCATCAATACACAGTGCAGCCACTCATCGGCTTCCATGCTCCATCTATCAGAGATATCTCCACCGGCCGATCAAAACGAGCGCCCAAGAGACCAACACCAAAGATATCCAGCCGTTGGATGCGGGCTCGCATTGAATCGGCCGGTCAGACAACAATAGCATCGGCTGAAGTCTCTCGTATCGGATCGGCTAGCCAGATGGCAGCAGCATCGGCCGAGACTCCCCGTGTTGGATCGGCTGATCAGATGGGAGTGATGCGCGCCGAGACCCCAGACCCTTCACCTCCATCAGTGGTCGAGACGGCCGATCCCCAAGTCGCCGCCGAAGCCGGGGCTGCTGCAGCATCGCTCTTAGTAGAAGCTGTCCAGGTAACTTTATTTATCTCATGTATTCCCCAAAAACCTTCTACTGACATCAATTTCATCCCTCTACCAGGCGGCACGAGTTGTCCCACCACAATCTCCACGGTTGTCGGCCACGTCTCAAGTAGGGACTGAAACTATAGCAGCTCCTGTTGTCGAGGTAAATGATCTCTTACTCTGCATCCTCAATATTCAGGAAACTTAACCAATTCTGATGCAGGTTGACTTGGGTACGCCGATTGTAACTCCACAGCTGGAATCGGCCGGAGAACCCGCAGAGGCATGTCAAATTCCCATTACCATCTTATCTTATTTTCCATAGTACCTTCACGAGCATTTATATCTTTCTCAGGAAGCTGGCCCAAGCGGAGCACCAATAATGATCGAATCTTCTTCTTCTGGTGAACCCAGTGCACCAATCCCTGAAACAAGGGAAATACTTCCACCAGCGCAGGCAAGAGAGATTCGTTTCAAAGAGGTAACAATCTTACCATCAGAATCGGCCGATTTCCTCTCACTACCTGCTTACCCTTTGCTTCGTTCCTTTACAGGAGCAAGATTCTCCTAACAATACTATCTTTTCTTTCGCTGTCTCCTTGGCCGACGAAGAAGAAACTGCCTCACATGTGGTTCCACCGAGTTCTGCCTCCGATGATGTCCGCTCTAAGCTCGAGAGCATCCGTACTCTCCTCCAAGGTGACATCGGCCGACTGGTGAAAGATGCATCGCCGATCCGACAACTTTTCAATGAGGTCGTAGATCACATTCCGGAAGAAGTGTCGGAAGACTTGGGGTACGCTGCCTATATAGAGGGCATGCGGATTCCGGTCTCGCGGGCGTTGCGACGTATGGCCGATCACGCTCAGATGGCCAAAACTCAGGAGGAGGTTGACTCGTACAAACACCAGGCCCAGGAAGTACATCACAAAATCAACTTCCTCGAGAACTGCTGTCCGGACATTGTTGGCACAATAGATCGGCTGATACGGAGGAGAGCAGAACTAGCCAAGGAGATGGAACAGATAACCAAAGAGGTAGCCGCTAAAGAGAAAAAGCTCCAAGAACTCCCAACCATGATCAGCGAGCTGAAGCAAAAAAGACAACATCTGGCCCGTGAAGCAATAAGACTCCGTCGCCGTGTGTCAGAAGTGTCAGGATCGGCCGAAAGTGATCAGAGGATATTAGAATCGGCTGATCAAATCAGACGACGAGCGATTGTAGCCATAGATACTTTCCTTGGGCTGTAAACAATATGTTAAACATTATTGTTCCTTAATGCCACCGCGCCGATTTGATTTTGAACTGCTTCATGTAATCTGTACTTTCCACCTAACATTGAATCCCAATATCTCTTTCACCGGATGTGTAGCCAGAAAACCGATGAGAAATCGGTCATGTTAACTCGACACATTTTCTTTTTGTGCTCAGAATCCCCATCGGTACTAACGTACGTCGGCCTTGATCTGATGCTATCTCTTAAATCTCCCATCTCTAATGAATTGGCCGACGTGAACCCATGCCTCAGCTTCTCATTCTTTCGAACGAGCTGAATCCTCAGAGCCGACTGCTTGGATCGGCTGTAGACCGAAATCGGACACTTTCAGGAAGTCAGTGTCCCAAGTCCTGCCAGATATACATTTGACGTGTTCGCAGCTCCACTGTTGTGTGTCGGCCGCTGCAACGGTGTAAACAGAATCGGCAGCTACTATCTCTGTACTGTCGCCGACCCATTGCACAAGGCATTGATGCATGGTAGATGGGACACAGCAGTTTGCATGTATCCAGTCACGACCGAGCAGCATATTATAGGACCCTTTGCCATTAATGACGAAGAAAGTAGTGGGGAGGGTCTTACTGCCGATGGTGAGGTCGACGCAGAATGCCCCGCGGGCAGGCGACACGTTGCCTTCGAAATCCTTCAGCATCATGTCCGTCTTGGTGAGGTCGTCATCGCCCTTGCCCAGCTTGCGGAACATGGCATACGGCATGATGTTGACTGCCGCGCCTCCATCTACTAGTAGTCTGGTGATGGGTCTTCCGTTGACATAGCCCTTGAGAAACAGCGCTTTGAGGTGCTATCGTTTTTCTTCCTCTGGCTTCTCAAACATAGCCGTCATCGGCTCTAATACCAGTTGTGCCATTTGCTCTTCCTCTGTATTTGTCACTTTGTCCTGATCGCTTGGCGCCATGAACTCCATCGGCAGTATGAAAACCATATCGATTTCGGGCGCTGATTCTTGGCTGTTTGCTTCCTGATCATTTTTCTTTGGGCGCCAAATTCGAGATTTCACATTCCTTCTTTCTGGCACATGTCTTTGTTCTCCTTCTTGATGTTCTAACTGGCGTAGGCGTTGGATTCTCCACTTTTGGGATCTGGATAGGCCATCGGGACACCACCTGGGGTTCGCTGGTTTGGCCGATGGTTTAGCGTGTTTCCCATCTGGTTCCCTTCCTAGGAGATCTTCGTCTGACACCCTATCATCGGCCATCTCTTCCAGCCGATCGTGCGTGCTGATCCTGCCCCCCAGTCCATCTTGCTGGCCGATCTTGCCCTCTGACCTGTTGCACTGGTCAACTCTGCCCCCCAACCGATCTTGCTGGCCGATCTTGGTTTTTGACCTGCCGTACTGGTCAACTCTGCCCCCCAGCCGATCATGCACTGAAACGCGCTGTTCTTCGCGCCGATTTCTGTTGATCGGCTCTGATCCTCTGTCCCTAGAGTGTGGCTTCGGGCGACCGTTGCGGTTTGATCCGTTGCACTCCAGACAGTTATCGGCAGAGGGCAGTCTGATATCGTTCTCCCAGCAGTGGATGAAGAAGGGACACTGCCAGTGATCTTCACGCCGGCGTGTCATCTCTTCTTGGTGTTGTGCTTGTTCTTGCTGCCGCCGATATTTACTGAGTAGAAATCGGGAGGTGACAGGCCTGTGTGGTCGTTCTGGTCCTCGCCTGTTCCTTCTGATTTCTTCCATCGTGATCTGCCTCTTGGGATCGACAGCGCCACCTCTTCTCGCCGATTCTGACGTCAGCACCTTGGTTTGACTTGATTCTTCTCCAGCGTTGACCGTGTTGGCCGGGAAGGGATGCTGATCTATCTTCATCGGCATTGCCGGTTTGGTTGGAGTCTCAAACTTGAGCCGCCCTTGTTCAATGGCCGATTGTATCTGCTGGCGGAAGACTTTACATTCATTGGTGTCGTGAGAAGTAGCGTTGTGCCACTTGCAGTATTTCATCTTCTTCAGCTGATCGGCCGTAGGGATGGTGTGATGCTGCGACAGCTTGATCTGTCCCTCCTGAAGCAGTAGATCAAAAATTTTGTCGGCCTTGGACGTGTCAAAGCCGAATGTCTCTGGCTCCTTCTTGCCAAAGGGGCAGGATATTGGTTTTTTCCCTTTTACCCATTCCGTCAGGCCGATTTCTTCCTCTATGTCGGATTCAGATCCCTCCAAATACGCCACCTTCTTCTGAAAGCTCCTCCGCTGTTCAAACGGTCGGATCTCTTGCCCTGACAATCGGTGGACGATTTGACTCAGGCTCTCAAACTCTTGGGCGGCATATCTTTCTCTGATTTGCGGTAAGAGGCCCTGGAAAGCGATATCGGCCAACTGTGCATCGGTCAGGGCCAGGCTGTAGCACTTGTTTTTGATCTCTCTGAATCTCTGTATATACCCTGTCACCGGCTCATCGTTCCTCTGCCTGAGGCTGGTTAGATCCGAAAGCTTCATCTCGTGTACTCCCGCATAGAAGTACTTGTGGAATTGTTTCTCCAGATCGGCCCACGTGACGATAGAATTTGGCGGTAAAGTGGTGAACCACTGGAAGGCCGATCCGGATAGAGATGATGAAAATAACCGTACCCTCAGAGCGTCTTGCATGGCAGCTTCTCCGCACTGGATCATGAATCTGTTAATGTGCTCCACAGTGGATGTGTCATCCGTCCCTGAGAACTTGGTGAAATCAGGAACCTTGTAGCGGTGTGGGAACGGCAACAAGTCATAGGCCGATGGATACGGCGTCTTGTAAGTATAAGTTTGAACTTTCGGCTTCAGCCCAAACTGATCTTGGATTACTTCTGCTATTCTTGCCGTCCAGTCCACCTGCTGCTGATGAACAGTTGTTCGCGGCGCGGGTACGTGTTGAAGGGCTCGTTCAGCCAGGTGATGAATCGGCGAATTTTGCTGAGCGGCCGATAACTGCTGGCGAAACGCGTCCGCACCCCCTTCGTACGTCATCGCTGGCACCGTGCTTCTGAATGCTTCCACAGTGCTTGCCCCCCTGCCGATTTCCGGTAAAATCGGCTGGTACTGAGAGACCGTCGGCCGGGCGGCCGATTGGTACGGCACCTGAAACGGATAAGTGCCGTGCCGATTCGCTGGCTCGGGGAAATACGTCGTGGCTGATGCCCCCCAAGGCACTGAGCTTGTAGGTAGTGTTTGCACAGAAGCCATCTGGACGGGTTGAAGCGGTGCTCGCGATGGGAGATAAGGTGCACCGCTGTATCTTGGAGACGCCGGAAGTGGTGGAGAGCTGTACCCCTCGCGCTGCGTCAATATCGGCTGAGAAGCCGATTGGGATGTGTACGGTAAGCTTCTGGCCGGCAGGGTGGTTGGAGGGGCATATGCCGGTCCCTGATAACCTTGAACGGCTCCGCTAGCCAGAGAGTTGACGACGCTGTTGTACACCGTGTTGCTCATCACCGAGGATTGATCAATGAATGCTTGATACACGGACTGTTGAATCATCTCCGACATCTTGCCCGAGTCTTCAGCAATGGTGATGTGGCGAGGTGCTGGAAAAGGAGCTTTCTTAACTGCTTCCCCGCTTCTGGTACGACTGAACGACTGGAGGTATATCTTCTTGTAATCTTCTAGATGTTTGGCCAATTCCTCCCTCTGGTCGTCCTTGAGATCAGCTTCTGTGACCCCAATGATGTTGTTGTCAGAGATTTCTGCGTTGTTCGACATATCAGGTCTTGGATGGTCCCACCGGGCGTGCCAAAAGTGTGTTGGCGCTAAAATCGGCCGGATAGGAATCGGCCGATAGGTCTTCAGCGTCGGACACACGACCCGGGAGAATCTGCTTAGCTCTTGTTCGGGTTATCGCCCTGGTACGGTTCGCGCGGCGTGCCAGTCAATCTGACCTGTTGATTGACAAGGAAATAGAGTATTAAATTCCAGGCGCGTCGATCGGCTGGATTTCCGATCTGTCCTGAGGAGCGCGTCGGCGGTAAATCGGCCGATTTGCTGTAGAGATGATCGGCCGATGATCGTATAATAATTGTAAAGAGAACTGCTGGAGCAATCTAAACAATTACTATAGAAGCAACACTAGAAACAGATCTAATCGGCTGTATGGCGATGAATCGAAGGAGAACGATGACGAAGCCGATTACCCTGATCTCAAGCTGGATAACTGGTGATAATACTAGAATAACAGGTAAAACTTGCAATTCTAGTAAATATCGATAACTTGTGAATAAATCCAAACGAAACCACAGCGATGCGCCCGTAGTTAAAGCTCGGATATTACTCGATAAGCGGAACCTACCAATTGGCCGGAGATCAGGTTGATGCAGCCCTGCCAATCCGTACGAACTCGTGAAAGAAAAAGATATTGGCGAAGTCGCCGACTTGAAAAGTAAAGTACTGGTAAAAAGTAGAAGTATTTTGTTGATTGATGTTGGTTGTCCTTTGCAAAACCCTAGCGACTCCTATTTATACCCTGAAACTAGGACTCCTGGTCGATTACGACTTGTTACAACCTTATTTAAAACAGGAAAACTACTATATCTATGATAACTTTAAAAAGGAAACGGACTCCCGCAGAATCTTCCGCCGCCGTTTCCTAATCCAATCAGGACCTCTTCAATTGCTTTCCGGCCGACTTAGCATGCCGCGTTGACCAGCTTTTGACTAGGATCTTCTGGAATAATCCTATCCTGTTGGCATAGGCGGCGCCACCAATCGGCCGATTTTCAACTGTTACCCCGATCGGCCGATTCCTTACTGTAGTTCCCAGATCTGCCGCATCGGCCAATCTTCTTCTCCTGACGCCGATTCAAGACGTGTCAAAATCTAGCGTCAACACCAGCGTATGCCCCGCCGATTGCACTTCCAGCCAGAAGCTTACCAGCCACATCCCAATCGACTATTCAGCCGATATCAGCGCAACGCGAGGGATACAACACTCCGTTGCCTCCAGCATCTCCAAGGTATAGCGGTGCACCATGTTTCTCATCACAGGCGCCGCTTCAGCCCGTCCAGATTGCTTCTGTGCAATCGCTGCCCACAAACCCACTACCCTGGGGGGCACCAGTGACAACGGTTTTTCCTGATCTATCAACCGGACATGGGAGCTATCCAATCCAGGCGCCGTTCCAATTGGCCGTCCGGCCGACGGTCCCTCAGTATCAACCAATCCCGTCAGAAATCGGCAGGGGCGCAGGCGTTGTTGAGGCACTCAGAAGCACGGCACCGATAACGATGTACGACGGGACGGCGGATTCGCTTCGCCATCAACTATCAACTGCTCAGACGGCCATGACGCAACAAAATTCGCCGGATGCTTCGATCCATCACCCGGCCGCACCGCCGCCAATCCTCCAGCATATGCCGGCACCTCAGACGGCCGTTCATCAGCAGCAGGTGGACTGGATGGCAAGAATAGCAGAAGTAATTCAGGACCAGTTTGGGTTGAAGCCTAAAGTGCAGACTTACACATACAGGACGCCATACCCATCGGCCTATGACTTGCTGTCGTTTCCACACCGCTACAAGGTACCCGATTTCACCAAATTTTCAGGGCTGGACGACACATCCACCGTGGAGCACATCAACAGATTCATCATCCAATGCGGGGAAGCCGCCACGCAAGATGCTCTGAGGGTGCGTCTGTTTTCATCATCTCTGTCTGGATCGGCCTTCCAGTGGTTCACTAATTTGCCACCGAATTCTATTGTTACTTGGGCCGATTTGGAGAAGCAGTTCCATAAGTATTTCTACGCAGGAGTACATGAGATGAAGCTCTCAGATTTGACCAGCCTTAGACAGAGGAGCGACGAACCAGTAACTGGGTATATACAGAGGTTCAGAGAAGTCAGGAACAAATGCTACAGTCTGGCTCTGACCGATGCCCAGTTGGCCGATATTGCTTTCCAGGGACTCCTGCCACAAATCAAGGAAAGGTATGCTTCGCAAGAATTTGAAAGCCTAAGCCAGATCGTTCACTGATTGGCGGGACAGGAAGTCCGTCCGTTTGAGCAGCGGAGGAATTTCCAGAAGAAGGTGGCATACCTAGAAGGGTCTGAATCTGATGGGGAGGAGGAAATCGGCCTGGCAGAGTGGGTGAAAGGCAAAAAGCCAATATCGTGCCCTTTCGGAAAGAAAGAACCAGAGACATTCGTCTTTGACACATCAAAAGCCGATAAGATTTTCGACTTACTACTCCAAGAAGGGAAGATCAAGCTATCTCAGTATCATACCATCCCTTCGGCTGATCAGCTCAAGAAGATGAAGTACTGAAAATGGCACAACGCCACATCTCATGACACGAACGAATGCAAGATCTTTTGTCAGCAAATACAATCGGCCATCGAGCAGGGGAGGCTCAAGTTTGAAACCCCGGCTAAACCGGCAAAACCGATGAAGATAGACTAGCATCCTTTCCCGGCTAACATGGTTGACACGGGGAGAAGTGCACTTCAAACCAAGGTGCTGATGTCAGAATCGGCGAGAAGGAGCGGCGCCGTTGATCCCAGGAAGCAGGTCACGGCAGATGAGATCAAAGAGAAAAGGCGGGCTGAAGACAAGAGCGAAGGGTCAGAACCATCGCGCAAACCCGTCACATCCCGATTCTTGCTCAGCAAATATTGGCGGCAGCAGGAACGGTCAAGATATCACGACGAAATGATATGCCAGCACGAGGATCACTGGCAATGTCCGTTCTTCATCCATTGCTGGGAGAACGACATCCGATTGCCGTCAGCCGATAACTGTCCTGAGTGCAACAGATTAAGCTGCAACGATCGCCCGTTTAAAAGGTCACGCTCCAGAGACAGAGGATCGAAGCCGATCAGCAGAAATCGGCGCGAACGAGAAGGACAGCGCCTTTCATTGCATGATCGGCTGGGGGGCAGAGTTGACCAGTATCACCGGTCGAAAGGCAGGATCAACCAACAGGATGGACTGGGGGGCAGAATCAGCGTGCACGATCGGTTGAAAGAGATGGCTGATGACAGGATGTCAGACGAAAACCCCCTAGGAAGGGAACCAGATTGGGAGCACGCCAGATCATCGGCCAAACTAGTAAACCCCAGGTGGTGTCCTGATGGCCTATCCAGATCCCAGAAATGGAGGATCCAACGCCTGCGCCAATGGGAGCAACAAGAAGAAGAGCAGAGGCAGGTGCCGGAAAAGAGAAATGTCAAGTCACGGGTTTGGCACCCCAAGAAAAACAACAGCCAGGAAGCAGACAATCAAGAATCAGCAGCCGACATCGACATGGTGTTTATATTGCCGATGGAATCCATGGCACCTGATGATCGAGACAAAGCAACAAGAGTGGAAGAGCAAATGGCACAACTGGTGTTGTTAGAGCCGATGACGGCTACTTTTGAGAAACCAGAAGAAGAAAAACGGTGACATCTTAAGGCGCTGTTTCTCAAAGTCTACGTTAACGGACGACCCGTCACCAGACTATTAGTAGATGGAGGCGCCGCAGTCAACATCATGCCGTATGCCATGTTCCGCAAGCTAGGCAAGAGCGATGAAGATCTGACCAAGACGGACATGATGCTCAAGGACTTCGAAGGCAACGTGTCTCCCGCCCGTGGAGCGCTCTGCGTCGACCTCACCATCGGCAGTAAGACCCTTCCTACTACCTTTTTCGTTATTAATGGTTAGGGGTCCTACAACATGCTGCTCGGTCGCGACTGGATACATGCAAACTGCTGTGTTCCATCTACAATGCACCAATGCCTCGTGCAATGGGTCGGCGACAGCACGGAGATAGTCACCGCCGATTCCGCCTACAGCGTCGCAGCGGCCGACACGCAACAATAGAGCTGTGAACACATCAGGTGTATATCTGGGAGGACTTGGGACACTGATTTCCTGAAGGTGTCCGATTTCGGTCTATGGCCGATCCAAGCAGTCGGCTCTGAAGATTCAGAATAGATGGATCAGCTCGTCCGAGAAGACGAGAAGCTTGGGCATGGGTTTACGTCGGCCGATTCATTGGAGATGGTGGATTTGGGAGATAGTGGCAAATCAAGGCCGACGTATATTAGTGCTAACTTGGATCCTGGGTATAAGTGTAAATTGATAAGTTTATTAAAAGAATTCAAGGATTGCTTTGCTTGGGAATACCGTGAGATGCCAGGTCTAGACCGGTCCATCGTTGAACAACGGTTAACTATAAAATCAGGATATTGGCCATATCAGCAACCTGCGCGACTGTGCAACCCCAAGATTCTACCTGATATAAAGGCCGAGATCACAAAGTTAATTGAGGCAGGATTTATCCGGCAGTGCCGCTACGCCGAATGGATTTCTAATATTGTGCCCGTGTATAAGAAGAATGGAAAGCTGCGTGTGTGCATCGACTTCAGGAAACCTAAATCAGGCCACACCAATGGACGGGTATCCAATGACGACGGCCGATATCTTGATAGATGCTGCCGCAGGACACAAAGTCATCAGTTTCATGGATGGTAATGCCGGGTATAATCAGATATTAATCGCTGAAGAAGATATCTCAAAAACGGCTTTCAGGTGTCCAGGTCACCTTGGTTTATTCGAATGGGTTGTAATGACGTTCGGGTTGAAGAACGCCGGTGCTACATATCAGCGGGCCATGAATTATCTCTTTCACAAGCTTATTGGTACATCAGTGGAAATTTATATAGATGATGTCATGGTCAAGTCAAAAGGTCATCAAGAACATCTGGCCGATTTACAAGAAGTACTGGAGTGCACAAGGAAGTATGGGTTGAAAATGAACCCGAACAAGTGTGCATTTGGCGTATCGGCCGGGCAATTCTTAGGATTCATGGTTCATGAGCGCGGGATAGAGGTCAACCGGAAGACCATAGACGCCATCAACAAAGTTGTGGCCCCACAGAATAAAACTGAGCTACAGTCCCTCATCGGCAAGGTCAATTTTATCAGAAGTTTCATCTCCAACCTGTCAGGGCGTATTCGAGCTTTTACTCCTTTGTTGAAATTAAAGTCCGATCAGGAATTTGTATGGGGAGAAGAACAACGCAGAGCGTTGGAAGACATCAAGCAATATCTGATTTCACCTCTGGTGTTAGTCCCGCCACAGCCTGGTAAGCCGTTCAAATTATATTTATCGGCTGATGAACAGGCTATTGGATCGGCGTTGGTACAGGAGTTCGAAGGGAAAGAACGGGTGGTATACTATGTCAGCAAAAGACTCCTGGACGCCGAAACAAGATATTCCCCGATGGTGCGGCTGTGCTTGTGTTTATACTTCTCGTGTACCAAGCTCAGGCACTATTTGTTATCAACAGAATGCATAGTTATATGCAAAGATGATGTGGTGAAATATATGCTATCATTGCCGATTTTGAAAGGGCGGATTGGAAAATTGATCCTGGCTCTGTCAGAATTCGACTTAAGGTACGAATCGGCCAAAGCTGTCAAGGGTCAAGTCATGGCCGATTTCGTAGCTCAGCATTGTGGACCAGAAATTGTTGTCGTCGAACCGGTTCCATGGACTCTATACTTCGATGGTTCTTCGTCTGGCGCCGGATCAGGAATCGGCATCGTTCTTGTATCGCCTCGGGGGGCAAGTTATGATTTCTCTCTGCCGATAGAAGCATCCGCAACCAATAACCAGGCGGAGTATCGAGCCGTTCTAAAAGGTATTCAATTATTAAGGGAAGTCAAGGCTGATGCAGTCGAAATTTTTGGAGATTCCATGCTCATCGTAGATCAGTTAACGGGGCGATCAGTTAAAGGAATTCAAGTCTGCAATAATTGAGCATATCCCCAGAAATTATAATGAAGAGGCCAACAGGCTGGCCCAACATGCGTCCGGATATCGGCCGATTCAGGGAGCTATGATTTTGGAGCTCACGGCCGATGACTGGCGAAGGGAAATCGCCGATTACTTGAAGGACCCCTCCCGGAAAGTGGATCGGCGAGTACGTTTTCAAGCCACAAAATATGTGTTACTTGAAGACGATTTATTTTACCGGACGGTTAATGGAGTTCTTCTCAAGTGCCTGGGAACAGAAGAGGCAAAGGTCCTGATGGGAGAAATCCATGAAGGCGTATGTTGAGCCCATCAATTGGCTCATAAAATGAAATGGATGATCAGAAATAATGGGTATTACTGTCCAACGATTCTTGAGGACTGTTTCAAATATTATAAAGGATGCCAAGACTGTCAGAGGTTTGGCAATGTACAGTGCGCGCCAGCATCGGCTATGAATCCAGTGATCAAGCCGTGGCCGTTCAGAGGTTGGGGGATAGATCTCATCGGACAGATTCACCCTCCATCGAGTAAAGGGCATAAGTTCATATTGGTAGCCATAGATTATTTTACTAAGTGGGTGGAGGCAGTTCCTTTAAGGAACGTGACATCGGCCGATATGATTGAGATCGTTAAGAACCATATTGTCTATCGATTTGGTATTCCTCAGACTATCACAACTAATCAGGGAACAATGTTCACCTCTGGAGAATTCGGAAAGTTCGCCGCCGATATGGGGATTAAATTATTAAATTCTTCTCCATACTCTGCTCAAGCCAATGGCCAGGCAGAATCGTCCAATGAGGGGATAATCAAGTTGATCAAGAGGAAGATAGAGGAACAACCCAAAAAGTGGCACACATCTTTGGCTGAATCTCTATGGGCTTATAGGATGGCTTGTCACGGAGCCACTAAGATATCTCCTTATCAGCTGGTTTATGGTCACGAGGCAGTCCTGCCTTGGGAATTAAGGACGGGGTCAAGGCGTATATCGCTTCAAGATCAGTTGACGGCCGATGACTATTCCTTCCTCATGAAGAATGAGCTCGATGACTCGGCAGGTCAGCGGTTGAGGGCCCTGATTAGCATAGAAGAAAACAAGAAAAGGGTGGCCAGGTGGTATGAGAAAAAGGGCAAAGTTAAACAATTCTCCCAGGGAGGTTTGGTATGGAAGTTGGTGCTGCCGATAGGGTCTAAGGATCCTAAATTCGGTAAATGGTCACCCACTTGGGAAGGGCCGTACAGAATCGGCCGATGTGCCCCTGGAAATGCATATATTCTGGAAACTTTTGAAGGGGAGGAATTCCCAAGAGCTTTAAATGGACGATATCTGAAGAGGTACCATCCAAGCATTTGGGTAGATGCATAATTTGCAGTAAGATATATCAAGACAATATGGCCGATCCCTATCGGCGTTTATCCACACAGCCGATGTGGGAATAACATCGTCTTAAGAAAGAAACATTATGATTTGGTTCGACCAGCTCATTATTCGATGAAAACAACAGAGTACATGGCCGACATGGTATGAGTCGCCCTTAGAATAAAAATACTGATATATCTATTGATTACGCTTGCTCTGGATTTCTCTCTCGATCCGGCCTAGTTCTATCAGAAGGCGGGTCCTATTCTCCCTCGGATTCTCCACGGTGGCTCCAGTCTCAGCTTGATGGCATAGTTCTATCAGGAGGCGGGTCTTCTTTTCCTCCAGATTCTCCATGGCAGCTTTAGTCTCGACTTGATGAGGGAGTGGAGGATTCTTTTCAGATGGTAGTCGCTTACGGACCAAGCAGTGAGAGTCTATAAGATCCCAATACTTCTGGACAACAGCCGGAACATGATCTTTAAGTTCTTCAGAATGAGCTCTTATCAGATCTATGTCTGCCTGCGACAGTGGTTCGTCTGAATGCATAACTTCGATCGCTCGTTCCAGACTAGGGCTGAGACATTTTGACTAAACAGAGATGAAAAGCTACCCAGCATCAGAGCGATTGAGATGCCTAGGGGAGAAGCAGAGGAGAGTTTGTACCTGATTGATAGAGGAAGAAGATGAAGAAGACGAAGAAGACATCTTGCTGTCTGGTTTAGGGGAGTAAAGACTCAGTTGTTGGAGGGAGAGAAGATGGGTAATGCATATACCTCTGGAAAAGATGTGAGGTTTCATTCTTATAGAGGGGAGGAGGTAGATGGATGGTGAGACACGTCCCATCAGAGTAAAAGCATTCATAAATGCAAAGCTGTCAAAAGAAGTGATCCAAAACCAAATCGGCGCATCAACATTAAAGGAGTATTAAATGTTTACATGGTCCTTTACGACCCAAGGAGGGTATCTATAGTAGCAATAGCCCGTTGCCTAATCTGATCGGCCGAGTCTACTATTCTTTGGTCGTCGTCGGCCAATCCAGGTATTTCCGGCATACGGCGATGAAGTCTTATTGCTTCACAGGCCAAGCTCTGTCTTTCTTGTTTCAGCCCAGCGATGACGGATGGGAGCTCTTGAAGCTTCTTTTCTTCAGCAGCTATGTCCTTGGTTACTTGCTCCATCTCTTTGGCCAGCTCTGCTCTCCTCCGTTTGAGGCGATCTATTGTGCCGACGATATCCGGGCGGGCACTCTCGAGGAAGTTGATCCGTTGGTGTACTTCTTGAGCTCGGTGCTTGTAAGAATCCGCTTCCTCCCGGGTCTTTGCTAGCTAGGCACGATCGGCCATGTGACGCAGGGCCCTGGACACCAGAATCTGCATCCACTCTATGAACGCGGCAGGGTGCAGAGTTTATGTCGCTTCTTCCAGGATTCGGCCCTTGATGTCACTGAAAAGCTGCCAAATCGGCGAGGCATCTTCTACCAATCGGCCGATATCATCTTGGAGGAGGACCCGCATACTCTCGAGCTTGGCGCGGTCATCATCAGAAATTAATCTCGACGGAACTTGGCGCGAAGCGACTTCTTCATCTTCAGGCAAAGAAACCGCGAAGGAGAAAAGGCTATTATTCGGGGTATCTTGTTCCCGCAGGAGAATAAAGAAAAGGATTAGCAAGCAGTAAAGAGGAAACAGCCGATTCCGGTGATAAGTTTATTACCTCCTTGAAGCGAATCTCTCTTGCTTGCTCCGATGGGAGCGCCTCCCTCATCTCAAGGACAGGTACAATCGGCTCGTCAGAGGAAGAGGACTCGACGACTATTAATGCTCTGCTTGGGCCACCTTCCTGAAAAGGTATGGAAAACAGATCCTATGAGTATACTATGGGTAATTGAAATAAGATGATATGAGATATTTGCCATGCCTCTGTTGGTCTTCCGGCCGATGTTTGTTGTGGGGCTACAATCGATGTACCCAAATCGGCCTACATCAGGATCAATTAAGTCCTCTGAATGTCGAGAAATTGTGGTAAGAGATTATCTACCTCGATGGGAAGAGTTGCTGGAGCTTCGGTTTCCGCTTGGGATGTGGCCGATTGCTGTGGGGACTGCGCTGGAACGGCTTGTGCAGCCTGGCAGAAAGAAAGAGTTAGTGTTAGTGGAGCACTTAAAGATATATGAAATGAGCAAGATTACCTGAACGGCTTCCACTAGACGTGATGCCGCAGCTGCTCCGACTTCTGCGGTGACACTAGGATCGGCCATCTCGGTAGTCGGCAAGGATGGGGGAGTCGGAGTTTCAGCCGATACTACCGCCGATTGGTCAGTCGGTCCGATGCGGGCACGCACTCGACGGCTTGTTATCTTCAAGGTTGGCCTTTTCGGTGTTCGTTTCAATCGGCCAGTAGCGATGTCCTTGATGGTTGGAGCGTGAAAACCGATGAGTGGATATGGCGTATATGGATGATCGCTCTCTATCGGCCTGCCGCTTCGGCTCCGCATCGGAGGGACTTGGCTTTCAGACTAAGAAGATAAATATAAGTTAATGGTAAGATGGTAGTATGGAAAGAGACAGCATTGAAGTCGGCTGGGAGAAAGGACATACCGCTGCATTTGGGTCGATGTTTTCTGGGTCCAGAATGTTGCAATATGTTGATGGGGATTTGCAAAAGAGGTATTGCTTCCATTCTGCCCACCATAGTTTGAATTGATGAACGGCAAAAGAGGCCACTGTCCAATTGTTCAGGTCAATGGTGCTAGAATCCGGCACTAAGTTGCACAGCCGATTGTAGTCAAGACTCTTGGTCAGTTCATCTCTGAATTTTGCTTGACCGGCAAAATAAACCCGAATCGGCAGTTGACCAAAGCCCAGTTGCCTTGCTGCAGCCGATGGATTATAGAGCTCATATGTGGGAGAGTCCTTTCCAGAGAAGAAGTTGGCCGGCAAAATCCCTGGCTTAATCAGGGTATCCATAAGTTCCCTATCAAAAGTATGAGTGGACGAGTCGTAGCAGATGGGAAGTTCGAAAATTGGCTCTACTGTCCGATAGGGATACCAACTGATAGTCTCTTCACTGAAGCCGTTGTAGAAGCATCTGAAGTATTCAGCCGTTCGGGCAGCAGTAAATTGACAGCAAGGGAAGGCCGATGCCGCTTCTCCAAAAGATCTGCAACGTCGTCGGACGGTTGGTTTTCCTCTGACTCAACGTTGGGGAAAGTTTTGGTCTCTATTCGTTGCTGAGAGACCTTGCTAATATATAGGTTGAGCCAGAGAGTGATGAACCACCAGGGACCGCCAGGGTTCCCAATCGGCTCCCCTTTTGACAGCCTAGTGCCGATCCCAACAAATGCTTTCCAAGGGGAACGGCCGATCCTAGTGACAGAGCTTCTGCCAGGGCTTGGGTGTTAGAAGAAGGGCCAACTGCTCTGCCACAGAAGAAATGTTTCTCCAGCCACATCATCAGGAACGCAGTATGCTTTCTCTCTGAAACTGTCCCAGTCTTCATATTTTTGCTGATGTACCCCTTCCATCCGCCGATTCCATTGGTTTCTAGCCGATGTGATGGCTTAATGAGATAGTCAAAGGGGGTATCAGAGGAAGAGATGTCAAGGCCGGTCAACAACAGGACATCGGCCAAAGTTGGACTCATGGGTCCATGTCCAAAAAGGAACGCATTGAGTGCGTCGGACCAGAAGTAAGAAGCTGATATGACCAAGGGCTCATTTTTCTCCATCTGGGACAGAGAGAGGTCTATGCATTGGCCGATTTTTAGTTCATCCCACTGAACTTTCCTAGACCTAGCTACTCTTTGGTACCATTCTCTCCAGCCAGGGGTCTCATTCGGCCAGGACCTAAAGGCACCTGCCCACTGATCTAAATCCATAGGCGATTGCTTGAGCGGGACTCTGTGGGTCTCTAGGTTGATAAGGTCAGTTGGATCGGGATTCCCCATGGGGCGTAAGCAGATAAGATCGGGGGATTCTGAAAGAGGAATGGTAATCTGGTGCCTAAATGCCTAAAAAAGGAGGAAAAAGAGGAAAACACTGAGAATGGATCCAGAAAATGCTGGAGCAGTAGAAAAGCAAAAGGGGAAAATTTCAAGTGATTACCTCCGGGATGAAGATCATCGTCGCCGATGGGGCTGCCAGTTGAGCCGCCGATTGGGCCGCCGCCGCTGAGGGGGTTGCCGACAGAGCCTCCGTGGTTGGAGAGGTTGCTGATGGTGACGCCATTGGGAAGTTGAAGCAGGTCGCAAGCGAGATTGCCGGAGGGAGCGGTTGGAGATCGAGAGGGCTCGGGAGGAAGATGAACAGTGGTTCGCTGGAAGAAAATACTAGGCTCGTGGGGAAAAGTAGGCGGAGAATGCCAGTACTTAAGGATAATCCGAGAGAGAAAGGGTAAAGGTGGGATTTTTGCCGCGCCGTCTACACGAATTCCAGGGGAGCAGTCGTTTCGCGCGTTCGGTCCGAGGAAATTGCAATCATTATGCAGAAGACCGCGAGATGGAAGGAGATTTTTACTGCGCCCGTTTCGGAGAAAAGGATTAAATAAAAGAGTTTCGAAGTAAAAATTATGTTTTACTCCCAAACTGGGGGGCATGTGTTGACGCCAGATTTTGACACGTGTTGAATCGGCGTCAGGAGGAGAGGTTGGCCGATACGGCAGATCTAAAGGATACAGTAAAGAATCGGCCGATTGAGGTAACAGTTGGAAATCGGCCGATTGGTGATACAGCTTGCGCCAATAGATTGGGGCTACAACAGAGGATCCCGATCAAAAGTGGCCTGATGTTGGTCAACAGAGCGATGCTAATTCGATCAAGAAGCAATTGGAAAAGTCCTGATTGAATCAGGAGACGGCGACGGAAGATTCTGCGGGAGTCCGTTTCCTTTTTAAAGATATTATAGATATAGTAGTTTTCCTGTTTTAAATAAGGTTGTAACAAGTCGTAATCGACCAGGAGTCCTAGTTTTAGGGTATAAATAGGAGTCGCTAGGGCTTTGCAAAAGATCAACACATCAATCAACAAAAATACTTCTACTTTTCCAGCACTTTACTTTCAAGTCGGCGACTTCGCCAATACTTTTTCTTCTTTCACGAGTTCGTACGGATTGGCAGGGCTGCATCAACTTGATCTCCGGCCAATTGGTAGGTTCCGCTTATCGAGTAACATCCGAGCTTTAACTACGGGCGTATCGCTGTGGTTTCGTTTGGATTTATTCACCAGTTATCGATATTTACTGGAATTATAGGTTTTACCTGTTGTTCTAGTATTATCACCAGTTATCCAGCTTGAAATTGGAGTTATCGGCTTTATCATCGCTTTTCCTCGATTTATCATACAGCCGATTAGATCTATTTCAAGTGTTGCATCTGTAATAATTGTTTAAGTCGCTCCAGTAGTCTTCTTTGCAATTATTACGCGATTATCGGCTGATACATAGCCGATCATCTTCATAACAAATCGGCCGATTCGCCGACACGCTCTTAGGGACAGATCGGAACCCCAGCCGATCGGAGCGCCCTGAATTTAATACTCTTATTTCCTTGTCAATCAACAGGTCAGATTGACTGGCACGCCGTGCGAACCGCACCAGGGCAAATAACCCGAACAGGAGCTAAGCAGATTCTCCCGGGTCGTGTGTCCGACGCTGAAGACCATCGGCTGATTCCTGGCCGATTTTAGCGCCAACAGTATCGTAGTAGAACTAGTCAGAACAGAAGGAAACTATCCGAAAAGTACTTGGGTAGGACTCCTGAGCTCGTATCCGGTTAGGATTTCCATGTAACCCTGTCCCCCCAAACTATATAAGGGCGGGCAATGACCCCCTCCAAACAGGATCACCCAAGATCACCCCGATCAACACCTAAGGCAATACAAACAACACACAGGACGTAGGGTATTACGCTCTCGGTGGCCCGAACCTGTCTAAACTTTGTGTTCCTTGCACCTTTGAGTTCCGGATCTCGGCGACACCCTACTTACAAACTCACCACCTCGGGGGTATCCCTCAGTGGACGTGGCAGTAAAACACCGACATCCTTATTATCAACGTGATTTGTGTTTGAAGTTGCAAACTTTAAATCAAGGTGACAAAGGAGTAGAGGAATATTATCAGGAGCTAATTATTGGGTTAGCGCATTGTAATATACATGAGGATGATCAGGATACTTGTGCTAGATTTTTTTGGTGGTTTGCATCGTGATATACAGGATATCCTTGATTATAAAGAATGGACCAGGTTCAGCCAATTGTATCATCTTCCTCTAAAAGCTGAAAGAGAAGTACAGGGACGACGACAACAACAGACTTTAAGATCCAACACTGGAAGATCTTTTCCGCAGCGTTCCTACCTCGACAAGCCCAAGGCACCTGTTGCTAAGCCACCAGCGACACCTGAGTCGTCGTGCATTCATTGCTACCAATGATGGAGGATATGTAAGTGCTAGTGATGTTGAAGATGATTTGACTCTTGCTGCTAACCATGTTGCAGATTCGGATAGTGAAGGAGAGGCCATTGATCCTATGACTGCTGCTGCGGGTTACAAATCTATTCTTCTGCAGCGTGTGCTAAGTACACAGGTTGAGCACGAACTGGAGAAGTTACAACACCATAATTTGTTCCACACATTTCTCATTGTCAAGTATTGTCGTGTTCGTACAATAATTGATAGTGGAAGTTGCAACAATTTGGTTAGTTAAGATTTGGTCAAGAAGCTTGGCTTGACCACATGTGCGCATTCCAAACCTTATCACCTTAAATGGCTCAACAATAGTGGCAAGGCAAAGGTAACTCGATCAGCAAGAATACACTTTTCCATTGGCTCATATCATGATTATGCTGATTTTGATGTTGTACCTATGCAAGCATGTTCTCTTTTATTAGGTCATCCATGGGAATATGGTATTGATGCTTTACACCATGGTAGAATTAATACATATACTTTGATGCACAAGGGCAAGAAAATTGATTTACTTCCCTTAACACCTGCTGAAATTGTTAAACATGACAAAGAGCTTGCTGAAATTTCTAAGAATGATCATGCTTTACACCCATCTGGTGCTACATCCCAAGAGATTACATTGAAGGAAGGTGCTTTAATTCCTAAAACATCTCTGAATGCTGAAAATTATATTGATGCAGCACCATGCCGTACCATGCTTTGCAGACATGTTTCGTTTTCCCATGATCATAGTCCTATGTCTAGCAATTTGTGTCCTGCTATCGCTAACCTTTTGCAGGAGTTTGATGGTGGGATGGAGTCGAGAACGAGTCCAATTAAAGAAGGGGAGAATGATGAGGACATCACCAAGGTGGATACGCATGAGCCATGCCCTTCGCCAAGTTACAAGTCGTCATCAACTTGGACTCCGCGTTCGGTTGGGATTCAGCAGACCACCCTAGACGAAATTCGGCCACATCTCCCTCATACGATATCGAAACGAGGCGTTCTTTCATGCGTTGGAAAGCTAACAATGGAAGCTTCCTTTTGGTATTGTGCAGCCATGACAAGGTGCTGCATCACCAGTTTTGGGCCTTAACGGCCTATGTATCATGTCGGGCCTTAAGCCCATGTTGTGGGTACCCCCCTGATCGCCCCCAACCCTAGCTTCATCCTTCTTGGGTATAAACTCAGTATCCGCCGCCACATTAGGGTTTGGGTTTTATTTAGTCCTAGTTTTCCATCGAGAAACAGACATCTTTCATTGTAACCGTGACGCCGAGTCCTTTGGCTGTGAATCAAGGCCCCCTTTCTTGTTCTACACCATTGTGGCGATTAGTCCTTTTATGTTAAGAGCTTGAACCCCATATTCATCTTTTCTCCATACACATCTACAATTTCAGATTGCGTGTTTATTCTTTCTTGCTTGTGTTCTTCGATTCACTTGCAGGGAAAAGCCTTCTAGGCGAGGTCAATCGAGTTGTGCTTGGTTGATAACCAACGGAGCAGCGGTGTAACGGTTGCAAGGGTTTGAATCACGTCTGATTAGAAGCCCCGATCGCCAACGTCGAGTCTCCACCAATCGAATCTATCATATCTTTCTGAGGATCGAGCCAATGCTACATCAAAAGTTGTCAGGGGATTCCAGTCAAAGATGATATGGCGCTAGTCAAAGGTGACGCGGACTTGGTCAAGGGAGCAGTTGGCTGCAATTCGAATCGGACTAGGGAGATGACGTATACCGAAGTCTGATTTCTTTTGGGAACCTTGTAAATATAGTAGTTTTATGTCGTTCAAGTTAAGTTTAGCCTGTCGTGATCGACTAGGAGTCTTTATTTTTAGAGTATATATATATTTTTTGGATGCTTGGACCTTGTTGTGTCCAACTCATTTTCTCTTTTTTTCTTTTTCTTCTTCTTTTTTTCTCTCCTTTTCTTCAGTAGCTCGTGTCTCTTTTGTAACGGAAACTGGAGAGATAGATCAACATATATGGTGGAGCTTTTATTTTGTGGAATGAAACGGATGGATGGGTGAAATGTTTTTGCGCAACTTCCAGTGTAGAAGTTGGCATATATGGGAGGAGTGTACGTGATCTTGATCACGAGAGTATGAAAAGTTTCTCACAAAGGTCACAAATAATTTGACAGAGTTCAATGCAAAATCAAGTAGCATATGTATAAGGTTTTTAATGAGATCAACATATCGCTTTGGTAGGAATTTAGCATCATCGAGGAGTCAAGCTATTGATTTTGAATTTTTGAAAGATAAATTTCCCAAGTTCTTTGCAGAGAGAAGCAAGGTTCCTTTCATCATACCATATCTCATTCATCAACTACTTAGATGATATGTTTTCTCTATAATAGATTGTTCACAAGTAAAAGGAATATAAGCGAGGATTAAAAATATGCAAGCCAACCATAGAAAAGGCATGTTCATCAAGAGGAGATTAGCAAGTTCATCGAGTATTAATTTTGGTGATCATCATAAAATTCGGTTTAAACTCAAGAAATTAGGGAGTTACAGGGTTGTGTTGCACAAACCATCATTGAAGACGAAGAAGAGGAAACTGAGGGAGTTAGAGGTGGTTTGGTCGAACCGGAGGTTTGACCATCCCTCTCTGGATCCCATCTGTCCTGTTCTTCAGTGTGCTGGACTGTTTGATGTTGGGCAACATGTTGGTGGGAGATCTGGAATGAGTTTGCACCTGGAGAGTTTGAGAGATCTCCCCCACACTTATCCTTGTACCTATTTTTATTTGACAAAGAAAACAAAAAGGGTGGAAACAAAGACTCTACTGGTTTGAATACCGGGGAGTTCAAATCTTTATTAACTCAAGGCGCATGAAGAGAGTGTGGCACCTCAAATTTTTTTATTATTATTATTGTCATTATTTTATTTATTTCTCTTTTTCTTTTGTCATGTCAAACTAGGCATGGTGGGTAACTGAAACTCAAACAACTCAAAAGCCATGGACCCCAACAAGTTTGCCAATTTTTATTTTGTCATCATTTTTTATTGAGAGATCCTTTTATTTCAAAAAGTTTTTTTTATTGTTCACCAAATTTTTATCTTTTCAGCATAGCTCACACAAGGCTGAGATGAAACAACACGAATATGAACAAAGGGGCATTTCACAATATACTTACGGTGAACCATGAAAGGTGATATGTGCCTCCCTTGCTTGTTGTGCATATTTTTTTGTTGAAATTTGTTTCGGGCCTTGGTTTATCTCCAATGGGATTTGAACTTGAGGACTTGCCCATCAGTTTTGAATGTTTTCCTGCAGGGGTTAGTCCACAAAAGATATGCATCCAAAGTCTATGATTTGATTAACTCAGTGGTTTCATTAACCAAACTCGACATCATGTCTAATTTGATTAAAGAAGGCTATTTAACCTAAGCACCATGCTTAATTTAAAAAGCCTATGGATGCACCTCTAGAGAAGGCATCCAAACCAGGGATACAAAGAAAAGACAAAGGACACACCAATTTGAAGAATCAAAGTTATGATCTCGTGGAGATAAATATGAGCAAGGGATTGGTGAATCGTACCTTTGCATACCTGAGTATTCTCACCGGCAGCATATGATGATGGATGATCCGAAATTGCTACAGTGGTGGTGTGGTGACATATGCTAGTCGATTGCTCCAACATTTCGATGTGGACTTTAACGGAGGAAGGCACTTTGACCATGCCAACTCAACTCGTGTGTGGGAACCATGTTCCTTTGAGGCATGACCCGTTGGCACAATGCCATAGGATTGGAGACGCAGAGTACGTCTCCTTTCGTGCATGCGAGCAAGTGCCAATCGGGGTGGACCAGCAAAGGCCTGAAAAGGAAGAGGAGCGTCCTCTTGATTGTATGCGTGCAGGGGTTGCTTGAGTGGAGTTGTGTGAACCTGGACCGGATGAAGGGTTAAGCCATGGCTCATATGCATGCCCGAGAGCAAGGATAAGTGGATCTAAGTGACAAAGTGGTGTCTATCAAGGTGCAGTGCCACAGCTTAAAGCCACGCTCATGTGAAGGTCGCCGACTTTCTCTCAGTCTTTCCTTCTTCCTTTCTCTTTCTTTCTCCTTTTCTCATCTTCTTTTTTTTCTTCTCTCCTTTTTTTCTCTTCTACCTTTTTTTCTCCTTTTTTCATAAGCAAGCCAGAGTTGACATCTCCTTTAAACTAGATTGCTCCTTAGTATGACTGGAACTTACAGCGAAACACTCACCAAATTCCTCCCACACTTGGTCTTTTGTGTGTCAGGACACCAAGAGTCAAGTGTCGATGTTGATGTCTCCTTCAGAGTATGTTCCATCACCAAAGAGTACCAAGTGTAAAGTTGAAGTAGCTCCCATGTTCTTGGGCATTGCGTGATCCTCGTTCTTTTTAATCTCAACCTGAAATAGTTAGCGACCAAAAATACCCGAAGGTACACAATATCCTAAAAAAACATGTTCTTGCTTTTATAGTTTTTATAAATTTATTTATTATTTCTTTAAGATAATCCGGGCTATCTCCCGGCAGTGCTTTGTTTATGGTCACAAGTTGCAATTATCATCGGTAATAACATTCTCCTATTACCACCAATTAAAGAAGTGCTATTGAAGCTTTAGCTGCAAGGTTAGTACCACAGTGCATCCACGAAATTTACAATGCTTACGATAAACAAAAGCATCCACAACCAACCTTCTAAA
Source organism: Panicum miliaceum (assembly GCA_032594955.1). Taxonomy (NCBI): domain Eukaryota; kingdom Viridiplantae; phylum Streptophyta; class Magnoliopsida; order Poales; family Poaceae; genus Panicum; species Panicum miliaceum. Next base: position 21,598,681 of record CM064059.1, on the reverse strand, counting down.
CATTTTGCAAACAAGGATCGAGAGATAGTTGTGGTCCCTGTAGGAGCACGTGGTACCAAGTGAGGCAGACTCTGGAGACTCCTTATGCGAGCATGATTCTTGAGGAAAAATGAAAGAGAAGCTTTCATGCTCATCTGCGGAATTCTTTCTCTCATTCTCTAGAGTCGATGTATCAAGAAGGTCCATGGCACAAAAGTTCTCCTTCTCAAGAGATTCATCATGAAAGATCCGACCAGAGGGACAAGGCTTAAACTCAATCGAGGGTGATGAATGTCGTTCAGTTTCATAGAGATGAGAATAGGTTTGGATGACACGAACGGCGACTCAAACATCACCTCTTTGAGTGGGTTGGACTTGGGATGAGGCTTCGCCATTGGAGTTTCTGAACTAAAGGTAGAAGTGGTGAAATCACTTTTCACAGGCTCATCTTTGAGGCTCCCTTGAGATGCTCCTTCTTGGAGGAGTTTTTCCAGTGGGTAGCCTATGAGAAGATCAAAATCAAGGATAGGATAGATGTGGAAGTCTAACTGAACCTTATTTTGTCTATCTTGATTGGCACTGCCCTTGCAATTCCCCGACATTCAAAGATGAGCCCCGAGGGACCATTGAGGGGGTTTTCTGTCGGGACTAAAGGCATGTTCCCTAAAAAGGTATTTGTGAGGAATTCGGACATGATACAAGCATCAGCAGTAGGGTCGTGAAGGGCTTCTACGACATTTCCTCTCATAGAACAACAAATGGTCGTGGAAGGTGAGCTGATTTGAATTTCTTCGGAAGAGCGTCTCACTTCCTCCGACCATTCCTCCTTCCTGGCCTCCTTGAGAATAGCTTTGATGGGAGAAGAGGGGGGTGCCATAGGTCTCCTCTCACCGAGGTAAATTGAGTTGTTTCTAAGGTTTTCATAAGGATCATCCTTGAAAGAGAACTTTGAAGGTTGAATTTCTGCTTCCTTCGGTGTTCATGGTTCGGGAGAGGGCTCAAAAGAAGAATCTTGGGATGTGAAAGGTACGAGGTTGGATTCGGCTGCTGAGGGGCTCTCGTGGCTTGACTCAGATTCCTTGTGGGGTTCGCTAGGATAGGTGAGGAAGGGAGAGTTTCCTAGGAAGTTATCTAAGATTTCCTTTCCTTCCATCAGATTTTTGTGCACGAACGAACCTCCAACGACGATGTTGAGATGTAGGGTAGAGGTTATGTCTAAACCCATGCAAAAGATATCTAATGATACATCATCAAGTATAGACAAACCTGCGCTTGATGCTAAAAGGTGTGAAAATCTAGCACATGCTGCACCTATGGACTCCTCTAATTTTTCAAATGCAAGAATGTCACTCTAGGGAGAAGTTAGGTGGGAAAGAGGAGAGAATGAGTGAAAAAAGTAATCTTGAAGCTTTTTCCAATCACCGTTCAAACTCTTCATGTTGTGAGTGTACCATTGCTCTGCCCTCTCTATGAGCGAGGAACGAAACAACTTCCACCTCAAGGTTTCCTGTGTCATGCCTGGAATTACCAAGCACGAACACTTGCAAATGATGATGGGGATCTCCATTCATAGCTCCGAAGAAGGGTCGTTCCCGAACCAAGGAAATACAACTAGGGTGAAGTTCAAAGCCAGAAGCTGTGGTAGGCTTAGAAGAGGGTTGTGGCTCTAAGAACTCGCCCTAAACGGTTGAAAGGTATGGACAAGAACAACCTTTCACGGGTAGCGGAGGTGAAGATAGAGGTAGGAAAAACAAAAGATATGAGGATCAGCTGGGTAGCGGGGATGAAGGTAGAGGTAAGGAAAAACAAAGGGTATGCTTTTTCTTGTTGAAAAGAAAAGTATAAAGATATGAGGACGAACTAGGTTTGAAGGTAATATAGCAATCGTTCCCCAGCAACGGTGCCAGAAATGCTTGTTGGTATTTCTTAACTTTCACAGGATAATCCGCAAGCGCATGGAGATACCGCTGTAGCACTTCACCCGTGAGTATTCAGGGGTATTGTATTTCCATGAGGAACGGAGGTACTAGCCTTCTAATTGGTTCATCCAAGGACAAACAAGAGTAAAGTAGGCAAGGATAGAGACGATTCCTATGGCTTAAGGGTTCTGGTAAATATAGGTTCAACCTCTACTTGCTTACTTCAGGCACCGACTTACACCTAGTCTGCCAAGGGTATCCGGCTATTAGCTCTATGCCCAATCCAAACGTGGGGGACTACAAGGGACGGACAGGGCTGTCACCACCTGCCGCCTACCCCGACAGACCATGGGGAAGGGTAGTAAACAAAGGTAACTTCAAGCCTAGACACCACACCTACGCTATGCATTACTGCTTCTAGCCCCGGCCAGACTCCGTCTTAAGACTCAAGTCCTTAAGCTAGAAACAACCGCTCAAGAGCGGACAATGATCCCGCAAGCAAGTAAAAAGTAAAACTTACTTAACCAAGAGACTCACCACCATAGGAGATCATGAACACTTACTTAGAAAAGAAGCATCCGTCGAAGTATAAGGCCGGGGAAGAGTGCCGACAGGACGGCACTTCCCCCGAACTACCCCTCACTCTCTCCCTATTTCCTAAGCACTACAGAAGTAGGGCTTCGCCTTGGAGTGGAGCTCTTCTTCTTCTCTTGTGGTGTCTTGAATGGGGGACTCTCCTCCTCCTTATATAGTCCTCCAAGGTCGGTTTCTGGTGGGGTTATACATGGAAACCTTGTGAACTGCCTTGGGGAGAGCGCGGGGGATCTTCCCCCCAAAACTAAGCGAGATGGGAGGTCGTCCAGGTTTGGCCGAACCCAGGGTTCGGCCGACCCCTGGTTGCCGCCTCTAGCACCGCCTTTCATCCGGGACACTACCAGGTGGGTGCCCAATTGGGTACAGGGTGGTTGGCAGTAATTTTAGGCGGTTTCCTCCTGTTTGTGGGCCCTTGAATCCATGTGTCAGCCTCTAATTGGTCGGAGATGTGTTTCTTGGCCTCAGGGGTCGAATTACTTCGGGATATGGGCCCTCCAATTCTCGTGCTCGCATAGAATGCTCTGAAATGTACTTTTCCCTTTATTTGAGCACGGTTTTCCTTTGTTTGTAAGCGTGGTCCCTGTAAATAGTGACTCACCAAAACTTGTGGAAATGATTAGTATTAAACTCCTATCTTTAGTTTGGTGTTTATTATGATACTGCGTTCTGCAGCAGCTGACAGTCAAATTTAGCACTTCTTTGTCCATTTCTATGAAGCCTTCTAGGGATAGAACCTCATTTCAACCTCTTCTGCTACCTCTTCCATCTCAAGCCACAACCCAACAGAGCACCATGTGTGAAGTTGGTGGTGTCGGGTTCCAGTTGAGGCAGGGGATGGAAAAGAAGTACATCCCCTACAAATTTTCGACTAGTCTGTCTGGGTGGAGGCAGCGGTGGTTCTACATTGGAAACCATCAGCCTCACTTCCCGAAAGGACCGTCGGGGCACTCAGGATCCACGGCGAGTGGACGATGCCATGCCGTGACATGAGCCAAATCGAGGATCTGCTCGGAATGATAAAGGAGCACAGAGATGCAGGAGTTACCGGAATATCGGTGATGTATACGTGGCTGGGCAGGCAGATCCAACCGCTGCAGAAGCGCACGGGCTTTGGCTTTGAGTACCTTGGCATCTTAGATCCATCTCGGTTTTCTGCAGAACATATTGAGAAAGGTGAAGTCGTGCTGCGAGTAAGCCGGGTGCTCATGGTTGCTGAAACCGTCCCATATGTGTCGAGCCTATACTCGGCGAAGAATCCTCCCAAACAGGTAGGGGTAAGTAGTCGTATCATTCCGTCGAGTACTTCTAATATCCCTTAATCTATTTTTTGTACTGATAGATCTTGAAATATTACTGCAGGATGATATAAATGTATATACGAGCATGCCTCCAATGCCGGGCATTGAACGTCCGAGCCATCTAATGCCGTCTGTGCTCGAAGCATCCTGAATCTGTCGACCCACTGTTGATCCAGTGAGCAGGGAGGACGACGAGGGCACAGATGATGACCGCACCTTGATGGAGGTGATAAAGGGCAATAAAACAAAGACCTCCCAGGAAAGTCAGAACTCTCCTGGTGGTGACCATCTGCCAGTCACCCTAAGGGATCCAGGGCAACCACCCGGAAGCGCAAGGCTAATGCTTTGCCAGGTGGCGATGAAGATGAGACACCCAGGAGAGTGCCCTTCCTTGATCTTACGAGTGTTTTTGGTTACTTTCTCATGGTGATTTTGACTAAGTTCTTTCCTTTCTTGAATCTTCAATTCTAGCTCCCCGAACCCCAAGCAAGCCAAGCAAAAGGTCGGGGAAGCAGTCGGGGATGATACTGTGAAGGGGCAAGATATACCCACCATCACAGTGGACCCGTCAACAGGACTTGCTGAAGCCACGCCGGGGCAAACACCGCCGTCGGATGGCACCACAGCGATGGTGGCCGTCATGGTTGCCTCGTCAGGGCAGACCCCGCCCACACTGGCACAACGGTGTCGACGAGTGCTTTAGGTGCTGCCCCAGCACTTAAAGTACTCAAAAAAAATTCGCAGTGAAGAAGTCTGCACTGTAAGTATCCGAGTGCTTTCACTTGTATATTGTAGGTTTTTTGTCATAAGGAACAAGTCTCATTGTTGTTCCTTGTGTGTAGGCCATCCTCTGCTCTGGGCTTGGAGCAGCGTGGCGATGCCGCGGAGGCTCCAGCCCCTGAGCCAAAGAAGGCATTTGATGCTGCGGTTCCTGATACGGTGCCGGCGACCATAGGTGACATCCAGTGGTTGGTGCTGCACGAGGCCCTAAACCCTTTCGGTGTTGAAACCGGCAGGACCGAAACAGGAGCCAAAGATGCATCCCCAAAGATGCTTGTAGGTGAGCCCATTGTGCCACCTCCTCCTGCAGGTAACAATCAACCTGTTGCCCGACTGCTTACGAGTTGCAAGGTGATAGGTAACCCGCAGCAACAGCCTGCCCGTGGAGATCAAGGTGCTGCGGGTACTTCCTTAGGTGGAATCCTTGTGACTCCTTCTAAGTGGCAGTATGCCATCCCGACTGACCTTATTGAAGATCCAATGCTATCGTCGGTGACCTTGATAGAGTTTCAAAATACTTTCAAGGAATTGTATAAATTTTCAACGGTAAGTGTCATGTACTGATGATATCTGACTTTGCCGACTAGTATTTGTTGTTCTGACCGCTTTTTCATGTCATACAGACCTTGCCAATCGATCCAGAATCAAGTCAGACAAACTTAGGGCAGTAGAAGATGGAGCCCGCCAGTTGCAGGAGAAAGACCGCCGGATTGGTCAGCAAACCATGAAAAATGTTGGGATTTGGAATGAGTTGGACACCCTTAAGGAGGAGCGCACCCGGGAAGTCTGGCTCTTGAAGCAAGAGATACAAAATCTGTCAAACAAGAACAAAGCTTTGGCCAAAACTTACCAAGATAACAATATGTCGACTGCTTTGCCTTGTTTCGGTGTATCCATGTATTTTATCTGAACGCATACAGGTACTTCTTCTTGTCGCTTGCCCGCAGAACTCAATAATATAATAAGATCTAAAGAAGATCTGCTGACTGACGTGAAGAATCTACCGTACTGTTGCAAAGATGACGTGGAACTTCTGGCAAAACAACTTCAAGGACATGGCAGAAGAAAAAGAAACAAGAGAAAAGGAACTTGAAGGGCTTAGGGGTGCTACCTAGATAGTAGTCGACATGGTGAATCCTTCCGAAGAGGGGGTGGTTAGCGACAAGATGTTGTTGGAGCGACTTCGTGAAGCCCCGCAGAAAATTACTTGCTACATCTCGAATACCACCAAGACCTATGTGGCGCACGTCCTGGACTCGTGAAGTCCTATTGGCCCAAGGCCAACCTGAATCCACTAGCTGACGGCATGTCTGCTGACTGCTCTGACGAGAAATTCTCAGAGTTTGTCAAAGAAGTGAAGCCAGTAGCTCATAAGTTAGTTGATAGCTTGGATCAAGAGTGAGAACAATGGTCAAGCCACTAAAAAATCTTTCCAGCTTTGTATAAGTGTACATATGTTTTTATTATGTCATAGCCTGTTGATGTGTTCGAAATACAGACTCTTTGAGTAGGATCTAAAATCGTAGGCTTATACAAATTAGCCGAAATGCCCGAGCTACTCCGAAGGCAACACTTTTGGAAGTAGTCGATGACATGGTATTTGAAAGTTAGACCCCGCAGGGATGCAAGCAAATCAGGTTTTACTCGTGTCTTGCGAAACTCTGGATTGCTCATGTTAATCAGGTGTGGGAACCTCTTCGACGTTTTCGTAATAACTTGTACAAGCGGTTCTTCTAAACCGTGTAGGTTAGTACTTGAAGTAGTCGAAAAACATGAAAGTAGTCCTTGCGACGTAGCCTTGATGGCTATGTTAAAAAGTAGTCATGCAGATGAGACTCGTGGCTGCAGTCCCCGAGTACTTCTGGAGACTTAACATATTTAGCGTATTGTAGGTACTCGTGGCCAAAGACCCCGAGTTATACGATGTAGCATGAGGGCAAAAGTAGTCGTTTGTAGACCAAATCTACTCTTTATTGATAAGTAATGTTGCGCTACACCTGACAACTATGGGTACATGTTATCTAAGGATAGAAACGGCGTAGATGCTCGATGTTCCAGGAATTTGGAACCTCCTGGCCATCAGAGTCTTGTAGTCGGTATGACCCTGGTCGTGTGACCTTGATGACGATGAAGGGTCCTTCCTATCGTGAGTTGAGCTTGTGAAGTCCCATCTCGTGTTGAATGCAACGGAGGACCAAGTCACCGATGCTGAAGGATCTCTCTTGGACATTACGGTCTCGATAGCGTTGAATTCCTTGTAAGTAGCAGGCTGATTGTAATAAGGTGTTGCACCTTATTTCTTCCACCGAGTCTAGCTCCAGATGCCTTGCCTGATCAGCTTCACCTTCTTCGTACATCTCCAGTCTTGGAGATTGCTGCATGATGTCCATAGGGAGGATAGCTTCCAACCTGTAGATGAGAAAGAATGGTGATTGACATATGGCTTTGCTTGGTTGAGTACGAAGCCCCTAGACAACCAAGGAGAGCTCGTGAATCCACTTGCCCCCTTTTTTGTTGTTCTCGTCGTAGAGTCTCTTTTTCAGACCATCGAGGATCAAGCCATTGGCACACTCAACCTGGTCGTTGGCCTGCAGGTGAGCCGCCGAGACGTATTTGACCTCACAGAATTCCTAGAACTCATGTGAGTGGAAATTAGATCCCAGATCTGTAACGATGGTGTTGGGGAAGCCGAACTGATGCAAGACGTCACAGATGAAGCTGACTACTCGATCCACCGAAAGCTTTGTAATCGACTTGTACTTGATCCACTTGGTAAACTTGTCGATGGCCACAAACACGTGGGTAAAACCTCCTAGCGCTGTTGTCAAAGGCCCAATCATGTCCAGGCCCCAACAAGCAAATGACCACGATGGTAGTATGGTGATGAGGTTGTGCGCCGGGACGTGAGCTTGCCTGCCGAAGAACTGGCAATTGGTACAGCGATGAATCAGGTCTTCAACATCAGCCAAAGCCGTTGGCCAGTAATACCCTGACCTGAATGCTTTCGCGACTAGTGTTCTGGACACTGCATGATTGCCACAGGCTCCATCATGAATTTCTTGTAGTATTTCTTTGCCTTCCTCAACCAGGACGCAGTTAATGAGGACGCATGTTGCTAAACCACGCTTGTATAGCTTGTCATCGACCAGAACATACCTCTTGCTTTACCTGACGATGCGTGCAGCCTCGGCGCTCTTTTCATCAACGCCTGGGGGTAGCTTTTGATCTTTGATGAAGTCGATGAACCGCACCCGCCAGTCGACCTCGATCATCATGACCTCTCGACTAGGTTCTGATGAACCTTGATCGATGATCATAGGATCTGGTTGCCTAATGGACGGGTGATGTAGTCTGTGAACAAATACACCTGGTAGGACTTTTGCTCGATCGGACCCAGCTTCGAGAGCACATCAGCCCCCATGTTATTATCCCGATCACGTGGATGATTTCTAGGCCTGAGAACTTGTTCTCCAACTTGCGTATCTCAGCAACATATGCATCCATGGTTTCTTTGTTGATGTCCCACTCCTTGTTGACTTGTTGAACTACCAGCAAGGAGTCGCCGTAGATGAGTAGTCGCTTGATGCCAAGAGAGACTGCCAGACGGAGCCCATACAGTAATGCCTCGTACTCGGCTTCGATGTTGGTGACCTTGAATAGTATCTGGAAAATTTATTTGAGTTGTTTGCCTGTTGGAGATATGAAAAGAACTCATGCGCCGCCGCCTCCGAGCTTGAGAGAACCATCAAAGTACATGACCCAATGCTCGGGCATGTTGGCTGGAGCTGCCACTTGATTTTCTTGCCACTCCACCATGAAATTGACTAGTGCTTGCGACTTGATGGCGGTGGGGTATGTCCGCCAATGGGAAATCAATGATGACTGAGATCTTGTATTCATCGAAGTAGTGGTGAAGCTTCCTGGATGTGATGAGTATAGCGTAGAGAAGTTTCTGAATTGACGGGTAATGAACCTTAGATTCAGAGAGGACTTCGCTGACAAAATACACTGGCCGCTACACACAAAAGGCATGGCTGTCCTCGGAGCGCTCCACCATGATAGCTATGCTGATGATGTGAGTAGTTGCAGCAATATACAGAAATAGGTTCTCGCCTGGTAATGGAGCCGTGAGGATGGGGTGCGATTGTAGATGATGCTTGATGCCTTCCAGCACTTGCGCCGCCTCCTCTGTCCACTAGAACTTGTCTTGCCGCTTCAGAAGCTTGAAGAAAGGTAATCCTCTTTCCCCAAGTCGTGAGATGAATCTGTTAAGGGCCACCATACACCCTGTGAGCTTCCAGACATCCTTGATCATCTGCGGAACTCCCATGTCTGTGATGGCGGTAATCTTCTCCGGGTTGGCTTCAATTCCTCGGTGACTGACAATGAAACCGAGTAGTTTCCCTTGCGGTACGCCGAAGATGCACTTGGTTGGGTTGAGCTTCCCCCAGAACTTGCGCAAGTTGTTGAAGGTTTGCTCGAGGTCGGAGATCAACTCGTCGTGGTTTCTAGTCTTGACCACCATGTCATCCACGTAGGCTTCAACATTGCGGTGTAGCTGGTCAGCGAGGCATAGCGGGATGGCTCACTGATATGTAGCTCCTGTGTTCTTCAACCCGAAGGACATAGTCTTGTAGGCGTATGCTTCAAACAGGGTGATGAACGTTGTCTTGATCTGGTCTTCATCCTTGAGGGCAATCTGATGGTAGCCCGAGTAGCAATCAAAGAAGGAGAGCAGGAGACAGCCTGCAGTCGAGTCGATGACATGGTTGATGCGTGGGAGCATAAAGGGATCTTTTGGGCAATGCTTGTTCAGATCGGTATAGTCCACACACATTCTCCATTCATTATTGTTCTTTTTCAAAACAAGTACAGGGTTAGCGAGCCACTTTGGGTGACACACTTCTTTAATGAGACCAGCTGCGTGTAGTTTTGCTAACTCCTTTTTGATGGCCTCCACCTTATCAGGGGAGAAACGGCGTAGTCGTTGCTTCTTCGGGGTGGCTTTTGGATCGACTTTTAGGCAGTGCTCGATCAACCCCTTAGGCACCCCTGGCATATCCGCTGGTTTCCACGTGAATATGTCTCGGTTAGCCCTAAGAAAATTGATGAGCGCAATTTCCTATTGGTCGTCCAGCCCGGCACTGATGAGTGTTGTCTTGGACAGGTCGCCATCCTGTCTTGGATGGTCTTCACGCCAACGTCGTTGGTGTTGGGCTTCACCATTGACTGGCCCAGCTTCTTCTGTCGTGGGACAGCTGGAATCGTCATATCCGACTGAGGAAGCTGCTGTGCGGCCACGAAGACTTTGGCTGAAGGTTCTGGCACACGTGTAGTTGAGGCGTACTCGATTGCTTCTTAGTCGTAGTCGTACGACTTCTTCAAGTCACCATGGAAGGTGAGTACCCCTATCTTTCCCAGCATCTTGAGGAGCAGGTAGACGTGGTGGGGCACGGCCATGAACTTGGCCAAGGAGGATCTGCCGAGGATGGCGTGGTATGATGACTTGAAATCCGCCACCTCAAACTAGATGTACTCCATGCGGTAGTTTTCTTTGGTACCGAAGGTAACTGGCAGGGTAACTGAACCGAGCGGTGTAGCCGCGTTCCCTGGATGATACTGTAAACGGAGCTTTGCTGGGGTGAGCATCTTGGAGATGTCAAGCCCCATCTTCTTCAGTGTACTGGCGAAGAGCAGGTTGAGACCGCTTCCACCGTCGGTGAGTACACAGGTAAGCTGTGAGCCCGCCACCACAGGATCCAAAACGAGCGGGAATTTTCCCAGCTCAGAGAAGCTGCTCCACTGATCCTCTTTGGAGAAAGAGATCGGGACCTTGCTGTATCTCAAGGGCCGCAGTATGGATGGCTCAACAGACAGGATCTCGCGTAGAGTAAGCTTCTGCGCACGTTTGGTGGGGAAGCCGCCGTCACCTCCGAAGATGATGTTGACGACGTTCGCCGGGTGTTGGTAACCTTATGCCCCCGACTTGTCTCCCTCCTCATCCTCTTTGTCCTTCCCCTTTTCATCTTGGTCAGGAAGAGGTGCATGGAGGGACTTGCGGAGGCTGATGCACTGGAAGAGGGTATGCTTGGACTACAGGTGCATTGGGCATTGCTTGTGCAGGATCTTCTCGAACTGGTCCTGTTGGTTCCCCGACTTCTTGCCACGCGGATTGCACTCGACAGCCGCGACTAGGTCGTCTGGCTTGCGCTTTTGGGAGGATCTCGAGTAGTTCCTCTAGCCTTTGTCGGAGCGGTTGTCGTTGTTGCACTTGTCGTTGTTGTGCTTGGGGAAGCGTTTGTTCTCCTCATCCTCCTGGTTGGCCCATCGCTGCATCATGTCGCAAAGCTCTACGGCGGTCCTAGGGCAGTTGCGTCCAAAGTCGTGGTAAACGTGCTTCATGGTGAGGCCGTTCTGGAAGCAGTGGATGATGTCCTCGTCGATGATGTTGGCGATGGTGGCGCGCATCTCGAAGAAGTGCCTGGTGTAGGACCTTAGGGTCTCGTTCTCCTCCTGCTTGACCTATGACAAGTCGTGATGAGTACCTGCACGGAGCATGGAGCCCTGGAAGTTGTCGATGAAGGTTTTCTTCAGGTCCTCCCAGGAGTTGATGGAGTCTGGCTTGAGGCTTTCGAGCCAGGTGAGCGGTGCAGATTCCAGCGCCATTGGGAAGTAGATGACCTTGGTGGTGTTGGAGCCACCCGATAGTTCAATGGCATTGGAGTAGCAGTGAATCCACTGTCGTGGGTCTTGTTTGCCATCATATTTGTTGATGCCGACTAGCTTGAACTCCCTCGGGCAGTCGCAAGAGGTGATGTTGCAGGTGAAGGCTGGGAAGCGATCACTATCGTCGATGTAGTGAAATCCGTCGCCGCGCTCCCTGCGTCTTGCGTCGATGATGTCTCTCGCATCGCGGCCATCGTTGATCTTCTGCCTCAGGTTGGTTGTGGGCATGTCGTGAAGGTCTCTATGGTGGTCGTGGCCTCCCGCGGAGTGACCCCTGGCCTGAGGTCTCGTGATCTGCTGGTTGCCTCGTGGGTGTGGAGGCTGATGTACTTCTTGCTCGACGTGGCCGCGTGCATACTGCTGAGCATTCTGGTTGTTTTGGTTGCGCTGGCAGTTGTCGTCCCTTCAAGGGTTGGGTCTTCCTCCTGGGGTTCGACTAGCCTGAGGGATGGAGCTCGTGTGACGCTCGGATCTTGAGCCGTTGTGCTGCAGTGACGGCATGGGGTCTCGTTGGTCCAGCTGGACAATAGCGCACCGCATTAGCTATAGCAACCTCTCGGTCTCCGGGTTTTGGGGTAGCCGCTGAATTAGCATGGCTGCTTCAGCGATGTTCCCGATAGGAGTGTTGTACTGGCGATCATCAGGTGAATCGAAAGCACCATTAAGGTTCCTGCGGTGACGTGGGTTCTATGCGCGGGCTTCTATGTTCCGCTTGCGCTTGGCTCGCTTAGCGTTCTTGAGCCTTCGGATTCTTCTGTGCTCCTCGTTTTCACCTTGAGGAGCGTCCGTCGTGCGCTTGTCGGCAGAGACGTCTGCGAGTAGTACATCATCGTACTCTCTCCTTGGTTTGTCATCGTCACCATGCTCGTGGAGGGAAGCAATGTAGACGTGACGTTGCGGCGAAAATTCACCACTGGAGCTGTAGTCGACTAGTACTGTCCTGCCTTCTCCCTCCTCAGCAATGGGAGAGAGGGGCTTGCCTTCTTGAAAAGGCAGTTCTTGTGTGAAGATCACAAGGCGGGAGCGTATTCGAGTAGCTCAGAGGGCTACATGCCCTTCCAGTACACAAAATGGCCCTGCAGTGTTGAAGTTATAGTCAGGCCCAGATGACAACCCGAAAAGGGTTTGGAGTCGTCATCTGAGTCCGAGTATTTGTCAAAGAAGGGGGCCTCCCGATAAGCGGTGGCTCCCCCTTCTCCGATCTTGAGTAAGCGATCCAAGTCCTCCTCTAGGTCGGAGAGGGAATCAAGTTGCAAGGACTCCTGGTAGACAGGAGCCGCGTTGCGTAGCCCAAATACAAGTCGGGTATGCCCTTCCCCAGATCGGATTGAGTCCGACCCGAGAAGTCCTAGTGCAGCACCAGTTGGAATCGTGTCAAGAACAGACTCCTCCTCGATCTCCCTGGCTAGGTCAGGGAGCAGCATCTCGTCGAGGTTGTTGACAAACTCGTCGAGATGACTGCGTTGGGTTGCTGCAGATGTCTCCAGCTCCCTAGTGTCGGCCAGATGGCTGTTGAAGCCACCCAAACCATTGGTGACGCAGATCCCGAAGTCGAAGATGAAGGTCGTGCCCTCGTCGAGCACAACGCTGGTGAAGTCGAAAGATGCCATCAAGTTCGCTGGTGGATGCTCGATGAACACCCCTACCTGGCGCGCTAGCTGTCAGTGTTTAACCTTCAAGCCCACCGAGGGATACCCCAAGGTGGTATATTGTAGGTAGGGTGTCGCCGAGATCAAGAACTCGAAGGTGCAAGGAACACGAAACTTTAGACAGGTTCGGTCATAGTATGCGTAATACCCTACATCCTATGTGGTGGTTTGTATTGCTTTAGATGTGGATTGTTGGTTGATGCTTTGGAGGGGATCCTTGTCCGCCCTTATATAGTCTGGGGGGACAGGGCTACATGGAAATCCTAGCCAAATACGAGCTTAGGAGTCCTGCCCGAGTACTACTTGGGTAGTTTCCTTCTGTTCCGACTAGTCCTACTCCTGTACGAGTAGTTACAACTGGTGTAGTGTATGGGCCATATCCCACCCTTATCCTAGAATAAGTATGCCATGTGCGCAGTTCCGTGGCTCTAGGTCTGCCACGAACCTAATTTGCAGGACCTGCACCGGAGATAAGCAGAGCTCCCAGACCTTAGCGTGTCGTGCTACGCAAAACTCACCGTCCGATTTTTACGACAACAGATTGTATGCACATCCAAACACGAATTGGATTTGCCACTTTGTTGAATTTTGTATAGAAATTTCATCTACATCCAAATAATGGATTTGGTATTGTGATCCATTTCCAAAGCTAGTCTGATTTGGTATTGGACACAATTCAATACCAAACCCTCCAATATCAACATCCAAACACGTAGATATGCTACTGCCGTAGTTCAAATAGCTTAACTAGTCAATAATGAAATGTAAATACAATGTTTACATGTTAAAATAGCCTAATTGGTCAATAAAATATAAATACCATGAGAAGGTAAAAGTTAATATATTGATTGTATCCTAGTCAAAAAAATGTAAATACAGTATTCTTAATATTTGGCTATCGATATCTCTATGAATCCTGTGCAAGGCGTATACTAAAAAGATATCAGAAGTTGTTTTTAGTTTCTGTAAGTATTCAAGTATTGCAATGGTAATGATATGGTCAGCAAGTCAGGTAGACAGTGTTATTGGCTTATTGCCGATGTCAATTCCTATGAAAAACAACTCATAGTCTTTATAATATTTTTTTGCATAGTGCATAGACCAAGGCCTTAATTAGGGTCCAAATTGCACGGTAAGAGTCCAGAGTTATTTCTTTTAGGCCAGATGGTACGCATATAACCCTGCTAGAACTTGTTGATCAGTGACGTGCTTGGGCGCGCTTCCTTGCAGCTGCAGTCCACCCTTTGTGTCGCTGTCTCTCCTGTCCCTTCCAAACTCTTCTTTACGTCACTGTTTTAGTCGTCAGTGCCAGAAGCCCCAATTCTTTCGTTGGCCTTTACTCTTCTCCTTTCTCCTCCACTTGCTTCAGGAAAACCCTGCTGCGCCAAGAGCTCCAGCCACCAGGCCGAACAATTCAGAGGGCAGGATCAGGAGAAACGCCGCGGCCAGCTTCAGAGCGCGCCCTAAGGGATCAACGCCGATTGTGCCCAGATGGTACGCGACTCTCTCTCTCTCTCTCTCTCTCTCTCTCTCTCTCTCCCCCTCCCTCTCTCTCTCTCTACCCACTGAAGGCTTAAATTCTGTTCTGCTCTAGTTCAGCTTATGCTCATTCATAGCCGATGCAGACCGATTGTTCGATCAATCTTGTTGGTCGTTCCATGGAACTGATTCAATTGTTCTTTGGTTGAACTCAATTTTAAGAGTTGTTGGATGCTGCGAGTTCTTTGGTTGGTTCTCGCCACATGGCTCGGCTCGAGTTCCCTGAACCTCAGCTAGCTAATTGGTACTTTATGCCGGAAACCTAACTAATTTGTAGTGGATTATCCGAGAGACAATCGGTTGCAGCTACTCGTGTCAGCTTTGGTTCGGATAATAGATACTCCTGTAGGATGTAACATCGTTCTACTTCTACGTTTGGTGCAGCATGAGAACAGAGTAAGCAATGTATTTGTAAACCCTGTTCAGACAAATAAAAACAGAGTGACTTTGTTTGGAGTCAAAATTCCCAACCAGATCGTGGCTTAGTTTCGAAGAACCAGTTTGTTTTCTCCTGAGAAGCTAGGCTCGCTGAAATCTGAACTTTGCGGTGCAGGCGAGCGCGTACAAGGGCTATGAGCCTCCTTCCAACTCCGGCTACCGGAAGGACAAAGTCCGCCGCAAGAAGCTGACGGCGCAGAAGAGGAAGGAGATCAAAGAGGCGTTCGACCTCTTCGACATCGACGGCTCAGGTGTAGTATTTTATAGAATCACTTGGTGCATGCTGGGGGCTGGGCTCGCCCATGGCGTGGTGTTGCTTACTCTTGTCTGTCACCTGCATCCATCCAGGCACCATTGATGCAAGGGAGCTCAACGTTGCCATGAGGTACGTGTATAGATGCTTGAACCCTGACTCCCCATTCAGCTAGCTCTGGCTGCCAGGGACCTTGTAAGCATCGATCTATAGCTGATGGCCCATGGTGTTGCCTTTGCAGAGCCCTGGGATTCGAGATGACACCGGAGGTAGTAATCTGGTTCTTGTCAGAACATTATTTCCTATGTTCTTCAGAGATCAGAGAAGGTTCTAGGCTTCTAGCTTGGTGGGGATTGGGGAAAGTTAACTGACGGACATGGGACGATCTATCGTGGTGGTGGTGGTGGTGGCAGCAAATCAACCAGATGATCGCGGAGGTGGACAAGGACGGCAGCGGCACCATCGACTTCGACGAGTTCGTGCACATGATGACGGACAAGATGGGCGAGCGGGACGCCCGGGACGAGCTCTACAAAGCCTTCCGCATCATCGACAAGGACGGCAACGTACGGCGTTTGCAGCTTCTTCTAAAAATTTATTTCCATTTTTATTCTTTGCAAAAACAAAATGTTTCCGAGCAAGAAATCAATGGCGATGCGCCGTCTTCTGCTGCCGCAGGGCAAGATCTCCGACATCGACATCCAGCGGCTGGCCATCGAGACCGGCGAGCACTTCACGCTCGACGAGGTCAGGGAGATGATAGAGGCCGCCGACGAGAACGGTGAGCTAGCGTCCAGCCACTGCCAATGCTTGCCTCGTCCTGGTCAGTGATGAATTGATTGATATCCATGTTTGCTCCATGGATCCCTGAGTGCAGGTGACGGCGAGATCGACCTGGAGGAGTTCATGAAGATGATGAGGCGGACAAACCTCGGGTCCGGGTTTTAATCCCAGGAAGGGATTGGATTGATGAACAATATATATATAGCCCAGTGAATAAGATTGCAGCATAGGAATTTAGTAGCTACAAACAGCATGGTTCTGTGTAGATCCTGTGCAATTCCAATCTTCCCTCAGCGAACACGGTAAGAGTGTAGTGTAGTTGCATGATATACTGTACATGTACATCAGTACCTGTGGCTTGTATTTTATGTGTATATATGAAATGAAGCATTATACATTTATACTGAAGAAGGCTCAAGTGATCGTACTCTGTAACGAGAGTAATAAATAGTGAACGACTAAAATATATATACATAGGATGAGTTTCTTCTACACTCGCGTATAGCTACTCTCATCATAAATATACTACCGTGCGTATATCCGCATACTCATTTATCACTTTGAGCATGTTTATATACTAATTCTATATATGAAAAATTTCAAAAGCATCCCTATTTTTAAATATATCATCATTATACCTTAGTATTAGTATATAAAAATAAGTATATTCATATAATCTATGTATGGTCACACACCCAACATATATATCATTATAGATACTCTAATATGATCACATACTCTATGTACATACTCTTTGTTCGGTCAGATACGTCCTACATCATGAAATACACATGTGGGAGTAACTACAAGCGAGTATAGAAAGGATTTTATATATATATAGGGAAAATCCATTCTACACGCACTTGTAGCTACTCCCACATATGTATCTCATGACCTAGGACGTATATGACCCAACGAAAAGCATGTACGTGAAGTATGTGATCATACTAGAATATCTGTGATGTTATATACGTTGGGTATGTAACCATACATACAGGATATGAACATACTAATTTTTATATACTAATTTTTATATACTAGTACTAAGATATAATTATAATATATTTAGAAAATAGGTGTGCTTTTAAAATTTTCTGTATATATCTCTTTGAAGTATCTTAGAATTAGTATATGAACATACTAAAAATGATAATAAGTATGTGGATATACGCATAGTGGTATACTCATGGTGAGAGTAGCTACACGTGAGTATAGATAAAACTCGTCATACACACACGCGAGGAAGAACTACCGGGCCAAACGGACCATACGGGATACAAAGCGACCTTGGGCCGTTTAACTTTTTGTTGTTGGAGTGATGATGCAGCCCAAAGGGCCCATGACACTGGGTATTTCGAAATAACGGAGATGGCTGAAGCCACAAAATGCGGTGCGAGTGCGACCATATTCTCTGTTGGGTTCACCATGCATGGCCTGCAAAAGCACTCATCCGTATGAGATATCAAACGGGCACAACAGAATCAATGCAAATACAAGTGAATAGAGGAGCATTGAACTGAGACTTGAGGAGACGAGAGATCGAGAACTGGCAGCACCAAGAAGAAGGTAAACCCTTAAAGAGAAGGGAAAAGATAGAAATAGACACAAAGGATGACAAATGGGGCCTGCTCGTGACTGTGGCTAAATATGTGAAATGGGACATCCATCTCATCCTCTCACCATCATATATACAAATAAAAAGTAGGGTGGACCCATCACCATAACCGAACACAAGGTAGAATGATCCCATCAGGAAAAATAAAAGACCACACGTCACATTTAAATAGTTAAACCAAATAGGATCCCGAGTAGCATGGGAACGTGGAATCCAGTAAACTTGTCTTTCGAAAGCGGAAGGCCCTGTTTGGTGGGGTTTATCCGATATTGTGACAACCCTGGTAAAAATTTCATTTCTAAAATCGGTATCATTAGTCTAACCCTATGCTTAAATCCACTGATAAAAGGGTGGAAAGAATTAGAACGAGTTCAGTTGGAATTCAAATTTAAATTGAGCACATTTGGTTACTTTTGAACTTTTAAATTTAACTTTCAAACCATAAGCCAAATGAGATTTTGCTTGAAACCAAACTTGTAGGACTTTTTATTCTGAACAACTTTCGTGTTCAAAAGTTTTTGAAATTCAAATTAGAAAGAGGAGAAAACGCCCGGTTTGCACCCAGCCCCCTGAAGTTTTTCAAATTCTCGCAATCAGGCCCCTCGCGCCCCCCCCTCTCTCTCCTCCCCGCCCGACCGCCGCCGGCCACCTGGCCCTCGATGCCTGCGCGGCACCAGACGCCGAGCCAACCCCCGACGCCCTGCCTGCTGCCCGCCCCCGCTGCCCAACCGCGGCCGCGCCTCCTTCTCCCTCACGCACGCCTTGCCTCTGCCCAATCCCCGGTGCGCCACCGTGCTGCAGTGTCGCTGGCCGCCGCCGCCTGCCCAATAGCGCACCTCTACCCACCGCCGGCAGCGCCCAATGCCTCTGCTCGCCGCCCAGCTCACCCAACCCGCGGCCGTGTCCTCCTTCTTCCTCACGCGGCAGCCCGCACGGCCAGTACAACGCCACCGCCCCGACGCCCAATGGCGTGCCGCACGCCGCACGCCTCTGGCCGCCGCCCCCTCCACCCAGTGCCCCGTCGTGCCGCCCCAGCTCCCCAACCGCCCGCCCGCATCGCCTACACGCGACGTCGCGCCCCGGTGCGCGCCCAGCGCACGCACGCCACGCATGGCGCGCCTTTGGTCACCGCCGCCCCGCACCAATGGCGCCCAGCCTCGCCGCCCCCTCCACCCCGCGCTCCGGCCGTGCCAAGCCCGCCCCCATGAGCTCCACCAGCTATAAAGCCGGCACAGCGCCCCTCCCTCCCCTCCTTTCTTCTTCCCCGCAGAACAGAGCAAAGCAGAGCCGAGCGCCGCCCCACGCCGCCGCCGTGGAACTCCCTCCTCCGCCCCTCCTCGACCCGAGACAAGCGCTGAAACGGACCCTCCTCAGTGCGCTGAAGCTTCCCAGCCCGAGCCCCGCCGCCCTCATCGCCGGAGCGCCGCCGTCCGCGCCGCCCCACCGCCGCCGCCCCTGCTCTCCGCGGCCAGCCCGCCGCCGGCCACCCCGAGCCACTCCAAGACCACCAATAGGTGCGCCCTGGTTCCCTCTCCGTGCTCCCCTACCTTGCCCTCGCCGCCGGCGACCCAGCTCGCCGGAATTTGGCCGGACAGGATGACCCCGCCGTGAAATTGCGACCAGGGACCACATTGCAAACGCCCAAATCTTTCTAGGGGGTTTTCTGCTAGTTTTCAGGGACCCCTCTGTAAAGAAAGTTTTAACCAAATCAGTGAACTTGTAAAATTCGTATAAAATCGTAGAAAATTAAGAAAAATGCAAACTCAACTGTTCTGGAATCCTTAGAAGAAACTCTAAACTTTTGTTACATAAAGTTTCTCAGATTCTCAATATATTTTGCTCTAGATTAAATGGAAGGTTTAATGGACTTCTTTTGTACCCACTGTTGTAGATCATTGCTGACCCTAATTTTTGGGCAGTGAGTTACTTGCTTAATGTTTAGGGCTGTGTAAAAAGATCAGGACCAAAAGCCATCTCTAGATACACTTTTTGTCCAACCTTATTTTATGCCATAAAGTGATGTAACTAATTTTTCCTGCTGTTCTGTGATGTTTAATGTCATGAAACTTTTTCTGTGTTGTTGTAGTAATACCCGAACTAATTTTTCCTGCTGTTCTGTGAACCTCAAGTGAATCTAACTGAAGTTGCCGAAGACCCGAGCCCAAGTTCGGAAGAGCCCCGAACTAACTTTTCGCAAGAAGGCAAGCCCCGGAGCATGAACCCTATTTTCTAAACTTATGCAACTTATTACTCTACTTTACTTGTGCATTAAGTTTATAGGAGTTGAATGAAAACTTAGTTGCATGATCCTAGGTACCCATGCTCTGAACACTAGATGCAAGGTTCGATAGAATGCTATGCTAATAGGACTCGGTAAAAGTCGAGTGATTTCCTGTCACTCGCGAGAAATTAGGAGTTGATTGTTTACTACACGCTGCAATCATAAGGACGACGGACGGGCTATGGTACGATGTTTATGTTGATGATTGAGGCCCATCTGTCTAGTGAAAAATGCTAAGGCCGCAGTGTGTGGTAAGTGATGGTTAAGTCTTTGAACGTACTAACCACATGCCGAGAATATGGTAATCGGTAAGCTTAAGTACCGGATTGAACCGAGGCCGGAATATACTCCCCACTGTCTTGAATTCGTTCACATCTAGCTAATGGCGGGTGCATGTGCCGCCATGGCCCGGCTGCGTCCGTGGTCCATGGGGACGTGTAGTCGAGGGCGGTGGGCCTGTTCCGTGAAGCGG
This sequence comes from Panicum miliaceum, assembly GCA_032594955.1. Taxonomy (NCBI): domain Eukaryota; kingdom Viridiplantae; phylum Streptophyta; class Magnoliopsida; order Poales; family Poaceae; genus Panicum; species Panicum miliaceum. The sequence goes on along the minus strand of CM064059.1, from coordinate 21,578,355 downwards.
GAATTGAAGGGAAAAGTTGCACGTGTGACTCTAGGGAGTAACCACGTGACGTGTGTTTAGGTTTCCCTTGCAAGGTTAAGAAATTCGATTCGAATCGTCCGTTTCTCACGGCTATTGAGACTGCTTAACCACTTTTACCCACAGAGTAAGAATAGGAACAATGATGATGAATAAACTTGTTGGATAAAAATTTAATGCTTCACCATGTATGATATTGGATAGTTGCTTACCTAGAATGGTTAAAGAAAGCTAGAACTTGGAGCTAAAATCTGAAAGTAAGGACCTACTATATATGCTTTTTGGCAAAACAAACCCCTCAAGCCAAAAGCCTCGCATGTCTAGGAGTCGGCTAAGTATACCCCAATAGTCGGGTAAGCCTTGCTGAGTATTAGTATACTCAGCCTTGCTTGTGGCTCGTTTTCAGGTGAGACTGTCGAAGACATGATTGCTAGGTTGACTTGGCCTTGTACTCTTCCCCCTGGTTGGTCGGTGGAATGGGATACGCCCCCGACCAATGGAGATAATGTCGAGTGATGTCTCATACGGGCTTCATCGAGACATCCTTTATCGTCGAGTAGCTTTCGTTATTTTATTTTCCACTGCAACTTAAACTCTGAAGAACTTCTTAGTTATGATCACTGAAGTACTTGGTTTCTAAACTCAAACTTGGTCTGTAATATTTACTTATGATAATGTTGTAATATTTGCTGGAATGTGGTATTCTCTGGGCTCATCGTCGCGTGAGCATTTGTATGTATGGCGCTCGATCCGATTACCGTGGTTGTATCGGGAGGTTATACCCGACAGACCAGTGGATTACTCCGTTTGAAGTGTAAGGTTAACCGGAATTGCCCTAATGGTGATGGTTAATACACTTGAGTCGGATTAATTCAGGTGGTTCTGCCACAGCTGGTATCAGAGCCGTAGCTGGAGCCACAGCTGGCAACAGCTGGCGCCAGAGCCAAAATATATACGCCAAAGAATGCGACAAGCCTTAAAAACTTGTCTTACTAAAACTTGCCTAGAAGGATGTGTTGCAAAATACGTTGGTACGTTAAGGATGGCGCCTAGTTCGTAAAGCCCTAAGGGATTATGGGAAAGTTTACTAGGTGGCTATCTAACTTCTGAATATTATCAACTGACTTCCAGCACATTACTTTCTGTCAAAACTTACTTTCATGTACAACCGACCTTAATTTCTGTAACGACACACTCATCGCTAAGGTAAGAAGGTAAGGATCCTCAGCCAACTGAGAGAGCTTGGCCTTCCTGTCGGTGATGCGAACCGAACGTTGCCCTCAAGCAGTGGCTTATTTGAGGTGCTGCCAATATGCCAACTGTTAGTTGAACATATTGGGAGTAGAAGGTTCGGCGCAGGGTATGGCGATCGCTGTTCATACCCCCGTCTCATGACGGTACCCCCGTGAATACGCTATCTCAATAGCGTATGTTAACGTCGTCTGTACGGCGAAAATTGTACAGATATCGTTCCTATAAGTAAACGGTAATGAATACGGATGCTTTCATGAGTGCTAGCATGAAAGGTTCATGAAATATATATGCTATATCAATCTTCTGCAGGTACACTAACCACGATTACGATAAGTTAAAGAACGGTTAGAAAATCTCGACTAGCTATTATAGTGAGAGGCGTATCATGTATGCCACCGAAACTATCTTCGTAAGACCAAAAGTATTTGGCAGTTATTTTATTTTATTTTGTGAGGACGAATAGGACGTGCATGCATTATGACCCTATATATCTGAAACTGAAAATGCGTTGTATGAGAGCGGTAAGGTTCTTGCGTATCTAAGTGAGATTTTGCGTAAGGACTATCTAGCGAATCTGTCGCAAATCTGCCATGACCGAAAAGAGAGATTTATTGATCAAAGAAAATGACCTTTTCTGGTAAAGTTCATGTTGAAAGAATTGTTCCAAATTTCGTGATCTATCTCCTGTTCAAAAATGAAAAATTCTGAACTTATGGATAGTAAGAAATAACAGAAACCGTGGAATGTCAGAATTCTGTTCAGAATAAGCACTTCTGCCCCTTTAATTTTTACGCCCCCTTCCTACAGTTTTCTGCAAAAGAGTACAACACAAAACTTGTTCCAAATTTACCCAGGTAGCTGCTGTTAAAATTTGGTAATTTTTGGCCAGGTAGATTTTCCCTGGTGCACGAATTATTGGCCCACTGTTCACTGAAAATTCTGGGTAGACAGAGAAGTAAGACCTTAAGGGAACAGCCATCTTAGAGCGTAATCCAGCCAAAGTGTTGAATACCAAACTTGTCCTAAATTCTGTGATCTAGGTTCTCACAAAATTTCAACCTCATTGGATCTTGCTAAGTTAAGTTATAGGCCAGATACTATAACTCGTTCTGCTGAAAAACAGCCAACCAGCGAAGCAAAGAGTGAATCGTTTGACCATCTTATCCATCGATTTAGCATCTTGGCTGAATATCAAAGTTGTACATCCCTAAATTCCCTATCCACTGCCAAAATATGAGGAACTTTGGATGAACCTACCAGGAGTTATAAGATTCTTATGGCAGACAGTTTTTATGCCCGCGATTCCATCCAGGACCTTTTGGAAGTCTACTATTCTGCGTTAGATCTTTTTGAGTCATGGAAGCAACATGGATCACGTTGCTAATGAAGAACATTCGCCTTTTCAGATGGTTGGAGCAACCCGTGGTAACCCGGCTGGTTTTGGTGCTAGCGCAAGTGGATCACAACCACAGCCGCCGCCACCACCCAGCTTGGTTGAAGTAATGGCCGCTCAAACCGAGTTGCTTTGCCAGCTCGTGCAAGGACAGCACCAGCAGCGGGGTGGGCACAATGCTCCCCAACCTCAAGCTGCAGGATATACGGATTTTGTGGGGACCCAGCCTCCCTTGTTCCATAAGACAGAGGAACCCTTGGACGCAGACGCGTGGATTCGCACCATCGAATCCAAGATTACACTACTTGTGGCCCCATGCTCAGAAGCCCGGTACTGCTCGTCTGTGGTGGGACCACTATTTTTCTATGCTCCCCGCTGATCACATTGTCACCTGGGATGAATTCAAGACTGCGTTCCGGGCGCACCATATTCCCGAAGGTCTCATAGAAAGAAAGCTAAATGAGTTCTTAGCTCTCACTCAGGGTAACCGCACTGTACTTCAGTATGCTCAGACCTTCAACAACCTGTGCCAATACGCGGGCTATCACGCAGACACAGATGCCAAGAAACGTGATCGTTTCCGTAGAGGTCTGAGTACTAAACTCAAGGAACGATTGAATCTTGTCAAAGCCGATACATATAACGAGCTAGTCAACATGGCCATCACTCAAGAGGACTGTATTGAGGCTCATCGTGCTGAAAAGAAGAGAAAGGCGCTAGCTGGACCCTCGGGTGCTCAGCCACCGAGGTATCGCTTGGTGCGAAATGCTGCGCCTACAGCTCCACCGAAGGCCCCTCAGCCAGGGCGTTGGATTATCAGGCCCCCGCAGCAGCCAGGCATGGTACGACCCCCTATGCCTCAACAAACTGGACCCCGGCCCGCTACTCAGCAGTTTCTTTGACCGAGCATCACCAATCGTTGTTTCAAATACGGGAGTTCCGGTCATTTCGCTCGAGAATGCCCTCAACCCAGGCTGCCAAATCAGGGCCAGGACTCTAACCAGAACAATAAGAACAAAGGCAAGAAGCAGACCCTCCAAGTCAAACAAGGACGGATCAACTTCACTACCCTTGCAGAACTTCCTGAAGGAGCACCAGTGATGACGGGTACATTCTCCATCCATAACAAGCCTGCAGTCATATTGTTTGATTCTGGTGCATCACATAGTTTCATTAGTGCAAAGTTTGGTGCAAAAGTAGGCTTGAATGTTTGTCACACCAAAGGGTCGTATATGATATCAACACCGGGTGGAAAAATTGCTTCCAATCAAATAATAAGGCTGGTACCGATAAAATTGGGAAGTAAAGTCATCAACACAGACCTTGTTCTTTTACCCCTTGACGGCATGGATATTATTTTGGGAATGAACTGGATGACTAGGCATGGAGTCACACTGGACCTTTCTTCCCGAGCCGTTGAGATAAATTCACCTAGTCACGGAGCCACTACCCTTTACCTACCATTCCTGGATTGCACGAATTCCTGTGCTTACATGATGGAAGGACTTAAGCTAGAGGATATTCCTGTGATAAATGAGTATGCCGATGTCTTTCCGGACGACTTACCCGGAATGCCACCAGACAGGGATATTGAGTTCATCATTGAACTACAACCAGGCACTACACCTATATCCAAAAGACCATATAGGATGCCCCCTAAAGAATTGGCAGAACTGAAAATTCAACTCCAAGAACTACTGGACAAAGGTTTCATTCGCCCTAGCGCGTCACCTTGGGGATGTCCAGCCCTATTCGTAAAGAAGAAGGATGACAGTTTAAGATTATGTGTGGACTACCGGCCTCTCAATGCGGTAACTGTTAAAAATAAATACCCACTTCCCCGTATCGATGTACTCTTCGATCAATTAGCTGGAGCCAGAGTCTTCTCAAAAATCGATCTTCGTTCGGGATATCATCAGATCAAGATTCGCCCATGCGATATTCCTAAGACTGCTTTCTCCACACGATATGGACTATATGAATTCTTGGTCATGTCCTTTGGACTCACCAATGCCCCTGCCTACTTCATGTATCTCATGAATTCGGTATTCATGCCCGAACTTGACAAATTCGTCGTAGTGTTCATCGACGACATCCTTATCTATTCCAAGGATGAGGAAGAGCATGCCAAGCACCTTCGCACTGTTCTTCAGCGACTCAGAGACCATCAGCTCTATGCTAAGTTTTCTAAGTGTGAATTCTGGTTGGACACTGTAAAGTTCTTAGGTCACACGATCTCCAGCGAAGGAATAGCTGTTGACCCCAGCAAGGTACAAGAGGTGATGGATTGGAAACCCCCTACCTGTGTTCATCAGATTCGCAGTTTTCTCGGCTTAGCCGGTTACTACCGTCACTTCATCCCGGATTTCTCTCGAATTGCTAAGCCCATGACGGAACTATTGAAGAAGGAAGTAAAGTTTGTATGGAATGAGAAATGTGAAGAAGCTTTCCACACTCTCAGAGAGCATCTGACTACTGCACCTGTGTTAGCTCAACCCGATAATACCAAGTCATTCGATGTGTATTGTGACGCATCGGGTACTGGTCTAGGATGTGTGCTTATGCAAGAGAATCGAGTGATTGCATATGCCTCACGAGCCCTTCGGCCCCACGAACAGAATTATCCCACTCATGATCTTGAGCTTGCAGTTGTCATTCACGCTCTGAAAATATGGAGGCACTATCTCATGGGTACACAGTGCAATATCTACACGGATCATAAGAGTCTCAAGTATATCTTCACGCAAGCCGATCTGAATATGAGACAACGGAGATGGCTAGAATTAATCAAGGATTATGACCTTGAAGTGCACTATCACCCCGGCAAGGCTAATGTAGTCGCGGATGCACTAAGCCGCAAGTCCCATTGCCATTGCTTATCCATGGAATCCTACAATGAGACATTGTGCGCCGAAATGAGGAAGCTTAACATGGAAATGGTTTCCCAAGGCACTCTAAATCACATCTTAGTTGAGCCCACTCTTCACGACCAAATCGTCATGGCACAACTACATGATGAAGGAATTAAGATCATCAAACAAAAACTCTCCCTAGGTGAGGAGAAGTACAAATGTTTCCGCCAGGACCATAAGGGAGTTCTATGGTTCGAAAGTCGTATAGTCGTTCCGAAGAATCGTGAACTCCGCAAGCAAATTCTCGATGAGGCACACCTTTCCAAATTCTCTATCCACCCCGGCAGTAGCAAAATGTATCAAGACCTAAGGCAAAACTTCTGGAGGATTAGAATGAAAAGAGAAATTGCTACGTATGTCTCAGAATGTGACACGTGCCAGAGAGTAAAAGCTAGCCACTTGAAAGTAGCCGGTACACTTCAACCGTTACCTATACCATCATGAAAATGGGAAGACATAAGTATGGACTTCATCGTTGGACTACCAAACACTTCCCAGAAACATGATTCCATATGGGTTATCATTGATAGACTCACAAAGACGGCACATTTTCTTCCGGTACACACCACCTATACCGCCAAGAAATATGCCGAGATTTACCTCGATCGTATTGTTTGCCTACATGGAATACCTAAGACAATCATTTCTGATCGTGGTCCTCAGTTTGTAGCACGCTTTTGGGAACAACTGCAAACGTCTCTTGGCACTAAACTGATTCGCAGCTCAGCATACCATCCTCAGACTGACGGACAAACGGAAAGAGTAAACCAAATTCTTGAAGACATGCTGAGAGCTTGCGTCATTCACTATGACAAGAATTGGGACAAATGCCTACCCCTAGCAGAGTTCTCGTACAACAACAGCTATCAAACGAGTTTGAAAATGGCACCATTTGAGGCCCTGTACGGACGAAGGTGTCAAACTCCTTTGAGCTGGTCACAAACCGGAGAACGTAAAATAATTGGACCCGACCTGGTAATCGAGGCAGAGGAGAAAGTAAAAGTAATACAAGCAAATCTTAGAGCCGCACAAGCTCGACAAAAGAGCTATTCTGACAAAAGGAGAAAGCCCCTAAAGTTCGAAGTTGGCGGTCATGTCTATCTTCGAGTTTCACCCACCAAGGGAGTGCAAAGATTTGGAATCAAAGGCAAACTAGCTCCCCGTTATGTTGGTCCTTACGAAATCATTGAGAGCTGCGGACCCGTAGCCTACAAATTACGACTGCCCCCACAGCTCACGGCCACCCATGATGTCTTCCACGTATCTCAACTCAAGAAGTGTATTCGAGTCCCTACTGAGATTATGGAACAACAAGAAATATCATTAGAGCCCGACCTCTCGTATGTCGAACACCCAGTTAAGATTTTGGATCAAAAAGAAAGAGAGACCAGGAGGAAAGTGATTAGAATGTATAAAGTACAATGGAATCACCACACGGAAGAAGAAGCCACCTGGGAAACCGAGAGCTACCTAAACCAACATTTCCCTGGGTTTCTTATCTCAACCACTGGTATGTGCCCCCACGCCCACACTAAGAATTACCGAATCTCGGGAAGAGATTCTTGTTAAGGGGGGAAGGCTGTGACAACCCTGGTAAAAATTTCATTTCTAAAATCGGTATCATTAGCCTAACCCTATGCTTAAACCCACTGATAAAAGGGTGGAAAGAATTAGAACGAGTTCAGTTGGAATTCAAATTTAAATTGAGCACATTTGGTTACTTTTGAACTTTTAAATTTAACTTTCAAACCATAAGCCAAATGAGATTTTGCCTGAAACCAAACTTGTAGGACTTTTTATTCTGAACAACTTTCATGTTCAAAAGTTTTTGAAATTCAAATTAGAAAGAGGAGAAAACGCCCGGTTTGCACCCAGCCCCCTGAAGTTTTTCAAATTCTCGCAATCAGGCCCCTCGCGCCCCCCCTCTCTCTCCTCCCCGCCCGACCGCCGCCGGCCACCTGGCCCTCGACGCCTGCGCGGCACCAGACGCCGAGCCAACCCCCGACGCCCTGCCTGCTGCCCGCCCCCGCTGCCCAACCGCGGCCGCGCCTCCTTCTCCCTCACGCACGCCTTGCCTCTGCCCAATCCCCGGTGCGCCACCGTGCTGCCCAGTCGCTGGCCGCCGCCGCCTGCCCAATAGCGCACCTCTACCCACCGCCGGCAGCGCCCAATGCCTCTGCTCGCCGCCCAGCTCGCCCAACCCGCGGCCGTGTCCTCCTTCTTCCTCACGCGGCAGCCCGCACGGCCAGTACAACGCCACCGCCCCGACGCCCAATGGCGTGCCGCACGCCGCACGCCTCTGGCCGCCGCCCCCTCCACCCAGTGCCCCGTCGTGCCGCCCCAGCTCCCCAACCGCCCGCCCGCGTCGCCTACACGCGACGTCGCGCCCCGGTGCGCGCCCAGCGCACGCACGCCACGCATGGCGCGCCTCTGGTCACCGCCGCCCCGCACCAATGGCGCCCAGCCTCGCCGCCCCCTCCACCCCGCGCCCCGGCCGTGCCAAGCCCGCCCCCATGAGCTCCACCAGCTATAAAGCCGGCATAGCGCCCCTCCCTCCCCTCCTTTCTTCTTCCCCGCAGAACAGAGCAAAGCAGAGCCGAGCGCCGCCCCACGCCGCCGCCGTGGAACTCCCTCCTCCGCCCCTCCTCGACCCGAGACAAGCGCTGAAACGGACCCTCCTCGGTGCGCTGAAGCTTCCCAGCCCGAGCCCCGCCGCCCTCATCGCCGGAGCGCCGCCGTCCGCGCCGCCCCACCGCCGCCGCCCCTGCTCTCCGCGGCCAGCCCGCCGCCGGCCACCCCGAGCCACTCCAAGACCACCAATAGGTGCGCCCTGGTTCCCTCTCCGTGCTCCCCTACCTTGCCCTCGCCGCCGGCGACCCAGCTCGCCGGAATTTGGCCGGACAGGATGACCCCGCCGTGAAATTGCGACCAGGGACCACATTGCAAACGCCCAAATCTTTCTAGGGGGTTTTCTGCTAGTTTTCAGGACCCCTCTGTAAAGAAAGTTTTAACCAAATCAGTGAACTTGTAAAATTCGTATAAAATTGTAGAAAATTAAGACAAATGCAAACTCAACTGTTCTGGAATCCTTAGAAGAAACTCTAAACTTTTGTTACATAAAGTTTCTCAGATTCTCAATATATTTTGCTCTAGATTAAATGGAAGGTTTAATGGACTTCTTTTGTACCCACTGTTGTAGATCATTGCTGACCCTAATTTTTGGGCAGTGAGTTATTTGCTTAATGTTTAGGGCTGTGTAAAAAGATCAGGACCAAAAGCCATCTCTAGATACACTTTTTGTCCAACCTTGTTTTATGCCATAAAGTGATGTAACTAATTTTTCCTGATGTTCTGTGATGTTTAATGTCATGAAACTTTTTCTGTGTTGTTGTAGTAATACCTAGAGGCCACAGAAAAATTTAGAAACATTTTTACTATATGTAACCTGTTCATATGAATTTGTGGTAGGAAAACTTCACTAATTCAAAATAATTAGTAAAGCGCTTAGAAAATGTTCATCTTTTTACTATGAAACACAATAGAGTAGCTCAAGCTGTACAAAAAGTTTCATACATAGAAACCCTGTATAACATCCTGTAGAAAATAATCTTTAATAACATGAGTGTAGCTTGTCCCATTTATTATGCTCTATATCATGTGCAATAAAATCTGAAAAATTTACAGTAGCACAAATATGGTTATAGCAACACCCTGTAAAATATTTAGCATCAATACTTGCAGGGTTTGTTCTGTGTAAAAATAACTAGATTCTAGCAGTGGCTGTGTATTACATTTTTCATATTTAACATGATACACAAAAATGTCTGAAATTTTTACAGTGACCTTATCTCTGCATAATGTGCTTTGAATAAAAATTTTATTACCAGAAGCTAACTAGATTAGTATTTGTGTTCAACTCATGTTGGTGTTTAAATATAACACAACCCCTTCTTCTTTAATAAAGTTAAATAGATTAAGATAAACTCTATTAACGATTGCCCACGATTGATAAAGTAACTCACTCCACAACAAACTCATGTTTTACAAACTGCAACTTTATCGTGAAGGAAATCATATCGTTTAACATCACCACTACTTAAACATGTGCATTCATGTAGAAACGACGACTCTCGCCGACGGAACGTTCGAGTTGGTGCCCGCGTCCGAGAGTGAGCAGCGTGAAGCTCAAGTGAATCTAACTAAAGTTGCCGAAGACCCGAGCCCAAGTTCGGAAGAGCCCCGAACTAACTTTTCGCAAGAAGGCAAGCCCCGGAGCATGAACCCTATTTTCTAAACTTATGCAACTTATTACTCTACTTTACTTGTGCATTAAGTTTATAGGAGTTGAATGAAAACTTAGTTGCATGATCCTAGGTACCCATGCTCTGAACACTAGATGCAAGGTTCGATAGAATGCTATGCTAATAGGACTCGGTAAAAGTCGAGTGATTTCCTGTCACTCGCGAGAAATTAGGAGTTGATTGTTTACTACACGCTGCAATCATAAGGGCGACGGACGGGCTATGGTACGATGTTTATGTTGATGATTGAGGCCCGTCTGTCTAGTGAAAAATGCTAAGGCCGCAGTGTGTGGTAAGTGATGGTTAAGTCTTTGAACGTACTAACCACATGCCGAGAATATGGTAATCGGTAAGCTTAAGTACCGGATTGAACCGAGGCCGTAATATACTCCCCACTGTCTTGAATTCGTTCACATCTAGCTAATGGCGGGTGCATGTGCCGCCATGGCCCGGCTGCGTCCGTGGTCCATGGGGACGTGTAGTCGAGGGCGGTGGGCCTGTTCCGTGAAGCGGGAATTGAAGGGAAAAGTTGCACGTGTGACTCTAGGGAGTAACCACGTGACGTGTGTTTAGGTTTCCCTTGCAAGGTTAAGAAATTCGATTCGAATCGTCCGTTTCTCACGGCTATTGAGACTGCTTAACCACTTTTACCCACAGAGTAAGAATAGGAACAATGATGATGAATAAACTTGTTGGATAAAAATTTAATGCTTCACCATGTATGATATTGGATAGTTGCTTACCTAGAATGGTTAAAGAAAGCTAGAACTTGGAGCTAAAATCTGAAAGTAAGGACCTACTATATATGCTTTTTGGCAAAACAAACCCCTCAAGCCAAAAGCCTCGCATGTCTAGGAGTCGGCTAAGTATACCCCAATAGTCGGGTAAGCCTTGCTGAGTATTAGTATACTCAGCCTTGCTTGTGGCTCGTTTTCAGGTGAGACTGTCGAAGACATGATTGCTAGGTTGACTTGGCCTTGTACTCTTCCCCCTGGTTGGTCGGTGGAATGGGATACGCCCCCGACCAATGGAGATAATGTCGAGTGATGTCTCATACGGGCTTCATCGAGACATCCTTTATCGTCGAGTAGCTTTCGTTATTTTATTTTCCGCTGCAACTTAAACTCTGAAGAACTTCTTAGTTATGATCACTGAAGTACTTGGTTTCTAAACTCAAACTTGGTCTGTAATATTTACTTATGATAATGTTGTAATATTTGCTGGAATGTGGTATTGTCTGGGCTCATCGTCGCGTGAGCATTTGTATGTATGGCGCTCGATCCGATTACCGTGGTTGTATCGGGAGGTTATACCCAACAGACCAGTGGATTACTCCGTTTGAAGTGTAAGGTTAACCGGAATTGCCCTAATGGTGATGGTTAATACACTTGAGCCGGATTAATTCAGGTGGTTCTGCCACAGATATCTTCTCTGGTGATCTTTGATGAAGTCCTACCAAACAGATAAAATTAAAACAGCTCCAATCCAGTAAACTTGTCTTTCGAAAGCGGAAGGCCCTGTTTGGTAGGGTTTATCCGATATCTTCTCTGGTGATCATTGACGAAGTCCTACCAAACGGATAAAATTAAAACAGCTCCTGCACTAAAATAGCTTACACTTAAACAAAGTACCTGAAAAAAGTGGTTTCACCGGCTTCTCCTCTCTCCCAAAGTGCGAATTGTTCATAAAATTATCTAATTTGCCACTGAGAAGATATTTTATCAAATATTTTGCAAAATGATTTTAGCTTCATCAGAAAAGCTGCTCCATCATTAAAGTCAAAGTCGAAGCTATTTTAGAAGTAGCAAGAGCCCTACTTAGCCTGAACGCCGGCCCCATCCTCGCCTCCTGCGGCTGGCTTGCTTGATTTATTCGCCGAGTAGCTTGCTTGCTCGATTAATTCCCGGCAGGACGCGCTGGAGGACACGCACAACCCGGTGCCCCGACGGGAGGCTGCTGGCCACTGTGAGGGCGCGCGGCCAGCAGCTCGCGGCGCTCGCAGCGGCCAGCGGTGACGGCAGCTCGCGGCGCGGCCGGCAGGGGCGAGCGCGCCCGAGGCAGCGGCCGCTCGCCAGCAGTCGGTGCGGGGCAGAGCCAGAGGAGGCTCTAGGAAGGGATGAGCACACGAAAAAAAATAAAAATGTAAAAGAGGATGACAGGTGGGATCCGCCGATGGCTGTTGCTAACACCGTGAAATTGGCGTCCACACGATTGTAAAGATCAAAAAAATTTTGAAAATATTTCTCATTCAAATTAGGCAAGCCGCACCTCTCATGGTGGATCCATCTGTCAGGGTTGAGGGAGGTGGGAGGGAGGGTAGATCCATAGAAATTGGAGGTTAGGAGATATTTCTGTCAAAAAAGCGATTTTTTTTCTCACCACTGGTTTGTTTACCCGCCTGCGCGTACCCGCTCGTTGACTCCGGTCAATCGCTTGTCGTATGTTACCTCTTCTCCGTCGCACTCCTGCAGGCCCCCCCCCCCCCTCCCCATGCATGATCCATTAAGATTTCTTTTGGTTCCGGAGGGCTAAACTTTAGCCCCATCACATTAACGAAAATCTTGCCATTTAAAAGTATTAAATAAAATATGTTTAAATTTTTTTTCACAGATAGATGCTAATTCGCGAGATAAATTTAATAGACTTAATTAATCTATAATTTGCAACAGTGAATGCTACAGGAACTGTCCGCTAATTATGGATTAACATACTTTATTAGATTCATCTCACAAATTAGTTCAAAAATTCTGCAATTAATTTTATAATTAGATTTTATTTAATATTTCTAAATGAAAAAAAAATTTATATAATACTTTTATATAAAAAATAAAGTTTATCCCTTCCGAATCAAACTAACTCCTACTCTATCCGCCGCCGTCTGCCCTCCCCTGTTCCCGTCTCCTCCACCAACATCTCTTCCGCCAAAGCGCGGCCCCATCCCCGATTGGAGGAGGCGCGGCGGCAGCGGGAGATCGCCAGCGCCCACCTCGATCCCAGCAGCGGCGCTCACCTAGCCAAATCACCCCTCTTGTCGGACTCCCTGGCGCATCACCGCACGCGACGCTTCAAATCCGCGACAGTTCTGCTCCTTTCGTGCTCCGCAAAATACCTTCCTCAGGTCGCATCGCCGGACACTGGATGCTCGTCATTTCCTGCGTCGCCTCCGCACGCGCCAGCGTAGTGTGCCCCGCCATCTGCTGCGGGGCCCCGCGGGCGGCGATGGCATGTGCGGCTCTAGCTCCGAATCGAATGCAGACGTGGCCCGGGCTGATCCTGAAGGCCGAGGATGGCCACGAGCATGCGATGGCCTGTGCAGCTCCGAATCCAGACCTACGTCGTCTGGAACGGCCACGAGCCGGCGCAAGGGCAGTACTACTTCGCTGACCCATGCGACCTCGTCTGCTTCGTCAAGCTCGTCAAGCAGGACAGCCTCTACGTCCACCCCCACATCAGCCCCTACGTCCACACGGAATGGAACTTCGGGGAATCTATTTGTCGTGCACGCGACAGTCGCGCGAGCCATCGCAGAAATCGCGCCCCAGTCCTGTTCATCTTCCTCCCCGAGCTAGAGGAGGGTGGAGCGATCGCCGGTGAGCTAGGGGAGGGGGAAGGGGTGGAGCGGCCGGCGGCGAGGGGTGGGAGGTGGGGGGAGCGGCTTCCAGCGATGTCGTCGGCGACCAGAGTGGTGGTCGAGGCGGCAGAGTTAGTGTTTCGAGTTGCCGGAGCTTCCAATGGCCACCGGCCCTAGAGGAGGAGGTCGGCGATGGTGGCCCGGCGGTGGTGGCGGTTCGGCCGTCAGCGGAGGCGAGGCGGCGCTCGGGCGGCCGGGGCCGGACAACCTATGGGCGGTGGCTGGCGGCGGGGGCGAGGAGAACACGATGATGATGAACGGGTGGTGCGGCGGCGGTGGTGGAGGGCGGCGGCGGAGGCGCCGCAAAAGCCAGGGGAGGCGGGGGAAGGCCAGGACGGAGGACGAGGGGTTCTTCTACGACAGCTCTGCGCGAGCTCTCGCGAGCTAGAAATAGACGGCCCCATGGAACTTGGCTACAGGGTACGGCGATGCATTGCAGTACTGCTGCTATGCCATTCCGGTGTTCGATGGATTGCCTGTACTAGAAAGTCAGTAATAAAGTACGAAAGAAAAACTAAATCTTGCATCATTACATACCCACCTACCACAAGTGGTAAAGTTAAAATATTTTGCCCATACAATATTGCTAAATGATAATGCAATATGTCCTATAACTTCTCTCACAGGACAACCATATTGCTAAATAAAGATCAAGTTGCACGCTGAAGAAATGATGATGATTATAAGAGTTAAATGGTCATTTTTCTGCTCTACTAATCTGTGTATTTATGTAATCTTTGATAAATATAGAATATGTGTATAATAGTATGCCGCACGAATATTTTACTAATCTTTCTATCCAAATAAAAAATTAAATTGGATCCATTCCTTTAACAAAAAATAGGTGGATTGAACCCGGATTGAACCCAACCAACAAAGATAGGATGGACATAACCCATCTGCTTAGTTACTCGTACACAGGTTCAGAGCACTTGAGTCGTTGAGGAATATTCCACTTCCCCCTGCTTCGGTTCCCCTCTCCGGCGAACCGCGATGAGGTCTCCAGCCGCCGCTAGCGCTGGCTCCGGCGCAGATTTCCCGGACGCTCTGCCCTCCCCGACCTCCCCAGCGGCCCCATCGCATCCCAGGTGAGGGAGCGCCCCCCCCCCCCCCCCCCCCCCGGAGTTTTATATATGTAATTGACCTTCATGGTATTCTCTTCGTCCCCAGCCCCGGCCGCCACTACTACCTTGCCGTCGACCGCACCCAGTTCAAGATGGTGCGTGCCTCTTTTCCATGCCCCCTCCGCTTCGTGGCAGTGCACTTGGATTTCATTCTCTCGGATGCTAATGGACTGGTTGCGCCCAGTTTTGCGGTACCGCTGGTTGATTTGTCTCGATTCTTTATGATTTATGGTTGTCTTGGTGTGCAGAGGACTCTCTTGGAGCTCCTGGGGGTTGTCGCGGATCGCCGCGGCGGGCTGCCCATTTCGATATGTGTTTCCTCTCGGGATGAGCTTGATGCTGTTTGTGCTGCGGTCGCTAACCTTCCCTTTGTGTCAATGTCGCCGCTGGTAATTCACGACCACAAGTCTACAACATAGTTGTAACTTGCTCGATGTATTTCCCTTTGTTCAACTTTCTCCTAAAAGTCGTGGTTGCTTCAAAGTAATATGCCTGCATCTAGCATATTTTCTCGAAAAATATATGATGTTTGCCAATTGCCATCATAAATATTGTTATGTGTCCAAATGTCTCTTCTCTTTCACCTCTAGCATGAAAATTGTCGCCCAATTTCTCGTAGGTCTATGATCCTTGCTAATAAGATGCTTCACTTCACATCAATATTAATATATTACTAATGGGTCCTTTTTTATGAACAGTACAGTGATCAGGCTGAAGCAGAGCGTTCATCGATCCTTGAGAAGTTTTGTCAAGAAACAATTCAGTGGAATCAGACTAGTAAAGCTATCGATATGGCCGAAAGTTCTAAGACTGAAAGTATGGGCACAAAACTAAGCATTATAGTTGCAACAGATGCTTGCTTGCCTCTGGCAGCGATGGCAGAGGCACCTCTTATGGCTCGTGTGCTGATCAACTATGAGCTTCCCACAAAGAAGGTGAGCTTTACCCATATTTGTTGATTTCAGTCCATATTCTGCCCAAACCATGAAGCTTTTTTTTGTTCTTTTCCTTCTTTTATATTCACTATTACACAGTTTTGCTGGCTCTTCTAGTTCTACCTTTCTGATGTCTTGCCTGTCCTAAAGATTAAATTTGAGTTTTGCAGGAAGCTTACTTAAGGCGCATGTCAACATGCTTGGCAGCAGGTATATTAAGATAGTATCGATTCAGTCCATCTCTTATGCTCCTTGATGTAGCTGATTGGCTTTGATGGTGCAGAGGGAATTGTAATTAACATGGTTGTTGGTGGCGAGGTGGCTACACTCAAGGCTTTAGAAGAAAACAGCTGTCTTCTTATTGCCGAGATGCCAATACATGTAAGATATAGGAGTGCACCGTTATTCGTTTTCCTATCGTTGAATATTCTCTTATGGTCCAAACTTAAAATATTTGCTATGCAGGTTTCAGAGATATTATGACAGTCTCAACTGTACAACATTTCAGAAGTTACTATTTTACTTCCGCACTAACTACTTGAGGTTTTACTTCTGTTACTTCGATTTTTTGGATTGCTTTTCATGATACAGATTGTTCCTAAAATAAGATCCCTGAAGAATAAGAATAATGTTCATTGCTTCTTTTTTTCTGAGAAATGAAAGAATATAGCCATGGTTGATATCCAGAGACATGATTCTTTTACTCCATGCATCGTTTCTGTGTTGATGTATACAAATTTTTATAAGTATTAAGGGAGCTAGAGTTTTCAGACAACTACAAACATGGGAACATTTTTTAAGGCAATTGAAATATATTTGCACTAACATCAGTCCATTATTCTTGAATTAAAATTGGTTCTGAAGAGATCAATTGCAGAGTCGCAAAGAGATAGCCACTTGCCCAAGTGATGTTGCTATGGAATGCTCTAGCTTCCACTTTGGTTGTATGATGATCTGATAAACTGGCGTTTTGAGTTTTGACTAGTTGTATAGTATTACGCTTTGTGATCTGTGCTGCACCCAACTTTCACTTTGCAGCAAAAAGAATTGAGTGAAAAAGTAATACAAAAAAGGAATTACATGATATCGAAAAAATACAGGAAGTGATAGTGGTATTCGCATGAGGTCATCAATATCTTGACATACAAATACAAGGAAATCTGCACCTTTTGTGGATTGCACAACCTCTACTGCCACCATTATGCAATTATGCTAAACAGTTTTGCTATAAAATGGGGTTACTGTAGACAGATATAGAGAGATGGGAATCACCACACACCTTGGTTTGAGGGGACACAGTTATACATATCTAAGAGTTACCTGTGCTCTTATAATCTAGTAAGGGTGGCCTACCAAAATGCTATTGCTGCATTCTTATCCATTACAAAATTATTTCAAATAAGCAGAACCATAAGGTCAACAGGACAACGCATAACATCGCATAGCATTTAATGTGTAATGTGTTAAGTTCATGTTTGTTTTTCTTGAACACACAGGAGAGCTGTGTACCATTGCATTAAGAAAAAAGGTTTTAGAAATACAACACACACAGACATGAAGAGTCAAGCAAACATTCTAAAAAGTTTTGGTTGCTGTCTTATTAGATCAAACTTCCAGCATGGCAACACAAGTTGTTTTGTAATAATGAGTTCCATTGTTTGTCATAGTGTTCATTATACCAAAAACGTGTCTCCACAATGTTAGTGTGGTGCGCGTGCTGACAGCATATTGAAGCTGCTGGTACCTGGCCAACTTTTATGATCAAAAGAATTAGACGAATCACTTGGTTTTGTCCCACTTTTTGAATGTTGCAAAGTACATCGATTTTACCTGAAACTGAAGCACAAGAACTGCATGGACCAGTTTGTGTATTTTTCACATGTGTTTAGTTCTGAAGCATGTGATAGGATGTTAGTTAAACCGAAACTTTGAACAAAGAGAGGTAAAGTTTGTGTATCAATTGACTGCATTGTTGCCTTTCTTTTTTCTGATTGTATCTTTAAATTTCTATAATATAGATATTGTTGGCATTAGATCTAGTATTTCTATTCGTAAATGGTGCGTTATTGTATCCCTTTAGATCATGTGTCATCTAGATCGCTTGTCTGAAACCAGAAACAGAAATGAAAGGAAAATGTAATGAGAAAGTTGTTATGACGAAGTATGACATAATTATACATGAGTAAATGGCATGTTTATTATGCCAAATTATGAAGTAATTGTTACTTTTCTGGAAATATTTCCTACCTTTGGTTTAAGGACTAGTTAATACCGATTGGCTGACACAAACTAAAGGCCATGGACTCACGAGTTGATAGAAGAAACACTAGATCAGACAATGCTAGTCGTATTAATGACATTTGCAGACAAGCAACCTGAAAGGAAGGAAGTACATTCGATTAACAGGTTAGGTCCACCTTTTTTGTTTATACATTGAGTTTAACTAACATCAAAAACATGTCTTACGATGTATCACATGTGAGCTATGCTGGAAACGTATTCCACACAAGATTTGTTTGCCAACGAACAACAGATGACGTCCTTCATTAGTCTCAAGTGAAGAACAAAATAATCAAAGAACAAATGCTTCAACCATCACCACTTGTGGACCGTGTTAGTAGATGTCTCCAGAATCACTTCTCTGCGTATACAACTTCAGCATGGTTTCGCATGCGTACGTCGGTGCACCGAGATAGTGTTTGGTTGAGGAGCGAATGGGGATGGAGCCGCTCCATTCTGTATTTGGTTCACGAGTGCGGGAATGGAACCATTCCAAAAACGAATATTCCCTCCAAGATCCGGGACGGCTCGATCCCGCAAAATCGAGCGAACCGAGCCGTCCCACTTCTACGGCGTCTCTCGCCGTGATGTTGGGGAGCGCTCGGGCGGAGCTTGAGCGGCGCAGGGGCGGAGCTCGGGTGGACCTCGTCGCGGGGCGAAGCTCGGCGCAGAGCTCGGGTTGGAGGCGGGGAGCTCGACGCGGCGTTCAGGCGGGGAGGCGGAGGTGGGAGGTGGAGCTCGGCGCGGGGCCGCAGCTAGGGCGGGAGGCGGAGCTCGGTGCGGGGCCGCAGCTCGGGTGGGAGGCGGAGCTCGACGTCGAGCTCTGGCGCGGGCGGAGCTCGGGTGGATCTCCCGCAGCGCCGAGGCGCGAAGGGCGCCACCCTCTGCTCGCTCCTAGCTCCTGGCGGAGAGCCGCACGCAGTCGCTGCAGCTTCTGGGCGCCTCTGCTCGTCTGGTGAAGGTCGTTGGAGGTCCTGTCGTTCCTGTTTCCTCTCGGTGGAGGAGGATCCTGCCGCCATGGCGCCATCTACAGCTCTGCCCATCTCGGTGGCTGGTGGTCATGATTTTTTTCTTTTTTTGATGAAGGTGGCCACAGGCCAGTCGTTGGTGATAAGGCCGAAGGGTATGGACGGGAAGACGTGCAAAAGAACTAGACACTCGCAGGTAGGACCTAAATTAACGGTGGCTAACGGTATGTTATACCAGAGTAATGCCATAAAAATTTAGATGGCTTTCCTTGGTGCCATAGAAATTTTAAAATTGCCTGCTATTCAGTCTAAGAATTATACTCTCAATGCCGCAACCGTTAGGATCCGTTTATTTTTAACGGAACAAGATTTTTTGAAGCATTTGCATAATAAGAAATGACTTTTATACCCTTTTCCTTTTCCACGGGAGAAACCTTATCTTTTCCTTCCCATCCGCCTGCTCCCTCTCCCCGAGGACTTGCAACTCCCGCGAATCCCCTCCCGGCGCCCCTCGCGCAACGAGCTCGAGATGGAGCGCGCCAGGAAGAAGGCCGCCGGCGAGGAGGTGGAGGAGGACGAGGACGACACCGTCGCGCGCCCAGTCGTCAACGTGGAGCGACTCCAGTACGGCGAGGTCACCGAGGCCACCACCGTGCTGCTGCTACCGATAGTGCGGGAGACGGATGGCGTCGCCACCATGGAGTCCGTGCCCAGGCGGACCAAGACGGACTTGGACCTCGGCATCGTTGAGGTGGACAAGGCGTGGGCGCGGTGGGCCGTCGTGACTGGATGGGGCCTCGTCGCCGCGGCCGCGGAGGAGGCGGTCATGGTCGAGCTGGCTGACGGGCGGAGGCTGCCGTGGCGGACGGCGAACCGGAGCCGGAAGGAGGTGGCGGGGCAGGGGCTTTACATCCTCGAGAAGGCCGGCCGGCTTGTGGTTGAGAGAGCGAGAAAGTTGGCTGAGCAGGGCATCACCACTGCCGCTGCCAAGATGTTGATCATGGTCCGGCCACCCAGCAGGGACTGGGACGACATGATCAGCGATGAGGAGTGGGACTGATATGGAGGGGTTTAGGAAGGGTTTTGAAGATGTTAACCAAATTATACTTTGTTCTTTTGGAGGGGCAAAAGAGTCTTTTCCATAGCTATTTAACTATACCATAACAGTTCATAGACGGTTGTGGCATTGAGAGCATAGCATTGAGAGCATAATTCTTAGATTCAGTGGCTTTTAAAATTTCTATGGCACTGAGGAAAGCCATCTAAATTTTCATGGCACTAAAAAAATTTACTCGTTATACTATTTATCCTCATCCCTCCAACCAAACATAAAACTAGAGCCACTCCATCCCTTTAACCAAACACGAAGATAGAACCGTTCTGTTTCTGAAATTAGGGATGGAGCCACTCCGTTCTACCTCGCTCTCCAACCAAACGCTACCCAAATTCAGCCAAGAAAACAAGAAGAAAAGATCTTTTTTTAACTAGCTAGCTAGTACAAGACACCATAGGAGCATAGACTGTTCAGCACAATTCATAAAATACAACTTACGATGGCTTAAATGATGACAACCTTTTATTTGTACTAACTTTTTGGTAATCACTAACAACCTTTAGTATCCCAGTGATCCATGAACTCGTTAACTTCACCACGTCACCTGGCGCGCCCAACCGCGGATAAGGAGACCTCTGTTGCTCGGACACAGTATTCTTTTTTTAATGGAAAATGAAGTTCCATTAATCATGTGCTCCACGTAAATCGCCGCCGGACACCAACGAAGCCATAGAGTCTCGTAGACGTTGTGACCCATGGCCGTCAAATATGTCAGAAGTGAAAGTTGAGAGAGAATGAAAAGTGATAAGAGTTGTAAGAGTTTCAAGCGCGATTCTCATTAAGAATATTTATATATATATACAAGCTCGAATTATACGACGGTCTCTCTTCGCGAAGGGGTGTGGCTCCTTCGGATAGGTCCTTTCGCCATGTCATTAATTAAATATTTAATTAAACTAATCGATTACTAATCAAATGTTTCACAACACTCCTCTCGATCAATTTCTTCTCGTGGTCTTGTAAACAATTTGTTAATATCTTCTTCAAAAATCCTATGGAAAAAATATAAGAAAAAATATGGATATATCATAGGAAAAGCTCCTTTAAACCCCATACTAGTAGGGGTGCCTTCTAGGGGCGGTCCAAAAGATAACTCGCTCCTACAAATGGAGCGGGGTTACTATAGCAATTCACCTGCCACTGGAAATGTATTTTTAGGGGCGGGTGATGGCGTTACTCGTCCCTAAAAATAACCACTATTTTTAGGGGCGGGTGACGCCAACACCCGTATCTAGAAATACATTTTTATAAAAAGTGGCAATTTCCAAGGGCGGGTGATGGCGTCACCCGCCTCTAAAAATGCATTTCTAGGGGCGGGTGATGGTATGACCGGCCCCTACAAATGGTCCTACACAAAAAAATATAAATTTTTTTCATATGATCTCGGATGTAGTCAAACTTTATACCAAAATTATAGAGGTTGACGAGATCTAAAATTTTATAGTTGATAAATTTTTCATTTAAGGTCCTTTAATAGTCCAAAAATTATTATAAGTTCTCTAATAGCTATGACTTTATTGTATCTCATACAACTCAAGTCATACTTTAAGCTAAGCATATTTTTTCTGTATCTATAGTTCACAATAACTATAGTGTAGAAGTTTCACTTTTTTATTTGTTTTACTATATTTAAAATTTTAAATGAATTTTTGGAATAAAATAGAAAAATATATTCAGGGGCGGGTGGAAAAGGATTTCTAGGGGCGGGTGATGGCGTTTTAGTGTTAATACAAAAGAATACCATACCTCATAGAGTCACAAGTAACTGTGTAGTGTGGTAGAGAGGAAGGTACGTCCAAGGCTTGAGGTAAGCAGTTCGAATCCCATTTACACAAGTGTGCATATTTTATCAAAAAAATTGTACCTTGATAGTAGAGGGGCTTGTGGTGGTGGCCAGTTGGTTGGGATATTTTTTATTTTTTATTTTACTATTTTTGAGTGTTTTCTAATTTTTTTATTTTCTGAAAATCGATTTGTAGGGGCGGGTGCGTTATCCGTCCCTGCAAATAGTATTTCTAGCTGCGAGTAACAGAGGTGGGTACCGTACCCGCCCTAGAAATACTTTTTTACCCGGCCCTAAAAAATATTTTTGTAGTAGTGAGAAAAATGATATATGACATAAGTGATTGCTTTGTAATCCATATTGCCTCATTAAAAACCTATGTATGAGAAAACTTTGATAGAAAAAACTCATTTAGGAAAAGAGTGCAATATCTATAATCTAAGAATTACATTCCGGTGATATCAAGGGTTTTACTCCCACTGATACTTGCTAATTTTTAAGTCGTCTCATACCTATTCCAAAAATATATTTCTAGAATAATGATGTAATTAAAGACTTTATGAGTAAATCTGCAAGATTATCACATGACTTGGTTTGCAAGATTTCTATCTCTCCATTCTTTTGTAACTCATAAGGATAGAATAACTTAGGAGCAATGTATTTTGTAATACTACCCTTTATATAACTTGAATTCATTTGTGCAATACAAACAGAATTATTTTCATAGATAATTAGTTTCATGATTGAACCAACATCACATGACTATTATATGTGATTGATTCTTTGGTGAAGCCATACACATTCACGTGAAGCTTCATATAATGCAATTATTCAAAATGATTAGTGGATGTGGCTACTAAAGTCTGTTTCCATGACTTCCATGATATAGTCGTACCACCATGTAAAAATACAAAACCTGATAATTATGGGGATCAGATAAATAGGCAGCATATGTATATCCATTTAGTATTATCTTGGTCAAACTGATAGAATAAACAAAGATTTGTTGTATTGTCACACCCGATTCTAGAAAGAACCAGATGCATCTCATGTGTGCGTCAGAATCATGTTCACACACACATGATAGACGGACAAGTGTAATATATCAAAGACAATGCTCGAAAAGTAAACAAAATAAAGTATTTAATAATATTACACTCCGAATAAAAGAGACACAAAGGTCTTTAAACGTTACACAGGTATACCCTAAACGAAGTTTGCAACAACTCCGTCTTCCACAGGCGATGACCGGTGAACGCAAGCCTAGAACTCCTCGAAGTCGTCGAAGTCCTCCTCTTCAAAGTTCTCTTCTGAACAGCAGTTGGGCAAGGATGAGTACTCTTATGGTTGGTACTCAGCAAGTGGGGGAGAATATGCAAGGCCATCAAGGATAGGCTAAGGTTTACAGCAGCGAGCACTTTTAATTGGTCAAGTTTTTACTAGCAAGCACCTATTAACTAGATTTAAGTTTATACCATCCCACTTTAGTAAAAACATAAAGGTACCAACAACATAAACATAAACCACGAACCACAAGTTAATTAATCTTCAAGTTTCATTATCATGTGAGGGTCCAAGCCACTCTTAACCGTGAGTATGGTTGTTATAACAGTTTTACACTCTGCAGAGGTTGTACACTTTCCCCACAAATCGTGTTCCCCTGAGTCGCCCGGGTTTGCAAGGCCCTTAAACACTTCCGAGGTGAGTGGCGAGGGTACACTACGAAGCCTTTACAAAGACATGTCGAAAGCTAGGCAGTCTGCTAGAGTTTCGGTAGCAGTGTGGTCCATAAAACCTCACTAATGGTCAGCTCCTTAGAAAAGGCCGCTACTCCAAGAGGACCGGGTTATGACCCCTATCACTGACCCCCTCCTTGCCCTTTCGGTAAGGCCACCAGCTAACTACACATCTAATTAATTAGCTAAGGTCAGAGCCATATGATTTTGTGGTAGCACTGTTCACTTGGGTGGTTCTCCATGTTCCCATTAAACAAGGTTGATCTTGAATTAACGATGTAACAACACTATGAAACATGATCAACATTGCCATAAGAGTAAATCAACACCATTCCCAAAGTTTGCAACTAAGCGTGACTACCCAACATGAATAGTAAACCCGGTGTTTCAAGGCTTTGGGTAAAAGACTAGGTATGCCCTTAGCATTGGTAACCCATCAAGTTTATGCAAAGCAACATTAAGATAAAGTGAATTATCATGCTATTGTTGGGATAAAATAGAATATGCAGGGGAGGAAAGTCCACTTGCCTTCTTCAAATAGCTGCTGGTTCTCTTCCTCGTAAGCTTGCTCTTGGTTTTGCTCGAACGTTACGTTGTCTACACGATCACACAAACAAATAAGAAAAAGTATAATAAACAGTACAAACAGAGAGTAAAAAGATGATAATATTGTAGTTCATGATGCAAGGATCGCGTGAGCACAAGAATCGCTGAAATCAGAGTTGAAACGATGAAGATATGGCTAAAACAGTAATCTAGGGACCTAACTGCGAGAGTTTTGAACTTCCAGGGGCTAGATCTGAAGAAATCAGGGGCTAGAACATAATTAAACCTTAAACAGAGGGCTCTGGGTGCAAAACTGAAGGTCCTGGACGGCGGGTACTAATTTTAGAAAGGTCAAGGGTCGGAACAGAAAAGAAAGGACTCAACTCTAATTATTTTTCTACTGATCTGGACTGCGGGTTGATTTCTGGAAAGTCTAGGGGCTTTTCTGCAAAAGAGTTGGCGACGGCTAGGGTTTGGCTCGGGTTAGGTGGATCTGATCCGTTGGATCAGGATCGGGCGGCAGGGTGTGGGTCGGGTGGCTCGGATATGATATGGCAGGGTAAGGGTCGGGCGAATCGGACGCGGCTCAACGGAGTAAGGGTCGGGCGAATCGGCAGAGTAAGGGTCGGGCGAATCGGCAGGCGGCGCTGGGCGCCGGTGGCGAGCGAGGGCGGTGGCGGACGACCGGAGCTCACCGAATCCGGTGCTCCGGGGCTCGGTTCAGGCCGGGGTTAGGTCGGGGAGAGAAAGGGCGGCACAGCCAAAGTGGTGGGGGTCACGGGACGGCCGTGCGGCGGCCGTAGACCAGCGGCCACGGCGGCGGGCGGAGCCAGGGCTCCGGGGAGCAATTGGGGCCGCGACAGAGCAAGAGAGGGGGAAACGGGGGCAGCTTGGTGCTCACCACCTCGCGGAACTCCGGCGAGGGTTGTAGGTGTTGGAGAAACAGCGGGACGGCGGGTCGACGGAGGGGTGCGGCTCGGGGCGGCGGCGTTCCTCCGGTGAGCGATTTCCAGCGGTGTGCGATGGTGCGGAGTGGAAGAAGAGGTTGATGACGGCTCTGGGTCCAAGGCGGGGCTCCGGCGATGGTCGCAGTAGACGGAGGGGCAGCGGGACAGCGGGTCGACGGCGCAGCGGCGACGGAGAGCTCGACTTGGGTGTAACGCAGGTGCTGAGACGCGGGGCTCGGGCGTGCGGTGAAGCAGGCATGGAAGGAGAGGAGCCGGGGTTCGGGCGCGGGTTTTAAAGGGGAGGAGAGGAGGCGGAGCGGCCGGGGAAAGGAAGGCGGCAGCTCACGCGGCGGCTGGGATTGACGCGGGCGGAATTGCAGCGGTCGCCTGCGAAGGAAAGGGGCGGGTCACCCGGGGCGCGTATCGCGGCCATTATGGCAGGCCAGCGTCACGGGGAAGGAAAGGAGGAGGCGCGCACGACGGGCGCGGGGATGAACTGGATTCGGGGTGAGGAAGAAAAGGAAAGGGGAGGGAGGCGCGGAAGGAGGAAGAAAGGAAAGTAAGAGAGGGCGCCGACAGGTGGGTCCAGCGCGTCGGTGAGAGAGAGGTGAGGGAGAGTGAGGCGGGTTGGGCCGGCTGGGTTGGGCCGCGGGGAAAGGAAAAAAAATAGAAGAGGAAGAGAGAAAGAGGTTTGGCCCGGGCTGAAAGAAAAGAGGAGGGATTCTGGGCTGGGCTGAAAGAGAGTGGGAGAAGAGAAAGAGAGAGAGATGCATGCATAATTTTATTTTGTGGCTTTTATAAAAAATGTTTTTTAAATTTTATTTCCTATATTTTTGGGTGTTACATGTATCTTGGAGATATTTGAAGATATTCTTAACTCATGTCTTGTGACGTTTTGTTAGAGCTATACTACGTCTAGCTAGTAAGTTTACCGTAAATGTAATATCAGGCCTGGTGCTTTGCGACATACATTAGCGCTCCAATGGCACTAAGATATAGAACTTCAGGTCCCAATAATTCTTCATCTTCATCCTTTGGTATGAATTGATCCTTATTCATATCAATAGATGGAACGACCATAAGTGTCTTTGATGGATATGATTTATCCATACTAAATTTCTAAAGAATTTTCTGGATATATGCAGACTGATGTACCAATATCTCTGTTGGGAGATGTTCAAGCTGGAAGCCTAAACAAAATTTGGTTTTATCCAAATCTTTCATTTCAAATTCTGTCTTTAGATGGTTGCGTGCTTCATCTATATCTCGTGTATTTCATTGAGACTATCAACATAAATAGATATGATGCAAAATCCAGTTAAGGATTTTTTGATGAACACACATGGGCAATCATCATTATTGGAAAAATCCATCTGAAGAAGATGGAATTTGTTAAGTCGGTAGTACCACATTCTTCCCAACTGTTTTAAGCCATAAAATGACCTTTGACGTTTTACACAATACATGTTGCGAGAATGATTCTTGTTCGGAATATTAAGCCCTTCAGGAAGTTTTATATAGATATCCGAATCTAGTGATCCATAAAGATATGTTATCATAACATCCATGAGATGCATGGATAGACCCTTTTGAACCGCCAATGAGATTAGATATCAGAATGTTATACCAATCATAACAGGAGAGTATGTTTCATCGAAATCGATGCCGGATCTTTGTGTGAACCCTTGTGCTACAAGCCTCACTTTATATCCCACCACCTCCATTTTTATCCCACGAGAATAATGTTACGAAGTGTAGGTATAACCGATAAGATTACATCTCGTTTCTTAAGCGAGCACAATTCTACCTCGATTGCTTCCTTCGATTTGATCCAGTCGGAGCGGTCATTTTCAATCTTTGAGCAGAACTTCAATTATAGTCTTTATGTTGAATGATTCTCCAGAGTTGGTATAGTTGATGGAAATTTCATCTACCCTTTGTGGCTCTGTCGGTGTTTTACCGCCAAGCCCACCGAGGGATACCCCTGAGGTGGTAAGTTGTAGGTAGGGTGTCATCGAGATTAGGAACTCGAAGGTGCAAGGGACACAAAGTTTAGACAGGTTCGGGCCGCCGAGAGCATAATACCCTACGTCCTGTGTGGTTTGTATTGCCTTAAAGGTTATGAGATTGTTGGTTATGCTTTGGAGGGGTCCCTGCCCGCCCTTATATAGTCTGGGGGGACAGAGTTACATGGAAGTCCTAGTCGGGATGACCCTGAGGAGTCCTACCCGAGTACGGCTCGGGTAGTTTCATTACGTCCGACTAGTCCTAGTGCTACACAACTAGTTACAATGAGGATAAGGTATGGCCCATGTGCCATCCCATACTACATGTATATGTACGCCAAGTGAGCAATCCCGCTGCCCCGTGTCTAACAAGCCCCCGAGCTCTTCGCAGCCGAGTATTGTAGGCTTCCGAGTACTTCTGGAAGGTGTCTTCAAGTCCCTGCTGAGTCCCCTTGAGAAGGTGTCTTCCGAGTACTTCCTTGGCTGCATCGAGGCTGTGAGGTGCTCAAGCCCCGAGTAGTCTTCAAATCTCCTTTTATATGGGGTGCGATGAACTCGCACTCCATATGGAGTAGCCCTCGAGCCTTAGGTTGAATCGAAGAATCAGGCTGAGGGTCAAATTAATCTTGAATCTTTGGTCTGTATCTTCCAAGAATTTTTGAAAAATAAGCCATCGATGACACGTACCCCGCAGCCCCCGAGCCTTTAATCCAAATTCCCTAGTTTTGGAGAAAAGGATCTAAAGAATTGTGGCATGGAATGTAGGTTTTTGAATTCAATTGTACGAAATTTTAGGGTTAAATTGCACTGGAAGTGGAAAGGTCCGAACTCTCGAGAGCCTATCCCAGAGAAAACGGCTAGTCTCCCTTATCCGTTGCATAGAACTCGTAAAATCCTCTTAATCGAATCGTTATCCCGAGAAAAACTCTTCGGCTTCCAAAGGAAAAATAGGGAACTGCTGGTTATAAATAACCCCGCGGTACCCTTTAGGGTTTTCACCCTACTCTGTTTTCACTGCAATAAAAACAGATCTACTTTAGCCAAGAACCCTAGCCGCCGCTGCCCCAAATCCGAGCACTTCTCCACCTCAATCCAAGCCTAGAACAGCTCGAATCCTTGATTCCTGGGTTCACCCACACCTGTGTGAGTTCTCCGTGGCGTGCGCACGAAGATCCTGGTGACATTTCGACCCATGGCGCCAAGAAAGCAAGCCACCGGTCGCGGGAAGAAACGGGTAGCCGATGGAGAAGGTGGATCATCACCGCTGTCGGCGAAGGTCGCCAGGACGACGGTCGAAGGGTCATCGTGGAGGGCCTCCACGATCAAGGAGAGGGATCTGCTCCGGCTCGTAGCTGAGCGGGTCTTGCAAGAGGAGGGCATCGTCCAGTGGCGGGTCGCCGGCACTGATTCATCGCCTTGGGAGAACACGGGTGAGACCATAATGTTCGCCCCTTTTGCCGATCGCGGCCTTGCTCTTCCGTATTCCGATTTCTTCCGCGGCTTGCTTGGATTTTACAAAATCAAGCATTACCATCTTCCCCCCAACTCGATTATGCACATTTCTATTTTTGTGCATCTTTGCGAGGCATTCCTAGGAATTTGCCCGCATTTTTATCTTTTCTGTCATCTCTTCCGCCTCAAGCCCCAGCCAGATGAGGACAACCCCGCACTAGTCGGGGGAGCCGGGGTACAACTGCGTGATAAGGCGCTGTACCTCGAGTTCTCAACCCCGAGTAGCCTGTTCGGGTGGCACGCTCAGTGGTTCTACATCGGGAACCACAAGCCTAGCCTCCCCGGAAGGGATAATGCCCCGCTGCAGTGTCAGGAGTGTTGGCTGAAGAAGCCAACGGAGGAGGAATCCCGCGAAATCCCTGAGTTGATGAAGCGGATCCAGCACCTCAAGGATCAGGGCGTCGCTGCAGAGTCTATGGCATACTTGTTCATCGAGCATCGCATCCAGCCTCTCCAGCAGCGCGTCCACCTTGGTTTTGAGTATGAGGGTACTCAGAACCCATCACGGATGGCGCCGGATGTGACTTCCGTCAAGGAGGTCATGCGCCGGGTCACCCGTCTGTTCACAGGGGTGACCTCGGAGCCGTACGTGCCGAGGCTCTTCGGAGCAGATTACTTGCCAAACCCGGTGAGCACTAACCCAAGTAACTTTGCTATGTTCTTGAGCTAAGTAGTTGTTTGCCCGCTGCAGTAGACGCAAGTGACGTTGCTGCGAGGCCACCACGCACGAAGCGGGTAGCAACTCGCAAGCGGAGCGTTGCTGCAGCAGCGGCAACACCAAGCAGTCGCGAAGCAATGTAAGTAGCCTTCTGTTCTGACTTGTTTGATTTCGCCTTTGTTCTGTGAGTTCTTGGCTGATTTGTCCCTTTAGTGACACTGAGGAGAAACCCAAGCTTCCGAGGCAAGGGGTAGTTGATTTGGCCGGGGAGTGGAGTCCGATGTCGGGGCAGACATCGCCCGCGACTGGTCCGCGACTCTCAAGCCGGACGGGTAACAAGACCGCGCCACGAGAGTTGGTCGTGCCCACGATACTCCCCCTCAGGAAGCCGCCAAGGTTAGCAACCAGGATGTTCTTCTTTTTCCTTGGTAATTTGGTGTTATTGTTGAGTACTAACACATCTTTGCAGGAAGTCGGAGACTCCCGCCGCGGTTTCCTCTAGTACAATCCAGGCAGGCGCGAGCGCGAGCTCGCAGCCGAAGGAGCCTGTCGCCGCGAGCACCGCCGTGCCGTCCGTCGATAAGGACGTGCCGGCGAGTACTGGAGGAAGAGATCTTGAGCCCCCGGCAGATGCGGGGATGCAACCGGAAAAGGAAGCCCCCGGGAATATTCCCGGGGTGAATACTGAAGATAGTGCTCAAGTCGGCAAGCAGGCGATCACGAGTACTCCAGGCCAGCACGAGGTCCCGGAGGGTTCCCGAGCTCAGCGTCAAGAGGAGGTCCCAGAAGACTCCCGAGTACCTGAGCGGCAAGAGGAGGAAATGTCGTTATCTCGTGACGAGATCCTGGAGGACCCCCTTGTGAAGCCGGAGACCGTGACGCTCATGATGGAGCTTGGACGCCGCTTTCCTGATTACACAAAAGTATGTAGTCGAGTACCTCCTTTGATGTTGTTGTTATAGAAGTGTACTGACTTGTTCCATGCAGGACCTTGTCAAGCATTCGAGGCAGAAATCAATCTTGCTGTCCAGGATTGGGGACGTGCTTCCACGTACCCATGAGGCCGAGGACAGCCTGATGGTCGAAAAGGACAAGAACGCAAGGCTCGAGCAAGAGCTGGCTGCCCTAAAGACCGCGCACCGGGACGCCATGATTGATCAGCAACGAAAGCACGATCTGGCCCTCAAGAAAGTGAAGGACTTGACCGCCCAGAAGGAGAGTAAGTAGTCTTTTCCCCCGACCCGAGTGGTATTATGCATCTGTCTTTCTTCTGAGGTGTATATATGTATGCTTGTCCCAGAGTATGCTCATATTGAAAGAGTGCTAACTGACTGGAAGTGTGATATATACGAACTTACAGAAGAAAAGGAGCAGCTGAAGAAGGCCCTGGAAGAGCTTCAACTGAAGTACTCGGATCTGGACGAGGAGCACAAGACTATGACTTGCCAGCTGAAGGATGCTGACAAGCAACTCGTAGCAAACCTGACGAGGATCCAGTCCATGGCTCGGGACAAACAGCGCCATGAGAAGGATATGGAAGAACTCACAACGGCTGCTTATCAGCTGTGTGAGGTTGTTGACCCGACACCAAGTGGTCGCTCGTTGGTACAGTGTGACAACCCTGGTAAAAATTTCATTTCTAAAATCAAAATCATTAGCCTAACCCTATGCTTAAACCAACTGATAAAAGGGCGGAAAGAATTAGAACGAGATCAGTTGGAATTCAAATTTAATTTGAGCACATTTGGTTACTTTTGAACTTTTAAATTTAACTTTCAAACCATAAGCCAAATGAGATTTTGCTTGAAACCAAACTTGTAGAACTTTTTATTCTGAACAACTTTCGTGTTCAAAAGTTTTTGAAATTCAAATTAGAAAGAGGAGAAAACGCCCGGTTTTCACCCAGCCCCCTAAAGTTTTTCAAATTCTCGCAATCAGGCCCCTCGCGCCCCCCCTCTCTCTCCTCCCCGCCCGACCGCAGCGCGCCGGGTGGCCGGCGACGCCTGACCGGCGCGAGGCGCCAGGCCCGTGGCCGCCGCGCCACTCCGCCACGGCCGGCTTTGCCCCCTCCCCACGCCGCGCTGCCCAGTGAGCGCCCGCGCGTGCGCACGCCGCTGCCGCGCCCAGCCTCGCCGCCCGTCGCGCCCAACCGCCGCACCGAGCCGTGCCGCCCCGGCTCCCGCGCCCCGCCCGTCGCTGCGCCTGCCCTCCGCCCGAGCCGTTGCAGCTGCTGCTCCACCACTCCACGCCCTGCGCTATCCCCTCGCGCCCACGCCAAATCCCGGCCGCCCAGTCGCCCGCGCCCGCTCGCCGCACGCCGCGCCGGCGTTCTGCTGCCGCCCGCCGTGCCCAGTGCCGCGCCGTGCCGTGCCTCCGCCCC
Source organism: Panicum miliaceum (assembly GCA_032594955.1). NCBI lineage: Eukaryota > Viridiplantae > Streptophyta > Magnoliopsida > Poales > Poaceae > Panicum > Panicum miliaceum. Next base: position 21,546,857 of record CM064059.1, on the reverse strand, counting down.
GCGCGCCGCCCAAGCCCCTCCACACCCCCTCCTGCCCCTATAAAAGCCGAGCCCCGGCCGCCCGCGCGAGCCACGCACCCAGAACGCCCTCGCCGCCGCCATTGCCGCCGCCAAGCGCCGCCCGCCCGTGGACAGCCCTCCACCGCCGCCCACCGCCCAAGTTGAGCCTGCCGTCGCCGCCTCTGCTCGCTGTGGACAGCTCGACCCCGACCTCGTCCGTCCAAGCCAAGCCCCTGAGCAGCTTCCCCACGCGCCACTGAAGCTCGCTGACCGGACCAGGCCGCCCCAAGCCCGCCGGAGCACTGCCGTCGACGCGTGCCGCGCCGCCGCCGCCTCTGCTCCAACGCCGGCGAGCCCTTCCCGGCCGTCCCCCACCTGAACAACACCCCCACAAGGTAGCCCTCGCACCCCTGAACCTTCCCCGACCCTCACCCCTCGCCGCCGGCGAGCCCCTCGCCGGAATTTCGGCCGGCCGCCGTACCCGAGCCGCCCGAGGACCCAATTGTAAGAATTTAAATCTTTAGAAGGGTCTGCACGTAAGATTCAAGGACCTAGTTGTAAAAGAAAGTTTCAAATCTAGATTCAAATTCAGTGAACTTGTAAAATTCGTATAAAATCGTAGAAAATTCAGAAAAATGCAAACTCAACTGTTCTGGAATCCTTAGAACAAACGCTACCACTTTTGTTACAAAAGGTTTCTCAGAATCTCAACATATTTTGCTCTACATTAAATGGAAGCTTTAATGGACTTATTTTGTACCCACTGTTGTAGAACAATGTTGACCTTAAATTTTGGGCAGCGAGTTAGTTGCTTGATGTTTAGGACTGTGTAAAAAGATCAGGCCCAAATTCCATCTCTAACTTTACTGCTTATTAAATTTAGTTTCATACCATGTTCAAGTAGAATATTTTATCCCTGCAGTTAGGTGATGAATCACCTAATGAAACTTTTTCTCTGATAGTATATTGGAACCCAGATGCCAGAGAAAAATTGGGAGACTTTATGTCTCACAGTAACCTATTTATTTGATTTAGGTGCTAATAACATACATTAAATCAAGAAAATAGTATCTTAGCTTGGAAAATTTTCAAAGTTTTACTAGGAGACACACTGTGGTAGAGGTTGCTGTGTAAAAAGTTCCATGGACAAAAACCCTGTGTAGGGTCCTATAAAAATGAATCCTTGAATAACCTAGGTGTGTAATGTCATATTTTCTATACTCTGGATACTGCATAATAAATCCTAAAAAAATTACAGTAGCTTCTGCATGCTTAAGTGAAAGCTCTGTAAAAATCTTAGACTCAGTTGTTGCACCAATTGTTCTGTACAAAAAGAACAAGGATCTAACAGCAACTATGTAATATATTTTTCATAATTAATCTGTTGCATAAAATTGGCTGAAAATTTTACAGTAAGCACATCATTCCTTGATGTGCCTAAATCCAAAATTTCATGACCAGAAACTATCCATTGTAGTAATTACTCTTAAAACGTATCGATTACCATTACCACGACTTAAACTTGTGCATTCATGTAGAATCGACGACTCTCGCCGACGGAACTTATGAGCTGGTGCCCGCGTCCGAGAGTGAGCAGCGTGAAGCTCAAGTAAATCTAACTGAAGCTCTTGAAGACCCGAGCCCAAATTCGGAAGGGCCCCAAGCTAACTGTGAAGGCAAGCCCCGGAGCATAACCCATCTCTTTCCTAAATTATGCAACTCATTACTCCTTGCCTGTGCATTAAGTTTATAGGAGTTGAATGAAAACTTAGTTGCATGATGTTAGGAACCTTTGCTTGAAAACTAGACGTAAGGTTCGATAGAATGCTGTGCTAATAGGACTCCGGTAAAAGTCGAGTGATTTCCTATCACTCGCGAGAAAATAGGAGTTGAATGTCTACTACACGCTGCAATCATAAGGACACGGACGGGCTATGGAACGATGGTTACGATTGAGGCCCGTCTGTCTAGTGAAAAATGCTAAGGCCGCAAGGTGTGGTAGTGATGGTTAAGTCTTTGAACGTACTAAACACATGCCGAGATTATGGGAATCGGTAAGCTTAAGTACCTGATTGGCCCGGCAAGGGGACGACATCCTACCCTTTGAACTTTGGTCCCATGTGCATATGGCGAGTGCAGAGAGTGGTCACGACTCGGCGCCGAACCGTGGCGTGGGGCTCTTGTACTCTCGGAGGGTAGCCCCAATCCACGACCCGGAAAGAAAGGGGAAAAGTTGCACGTGTGACTCTAGGGAGTAACCACGTGACGTGTGTTTAGGTTTCCATTGCAAGGTTAAGAAATTCGATTCGAATCGTCCGTTTCTCACGGCTATTGAGACTGCTTAACCATTTTTACCCACAGAGTAAGAAGAGGAACAATGAGGATGAATGAACTGGTTGAATGATAATTTAATGCTTCACCATGTATGCTATTGGATAGCTGCTTATCTAGAATGGTTAATGAAACTAGAACCTTGAGCTAAAAGTTGAAAGTAAGGACCCACTCGTAGATGCTTTTCGGCAAAACAAACCCCTGAGCCAAAAAGCCTTGCATGTCTAGAGTCGGTGGAGTAGATTCCACTACACGGGTAAGTCTTGCTGAGTATTAGTATACTCAGCCTTGCTTGGGGCTCGTTTTCAGGTGAGACCTTCGAAGATATGATTGCTAGCTTGACTTGGCCCTGCACTCTTCCCCCTGGTTGGTCGGTGGAATGGAATACGCCCCCGACCAACGGAGAAAATGCCGAGTGATGTCTCGTACGGGCTGCATCGAGACATCCTTATCGTCGAAGTAGCTTTCGCTGTTTATTTTCCGTTGCAACTTAAGCTCTGAAGAACTTATTTATGATCATTGAAGTACTTGGTTTCTAAACCCGAAACTTGGTTTGTAATATTTACTTATGCTAATGTGGTAATATTTGCTGGAATGTGGTATTCTCTGGGCTCATCTTCGCATGAGCATTTGTATGTATGGCGCTCGATCCGATTACCGTGGTTGTATCGGGAGGTTATACCCGACAGACCAGTGGATTACTCCGTTTGAAGTGTAAGGTTAGCCGAAATTGCCCTAATGGTGATGGTTAATACACTTGAGCCGGATTAATTCAGGTGGTTCTGCCACATACAGCGCCTTGTGGATGCTCCAGTAAGGATCGCAGGCTATGCATCCGGCACCGCCAAGCTGGTCTTAACCCATACTTTGGCTGTGGTGAAATTATATTACCCGAGTATGGACGTCAGTCCTTTCGCTGAGGGCGTCTCCGGGGAGTGTACCGAGGAGCGATTCAACGAGTACCGGGCTGAGGTGCAAGATGTTGCCCATCAGATAGTTGATGACCTCCCACTATTTTGAGCTATGTAATGAACTATGTATGTTTTGCTAAAAACAACAGTTTGCTCATGTAATATATTTATGCTTGTTTGATTGTTTGTTTGCTACGCTCGACTTATGAAGTGGCGTGTATGAAACATAATCATTAAGCAACTTAGTACGTTAATGCCAGTGTATAGTTACCCTGAAGGCATCGCTTCAGCTGGTGAACTATGTACTAGACTTGTACTTTTGATATAGAGTTGAGTTCATAGAACCTCTGTGTGTAGGTGTGATGATCCCTTCGACTTTACCTTAACAGACCTTGCCCCTTAGCTTGAATAAGCCATAGAGGAAGGTGGTCGGAAATAAGTTCCATAACTCGTTTGAACGGGTTAGCCTGAGAGGAAGGTAATAGACTGTAATCATGATGGAGAGTACTCGTGGCGCTAGCCCCCGAGTATTCCAACGATTAGTCAATAGTAGCGTATTGAGATAACTCGTGGCGACAGCCTCCGAGTGTACTCAATGTTGCTTGAAAGAATAAAAACACGATAGTTATTTGGGGAACCGAAATAACCATGAATTTATATACTAAGCTGCGCTGCAGCTGACGAGGTTTGTATAAATTTCTTAAGCATAAAAACGGCGTAGGTGCTCGATGTTCCAAGAATTTGGAACCTCCAGGCCGTCAGGGTATTAGTCGATACGACCCTGCGCTGGTTACCTTCATGACGATGAGGGATCCTTCCCATCTAGAGTTGAGCTTGTGAAGCCCAGTCTTATCTTGGATGCGGCGTAAGACCAGGTCCCCAACGTTGAAGGATCTTTCTTGGACGTTGCAGTCATGATACCGTCGAACGCCTTGTAGATATCTTGCTGATTGAAGCAAAGCATTGCATCTGACCTCTTCTGCGCAGTCGAGTTCCAAGTGCCTTGCCTCTTCAGCTTCGCCTTCCTTGTACATCTCTAACTTGGGGGGAATTCCACATAATATCTGCTGGGAGAATAGCTTCTGACCCGTAGACGAGAAAGAAAGGTGACTGTCCTGTGGCTTTACTCGGTTGAGTACGAAGCCCCCAAACAACTGTGGGTAATTCGTCAATCCACTTTCGTCCCTTTTTGCTGTTCTCATCGTAGAGTCTTTTCTTGAGCCCGTGGAGGATCATGCCGTTGGCGCACTCCACCTGGCCATTGGCCCTCGGGTGAGCCACCGAGACATACTTGACCTCGATGTCGCTTCGTTCGCAGAACTCCCAGAACTCGTGTGATGTAAAGTTGGATCTCAGGTCGGTGATGATCGTATGAGGGAAACCAAAATGGTGGAGTATGTCACAGATGAAGGTGACAACTCTATCGGTCGTCAAGGTTGTTATGGGCTTGTACTCGATCCACTTGGTGAACTTGTCGATGGCCACCAATACGTGGGTAAAGCTTCCTCGTGCCGTTGTCACTGGACCAATCATGTCGAGACCCCAACATCCAAACGGCCACGATGGTGGAATGGCGATCAGCTTGTGAGCAGGGACATGAGCTTGTTTGCCGAAGAATTGGCAGTTGGTGCATTGGCAAACGAGATTTTCGGCGTCTGCCAAAGCCGTAGGCCAATAGAACCCAGACCTGATGGCCTCCCAACTAGAGTTCGGGAAGCCGCATGATTGCCGCACGCGCCCTCATGGATTTCCTCCAGGATTTCCCGCCCTACTTCGGTAGTTACACACTTCATGAGTACTCCTAACACTGATCCGCGCTTGTAGAGCTTATCTCCGACCAGGACATAACCCTTGCCGCGCCTGACTAGTCAAATAGCCTCGGCACTCTTGGGATTAAGGTTGGGAGGTAGCTTCTTTTCTTTAACCAAATCGATGAACTGTGTACGCCAATCCTCCGCGATCAAGAGGACCTCTCGACCAGGCTCCACAGGGCCTTCGTCGATGGTTCCTCGCTCTACTCTTGGAATGGAGTGGTGGTGGAGTTCGTGAACGAAGAATCCAGCCGGTACTTTGGATCGCTCGGAGCCAAGCTTTGAGAGTACGTCTGCCCCGACATTGTTGTCGCGGAGCACATGATGAATCTCGAGCCCTGAGAACTTGTTCTCGAGCTTGCGGATTTCCGCAACATACGCGTCCATGGTTTCTTTGTTGGTGTCCCACTCCTTGTTGCATTGTTGGACCACCAGCAGCGAGTCGCCAAAGACGAGTATTCGTTTGATGCCAAGAGAGACAGCCAGGCGTAGCCCATGCAATAATGCCTCGCACTCGGCCTCGTTGTTGGAGACCTTAAATAGTATTTGGAATACATATTTAAGTTGCTCACCAGTCGGGCTGATGAAGAGTACTCCTGCGCCACCGCCTTCGAGTTTGAGTGAACCAACAAAGTACATGACCCAATGTTCTGGCTGGTTAGCTGGAGTTGGTATTTGGTTTTCTTGCCACTCTGCCAAGAAGTCGACTAGGGCTTGTGACTTGATGGCCGTGCGTGGCTTGAATTCGATATTGAGAGCCCCTAGTTCCAGTGCCCACTTGGAGATACGTCCAGTGGCATCCTGGTTGTAGAGTATATGCGCCAACGGGAAATCAGTGACAATTGTGATCTTGTACTCGTCGAAGTAGTGGCAAAGCTTTCTAGAGGTAATGAGTATAGCGTAGAGAAGTTCTGAATCGAAGGATAACGGACCATCGACTCAAAAAGGACTTCGCTAACAAAATACACTGGCCGCTGCACACCAAAGGCATGGCCTTCCTCGAATCACTCCACCACAATAGTCGTGCTGACTGCGTGAGTAGTCGTAGCGATGTAGAGTAGCAGGTTTTCGCCTGGGTTTGGAGCCGTAAGGATGGGGGGCAATTGAAGCTGGTCCTTGAGATCCTCTAATGCCTGAGCCGCCTCCTTGGTCCAAACGAAGTTATCCTGCCGCTTGAGGAGCTTGAAGAAGGGTAGACCCCGTTCTCCGAGTCGGGAGATGAATCTGTTTAAGGCCGCCATACAGCCTGTGAGCCTCTGCGCATCTTTAATCTTCTGTGGGGCCCCCATGGTTGTAATGGCGGTTATCTTCTCAGGGTTAGCCTCAATTCCTCGGTGACTGACGATGAAACCGAGGAGTTTCCCTTGTGGTACGCCGAAGACGCACTCAGTCGGGTTGAGATTCCACTGAAATCTTCTCAGGCTGTTGAAGGTTTCCTCAAGATCAGAGATGAACTCGTCGAGATTTCTGGTTTTAACAACCACGTCATCCACGTATGCTTCAACGTTGCGGTGTAGTTGATCAGCAAGGCATAGCTGGATGGCAAGTTGATAGGTCGCACCCGCGTTCTTTAGCCCGAATGACATAGTCGTGTATGCGTAGGCACCAAACGGGGTGATGAAAGCGGTTGTGATCTGGTCTTCTTCCTTGAGGGAAATCTGATGATAACCCGAGTAGCAATCAAGGAAGGAGAGCAGAATGCAGCCAGCGGTGGAGTCGATGACCTGATCAATATGGGGTAGCGCGAAAGGATCTTTCGGGCAGTGCCTATTGAGATCGGTATAGTTGACACACATCCTCCATTCATTATTATTCTTTTTCAGAACAAGTACAGGGTTGGCTAGCCTCTTTGGGTGGTACACCTCTTTGATGAAACCAGCCGCGAGTAGTTTAGCTAGCTCTTTTTTGATAGCCTGCCACTTTTCTGGAGAGAAATGGCGTAGTCGTTGCTTCCTCTGAGGGGCTTTGGGATCAACTTTTAGGGCATGCTCGATCAACTCCTTGGGCACACCTGGCATGTCCGCTGGTTTCCAGGCGAAGATGTCTCGGTAAGCCCGAAGAAAGTTGACGAGCGCGAGTTCCTATTTGTTGTTCAGATTCCCGCCGATCAGAGCGGTCTTGGATGAATCACCCTCTTGGAGCTGGATGGTCTTGACGCCAACATCGGAGTTCGGCTTGACCCTCGACGGATTTGGCCTCTTGTTCGCCACCTCCAGCTCTATCTCGGAGAGTTGTTGTGTGGCCGCGAGTACTTTCAAAGAAGGCTCTAGCACACGAGCTGATGAAGCATACTTGATCGCCTCCTGGTCGCAGTCATAGGATTTCTCGACGTCGCCGCGGAAAGATAGCACACCGTTGGTACCTGGCATTTTCAAAACCAAGTAGATGTAATGGGGTACCGCCATGAACTTGGCCAAGGCGAGCCTGCCGAGGATGGCGTGGTATGATGATTCGAAGTTTGCGACTTCGAATTTGATGTACTCCGTTCGGAAGTTGTCACCTGTCCCGAAAGCAACTAGCAGGGTGACTGAGCCGATCGGTGTAGCCGCGTTACCCGGAACGATTCCAGTAAACGGAGCCTTGCTTGGGGTTAGCATCTTGCCGATGTCCAACCTCATTTTCTGCAGAGTACTTGGGAAGAGCAGGTTCAAACCGCTCCCCCCGTCGATGAGTACCCGGGTCAGTGTAGAGCCTGCGACTACCGGGTCCAGTACGAGCGGGAGTTTTTCTGGCTCGGAGAAGCTGGTCCACTGATCCTTTCTGGAGAAAAAGATCAGGACCTCGCTGTCTCTCAAAGGACGCGGCACTGCTGGCTCAACTGACATGACTTCGCGCCGAAAGAGTTTCTGCGCGCGTTTGGTGAGAATACCATCATCGCCTCCGAAGATGACGTTGACGTTATTAGTCGGGTGTTGGAAACCCGGAGGCCCTGACTTGTCGTTGCCGTAGGCTGCCTTGTCCTTGTCCTTTTCCTCATCATCGGGGAGTGGTGCATTGAGGCTCTTTTGGAGGACGGTACACTAGAACATGGTATGCTTGGCCTTCGGGTGTATCGGGCATTTCTTGTGAATAATTTTCTCGTATTGCTCCTGCAGCTTGCCCGACTTCTTGTTGCGGCGACTGGTCTCGACGCTGGCCACTTGGTCCTTCGGCTTCCGCTTACGGGTGGCGCCCGAGTTACTGTACTGGCCTTTGTCGGGACGGTTGTTGCCGTTACCCTTGTCGGTCTTGCTCTTGGGGAAGCGTTCGTTCTCCTCGTCTTCTTGATCCGCCCATCGCTGCATCATGTCGCAGAGCTCGAGTACGGTAGTCGTGAGATTTCTCCCGAACTCGCGGTACGTTTGCTTCACGGCCAACCCGTTGCGGAAGCAGCGGATGACTTCTTCGTCGGAGATGTTGGCGATGGTGGCGCGGGTGTCGAAGAAGCGACGCGTGTACAACCTCAGGGCCTCCCAGGAGTCGATGGAGTTCGGCCGGAGGGTTTCCAGCCATGTGAGCGGTGCAGTCTCCAGGGCTATAGGGAAGTAGAGGGCTTTAGTCGAGTTAGAGCCCCCGCACACTTCGATGGCCATGGAGTAGCATCATAGCCATTGCCGCGGATCCTGCTTCCCGTCATACTTCGGGATGTTTGTGGGCTTGAAGTCCCTTGGAATCTCGCGGTTGTTGAGGTTTTCAGTAAAAGCCTGGAAGCGATCACTGTTATCGCGAGGGCTGTTTTCCAACCGCTCGCGCTGCCTGTTGGAGATAATGGTACGCGCATCGCGGTTGCTATTGATGTGCTGCCTCAGGTCGCCGGGGGGTGGTGGAAGCTGGTTGCCCTGGTGGCCTTGACCTCCCGCGGGTTGTCCTCCACGCCTGGGCCTGGGGCAGTTTTGTTGAGCCTCCTGCTCAACTTGTTGGTTGTTGCGGGGATTGGCTTGTCCTGCGACGGCACGACTACCCTGGGGAGCAGAGCTGCCATGTCGTTCCGATCTGGAGCAAGTACGTGTAACACCAAAAAATATAGGAAATAAAATTTTAAAAATATTTTTATAAACGCCACAAAATAAAATTATGCATGCATCTTCCTCTCTTTCTCTTCTCCTCTTTTCTTTCAGCCCGGCCCAAACCTCTCTCTCTTCTCCTTCTATTTTTTCTTCTTCTCGCAGCCCAACCCAGTCGGCCCAAATCCTTCTCTTCTCTCTCTTCTCCTTTTTCTTTTTCTCCTCTCCCCGCGGCCCAACTCAGCCGGCCCAAACCGCCTACTCTCCCTCACCTCTCTCTCACCGCCAGCTAGGTCCCACCTGTCGGCGCCCCCTCTCTTCCTTTCCTTTCTTCTTCCTCTCGCACTGCTCCCCCTCTTTCCTTTTCCCGCCGCGACGCCAGACTGGGTTCGGTGAACCCATGGGGGTAACAAACTCGTCTTCTAGAATCGGGTGTGATAGAAGTGGTATCAGAGCGATGTTGACTGTAGAACGCTAGCCTAGTTAGAAATGGTCGGAATTAAGGAATTATCTTGTAGCAAGCCATGTCAGCATCAAAAATTTCTTTGTGTTCATTTGATATTTCCACATAAAAACTTATGTTTACATGAAATTTTTATTGTTCTATTTCTTTTAAAAAAATTATTATTTTGAGTTTTATTCTCGCTCTGTCAGATGGCCAGAACTTACCAGACTGCCCGCAAGCGCACTGGAGGTCGCCAGGTTCGCATTGCCCCAGCTGAGCCAGCTCCTCCCGCCCCAGTTCCAGCTCCTGTTGAGGAGGAGGAAGCTATGGAGGAGGAACCCGCGGAGGCCAACTACTTTGTGGATGGTGATGATGGCCGCATCATGGCGATTGATGAAGAAGGGAATCAGTTCACACCGCCGGCATCACCAGTAGTTGAGGCACCACCACCACCCCCAGTTGTCCCTGCTCCAGCTCCCACTCCAGCACCGGTCGCCGTTGGAGGAAGCCCGGGTAACCCCGGGGGTATTGATGATGGAGGTGATGATGACGAGGACAACGACAACAACGATAACAACGACGATCAGGGTGATGATCCTCCAGGGACTAGGCAACTCTGCTGTGTTCGCACTTCGGACAGAGAGCCCGGTCTCTTGTCTCTGGTGCTGCAGGGTGTTCTGCAGGAGTTGGGCAACCACGTGAGACCCCACTACCACACGCACCACTACATCGACCCTGCGCTCGGCGACTACTACCTCACTCGTGTCCATGTCAGGATGGATACGGAGAGTGCCAGAGGCCGGAGGACTCTCACAGCGCATGACTCCGCTACGCCCCACACTACTTACGACGCCACTGTCAGCAGCGCCGCCAGGAGAGCTCTGTGGTTCATCTGCCACACCCACCGCCAAGAGTTATAGAACACGGAGTACCGCCACCTTCCTCGCCGCCTCAGTGGAACTGAGGAGACTGTGTTTACTCTGGGTGGAGATGATGAAGACCGCCTCAACACTCTTGCTCGAGTCACCGCCGCTCTCAACACTGAGTTGGAGAGCGTCATCACTGAGCTGGACGATACTCAAGACAAGCTACTGGAGGCCCATGACAGGATCCGCATACTGGAGGCCCGACTTGAGGGAAGGGCGCCGCCACTTCCACAGCTGAATGAACCCCGCTTCCCCGCCCTGTCATCGCCCCGTAAGAAGCTTCGCCGCGGCGAACCCGGCTCCATAACTCGCCCCGAGGACTAGGCATCTAGGCTCTTAGGCTAGTATCTCTTAAAGTACCATTTTTTGCTTGGGAGGACAACGATGTAATAATGTTTGCTCTTTGTGTGCTTGGTTGGAAACCTTAAGAATTGCTTGCTATAGTCTATCCATTAATATAAGTTGGAGTCTTTATAAATCCATATTTTGTTAAGATCTTATCTTTTATCTACCTATTCTAGTACACCTGTCTTATCCTGGGTTTATTCCCTAACGGTCAGATGGTAAACACCAGGATGGGTGGAAGACAGGATATCCCTAGCAGTAGGCGTGCTCACGTAGTCAACCGACAGAGCCAGTTGCCACCACCACCCAACCGAACAATGGAGCAATTCTTGGCAGCACAGATGCAGGTGTTGCAGAACCTCACTGCCACCATCCAGAACATGCAAGCCCAACAGAATCAGCAAGCACCGCAGAAAAACCAGCCACCAAGAGACAAACATAGAGAATTCATGAGCCACCACCCCCCTACCTTTTCTCACTCAGTGGACCCCTTGGATGCTGATGACTGGTTGAAGGTCATCACTAAGAAGCTGGACATCACACAATGCAGTGACCGTGAAAGGGTCTTGTATGCTGCAGGACGTCTGGAAGGTGCAGCCGCTGATTGGTGGGATGCTTTCACTGCTGCCCACGTCAATGCCAACACTATCACCTGGGAGGAGTTCAGAACCAACTTCCGCAGCCACCATATCCTAGCAGGACTGATGAAGCTCAAGCAGAAGGAGTTCCTGACCCTGAAGCAAGGCAGCATGACTGTCAGCGAGTACCGGGACAAATTCACTCAGTTGTCTCGTTACGCACCCCATGAGGTGGATAGTGATGCAAAGAGGCAGGAGCGCTTCTTGGAAGGTCTGATAGGGCCGCTCAACTATCAACTGCACAGTCACACCTTTCCAAACTTCCAGACTCTGCTAGACAAAGCCATTGGTCTGGAGAGCAAGCGCAAGGAGCTTGGGGAACACAAGCGAAAGCTTCAGTCCCAGGGACAATCCAGCAGCAACACTCGTCCCCGCTACAACACACCCCAGGTATTTCAGTTGCGCTTTGGAGGACAAGGCGGAGGATATTCGCAGAGTCAACAGAATCAACGAACTCCACAACAGCCTCAACGCTTCAACTAGCAGACTCAGCGCAACTCCAACCCGCAACCGTACCATTCAGGCTATGCCACAGGTGCACCAGTGCGGACGAATAATCCAGTCACACCGGTCCAACCCAACGGCTGTTTCAAATGTGGAGAAATGGGGCATTATGCTAACAACTGCCCGAAGCGTAACATGCAGACTCCTCAGAATCAGAGGAACAGTGGGCAGAGGCAGACTCCTCAGCAGCAGCAGCAGCACAACAGCAACCAGACACCATTGGGCAACAGAGGTCAGCAGAACTACGTGCGCGGAAGGGTGAATCATGTGGCTGCAGAAACAGCTGAAGAGGCTCCCGATGTTGTGCTCGGTACGTTCCTTGTTAATTCTAAACCTGCATCAGTTTTATTTGATTTTGGAGCATCACGTTCATTCATTACTGAGCAATTCGCTGCAAAATATAATTTACCAATGAGCCCTATGAAACAAATACTTCTAGTAAGTTCCCCGGGCAAAGAATTGAAAGCTAGTTACTCATGCCCGAGGGTCAACATGAATATTATGGGGGTAGAATTCCTAGCTAACCTAATAGTCCTAAAGACTAACGGCATTGATGTGATCCTCGGAATGGATTGATTATCAGGATGTGATGGTGTCATACAGTGTCGCAAGAGGTCAGTGCTCTTAACCAGCCCTCAAGGAGATAAAGTATAGTTTGTGGCATCAGCTTCACCCAGTGGAGTTGGGACAGTGAATCAAATGAAGGGAATGCCTCTAGAAGTTATCAGAGTTGTCTGTGAGTACCCCGACGTCTTCCCGGAAGATTTACCAGGTATGCCACCTGTTCGTGACATTGAGTTCAGTATTGATCTTTTACCTGGTACTGCACCTATCTCTAAAAGACCCTATAGAATGGATGTTAAGGATCTAAGTGAACTAAAGAAACAAATAGAAGAAATGTTAGCTAAGGGATTTATCCGTCCTAGCTCATCCCCGTAGGGAGCACCCGTGATCTTTGTCGATAAGAAGGATGGCAGCAGAAGGATGTGTGTAGACTACAGGTCGCTGAATGATGTGGCGATCAAGAATAAGTATCCACTGCCCAGAATTGAAGATTTGTTTGATCAGATGAGAGGTGCCAAGGTTTTCTCCAAGATTAATCTGAGATCAGGATATCATCAGTTAAGGATCCGACCAGAGGATATACCCAAGACAGCCTTCACTACCAGATATGGTCTGTACGAGTTCACTATGATGTCATTTGGATTGACCAACGCACCAGCGTACTTCATGTACCTGATGAACAAGGTTTTCATGGAATATCTTGACAAGTTTGTGGTTGTGTTCATTGATGACATCTTGGTGTATTCACAGAACGAAGAAGAACATGAAGAGCACTTGAGAATAGTGTTACAGAAACTCCGAGAGAATCAGTTATATGCCAAGCTGAGCAAATGTGACTTTTGGTTGAGAAAAGTTTCTTTCCTTGGACATGTTATCACAGATGGAGGAATTGCAGTAGACCCAAGTAAAGTTCAGGATGTTCTGAATTGGAATCCACCGAAGTCTGTGCCTGAAATCAGAAGTTTCCTCGGACTTGCAGGTTACTACCGCAGATTTATTGAGGGATTCTCAAAGGTTGTGAAACCCATGACTTCTTTGTTGGAAAAAGGGAAAGAATTTAAGTGGGATGCTGCATGCCAGAAGTGTTTTGAAGAGCTGAAAACAAGATTGACCAGTGCTCCTGTGTTGATAATGCCGGATATCCACAAAGGGTTTGATGTGTATTGTGATGCTTCTCGGATGGGACTTGGATGTGTGTTAATGCAAGAAGGCAAAGTTGTGGCCTATGCTTCAAGACAGTTGAGAAAGCATGAGCAGAACTATCCTACCCATGACTTGGAATTGGCTGCGGTCGTGCACGCATTTAAGATTTGGAGGCACTACATGATCGGAAACAAGTGTCAGATCTTCACGGACCATAATAGTCTGAAGTACATCTTCACGCAACATGACCTTAACCTGAGACAGGGCAAATGGCTAGAATTAATCAAAGACTATGATTTGGATATTCAGTATCATCCTAGCAAGGCAAATGTTGTGGCAGACGCCCTAAGCCGGAAAGGACAAGCTAATATGATGATTGCTCGATTGATGCCTCAGGAATTATGTTGGGAGATGGCACGTTTGAACTTGGGAATTGTCACACAAGCGGAAGCCATGACTATGGAGATGGAACCTACATTAGAACAAGAGATCAGAAAAGGACAGTTGACAGATACTAAGATCAAAGAGATCACGATTCAAATTGGTTTAGGCAAGACTACGGATTTCACCGAAGATGAACAAGGAACTGTTTGGTTCAGAAAGAGGATCTGTGTACCTGAAATTGATCATCTTCGTGAACTCATTTTGAAGGAGACACATGATTCCGCTTATTCCATTCATCCTGGAAGTACCAAGATGTATCAAGACTTGAAAGAAAGGTACTGGTGGTATGGTTTGAAAAGAGACGTAGCAACTCACGTGGCTTTGTGTGATGTGTGCCAGAGAGTGAAAGCAGAACACCAGAGACCAGCAGGTTTACTCCAGCCATTGAAGGTACCTGAATGGAAATGGGAAGAGATTGGTATGGATTTCATTGTAGGGTTACCCCGTACTCGTGATGGTTACGACTCGATATGGGTTATTGTGGACAGATTGACAAAAGTCGCACATTTCATCCCGGTCAAAACAACCTACACTGGAGCCAAGTTAGCAGAACTGTACATGTCACGAATTGTGTGTCTGCATGGTGTTCCAAAGAAGATAGTGTCTGATCGAGGTACTCAGTTCACGTCACGTTTTTGGAAGAAATTACATGAATCCATGGATACAAAGCTCAATTTCAGTTCCGCATATCATCCACAAACAGACGGTCAGACTGAGTGAACGAATCAAGTATTAGAGGATATGTTGAGAGCATGGGCCCTCAAGCATGGAGGTAGTTGGGATAAAAGCTTGCCATATGCAGAGTTCTCCTACAACAACAGTTATCAGGCAAGTCTCAAGATGGCCCCATTTGAAGCATTATATGGGAGAAAATGCAGGACACCATTGTATTGGAATCAAACAGGAGAAAGTCAGGTTTTTGGGCCAGAGATTCTTCAAGAAGCGAATAGACAAGTCCAGATAATTCAGGATAATCTCAATACTGCTCAGTCACGACAGAAAAGTTATGCTGACACACGAAGAAGGGAATTGACATTTGAAGTTGGCGATTTTGTGTATTTGAAGGTATCACCCATCAGGGGTTTACGTTGATTCAAAGTGAAAGGAAAGTTGTCACCGCGTTATATTGGTCCTTTTCACATCCTGGAAAGGAAAGGTGAAGTGGCATATCAATTGGAGTTACCAGCACGATTGTCAGATGTCCATGATGTGTTTCACGTATCACAGCTAAAGAAATGTTTGAGAGTGCCTGAGGAGCAGTTACCGCTGGAGGAACTCAATGTACAAGAAGATTTGACTTATGCAGAGCATACGGTTAGAATCTTGGAAACATCTCAAAGGGTTACTCGGAATAAGGTGATCAAAATGTGCAAAGTACAGTGGAGTCACCACTCAGACGATGAGGCCACTTGGGAAAGAGAAGATGAACTGATTGTAGAATTCCCTCAGCTGTTGCCTAATCCTTCCAAATCTCGAGGACGAGATTCTCTTCAAGGGGGTAGGTTTTGTAACACCCATAAATATACGAAATAAAATTTTAAAAATATTTTTATAAACGCCACAAAATAAAATTATTCATGCATCTTTCTCTCTTTCTCTTCTCCTCTTTTCTTTCAGCCTGGTCCAAACATCTCTCTCTTCTCCTATTTTTCCTTCTCGCGGCCCAACCCAGTCGGCCCAAATCCTTCTCTTCTCTCTCTTCTCCTTTTTCTTTTTCTCCTCTCCCCGCGGCCCAACTCAGCCGGCCCAAACCGCCTACTCTCCCTCACCTCTCTCTCACCGCCAGCTGGGTCCCACCTGTCGGTGCCCCCTCTCTTCCTTTCCTTTCTTCTTCCTCCTGCACTACTCCCCCTCTTTCCTTTTTCCGCCGCGACGCCAGACGCGCCGCGCCGTCATCCGCGCTTCCCTCCCCTTTCCTTTTTCCTCCTCACCCCGAATCCAGATTGTCTTCGCGCTGTCGCCCACGTCTCCTCTTTCCTTCCCCGCGACGCTGGCTTGCCATACTGGCCGCGGTACGCGCTCCGCCCCTTTCCTTCGCAGGCCGCCGTGTGAGCCGCGGCCTTCCCTTTTCCCGGCCGCTCCGCCTCCTCCCCTCCCCTATAAAACCCACGCCGGAGCCCCGCCTTGCATCCAGAGCCATCTTCAATCTCTTCTTCTACTCCGCACCATCGCACGCCGCTAAAAACCGCTCACCGGAGGAACGCCGCCACCCCGTGTCACCGCCCCACCGTCGACTTGCCGTCCCTCTGTTTCTCCAACGACTACAACTCTCGCCGGAGATCCGCGAGGTGGTGAGCACCAAGCCGCCCCATTTTCCCCCTCTCTCTAGCTCTGTCGCAGCCCCAATTTCTCGCCGGAGCTCTGTTTCCGCCTGCCGCCGTGGCCGTCGGTCTACGGTCGCCGCACGGCCGTCCCGTGACCACCAACACTTTCGCCGTGCCGCCCTCTATCTCCCCGGCCAAACCCCAGCCTGAACCGAGCCCCGGAACACCGGATTCGGTGAACTCCGGCCGTCCGCCGCCGCGCTCGCTCGCCGCCGGCGCCCAGCGCAGCTGAGCGATTCGCCCGACCCTTTTTCTCCGCCGGGTCGACCCGAGCCGACCCTCGTCCTGCCGCTCGATCTAGATCTAACGGCCAGAACAGATCCGAGCCGCGTCTGATTCGCCCGACCCTTACCCCGCCACCCAATTCTGATCCAACGGACCAGATTCGCCCGACCCTAACCGTTCCCAGAACCTTTGCAGAGAAACCCCTAGACTTTCCGGGAATCAACCCGCAGTCCAGATCAGTAGAAAAATAATTAGAGTTGAGCCCTTTCTTTTTCTGTCCCGACCCCTGACTTTTTCAAAATTAGTACCCGCCGTCCAGGACCTCTAATTTTGCAACCCCACCCTGATTTCTTTAGATCTAGCCCTTGGAAGTTCAAAACTCTCGCAGTTAGGTCCCTGGATCACTGTTTTAGCCATATCTTCATCGTTTCAACTCCGATTTCAGCGATTCTTGCGCTCTCGCGATCCTTGCATCATGAACTACAATATAATCATCTTTTTACTCTCTATTTGTAATGCTTGTTGTACTGTTTTTTATTTGTTTGTGTATGCTTGTTTGTCTGATCGCGTAGACAACGTGACGTTTGAGCAAGACCAAGAGCAAGTTTACGAGGAACAGAATCAAACAGGTGTTTTAGGAAGGCAAGTGGATTTCCCTCCCTTGCATATTCTATTTTATCCCAACAATAGCATGATAATTCACTTTACTTTAATGTTGCTTACATAAACTTGATGGGTTACCTATACTAAGGACATACCTAGTCTTTTACCCAAAGCCTTGAAACACCTGGGTTTACTATTTATGTTGGGTAGTCACGCTTAGTTGCAAACTTTGGGAAAGGTGTTGGTTTACTCTTATGATATTGTTGATCACATTTCATAATGTTGTTATACTTCGTTAATTCAAGATCAACTTTGATTAATGGGAACATGGAGAACCACCCAAGTGAACAGTGCAACCACAAAGTCATCTCTGACCTTAGCCAATTAATTAGATGTGTAGTTAGCTGGTGGCCTTACCGAAAGGGCAAGGAGGGAGTCGGTGATAGGGGTCATAGCCCGGTCCTCTTGGGGTAGCTGCCTTTGCTAAGGAGCTGACCATTAGGGAGGTTTATGGACCACACTGCTGCTGAAACTCTAGCGGGCTGCCTAGCTCTCGACATTTCTTTGTAAAGGCTTCGTAGTGTACCCTCGTCACTCACCTCGGAAGTGTTTAAGGGCCTTGCAAACCCGGGCGACTCAGGGGAACACGATTTGTGGGTAAAGTGTACAACCTTTGCAAAGTGTAAAACTGTTATAACAGCCGTACTCATGGTTCAGAGTGGCTTGGACCCTCACATGATAATGAAACTTGAAGATTAATTAAATCGTGGTTCGTGGTTTATGTTTATGTTGATGGTACCTTTATGTTTTTGCTAAAGTGGGATGGTATAAACTTAAAGCTAGATAATAGGTGCTTGCTAATAAATACTTGACCAACTAAAAGTGCTCGCTGCTGCAAACCTTGGCCTATCCTTGATGGCCTTGCATATTCACCCCACTTGCTGAGTACCAACCATAAGAGTACTCACCCTTGCCCAACTGCTGTTCAGAAGAGAACTTTGAAGAGGAGAACTTCGACGACTTCGAGGAGTTCTAGGCATTGCATTCACCAGTCATCGCCTGTGGAAGACGGAGTTGTTGCAGACTTCGCATAGGGTATATCGGTGTATCGTTTAAAGATCTTTGTGTCTCTTTTATTCGGAGTGTAATATGGTTAAATACTTTATTTAGTTACTTTTTGAGCATTGTCTTTGATATATTAAACTTTCCGTCTATCATGTGTGTGTGAACATGATCCTGGCGCACACATGAGATGCAATTGGTTGTTTCTAGAATCGGGTGTGACAGTACGTTGGATAGACTGCAGCGGATTCATCTTGTCGAGTTGGACTACGGCTTGCTTAACAAGTCACATGATCCGTTGAGTTTCGTCTATTTGTGGGATCCGCTGCAGGAGCAGTGAAGCTTCGTAGATGTTGCCCATGGGGGTAACAAACTCGTCTTCTGCAGCAGCATCGAAATCCCGTCGCAGGTCCCTTTGCCAATGCGGGTTGCGGGCGCGCTCTTGAGCATTGCGCCTGCGTTTGTTGCGTTTAGAGTTCCTCAGGCGACGATGTCGGTTTTGCTCTTCGTCTTCACCTTGAGGGGCGTCAGCGGTGAACTCGTCGCCGGAGATCACGTCCTCGAGTTCATTGTCGAACTCGATGCCAAGCTCGTTGTCGTGGACCTCGTGGATGGAAGCCTTGTAGACTTCGCGCTCTGGCGTGTAGTCACCTGAATAATCAGTGGCCAGGACCGTCGTGGTGGACGTCCTGGTAGTCTCCTCCTGGATAGGAGCGAGAGGTCTGCCCTCTTGAAAAGGCAGCTGCTGGATGGTGGCTACTAAGCGGGCATCATCATTGAGTAGTTCGGAGGGCTCCATGCCCTTCCAATATATGAATCTGCCCTGCTCAGTAGTTGTAATGGTCAGACCCAGATGACTGACCGCAGAGGAGTCGGGCTCGTCATCTGAATCCGAGTAGGCGTCGAAAACAGGAGCCTCCCGGCTAGCGGTGGCGTCCTCGTCTCCGAGCTTGAGTAGGAGATCTAAGTCTGCTTCCAGGTCGGAGAGTGACTTAGACCGTAGGGCCTCCTCGTAAGAAGAAGCCGCGTTGCATAATCCGAAGTGGAATCGGGTGCACTCCCCCCAGATCGGCTTGAGCCTGACCCTGACCCGGAAAGTCGTGTTGGGACATGAGTCGAAAATGCGTCGGTGACGTAATTCTCCTTGGTCTCGCTGGTGAGAAGCGGATGCATCTCGTTGAGGTTGTCGATGAACTCATCGAGTCCGCTCGAGCATCTCAAAGCTTCGGGCACCGTGGAATTGGCTAGGTGGCTGTCGAAACCACCCAAGCCGTTGGCGATGCAGATCCACGAACCGAAGACGAAAGTTGTGCCCTTATCGAGCACGGCGCTAGTGACGTTGGTGGATGCCATCAAGTTCTCCGGTGGATGCTCGATGAACACCCCTACCTGGTGCGCCAGCTGTCGGTGTTTTACAGCCAAGCCCACAGAGGGATACCCCCGAGGTGGTAAGTTGTAGGTAGGGTGTCGTCGAGATCAGGAATTCGAAGGTGCAAGGGACACAAAGTTTAGAAAGGTTCGGACCGCCAAGAGCGTAATACCCTACGTCCTGTGTGGTTTGTATTGCCTTAGAGGTTATGAGATTGTTGGTTATGCTTTGGAAGGGTCCCTGCCCGCCCTTATATAGTCTGGGTGGACAGGGTTACATGGAAGTCCTAGTCAGGACGGGCTGAGGAGTCCTACCCGAGCACGGCTCGGGTAGTTTTATTACGTCCGACTAGTCCTAGTGCTACACGATTAGTTACAATGAGGATAAGGTATGGCCCATGTGTCATCCCATACTACATGTATATGTACGCTAAGTGAGCAGTCCCGATGCTTCGGGTCTGACAGGCTCTTCACGATTTCCCAAAAGATTAGAGCCAGATGTGACAATCCACCTTGTAAGAAGAATAGATTAACCCGGTTAATCAGCTTGATTAAAAGCTGCTAGGCTTTGCCCTCCCCTCCGCGCTTTAGGGGAAAAAGGCGACGCGTGTTGCCCAGCCTTTGCTTTGGCTATTTTGCAAAAAAACTCTCTGACTTTCTAATAATCACAACTAAATTCAGCTCACCGAGACCGTACAGTATCCATGTTCTTGTATTTTTTACGTAGAAATTTATTTCAACATAAAGAAAAAATAAAATTTATTTCAATACAAAGAAGAAAAAATTCGATAACTCCGTGGGGTTCGAAAAATACCCCCGCTATAGAATTTTTCATTCACCCCTCCCGCGGCCCCGAACCCAAACCCTCTTTCCCTCCCCGCCGCCCTCTCCCTCCCTCTCCTGCTCCCCGCTGCCACCCTCTCTCTCCCTCTCTGCTCTCTGCCTCCCCGCCGCCGCCTCCCCTCTCCTCCCCGGCTCCCTCTCCGCCTACCTTCGTCGCCCCTCCCCGCCGCCGCTCCTCCTCCTCTCCGCCACCGCCGCCCGCTCCCGCGGGATCCGGATTCGGCGCGGAGCGTGGCTCGGAGGGAGATGGCACGTGCCAGCCGGCCACAGCGCGGCTGCTCCAGCGCATGGAGCAGAGCGACGGCCGCCGCGTGCCTAGGCCCTTGCCCAGCCACACCTTGGACGCGGAGGAGGAGGCGCGACTCGCCGAGGTCGACGAGAGCGTGCTCCTTTGAAGCTACCCCACGCAAGGTGGGAGATGGATGGCGGCGAAGGAACAGGGGCGGGCGGCTCCATGGCTTGACTGGAAGAGCTTCTCCTCTTCCCCCGGCTCCAGAGGAGGCTCCCGCTCAGGAGGTGACCCAGCTCCTCGCCCGGCCGCCCGCTCACATTTGACCATTGTCGCGTGCAGCGCTCCTCGCGCCTCCCCGTCCGTGCCCCATGATGGTCTGCACCCCTTGGTTGCCTACCACTCCAGGTGCCTCCCCTGTCCTCTTGCTACTCTCTGACGCTGCTTCTCTTATATTTCTTACTTGCTTCCTAAATATTCACTCTTAGATCTGGTCGTGTCTAAGATCGGTTTGTCTCATATTTTTCGTCCCCTGAACACCATGACAGTCAGCACACCGGAGGTAAGTGGCGGAGGCAACCGAGCAGCCATCCTGCTCCAGCAGGGGAGCCAAGAGGTTGCTGTGCAACACGATGCAATTGCACTCATCAAGAACATCATGTATCCGCAAAGCAAAGAGGTAAAATGGAAGAGGTATTTGGGAAGAACTGCAGAAACACCATGAGGTGAAAAACATTTGCCGACTGGCGTTTGCAAGTTGTTAGGTGAGTTAATCATGAAATGTTCATATAAGCAGGTGGCCGGAATTCCACCTGTCACTGTAATTAATTTGAACGTCTGTCAGTGTGTGCTATTTAGTTCAAGATCTGATAGGTATTGTCCTGGGTTACCAAGCTTACTGCAAGTTGGGATATATGATTCGTTGGTCTGAACTGTGGCTTGGTTGATCTAAATGTTGTAACATCAAAACATATAGAGATGTGTTATCTATCTTTGCACTAATGAAATCATATTAGAGAAGTACAAATGATCACCAGGCACAAGATTATTGACTAGGTCACTTTCAATTACACTCTATGGTCCCTTCCTTCAGGTTATGCCTCCCTCCCCCCTTCCCTCTCTTTAGTGCGCATACTTGCAGGGCCAGTGAGCTTGGTCTATTTTTTAGAGTTCAATTAGTAGCTGTAGGTGGAAGTAATTTTTTCCCTAATGAGAAAACTGCATGGTTGAATGCAGATTAAGCAGGAAATTGAAATTTTCAAATTGAAGTTGATTAAGTACCTTAATGTTGTTCTCATACAAGGTAATTCAAAATGTTGTCTTGCCTTCTTGATATTCCAGTTGATATTAGAAAGGATCTAATCAGAAAAGAGCCAAATCAAATATTCTGGCCATAATCATTCAGCATGCCTACTTTCCTTCTATTAGGTACGACCATAAATCTTTGACAGATCAGTGTTTTTAATCAGTGCAGTAGATTGTTGTCTCTTTTTTAAGCATGTTGATGTTTTTAGTCATTAGCCCTTGATGTTTGGAAATTTCAGACCCACAAAAATATTTTTAAGCATGTTCCTTGTCTCTTTTTTCTTGTTCAGAATGATAGATTGCTGCACAGAACTTGTAGTGCTCCAAACTATGTTGCACCAGAGGTGATGATGCTTTGCTTTTGCAATTTACGTGTTCTTACCTATCCGATTTGCTAAGATTAGTTTCCAGCTTGTGATTCCTTCACTTTCTGGGAATGCAAATTACTACAGAGAGTTGATGCAGCCATAGTATACGATGATTTTTTGACCTCTCAGTTGTATGCTAACAAATGTTTGTAGAACCTGACATCGGAAAAGTATTTTCTAAGGATCGGAACGCAAGGCTGTTCAGGTAAATATTACCTTAGGGATTCTGGAGTAGCAAACTGAAATTCTGCTCAGTGTGACAGTGCCACAGTTTTAACTATCTAGCCAATGGAAATCTGGACTCTTGCTATTAGATATGGCAACTACTGCTTGACTGAACATAATGATTTGTCCTGTTTGCTACTACACTATTTTTGCATGGATCATTGATAAAAAGTATTCAGGCTCATGCTGATGGAATGTTGATCTATAGGTGGTTATTCTCTGGTTTTGTATTAATTAAAATGTGGTTTTGTATGAATTAAAATGGCTTAGTGGGTACATATTTATTTTTGGATAAAAAGAAAGATACAAATATCAGGATCAGGGTACGGCTGGGCATCAATATTAGGATCTGGCTTGATGTTAACTTCTATAGATGGTTGTTCTTTGATTTTGTGAACTATATTATAAATTGCCTTCGATTGTAAGAAAACAGAGTCCAGTAAGTGGCTGCCCTTGTGTCCATTGTAGCATTAGTCTCTTTACTGTTTGTGACAAAGCTTCTCAAAAAAGAACACCATTTTTGTTCGAGGAAGGAAGGATAGCATTTGTTTAGGTGAACATGTAATGTGGAGGCTTCTTTGGTTCAGGACTGCTTATGCAATGGTTCTTAGGTTTCTTTGCAGTAGCCACCATGATTAAGCTTACATCAAACTATCTCATATCTGCCTATTGCATTAATCTTCTGTACATAATGGCTCTTGAATACATGGCATGGCTCTTACAGATTTGCTGTTTGTAACAAAGCTTATCAAGGGATGTACAGTTTCTGCATTTTCTTAGAAAGAAAAATGTATTGCATTTTTAGATTTTAATTGTGAATGAGCTTTCATATGTACCAAAGGGAGTACCTCGATTCAGTTTAAAACTTGCTGGTGTATTATTCTTTTTGACATGCATGAAACCCGTAAGAAACTCGTTGGGGCGTACTCTTTTAGCGACGCGCTACATCGGAACCCGGGTGTGGTGTTAAATGGGCAATGGTCGGGTCGCCATCCCTCCAAGGGCGCGTCGTATCGTGACCTGGGTATGATGAAAAGTGAGCAAGGGTCGGGTCGTCACAGCTTGAGTGGCGCGCTACATCTGCGCCCGGGTGTAGTGGAAAATGAGCAAGGGTCTTCGCACTTCCCTCGACGGGTGCGAAGGGTAAGGAAGTTAGCCGAGCCAACTAGGATTCGCATAGGTAGCTGGAACGTAGGATCCCTAACAAGTAAGTTGCGGAAGCTAGTTGATGCAGCAATTAGGAGGCGTGTAAATATTCTATGCTTTCAGGAGACTAAATGGAATGGAAGGGTCAAAAGGCGAAGGAGGTTGAGGATACTGGCTTCAAACTTTGGTACACGGGGGCAACACCGGGTAGGAATGGTGTAGGTACCTTGATCGATAGGAGAGCCTTAAGGATGGAGTGGTAGAGGTTAGGAGGCGAGGCGATCGGATTATCCTGGTCCGGATGGTAGTTGGAGACTCAGCCCTGAATGTGATCAGTGCTTATGCCCCTCAGGTAGGTCTCAGTGAGAGCACCAAGAGGCAGTTCTGGGAAGACCTAGATAGCATGACTAGTACCGTTCCTAGCAGCGAGAAACTCTTCATAGGAGATCTCAACGGCCATGTGGGTGCGACTAATGTAGGGTTCGAGCGAGTGCACGGGGGCTTTGGGTATGGTCGCAAGAGTCAAGAGGGGGAAGATATTTTGAACTTCACGTTGGCCTACGACTTGTTGATAGCGAATATCCTTTTTAGGTAGAGAGAATCCCATCTTGTGACATTTCATAGTGGACAACACTCGAGCCAGATCGACTTTATCCTTGCTAGGAGGGAGGATAGACGGAAATGCTTAGATTGTAAGGTAATACCCGGGGAGTGTGTTGTCCCTCAACACAAGCTTGTGGTGGTGGACTTTCGTTTTCGGGTACGTGTCCATCGAGATAAACGTACCAAGATTGCGAGAACGAAGTGGTGGAAGCTTAGTGGGGAAGCGGCACAAACGTTCAAAGAGAGAATGCTAGGTGAGGGGCCATGGGAGGAAGGACAAGATGCAGAAGACATGTGGCTAAAGATGGCAACATGTGTTCGGAAGGTGGCCTCAGAGGTGTTTGGCGTGAGTAGGGGAGGCAAACAGGAAGGGAAAGACACCTGGTGGTGGAATGACGAGGTGCAAAGGGCTATTAAGGAGAAGGAGTGTTTCAAGCGCCTCCACCTTGATAAGAGTGCAGCCAACATCGAGAGCTATAATTTAGCGAAGAGAGTTGCAAAGCGAGTTGTGAGCGTAGCAAAGGGTAAAGCGTATGATGACCTGTATCAGCGGCTAGCCACGAAAGAAGGGGAGAAGGACATCTATAGGATGGCTAGGATCCGCGAGCGAAAGACAAGAGATATCAACCAAATCAAATGCATCAAGGATGGGACAGATCGACTTCTAGTGAAGGATGAGGAGATTAAGGACAGATGGCGAGAGTATTTTGATAAGTTGTTTAATGGGGGGAATGAGGGCCCTACCCTTGAGTTAGATGACTCTTTTGATGACACCAACAGACGCTTTGTGAGGAGGATTCAGGAGCCTGAGATCGGGGAGGCGTTCAAGAGGATGAAGGGGGTAAAGCAATGGGCCCTGATGGTATCCCCATTGAGGTGTGGAGATGCCTAGGTGCCAAAGCGATAGTATGGTTAACTAAGCTTTTTAACCTTATTTTTCAGTCCAGCAGGATGCCTGAAGAATGGAGGAGAAATATATTAGTACCAATCTTCAAGAACAAAGGAGATGTTTAAAGTTGTAATAACTACCGTGGGATTAAGCTGATGAGCCATACGATGAAGCTTTGGGAGAGGGTTATCGAGCACCGTCTAAGAAGAGTGACAAGTGTGACCCAAAACCAGTTTGGGTTCATGCATGGAAGGTCGACTATGGAGGCGATTTTCTTAATCCGATAATTGATGGAGAGATATAGAGAGTAGAAGAAGGACTTGCATATGGTCTTTATTGACCTTGAGAAGGCGTATGATAAAATACCGAGAAATGTCATGTGGTGGGCCTTGGAGAAGCACAAAGTCCCAACTAAGTACATTACCCTCATCAAGGATATGTATAAGGATGCTATGACGTTTGTCCGGACATGTGATGGTGACACCACTGACTTTCCTATTAACATAGGCCTACATCAGGGGTCAGCATTGAGTTCTTATTTATTTGCCTTGGTGATGGATGAGGTCACAAGGGACATACAAGATGATATCCCTTGGTGCATGCTCTTTGCTGATGATGTGGTGCTGGTTGACGAGAGTAGGGAAGGGGTTAATAGGAAGTTAGAGCTGTGGAGACGTACATTAGAGTCGAAAGGGTTCAGACTCAGTAGGACCAAGACCGAGTACATGATGTGCGATTTCAGCGTGACTAGGCATGAGGATGGAGATGTTAGCCTCGAAGGGCAAGTTGTGGCCCAGAAGGATACTTTTCGGTATTTAGGATCGATGCTTCAAAAGGATGGCGACATTGCTGAAGATGTTAGATATAGAATCTCAGCTGCCTGGTTGAAGTGGCGTCAAGCTTCTGGCGTCCTATATGACAGAAGGGTGTCACAAAAGTTAAAAGATAAGTTCTATAGGACAACGATTCGTCCGGCGATGTTATACGGTGTTGAATGTTGGCCTACAAAAAGAAAACATGTCCAACAACTGAGTGTAGTAGAGATGCGGATGTTGCGGTGGTTTTGCGGGCACACACGAAAGGATAGAGTCCGGAATGAAGTTATTCGGGATAGAGTCGGGGTGGCACCAATTGAGGAGAAACTTACCCAACATCGATTGAGATGGTTTGGACATGTCCAACGGAGATCCCCTAAGGCGCCAGTGCGTAGTGGGGTTCTAAAGCAGACCAAAAATGTAAAGAGAGGTAGAGGTAGATCTAAACTGACTTGGGACGAGTCGGTTACGAGAGACCTTAAGGAGTGGAGTATCTCCAAAGAGATAGCTTTGGATAGGAGCGCTTGGAGACTCGCCATCCACGTACCTGAAGATCCGTGATCTTTATTTTTTTATGGGTTTCATCTCTAGCCTACCCCAACTTGCTTGTGATAAAAAAGGCTATGTTGTTGTTGTATATATTTGCTGTTTAAATCCAGCCTTTAATTGATATGTGGAAATGTGTGAACCAAACACTGAAATGGGTTGTTTCCCAGTTGGTGTTTCTTGCATCTGTCTTCCGTAAAGTTTTTGCAGTTCATTTCTTTATTCTTTTACGTACTTTACACAACCCAAATGTTTATGATCATAGATGGGGCGCGAAAAGCGCGCCGGATGTTGTAGTAAGATGAAAAGGAAAGGAGAAAAGAAAAGGAAAAAGAAAAAGAGTGAAGAAAAGTCAAAGTAGGTTAAATTGCGTCCAAATTTGAAAAGTTTGAATACCAAACTCTCTGAAGAGTATCAAACAGAAGATTTCAACAAAAGACATTCAAATCTGAAGTATGGAATTCCAATTCCTCAAGAAAGAGGTTGAATTTGAGGAGTCACATGAAATGACAAAAATGGCTACATAGCCATGTTTAGCAGCTGATATTTTGAAATTTTGCTAAGCAAGTCAATCCTTGGTCATTATGAAAGTACAGAAAAAAGTATGTACTTTGTAATGGAACCAAAGTTGATGCGTTTTGAAGATGATAAGAATTTATTTGAAGGGCTTAAAGTTTGAAAGAAATGCTGAAACAGCTCAACACCTGGAATATTTCAAAGTCTGAATTTCAGTGAAAAGGGTAAAATTTGAGACTAAATAAAGTGTTATTAGAGGTGATAAATTTGGATGAAAAGTACGCCATTTCAAAGATTGTTGAATGAGCTATGCAAATATATCATTTTGTTTCATGAAAAAGTTTAGCAAGGTGTTCAAATTTGCATTCAAACAGAGGTGGTTTGAATGAACTCAGCTGAATATTCAGAAAAAACAGCCTGAACCCTAACTGTTCGGAGCAATTTTTGGAAGGGTTAGAGGTGGAATTAGAAACATTGCCTGAAACAAAAGTTGTATAGAAATGTCAATCACACAACTTTTATTTTGGGATATTTTGATGTTAAGTGGATTATTTTGGAGAAAACTGCACTGCAAAGTTCAGGTTATGAGGAGCTCAGTCTGAAACCAATGTATGCAGCAAACTTCAGAGCCATTTTTGGCTATGTTAGAGATTGAATCATGGAAAATGCATAACATGAAAAAGGTAGATGAATGTATCATCTACAACTTTGGTGGTGGCTAATTTTGATGTTTGGTACCAGAAGTTGGACATAATCAAGTCCAAAGATCGGGCTGTACACGGGTTCAGAGCCAAATTCAGGAAACAACAGTCCTCCTCGACCTTATCCTCTCGCGAGAGCTGTCAGACGAGTTCCCGGGCAAATTCAAAGCCCTACACGCGTCGACTCCTCAGCTTGAACACATCCAAGCAAGCAAGCAAGAGCTGGCAGTGGATCACGACGAGAAATTTGCATAAAACCCTTGCCCCTTCGCTGGTTCATCTCCCCTGTGCCAGTTCTTTCTCTCTAGCCCGAGCTCCGTTCCCTCGTTCAAATTCACCACCGTTTCTTCGTCCCAGTTAAATTCCTTTGAAACACAACACCACTGGGTTCCCAACAATCCATTTGAGCCATTCCCGAGTGGAATCCATCACTGGAGCCCCGGGTTCCATGGCCTTCTTCCTCCTTGGGCCGCCGCCACGTCGGGAGAAGGGGCCGCCGGTGAGTCGAGCCTTCCTGGCGTCTCTGTTCAGTTTGAGTGAGCCCAAGAGGATCCTTAGGTTGCGCAGAAGAGGTAGGAAGGGATGGCGGGCCTGTTCTATGCTTAGGGCAGCCGGAACGCCCGCCGCCGCCATGGCCGAGCCACGGCCATATGGGGCCCTATACTCCGGCCATTGCAAGGTCTAACTAGAGGTCTGGGCATGTTCCTGGGGTTATACTGATGCTCTCTGAGTTGTTGCCAACAAGGGAAGGGCATCTTGATGGTCGGAACTGCATCGCCACCGGCCACTGGCTGCCGCCAGCGCCGGTGTTCCGCGCCGTTGTGCTGCGGCGCGAGGCCGTGGGGCCGGGGCTGGCCACCGGCCCTGCCCACGCCTGTGCCTCCACGCGGGCGAGCCAGTGAAGAAGAAAAGGGAAAGAGGCATCGGGCCCCACCTGTCTGTGAGAGATAGAGGGGGGGGGGTGGAATTGAGGGAGAGAAGGGTAGGGGTGTGCAAATGAATTTAGTATAGATTTTATTAAATGTTGCAGACTTGTTATAAATTGTAGAAAGGTCCTAAAATAGTCCAACCAATTTTATTTGGTTTTTTTTATTTTATTTATGCATGAAAAATTTCATAACCCTAGATTTATAATAAACTTTTATATTTATTTATTTCTTTTATTCTTAAAGGATTTAAATAAATACTTAAATCCTTATTACATATAATAATAAAATTTTGATAATTCTTAACCAATTATTAGAAATATTATGGAATAATAATAAATAGGAAATTAGGATTTTTGTAGTATAGAATAATTCAAATTCACTTTAAATAAATGCTTAAAATTTGTTTTAGGGCTTTAATAATTAAAATAAAATGTGTTAGGTTTTTTAGAAGGGTAGTTAGGTGTTGGATTGCAATTTTATCGAGAAGAAAAGTTGTAATTTATTTTTAAAAGTGTATGAATTCATTTTCAAAAGTATTTGGCATACACTAACTCCGCGAATCATGACGCTTAGAGCCTAAAATCAAGGCCATCTAAATCAAGCTCGTGGAGCCCTCGTCCGAATCTTTGGAAGAGGAGAAAGGAAGTTGATCAGGATAAAACTTGTACAAGAACTCTAAGTCGAAGCTTCACTTCTAGAAAAGAAGTCAGGCAAGCACCAAAGCATCTACGCCTACTAATTTTCCTAACTTATGTTATTATTTTATGTACTGCATCTGAATGCTTAGGTCTAGGAGTTGCGTGATCAACCTACTTGATGCATGTGTCAGACCTGGAGCCATAGGACTGCGCACATGACATAGATAATTCTAGAATAAGGGATGGGGCATGTCCCATATCTTATCTGTTGTAAAGTACTCGGATACGAGTATGACTAGTCGGTACAGAAGGAAATTACCCAAGTAGTACTAGGGTAGGACTCCTAAGCTAGTATCGGGCTAGGATTTCATGTAACCCTGTCCTCTAGAGTATATAAGGGCCGGCATGGACTCTCTCCAAAGATAATGACATCAATCTACAATCTAAGGCAATACAAACCACAACACAGGACCTAGGGTATTACACAACTCACAGCCCGAACCTGCCTAAACCTTGTGTTGCTTGCACCTTCGAGTTCCTAATCTCGGCGACACCCTACCTACAACCTATCACCTTGGGGTATCCCTTAGTGGGCTTGGCGGTAAAACACCGACAACATGTATACCTTCCTTGAAATAAGGACATCTTTGCCACCTACTTAGAAAACCTAGTTAGAACACTATTGACCATACTCAACCATAATTTGTACCTAGCTATAGTACCCTAATATCATCAAACCAAGATAGATAAACAGGGTTTCTCTTGAATGCACTCAAAGGAGCAAGAGTTGTGTTTGGTCATTGAGTGCAGAGCTGAAAAGGAGTTCTGGCTCTATTCTCACTTCCAGAAAGAAAGGTATAAAGATCTATGATATGCTTAACCTTGATCAATCTTTGAACGTACTGGTCACATGCTGGCATATGGAACCAGTAAACCTAAGTAACTTGGTTGACCTAAATTCTTGAACTCGGTCACTTGCCCTACTCGAAGTGGAAAGGTGGCGGGATCGTAGCCTGAAACTCGTATTGTGATCAGGTCCGACGGGAGGTCCAATACGGGGGTACGAACTAGGGTTTAGGTAAGGTGGGTTCAGGGTTTAGTATCTTCCTCGTGAATGGCTGCCATGTGCGGTTTCTAGAAACTCATGCATGTCGTGTGATCAGGTAACTCCTACATGATGTACAATGATTCAAATCGCTGCACTTCTCGGATATGAATACCGCTTGATCTCGCTTGAACATCGTAGCGTAACAAGATACAATGATCATAAAAGTTGAGCTTGCTGAACCTAGTTTACTTCTTGATGGTTTGATGAGGTACTAGATGTTGTAGGTTATAGTTTTGCTGTTGTTTCCTTTCATAGTAGAAGTATATCTTTCAAGTCCAAATGTTTTCAACCAATAGACCGGTCCACTCAAAAAGCCTTGCATACCCTTGGATCCTACATTTAAACTTGTGTAGTCGGGTCAGTCTTGTTGAGTACCTTCGTACTCAGTGTTTGTGTTATGTGTGTGTTCAGCTGCTACAAGAGGATTCTATTGGATGTTCCGGATAATTTCCTCTTAATTTGATAATTTGAGCAATGAACCTTGCGAATGCATGGTTCCTTGTGGACAATAAACACATATGAGACCACCTTGTTGATGCATCAATAAGTACCATGAAGTACCTAAATGGTCTAGTTAATGGATGAATCAGACCACAAATATCACCTTGAATGCGTTCTAGGAATGGTAGTGGTTCAACCTTGATCTTAAGATAAGAGGGTCTTAAGATTAATTTCCCTGTGGCACATGCAGTGCACACAAAATCTGAAGGTTTAGAAAATTTTGAAGTATTCATGTGATGACCAATGAAATTGCCGATTATTTTTCGCATCATCCCCATTCGAGGATGACCTAGGCGATCGTGCCGAATCTTGAAGATATCAAGATTCTAAAAAATTATCTTATATGCATCATGTTATACGGGTTTGATGTATGTGTAATACAATCCTGATGATATTGAAGGAATTTCGCAGGCATTTGCTTGATATATCTGTTGTTTTTAGTGATGAATAGATATTCATCATTGTTGTCGTTATATGTTTGAACATGGAAAGCATTACGACGGATATCTTTATAACTCAAGAGGGTGCAAGTTGAATCGGGATACAGGAGTGCATCCTCGATTACTAGTTGAGTACCCATAGGAAGAATTAATATGGCTCGACCTGAACCCACAATCATGGCATCGCGACCAGCAATAGTTGTGACATTTCCTTTATTCTTAATGAGAGTTTGGAAATATTTAATTTCCCTAAGTCTTGTATTAGTGGTGCAACTATCCACTAAACAAATTTCTTCCTTCATTAGGATTGTTCACGTAGTATAATCTATAATGAGTAAATCATAATAAGATGAAAGATTTAACTCATAGATTATGTATATACATACTTTATTGATCAAGTATCATATGTCTTACAATACTTGCAACAACAATTATTTACAATATAATATAATAATACATGAATATGGCTTATAAAGATAAATCTTCGGGGACCAAGGAGACTAGTTCATGTCTCCAAACATGCCGTTGGACTCGAATTTCATGAGCATGTCGTTAGTGTTGAGTAAGTTATCCGACTGAGGTGGGATCATCTCATTGTTATGTTTCGTAAGAACATCTTCATTGTGTTCCATAGGAATATCTTTGGAGCAACTGGCATCAGTAGGTCGAGTGATGAAGTAAACTTTAAACTTGTCCTTTTGAACTTGTTTATCAACAGATTTCTGGTATAATTCAACTAAATGTAAGGGAATGTGGCACATCCTGGTGTTGTGGTTGTGACAACCACACCTTTGACAAACTTGAGAGTTGTCTTTTTCAGTGCCTTTCCCTTTGTTATAACCTTTGCTTGCCATATAATTCTGCCTATTTTTATTCCATTTTGCCTTAAAATTCTTTTTTAATTTCTTGCCACCAAATTTCTTATTATTATTCTGAATATTGAAATGAACTTCAGGCATAGGTGATGCACCCACGGGACGCATCAGATGATTCTTTGTTAAGAGCTCATCATATTTTTCTGCCTGGAGTAAATCATATATTAAATTAGAATATTTGGTATATTTGTGGCGACGGCATTGCTGTTGCAATAACCTATTTGCAAGGAGAAATGTAGACAAAGTCTTTTCATTCTTTTCTTCATTATCTATAGGTTGATTGCAGAATTGAAGCTTGGAACAAATCTTGTGCACTGCAGAATTGTATTCTGCAACAGATTTCATGTCCATAAGATGTAGCATAGACCACTCACGTCTTGCTTCCGGCAGAATTATGGTTTGCTGCTGATTATAGCGCTCTTTGAGTGAAACCCAAAACTTTCTACGGTCTTCTTCCATCATGTATTCATTTTTAAGATCAGAATGGAGATGGTGCCTTAGAAAATGCAAGGTCGCAAACTTGGCTGCATATGAAACATGAGATTCTGGATTAGGTTCATTAATTGCATTAATGAAACCTTTTGTTGATAGCATTATTTTCACATCCATAGCTTAAGTCAGATAGTTGCTACCATCTGCTGCAAATTCAGCGAAATCTTTATTGACTAGATGAGCTATTTTCCTACATGAAGGATCATGTCTAGGATTAATTTACTGATGTAAATTAATAGTGTAAATTAATATATTGTGTCATAAATATGCAAATTTTTGAAATCAAGATGATCTTGATAATAAAATTAATGTCTAGGATAAAGAAAATTGTAATTGCATTAAAATATATTTTTATTCATGAGGGAATAGATGACTTGATAGTCATATATAAATTTATCCATTTATGTGAATTTTGGATATTCACTTTGGAGGTAGTCATCATAAGATGTAGACCTCTCAGTGATGAGCAAATAATTTACCGCCTAAAAGCACGGGATCAGGGCAAAAGCACAGGATCAGGGCAAATAAATTCTTAGAGAAGAACTTATCGCAGCGGGTGCCTAGGTCACATCATCTTGTGTTATTCCAAAAATCCACTTTTATATGCCTTAATTTAATTTTGCATAAAAGTTCTACCGAGGTAGAATAGTAAGTACCAAATTGAAATATATCAATAAAATAATGGCAGATGATAAGATTGTTCTAAAAATTTGCACAACAAATATAAGATCTAATGATCACAAAATGCTTAATAATTATAAATATAGGATCCATATTACATTTGTGCCAATACTGAAGGTATTTGTAATAAATGTACAGGACCATACATGAATATAGAACAAAGAAGGGACTTAAATAGAATATGCAGAATGCAAAATATTCTAAACATATAATTTAAATAAAGTCCGGGGGCTTTTCTATAAAAATAAAAGATAGAGAGGGGGCTCAGCCGGCCTCGTGGGCCAGCATATTGCGCAGCGGCCCAAGACCGGCAGGCCGAGGCCCGACCGAGAGCTGCAGGACTACGGGCGACAACCTGCATCGAGCCGGCCCGACCCGGTCCGCTGGCCCGTAAAGGAGCGGAGAGGAGGGGGAAAGCGGTTTTGGGTGAAACCCGACCGAACCGCCGCCGCTCCATCGGCCACCAACCGTTGCCGTGCCTCTGCGTCGCCGCCGGCGCGTGCGATGGGCGTCATGCGCCACCGGCGCTGCGTGTTCTGGCCTCCACCAAAGGCGCTCGGGCCGGTTGCGCATCTCCCCACCTCCCCTTCTCTTCCTCGTCCGCGCCTTCCCCCGTGCGCCGGTGTCACCGGCCACTGTCGTCTTCATGGTTGGGTGGAGTAGCCTAGCGTGGCTTGGCTCCATGAGTGAGGAGGTCGTGGGTGAGGGCGCACCGGCTGCGATGGCGGCACCATGGGGGCTGCGTCCTGGGGTCTAAGGGCGCCACTGCATGTGGGGGTGTGGGCGCCGTGGGCGCTGTGCCCGGTGGAGGAAGAGGGTCGGGCACCACCGGTGCAACCACCGATGGTGGCTGTACAAGCGCCGCTGCGCCATCTTCGTTGTAGAACGGTTGTGCTCCCCATCGTGCAGCCATTGTTCCGAGGATGAAACTCAGAAGCATGGCAATGGTGCTTCCGACGAAGGTTGATGAGGCGTTTGCGGCAATCAAGGAAGTGATGGAGGCTTGTCCATGGCCGCCGGGGGGGGGGGGGGGGTGGGGGTCTGGCCTGAGGGCCGGAATCGGTGTTGCCGATGGTTGTCGTTGCAGCGAAGAAATGACGTCCATGGTGACCATGGAAGCAGTTGCCACGACCACGACGAGCGTGGAAACACCATCGATTGTTCCATCGCCGGTTGTGGAGAGAAAGAATAAAGAATCCTCCTTGTGTTGCAAAGAAACGGAGATGGCATGGATCCATGCTTAGTTTTAGGCCTCGTGGCCTCTTTCCCTTTGCTTGTTGTTGTAGAGTGTGCATGCGT
Source organism: Panicum miliaceum (assembly GCA_032594955.1). Taxonomy (NCBI): domain Eukaryota; kingdom Viridiplantae; phylum Streptophyta; class Magnoliopsida; order Poales; family Poaceae; genus Panicum; species Panicum miliaceum. The sequence goes on along the minus strand of CM064059.1, from coordinate 21,512,081 downwards.
GATAACATGTTAGAAGTGAAAGTGAGAGACAATGAAAAGTGATAAGAGTTAGAAGAGTCTCAAGTGATTGTCATTAATGGGAATGTTTACACACACATATATATAAATATATGTATATAGTGTTTTGTTATAATGTACCGGGTGCATTTTATATAGAGAATGCACCCACTCTCTCAGTTGCAACTGTGATAGTTCTAGTTGCAACCGGATTGGTCTGAGTTGCAACCGGTTCGCGTTCAGTTGCAACCGGGTCGGTCTAAGTTGCAACTGGTTCGCGTCCAGTTGCAATTGATCTATTCTCCCAGTTTCAATCGATGTAGTCTCTCGGTTGCAACTGCAGGGTGGGTGCATTTTGTACAGAGAAAGAGAATGCACCTTGTTGCATTTTAACCTCATCGTGTATATATATATTGTTGTATATATAAAAGCCCAAGGGGTATCAAGATGTCTCTTCGCGAAGGGGTTTGGCCCCTTCGGAGAGGCCTTTCGGATTATCCACGTCATTCATTAAATATTTAATTAAACTAATTGATCACTAGAAAGTTTCACAACAAAATAAAGTATCAACAACAATATTACAAACTATGGACAAATGAGAGATAAAACATTCAATAAATTTATTATATAGTAAATCTTTGATCTCTTCTAACAGCGTGCTTAGAATCCAACTGTCGCGTGAGCCCTCCTCTCCGCGTAGTTAGGATTTGTCATTGGACAATAAGGATCTAGAGGTCTACAATGAGAACTTAGATCATTTTCCGTAAATTATTCATCCCTCTCCTCAATATTAAAAAGTACTCTTTTGAGAATTGGTTCAAGGCCAATGCTCCAGCAAATTATCAAACCGATTCTTTTTTTAAGACGCAAATACTTACATGCACGTACACCTCTGTGAAGATATGTATGCAATTCTACCCCTACGAGCACCTTCGAGAGACTGAGCTGGCTGATCCTCAAGACTGATGAATTCACCACAGGTGACTCGCTGTTGACGAGCAAGTCGCCTAGCACTGAAAGAGTAGCGCCGGTTAAATTCCGGAATAAATCTAGAAAAATACGAGCATCCATACTAAGTTGAGAACTCGAACGCGGGTGTGCAGGTTCCACCACAAGGAACCTTATCAGCTGAACTATGCTCGGTTACCAAAAAATTTTTAGTAATCATCAAAACACAACCTCTCTCTCACTCATAATGAACATGATTCATTCCTCTACCTTGGTGATTGGATTTTGGTAGTTTGCTATAGGAACTATTATAAAAAAATGTAAAACGCAAAACTAATTCTTGGTAACGGAGGGAGAGAGTTTTTTAGGTAAAAGATATAAATAATTTGTTGGAGATGCTTTTAAATATAATTTTATTTATGGCAATGTATAGGTCACCGCTGAGGAAGAGGCCGGCGGAGCGTGGGCTCGGGTACGGATGCGGGTGTGGACACATCAGCGGGCATAAAAGCTGGTGCGGATGCGTATAGTGTTTTACTGTTTTTACGGTCGCAGGCAGTCGTGGCATAGTTACCCGTCGGGATTTTGGGGCTGTGGTACAGTGAGTGGACGTGCTTTTGCCAGGTCTTGGAGAAGGAGATGCAGATGCTGGTGCTCACGACTACATACAAGCGGAGTGGGCATATGCAAGGTTGCATACATGGTCCACGGGTTACGAAGAGGGAGGAGGAGGACAACGGACGATGACCCTCGTGTCATTATTAGGTTCTTACCCCCTAAAAAAATTATTAGGTTCTTAGTTCAGTGGTTAGTTACATTCAAATGTTAGTATTTTGTGTAAGAGATTTATATGAATATGATGACCATTAGTTTTGTCTAGTGTAAAAGATAGCTTTTAAATCAAGAGGTAATGTCTAATGAAATATTTTGGTCTTAAAAGTGAATGAGTTATAATTTCCCCAATGCATTTTTATAACTTTATAAGTGAAGAGTACCAAGATTTCTAGTTTGTTCTACATCAAGTCTTTTTAACGTTCATCGTTAATAGAAGGAAATCATAAATATTACCTAGGTAGAAATTATATTATTAGATACATCATGAAACCAACCATCATAATATGTAACTCTTTCTATTTAAAACAACTTTGTTTTATAGATATTATTAGTCAAAAAACCATATTGGAGACAGTGTCAATATCTTAAATTGTTTATGTCTATGGACCAAGGTAGTGCTATATTAATATATGATGCATGCGAGATTTTTTATTTAAAAATTGATTCTTTTTACAAATCTTATAATGAATTTTGTGCTTTTTTTCCCGAAACACACAATACAGACGCACCACACTCACATCTATAATCATCTACAAGAGACAAGGCAAGCAGATCTTAAGATTATAGAAGTTACCATTGGCGCCCCTTGACGGGCACATCAGCTACCATAAAAAATATAGCGGTATTAATTCCTAAAATAAATTAAAAATGTGTATTTATGCCAAGTCAAGGACTAAAATCTAAGTGGATAGATTCTCCAATAAAAAACCTAACCAACTGGCCATTGAAATCATATTGAATTATGTTAATCATATATTTAGCCTTAAACAATATGCTTGAGGTGAATTTGTTTTTTAACCAATGATGCTGTACTCATCACTAGCCGAGATGGTTTAATTTGCATCCTTCAAGAACATGGAGTTAAACTTGTTATAATATTTCTTACGTACACATACTTATCCTTATAATTATACGCACACAACTCTACTTCTATGAGAATTTCTTAGAGACTGAATTGATGATGTCACCACAGACGTCTTGCTATCAACGGGCACGTCGCCTACCACTAAAAGAACCAGTTAAATTCTAAAATAAAATTAGAAAAATACGAGGACTCAGTGCCGAGTCGAGGACTCGAACTCGGATAGGGAGATTCGACCACAGGAAACCTTACTAGTTGACATACGCTCAGTTTGTATAATATTTAGTTTAATGTATCATTTATTTGTCAATAGAATTATTGCCACCAAACTTGAGCAAATGAAGTGGTACTCTGCCTTTTTATCTTTACAGATACCGTGATTTATACACGTTGACTATTGATTTGTCTTACAATACAATCAAGATAACATAATTTCTTCTTTTATTTTCTTTTCTTTCAGTAAGACGCCAACAGAGTCTAAAAATTAATCTCTATTAAATTTTAGTAATAATTATAATTGTTTATACAAATTTGGTATCATTGATTCCCTCAAAGCATTTGACATATTAGCGAAATAAATTGTTGGACATTACCAAGTCGAACACCTTATACATTTTAGAGTAGTACTAATAAATATAGCAAATATATACTCGTGTGATGCTTGTTGGTATTTCTTACATCATAGATAAATCCGCAAGCGCACGGAATACCGTTGTAGCATTTTACCTGTGAGTAATCTCGGATGTCGTATTTATATTTCCGCAGGGAAGGCGGCGATTATAGAATAAGTAAGTTGATGATCAATTCTTGGTTGAATACTCAATTGCATAAATAGGGTTAAGATAATATATGGATAATGAGGTAGTGTGACACACCAGTTACCCAAGCTCAGGAGAAAGGAAGAAGAAAGCTACTCGGAACTTATATACTTCTATCTAGATATACATCTTATATTATACACTTGTATACATACATATGATTATCCCCAGCTCTAGGCTCCCAAGCACTGCTGGGAGAACCGCACATGACTGGCTTAGGAGTTACCAGCCAACTCGGCTACTTTATGGACCTCCTACCGCCTACCTCAACTAACCATGGGATAGGACCGCTTCCAGCAACACTACCCAGATATCATGTCTACAATAATAAGCAATACTCTAGTCTCCCGCACAGAGCCCCCATCCTCCGGATGGACAGACATCATACTAGAGCAAACGTTCGAGTGTATGTCTAATCATGCAAGGTATAAGGTATGAATACAAACTAATCATAGAGTATATGTCTGACACCGCAGAAGATAAACTATGCAAGTATATAAATCTAGAAGATAACTCTATTAAAGATATCCGAGAATTATAAAGGAAAGTAAAGCTAGACCCATACCGAATACTCCTGGGCAATCTCAGGAACTCGAAGAAGAGCTACTTCAGCTTAAACTCCACTAGCCTATGGACTAAGCAAGAGAGAAACTTGAGAATGAGCAACTTGAGGTGTGTCTTCATTTGGAGCCCCCCTTATATTTATAGGATGGTTAATGCGGTGCTCGGCCAGTAAAAGAGGTGACTTCATGCAGAACCGACATTGGGAGGAGCTGAGGAGCTGCCACGTGGAAGGGGAAGGTCGGCGGAGCTTAGCCTGGTGTTGGTATTTTTAACGATCATAAATAAATCTGCAAACATACAAATACTGTTGTAGCTTTTACCCAGGAGTATTCTAGGGTATTGTATTCCACTGGCAAACGTGAGTATATTATCTGAGGCTTAGGTTCGTCTAAGGACACCACACTAGATAGAGGAAAGGGGTAGAGAGGATTTCTAAGGCTAGAATCTAAGATAAGATAGAACTATCCTAATTGTTTACTTCGGGCTACTGGCTTCTCCTAGATAAACCTGGCTTGCTCCAGTAATACGACACTGGGATATACCCGAACAGGGAGGGTTATGCTGAATAGACAGGGCTGTCACCACCTACTACCTACCTCATCTAACCATGGGATATACCACAACCAGCAGGTAAAGTCTAGTCTAGACACCACGTCTACACCATCCTTTACTAACTCTAGAATTAATCTTAGACTAGAGCACCCACTAAACTAGTGAACTATTGATCCCGTATATAACTAAAGAACTAGAACTATTACTTAACTAAGAAACTAAAGCACAAAGAAAATCACGAACACTTACTTTGATTGATAAGCATCCGTCGAGGTACAAGCTGGAGAAAAGTGCCGACAAACCCGACACTTCCCTAACTTCCCCTCACTATCTCCCTATTTTCTAACACTGGTGAGGCAGCGCTAAACTCCTGAGGTGAGCCTAAAACTCGTGTGTGAGAGTGAGAACTCATGAGGGAGCAAGGTGTTGTGTTCTAATTCTACCCCCTCCCCTCTATCATATTTATAGGGGTGTCAAGGCAGTGCTCGACTGAGGATTCAGGTGGACGCAGACGGAACCGACTTCAAGAGAGCACCAGAGACCGCCACGTGGAAGCACCGCCTTTGGTAGGGTGGCTGGCAGGTGGGCCCCAAGGCCGGTTGTCCTGGGTAGCCGCCAAGTTATGTCGGTTTGGTTCTTTTTGTGGGCCCCTTGATCCGTGTGCTTGCGTGTGATTGGCCGGCTATTTGTCACTTGGATTATGCTTGCTTTGGTGGGTCCCTTGATCCACGTGAGGCTGAACGGCGCCACGTGAGGCTGAACGACGCGTCCTGATTGGTCAGTGTTTTGTGCCTTAGATTCAAAGCCCAAATTCAACTGCACACATATTTAGATCAACACCTGTGGAATTCGTTAGATAATATACCTATGTTAATGTTATCCCACTAATTTTATATGTATTATGCAGGAATTGACGCTCTAAAAGTGGTCTGTAACAAGCGTCAACACCTGGTTCGGGTTTGGCTGACCTGGCCAGTCCACCAACCGACTTCCCCTTTGGTTGAGTCACTGGTAGGTGGGCCCCTATGGCGGTTTTGCATGCATTGGCGCTGTCCTAAGTCGGTTGCATGCTCTGGTGAGCCCTTTGATCCATGTGAGGCTGAATAGCGCGTTCTGATTGGTCAATGATTTTTGCCTTGGATTTAAGGGTGTGTTTTCCCTCCATTTCTGCTCAAATTTCTACATAGCACTATTTTCATGGGACATGTGGAATTGATATTATTTAGGATTAATATGCGTGCAAGAGATGTTAATTCTTTCAATTTTCGGATTAAATTGACGGTAGAATTTGGTACGTAACGAGCGTCAACATTATTTCGCGCAAAACTATATAAATATATTTATCAACATATTATAATACTAAAAGTGATTTCATAAAATATAATATATTATACAATATATCTATTTTATAATAATATTTTTTATTATAATTAAAAGAGTAATAATCTAGTACGTGTCGGACGGGAACTTCAATCTTTCTAGGTTTTACTCGCAAAGTGCTAATTCTATATGCTTTCAAACCCTTACCTCAAAATACGGTGTAGTTTCCAAATTCGATTCAGTTTTTCTTCATCCAAGGATCCACCACCATCATGGATCCCACGAAGATGGACGGAAATTAATGATGAACCGAGTACTCTTTTCAGAAACAAGTAAAGACTATTAAATATGTCCATACGTTGCTACAGAAAGCTATATAGATATATTGATTAGCATATGTATTTTATAATAATATAGTACGTGTCGAGGACTTCAACCTTTTCTATTTTACTCACCAAGCGCTAATTCTGGGTGGTTTTGGCCCACCCGGATTCCCATTAGAACTCGGATTGACGGACCAAAAAATTATTATTTGCTTTAGAAATAATAGAGAAGAGATAAAGTTATACAAATTATTGTTAACAAATACTAGTAGGATTTAATGGGCATATAACCTGACTATTTATCAATCAAAATTAATACAATCGACTTTCTAGATTTTAATATATATCAATATAAAATTTATTGTAGCACGTAGGTCAATAAAACATAAAAATTATGGGGCCTTTTCCATAGAAAAAGTATAGTCATATTTTCTCTGAACCCACGCATTCTGATCATTTATTTATTCATTTATTATTCCAGCATAGATAGATGCGTATCAACTTATCACACCTCATCTGAATTTGCTACACGTACGCACGCCACCCTCCACCGACTTCATCGTCTCAGCGACCTCCCCCACCGGAAATTCGGGGTTCCCCTCATCCGACCGCCACTGCCTTCGTCACCACCACGCCGGCGATGGACTCGCCGCCGTCCCTGCCTCCGCTGAACTCTCTGCCCCCGGTGAACTGGGACGCGCTGGATGCCCTCGTCCTCGACTTCGCCAGATCCGACCGGCTCGTCGTTCCTCCGCACGCTGCCCCCGCTGACGCCGCCGACGCCACCTGCCCCTCGCCGCCGTCTTCCCCTTCCTCCTCCTCCACCACCGCCACCTCCTCCGCTCCCTCCTCTTCTTCCTCGTCGTCCTCGTCCTACCGCTCGCGCCTCCTCATCCTCCGCGCCCGCCGCGCACTCGAGGCGGGCGATGTCGACGCAGCTCTCGCGCTCCTCCGCGCCCACGCGCCCGCCGCGCTCGCCGACCACCGCCTCCTATTCCACCTCCACAAGCAAGTACGTTGCCCTTCCCTCCTTGGTCTCCATCTACCTCTGCGCGCTTGTGCTTCAGACTTCAGACATGATTGAGTTTGTGTGGCGATGCAGAGGTTCGTAGAGCTGATGAGGAGGGGCACGGAGGTGGACAGGGAAGCCGCGCTCGACTGCCTACGCACGGCGCTCGCGCCCTGTGCGCTCGACGCCTACCCGGTGAGTGCTGCTGCTACGACTCCCCTCCTCTCACCTGAGCCTGGTGTTTGGGTGTCAAATTGATGTACTTGATGCGAATTTGGTGTTGGGACTATGTACTGAACCTTAGCGAGTGACCCATGGCATGCTGAAAATGTCAAATTGAGTAAAAAGTTCTGCATGTATATGCTATTGAATCATGACTCATGCGTAGTGTTGAAAATTTGTGGGAATTGCCAGGCTTGCTGTTGTTTGACCTGAATGATTTGAACCTGCAATTGTGGGTCTATATATAGTGAGAATTGATTGGGGATGGTCATGATTCCTTGTTTCGCCATTGTTTCAAACGGCACACGGATTTGGGTGTCTGATTCGGCAAAAAAAAGGACATGAGAAATACTGCTGGGAGTCAGAATCAGACTTAAGATTACCTGTATCCGACTTGGGTTTGGGCTATCCACTTATATTAGCAGCTTCTATTTAAAACACGCGTGGTAGAGTAGCACTGGTTAAATTGGCCAGGACATGGTTAATTTTTACTAAAATCATTTTTGAAGAGGGTTCTTACGGCCCTACTGCAATTGAATATTGGGTCTGACCACAGTTAACATATTACTAAACAAGTTTTGTTTACAAAAATGATTGACTGTTCATGGAAAGCTGGGAGATAATTCAATTACACTGTTTGACTGTTCATGGAAAGCTGGGAGATAATTCAATGACACTGTTTCCAAATAGCTCTATTCTATTATGGCCATGGATGCCTTTTGAAACATGCCATGGCTAAGTGGTAATTCATCAGATAATTAGTTTGTTACTAGCAATTCTGAGGCAGGCATGCTTATGTGTTTGTTTTTTCATCAAGATAACTACATCATGGAAGGTTAATGTTTTAAAAATTTATGGGTTATAGCCATGGAATCCCAGGTTCCAAACACTTGCTCTTTCTTTAGGCTTAAGGATTTAAACCCACACAATTGCCTTTTTGCTTTTTCATTAGGTTTATTTGGTACAAAGGTTAACTATGTAAAGTTAACATGCCCTTTCATACAATTAAACTGGTAAAATATTATGTATTCAGATTACTAGTGGATCTTCATTAAACTGACCTTGTAATTTAAGGACAATTGGGATATATCTATCTGCTACTGGACCCTCTTCCATGGAATATAACTATGTCACTCCAGGTTGCCCTCGTTATCAAGAACCATTGTTCTTTTATGGGAAATTAGTAACTGAGATACTGGAACAATAAGTGGGATAGAGCTCCTATTGTTCCTTCAATTTAATTCCTATTAAATGGATATACTGCTAGGAATTTTTCTACCGCCCCTGTCATTTCCTGTTCAAACCTGGGGATAGCAAATTTCAGATGTATTGGTCAGCCATAAATCGAGCATAAATACCAAAGGAGCTTCATGCAGCACCTAGAATACATTCAACAGCTAAATCTGATTTTTCAGTTCCTATCTATTCAGATGAAAACTTAGGATACCTGAATAAGCACATTTATTCTAGCATTTTCTTTGAAGTTTCTTTGTGCTTGTTTGGATCTTGCGTACTGAATATTGATATGTTGATATGCCCTGAAGGAAGCTTATGAGGAGTTCAAGCACATAATGCTTGTCTTGATATATGACAAAGATGATCCATTATCGCCAGTTGTCAATGAGGTATGCAGGGCCTGTTATGTCCATATTATGCTGGTGTTATAGCTGAGAATAATGGCATGGATATGTTAATTATTTTTACCTTTAATGTTTAATAGAATTACTTTAGAAGGTGTGTATCAATTTACACCAATTACTAGATTCAAGCTGAAAAGCTTGTAATTTTTCTTGATAAGTAAGGAATTTTTACTATATGACCTCCTTCAAAATTTAAGTTGCTTTGTTGTAATTCTATTAATTGATAGTATGCTTCTTGGCACTCGGACATGAATTCCTTACCATTGAAATACTATGTTTTCTGGCTTCTTCGAACTTGTATGTTAGGAAACATTACATTTTTCGCTTCTACATCTGTTTCTCAACTGTCGAGAGGTTGACAGTTCTTGTCAAGCTGCAGGCAAGTTCTTTCAGTTTCTCATATGAATCATTTCTTCCTTCTGAAACCTTTTGCTCTACAGTGGTCTATAAAGAGGAGGTATGAACTTGCTGGTTTGCTATCATCCATACTAAGAGCCCATTTACAAGCTTATGATCCTATTTTGTCAATGATCTTAAGATACTTAATAAGGTACCTTGTACAGTACATTCTCCTGTCTTTTCAAAAATAGTCGGTTAGCCTACCTTCCTATGCCACCTGACAATCTTACAACACTTGAATAGCATTCACAAGGTATATTGCATGCGCCAAGGAATTTCATCACCTATATCTGATCTTACTGAGCGACTGCTCTTTGAGGATCGTGATCCACCTGTGGTTCCTCAGGAATGCTCACTAGAAGCACCGCCATTTGATGAGGCAAGCGCTTCTCGTTAATTATTAAGTACACTATGCTCTTTGCACCAGCTTTTGATATTTGGATATTAGGTTGACGTTCAAGCCCTAGCGCATGCTGTGGAGTTGACAAGACAAGGTGCTGTTGATAGCTTGAAGTTTGCAAAAGGAGATTTATATCAAGCATTTCAGGTCGTATTACTAATTTCAAAATTTAAATATGAAATTATTCATATGATTATGGAATTTTTGTTTCCATTTGTCTTAATTTCTATTAAACTTACAACATTTAGTTTTCATGTAACTTAAGCAACAGAGTTGATCTTGTTAATGGGTTAGTTTTTAAGCTTTGTTATAAATGTTAGGAGATACATATTTATTTATTCTGTTTTCAAAATTTTGGAAACAGAACTTCATATGCCATGAATCCATATTTTCCCTTCTAGAACTTAATTCCTGTGCCATGAACCCTGTGGCTGTATGAACTCTTTTGCTCTACAGTGGTCTGTAAGAGGAGGTTGATGTACTTTCCTGAGAATCAAACAGCACCTTTCTGGTGTTCTGGGGATCACACCTTTCTGAGATTTTTCTAGCATTTTATTGACCTTTTGAGTTCTACATTGTTTGCCTCAAGTTTCTTCTTTCTCTTACACACTTGCCTTTGTAATTATAACACACTGCACTCTTCTTTCTCTTACACACTTGCCTTTGTAATTATAACACACTGCACTTTCTGCTTTTTGCAACGACTGTGTAGTACACCTGTATGCATGCATGCCTGTTAGATTAGTGTAAGAGGTTATCATGAATGGGGAGGGCTAATATGCTGATTTAACAGCATTACAGCAGAGCGGATAGGTTGGAGTCGGTTCTTCTGTTTGAAGTTGTCTATCAATTTTACAGTTCTTGTGAGTATAAAGAGAAATTTCATGTGAAGGTTATGTATCTCCCAAACCTATGTTTGAGGGGCAAAACTATTACATTACATGCTTCCTATACATTTCACTGAATAAGGATACAAGTATGCAACAGTTAATTTGATGGAAAAATTGTAGTTTGGACCTTCACCATTCAGTAAACAATTGTATGTCGCACAGTATGATCATCATTTGTTGGCTTGTTACTTGATACAGTATGAACCTTCTGTTTTCTTAAATTTTATGTTTCTTAGTGTTCCTTTGTTTCCTCCTTGGCTTAATTCCTATTAATGTAAGTTTATCTATGTAAACATGGCAGAACGAATTGTGCCGAATGAAGTTGGATCTGACACTTCTGGATAAACTTGTACACGAGTATTGTATATACAGGGGCATAGTTGAAGGCGGTTCCCACATTCTTCCTGGTAAATGGCTGGACATATAGCCTGCATGCAAATTTCATTGCTACAAATAAGCAATTTTCTGTTAGAATTAGATTTCTGGTGTAGCATTAATGAAAATTGTTTTTCTCTTATATTTGTAGGAACTGCTGAATTGGAATGTAAGCAAAACAATAATGTCAATAATGAAACACAGCTTGAATGTGAAATGGCTAACAATCAGAATGGAGATTGTAGCACCAGTGATATCACCCGTGATGATTCTTGGTCCAGAAGGTTACGTAGGGTTAGAAGTAGTACATCTGGGCAGCGAAGACGAAAGAGATGGAGAGGGCGGGTAGATGATCTAGATTATGCCTGTGAAGCCTTGTTGGATGCAAATAAGCATGATAGCTTGTCTCCTGCCCTTGACATGGATGAAGATACTGTGGTAGACCAACAGGTGAACTTTATAATTCATTTTTCCCTGCCTGGAAATTATATTGTTGATAGAAAGTCATTGATGATTATACACCCTTCTTTAGGACTTGGTGGCAAATTCTAATACATCTGATACTAGAAACATGGAAGATCAGAAATATGAAGTTGTCCTGGAGATGCAGGATCTCACACGCAAAGGGATGGCTTCCAAAGTTGTTGAGGAAATAAGCAGTATAGATCCTGAGTTCTTTCCACAAAACCCTATTCTTCTTTTTCAGTTGAAACAGGTGAGGTCCTACATGAGAATCAGCAACTGTCTGTGCCTCTGATTGGAACTGTTATGTACTTAATTTTTTGTCCATTTCAGGTTGAATTTCTTAAGCTAGTGGCTTCTGGTGATCATGTTGCTGCTCTCAAGGTAGCATCCACTCATCTGGGACCTCTTGCTGCCAATAACCAAGCTTTGCTGAAGCCCTTGAAGGAGACTTTGGTAACATTGATTAAACCCAATGAAGATGTACTGAATGGAGTATCTTTGCCGGTTCTTGCAAGTTCTCTCCAGGTTTGTCCAGTGTTTTCATATTGTGACTTGTGAGTCAATATTGCTTCTGTGGTAAACTAGAATTAACATTAAAAGGAATTTTTACTTGGCTCTAGACTTTTGTTTCTTCAATCGAAGTTAGAGAAAACGAGGCTTGAGTATGTTTGTCTAGAGTAATGTTGGATGGTATCAGAACATGCTTTCTTTTATAGGTTGCAATGAGCAGGAGGCTTGGTATTGAAGAACCCCAGCTAATGAAGATAGTCAGAGCAGCAATCCATACACACACTGAATGGTTTAAGCTTCAGATGTGCAAGGACCGATTTGAGCACTTTTTGAAGATTGATTCTCTGAAAGAGGTTAATCCACCAGTGGGGAGTTGCAGTATGTCCAAGGGCCATACAGATGAATGTGGCAATGGATCATCTCAAATCACAACATGTTCAAGTGGTAAGGTTCCAGATGAAGGTAGCAGCCCTCAAGTTTCATCAGAAGCTGCCTGTGATGAAAATGCTATACTAAAGGTTATGGTAAGTAATATAAGAGGATGTTGGTTCTCTTGCGTAGCATGGTGAGGATGCAAGTTTGATTTTCTTGCCTAGCCTTAGTTTTCCGCTAGGTGACAAGAAGTTTCTTTATTTTGTGGGGTTGCCTTGCCTCCACTAGTGTAGCTTTCTATGCTCCCTCTTGGAAGGGAAAATAGCAAACGTATCCTCTATCTTAGTGCGGTTTGCTGGTTTTCTATACACACTACATTAGAAAAACTTATTACAGTTTTCCTTCATTCGCTATTTGCTGCATCTATAACTCATATGGGGTTTGCAGTGCTGTCTGGCAAACTGTTCTATATGTATGAAAAACTTTTTTTAATAGCCAGTTAGCCACTACTCAGGTTTTATCTTAAGGTCAAGACTTCAAAAAATGGTTCAGCTTCTTGCTCGGTGTTTCACATCTGCCGTGGTGTCGTTAATAGTTTCCTTAAGAGGCAAACTGGGATTTTCATCTCAATTTCTTAAAAACTCGGTGGAAAGTTGTTGCCCTGTTCGACTAGCTAATTTCTTCTTTTTGGTATCAGATGATCATGATTAGGCATCAATACCTAAGTTTCATTAATGACTTTGACCACAATTTAGTTATGATTTTTTTGAAAAGCTAATTTAGTTATGAATTTATCATCTCGGTATTTGTATATGATTCAAGATTCTATCTTTATTTTTTTAGGAATTTCTCGCCTTGCCGAGGGCTGACGCCATCCAACTCCTCATGCAGTACAATGGAAATGCAGAGACAGTCATCCAACAGATCTTTCAATAGTGCTTACTGTAAAAACATGCCATACGTTTTGCTTGTTTCAAAACAAAATTCTTTGTGAATACTTTTCTTGCCTTGTACATGAGATTCTGATAGGACTAGGCTACGTTCCTTTTTCCTGTATATTTGCTCGTCACTTCATCCATGTAGCACCAAAGCATAGCATAAAACGAACTCAAATGACAGTTTTCAAGCAAGTCACAAAGGAATAATGGGAATGGTTTTGAAGTTGTTGAATTCTGTGTGGGTGAAATGTATAGTGCTTCGTTGTGTCATCATGTGATAACATAATAAATAACATAGTGATAGCACTTCTGATGTTTTAGCCAATTTCTTCTCGGTCTCAGTTCTAGATTATATGTAAAACCAGGACCTACCAGGATCAAATGTTGTGACTATTGGCTCTCGTACAGGAGAGTAACCTTTATGGGCAGATCTGTGAAAGGATTTCAGTTTCGTTTGTCTGGTAATAGGCGAAGTTATGTCGCGATAGGTAGGGGATCCGGGTGTGTTGCGAACTTGCGATAGGTAGGGGATCCGGGTGAGTCTTCCCTACAGTACCTCACTGATAGGTGGACAGGTAGTGGGGTCTAATGTCAGTGAGAGCTTCTTACTGATGGGTGGACAGGTTGTGGGGTCTAATGTCAGTGAGAGCAGTCCCTCCGCAATACTGCACTTTCCATGAAACTGATCTAACTGACATTAGACCCCATCACCATTGTACGGTGCAGGTTCATCTGATTCAGCAGCGAAACCTTTTTGAGCTATATCACTTCTCTCACTAAATGTCTGAATTCTTAACTGAAGTCAGGAAAGCGTTACTCGTATGCTGAAAAACACCAACAGGAGTTATAGCATTAGCAACAAGACCAGTCTAGTAAAGAGCTTGCTAATAGAACCATATACTCCCTCCATTTTTATTTACATATCGTAACATATACTCCCTCCATTTTTATTTACATATCGTATTAAGTTTGTCCTAAGTTAAAATTAGCTAATTTTAACCTAGTCTATAGAAAAATATAGCAACAACTATACTATATAACATATGCACTATCAATATATACTTCATGGTGGATTTAATGAAACAAATTTAGTATTGTAAATATTATTATTTTTTTCTATAAATTTGGTCAAAGTTGGTCAAGTTTGACTTAGGACAAACCCAATACAACATGTAAATAAAAACGGAGAAAATACCACACATGGGCTCATCTTGGTAGCCAATTTTGGACCGTTGTTTTATATGCTGATGAGGTCCGACACTGATTTTGGTAACAAATACAAATTAAACAAAATCTTTTTCAAAAGTGGTTTATATTGCATATGCAGACTTCCTCGCAGCTTGGAACTTCCTTTATGAAGCAACTGTCTGCAAGCGATGGCAGCTCAACCTAAATCTGCACAGATTTAGGGTCTATTTGGCATGGCTCCAACACCAAACTCCAGCCTAGAGCTAGGTGGAGCAAGCTAAGCATCCCAACTCCAAAAATTGGTGGAGTAGCCCAACTCCATGGAGCTAGTGGAGCTGCAGTTCATTTTTTTAGAGCACCTCTTTTACAGCTCCAAAATCCTCAAATATGGATCTAGATATGGAGTTGGAGTTTTGGATTAATTACCCACCAATACCACCCATTTAAAAAAATGATTTGTTTTCTTTTTCCCTGAACCCCCACCCGCCTCCCGAACACTATCCTCAGCGCGCCTCCCTCCCCTCGTGAACCACCTGGCAAGAAATCCTAGAAATCTATTCATGGAAGCATAACAAAATTATTGACCAAGATGAGACCAAAGAGGCGAGAGAAGAATCATCTAATCAGATCAAGGGATCAGCTTGCTTAAACAATAATCGACATGGAGCCGAAAAAGGAAGATGGAAACAAAAAGTCAGACAACAATAGACCTATAATATATTTTATTTTATTTTTTCATGAACGTTTTATTTTGTATGTATTGCAAAAGTAGCTGTATTTATTTTACTTATCTCATTATTGGTAAAGTGAATCAAACAGGGAGAAAAAGAACAGTCCACCCTTAAAACCCTCTTTTCTGGAGCTCTCTTTTCTGGAGCTAGGGCACTCTCCTAACTAAACAGAACCTCCAGCCAGCTCCAACTTTACCTGAAGTATGCTCCAACTGGAGTTTTAGAGTGGAGCAGAAAAAGATGGAGCCAGAGTCATACAAAACAAACCCTTAATATTCATATTGCTATCTGGTGTGAACCTTGATCGAAGAAGAATCAAACCTTCAAACTTGCAGTAAAACGTCCTGCATATGTAGACTTGAGCTCACTAGCTATGAATATAATATGCTTGTACTTGATTGGCTTGTTTATTTTTGCCCCCAAAAATCTGGGGAACATCCCCATGGTGTGCTTGGATTATTCAATGACATTATCTTCTCTGACAGTATGGATTGAGCCTTCTCCTGTCCTCTAGTGGCATTTCCGACACGATGTGGCACTTGAGCGGACGGACCTAAAGGACTGTCTCAGTTATCCATCATGGGCTGACCGGGCTACGGTTAAGGCCCTAAAGTTCTGTCGGGTGTGGGCTGGCCGACTTGCTTTGTGCATCTCTGTTGTAATTGAACAACGCTACTCCCTCTTAATGAAACACGTACAAGGCATGTTCTAAAAAAAATTGAACAACACTAATTATATAACACCAAATTCTGACCATATTTGTAAAATGGAACGCAGGCATTTTAATAACCTAGTGGAGAAGTTGTGAATTTTGGAACATGTTTGCTTTCTTCGAAGGGTTATAAATGAGGATAAACGATCTAAAATCTCCAACACTTAGCTAGCTTTGCATGTCAACAAACACTTAATCGTTTTTGAAAGAGTAAATTGCATGCATCCACAGTACAACAACTTGTATGGTTATATCAATTTGGTCTAACAAGTTGCAAAATATGCAAACGGATACATGACCCATATAGATATGTATGCTACCGAGCGTATTTCTACATGGTGACATACCACGTGGACTGTAACTTAGGTCTAAGTGTATTTTAGAAGTTCTCAAAACAATGGTGGATCACGCATATTTCTCATATAGGCAACAAATATAGTTAGGTTGCCCCTTTATTATTTTTGCTCTCCCATGTTTATTTTAAGTGAGCTCTCATGATAATGCAAAGTTAAATAGATTTTCTTAGCGTTAGGACTCGGCTCTTGCATATGAGGTTTTATTGCTTGCTTTTATACTCTTGCACCAATCACTTATCTATATGGGTCATGGGTTCTTGTACATTTTTCTCTTCTCTTTTCTTTATTGGATAGCAGTTATAGGTGTTATACGCATCTTCTAAGCAATGGGTGTTTTTTTTAGAATATATCATAACTCAATGCTGATTCACTTTCGTAGGATTGGTTTCATTAGTATTGCTGAATTTGAATCACTGTGATATTTACGATGGTGTCTAGAAAACTTTGAAGTTAAATATAACGCTACTTGTTGACCAGCACAAGATCATTTTTTGATGATATGCAAACATAAATATTAAGCAACATTAGATGGGTTGCATGAAAGCTGGATGAATGTTTATGAGCATACTCTCCATTTATCCCTATTCTCCTACTGTGTGATAGCAGATTTTAGTAAATAATCGGCAGATGACTTGAAATATGTTGCAAAACACTGTTGTTTCTAACTCATAAGCATTTTTTTAAAAAATAATCATGGCAAAATACGTTTGGTGGCATACATGTGACTGCACACACACATATTTGACAAGTATATGTATGTGTTTGCATGTTTTACAACTTATTGGACCAAAGTGATATAACCATACAAGTTGTTGCATGGTGCATGTAATTTGCTCTTTTTGAAATAGAATAAAATAATTGTGTAACATCAAATGATGATCATGTATATGAAAAACGGAACATACACACGTCAATAACAAGTTTGCAATATTTGGTGAAGTTTGTCTTTCATTTTCTATTTTGTTTGGAAGGTTGAATTAGGGAAAGCACTTTGAACTTAATTTCCGAGACTCCAACCATGTCGGTATTGGTCACTAATTCCAAGTTGAAATTAGGAAAAAGTTTATTTTACTATTTACACCAATCCACCTTTGTCCCCAACAACAAAATTTAGACTCGATTTAGTCACTCAAACTATCACTACGTGAAAGACTGCCATTGGTAACGGGCAAAGACGGCCATTGGTAACAGGCATAGCCAACTTACCGTTTATGGGTTACTAATGACCGGTCATTGGTTACCAATTACGTGCAAAAGGTAACGGGCGTTCGAGAACGTCCGTTACTAAAGGCCGTTACCAATCACAACTTGCGCCTGCTCTCGCTGGGTCCACAGTCAATATTGGTAACGGGCGTCACGTGATGCCTGTTACCATTGATCAGTCACTGGTAATGGGCAGTTATACAAGCCCGTTACTAATGGCTGTTACCAATACCCCATGCGGCTGCTCCCTCTGGGCCTACTGTCAGAGTTGGTAACGGGCGCCCTTAATGGCCGTTACTAAATGCTGTTACCAATCACCCTGTGCAGAAGCTCCCGCTGGGCCCACTATCAGTATTGGTAACGGGCGTCATGTATGCCCGTTACCTTTCATATGACATTGGTAACGGTCTTCACTTTTACGCCCCTTACCGATGACTTCTCAAAGGTAACGGATTTCATTTGTTGCCCGTTACCAGTGTCTAATCAAAGGTGATGGTCGTCACTTAAAGCCCATTACCATTAATGTTTTAAAGGTAGCGGGTTACTTGTGAAAGGTAAAGGGTTACTTGTGAAAGGTAACAGACTGTACACGATGCCCGTTACTTATAGCTGTGCCAGCCCAATTGGATTGGCCTGTTTCCTGGCTGCATCCTGGAACCAGCCAGGATTTGGCAACCACCTTAAACCTGCAAGCAATATATATAGTCCACAACATCAAGGACATGTTTACAATGCAGGACTCAACATAAACATATCATCAAGTTCGCAAAAATGTAACCTGTGACCTAATATAAATATACACATGTACACATGTACATCAAGGTCAAATTTTCTCCACATGTCATAATCACAAGTTCTCACAGTTTCAAAGTGGACCGTGGTAGCAGCGGTTGTCTGGTGGGATGACATCCTTGATGATGAAATCGCATAGCATCTCCCAGATCATCTCATATGAGTCTTTGGAAATTGGGCCGGATGAAGCTTAATAAAAAGTATATTGGCAAATATTAAAGAAATAGAACAAGTGATTAATGCATAAACATGCTGTGATGAGTACATACATCAGATTTTTTGTAGGTTGTTCCGTCACACACCAGGCTCATCATATTGATTGTAACGTAGAAACCACATAGCATGCTCCCTGGTGGTTGTTGAGCGCATTACAATAAATAAAAATGTTAAGATAGACTAAATGGCATAAATGAAGGAAATATTGCATCGATGATGGAATCCTTCATTTCCTTGCTAGAATTACCTGAAAATCGGTCTTATGCATGAGTTTCACTGGTGCTTTGGACTTTAGTTTTGTTCCTTTAGTCTTCATGTACTTTCCAAAGGCACTGCATGGAGCGGTAGTGATTAGCAACATTAAAGAGTTAGAAAATTTGCATATACAGAAACAAACCTACAACAAACTTACCAATTAACAACTTGTTGGACATTGGGGGAACTTTCACTTTGGCACAATTCTCGCGGAGTCTAGATAGAATACGAGATTCCACTTGATGACAATGTCTACCAACACCCAGTGGCCACCCATGTTGTACGTTCCTACCACGAAGTCATGGTTCATAAGCTTAGCAATTTGATCTATTACAGTATTGGAATTGCATTGGATGACCGCTGCCGAGAATGTTTGTGGGTCCATAAATCCAACATCTACCCCCATCTCTTTTGCCATTTCAAACATTTTCCTACATAAAACTCAAATTATTAGTTTGAACATTGTGATACTAATTAATGAAACTCTAGTGTCAAGGAACTTACAATGAGAAGCACCTCAGCAAGCTTATATCCAATGCGTCATGGTGGAATAGGTCATACAAGTCCCTGAATGCAACATAAAAATTATCTGCCGTATATCCAAAGTGGCATGCCTGATACGATACACAAATCTTGTCGACACCATTTGCACTCTCTAGCATGTAGTGATTATGCAAGGCCACACATGACGATCTAGCAGCCTTTATATCTTCCTCTGATAGCATAGGTTCACCAGGCTTGTATTTAGTATTGGCCAGAGTCCAAATGGAGGCAACATATGCAGCTTTTCCCGTTTGAGGTGGCGTCTCCTTCTGAGCCGGCGCCTACTCCTGAGCCGGCGCCTCCTTGTGAGGCTCATCATTCTCATCCATTTGAGGAGGAGGAGGTGGGTCTAGCAGTCGAGCACCCGATGGCTCATGCTCATCCTTGTGAGGAGGAGGAGACGACGAGGGTGACTTGCGAGGATTAGAAGGAAGTGAAGATGATGTGGGGCCAGAGGTGGGAGGAGGCCTTGTCCTTGGTGGTATTAGATTATCTGACCTTGGCCACTGTATCCGATGAAAACGAGCTTCACCAATGGTTGTGATCTCATCACCAATAGGGATAGGTAAATTGATGTGCCTCGTATTGCCCCACACAAAAGTAGGTTGCACCACAACCTATCCATGTTGTACAGGTACTGTATGGCACACCTCCTGACCTGTATAGATAGTGGCAAATGCTAACTCCATGCTATAGTTGCTATCCAGAAGGCTGTAAACTGTCGGCTCCGTAAGGCCATCTATGGTGTCTGGTTCGGGTGATGGACCTGGTGTTCTCTGTTCCACCTCCCCACAACTACTCTTCCGTCCTTGGTGGGTGCTGGGGCTACTGCCAATTTCAGGAGGTATTGCTACTCCTGCACCTCTTAGCATCTCCACAACTCGCATGAATGTTTCACCATCATCAAGTTTGTCGTCACTACTGTCACCATCGATGGGCCCCTCGTCGACACCATCACCATGGAATCCATCAACACCATCATCATCGCCGCCACCAACATCAAAATCATCGTAAGCATCAAACATTCTATCAAACTGGATGTATGATTTCATCGAGTGGATTATCATTCGGAGGTGGAGCATTCTCGCCATGATACGTCCAGATCATGTACTTCTTAACAAAATCACCCACCAACAAATGCGATCTGGTTATAGTTGTGTCAGTGAATACTCTCATATTCTTGCATGTTTTGCACGGGCAAGGTATCCTCTGTGTCTTCATATTTCTTGCGTGGTTTTCCGCAGCTTGCATGAATTTATTAAGTTCTCCACGAAAATAGGCATCCGTCCTTCATGCTTTGTACATCTATGTCCTATCCATCTCTGAGGATCAACAAATAATTTAAATGGATTAAAAAAAATCAATTTAACATGTACTAAATAAAAAAAATCAAAACCCAACCTATTATCGTACAACTAAATCTTGGAAAAAAACTATCATGCATTTATGTAAATATAGAAAAAAAATAAATCAAATTCTATTCTCAAAGGAAATGGAGCCCTAAATGGCCACAAATATATACTTCTATATATGCGTAGATGTTGAAAAAAATTAATTTAACATATACTAAATAAAAATCAAAACCCATCCTATTATTGTACCACTAAATCTTGGAAAAAAAATCTATCATGCATGTGTGTAAAGATAGAAAAAAATAAATCAAATCTTTTCCTTGAAGGAAATGGAGCCCCAAATGGCCATAAATGTATACTTCTATATATGCGCTGATATTGAAAAAAGTCAATTTAACTTATACTAAATAAAAAAATTAAACCCCAATCTATTATTGTACCACTAAATCTTGGGAAAAACTATCATGCATTTGTTTAAATATAGAAAAAAATAAATCCTTCCTCTCTCTCCTCCATGGATTTAGAAAATTATTTACTTGGGAATGAGGCTAAAACTTATAGGTTGAGCCCAAATGATACCATAATCATGTTCTCCTACTAAAATAGCACAACTTCATCCGAAAGTTTGAGGCAAGTGGAGCCTCAAATGGCAAATCCACACCATAGAGATCTAGATCTAGCTAGAGGCAAAGAGAGCTCCATTTGAGCATTAAAACTATCTAAAAAGCTTAGAAAAGACATGAGATTAGCATCAATTTACCTCCTACAGCCCCCAACTTGAAGGAAATCAAGTTTGAAACCTTCCCTCCTCTTTTCACTTTTTTTTGATTTTCGGGCAGCACCTCCCCGAGCAAACAATGGGTAGTCGGGAGCAGGAAGAAGGGTGGTATGCTACTTTTGTCGGGTATTTTTACGTGCTGGTGAGGGGTGATCCGCTCCTGAAAATGCTTTTCCAGTGGCGGGTCGGTTGCTACAGTAGCCCCGCTCTATTTGTAGCAACGGGTTACATTTTGACCCGCCCTTGGAAAAAATGGGGTGTTACTATAAATCGGTTGGTTTTGTAGTAGTGAAGTAATCTTGACTTATGTTAGTCTTGAGTCTTTGCATGTGTCGGTAGGGTGCATGTAGGTCATGTACGTAGTGTTTACTTTAAGAGTTGCATTAGCATGTGGCTGGAAACGTGTTGAGTTCACGTTGTGGCCGGGAGTTCTAGTCGTGACATGGTCATGTGTTAGTCACATTTAGCTTGTTAGCCAGGGCGATAAGCTGCTGCGTGTGTTGCAGTTCGGCGAGCAAGATGACCAGGTCTTTAGGAGTGGAGTGCGGCAAATTAGCTAGCTGCATGCATGTTTAGTTGGGCACGTTCGTGTCGTGGCTCCCGTATGCATGTAAGCTTTGCCTATATGAGCCATGTACTCGGCATGTTTGTTTCGTTGAGTTGAATATAGAGAAGACAGAAAAGGTCGTTCGTCGCCGCAAAGCTACCTGTGTTCATCTCAATCCAGTTGCGTGTGTTCGTCCGCGTGAGTTTCTTGCCGGAATTTGTTTGCAGGCGAGCTGATCTTGGCGGTTCCAACATCGCCACGCGGGTGGGCGCTGGTACGCTCGCACGCGCTCGCCGGACGCGGCGCCAGGCACCCGCGCGCAAGGGCTGCGGAGCGCTCGCCTGAGGGGCCGCCGGCCTGGGATCGCGGTCGCCGGGGACCGAGCTGCTCGGTAGCTCGAAGGTTGTGAAGAAAGGGAGGGGTAAAATCGTCATAATGGAAGGAGATGTATTGATTTTAACGTCGTCACGGTGTACTCTAGCTTAAAACTAACGGCAATGGTAGGTAGGGGATGAAAAAATATTTTTAGTGGCAATAATAAGATCATCTAAATTTTGATGGCATAGAAAGAATGCGTTAAATTTTCAATGGCATATAGAGAATTATCTCTAGTTGTGTAAAGGTGCTATCTGGAAGTAGCTCAGGCCATTTGTCCAGGTATTCTAGGTCAGCACGTCTGCGTGCTCATTGATTTTGTCATTGCCAATCATGAGTGACCAAGTACACTCCCACACAATTTATTTTCACATGCATGTCATCGATATTGTGGTGGACGGCTAATTCTACTCAATAAGGTATAGCTCCCACGAGATTGACTTATTTTTCCACCTATCTTTATATCATGTTCTTTATTCCGCTTCCGCTTTCCAAGGGTGGTAGTGCCTTTCTTCCCATAGGCAGTAGCGAGATCCTTGACCTGTTTGTAGACATCTGCCCCAGTGAAATGCCTTGGAATGGTTGTTGATGGCTCTTAAGTACCAAATCCAGACCGTAAACTCCTGCACAAACACATAAAAGACGGACATCATCATTAGTGGCAGTAGTTATTTCTAACAAAATCCATCAGTAGTATGCAGGTCCACTAGAGGAGAAAACACATCTCAAGAGTAAGGAAACACACTCTCAATCCAAGGCAACATCCTGCCACAAAATCAGGCGAAAGGACACGGATTGGAGGGCCCACATCAAGGGTTAAACCGCCTAAACTTACCGCCAATCACCCTTACCTACATGGGGACCCACCTGGCAGTGTCTCGGACAAAAGGCGGCGTCAGGGGAGCTAACCAAGGGTCGGCTGAACCACTCTGGTGGCCCCTCGAGCCCATCTTTCATGTGTTAGCACCTCATGACATCCCAAAGGCAATTATAGCTGTTTCTCCGTTAAGTTACCGCCTCAAACAGTGCTAGGTGGCACAAGTGATGAGAGTCAGTCCCGATCTTCATGACGTAGGATCTTGAACAAGATTACTAGCCAAAATCTCAGCCAAGATAACTAGCTGCAAGCAGCCGGATAACTAGTGCAACCTGACGACACGCACAAGAACCCAACCACCGTCTCTATACGGCAGCCTGAATCAAGGATTCGTCCAATCACACTCTCAAGGAACCAACCTACACAGCCTGCACTCGAAGTAGCAGGAGCACGGATTGGGTGCCGATGAAGCGGCCGCTTCTGTAATCCTAAGGGAGATCACAAGCGCAAAGGGGTAGAGAAACACTCTCTGAATTTGTTAGCACACAGTTGAACAAAGGGGTTGTGTTTGATTCAAAAAAGTCTCCTAATAGTTTGGATACAAGGTTTATTTATACTAGGAACAACCCTCCTAATTGGGTGTGAAAGGACCTTGAAGTTTTTGCAGTTTTGCTAACTCAAAGGTCACCACAAACTGAAACCCGAGGAGCCTCGTGTGGCTGTTGGGCTTTTGTGCATTCTTCACTAAATCGGTCATTTCTGCTTATTGGGTAGTCCAAATGACATTAGGTTTGCTGCGTTGGAAAGTAGACTTAATTATCTTTCCAATGAGTACTCATGAGTCTCCATATCTATCAGGACTCAGAAGTTATGGTTGATTATTCGTTGCACTCTGAATAGCCAGAAACGGAATCAAAGAGTTTGTTTCTGAACATTAAAGCTCGTATTCACTAGTTTATTGATCTGAACGTTCAGGGTCATCTCCATATAAAGTGATGTTTTTCTCTTCATGTGTAAACCTAAGCACAACCAATGTAGAAATAAATCCTTAATTTCGACCATTTCTATCTAAGCTAGCGTCCTACAGTCAACACTGCTCTGATACTACTTTCATCACACCTGGTTTTAGAAAGGAACCAGATGCATCTCATACGTGCGCCAGAATCAAGATACACGCATATTATAGACATCATACGTGAATATATCAAAAGACAATGTTCAAAACATAAACAAAAGAGTAAATAACTTTATTACACTCTAATAGTTTAGAAACAAAGGTCTTTAAGCATTCCACCGATAGCCTAAATGAACTCGGTAGCAATGGCTTCTTTCACATGCACTTGACTGGTGGAGGCACGCCTAGAACTCCTCGAAGTCGCTGAAGTACTCCACTTCCACATTCTCTTCTGAACAACAGTTTAGGCAAGAGTGAGTACTCTTATGGTTGGTACTCACCTAGTGGGGGAAAGATTGATCATATTTTATTAGCAAGCACCTATTATCTAGGTATAAGTTTATACCAGCCCACTTAAGCATAAAGGAACCAACATTATTCCAAAAACCAAGAACCACAAATTAATTTATTCTTTAAGTTCAATTATCATGTCAGGGTCTAAGCCGCTCGTAACCATAAGCACGACTGATACATCAGTTTTTACTCTGTAGTGGTTGTACACTTTCACCACAATTCGTGTTCCCCAAAATCGCCCGGGTCTGAAAGGCCCTTAAACACTTCCTTTTGTGAGTGGAGAGGGATCCACTACGAAGCCTTTATAAAGATAAGACATGCAGAAAACTAAATAGCTCGCTAGAGTTTCAGTAGCGGTGTGGTCCATAACCCTCCCTAATGGTCGGTACCTTAGCAAAGGCTACTGCCCCAAGAGAACCGGGCTATACCCCAACACCGACCCCCTCCTTGCCCTTTCGGTAAGGCTATCAGTTAACCACATGCCTAATTAATCAGCTAAGGTCAGAGTCGTGAGACAATTGTGGTTGTACAATTTTTTTAGGTGGTTCTCCGTATTCCAATTAAACAAAGTGATCTTGTAATTATCCAGGTATAACAAAAAAATAAATCATGATTAATATTTTTAAAGTTAAGCAACTAAGCATTTCTACCGAACAAGAAGATTAAACCATGTGTTCAAGGCTTGGGAAAAAAGACCAGGTAAATCCTTAATAGGTACCCCGTACAATTATGCAATACGGAAATAAAATAAAGTGTATTATCATGCTACTATTGGAACGAAACAAAATATGCAGGGAGAGAAGTCCACTTGCCTTCCTCGTCAAACTGTTGTGTCTCTTCCTCGAACTGCTGCCCTTGTCCTTCCTCGAATGACACGTCGTCTACACGATCGCACAAGTAAAATATACACAAAATAAGAAACAGCACAACAAAAAGAACAAACAGAGCAAGATAAGGTGATAAGGATACTGTGCGCGTTGCAAGGATCACATGAGCGCAAGAATCGATGAAAACGGAGTTATAACGAAGAAGATATGGCTGAAACATGATTCTAGGGACTTATTTGTGAAAGATAAGAACTTCCAGGGGCTAGATCTAAAAGAAACAGAGGGGTAGAACCTAATTACACATATAAATAGAAGGTCTACTATGTAAAACAAGGGTCTAAGGACGGCGGGCGCAAAAACTAGAAAGGATAGGGGTCTAAACAGAAGAAAAAGGACTATTTTGTAAATACTTTTGAACGGGGGTGGACGGCGGGTTTATTTTAGAAAAATAGAAGGGCCTTTTTGCAAAAGAGCAACAAACGGCTCTAGTTGACCGGTGTTGACCCGGTTTTGGTTTGATCGGGACCATCCGATCAAGATCGAGCGGTGGGGCTCGGCTGGGGCGGCTTGGTTGGCGGCGCTAGCGCCGGCGGCGAGACATGCGGTGGCGGGCGGCAGCGGAGCTTGCCGGAGCTCGCCGAAATTGGTGTTCTGGTGCCCGTTTCGAGCGCCGCTTGGCTTGGGAGAAAGAGGCGATGACGGGGAACATGATGGTGAGATCGAGAAGGTGGTGCGGCGGCCGGAGTAGGACACATGGTGGCGAGAGGCGGATCGGGCGCGCCGGCGAGCGATTGCGCGTGCGAGAGCGTGATAGAGGGAAAAGAGAGGGGTGCTACGGTGCTTACCATGCGGCGAAGCTCAGCGGCGAGGTGCGAGCGAGAGGAAGCAGCGAGGCGGCGGCTCGGGGTTGCGGTCGAGCTCCGAGACGGCGGTGGTGGCGCTAGGGTTGCGGGGCAAGCGAGGCTAGGGACGGGAGCAAAGGAGGGGTGAGGTAGGGCAGCACGGCGGGGCTCGGGTGCCTTTTATAGGCTGAGGAGAGGAGAGGGAAAGGTAGCAGAGAAAGAGACGGCGGCGCCCGGTGGTGGCCGGCCATGTTGGCAAATGATAGCGGGTGGCCGTTAACGGCGGAAGGAGAGGAAGTGAGGGAGTGATTGGGGCTCCTGAAGAGCATTGAAGGAGGCGGGCGCAGTGAAGGTGGGGAGGGCGAGCGAGCGCGGCAACGGCTGGGCGGGGCGTGCGGCGTGGAGAAGTAACGGCTGGAGCGGCTGGAGGTGTGGGATGACAGGTGGGGTCCACCTATCGGTGGCAGGAGGGGGAGAAGGGAGGCAGAACGGGCCGGGCAGGCGAGCTGGGCTGAGCAGGAGGCTTGGGTCGGGCACAGGAAGGGGAAAAGAAGGAGAGAAAAGAAGAGAAGAAAAAGAGAGGTGGGCTGGGCCGATTGGGAAGAGAGGAAGAAAGGGGAGGTGGGCTAGGGAAGTTTTTGTTTTTTTAAACAAGGGTGTTACAAAACCTACCCCTTAAAGAGAATCTCGTCCCCCAGATTCGAATGGATTGGAGAACAGCTGAGAGAACTTTGCATAAAGCTCATCTTCTCTTTCCCACGTAGCTTCACCCCTTGAATGGTGACTCCACCGTACTTTACACATTTTGATTACTTTGCTCCGAGTGACTCTCTATTATAAACACAAAAGGAACAAATCTCACATACACACATACATACACATGCACATACACATTCATAATTAGATGCATTGTTTCAATGATTCTGGGTTATTATGCATGATGCTATGTTTAGATTTTCTTACTTAGGATTTTAAACACCTAGGGTGTTGCAGCAAGTCTGGATCCAACAGGGTCATCAAAGAAATGCCTGCCACATGGGCCAAATAGAATTGGGGTTGAGTCGGATTTCGGCCATTTTAATGCTAAATTAAATTTAACCAAAATAAAGGCCCACCGACAAACTCATCTATTACCACTAATCACTCTTCTACGTAGCATTGACGATGGGCATGTTGCACACCAGTGTTTTCTGCAACCCTAGGAGATGAGTATGATATTTTGTATAAATCTTTTAATTTACTTAACGTTTGGAATGTATCAAAAAATGCTTATGTTGAAAAACAATTTGGGACTATATTAATTAACTCTTTATTATATGGTTACTGCAGATTGCTTTTCCCCCCTTGGCATGGTAGTTCCATATACATCCGTAATGTCCTTGTCAATTCAAGATCCTATACCCTTTATTGCTCTTGCTACATAATGTACTAATGAGGCCTGCCATTTTCAATTGGAATATTTGAAACTAATCCAATGAATCATATAACATGTTATGATTTCAACAATTTATGAACAAACTACTAATCCATAAAAATTCAACTATTTCCAAACAAGCACAAGTCATTAAATATAAAACATCCACCGGGATTTAGTTCAGAACATCACACTGCATGCATCCAAAGTAGTTCTAATAAGTACTAAAGTTGTTCAACCTAACGGAAACAGAAAATTAAGATAGATCTGATCTTCTTTCTACGCGCGCTCGCGCCTTCCAATCACTCATCCTCGTTGGAGATGATGACAACAGAATCTTCATATCGTCCGGTAGCTTCACGTGGCGGCGGCGGTGCGCTGCCGGAAGAGGATGCGACAACAACAATGGAAGAAGAGGATGGCTCGGCAATGTTTGCTGTTGGAGAGGATGGTGAGGCGGCGACGATGTTGGCTGCTGGAGATGATGGCATGGTGATGACAGGTGCTGCTGACGATGGCCAAGTGACATTGCTTGCTGAAACCTTGGACCCCTTCGTTGGTGGCTCATCTTAATGTCTGGATGATAGTCGATGTCATCCTCTTCCTCCTCCTCCTCCTGATCCTCCTCCTCATCTTCCTCCTCCTCCTCGCTTCCTGGAGGTGTCTTGTCCTCATCCTCGCTACCTTTGGGGGGCTCTTCGCTAGGGGACGAGCTAAGATCCATGTCAGTTGGAGTGGTCGGCATGTTGGAAGGGGATTCCAGCAAGCGCTTCGCCCTTGCCCCTTGGACGGACTCCTCCAACTTCGACGAAGACTGCAAGGGAAGGCGGAAGGAGTCTGCCATGGCGCGCGTGGATCTCTCACGAAGTTCCTCGTCAACTGTTTGTAGATTGGAAAAGGGAGCGGCAGTTCCAAAATAGCGATTCGAAAAGGCGATCGGCAGTTTTAAGGATGGTGACGCCTCTTTGGAAATGAAGCGTCGCGGGTTTTGGAGCCGAACCGCCGATCTGTGCCCTAGGATCGGATGAGGTGTTAGTTAACTAGACGGGGATTGAGTTTCCAATCGAATCCACAACGACGTACTACTGGTAGCATAGTTACTTTGTCAACCACTATGCTAGGGTTCGATTCCCTTGTGTGCCAAACATTTTCCAAGAGTTAGTAATATTTTTTTGACAACGTTTTGCAACTAAATTTATTGTTGTGGCAACATAGAAAATTGTGGCAACATTTACCACAAATCGCCACCACTACATTCTGCGTTGCAAATTGTTCCAACCTTTCGCAACCAAATCGATGATACCTTAGCAATGATGAAATATCATTGCAATACAACCTTGAGTCTAACAACGATGCTGGTGTTCGTTGCCATATCTAAGGCTTGTTTGCAACAATATCATTTTGCGTTGCTATATCTAAGACTCCATTAGCAACAATTCATTTTGGTGTTGGCATAGCATAGACTCTTTTGCAACACAGGATAGTACTAATAACAACTTGTTATATTGGTTGCGACATGGATATCTATTGCAGCCATTACAAACTAGCGTGGTAATACCTTCGCCTTATTTACAACACAACTATATTCATTGCAATACATCCTACTTGTTGCAACCAACAAAATTTAAATCGCAACACTACACAATTGGTGGCAACATGTCACCCTAGCGCAACCAAAATCGACTACTATCGCAATAACCCCTATTTATGGCAACGAAAATCACATGTTGGCATAAAAACCTGTGGCATTAGCCATAAAACCTTGTAGTGGTTGCTTGTGATGGAAGAGTTGGGCCCGATGTGTGACGGGGAAGATTGTTAGATTTAGTCCCACATCCGAAATTGATGGTGGGGGAGTACAACATATAATGTGGGACAGCCCTTACCCATCATGCTAGTCTTTTGGGTCGAGTTAGGCCCGAGGCCTTAGTTGGATGGACTCTGGTGGACCTAGGCTTGATAGGGCGCCGGCTCAGGGGTATATCGAGAGCGTGGGCAAGGGTGAGGTGCTGGGTCACGACCGGCAGCGAGAGCGAGCACGAGCGCTGCGATCGACAGTTTGTTTTCTTTTTTCTGCGTGATAGATCGGACGCCGTGAGGGCCAGTGCGCTCGCGAGCGCTAAGATTAGATTAATAGCGAGATTAGTGTGCGCAATCGATTGGACGGTGCGAGGATGGCAGGCGGCAGAACCAAATCGCAAGCGGCCGATGGTTTCACCAAAAAAATTATCCCTTAAGCATTTTTTGAGATAAGAAAGAAGAAGAAGAAGAAGAAGAAGAAGAAGAAGAAGAAGAAGAAGAAGATATAGACAGCTCGTTTGGTTGGGGTAACTAGTGCAAGGGAATGGGAGCTAAGAGATATAAGACTAAAATTATCTTGTTTGTTTCGTGGGAGGGGGAGTTCATGTTGGATTGGGAAAGAGAGTTTAGAGACCCAATTCCCACATATCTCTTCCCATAGGGAGCGGTGGTAATTAGGAGGGAATTGTGCTTTACGATGAAGACGAATAATCTTAACCGTTCATCATGAATTATGATATAATTTTTCATGTTAAAATCCAGATACCAAACAAAGGATATTAATTCCCTCTCCAACTCCCTCTCTTAATTCCCTTCATGAACCAAACAAGGAACTGTGACTAAAAATCAAACTACCAAGTGAATTCCCTCCATCAACTTCCACAGCTAATTCCCATGCCTCTTCCCATTCATTTGCCAAACGCACCCAGAGATTTCGTCGGTTGGTGCTTCCCCGTATGTGGAAAGAACTGCTGCCCCTTGGTGTCACAAAAATTATGTTAAGTTAGATCACCTTTTGATTTGAAATTCTAGCTACGCCGCCACTGCATGAAAACCAATCAAAAGCTTTTCGCGAGAGAAGGGGCTCTTGCGGAGAAAGTTTCCCCAGCAACATGCAACTAGGAATGCAATAATTTCAACAAATACTATCATGCTTGCGCATGTTACTGATTGAGAAGTTTTCATTGGTGGCTGGCCCTTTTTGGCTTTTGCTACAATCTTTCGTGTCCGTGCATTACAAATTAATAAATCCTTTGAGTCGACGAGCCGTCAAAGTCGTGCGTCGTTGCATCTCGTCGCTGAAGTGGATAATGTGGATACAGTTGGCTCGTTGCGGTAGCATGCGTTGTTGATTAACCCCGATTTAAAAGTTTGTGTCCTGTTTCAGCCCTTCCTTCATGTGAACCTTCCTGTACTAATCTATGTTTATGAGAAAGACCCCTGATCCGACGTCTTAGCTACTCTGTTCAATATGGAGCTATATATTTCTGAAACGAAGTGTAGATGTTACCCCGATGACATTCTTTTATTTCCCAATGATTTCTTCTCAAGTTGAGTTAACACGCAACTAGTAATGCAAGATTTTCGTGCTTTATTATGACTATCTATCCGGCTAGGAAGTCGTTTATGGACTAATTATTATAGCTAGTGGATTGTTGTTCTCCATAATACTACTTGCGGTTATTTACTACTCGTAGTGACGAAGGTACAGGTAGAAACTCCTACCATGCGTGCACATGTTACTGATTGCAATGTTAACTGTTCGCTGCCCCTTTTTTGCTTTTGTTACAATTGTCTACCGTGTGTCCATGTAATGATGTACCAATTCTTTGGTTCGACAAGTCGTCAAACTAAAGTCATGCGTGTCGTCGTTGCATTAAGTCGATGAGGTGGGTGTGGATCCAACGCGTTGTCGTTTCTTTCCCAAATCTTCAACGGAATTGTCGTCCTGGTCGTACCTTGGATCCCAAGGTGACAACCAATTTCGTGCAAACTCTCCTGGGTTTCTCCGATCCGATCCTGCTGTACGATCGAAGCTGCCCAGATTTCCCTGTAGGAATTGTAGCTGGCTATGGCTATAGTAGTAGTACAAGTGTCATTATCCAGTCTACTTTGATTTTGAGTGCATCTAATTGACTCCTAGCATATGCTTACCCTCGCGCATGTGTTTAGTTAAGTTATGTCTTGTTCGTGCATGTCGAACGTTAAAAACAAGTAGTCCCATTTATTTCCATGGTGATCTGCAAACTTTGGGAATGAAAAGAACATGTAATCCCATTCCGACAAGAACAAGGTTCATGCAGCGTACCCTGCTGACGGAATTGAAGCGTTTGCTTGGTTTCTAAATATGGTATGCGCCACACGTACGGAAGTAAGTCGTCGTTGAATCAAAGGTAGTTTAGAGCTAGCTACCGACCCATAAAGAGAGTCAGCAAGCCAATGCCGTGGTCCACATACAGATGAACTAGGAAGAGTCGTCTCTGGTACGTTTTCGGGCCCATCTAGATGGAATGCGAACCTAGATCGTTGACACTTGGAAGCTAAGGCATGGAGAAACGCCACTTTGCTAGATGATATTTGGTCGACACCACCCAATAATCCTATTTGCGGTATCTATGCATTATTCCATGTCGACACTGCATGCAGGGGACATTATATTAATTACCGATCGATCTCCTCCTGACCTCTTGTGAATGCAAGAAAAACTGGCGGTATGCATGCATGGAGAAGCGCCGTCTGATCCATCAACGAGAACAACCAACACGTACGTGGTGACGTAAATGAAAATTTCCATAACCTATAGATTATTGTACGGTGTTGTTTCGTTCATCTACTCAAAGCATTTTAGATGACGTGGCACTATTAGAAAACAATAAAATAAAAAACCTCAATGATATTGGTCTAGCTTAGTTATATAAGTGAGCTATACCCAAGTTGCTAGATAGATTTTATTTATGACTGTTTTAACCTGTTTTTTTTCGAGAATGACTGTTGAACCGGCCTGTTACCCAGTCATCATGCACTTACTAGCTAGTGGGTTGTTATCCGTAAGATTTGATCATTAATAACAAGACCAACTTGCATTCTTTTTACTAATTCAAAAGGTAATTATACAATATTATCTGCTAATTTATTCCTTTTTGTTCCTGGTTGTTCGTGTCCTTGTATCAATAGCGCGGCTCAATCGCCTGGTCATCAAAAATCTTGCGCCGTCACAATAAAGCCAGGCGGCATCGATATCGATCGCCGGCTCGTCGCATCGCAGCCAAAGTCTCTTTCTCGAGATTCCACAGGATCGACGTCGTCTTCTTACGCGTTGGTTCAACGGTTTTCCGTGGCCTTATCTGGCACGTGTATTCTGGACGATCGATCTTGAGCGTGCGGTGGTTCAACTTTTCCTCCTGCATCGCATCCAAAGCCTATGTGTCCCGTGTCTTTTTCCACAAAATTAATTAGTATAAACGCAAATTAATTTAAATTTCTTGGATGGAAATTTCATTTGTATGAACTTTGCTTGTTTCTAAAAAAGTGCTTACCATGCAACATTTCGCAAAAACATTAAGTTTACAAGCTAAGATCACCATCTAGCATTCATAATAATCCGCTAGCTCTTCGTAACCTTATCTAGCTAGTGTGAGTGTGTGACAGTGTGAACACAATGCATTGTTTGTTTGGAGAGAAAGCATACGATCTCTTTGTAATAACATATGCATGCATCACCATGACCTAGCTTGCTACCAGCAGCGCCTCAAGCAAGCTAAAGCCGAAGGAATGCCGGCCAGGAGGCAATCGATCTAGCAAAGTCGTGGTAAATATTCTGGCCATATCTCTAGTTTGGTGGACGTCGTTTTCTGGCCCTTCGATTATTATTCAGCTTTATTACTTGGTGGATGAGAAAGTGCAGAAGTAGTAGAGCTAGAGTATAGAAATGAGAGAAAACACTTACATAAAAAATGCACTGACGAGGGACTTGTCTAGGGCGTCTTGATGGTATAGAAACCAAAGACTCTCAAACTCGATCCATACGTCAGCTAGCCCCCAAAATAAATGGTTGCCTTTAACCCGAGCTGCGATCATTGTCAATCCATCTGCAGATTCCTTCGTGTACCATTAATGCAAATCATACATTCTCGTTGGTAGCATCTTCAGCAACTCTAGCCACATAAGAGGTTCCCCCAATACAAATTGTTTTCTGCCTGCCTGCCCCTGGGTGAATTGGGATACGATCCTCCCCTCGGAGTTGAGCTTTTGTGAGATTTGTTTCCAGCACAAAGTCGGCCGTAGCTGCATCCTCTTTTAAAAGTACTTGGAGCGGAGGTATTGATTGTTGGGATTGTTCTCCGAGCTAGGGAATGACGGACCGACGAGTACCCTTCTTCTGATAAGACTTTGTGATTGAACAGTCATAGTCCGACAGTCTTTGTTCCTCCCTTGGTTGGCACATGCCTATAAAGAACTTCTGCCCGGCTGGATCCACTGGTTGCTTCGGCTCAGGCTTCCTTGGCGCGAAGTGATCTCGAACCTTCTTTCTCACCTGCTCATCCAATTCCTTACCAGTCTTTTCTTATGCTAACTTCGGAGGTGGAGGCTTCTCTTTCTTCTTAGGTGGCTTCTTCTTCGCCTTAGGAGGTGGTGGGACCGAAGCCTTGTTAGGTGGGTTCTTCTTCGGCTTAGGCGGTGGACTCATGATAGGGTCCCTTTGAGCGGGTGGTGACAGCGGATCCATGCTAGGATCCCTTTGTGTGGACGGTGGCAGCGGATCCATGCTGGGCCCTCTTTGTGCGGGTGGTGATGTCGGACCCATGCTGGTTGGTGGCGTTGGAGATCTTGGCCTTGAGTTCTGAACCGACGTTGTGGAATCTGTGGCTCCTTGCGGAAATCTTATGTAGCACTTGTTCCAACATATCCAAGTGTGGAGGGCATGTTGTAGTTTCTCTTCTCCATCGCCTCCAGCGATCTTGAGGTCGAGGTCTTCCCATCCTTTCTCGACTAGGTCAACCATGAGTTAAGCATATCTTTCAGGAATCGGCATGCCATGAATTGTCCCGCCTTGGACAGGGACTTCAACAATATCATGAGCCACTAATTTGACCTTTTTCTCTGCTAATAAAGCAGCTCGTAGGGGGTCCTCACGGTGATGTCATCCATAGGGTAACGTTGTGGGTTGTCCGCAACCATTTCAGTTCGTTCTCCGGCTGGGTGCTCCATGGAAGCGACGTGCTACGGCGTTGAGAGCTGGGGCTACTCTCCAAATTAGCAACTGATGGAGCTTCTTGTTGTTGTCGTTGGCTAACTGCCATTGCACCTTCAATCGAAGCTACTCGTTCATATCATGTTTATATATACACGCTATACATACGTAGAGATTTCATATCATGTTTATATATGCACGAATTCCATAAACCTCGGCACCAACGTCTTCCTCAGCAATTTTTGGCTGCTCAGCATTACCATCACCAGTATCGTTGAGATATTGGCTGTCATCAGGGGTGGATATCGAGCTGGCTCGGCTCGGGTCACCTTGGTATAGCTCGGCTTGTAAATGAGCCAGCTCGGCTCGGCTCGTTAACAAAACGAGCATAAAAGCTAGCTCGGCTTGGCTCGGTCCGGCTCACGAGCTGGCTCGTTCAGCTCGTGAGCAAGAGCATTAAACATCCGCACAAATGAAAAGAATGCAAGATCAAGCGAATACATAAAGAATCAGCATAAAGAAGAAAGTGGATTCACACACGGTTGCTTACAGATTAAGGGAAAACATGTAAATCCTATCCGATTTTGGATTAGCATGACCGAAGTGCAGGGAGCTAGGCAGCAGGCAACCATGGCAGCTTGCCCGATGCACTTAAGCCATTTTTTCTTGGACTTCATCCTCTTTCTCCGAAATCTCTGAACGTGCACCCGGCGGCGGAGGGTAGATGCAAATAGTAGACAGAACACTAGAGAGGACAAGTGAGGGACGGCCAGGCGGGATTGGGTGGGCACATAGCCGCCATGCACGAGATGTTTGGAAATAAAGGCCGCAGCCGCCATGCGCGAGATTGTAGGAGAGCCGCCACCGCCACCGGTATTGCTCGACCACTTCTCGGCTCCGCCGATGAGGATAGCACGATCCTCTTCGCCACTGCCTTGCGTATGTGCCTGCTTCTTGATTGAATACTCGGCGGAGCTTGCTCGTGCTCCCCATCCTCCAAGGCGACTCCTGCCGTGGCCTTCACCGCTCCTGCTTAGAGGAGAGGCGCTGCCGCTGCAGGGGGCGGCGACCGTCCCTGCCTCCCTGGCGTTGGCGCCCCTGGTAACTAGCCGAGGGAGGGGGAGGGGCGATAGGAATTGAGAGAGGGAGGGGCGACGACGCGATGCGAATTGGGGGCAGCGCGAGTCGAGGGAGGGTGAAAGGAATCGGGAGGGGGCAGATCGAGTCTGAGGGGGACGGTCAAGTTCTTGATGAGCTCTAGGGTTCATGAGCTCCAATAGTCCGATGGGCCTATTGGGCTTCTGGCCCGCTGGTTTGGGCAGCTCGCTAAAGAGCAAAATCTTCACCTCAGCTCATTAATAAATTGCAACACGCCAAGCCGAGCCGAGTCGAGCCACCTACGAGCCGAGCGAGCTAACGAGCTACGAGCATTTCGTCTAGCCCTAACTGTCATCATCCTCAGGTGCATCATCTTCGAGGGACGGTTGGTGCTGGGTACCTTCACGAATTATATTTTGAAGGAACTCCTCGTTATCATCACTATATCTCATTTTGATTCCTGTGTGAACAAAATATATTTTACACTACATATATTTTACATCACATATATTCATATAGTTTCTAAATACATGCAATTATACATCACATGAAGATTTTTTAATTATCCATATTTTCTAGGAATATAATAAAAATAATGAAATTAATCAAGTCATATTTTCCCTATGCAATGTTTACAATTTTAGACAATGTTTACAATTTTCTACAATAAATACATGAAGTTGTACATCAAATAATTTACATCACATATATTCATATAATTTCTAGATATAATAAATAAATTCTTAAATTGTACATCACATATAATTTCTACATATATTCATATAATTTCTAGATATAATCAATAAATACATGAAGTTGTACATCAAATAATTTACATCATATAATTTACGTCACATATATTCTTAATTTTCTACATTTCTATGAATTTCCAAAAAAAATTCTACATTTTTTAAATTGTCTACAAATTTTCTACAATTTTCTACTACCCCCTACAATTTTTACCATTTTCTACAACTTTCTATCATACTTACAAAAATAAAAAATAGAAAAAAAACTGACGTCACCGCAGGGGCTTACGTAATCGGAGGCGCGCAGGATGGCGCACGTGGGGGGCTGTCGGGGCAGGCGCGCTGGTGGGCATGCCGGCAGCTGTGGACCCCAGCGAGGGGCGGCGGCGGGCGAGGAGGCTAGGGCCAACCGGGCGAGGGGCGTGGCTGCGGGCGTGGAGGCCGGCGGTGGCGCATCGCGGTGGTCAGAGATGAGGCGCGGCGGAGGTGAGGGTGCGCGGCAGCGCGGAGATGTATTAAGTCCAAATTGTCGATTATAAGTGTTTTCAATATGTTTTGTGTTTAATAAATTAAATATAGGCACAAAAAATACAAATATATAATATTTTGACCATGCAAAATTATAGTATTGTACTTTACATCGGTTCATGACATGAAATATAGTTTTATGCAGTTAATTCGACATATTGAGTCCAAATTGTTCGAATAGTATCGTTGTTTGAGAGATACCACAACATACATTACATAAATCACTTCATCACATGAACACCAAATACAACATAATGGTCACATAAAACTACTCATCATTATTTAATTGGATATTGATAATCTTCCTTTTGACGAACGACCCTTGGTTGTGATCGCCGCGTAAGTAAGGAGCGTCCTCTTTGGAAAACAGGATGCTAGGGTCAACATCGACTGAGAATAGAGGAAGGTCCTCAAACTGATCAAAAGTCTTCTGACTTGTCCGAAATATCCTCAACTCCAATGATTTTTCTTTTTCCTGGAAGAACTATGTTGCGTTTTGGCTCATCATTCTTGGATTAGCTTGACATGTCCTTCTTAGGTTTGCTTGACATGTTCTTCATATAGAACACCTATGTCACATCCTTGGCTAGGACGAATGGTTCTTCTTTATATCCAATCTTTTTGAAGTCAATACAAAACTCAATGACCTCCTCTGCTCCGTGGCCCTTAGCAATGCATCCTTCTGGGCGAGAATGATTGCGAACGTACTTCTTTAGGACTACTATGAACCTCTCGAAAGGGAACATATTGTGTAGGAATACAGGGCCTAGAATGGTTAATGGTTATCTCTTTCACAACGCGAACCAGGAGATGTGTCATAATATTAAAGTACGAAGGTGGAAACACCATCTCGAAGCTGATAAGACATTGGACGACATCATTCTGTAGCTTTATTTGATTATTGGGATCAATTACCTGCTGCAAAATTTCATTGAGGAAGGCACATAGCTTCACGATTGCCAATCTTACATTCTCCGGTAGAATACCCCTCAGTGCAACCGGAAGCAATTGTGTCATCAGGACGTGGCAGTCATGAGATTTAAGGTTTGTGAATTTCTTCTCTTTCATATTTATTCTTTCCTATATATTCCAACAGTACCCGAACGAGACCTTCATACTATTCAAGCAATCAAACATGCTTTCCTTCTCCTGTTTGCTAAGAGTGTTGTTGACGCTCGTTAAAGACCGATTTCGATCATCAATTTGAGAAGAAAACCATGAGAACTAACATTTCATGCTTGCATATTTATAAAAAATAATGCCAAATCCACATGTCCCTTGGAAAATATTGCTATGTTGGAAATTGAGCCAAAATGCAGGTAAACCATGCTCCAGGTTTCAAGCTACAAAACACCGACCAATCATGAGCAAGCACGAGGATTGAAGGACCCACATGACAACCTAAACACACTCTCAATCGAACGCAACACCTCTCACACGTCGTTCAGCCTCCCATGGATAAAAGGGCCACCAGAGCATGCAACTGACGTAGGATTGCACCAAGTCACCTAGAACCAACCTTGGGGCCCACCTGCCAGCCTTCTGGCCAAAGTCGGTGGCCAAATGCGGTGGCTAGGGTTCGGCCGAACCACTAGTTCCACCGAACTGCCATTGGGCCCTCTCGCCTCCAGCTTCCACGTGGCGACTCCTGATGAACTCCTAAAGTCGGTTTGGCATGGCTCCATGAGATTGCTGGCCGGGAACACCTTGGTACACCCCTATAAATATGAGGGGAGGGGCTCCTAAATGAGACACACCATCCCACACTCTTCACTCGCACTTTTGAGTTTGGGGCTCTACTTAGAGGCTTATTGCTGCCTAGGTAGTGCTTATAAAATAGGGAGAGAGTGAGGGGAAGTCGGGGAGGTCCCAGGCTTATGGGCCCCCGGCGCTCTTCTCCAGCTTGTACCTCGACGGATGCTTATCAAACATAGTAAGTGTTCGTGATTTTCTTTGTGCTTTAGTCTCTTAGTTAAGTAATAGCTCTAGTCCCCTAGTTGTTTACTGGATCAATAGTTCACTAGTTTAGTGGGTGCTCTAGAGTAAGACTCCTGATAGAGACGAATGTTCTTGTACGCCTCTAGAGTTAGTAAACGACAGCATAGACGTGTTGTCTAGGCTAGACTTTACCTGTTCGTTGTGGTATATCCCACGGTTTGATGAGGTAGGTGACAGGTGATGATAGCCCTGTTTACTTAGCGTAACCCTCCCCGTTCGGGTATATCCCAGTGCCGTATTACTGGGGCGTCTCGGTCTTACCCAGGCGGAGCTAGTAGCCAGAAGTAAACAATTAGAATAGTTCTATCTTGTCTAAGATTCTAGCCTTAGAAATCCACTCTACCCCTTACCTCTTCCATAGTGTGGTGTCCTTGGATGAACTAAAACCTTAGATAATATACTCACGTTCCTCTATGGATACGATACCCTGGAATACTCCTGGGTGAAAGCTACAACGGTATTCTGTGTGCTTGCGGATTTATTCGTGATCGTTAAAATACCCAACAAGCTTTCTGGCGTCGTTGCCGGGGACTAACAATCCTGGTGATGACGCTAAGAAATGCCAATAACCTTTCTGACACCGTTACCAGGGAACGGTAGCTATATTATCTTTGGACCTTTTTCGTCCTCATATCCTTTTCTTTTTCCTTGATTCTATCTCTACCCCCGCTATCCATGGAGCAGCTATTCGTTCAACATCTCTCTACCCCAAGGGTTCTTTGAGCCACCATCATCTTCCTCATCTAGCTATGAACTCCATCCCGTCTTTATAGCCATGGTTCGACAGCGATCCTTCTCTGGAGTAATTAATGAAGATCCCTATGATCATTTGCAAGACTTCGAGGAACTGTGCTCGTGCTTGGTAATCCCAGGCATGACACCGGAAACTTTACGGTGGAAGTTGTTTCCCTTCTCTCTCACAGAGAGGGCGGAGCAATGGTACACCCGCACGATAGGGAGTATGAGCCGTGATTGGAAAGAACCCCGAGTTGACTTTTGTTACTCGTTCTCGCTTGTAGAATGCATAGACTCCCTACCGTTTGACATCCTCAGCTTCGAGCAATTAGAGAAGGAGTCCATAGGTGCAGCATGGGCTAGATTCTCACGCCTTTTGGCATCTAGCCTAGATACCTGATGATATATCTTTGGACATCTTCTGCTTGGGTTTAGACATGAAATCTGCCCTAGAACTCGACATCGCCGCCAGAGGTCCGTTTGCACACAAAACACCAATGGATGAAAGAGAAATCCTAGATCAACTCTTAGAAAACTCTTCCTTCCCTACCGATCATAACGAACCCCGCCGAGAGGAATCCGAGTTAAGCCATGAGAGTGTCTCAACAGCCAAATCCAAGCTTTCACCTTTCACATCCCAAGATCTGTCTGTTGATCCCTCTCCCCGAACCACCTTTCACGTCCCAAGGAAGAAGAAATTCAACCTTCGGAGTTCTCTTCCCGATTCAAGGATGACCTTTCGGAAAAATGAGAGACACCTTGAATCGTCTTAGGCACGAGAAGCCTACGACATCATTATGTCTTTATGAAACCATCGATGAAATTTTCCACCATACAACCATAGTGGATTGGTCGAAGGAGGCAAAGCGTACTTCCGAAGCAATTCGGATCAGCTCAACTTCCACAACCATCCCTTGTTCTATGAAGGGAAATGCCGTAGAAGCCCTTCATGACCCTACCGCCGAGGCTTGTATCATATCTGAATATCTCGTGGGCACTCTATTGGGTAACAAGCCTCTAACCCAGATAGACAAATACTTCAAAAGTCCCTCGGGACACTTCTTTGAATGTCGGGGGATCGCAAGGGGCGTGCCGATCACCATAGACAAAATCGAGGTGCGCTTGGATTTCCACACATATGATGTCATCGATTTTGATCTTCTCCTAGGCTGCCCGCTAGAAAATCTTCTCGATACATCCCAAGGGAGCCTAGATGAAAAGCTTAAGGAAATTGCTTCTACCACTTCTACCTCTTGCTTAGAAAATCCTTTGGCAAAGCCTCGTTCCGAGCAAAACCTGCTCAAAAAGATGATGCATGTATCTCCGTTCGTATCATCCGAGCTTGTTCTCTTTGAGGTTGCAAAATCCGCCACTTCCGAAGAGTACGACTCGGAAGAAATCCTTCACCCTTGTGAGGACGAACGATCATCATCATGCTTGATTGAGTTTGAGCCTCTTCCTGGTGGCCTAGAGTACGTTGTTCTCAACCACGATCGAGATCCAGCCATGATCTCTCACGATGAATCTCTTGAGATGGAGAACCTATGGGTCATGGAATTTTGTGAGGCGCCAACTCTGGAGTCCGAAGAAAAGGATTCCACAAATAAGCATGGGAGTTTCATTCTTGAAATATCACAAGAACCATGCTTGTTCCATGCATCTCCAGAGTCGGGCACACTTTGTGCCCTAAGCAAGCACGAGGACTAAACTACCTTAAGGTCCTCTCTTGTAAAATCTTTAGGAGGTTGGTTGTAGATGCATTTGTTTATCATAAACATTGCAAAATTCGTGGATGCATTGTGGCACTAACCTTGCAGCTAAAGCTTCAATAATACATCAACAATTGATGGTGAGAAGGGAACACATCACCAATGATAGCTGCAAGAGGATGTTCCCATGGTCGAGCTTGTGAGCATAAACAAAGCATTTCCTTTTTCAGATAAAAGCAAGATCATGTTCTAGGATAAGCTTTTCCTTCGGGTATGTTTGTCGCTAACCATTTCAGGTGGAAATTAGAAAGAACGACGGACAGGCAATGCCTACGAACATGAGAGCTACACCGACTACAACACCATGGTAATTCTTGGTGAGGGAACGATTATGAAGGGAAGCTTGAACTCCACACACTTGAGTTGTGTTTCTCAGCAATGGAAACTCCAAGTGTGGGGCAGGTATGTAAGGATCCCAAGTAAGTTCCTTTCATGCCAAATCTTATCTCGGTTTGGATATGGTGTTGGTTCTTGTATCTTGCTCCATAAATAAAACAAGAAAAAAAAGGGGAGGAGTTACCACGGCGGCACATCTGAGTTCTTCAAAACGCCATGGTAAGCACCTCCAGATAATGTCTTGCCTTTGACTTTAAACAAAGCCCTTCCGGGAGGTAGCCCGAAGTTCACCATTCTTATACTCATGTTTATCTCTCCATTTGAATATAGCTTGATCATGCTTTCATGCTGCCTTTATCTATTCTTGTATGCTCTTGTTTGAATGTCTGGTGCACAATACATTCATAGACCTTTTGAATTAAGCATGGTGCTTAGGTTAATATGTCTTCTCCAGTCAAACT
This sequence comes from Panicum miliaceum, assembly GCA_032594955.1. NCBI lineage: Eukaryota > Viridiplantae > Streptophyta > Magnoliopsida > Poales > Poaceae > Panicum > Panicum miliaceum. The sequence continues at coordinate 21,469,562 of CM064059.1, read as the reverse complement.
AGATATGGTGTCAAGTTTGATTGATGAACCTTAGAGTTAATACTTTTATGGATATTAGTTGTATATGTGGACTAACCCTGTAGGAAAATCTTCAAATCCAAACAGGAGAGTCGTTGAGCTTAATTCAAATGGGAAGGTAAGCCAAGGCATAGGATTCATGTGCCCAACATACAAAGGAGGTACATATCACCCCTCAAGGGTCCACCGTAAGTATATCCTCTTTTGCTCATGTTGATGTAATTTTAACCCAGCCTTGTTTGAGTAAGTCTCATGGTGAAAATAAAATAAAATAAAATGAAAAACCAAAATTATTTGAGTTCTAATAAAATTTAGGGCTCCTTGGTTCCTAAAACCGATAGAGCCATTATTTTGTTTCCACTTTGTTGTGAATAAAGCACCAGGTACAAGAACAAGTGTGGGGAAGATCTCTCAGACTTTTGACACACATATGCTCGAGATCACCCACAACACATGCACAACACCGAACGAACCAGAACGCAAGAAGCCAAGATGAATAGGTGCTAGCGTAGGTTGGCAGAACCCCAGGCTTGGCCAAACCAGCACTAGCCACACTCGTTCTCCATCGTGATGGTTTGTGTACCTTACCCCTCAAATCTCCCTGATCCATGAGTTTAAATGAAATTCATTGTTAATCAATAAAATTTAAACTCAATAGTGCTCTCTGACCACATGCTTCAAGTTTGATTGGCTTGCATATATTTTGTTCCTTGCTAAACTTGAGCTTGTGAATCATATCTCAGGGAACCCATAATGGTTAAGTTGTTGAAAAATGAGATATGGTTTGATGAAGGAATCCTTGTTTTCTCTTGTTTTATGTCTGGGAAATTTTATTTCAAAATGAGAATCCCTCCATAGCTTTACAAACTCCCCATGTTTGTCCTACCAAAGTCATATGTCAATCTTTATGAAGGAAACCATATACATATGTGCCTTGTTGTTGCATTGAGCTTCATCAAATTTTGTGACCCTACTGAGATGTCTTTTCATACTTGTTTGATCAAGATCACGTACACTGCACATGCTAAACTTCTACACTGGAAGTTAGCCATTCCATCCCATCCATCCACAAAATAAAACTCCATACTAAATGATTGCAAAATGGTCATGGGCTATAAAAAAAAAGAGGACACATGAAGATCCTAGTGTTGGAAAAAATTGGACACATGAAGGTCCAAGAAAAAAAGAATATATAGACATGTCCTCAAGTCTTCCAAATAAAGGAGAGAGAGTTCCATATAAAGGAGTCTCATTTTCATCATACACTTTCCATACACATGCATAATCTTGATCAACTAGTATGATGTTGTTGACACCAGATTTTGACACGTATTGAATCGGCGTCAGGAGGAGAAGGTTGGCCGATGAAGCGGACCTGAAAGCTACAGTAAGGAATCGGCCGATCGGGGTAACAGTTGAAAATCGGCCGATTGATGACGCAGCCTATGCCAACAGGATAGGATTATTCCAGAAGATCCTAGTCAAAAGCTGGTCAACACGGCATGCTAAGTCGGCCGGAAAGCAATTGAAGAGGTCCTGATTGGATTAGGAAACGGTGGCAGAAGATTCTGCGGGAGTCCATTTCCTTTTTAAAGTTATTATAGATATAGTAGTTTTCCTGTTTTAAATAAGGTTGTAACAAGTCGTAATCGACCAGGAGTCCTAGTTTCAGGGTATAAATAGGAGTCGCTAGGGCTTTGCAAAAAACAATCAAATCAATCAACAAAACACTTCTACTTTTTACCAGTACTTTACCTTTCAAGTCGGCGACTTCGCCAATATTTTCTTCTTCCACGAGTTCGTACGGATTGGCAGGGCTGCATCAACCTGATCTCCGGCCAATTGGTAGGTTCCGTTTATCGAGTAATATCCGAGCTTTAACTACGGGCGCATCGCTGTGGTTTCGTTTGGATTTATTCACAAGTTATCGATATTTACTAGAATTGCAAGTTTTACCTGTTATTCTAGTATTATCACCAGTTATCCAGCTTGAGATCAGGGTAATCGGCTTCGTCATTATTCTCCTTCAACCCATCGCCATACAGCCGATTAGATCTGTTTTAAGTGTTGTTTCTATAGTAATTGTTTAGATTGCTCCAGCGGTTCTCTTTGCAATTACTATACGATCATCGGCTGACCCATAGCCGATCATCTCTATAGCAAATCGGCCGATTTGCCGCCGACGCGCTCCTCAGGACAGATCGGAAATCCAGCCGATCGACGCACCTGGAATTTAATACTCTATTTCCTTGTCAATCAACAGGTCAGATTGACTGGCACGCCGCGCGAACCGCACCAGGGCGATAACCCGAACAGGAGCTAAGCAGATTCTCCCGGGTCGTGTGTCCGACGCTGAAGACCCATCGGCCGATTCCTATCCGGCCGATTTTAGCGCCAACAGATGTGTCTTCCCCGTGGATCCAATTTTTGATTTTGCAATACATGTGAAACAAGTCCATGCTTCCAAATCTCCTACCATGAGCTCCACATAAGCTATCATTAGAAGTAGGATGAAACAAGGCAATGCCTTGGTAAGGATACATATACACTCAATGACTTGAGAGATCCTATGGAGGAGTAAAGCTATGGTTGGTCCTTTCAAAAATCTATCAACCCCCAGTCATATAGCGGAGAAATGGAGACTCAAGTCAATACCGTTCCACTCTTCAACTACCTAGACCATTATGGTAGACACATCAAGATTCATAGGAAATGGTGAAGCTCGGAACAATCTATATGCAAGTATCATATCAAAAGGAAGTGGTGTTCCACCTTAGTCCTAACCTTTACTCGAGGACGAGCAAAGAATAAGTGTGGGGGATCATTTTGACGCTCGTTACAGACCGATTTCCAGTCAATTTGAGCAGAAAACCATGACAACTAACATTTCATGCCTGCATATTTATCCAAAATAATGCCAAATCCGCATGTCCCTTGTAAAATATTGCTATGTTGGAAATTGAGCAAAAATGCAGGTTAAACAAGCTCCAGGATCCAAGCTACAAAACACCGACCAATCATGAGCAAGCACGAGGATTGAAGGACCCACATGACAGCCTAAACAAACTCTCAATCCAAGGAAACACCTCTCCGACCAATCAGAACGCACCATTCAGCCTCCCATGGATAAAAGGGCCCACCAGAGCATGCAACCGATGTAGGATTGCGCCAAGTCACCAAGAACCGACCTTGGGGCCCACCTGCCAGCCTCCTGGCCAAAAGTGGTAGCCAGGATTCGGCCGAACTGCCAGTGGGCCCTCTTGCCTCCAGTTTCCACATGGGGACTCCGAGTGAATTCCAGAAGTCGGTTTCGCATGGCTCCACGAGATTGCCGGCTGGGAACCCCATGGTACACCCCTATAAATATAAGGGGAGGGGCTCCTAAATGAGACACACCATCCCACACACTTCACTCTCACTTTTGAGTTTGGGGCTCTCCTTAGAGGCTTAGTGCTGCCTTGGTAGTGCTTAGAAAATAGGGAGAGAGTGAGGGGAGTTGGGGAGGTGCAGGGCTTGTCACCCCCGACGCTCTTCTCCAGCTTGTACCTCGATAGATGCTTATCAATCATAGTAAGTGTTCATGATTTCTTTTGTGCTTTAGTCTCTTAGTTAAGTAATAGTTCTAGTCCCCTAGTTGTTTACTGGATCAATAGTTCACTAGTTTAGTGGGTGCTCTAGAGTAAGACTCCTGGTAGAGACGGATGTTCTTGTACGCCTCTAGAGTTAGTAAACGACAGCGTAGACGTGCTGTCTAGGCTAGACTTTACCTGTTGGTTGTGGTATATCCCATGGTTTGTTGAGGTAGGTGACAGGTGGTGACAACCCTGTTTAGTCACCGTAACCCTCCCCATTCAGGTATATCCTAGTGCCGTATTACTGGTGCGTCTCGATCTTATCCAGGCGAAGCCAGTATCCCGAAGTAAACAATTAGGATAGTTCTATCTTATCTAAGATCCTAGCCTTAGAAATCCTCTCTACCCCTTACCTCTTTCAAGTGTGGTGTCCTTGGATGAACTAAAACCTTAGATAATATACTCACATTCCTCTGTGGATACGATACCCTGGAATACTCCTGGGTGAAAGCTACAACGGTATTCCGTGGACTTGCAGATTTATTCGTAATCATTAAAATACCCAACAAGTGTAGCTAGCAGGATGCAAGTAGTGTTGTCCATTATCTCTGTTTTCAGGATGTAGGTCTTCTCGTTGTTTCATTTCTTCCAGGTCATGCCTTGCTTCCGTTGTATCAATTGCCTGCCCATACATATACACCCAGGAAACCTAGCAGGTTCACACAAAGATTCTTCATCAGGTGCATCACGTCAATTGCACTATGCACCTCCAAGACTTCCCAATAAGATAGCTCCTACAATATAGACTTCTTCTTCGACATTGGTGCATGTCCGTTTTTGTCATTTGGAACTTGTTGGCTACCACGGCCCTTTCCAAACACTACCTGCACATTCTTTATTATCGAGAAAACACCACTGAACATAGGCTTAGCACGAGTTTCTAGTTCCCCTTTCAAATGTTTCCCTTTCGCTCTTAAGGGGTGATTGAGGGGAAGAAAACAACGATGGCCCATATACACGACCTTCCGACAATTTTTCAAATAAAATCTGTCGGTTTCATCTAGACAATGGGTGCATGCCTAGTATCCCTTGTTTGATTGTCCCGATAGGTTGCTAAGTGCAGGCCAATCATTGATGGTTACGGAAAGCAATGCTCGGAGGTCGAAAGTCTCCTGTTTGTACCTCATCCCGCACACGTACACCTTCTTTCTTCCACAACAGTAAAAGTTAATCAACCAACGATCTTAGGTACACGTCAATGTCATTGTCAGGTTATTTTGGGCCTTGGATAAGCACCAGCATCATGATGTACTTCCGCTTCATGCGCAGCCAAGAAGGAAGGTTGAACATACATAGAGTCACACGCCATGTACTGTGACTACTGCCCCACTTGCCGAATGGATTCATTCTGTCTGTACTTAAACCAAACCTTATGTTCCTTGCGTCCTTATCAAAATCTGGGAATTCTCTGTCAACATTTCTCCACTGGGACCCATCTACGGGGTTTCTCAGCATCCGATCTTGCTTACGCTCTTCTTTGTGCCACCGCATCAACTTAGCGTGTGCCTTTTTTCTGAACAAGCGCTTCAAACGTGGTATTATAGGGAAATAACATATAACCTTAGCGGGAATTTTTTTCTTGGCTGGCTCCCCATCGACATGACCAGTATCATTTTACCTGATCTTATACCGCTTTGCACCGCAAATAGGACAAACATCCAGTTTCTCATATTCATCGTTGCGATAGAGGATACAGTCATTAGGACACGCGTGAATCTTATGTACTTGCAATCCAAGACGGCAAACAACCATTTTTGCGTCGTATGTTATCAAGGGCAGTTAATTACCCTCGGGAAGCATGTTCTTTACAATTCCCAGTAGCTCCTCAAATCCCTTATCGATAACACCATTTGCTGCCTTCCACTGCAATAATTTTTGTGTGCTACCCAACTTTTTGTACCCCTTTTTGCAATCTAGATACAACAATATTTTTTGATCCTCCAACAGCTTCTCAAACTTTTTTGACTCCTTCACAGTTTTACTATCTTTTTGTGCATCTAGCAACACCTGACCTAGTTCGTCATTGGTTGCTCTTCTGCGGCATTTTCTTCATCTTCGTCCATTGGTTCATCATTAAAGGCACCCGCTTCATATAAGTGAGCACTATCATCATCATCATCTTCCATCAGAACTCCAAGTTCACCGTGCTTGGTCCAAAGAGTATAGTTATCCATGAAACCCCTTTTAATTAGGTGGACGTGTAGAGTGCTTCTTCTAGAGAATTCCTTGTTATTTTTGCAAATGCGGCATGGACAACACATGGAACCTTTCGATGAGCTGTGGGCCTCAGCCACATCGAGAAAAGATTTAGGCCAATAATCCATGCCATGGTGCACCGGTCGCCGTACATCCATTGTCGGTCCATCTGCAATCATATTTTTTCATTAAGGAACACTTTGGATGAGAAATTTAAGTCAATGGGATAGAGCTTCACAATTTTTATTAAGGAACTATAATCAAAGATGCACATCTTCCTTAATATGACAAAACAATATTACTATTACGAAGGAGCAAACTCTAAATAAATGCATTCTTTAGAATATGCTCATATTCTATGCATTCTTTAAAAAAATAAATATTTACAAGTAGGAAATTACAATCTATCCAATAAAGTTTAGCTACACTACATGTATAAATACAAAACCTCTCCATTATCCCACATTCTAAAAATCGCATAAAACATAGCAAACTAGCCATAAATAAAGGTTGAAATGTAGGATGTGGCAATCTATCCAAAAATATCCTCTAATACATGTATAAATACAAAATCTCTCCATTCTCCCTCATTCCAAAAATCGTAAATTTCTCTAGCTACAAAGCATAACTACTAGCAAACTAACCATGAATGAAGAGAGGATGGAGTTGCTAACCTTTAGAACACTTGAATGGCTGAAATCTCCAAGAAAAATGGAGAAATCGGGAGGCACCTCCCCTATGGCGGCTTGGATGAACAAGGGAGGATGAAGGAAGAAATGAGCTGCTCGGGCTCGGGGAGGAAGAAGAGGTGGCCATTTTAATGCGTCTGGCTGTTTAGTACCGTTGAACCTCCAGCCTGTACTAGCTGAGGCAACTTAGTACTGGCTAGTGGCTTCAGCCGGTACTAAGGTGCATCTAGGCAATTTAGTACCAGTTGGAGCCACCAGCTGGTAGTAAATTGCCTCCAAGGAATGTAGCCTTTGTTGGTGGAGCTGTTTTAGTATCGGCTGGGGTTCTTAACTGGTACTAAATGGCTCCCCGAGGCACTATTTTTTCAGATCGATACTAAATGCACGCGTTAGTACCGGCTCAAAATGCAGCTGGTACTAACGCTAGCAACGAATGCTCTGTTTTCTAGCAGTGAAAGCCCACCACTTTTTAATTTTCTAGAAGACTAAGTTTTAATTTCCTTCTTCACTCCCATTTCATCCTTGCATAGTCTTTACGCAACAGTTAACTATCACATCTCCCGTCTTCTTAGAAACTCAATGTCTAAATCGTCTGATGCCGCTGAAGTAACAAAGTCAAACCGAAGGACTTCCAAGGCGACACTTAAAGAAGAAAATGACATCAAAGATGCCATCGCCGCCTCATCCGGCAAGCTAGAATTTTGGGTTTTCACCCAGAGATTCATGACAATTGCAGGAGACAGCACGACAACATATTAGAGGGAGACGACCCCCAAAATGTCACCGCTGCTGATGCTGACATAATGTTGGGAAGGGCTTTCGCTTGGAACACCTGATCGGCAACACCACCATCCTATTAAGATGAAATGGTGATGTCGCTACCAGGGTTGACAGAAATGGCAGCCATGCAGTTCCCAACTAGAAGAACACCGCATCGGGAAGGAGTGGGAGCGTAGTGACGAAGATGTTGCACACGCGATGCACCTGCTTCCCTCTCCCACACAGCCACCAGCTCCACATCACCACAAGCCGCCAAACGGCCGTGTAGCGCCAAGCGTGCAGCCACATACCTCGACCAGGCCAGCATTTGTGCCCCGACGCCATAGTGGCCCACACACCGACCACCGACCCAAGGTCTGACCGCGGCACCAACATCTGCAGCATCCGGAGGCGAGCTGCAGGCGGCTAGATCTGGCCGTAGGGCATCCGTATTTGCCGCTCGAACGTCGTCGCGAAGAAGCTCGATCTGGCCGCCCCACCGCTGCCTTCCTCGGGCCCTCTGGACTTCTAGCACATGCTCGGGCGGCGGCAAGGGCGAAAGGACAAGGATGAGGGTGTCTGCAGCTGGCGGCTAGGGTTTCCGCTCGAGTCGCCCTAGAGGGCGACGCCTTTCATATATTCTATTCTAAGATAGTGTTTGGTTTGTTAGAGAACGGGTGCGTCCCTTTACACCATGATCCGTTCTCGTTAGATTTTGTTTGGTATGGATGCGTTGTATCAGATATCATGGTAACTGGTAAAGGATTACAGTTCAATACAAAATTAGTTACCTGTAAAGAGGGATGTATCAGATCCTTTTACAGACCCTTTCTAGGCACTTGATTTTCTCACATCCAAATAAAGTTTGTATTTTTTTACTATTGAGTTGCATGCACCAACCAATTCAATCCAAAAGCTTAAGCTGATAGAAAAAGGAGGATAAATATTCCAACACTCCCCCCTCACGTGTTAGGCCTCAAACCTGGAAATAGGAGTCGCCTGTAATTATTTCATAAAATAGGCTCCTTACTCCAGGCTCTAGTGTATAAAGTGAACATGCATATAAAGTGTTATACATCCAGACATTTTCTGACCCTTGGAACCTCAGAGCCCAATAATGAAAGACAATAGCAAGGCCTACCGTTTCTTCGAAAAAAGAGCAAGGCCTATTGCCAGTAAGGGCATCCCTAATCCTTCATGTAGGATGGTTTTCATAGAATTAATTATACCGCCACATAGGATTTTTAGCTTATGTGGCACCATAATAAATGTGTGAGAGAGAGTGGCGAGAGGAAGAAACTGGGTCTTATGCAAGACCCAGTGTCAACATGTAAACTAATACGCTAGACACTACAACTTGTGCATTGGGAGTGAGGTGGTGTCTTCATAATAAATGGAGAATAAATATGATAGGTGGAGAAAAGAGAGTGAGTTTAATAGGAATCAACAGAGTGTAGTTTCTAAAGATGGTGTCTTTATGATATGACAACATAGACACTAACCATATACACTATAGGTTGGGATTGCACTAAGGCATTTGCATCGGGTCCAACTAGGTTTCAAGCAAGTTCTGTCACTTTGACTGGTCATCAGCGAGGAATGGTAAATGTTTCTCAGTACAAATAATAATGACCGGCAACATCAAAGCGCATCACTTTTTACTTATTTAAAGATGCTAGGATGTAGCGTTTTGGAAAAAAAATCGGGATGTAGCATTATCCTTCACTTTCAACTATAGCAACTACCTTACAATATTTTCCGCTTGCGGCTCTTCATTGAAAATTGACACAAGTCCTTATACATAATACATATGCCAACCGTACCCCATCCATCTTACTCCTCCTCCCCTCAATCCCTCCTCTTTGCCAACGAGGCACGGTGTCCGCCGCCGCCTCCTTCTCCGTGAGCACACAACTATGGGCGTAGCCAACTCATTAGCAATCACAACCGCATGATGGCCGCCTACTCCCTCAAGCCCTTGTGGCACCATCCTCCTCCCCCGAGCACGCACAACGCCGCCGCCGCCACCATCCACCCACGCACCCCACAATCCCCCAACCCACTCCCAGCCCCTCGCTGATACAAGCGCACGACTACAACCACCTCTCCCGTGACCTCATGGTTCCACCCTCCGTCTCCCACTGAGCAAGAGCATGTGGGTGCTGCCCTCCTCGCCCAAGCACACTCTCCATGAGGCGTAAATTCTCTAAGGCGTAATGAACAGATTGTCAAATGAAAACATTTCCATGAGCTAATGAACAGATTATATAGTATACATTATTAATGCTTTAGATCACTTAGGCGTAAATTCTCATCCCATATGTGACCTTTGTGGTAGAAGCTAGCATTATCCTTCTAGACATGATCAATACGATTTTCATTCTCATCATACTTATGATCATGTCTAGATAGATAGCTACATTGGCAAATAAAAAGTTAAACTATATAAATTTAAAGTATGAACCTGTCTGAGTTGTGCATAAGTGTTTTTTACTTTTTAGTGTTGTCTTCAGCCTTCTAATTCGATGTGTGCAGCTCAGATAAGATTTAGTTTTGTACTAGCTAAGCATTCAAATTGAGCACTCTAAACACCCAAATTTTCTGTTACACAACCACTACATAGAAATTATACCAACTTATGGCTTTAATGTATTTCCCATATGAACTAACTTGTAGCATTGATGAACAAAAATCTGGCCTAGCTCATTTGGTTGGGTTCTTTGTGGTGGAACCGCAGCACACATGATCACATTTTTCTAAATTTATTCTAATATTTAATAGCGCTATTCTTTTGGTGGTAGCACACATGTCAGTTGACTACGTATTTATTGGAGTAAGTGTGTATGCATGCACATACATGAGCATATGAGTCTGTAATTTGTTTTGAAAAAAATATTTAATGCCTTAAAACCACAAACCACATGACTTTTTCTTACGTGGAAATTTTTGTTACCTTAAAATAAGCCCTGTCTCGATCCACCCAACAAATCAATTAGCTTGTTAGCTGGAACTAGCTGGGTTGAACCAGCTAATTAGATAATTACTATTAACTAGTCTAGAAAGGTTTTAGAGCTAATTGGATAATTATTATTTAGCTAGTTTAGAAGGATTTTAGCTGTAGATTAGCTGGTCCTGTTTGGATCCACATTGCTAAAATTAGCTAATATTAATTATATTAGCCGGTGGATCCAAAGTCTCTTAGAATATCCATGTAATCTAATGGACAATGACTCGAGTTGGTTGGGAACAATATATAAACGCCCGAGTGGTGTGTAGCTTTTTTTCGTTTATCTAACGTTTGCTGACATCTCGCTGAAACTGAAACCATCGTACTGCAATGTTATTCACTGTTGCCATCTTCTTGGATTCCTTCTGCCGAGATGGATAGGGTATTGCTGCTCCGGCGATCCGGCCGTGTTATTTATACACAAGCATGCTCTAACCCACCGAGCCAAAGCAAGCTAAGAGGGGACAGCTCTAATTTCGAATACATTAGTGCGAAAGCTAATGGCGGTGACCGTGGAGATCACACGGCGCGCGGTGCTGAGTCCCCGGCCAAGCCGCGACGACCATGCCGGCAGCCGGACAATCCCCTCACTATTTTCGACCGCGCCGCCACCGACGGCTACGTCCCTGCGGTCTTCTCGTGGAGCGTGCAGGCCGCGCCGACCAACGCCACTCTCGTGGACGGCCTCCTCGCGACCGTCGCAAGGTTCCCGCACCTCGCCGGTCGGCTGGGCGTCGATGACCGCGGCAGGCGGTGCTTCCACCTCAACGACGCCGGTGTGCGTATCATCGAAGCCGCTGCAGCGGCGGACCTCGCGGATGCCCTTGCGCACGGCGTGTCGGGCCACATCGATCAGCTGTATCCCCAGGCGGACAAGGTGCCCGTGCACGTGAGTACAAAATTTCACCAATTTGTGGTATTAATTACAAGTGAGACTGAGGTTCCTTCCCTTTGCAATATTAGTATGCTGTGAATTTCTTGGTATTTCTCGCTCGGATCTCCGAAGCTAGCTAGGGACGGTGAATTCTGACTTGCATGGACTTGCCCCTGTGCAAGAACGTGCCGACGAGCCGCTCCTCCAGGTGCAGCTCACGCGGTACAGGTGCGGCGGACTGGTGATCGGCACCGCGTGCCAGCACCTCGTCGCCGACGGGCAGTCCATGAGCTTCTTCTACGCGGCGTGGGCGACTGCCGTAAGCACCGGCTTGGCCGTCCTCCCGTCGCCCTTCATTGACCGCACGGCGGCGGTTGTCCCCCGCAACCCACCAACGCCGGCCTTCGACCACCGAAACATCGAGTTCAAGGGCGAGCACAGCCCGAGGCGCTCCTACCCTGTCGTCCCCCAGGACAGGATCAAGAACATCACCATGCACTTCCCCGAGGAGTTCGTGGCAAGGCTGAAGGCCCGCGTTGCCGCGCGGTGCAGCGTGTTCCAGTGCCTCCTGGCGCACGCTTGGAAGAAGGTCACGGCGGCGCGGAACCTGTCGCCGGAAGAGCTCACGCAGGTGAGGGTCGCCGTGAACTGCCGGAGCAGGGCCAAGCCTTTCGTGCCCATGGACTTCTTCGGCAACATGGTTCTCTGGGCGTTCCCGAGGATGCGCGCCGGGGAGCTCCTGTCCTCGAACTACGCCGCCGTGGTCGGCGTCATCCGCGACGCCGTGGCGCGCGTTGACGCCGAGTATATCCAGTCGTTCGTCGACTTCGGCGAAGCGTTGGAGCGCAGCGGGGAACAGCTGACCCCGACGGCAGCGGTTGTGGGCACGGCGTTCTCCCCGGACCTGGAGGTGGAAAGCTGGCTGGGGTTTCGATTCCATGATCTAGACTTTGGCGGCGGGCCGGCATGCGCGTTCCTACCGCCGTCGTGCCTATCGAGGGGCTCATGTTCTTCGTGCGGTCATGCACGGCCAAGGCCGGCGTCGACCTCTTGGCAGCGATCCACGACGAGCACGTAGATGCATTCAAGCAGATCTGCTACTCTTTAGACTGATCGGCAACACCTACAACTATGCGTCTATGTGTGCATGTACGTCTTGGAATTAAGATTTCTAAAGTGGTTTGGTTGTATCCGCCTGTGTTAGTGCTGCAGGTACGTGTGATTTTTATATTTATAAAGTTGGTTTGTTAGGGCATATACATTTGTCATATTGTTTGGACATCCCTGTTTGTGGCAATGTGGTGTATGTTGACGTTGTAGTCCATTGTAATTTATTGAATTTGCATGTGACAGTCTTTCCTCCAAAATATCAGCCCGTGCTGAGAGTAAGTATCAAAAGTTTATGGATAAATTTAGTACCCACGCAGGCCACAACTAATCCACATTGCTCATTATAAAAAAAAATCACATTGCTTATCTTTGCTCTCTCATCTGTTCATTTTCTAACATGATGGTCATATAGATAATCTGCTGCCTTTATTTTGTTGATGTGACTACTAGAATCCTAAGAACGGTAGGTAGACGGTTATTAACCAGTCGGCCATTAACCTACACCGTCGGCAAAGATAATAGCCGAGCGTGTACCATCAGCAAATTCCAGTCGGGAACTCTTGGTCAGGCATTCCCCCTTTTGCCAAGGGGCGGTAGGTGATTGAATGACCAACCGTCAATTACCGACAGTCAGTAATTAGTTGGTTAACACGTTGTTTCAATGTGGGTCTGAAATGAATTGTCAAGGAAATTCTGGACGGGGACATTATTCTTGATGGTTTGTTTAGCTTATTGGGAAATGTTTTACCAATGCTACGTATGCTATTGACTGTAAGGGATTAAACACAGTTGGCCATACATATATGTGAGGATTTTATTTGACCATTGGCTATAATAATATGTGATTGTGTCATGGGATAGTCACGATTCAGATACAGATATACTACGGTTTCATTACACCATCAGGGATTCGACGGTACAACAGTTTAATCATATCCCATTGCCATGTCTGCGATTGTTTAACACACACTCAAAACTGAAGTGACAAAATGCTGAATAGTGTCAATATTGCATAGTTCATCCAAATTCAACGAATAGAAAAGAAATGTGTAGACATTCCAAAGGTGACAAAGAACATCCTTCAGAATAGTACTAATATCCAAATGAAATTCTTGACTAAGATACTATTGTTTGTGCATAAGATAAACTGCGTGCAATATCATCATCCCACTCCAATGTGCAGCAGCATAAGCAAAAGACGTGCGTGTGTCCTCTCATCCCCAAAGGTCATACTCCACATCACCTCCATGCCCAAAGTTTCCACCGCCATTGTCATAATCATCGTCTTCTATGGCTATAGTATCCATTGTCATCATCTTCATCGTCATAGTCCCTTCCACAAGTTATATCCTGTATAGATTATAAGATATATTTGTAAGGACGTAAATCATGTACCCATGCAGTAATAAGAAAAAACAGAAGAATAAAGTAAAGCTAGAGGAACCATCATTCTTTCATTATAGTTGTACTATGCATGCCTTGGCTGATTAGATAACAGCTGATTTAATAGTACGTGCTGGTATATGCATGATGACACCAAGAAAGGCATGCTGGTCATTTTGGTTGCTACTATGTGTCAAAAGGTAAAAAGGTTACCACTAGATTTTGGCTTGAAGTAGAGAAGAGGGAAAATGTGGTCTGTATTCTCATGATGGCAAAAGTAAAAAATTTCTGTGCTCTCGGGGAAGTGTTTGAGATTCATGTGCATGAATAAGTAGACAGCTAATGCATACATTGTGTACAAAAGATCAAAGTAAATGAGTCTTGAAACATGACTGGCATAATCAGGAATCACTACGTGAAACAACCGTTATTGGTAACGGGCGTAGATCGGCATTGGTAACCACCATAGCGTCCGTTACCGATGTTGGTTTACTAATGACCCATTATTGGTAACGGCAAATGCCCATTACCAATAACACCAAACATGTAACGGGCCTTAATGACGCCCGTTACCAATAACAAAATATTAGTAACGGGTCTCAATGACGCTGTTAGCAATATCAGTCATGGGTAACTGGACTTAATGACGCCCGTTACCAATAACAGAACATTGGCAACGGGCCTCCATGTTTGCCCGTTACCTATGTGGGGTTAAAAAACAAAAAAAAGAAAATATTATATTTCACATGTTCTTTATTACGCATCTATCCACCTTAGAAAAATAAATATTACACAAATAAAATAAAAATTCCTAACTAATCTAGTAGCATCAAACACCCATGTATCTCTGCCAGTCCCATTTATCTGTCATACAGTGAAAAAAGGATCAAAATATGTGTGAGTTCGTCTTAGTATAAAAAAGATGATGCAATTAGATCTCTCATATCTAATGATCTAAACTCTATTCATAGATAACATGCATGGCATGAAGAACAGGCAATGGAAAGTGGCAACAGCATGGTAGATATTCACAAACAAGGAAATTGAGATTTGAGCACGACAATGATATGATTGCTTTCATTTGATTCTTTTTTTACTTCTGCAGTTGACTTCTGAAGCAATCTTAGCAATAACAAAGAACACATGGCATTTGAACTAATTCCAGCACTACAATTTTAAGTCAAAAGAAGAGATTTCTAGTAAACTGATGGTATGGCAAAGAAGCAAATCATGAGATGGGTAGAAAGGCTTACCATAAAGAGAAAATATGATGAATATTAGCTCCCTGTGAACAAATCAAAATGAATTATGGTCAGATCCTACAAAATGAGTTAGCTTTCACTTAGCTTATTGCATTGCAAACATAAACTGCTACAATATCGAAAAGTAATTGGGAGACGTCATATTGTTGTTGTAACAAACAAATTTGTTAAAGTGGAGCTGAGGAAAATTACTAATGGAGGGACAAAGAAATGCATAGGTGAAGAAAAGGAGCTGCTAGGCATGGGAACAGATCATGTATCTGGATTAACTAATTTTCCTCTGTGAAATTTGCATAGCACAAGCAATTGGCAGTTAGATACACTTGCTAGCTACATTGCAATGCTTGTCGAATGTATAATTTGGGAGAAAGTATAATCTAGCTAATGAATTCACAAAGTCAATTTTCAGTTTGTTTCCTTCCTCTGGCCTTAGCTTTACATATCAGAAACATGCACATGACTACATGGATCTTGCAACATACCTGATGGCTTTACTGCACTCTACTTATCTGCTACACACCTGGATCAGCAGAGGACTCCAACCCTGCACGTACGCAAGTTTCAGGAATCACAAGAATTCCATGAACCAGGAAATCGAAGATTGAAAGCGCCGAGCATACATCAGAGCAATAGGGATTTGGGAGATGGGAAATGGAGGAGGAGGTACGCTTGTTTAATTACCATCAGAGGAGGAGCTCACTCCTCGTAATCCAGTGGAGCTTCGAGCGGACGGCCATGGCAGGGACGGGACTCGGCGGACGGACAGCCGCGGCAGGGACGGGAGTCGGCGGGCGGACGGCTGCAGCAGGGAATGGATTCGGCGGGCGCCGGGAGGACGGGCGCCGCGGCAGGGACGGGATCTGGCGGCCGAAAGAGAGGCGGCCGCGCGGCTGGACGGCGGGCGGGGGCTCGCGCAGTCACTTGGAG
Source organism: Panicum miliaceum (assembly GCA_032594955.1). Lineage (NCBI taxonomy): Eukaryota > Viridiplantae > Streptophyta > Magnoliopsida > Poales > Poaceae > Panicum > Panicum miliaceum. The sequence continues at coordinate 21,453,705 of CM064059.1, read as the reverse complement.
TACTACTGGGCGGTGGACTCCTCATGTGCGCCGCCTTCCTCACCGGCGCTTGGCCATTCCGTCCCATGGACGGGACGGCGGGGGACGCTGCCGCCGGTCGAGGAGCCCTCACTGTGCCGTCGCCGCCCTCGCCGGCAATCGGCTGCTCCCGTGGACGGGGGGCTGCCACTGCCGCCGTGTGCGGCTCTCCGAGCCCCTTTGGCAGGGGTTCATGAGGGCCTCCAGAACCGGCTTTCAACTCACAAACGGTGTTTTTTTTAACAGCTCCAACCTTGGAGCCCCTGAAATCCCGCCCACTGGAGCAGATTGGGTGAGACGGAGACAGAAATCGTTCTTACAAGTGAGGAAAGGGATAAGGTCGGAGACTTAGAGAGCTGAGAGGGCGTTGCGGACATGAGTGGCGAGGAAGAAAAATTGCAGTGAATGAAATTTTTGGGTCCGTAAATCTTTTAGAGATCTGGCAGTAGTTTCTACTCAAGACCCCTATCTTCTTGAGTAGGGGTTGTTCCAACTTTTTGGAGCTTTGAATTTTACTCTCAACTTCAACAATAGCTTCTACTTTGCGGTCCCTATTTTCATGATAATAGTACGACCCACCTGTCATAGGCTATATCCTTTTCCCCTTTTATTTTCTTCCTTTTTATTTCTCCTATTCGCTTCCTCTCTTTTCTCTCTCTCCCGCATTGCTCTTTCTCCACCGCACGAACGCAGTGCTCGATACCGCCGCCGCCTACCCCTCTGCCGGCAAAAATAGATCGCTACCTCGCTCATCCCCACTCCGTGCCATGGCTCAGACTCCCCCCTCCTTCGACCTTGCTCACGTGCCGCATATCCGAAGGCTGGTTTGGACGGTCGGAGGGGGGAAGGACGGCCCAAGCTCCCCACCATGCTAGAGCTCAGGGCGGCGGCGGGCGGTGGGGGCCTGAGCTCTAGCTCCCGCACGACGGCCCGCATGGCGGCGCGAGGAGCAGGTGCAGTACTGCCGGCCCGGCCTGCGGTGGCGGTGCGGAGGAGCAGGGGCGGCGCTGCCAGCCCCGACCTGCTCCTTCTCCCTCACCCCGGCTCTGCATCCATCGCGGAAGATCGAGAGGAAAGTGCCAAGCTTGCTGCCGAGTCGCCCAGCGAGCTTGCAATCCGAGCTCGAACCAGGGGCGGCGGATCCCGGGATCGGCATGACAGATCTTGAGCTCGAGGCCACGACGATTCCAGGCGGCAGCACACGAGCTCCCCTTGGCTGCCGGCGGATTTGGCTCGACAGCACTAGTTCGGTGGCGGGCTGGTTCGGCGGCGGCGTAGGTCCGGTGGCGGATTCAGCTCGGCGGCGTTGGTCCGGTGGCGGTGGATTTCGGGGCGGCGCTCGGGGCTACGGTACGGCTGAGTAGGGGCCTCCCCAAGGACCCGTGGGAGATGGGGCGGGGAGGGGGGATTTGGGTGCCTTCCTACAATACGAACTTGAGTAGGAACCCTGCTGGAGTGGTTTTTTTTCTCCCGATCCCTACTATTTGAGTAGGAGCTGAAGTAGGCACCTTGCTAGAGATGCTCGTACAAGTAACGAACGATGTTAAGACCCGTTACCGCTCAATAGCAGTAACGGGCAGCAAACAAAGTCTGTTACCTTTTAACTCCAAAGGTAACGTGCCTTATTGTGTCCGAGGTTTGGTCCCTCTCAAGGCCTTAGTAACGGGCATTAATGAAGCCCGTTACCTTTGTACAATTTCGTAACGGACCATAAATGCCCGTTACCAATGACGCGTGACCAGAGACGTGTTTTCACGTAGTGAACTAAATTTATTGCTCTAATTACATTACTAATAACCAAATGTCTAATTGTGTGCACTGCTCTATGTTTTGCCTAACAAAAGGGTTCAGAAAACGTCAGGCATATGATAGCAACACAATACTAACAGTACGTCAGCGCTAAAATTACAAGTTGAGGATAGAGATATGATTAGCATATCCTATCCATTAATCAGTCCTTATTACTTTCTAGAATTGTATGGAATAGCTCTAGCATGGTATGAGATAGCTAGTTACCAGACTCCTAGTTCAAGGTCTTGGGAGCCTGTGCATCACAACGGATTTGGTTCAACTTATGTTTTTAGCCCAAAGAGATATAAAAGTGTATATTTAATTTCTATATGTGATAGCAGATAAGTTTACAAATAAACTTACCAAGTCAGCTGCAGTTTCCTGAGCTAATGCGTCATAGTACAGTCCTCTAGTAGCCAATGCCTGCCACCAGTTCAAGCCCAGCAACATGTATTTCTATTTGCACGTAAGGTTAGAACAGCAATTCACATTACTGGCACAACACGCTGAATTTCGCGAATACCATTATTTTCCTTCTGCAGCTTCTCATTTTCCCTTTCAAGTAACTTCTCTCTATTAGAATAGTCTGGATGTGCCCCTCTCATTGTACATTCATCTACGATCCTCTACATGGCACTTCACCTAAGATCACATTGCACATTTTAGGGAAAAATTCAGATTCTTTTGATTGAAAATAAAAGAAACACCTCTCTACTCTATTTTCTTCAGTAACCTTGTCTTCTCTAGATGTATGATAAGGCTAAAATGACTGCACTTTTACTCAGACGACACATGATTGTTCAGAAAAATTATAGGTGGGATATAAATTCCAAACAAAATCATGATCTGCAATCAAGAAAAGACAGTACCATAACCTAGGATAGAATTTTGTTGTCATGAGATTGACAAAATCATATTATAAAGAGACAGAGAGAGGAATGCGTTTGGATGCTTGGCCAGGGAGATTTGGGGGCACAAAATATGATAGGAAAAGGGTTTGAGTTTACCTGACGAATGGAAGAAGATGGCTGATGTCTCGGACGGTGAGAGGAGGTGTAGTTGCCAAATTGACATGAATCTCCCGATCTGCGGGAGCTGCACATCAGCGCGAGGAAGCTGGCCAACCACCTCCACAAGACCTCCGTTGGCACTTCTTAAGCCTAAACGATTAATCTGCAAGCGTACGAATACCGATGTAGCTTTCACCCGGTTGTATTCCAGAGTATCGATTTCCATGGGGAACGTGAAGTGTACCAATCCTAACTAATTCGTCTAGGGGTAAGGTTGACGACGAAGGAAGAGAACAATGGATAGAGAGTAGAGAGGGTACTTGCTAGATAAATTAAGTCTGACTAAGCAACCGAGGGAATCAATAATCACCTCCACTGTCTACTTTGGGTGCCCGAATGGGACAAACTGCAGAAAGGGATGAGAAGGGGAGTTTGTGCGATCTACTCCTAAGTCCTACAGCACTAACCGCTCTCACGTGGTGGAATACGTAAGCCAGACAGGGCTGTCACCACCTGCCGGCTACCACAACTATCCGTGGGGTTGCGTGCAAACCAAGGCTATCTAAAGTATAGACACCACATCTACACCAGTCGATTACTACTTCAATCCACGTTAGAGCTAGCAAAGCACCTAAAGCCAGTAAGACAAGCTCACTAAATAATGAAAGAGGAACCCGTGGACAACAAAAGTAATTACTAATACTCAATTAATTAATCAATTAATTAGAAAGATCAGAGTTACCAGATAAGACCCGGATGTTACTCGAAATTGAGTTGCATCCGCTGAGGGACAAGGAGAAAGAGGTGCCGACACTCCGTCTCCTCCCCAGCACTCTCACCTCGCCTCTCTCCCTATTTTCTATGTGTAGTGTTGCAGGGCTTTGCCTTAGAGCTTCTCTTCACTTGTGTCCCTTCTCTTGAGCCGTGAACTCTTATTTATAGCTTGATTAAGGCGGTTTAGGATAAGGGGTACTTGTATGCGAGTCTGAAGGTGATTGGCAGTGGGGCCAGTTCGGCCGAACCCTTGGGCCTCGCATGGTGTGGATTCGCTTCCTGATGTTGGTAGATGGCTGCCCGAGGTGGTTGCTGGTCCGTGGGGGTCAAGTTGGGTTCAGCCAAACCCATTGTGTTCGACCGAACCTAACCCAGCCTCTCTAAGCCATCCGATGTGTCGCCTTTGCAATTGGATGGCTTGTGATGCTTCCTCAGGTGGGTATGCAGGTAAACTCGGTTGTTTTAGTTACTTGGTGGGCCCATGGATCCAAGGTCCATTCCTGGGATCCCTCGGTTTTTGATGATTTTTTATGGTCCATGTTGGCATTTCTTAGCATCATCACAAGGAGTGTTAGTCCACGGTGACGGCACCAAGAAACGCCGTACCGGTATGTCTTAGCATCTACGGAATAAATCCGCAAGCGCACGGATAAACCGTTGTAGCATTTCACCCGGAGAGTATTCAGATATCGTGATTTATATTTTCCCAAAGGATGGCATGGTGTAAAAGAGTTTACTAGGTACATAATCAGGACAAGATGCTTAAACTGTAGACTATATTTCATATAGGGGTACGTTATGATAAATGAAGTATAAAGGTAATGTGACACACACACAAGCCAATCTCATGAATGAAGAATAACAAATAAACCAAAGGTTAGTTGGAGCATAGTCATACAAGGTTGTCCTAGTGGTATCTACTCAAATTAGCAAGGGTTATACAACACATGGTTAGGATTAGCATTAAGCAGTCCACATTACGAGAGACTACCCAGTACTGGTCTACCAGCAACCTGGAATAGCACTTTACACTCCTACACCAGATCCGAATGTAGAGGACTACAAGGGACAGACAAGGCTGTCACCACCTACCGCCTACCCCAACAGACCGTGGGGTGTAGTCATATTCGATGGATCCTTCGTGCCCTAGGCACCACGCCCATGCACAAGATCACTACTGTAGCCCCTCCGGAACCCCCACCATGATGATGGACAGGCACAAAACTAAAGCAAGCTTGAAAGCACACCAAACTGATGTTGGGACTTAAAGCTAAGCTAAACATGGTTATATAACTTGAGGAAGCATAAGACATGGTATAACATACTATCAAGATAGTAAGATAACCATGAATCAACTCTATATTATGAGTAGAGTACCGACAAGTTGGATACAAAGCCATACCAAGGGTCGAACGTTGCTCAATGACCCCGAGGTCGACTTCGATTCGCTAAGAGAGATAATTAGCCTAGCTCCACTAGCCTATGCAGTACAAGTCAAAATTAGAGAGAGGGAGAGAGGCTTCGAGTGTGGATTGTGTGGAATGAGGGCTCCTTCTCCTTCTTTTATAGCTTCCAAGGACGGTTCCCGGTGGAGGTATATTTGAAAACGTAGCAAACCGACCTCCAGAGGATCAGATCAACCTTCCCGCCAAGCTGCACCTGGACGGGAGCCAGGCCAGGTTCGGCCGACCCCCTGGCCACCACCTTCGGGTGGCTTGCTGATAGGTGGGTCCTCTTTCTAGATTCTGTATGTTTGCCGCCTTTGTACATCGGTTTGCCTTGCCTTGTGGGCCCTCTTTGTAAGTGTGACGCAGGATGGGATCTTCTGTGTACTTCTTCTGCGTCCTCTGTGTCTTTTCTTCTTATTTTGGACTTGCATCCCTGAAATGGCTTGATAGACAATACATCTGTGGAACTAGGTTAGTGATACAAATATGTGAGTAAGTAAGGTAGTTCTTTATTTCTGAGTATAGTTGGCGATTGGATTTTGCACTTAAGTACCACCAACAACTCCCCCGAGGTAGCCCTTTGCTCGTCCTGAGCAAAGTTTTAGACTTAGGTTTTTTGATCAGGAGTTGCTACAATGTTGCATTTCCAACTTATACCTTAGGCACAAGAAAATGTTTTTACCATGATTTTGAATAAGTTGGCCTTGATCTTACCTTTTTCCTTACTCTTGTGGGGCTTTTAGCTCCACCTTATCTTTGGCGGTTGAGAGTTAGAACCATTTTGTAGAGTGCCATTTATTCACCCCTTTGTTCAACCATCAATCCGGAGGTTTTGTAGAGTTTTTCAAAGAAATTTTAAAGTTTCTCAAATGGTCTCTCAGATCCCTCAATGTGTTTAATTCCTTACCAAGGCTTTTATTTTGCCTTTCTTGCTCATCCTACCTTTGATGGCTTGTTTTTGTGGAGTTGTAGGTATGGAGAACTTGAAGGCATACTTGTTTCTCAAATTTTGTTAAGTCAAAAACCGGATCCAAAGGAGAAACAAGTCATAAACCTTGATCAAGATGTGCATGTGTGGATATTTTTCATGGATGGTGTGTGGACTCCTTTTCATGGACCATCTCTCTCCTTTATTCTTTTTCTTGGATATGAGCTATCCTTTTTTCTTTTCTTCTTCTTGTTTTTTTTTTCATCATGCTTTTTTGAGCGTGTCTTTTTATTTCTTTTTGTATAGCCCATATTCTTTTTCCATGATGATAACTTTGGAGAGAGAGGCCATGGAGTGACATGGAGTTTTATTTTTTGGGTGGATGGAAGTAGTGCTTGCTATCTTCTAGTGTAGAAGCTTAACATATGGTGGGAACGTGTACGTGATCTTGATCATGGGAGTATGAAGTGTATCTCACAAAGGATCACAATAGTTTGATAAAACTCAATGAGATAACAAGTTGCATATGTGGAAGGTTTTCAAATTTAATCAACATATGGCCTTGGATAGGAATTTCTTATCATTGAGGAACTTTATTTTTGTATTTTCAAAATAATACTCCGAATATCAAGCATCACGTTAGGAGAAGACCATAGCAACTCTATTCTACCATGTCATGTCTCACAACAGCCTAGATTCGGATCATGCTTTTTGCTACCCACAAGCTTCAAGCTTAAGGTTTGATCAAGTAAGCCAACAAACTCAAAACTAGGTTGAGCACAAAGTTGTAACTAGGTGTAAGGAGGAAATTAACAGAGCAACTATTTATCATCTCAACAAGAAAGAACAAAACCATGCTTACTACACATAAGAAAGCAAAAATTTTTGCAAATTTTCATTTTGTTTCATGCATAATATTGAAATGCAGTAAAGATACAAGATACAAGGTACCACTCGTGGGGGTCCTCCCCCAAGCTAGCTTCAGGGTCACTGCTGCTGGTTGGGGTTGTACCCCGCCCAACGGAAGTAAGCCCTCTACTCCTCCTGTTGCTGCAGCTGCCTCTTCTATATGGCGTGGATCTTCTCGCCATTGTGTCGCTACCATGCTTGGTTGGTCTGGATTTGCTGGTTCAGCGACTCCTCGATATCGTTGGCCTGGAACCTGAGCTTGCCTATCTGCTGGGTGAGGGAGCTGAATCCTCGGCTCGAGGTCGTGCATCATGCGAGGTGTAGGACCCCGCTGGAGCTGGAGCTAGTGGACCGGCGTGCTGGGGCCTGTTGTGCCCACTCATTGGTGCTTGCGCTCTGCCATGACGATCCACTTGCCTCATGTGGATAGGGTGGCTGAGGCTCCGGAGGTGGTGGTGTTGGCGCAGCTTCCCTTGTAGCCCTGCTTCGCGTCACCCTGCCAGGTAAACCAGAAACACTATGCCTGCGGGCCTCCTCTTGTGGGACAAGAGGAGTGGTTAGCAAAGAGCAGTTATACAAATGAAACCCTGGGTTAGGCAACGGGATCTCATTTTCATAGCCGAGGGAGAAGAAAATCAAAGACTCATTTGGGCCTTTCTTGAGTGTCTGACCATAAATCAAATAATTCTCATTGATAAGAACACGGTAATTATCAATGAAGGGAATAACATTACCATCTAAGATCCCAATGCTCAAAAGAAGTGCACTCAATAGAACCCGTCATCTTGAAATTTGTAAGCCATTGTTTGATCACAGCCTTCACGGGGGAGATTTTGATTTTGTTGACCATGGCGTATAGAATCATCAACTCATCGTTGCGCACGGGCCTAACATCATCTCTTGGAAAAAGAGTGATGTCCAACCATTTGTGCATCAAATGAAGAGTTGGATTTTGAATGTCATTGCACCTAGGTTCAAACTTTCCATGGACAGCTTGTCCCGAAATGAAACCCCAAAAATCATGGCGATTAAAACCGCGGCAAGCTTGTTCAAGAGAAATCAGCAAGCGCGCGCTAAAACCAAGGTGACGACTCAAAGCTTTACAAGTAAGGTAGTATTCGTTTCCAAAAAGTCGAAACAAAATACCATCATCCACCTCTCGAAGAGTGCAAAGAAATTGGATGGTGAGGAGATGAGAACCATTCATACCAAACGCGAGCTTGCTGCATGCTAAACGCGAGCAAAGTCTACATTCATACCTGTTTTCTTGAGGAGGTCCGGGTCGAAGGCTTTGGTGTGACCAAAGTCCCAACGCTTGAGGATGGCGTAGGCTTGTGTCTTGCGGTCGTCTCGCAAATCGAGGTAGGGTGCGTCGTCATCATCCATCTCCATGTCCTTGGCTTGTGGTTCAGCTTGCTCTTCGGCTTGTTCTTCTTGTTCCTCCTCGTAGTCCATCATGCTTGGGCTTGGCGTAAGTTCGGGAGTATGATGAGAGCTTGAGCCACCCCGAGAACGGGATGAACTCGCACCCGTCATCTTGTTCAATGCACTAGAGATCTTCTGACCCATGCCCTACATGGTGGAAGCTCAAAGAACAAGAACGAACAAGAACAACTCGAATCCGGTTACGTTAGTGAAATCAAAATGAATGCTCTTACCCGAAAGTTGTTCCTCTAATTGTGTCATCAATCTTGCAGCAAAGAAATGAAAGAGAGAGGTTTCTTGCACTTGAACTTGAGCACAAAACCAATGAAAGCTCGAGAGCAAAGAGTGTGAGAGGGAGTGAGTGAGTGAAATGTTGGATGAGAAACACCCACCCCTCAGCCTCTATTTAAAGAGAAGGAGCACGAAACACCTGAGGAGGCGCCGGGCACAACGGCTAGTAGCCGTTGGAGGAAGTGGGGCTCAAGCCCCGTTGGCAGTGGGTCGGTCGACTCCAAGGTTCGGCCGAACCCTGGGTGGCCCTCCTGGGTGACAGCTGGGGCCCACTACATCCCAAGGGCTCTTTTGCTTCAATGCTTTGGTGCCTGATCACACTTTGCTTCAAAAAGGTGTTCAAAAATATTTTTCAAAGGATTTTTATCCTCACAAAATATTTGTAGGATTTCTGTAAAAACGAAAAAATGGCTAGAAAAATTCTAGCATGCAAAAGAGTGTTGGAATATTCAAATATGCAATGATAAAATTCAAATGAAGCGAAAAGTCAAATTTCAAAAAATCCAAATATGAGATAACTACCGATTTACCTTCGGCAAGGGCTCATCATTTTGAGTCTGACGGGCAACACTTCTCCTTCGTGTTTACCAGTTGGCATCCCTCTTTGGAGAAGTGGACGAAGACGCACTCTCCGCCTTTCGCCACACCCTTTTTGTTCTTCTTCTTCTTGATGGCGAGGTAGGTGGATTTTCGAGTTTGGGCTGTGGTTCTCCCCATATCCCGCTTCCGTCGTGATCCTGATGAATCAAGAAACTCTACTCATCCCTGTATTGGAATTTGAAAAATATATTATCCACTCCAACGCAAAAGCGGATATCTCCTGTCTCCACGTCTATCCTTGCCTTTGTGTCCCTCAGGAACGGTTGCCCGAGAATGAGCTGCATTCCGAGGTCGCCTTCTATGTCGAGGACCACAAAGTCGATGAGGATGAAGGAGTTCTTGACTCGCACCAGAAGATTTTTGACTATCCCTTCAGGATATCGAACTGTTGAGTTGGCGAGCTTCACACACATAAAGGTTGGAGAAAGAGCAGGATATTGGAGTTTTTCAAATATTACCTTGGGCATAATGTTTACGCTTGCCCCAAGGTCACAGAGGGCCTGATCAAAGTAGCAGTCGTAGATTGAGCAGCTGATCATGGAAACCCCTGGATCTTCCTTTCTTGCTGCTATCAATCCTCCCCACGGATTCGTCCTTTGTGTGGGCCTTCCTGCATGGTTAGTATGGGACAGCCTCCGAGATGGGTTACCCCATCCGGTGGTTATCATGCTGACATTTTCCACGGGAGCCTCGGGTTGCCCTAGGATCTTCCCGGTCTGAGCAGCAGGAACAGTTGCAGCAATTTGAGCTAGTTGTGTTTCAATCATTTTATTAAAGCTCAGTTGTTTTTTAAGAGCGGAAGATAAAGTTTCTATTTTTATTTTTAAACTTTCCAAGGTTTTGTTGTTGGCAGCAAGCTTTTTGTTTAAGGATTCATTTATTTTTGCTGGGCCAAGAACAAGACCTTTTAAGGAGGGTTGATATGAATTGAAATTGGAAATAAAGTTGGAGTTGTAATTGTTACCTCCTCCTTGGAATGGTGGGCGCGACTAGTTCCACCCCTGGCCTCCTTGTGGACGATGCCCGTTGTTGTTGTTGTTGTTGTTGTTGTTGTTGTTCATGTAGACCACGTCTTCACAGGTCTCGGGGTAGTCGTTCCCCGAGTGTCCACCATTGCCGCGGACTTCACACATGGAGTGCGAGTCTATGGCGTGTACGGAGTTGCACATTTGCTTCCTTATTTCCACCCCCTCGTCGAGGCGTTTCAGTAGGAGGTCCATCTTTGCTGCGAGCATATCCATGTCCTAGACGGTATGCATGCCTTTGGTACAGGGTTGGAGACGTTCTTCGCTCCACCCCTGGTTGGAGACCATCTTCTCGACCAGGGCCGTAGCCTTGGTAATCGTGAGGTCGAGGAAGGTCCTCCAACAACAGGATCAATGTGGGCTCTTGATGTCGGCGTTAGCCCGTTGTAGAAGCTTCGGAGGACGAGCTAGTCGTCCATCCCATGGTGAGGACTGTTGACGCTAGATTTTGACACGTCTTGAATCGGCGTCAGGAGAAGAAGATTGGCCGATGCGGCAGATCTGAGAGCTACAGTAAGAAATCGGCCGATCGAGGTAACAATTAGAAATCGGCCGATTGGTAGCGCGGCCCACACCGACAGGATAGGATTGGTCCAGAGATCCTGGTCAAAAGCTGGTCAACGAGGTATGCTAGGACGGCCGAAAAACAATTGAAGAGGTTCTGACTGGATTAGAAAGCGGCGGTGGAAGATTCTGCGGGAGTCCGTTTCCTTTTTAAAGTTATTATAGATATAGTAGTTTTCCTGTTTTAAATAAGGTTGTAACAAGTCGTAATCGACCAGGAGTCCTAGTTTCAGGGTATAAATAGGAGTCGCTAGGGTTTTGCAAAAGACAACCAACATCAATCAACAAAATACTTCTACTTTTTACCAGTACTTTACTTTTCAAGTCGGCGACTTCGCCAATATCTTCTTCTTTCACGAGTTCGTACGGATTGGCAGGGCTGCATCAACCTGATCTCCGGCCAATTGGTAGGTTCCGCTTATCGAGTAATATCCGAGCTTTAACTACGGGCGCATCGCTGTGGTTTCATTTGGATTTATTCACAAGTTATCGATATTTACTAGAATTGCAAGCTTTACCTGTTATTCTAGTATTATCACCAGTTATCCAGCTTGAGATCAGGGTAATCGGCTTCGTCATCGTTCTCCTTCGATTCATCGCCATACAGCCGATTAGATCTGTTTCAAGTGTTGCTTCTATAGTAATTGTTTAGATTGCTCCAGCAGTTCTCTTTACAATTACTATACGATCATCGGCTGACTCATAGCCGATCATCTCTACAGCAAATCGGCCGATTTACCGCCGACGCGCTCCTCAGGACAGATCGGAAATCCAGCCGATCGACGCGCCTGGAATTTTATACTCTATTTCCTTGTCAATCAATAGGTCAGATTGACTGGCACGCCGCGCGAACCGCACCAGGGCGATAACCCGAACAGGAGCTAAGCAGATTCTCCCGGGTCGTGTGTCTGACGCTGAAGACCCATCGGCCGATTCCTATCCGGCCGATTTTAGCGCCAACACACTTTTGGCACGCCCGGTGGGACCATCCAAGACCTGATATGTCGAACGACGCAGAAATCTCTGACAGCAACATCATTGGGGTCACAGAAGCTGATCTCAAGGACGACCAGAGGGAGGAATTGGCCAAACATCTAGAAGATTACAAGAAGATATACCTCCAGTCATTCAGTCGTACCAGAAGCGGGGAAGCAGTTAGGAAGGCCCCTATTCCAGCACCTCGCCACATCACCATTGCTGAAGACTCGGGCAAGATGTCAGAGATGATTCAACAGTCCGTATATCAGGCGTTCATTGACCAATCCTCGGTGATGAGCAACACGGTGTACAACGCCGTCGTCAACTCTCTGACCAGCGGAGCCGTTCAAGGTTATCAGGGACCGGCATATGCCCCTCCAACCACCCTGCCGGCCAGAAGCTTACCGTACACATCCAAATCGGCTTCTCAGCCGATATTGACGCAGCGCGAGGGGTACAGCTCTCCACCACTTCCGGCGTCTCCAAGATACAGCGGTGCACCTTATCTCCCATCACGAGCACAGCTTCAACCCGTCCAGATGGCTTCTGTGCAAACACTACCTACAAGCTCAGTGCCTTGGGGGGCATCAGCCACGACGTATTTCCCCGAGCCAGCGAATCGGCACGGCACTTATCCGTTTCAGGTGCCGTACCAATCGGCCGCCCGGCCGACGGTCTCTCAATACCAGCCGATTTTACCAGAAATCGGCTGGGGGGCAAGCACTGTGGAAGCATTCAGAAGCACGGTGCCAGCGACGACGTACGAAGAGGGTGCGGATGCGTTTCGCCAGCAGCTATCGGCCGCCCAGCAAACTTCGCCGATTCATCACCTGGCCGAACCAGCCCTTCAGCATATGCCCGCACCTCGAACGGCCATTCATCAGCAGCAGGTGGACTGGACGGCAAAGATAGCAGAAGTAATCCAAGATCAGTTTGGACTGAAGCTGAAAGTTCAAACTTATACTTACAAGACGCCGTATCCATCTGCCTATGACTCGTTGCCGTTCCCACACCGCTACAAGGTTCCTGATTTCACCAAGTTCTCAGGGACGGATGACACATCCACTGTGGAACACATTAACAGATTCATCATCCAGTGCGGAGAAGCTGCCACGCAAGACGCTCTGAGGGTACGGTTATTTTCATCATCTCTATCCGGATCGGCCTTCCAGTGGTTCACCACTTTACCGCCAAATTCTATCGTCACGTGGGCCGATCTGGAGAAACAATTCCACAAGTACTTCTATGCGGGAGTACACGAGATGAAGATTTCGGATCTAACTAGCCTCAGGCAGAGGAACGATGAGCCGGTGACAGGGTATATACAGAGATTCAGAGAGATCAAAAACAAGTGCTACAGCCTGGCCCTGACCGATGCACAGTTGGCCGATATCGCTTTCCAGGGCCTCTTACCGCAAATCAGAGAAAGATATGCCGCCCAAGAGTTTGAGAGCCTGAGTCAAATCGTCCACCGATTGTCAGGGCAAGAGATCCGACCGTTTGAACAGCGGAGGAGCTTTCAGAAGAAGGTGGCGTATTTGGAGGGATCTGAATCCGACGTAGAGGAAGAAATCGGCCTGGCGGAATGGGTAAAAGGGAAAAAACCAATATCCTGCCCCTTTGGCAAGAAGGAGCCAGAGACATTCGGCTTTGACACGTCCAAGGCCGACAAAATTTTTGATCTACTGCTTCAGGAGGGACAGATCAAGCTGTCGCAGCATCACACCATCCCTACGGCCGATCAGCTGAAGAAGATGAAATACTGCAAGTGGCACAACACTACTTCTCACGATACCAATGAATGTAAAATCTTCCGCCAGCAGATACAATCGGCCATTGAACAAGGGCGACTCAAGTTTGAGACTCCAACCAAACCGGCAATGCCGATGAAGATAGATCAGCATCCCTTCCCGGCCAACACGGTCAGCGCTAGAGAAGAATCAAGTCAAACCAAGGTGCTGACGTCAGAATCGGCGAGAAGAGGTGGCGCTGTCGATCCCAAGAGGCAGATCACGACGGAAGAAATCAGAAGGAACAGGCGAGGACCAGAACGACCACACAGGCCTGTCACCTCCCGATTTCTACTCAGTAAATATCGGCGGCAGCAAGAACAAGCACAACACCAAGAAGAGATAATACGCCGGCATGAAGATCACTGGCAGTGCCCATTCTTCATCCACTGCTGGGAAAACGATATCAGGTTGCCATCTGCCGATAACTGTCCGGAGTGTAACAGACCAAACCGCAACGATCGCCCGAGGCCACACTCTAGGGACAGAAGATTAGAGCCGATCAACAGAAATCGGCGCGAAGAACGGCGCGTTTCGGTGCATAATCGGCTGGGGGGCAGAGTTGACCAGTACAGCAGGTCAAAAAGCAAGATCGGCCAGCAAGATGGACTGGGGGGCAGGATCAGCGCCCACGATCAGCTGGAAGAGGTGGCCGATGATAGGGTATCAGACGAAGATCCCCTAGGGAAGGAACCAAAGTGGGAACACGCCAGATCATCGGCCAAACCAGTGAATCCCAGGTGGTGTCCTGACGGCCTATCCAGATCCCAGAAGCGAAGGATCCAATGCCTACGCCAGTGGGAACATCAAGAAGAAGAGCAAAGACACGTGCCAGAAAGAAGGAATGTGAAATCTCGAATTTGGCGCCCAAAGAAGAACGATCAGAAAGCAAACAACCAAGAATCGGCAGCCGAAATTGATATGGTATTCATACTGCCGATGGAGTTCATGGCGCCAAGCGATCGGGATAAAGTGACAAAAACAGAAGAAGAGCAAATGGCACAACTGGTATTAGAGCCGATGACGGCTACGTTTGAGAAACCAGAAGAAGAAAAATGGCAACATCTCAAAGCGCTGTTTCTCAAGGGTTATGTCAACGGAAGACCCGTCACCAGATTGTTGGTAGATGGAGGAGCGGCGGTTAACATCATGCCGTATGCCATGTTCCGCAAGCTGGGCAAGGGCGATGATGACCTCACTAAGACGGACATGATGCTGAAGGATTTCGAAGGCAACGTGTCGCCTGCCCGCGGGGCACTCTGCGTCGATCTCACCATCGGCAGTAAGACCCTTCCTACCACTTTCTTTGTTATTAATGGTAAAGGGTCCTATTATATGCTGCTTGGTCGCGACTGGATACATGCAAACTGCTCTGTCCCATCTACTATGCATCAATGCCTTGTGCAATGGATCGGCGACAGTACAGAGATAGTCGCAGCCGATTCTGTCTACAGCGTTGCAGCGGCCGATACGCAACAGTGGAGCTGCGAGCACATCAAGTATATATCTGGCAGGACTTGGGACACTGACTTCCTGAGAGTGTCCGATTTCGGTCTACAGTCGATCCAAGCAGTCGGCTCTGAAGATTCAGAATAAATGGATCACCTCATCCGAGAAGATGGGAAGCTGGGGCACGGGTTCACGTCGGCCGATCTGTTAGAGATGGTAGATTTGGGAGATGGCAGCAAACCGAGGCCGACGTACATTAGTGCCAATTTGGATTCTGAGTACAAATGCAAACTGATAGGTTTATTGAAAGAGTTCAGGGATTGCTTTGCTTGGGAATACCACGAGATGCCAGGACTAGACCGGTCTATTGTTGAACACCGGTTACCTATAAAATCGGGATATCGGCCGTATCAGCAGCCCGCACGGCGGTGTAACCCCAAAATTCTACCTGACATAAAGGCCGAGATTACAAGGTTGATTGAGGCAGGATTTATTCGGCAGTGCCGCTACGCCGAATGGATTTCTAACATTGTGCCTGTATACAAGAAGAATGGAAAGTTGCGTGTGTGCATCAATTTCAGGAACTTAAATCAGGCGACGCCAATGGATGGTTATCCGATGCCAACGGCCGATATCTTGGTGGATGCTGCCGCAGGCCACAAAGTCATAAGTTTCATGGATGGGAATGCCGGGTACAATCAGATATTAATGGCCGAAGAGGATATTTCGAAAACGGCTTTTAGGTGCCCAGGCCATCTTGGTTTATTTGAATGGGTGGTTATGACTTTTGGCTTGAAGAACGCCGGCGCTACATATCAACGAGCCATGAACTATAGCTTCCACAGACTCATTGGTTCGTCGGTGGAAATTTATATAGATGATGTCGTGGTCAAGTCGAGGGGTCACCAAGATCATCTGGCCGATTTACAGGAGGTGCTAGAGTGCACAAGGAAGCATGGGCTGAAGATGAACCCAAACAAGTGTGCGTTTGGTGTATCGGCCGGACAATTCTTGGGATTTATGGTCCATGAGCGTGGGATAGAAGTCAGCCGCAAGACTATAGACGCCATCAACAGAGTAGTGGCCCCACAAAATAAAACTGAACTGCAGTCCCTCATCGGCAAGGTCAATTTCATCAGAAGATTCATATCCAATCTATCGGGACGTATTCAGGCTTTTACTCCTCTGTTGAAATTAAAGCCCGACCAAGAGTTCACATGGGGAGAAGAACAACGCAAGGCACTGGAGAATATCAAGCAGTATCTGGTTTCACCTCCGGTGTTAGCCCCGCCACAGCCTGGTAAGCCGTTCAAGTTATATTTATCGGCTGACGAGCAGGCTATTGGATCGGCGTTGGTACAGGAGTTTGAAGGGAAAGAACGAGTGGTGTACTACGTCAGCAGAAGACTTTTAGACGCCGAAACAAGATATTCTTCGGTGGAGCGATTATGCTTGTGCTTGTACTTTTCATGTACTAAGCTCAGGCACTATTTGCTATCGGCAGAATGCATAGTTGTATGCAAGGATGATGTGGTGAAGTATATGCTATCATTGCCGATTTTGAAGGGGCGGATTGGAAAATGGATCCTGGCTTTATCAGAATTCGATCTAAGGTACGAATCGGCCAAAGCCGTCAAAGGTCAAGTGATGGCCGATTTCGTAGTTCAGCATTGTGGACCAGAAATTGCCACCGTCGAACCAGTTCCATGGACTCTATATTTTGATGGTTCTTCGTGTGGGGTCGGATCAGGAATCGGCATCGTTCTTGTGTCGCCTCGGGGGGCAACTTATGATTTCTCTCTGCCGATAGAAGCTTCTGCAACCAACAACCAGGCGGAGTATCGAGCTGTTCTGAAAGGCATCCAATTGTTAAGGGAAGTCAGGGCGGATGCAGTCGAGATCTTTGGGGACTCCATGCTCATTGTGGATCAGTTAACAGGACGGTCCGAATGCAAGGACGACATCTTGAGGATTTATTATGAAGATTGTCTTCAACTTTTGAAAGGCTTCAAATCTGCAACAATTGAGCACATCCCCAGAAATTATAATGAAGAAGCCAACAGACTGGCTCAACATGCTTCTGGGTATCGGCCGATTCAGGGAGCGATGACGCTAGAACTCGCGGCCGATGACTGGCGGAAGGAGATCGCTGATTATTTGAAAAATCCATCCCAAAAGGTGGATCGGCGAACACGTTTTCAGGCTACAAAGTACATGTTGCTTGAGGATGACTTATTTTTTTGGACGATTGATGGAGTTCTTCTCAAATGCCTGGGAACAGAAGAGGCAAAGATTCTAATGGGAGAGATCCATGAAGGCGTGTGTGGAGCTCATCAATCAGCCCATAAAATGAAGTGGATGATCAGGAACAATGGATATTACTGGCCGACCATCCTAGAAGATTGTTTCAAGTATTATAAAGGATGCCAAGACTGTCAGAGGTTTGGCAATGTGCAGCGCGCACCAGCATCGGCTATGAATCCGATAATTAAGCTGTGGCCGTTCAGAGGTTGGGGAATAGATCTCATCGGACAGATTCATCCTCCATCTAGCAAAGGGCATAAGTTCATATTGGTGGCTACAAATTATTTTACCAAATGGGTGGAGGCAGTTCCTTTGAGGAACGTGACATCAGCCGATATGATTGAGTTTGTTAAAAGCCATATTATATATCGATTTGGTATTCCTCAGACCATCACAACTGATCAGGGGACAATGTTCACTTCTGGAGAATTCGGAGAGTTCGCCGCTGATATGGGGATTAAATTGTTAAATTCCTCTCCATACTATGCTCAAGCCAATGGCCAAGCGGAGTCATCTAACAAGGGGATAATCAAGCTAATCAAGAGGAAGATAGAAGAGCAACCCAAGAAGTGGCATATGTCTTTGGCTGAATCTTTATGGGCGTACAGGATGGCTTGTCATGGGGCCACTAAAATATCCCCTTATCATTTGGTTTATGGCCATGAAGCAGTCTTACCATGGGAAATAAGAACAGGGTCAAGACGCATATCGCTATAGGATCAGTTAACGGCCGATGATTATTCCTTTCTCATGAAAGATGAACTCGACGATTCGGCGGGCTTGCGGTTAAGAGCTCTGATCAGCATAGAGGAGAATAAGAAAAGGGTGGCCAGATGGTATGACAAGAAAGTCAAAGTCAAACAGTTCTCTCAGGGAGATCTGGTATGGACGCTGGTGCTGCCGATAGGATCTAAGGATCCCAAATTCGGTAAGTGGTCACCCACTTGGGAAGGGCCGTATAGAATCGGCCGATGTGCTCCCGGAAATGCATACATTCTGGAGACGATAGAAGGGGAGGAATTCCCAAGAGCTCTGAATGGCCGATATTTGAAAAAGTACTATCCCAGCATTTGGGTAGATGCATAACTTACAGCAAGATATATCAAGGTGACGTGGCCGATTTCTCGTCGGTTTTCTGGTTATACATCTGGTGAAGGAAACATTGGGATTCATTATCGGATGGAAATCACATATTACATGGCCGACATGGTGTAAGTCGCCCTTAGAATAAAAACACTACTGGTTACGCCTGCGTTGGATTTCTCTTTCGACGTGACCTAATCTTATCATAAGGGAGAGCCTTTCATCTTTCAAGTCCTTTGCAGTGGCTCCAGCTTCAGCTTGGTCGCAGAATTCTTTCAGCAGGCGGGCCTTCTCCTCTTCCAAATCTTTCATGGTGGCTTCAGTCTTAGCTTCCGCAAGTCGGTGTGAAGATGAAGAACTCTCGTCAGAAGATGGCATTTGTTCAAAGCAGACGAGATCCATATGGTCCAGGATTGATCGGACGTTGGCAGGAACATGATCTTTGAGTTCTTCAGAATGAGCTTTTATCAGATCTATATCAGCTTGCGACAATGGCTTGCCCGAATGCATGATTTCGATCGCTCTTTTCAAACCGGGGCTGAGACGGTTCGGCTGAAAGAAGGAATAGATAAATATGTTGGAACAAATTAAGATATCCCAGGAAGGGATGGAGAGAAAATTGATACCTGGTTAACGGAGGAGGAGGACCGAGAAGACATTTTAATGCTTGACCAAAGACGGCGAGGGGCGGGTTTCAGAAGGAAAAGAAGACGAGCCAGATGAGCATTTTTGGAAAAAATACGAAGAGTCGTATTTATAGAAAGGAAGAGACAAAGGGTTGGCGAGACGTGTGCCGTCGGAGTAAAGGCATCAGTAAATGTAAAGCTGCCAGAGGAGATGGTCAAAGTTTGAGTCTACACGCCAACATGATGTTCGTCCTATTGCCAGATTCCATGTCATAGAGCTGATTCTAGAGAAAGGATTCCGAGGTTTACTCCTGTCACAATGGGGAAGCTTAGAGAGAAGGGTTAAAGAAAGAGTTTCGGAGAAAAAGTTATATTTTACTCCGAAACTGGGGGGCATGTGTTGACGCCAGATTTTGACACGTCTTGAATCGGCGTCAGGAGAAGAAGATTGGCCGATGCGGCAGATCTGAGAGCTACAGTAAGGAATCGGCCGATCGAGGTAGCAATTAGAAATCGGCCGATTGGTAGCGCGGCCCACACCGACAGGATAGGATTGTTTCAGAGATCCTGGTCAAAAGCTGGTCAACGAGGTATGCTAGGACGGCCGAAAAACAATTGAAGAGGTTCTGACTGGATTAGGAAGCGGCGGCGGAAGATTCTGCGGGAGTCCGTTTCCTATTTAAAGTTATTATAGATATAGTAGTTTTCCTGTTTTAAATAAGGTTGTAACAAGTCGTAATCGACCAGGAGTCCTAGTTTCAGGGTATAAATAGGAGTCGCTAGGGTTTCGCAAAAGACAACCAACATCAATCAACAAAATACTTCTACTTTTTACCAGTACTTTACTTTTCAAGTCGGCGACTTCGCCAATATCTTCTTCTTTCACGAGTTCGTACGGATTGGCAGGGCTGCATCAACCTGATCTCCGGCCAATTGGTAGGTTCCGCTTATCGAGTAATATCCGAGCTTTAACTACGGGCGCATCGCTGTGGTTTCGTTTGGATTTATTCACAAGTTATCGATATTTACTAGAATTGCAAGCTTTACCTGTTATTCTAGTATTATCACCAGTTATCCAGCTTGAGATCAGGGTAATCGGCTTCGTCATCGTTCTCCTTCGATTCATCGCCATACAGCCGATTAGATCTGTTTCAAGTGTTGCTTCTATAGTAATTGTTTAGATTGCTCCAGCAGTTCTCTTTACAATTACTATACGATCATCGGCTGACTCATAGCCGATCATCTCTACAGCAAATCGGCCGATTTACCGCCGACGCGCTCCTCAGGACAGATCGGAAATCCAGCCGATCGACGCGCCTGGAATTTAATACTCTATTTCCTTGTCAATCAACAGGTCAGATTGACTGGCACGCCGCGTGAACCGCACCAGGGCGATAACCCGAACATGAGCTAAGCAGATTCTCCCGGGTCGTGTGTCCGACGCTGAAGACCCATCGGCCGATTCCTATCCGGCCGATTTTAGCGCCAACAAGGACAAGTGAGGATGTCCTCTTGTAGCCTCTCCCAAGCTTAAGGGATTGACTCCATCCTTGTCTGCTGGAAACTTGAAATCTTCCCGTGTAGGGTGTTGGTTTTGCCTAGCGGGAAGAACTTCGCGAGGAACGCTGCGGAACATTTGTTCCACGTGCTGATAGCTTCCTTGTCCTTATAGAACCACTATTTCGCCTTCCCCAGGAGGGAAAAAGGAAACAGACGGAGCCTAATAGTATCGGCTGTGACTCCTCGTATGACTTCGGTTTCGCACAGCTCAAGGAAGTTTTAGATATGAGCGTTGGCATCCTCGTTAGGATTATCGTAGAATGGGCTAGCCTGCACCATGTTGATGAGACTCATCTTCAATTCAAAGTTCACTTCCCCCACGACGACGTTGGGTCTAGTAGCCACGTTGGTGGCGGAGGGGATGGAGAAGTCGCGAAGAGTCTTTTTGGCTATAGGCTAAGGCGCAGATGGTGCTTGGATGACTGGTCCGCTTGTCGAGAGAACAACTTGAGGAGGGACGATGCGAGGTTAGACCCTTCTCATGAGCTTCTCTGGATTTTCAACAAAGTTTGTCAGCTAGGAGAAACCAATCATACACTACCCTATTTTCATCCATCTAGAGAAAGCAAAAGCAACATTAGCTTGCATAAGCAATTGCTATTTCTTAAACATTTAGTCATGACTATGTGCTAGTAAATCTTTTACACAGTGCAATCCTGGCAACGGTGCCACAAATGCTTGTTGGCATTTCTTAAATCATCACCAGGAGTGTTAGTCTATGGCAACGACACCAAGAAAAGCTGTGTTGGTATGTCTTAACATTTACAGAATAAATCCTCAAGCACATGGATATATCGTTGTAGCATTTCACCTGAAGAGTATTCGAGTATCATTATTTATATTTTCCCAAAAGATGGCATGGTGCAAAAGAGTTTATTAGGTACATAATCAGGACAAGATTCTTAAGTTATAGACTATATTTCATAAAGGGGTAAGTTATGATAAATGAAGTATAAGGGTAATGTGACACACACAAGCCAATCTCATGAATAAAGAATAACAAATAAACCAAAGGTTAGTTGGAGCATAGGCATACAGCGTTGTCCTAGTGATATCAACTCAAGTTAGCAAGGGTTATACAACACATGGTTAGGATTAGCATTAAGCATTCAACATTACAGGGAAACTACCTAGTACTTGTCTGCCAGCAACCTGGAATAGCACTTTAGACTCCTACACCACATCCGAACGTGGGGGACTACAAAGGACGGACAGGGCTGTCACCTTCCCGCCTACCCCGACATACCGTTGGATGCAGTCATATTCGATGGATCCTTCATGCCCTGGGCACCACGCTCATGCACAAGATTACAACTCTAGCCCCTCTGCAACCCCCACCATGATGATGGATAGGCATAGAACTAGAGCAAGACCGAAAGAACATCGAACCGATGTTGAGACTTAAAGCTAAGCTAAACATGGTTATATAACTTGAGGGAGCATAAGACATGGTATAACATACTATCTGTGGTAGAACCACCTGAATTAATCCGGCTCAAGTGTATTAACCATCACCATTAAGGCATCCTCGGTTAACCTTACACTTCAAACGGAGTAATCCACTGGTCTGTCGGGTATAACCTCCCGATACAACCACGGTGAACGGATCGAGCGCCGTACATACAAATGCTCATGCGACGATGAGCCCAGAGAATACCACATTCCAGCAAATATTACATCATTAGCATAAGTAAATATTACAGACCTAGTTCTGAGTTTAGAAACAAGTACCTCAATTAACATAAGTAAGTTCTTCAGAGTTAAATTGCAGCGGAAATAAACAACGGAAACTACTCGACGATACAGGATGTCTCGATGAAGCCCGTACGAGACATCACTCGGCCTTATCTCCGTTGGACAGGGCCGCATCCCATTCCACCGACCAACCAGGGGGAAGAGTTCAGGGCCAAGTCAAGCTAGCAATCGTATCTTCGGAGGTCTCACCTGAAATGAGCCACAAGCAAGGCTGAGTATACTAATACTCAGCAAGACTTACCCGTGTAGTGGAATTTACTCCACCGACTCTAGACATGCAAGGCTTTTTGGCTCAGGGGTTTGTTTTGCCGAAAAGCATCTACAAGTGGGTCCTTACTTTCAACTTTTAGCTCAAGATTCTAGTTTCGTTAGCCAGTCTAGATAAGCAGCTATCTAAAACCATACATGGTGAAGCATTAAATTTTTCATCCAACCAGTTCATTCATCATCATTGTTCCTCTTCTTACTCTGTGGGTAAAAATGGTTAAGCAGTCTCAATAGCCGTGAGAAACGGATGATTCGAATCGAATTTCTTAACCTTGCAAGGGAAACCCAAACACACGTCACGTGGTTACTCCCTAGAGTCACACGTGCAACTTTTCCCCTTTCTTTCCGGGTCGTGGATCGGGGCTACCCTCCGAGAGTACAAGAGCTCCACGCCACGGTTCGGCGCCGGGTCGTGACCACTCTCTGCACTCGCCATATGCACATGGGACCGAAGTTCAAAGGGTAGGATGCCGTCCCCTTGCCGGGCCAATCAGGTACTTAAGCTTACCGATTCCCATAATCTCGGCATGTGTTTAGTACGTTCAAAGACTTAACCATCACTACCACACCCTGCGGCCTTAGCATTTTTCACTAGACAGACGGGCCTCAATCGTAACCATCGTTACATAACCCGTCCGTGTCCTTATGATTGCAGCGTGTAGTAGTCATTCAACTCCTATTTTCTCGCGAGTGACAGGAAATCACTCGACTTTTACCGGAGTCCTATTAGAACAGCAGTCTATCGAACCTTACATCTAGTTTTCACGCAAGGGTTCCTGACATCATGCAACTAAGTTTTCATCCAACTCCTATAAACTTAATGCACAAGCAAAGAGTAAAGAGTTGCATAATTTCGGAAAGAATGGGTTATGCTCCGGGGCTTGCCTTCGCAGTTCGCTTGGGGATCTTCCGAACTTGGGCTCGGGTCTTCAAAAGCTTCAGTTAGATTTGCTTGAGCTTCACGCTGCTCACTCTCGGACGCGGGCACCAGCTCGTAGGTTCCGTCGGCAAGAGTCGTCGATTCTACATGAGTGCACAAGTTTAAGTCGTGGAAATAGCACTTGATTACAATTTGAGAGTAATTACTACAAGGGATAGTTTCTGGTTATGAAATTTTGGATTTAGGCACATCAAGGAAAGATGTGCTTACTGTAAAATTTTCAGCCAATTTTATGTAACCGATTAATTCTGAAAAATATATTACATAGTTGCTGTTAGATCCTTGTTCTTTTTATACAGAACAATTGGTGCAACAAATGAGTCTAAGATTTTTACAGAGCTTTGACTTAAGCATGCAGAAGCTACTGTAATTTTTGTAGGATTTATTATGCAGTATTTAGAGCATAGAAAATATGATATTCTACACCTAGGCTATTCAAAGATTCATTTTTACAGGAGCCTACACAGTGTTTTTGTCCATGAAACTTTTTACACAGCAACCTCTACCACAGTGTAACTCCCAGTAATAATTTGGGGATTTTCCAAGCTAAGATACTATTTTCTTGATTTAATGTATGTTATTAGCACATAAATCAAATAAATAGGTTACTGTGAGATAAATAGTCTCCTAATTTTTCTCTGGCTTCTAGTTACCAATACATTAGCATGGAAAAATTTCAATGGGTGACTCACCACCTAACTGCAGGGATAAAACATTCTTCTTACACATGATATAAAACTAAGTTTAACAAACAGTAAATCTAGAAATAGAATTTGGGCCTGATCTTTTTACACAGTCCTAATCATCCAGCAACTAATTCACTGCCCAAAATGCAGGGTCAGCATTGTTCTAGAACAGTGGGTATAAAATATGTCCATTAAAGCTTCTATTTAATGTAGAGCAAAATATTTTGAGATTCTGAGAAAGTTTTTGTAACAAACGTGGTAGAGTTTGTTCTGAGGATTCCAGAACAGTTGAGTTTGCATTTTTCTGAATTTTCTACGATTTTATACGAATTTTACAAGTTCACTGAGTTTGAATCTAGGTTTGAAATTTTCTTTTACAACTAGGTCCTTGAATCTTGCGCTCAGACCCTTCTAAAGATTTAAATTTTTGCAATTGGGTCCTCGGCGGCTCGGGTACGGCGGCCGGCCGAAATTCCGGCGAGGGGCGGGGGTCGGGGAAGGTTCAGGGGTGCGAGGGCTACCTTGTGGGGGTGTTGTTCAGGTGGGGGACGGCCGGGAAGGGCTCGCCGGCGTTGGAGCAGAGGCGGCGGCGGCGCGGCTCGCGTCGACGGCGGTGCTCCGGCGGGCTTGGGGCGGCGTGGTCCGGTCGGCGAGCTTCAGTGACGCGTGGGGAAGCCACTCAAGGGCTCGGCTTGGACGGAGGGGGTCGGGGTCGTGCTGTCCACGGCGAGCAGGGGCGGCGGCGGCGACGGCAGCGCGGGCGGCGGCACTCCGGTGGCTCTGGGTGGCGTTGGGTGGGTCGGCGAGCTGCGGTGAGGTGATGTAGTGGTGGCTGGGTGCTCAGTTTGGGCAGTGGGCGGCGGCAGTGGGCAGTCCACGGACGGGTGGTGCTCGGCGGCGGCGATGGCGACGGCGAGGCGTTCTGGTGGTCGGGGGCTCGCGCGCGTGGCCGGGCGGGGCTTTTATAGGGACAGGAGGGGGTGTGGAGGGGCCTGGGCGACGCGCGGGGCGGGGCACGGCAGCGGCGTGCACTGGCTGCGGCGGGCGGCGGCAGAACGCCGGCGCGGCGTGCGGCGAGCGGGCGCGGGCGACTGGGCGGCCGCGATTTTGGCGTGGGCGCGAGGAGATAGCGCGGCGTGCGGATTGGGGAGCAGCTGCTGCAGCGGCTCGGGCGGAGGGCAGGCGCGGCAGCTGGCGGGGCGCGGGGGCCGGGGCGGCACGGCGGAGCGCGGCCACTGGGCGGGCGGGCGGCGGCCTGGGCGCGGCAGCACGCGCGGGCAGGGACTGGTCGCGCGGCGTCGGGGCGGGGCAAAGCCGGCCGTGGCGGGGTGGTGCGGCGGCCACTGGCCTGGCACTTCGCGCCGGTCAGGCGACGCCGGCCACCTGGCGCGCGGCGGGCGGGCGAGCGCGCGCGGCGCGGCAGAGGAGGGGGAGAAGCGAGGGACTGAAATGCAAAAATTCGAAAAAGTTCAGGGGGCTGGGTGCAAACAGGGCGGTTTCTCCTCTTTCTGATTTGAATTTCAAAAACTTTTGAACACGAAAGTTGCTCAAAATAAAAAGTTCTACTACTTTGGTTTCAGGCAAAACCTCATTTGGCTTATGGTTTTAAAGTTAATTAAAAAGTTTCAAACGTGCCCAAATTTAATTTGAATTCCAACTGAACCCGTTTTAAATTCTTTCCACCCTCTCATTAGTTGGTTTAACACATGGAGTTAGGCTTATGTCATTGATTTTGGATTTGTAATTACCAGGGTTGCCACAGCTTTCCCCCCTTAACAAGAATCTCGCCCCGAGATTCGGTAATTCTTAGTGTGGGCGTGGGTGCACATACCAGTGGTTGAGACAAGAAACCCAGGGAAATGTTGGTTCAGGTAGCTCTCCATTTCCCAGGTGGCCTCTTCTTCCGTGTGGCGATTCCATTGTATTTTATACATTCTAATCACCTTCCTCCTGGTCTCTCTTTCTTTTTGATCCAGAATCTTAACTGGGTGTTCGACATACGAGAGGTCGGGTTCCAACGATATTTCTTGTTGTTCCACAATCTCGGTAGGGACTCGAATACACTTCTTGAGTTGAGATACGTGGAAGACATCATGGGTGGCCGTGAGCTGAGGGGGCAGTCGTAATTTGTAGGCTACGGGTCCGCAGCTCTCCATGATTTCGTAAGGACCAATATAACGGCGAGCTAGTTTGCCTTTGATTCCAAATCTTCGCACTCCTTTGGTTGGTGAAACTCGAAGATAGACATGATCGCCAACTTCGAACTTTAGGGGCTTTCTCCTTTTGTCAGAATAGCTCTTTTGTCGGGCTTGTGCGGCTTTAAGATTTGCTTGTATTACTTTTACTTTCTCCTCTGCCTCGATTACCAGGTCGGGTCCAATTATTTTACGTTCTCCGGTTTGTGACCAGCTCAAAGGGGTTCGACACCTTCGTCCGTACAGGGCCTCAAATGGTGCCATTTTTAAACTCGTTTGGTAGCTGTTGTTGTACGAGAACTCTGCCAGGGGTAGGCACTTATCCCAATTCTTGTCATAATGAATGACACAAGCTCTCAGCATGTCTTCAAGAATTTGGTTTACTCTTTCCGTTTGTCCATCGGTCTGAGGATGGTATGCTGAGCTGCGAATCAGCTTTGTGCCAAGAGACGTTTGCAGTTGTTCCCAAAAGCGTGCTACAAACTGGGGACCACGATCGGAAATAATTGTCTTAGGTATTCCATGCAGGCAAACAATACGATCGAGGTAAATCTCAGCATATTTCTTGGTAGAATAGGTGGTGTGCACCGGAAGAAAATGTGCCGTCTTCGTGAGTCTATCAACGATAACCCATATGGAATCATGTCTCTGGGACGTGTTTGGTAGTCCAACGATGAAGTCCATACTTATGTCTTCCCATTTCCATGATGGTATAGGTAACGGTTGAAGTGTACCGGCTACCTTTAAGTGGCTAGCTTTTACTCTCTGGCACGTGTCACATTCCGAGACATACGTAGCAATTTCCCTTTTCATTCTAGTCCACCAGAAGTTTTGCCTTAGGTCCTGATACATTTTGCTACTGCCGGGGTGGATAGAGAATTTGGAGAGGTGTGCCTCATCAAGAATTTGCTTGCGGAGTTCACGATTCTTCGGAACGACTATACGACTTTCGAACCATAGAACTCCCTTATGGTCCTGGCGGAAACACTTATACTTCTCCTCACCTAGAGAGAGTTTTTGTTTGATGATCTTGATTCCTTCATCATGTAGTTGTGCCATGACGATTTGGTCGTGAAGAGTGGGCTCAACTGAGATGTGATTTAGAGTGCCTTGGGAAACCATGTCCAAGTTAAGCTTCCTCATGTCTGCACATAATGTCTCATGGTAGGACTCCATGGATAAGCAATGGCAATGGGACTTGCGGCTTAGTGCATCCGCGACTACATTAGCCTTACCGGGGTGATAGTGCACTTCAAGGTCATAATCTTTGATTAATTCTAGCCATCTTCGTTGTCTCATATTCAGATCGGCTTGTGTGAAGATGTACTTGAGACTCTTATGATCCGTGTAGATATTGCACTGTGTACCCATGAGATAGTGCCTCCATATCTTCAGAGCGTGAATGACGGCTGCGAGCTCAAGGTCATGCGTGGGATAATTCTGTTCGTGGGGCCGAAGGGCTCGTGAGGCATATGCAATCACTCGATTCTCTTGCATAAGCACACATCCTAGACCAGTACCTAATGCGTCACAATACACATCGAATGACTTGGTATTATCGGGTTGAGCTAACACAGGTGCAGTAGTCAGATGCTCTCTGAGAGTGTGGAAGGCTTCCTCACACTTCTCATTCCATACAAACTTTACTTCCTTCTTCAATAGTTCCGTCATGGGCTTAGCAATTCGAGAGAAATCCGGGATGAAGCGACGGTAGTAACCGGCTAAGCCGAGAAAACTGCGAATCTGATGAACAGAGGTAGGGGGTTTCCAATCCATCACCTCTTGTACCTTGCCGGGGTCAACAGCTATGCCTTCGCTGGAGATCGTGTGACCTAAGAACTTTACAGTATCCAACCAGAATTCACACTTAGAAAACTTAGCATAGAGCTGATGGTCTCTGAGTCGCTGAAGAACAATGCGAAGGTGCTTGGCATGCTCTTCCTCATCCTTTGAATAGATAAGAATGTCGTCGATGAACACTACGACGAATTTGTCAAGTTCGGGCATGAATACCGAATTCATGAGATACATGAAGTAGGCAGGGGCATTGGTGAGTCCAAAGGACATGACCAAGAATTCATATAGTCCATATCGTGTGGAGAAGGCAGTCCTAGGAATATCGCACGGGCGAATCTTGATCTGATGATATCCCGAACGAAGATCAATCTTTGAGAAGACTCTGGCTCCAGCTAATTGATCGAAGAGTACATCGATGCGAGGAAGTGGGTATTTATTTTTAACTGTTACCGCATTGAGAGGTCGGTAGTCCACACATAATCTCAAACTGTCATCCTTCTTCTTTACGAATAGGGCTGGACATCCCCAAGGTGACGCGCTAGGGCGAATGAAACCTTTGTCCAGCAGTTCTTGGAGTTGAATTTTCAGCTCTGCCAACTCTTTAGGGGGCATCCTATATGGTCTTTTGGATATAGGTGCAGTGCCTGGCTGTAGTTCAATAACGAACTCAATATCCCTATCCGGGGGCATTCCGGGTAAGTCCTCCGGGAAAACATCGGCATACTCGTTTACCACAGGAATATTATCTAGCTTAAGTCCTTCCATCTTATAAGCACAGGAATTAGTACAGTCTAGGAGCGGTAGGTAAAGGGTAGTGGCTCCGTGACTAGGTGAATTTATCTCAACGGCTCGGGAAGAAAGGTCCAGTGTGACTCCATGCATAGCCATCCAGTTCATTCCCAATATAATGTCCATGCCGTCAAGGGGTAAAAGGACAAGGTCCGTGTCAATGGTTTTACTACCCAATTTGACTGGTACTTGTCTGATCATTTGGTTTGAAGCAATTTTACCACCCGGTGTTGATATCCTATACGACCCTTTGGTGTGACAAACATCCAAGCCTACTTTTGCACCGAATTTTGCACTTATGAAACTATGCGATGCACCAGAATCAAATAATATAACGGCAGGCTTGTTATGGATAGAGAATGTACCCGACATCACTGGGGCTCCTTCAGGAAGCTCTGCAAGCGTGGTGAAGTTAATCCGTCCTTGCTTGACTTGCAGGGTCTGTCTCTTGCCCCTGTTCTTGGCGTTCGGGTTGGATCCTTGACCTTGGTTGGGCTGTCCAGGCTGAGGGCATTCTCGTGCGAAGTGGCTGGAACTCCCGCATTTGAAACAGCGATTCGCAGGGCTAGGTCGAAGAGACTGCTGAAGAATGGGCCTCGGACCATTCTGTGGAGGCATCGGGGGTCGTACCATGCCTGGCTGCTGTGGGGGTCTGGCAATCCATCTTCCTGGCTGCGGGGCCCTTGGTGGAGCTGTGGGTGCGGTATTTTGTACGATGCGATACCTTGGTGGTTGGGCACTTGATGGTCCTGCGGGTGCCTTTCTCTTCTTCTCTGCCCGGTGTGCCATGATACAGTCTTCCTGGGTAATGGCCATATTGACCAACTCGTTGTAGGTGTCAGCCCTGGCTAGGTTCAGACGTTCCTTGAGCTTGGTATTCAGACCTCGGCGGAAACGATCACGCTTCTTGGCATCCGTATCAGCGTGATAGCCCGCATACTGGCATAGATTGTTGAATGCTTGGGCGTACTGTAGCACGGTGCGGGTGCCCTGGGTGAGTGCCAGGAACTCATTCAACTTTCTCTCCATGAGACCCTCGGGGATATGATGTGCCCGGAAAGCGGTCTTGAATTCATTCCAGTCGACCACATGGTCAGCCGGGAGCATCGCAAAATAGTGGTCCCACCACAGTCGAGCGGTACCGCGAAGCTGTTGCGCGGCAAAACGAGCCTTGTTGGCCTCTGAGCATGGGGCCACAAGTAGTGTGAACTTGGATTCTATGGTGCGAATCCATGCATCTGCGTCCAGGGGTTCCTCTGTCTTATGGAACAAGGGAGGCTGGGTCCCCAGGAAATCCGTGTATCCTGCAGCTTGTGGTTGGTGAGCATTGTGCCCACCCCTCTGCTGGTGTTGCCCTTGCACAATCTGACGTAGCAGCTCGGTTTGAGCGGCCATCACTTCCACCAAACTGGGCGGGGGTGGTGGCGATTGTCGCGAGCGGCTGCCACCGGCACCAAAACCCTCGGGGTTGCCACGTGTTGATCCAACCATCTGAAACGTGAAAGGTTACCATTAGCAACGCGATCCATATTACTTCCTTGATTCATAAATAATTGGTGTAGTCATAGACTTCCGAAGTCTGAGCTAGAAGTATGGACAGAATCTCTGTTTGCTACGAGAAAAATCATAGCCTGCTGTGGGTCCATCCAAAACATCTCAATCATTTGCAGTAGTCAGAGAATTTAGGAATGCACCACTTTGGTATTTTAACTTTGGTGCTAGAACTATAGCTAAGGTGGTCGAAAAGCTCGTCCTTTGCCTTACTGTCTTAGCTGTTTTTCAGCAGATTGATCGGTACGGTTTCGCCTATATCTCAAACTAGCGAGGTCCAATGATGCTGAATTTTTGTGAGAACCTTGATCACAAAACTTAGCACAAGTCTGGTATTCAACACTCAGCCAATAAATGCAAGGAGACATGGATAAAAATTCCGACAAGACTCAGCGATTGTGGATTTCATTGTTTACCAAGTTACAACGAATTCACCCAAGTTCATCGCCGTTCCTTACATGCTGAGGGTATCCACATGGTTCAGGTGTACCCAACACAAAAGAGTTACTCAACTCCTAGTTAGCCTATTACAACACTTGCCAAAAGTTAGGCTACCCTATCGAGGAGTATGTGCAAAAGTCCTCCTAGGTCGTCCTCTAGAAATCATCCAAGTCGTTGACGGACGACTCGCTGTGAGCAGGAGAGTGAGCTCCCATCCGAGGTGCCTGTGGTACCTCACCCTCGAAATCCATACCTGAGATATCATCAATCTCCTGTGGCTCCTCCTCATCCTCCTCCATGTCGTCCTCATGGGGATGGTCATTCTGATCATGGTGCCACTGAATGTGCTCATTAGCATCCTCCAACTCAAGGTTCAGATCGTGGAGCTGCTCCTCCAACTGTGCTATCGTGGTATCTCTCTCACCCATGAGAGTGTCCTGCTCCTGGATTTGGCCCTCAAGTTGGCCAATCTGAGCATCTCTGTCCTCAAGATCCTGACTGAGCTCCTTTATCTGCTCATCCCTGGTATCTGCCATCATATGGTAGGCCTGAGCAAGATCGGTGAGCTGCTCGAGTGCCTGACTCTGGAGAGTCTGAAGCCGGTAGAGTGCACTCATGCACCGCACGGAGGTATGGATAGTCTCCTGGGCATGGAAGTCTACCAAATACTGTGCGTGCTGCACCCTGTTGAGCCAAAAGGGGTCGTTGTCCTGGGCAGCAGGAAACAATCCAATGGGAGTGAGTGTGACAACCTCGGGACGCTGCGCACAAAATGTGGTGAGCGCCCTCATGGCTGCAAGCTCCCAAGTATCGGCCAAACGGCGACCAACAGCCTCAAGCTCCAAGGCGGGCCACTCCGGGTGTAGCGGGTGCGGAAAGATAGTCACGTTGACACGGCACTGGGTAACTTCATTTTCTGCAAACTCCAGTCCGGCGTAACGTGGGGGAATTAGATAGCCCGCGGTACGCAGAACATCCCACAAAATAGAGGGAAAGCCCTCCCAGTGGAGACACTGCGAGTGTACGCGCCCATCCTCATCCACCATCATATCAACAGGCTCGGCCATCTGAACAAAAGATCAAATGGAGTCAGATAGCGAAAAACTGTGAGCAGCAGAAGGACAGATTCTGTATAGTGTGCAAAAATAATCATAACTCCCACAGTTCTCATCCAAAAATTCTCAAATTTCACCAGATCACTCCTAAGGTATTTGTGAACAACTTTTCTAGTCAACTCCAGAGCTAATTGGGTCTCTAAGATGGTCTTTCTTTTCAGGTTTTACCTTACTGTCTACCCAGAATTTTCAGTGAACAGAGGGCTAGAGTTTCGTACACCAGGGAAAATCTACCCAGCCAAAATTTACCAAATTTTAACAGCAGCTTCCTGGGTAAATTTGGAACAAGTTTCGTGTTGTGCTCTTTTGCAGAAAACCGCAGGAAGGGGGCCTAAAAATTTAAGAGGCAGAAGTGCTTATTCTGGACAGAAATCTGACGCTCCAAGGTTTCTGTTATTTCTTATTATCCATAAGTTCAGAATTTTTCATTTTTGAACAGGAGATAGAACACAAAATTTGGAACAATTCTTTCAACATGAACTTCCCCAGAAAAGGTCATTTTCTTGGGTCAATAAATCGTTCTTTTTGGTGACGGCAGATTTCGGACAGTTTCGCTAGATAGTCCTTATGCAAACCACGCTTAGATACGCAAGAACCTTTCCACTCTCACACAACGCATTTTTGATTTCAGATACACATGTTTATGATGTATGCACGTCCTATTCGTCCTCACAAATAAAACAATTGCCAAATAGCTTTGGTCTTACGATGATAGTTTCGGTGGCTTACACAATACGGCTCTCCTATAATAGCTAGTCGAGTCTTTCTACTCGTCCCTTAACTTATCGTAATCGCGGTTAGTGTACCTGCAGAAAATTGACAAAGCATAATATTTCATGAACCTTTCATGCCAGCACTCATGAAAGCGTCCGTATTCATTACCGTTTACTTATAGAAACGATATCTGTACAATTTCCGCCGTACAGACGACGTTAACATACACTATCGAGATAGCGTATTCACGGGGGTACCGTCATGAGACGGGGGTATGAACAGCGATCGCCATACCCTGCGCCAAACCTTCTACTCCCAATATGTTCAACTAACAGTTGGCATATTGGCAACACCTCAAGTAAGCCACTGCTTGAGGGCAGCGTTCGGTTCGCATCACCGACAGGAAGGCCAAGCTCTCTCAGTTGGCTGAGGATCCTTACCTTCTTACCTTAGCGATGAGTGCGTCGTTACAGAATTTAAGGTCGGTTGTGCATGAAAGTAAGTTTTGACAGAAAGTAATGTGCTGGAAGTCAGTTGATAATATATATAGAAGTTAGATAGCCACCTAGTAACTTTCCCATAATCCCTTAGGGCTTTACGAACTAGGCACCATCCTTAACGTACCAACGCATTTCGCAACACAACCTTCTAGTCAAGTTTTAGTAAAATGAGTTTTTAAGGCTTGTAGCATTCTCTGGCGTATGTATTTCGGCTCTGGTGTCCGCTGTTGCCAGCTGTGGCACCAGCTACGGCTCTGATACCAGCTGTGGCAGAACCACCTGAATTAATCCGGCTCAAGTGTATTAACCATCACCATTAAGGCATCCTCGGTTAACCTTACACTTCAAACGGAGTAATCCACTGGTCTGTCGGGTATAACCTCCCGATACAACCACGGTGAACGGATCGAGCGCCGTACATACAAATGCTCATGCGACGATGAGCCCAGAGAATACCACATTCCAGCAAATATTACATCATTAGCATAAGTAAATATTACAGACCTAGTTCTGAGTTTAGAAACAAGTACCTCAATTAACATAAGTAAGTTCTTCAGAGTTAAATTGCAGCGGAAATAAACAACGGAAACTACTCGACGATACAGGATGTCTCGATGAAGCCCGTACGAGACATCACTCGGCCTTATCTCCGTTGGATGGGGCCGCATCCCATTCCACCGACCAACCAGGGGGAAGAGTGCAGGGCCAAGTCAAGCTAGCAATCGTATCTTCGGAGGTCTCACCTGAAATGAGCCACAAGCAAGGCTGAGTATACTAATACTCAGCAAGACTTACCCGTGTAGTGGAATTTACTCCACCGACTCTAGACATGCAAGGCTTTTTGGCTCAGGGGTTTGTTTTGCCGAAAAGCATCTACAAGTGGGTCCTTACTTTCAACTTTTAGCTCAAGATTCTAGTTTCGTTAGCCAGTCTAGATAAGCAGCTATCTAAAACCATACATGGTGAAGCATTAAATTTTTCATCCAACCAGTTCATTCATCATCATTGTTCCTCTTCTTACTCTGTGGGTAAAAATGGTTAAGCAGTCTCAATAGCCGTGAGAAACGGACGATTCGAATCGAATTTCTTAACCTTGCAAGGGAAACCCAAACACACGTCACGTGGTTACTCCCTAGAGTCACACGTGCAACTTTTCCCCTTTCTTTCCGGGTCGTGGATCGGGGCTACCCTCCGAGAGTACAAGAGCTCCACGCCACGGTTCGGCGCCGGGTCATGACCACTCTCTGCACTCGCCATATGCACATGGGACCGAAGTTCAAAGGGTAGGATGTCGTCCCCTTGCCGGGCCAATCAGGTACTTAAGCTTACCGATTCCCATAATCTCGGCATGTGTTTAGTACGTTCAAAGACTTAACCATCACTACCACACCCTGCGCCTTAGCATTTTTCACTAGACAGACGGGCCTCAATCGTAACCATCGTTACATAACCCGTCCGTGTCCTTATGATTGCAGCGTGTAGTAGTCATTCAACTCCTATTTTCTCGCGAGTGACAGGAAATCACTCGACTTTTACCGGAGTCCTATTAGCACAGCAGTCTATCGAACCTTACATCTAGTTTTCACGCAAGGGTTCCTGACATCATGCAACTAAGTTTTCATCCAACTCCTATAAACTTAATGCACAAGCAAAGAGTAAAGAGTTGCATAATTTCGGAAAGAATGGGTTATGCTCCGGGGCTTGCCTTCGCAGTTCGCTTGGGGATCTTCCGAACTTGGGCTCAGGTCTTCAAAAGCTTCAGTTAGATTTGCTTGAGCTTCACGCTGCTCACTCTCGGACGCGGGCACCAGCTCGTAGGTTCCGTCGGCGAGAGTCGTCGATTCTACATGAGTGCACAAGTTTAAGTCGTGGAAATAGCACTTGATTACGATTTGAGAGTAATTACTACAAGGGATAGTTTCTGGTTATGAAATTTTGGATTTAGGCACATCAAGGAAAGATGTGCTTACTGTAAAATTTTCAGCCAATTTTATGTAACCGATTAATTCTGAAAAATATATTACATAGTTGCTGTTAGATCCTTGTTCTTTTTATACAGAACAATTGGTGCAACAAATGAGTCTAAGATTTCTACAGAGCTTTCACTTAAGCATGCAGAAGCTACTGTAATTTTTGTAGGATTTATTATGCAGTATTTAGAGCATAGAAAATATGATATTCTACACCTAGGCTATTCAAAGATTCATTTTTACAGGACTCTACACAGGGTTTTTGTCCATGAAACTTTTTACACAGCAACCTCTACCACAGTGTAACTCCCAGTAATAATTTGGGGATTTTCCAAGCTAAGATACTATTTTCTTGATTTAATGTATGTTATTAGCACATAAATCAAATAAATAGGTTACTTTGAGATAAAAAGTCTCCTAATTTTTCTCTGGCTTCTAGTTACCAATACATTAGCATAGGAAAAATTTCAATGGGTGACTCACCACCTAATTGCAGGGATAAAACATTCTTCTTACACATGATATAAAACTAAGTTTAACAAACAGTAAATCTAGAGATGGAATTTGGGCCTGATCTTTTTACACAGTCCTAATCATCCAGCAACTAATTCACTGCCCAAAATTCAGGGTCAGCATTGTTCTAGAACAGTGGGTATAAAATATGTCCATTAAAGCTTCTATTTAATGTAGAGCAAAATATTTTGAGATTCTGAGAAAGTTTTTGTAACAAAAGTGGTAGAGTTTGTTCTGAGCATTCCAGAACAGTTGAGTTTGCATTTTTCTGAATTTTCTACGATTTTATACGAAGTTTACAAGTTCACTGAGTTTGAATCTAGGTTTGAAATTTTCTTTTACAACTAGGTCCTTGAATCTTGCGCTCAGACCCTTCTAAAGATTTAAATTTTTGCAATTGGGTCCTCGGCGGCTCGGGTACGGCGGCCGGCCGAAATTC
Source organism: Panicum miliaceum (assembly GCA_032594955.1). Lineage (NCBI taxonomy): Eukaryota > Viridiplantae > Streptophyta > Magnoliopsida > Poales > Poaceae > Panicum > Panicum miliaceum. The sequence goes on along the minus strand of CM064059.1, from coordinate 21,417,460 downwards.
CGGCGAGGGGCGGGGGTCGGGGAAGGTTCAGTGGTGCGAGGGCTACCTTGTGGGGGTGTTGTTCAGGTGGGGGACGGCCGGGAAGGGCTCGCCGGCGTTGGAGCAGAGGCGGCGGCGGCGCGGCTCGCGTCGACGGCGGTGCTCCGGCGGGCTTGGGGCGGCGTGGTCCGGTCGGCGAGCTTCAGTGACGCGTGGGGAAGCCACTCAAGGGCTCGGCTTGGACGGAGGGGGTCGGGGTCGTGCTGTCCACGGCGAGCAGGGGCGGCGGCGGCGACGGCAGCGCGGGCGGCGGCGCTCCGGTGGCTCTGGGTGGCGTTGGGTGGGTCGGCGAGCTGCGGTGAGGTGATGTAGTGGTGGCTGGGTGCTCAGTTTGGGCAGTGGGCGGCGGCAGTGGGCTGTCCACGGACGGGTGGTGCTCGGCGGCGGCGATGGCGACGGCGAGGCGTTCTGGTGGTCGGGGGCTCGCGCGCGTGGCCGGGCGGGGCTTTTATAGGGACAGGAGGGGGTGTGGAGGGGCCTGGGCGATGCGCGGGGCGGGGCACGGCAGCGGCGTGCACTGGCTGCGGCGGGCGGCGGCAGAACGCCGGCGCGGCGTGCGGCGAGCGGGCGCGGGCGACTGGGCGGCCGCGATTTTGGCGTGGGCGCGAGGAGATAGCGCGCGTGCGGATTGGGGAGCAGCTGCTGCAGCGGCTCGGGCGGAGGGCAGGCGCGGCAGCTGGCGGGGCGCGGGGGCCGGGGTGGCACGGCGGAGCGCGGCCACTGGGCTGGCGGGCGGCGGCCGGGGCGCGGCAGCACGCGCGGGCGGGGACTGGCCGCGCGGCGTCGGGGCGGGGCAAAGCCGGCCGTGGCGGGGTGGTGCGGCGGCCACTGGCCTGGCGCTTCGCGCCGGTCAGGCGACGCCGGCCACCTGGCGCGCGGCGGGCGGGCGAGCGCGCGCGGCGCGGCAGAGGAGGGGGAGAAGCGAGGGACTGAAATGCAAAAATTCGAAAAAGTTCAGGGGGCTGGGTGCAAACAGGGCGGTTTCTCCTCTTTCTGATTTGAATTTCAAAAACTTTTGAACACGAAAGTTGCTCAAAATAAAAAGTTCTACTACTTTGGTTTCAGGCAAAACCTCATTTGGCTTATGGTTTTAAAGTTAATTAAAAAGTTTCAAACGTGCCCAAATTTAATTTGAATTCCAACTGAACCCGTTTTAAATTCTTTCCACCCTCTCATTAGTTGGTTTAACACATGGAGTTAGGCTTATGTCATTGATTTTGGATTTGTAATTACCAGGGTTGCCACACTATCAAAATAGCAAGATATCCATGAATGAACTCTATATTATGAGTAGAATACCGACAAGTTGGATATAAAGCCATACCAAGGGCTGAAGGTTGCTCAACGACCCTGAGGATGACTTGGATTCGCTAAGAGAGATAACTAGCCTAGCTCCACTAGCCTAAGGAGTACAAGTCACAATTAGAGAGAGGGAGAGAGGCTTCAAGTGTGGTGTGTGTGGAATGAGGGCTCCTTCTCCTCCTATATAGCTTCCAAGGGCGGTTCCTAGTAGAGGTATATTTGGATACGTAGCAAACCGACCTCCAGAGGACTAGATCAACCTTCCCGCCAAGCTGCACCTGGATAGGAGCCAGGCCAGGTTCTGCCGACCCTGGGGGCTGGCCGACCCCCTGGTGGCCCCCTGGCGGCAAGCTGACAGGTGGGTCCTCTTTCCAGATTCTGTATGTTTTCCGTCTTTGTATGTCGGTTTGCCCTGCCTTGCGGGCCCTCTTTGGAAGTGTGACGCAGGATGGGATCTTCTGTGTACTTCTTATGCGTCCTCTCTGTGTTTTGTTCTTTTTTTGGACTTGCATCCCTGAAATGGCTTGATAGACAATACATGTGTGGAACTAGGTCATCTGCATCGCAAATTGTAACACCCTAATTTTGAATTTAGGAACCTAAATAAATTTGTTAGATTTATTGCAGGCTCGATAAGGTTTTATTCAATTTATTTTGATTTTAGAATATTTACTGAGAATTTATAAATAATTTACATAGCCATAAAAATAAATATAAGGAAACATAGCTGCATTACACTGTTTTATTGTTTGATTTTCAATTGAATTTAAATCCCAAACTTAAATTTAAATGATTTTGTGTGATCACTTTTCAAAAGGCTTTTTCTTCCTTTTTTGTTTTCTCCTTTTCTCTCTCTCTTTTTCTCTTTTTCTTTCCCGACCCTAGTAGCCCAATCTTCTCCTCCTCTTTTTGGCCCGGATCAATCCTCCCTCTCCTCTTCTCCCTCCCTCTTCCCCCCTAGCGCAGCCCAGCACCCCGGCCCAAGGCCTCTCTCTCGGCCCAACACGGCGCGCCCTCTCTCTCCTGTCCCCTCGCTCACCGCCAGGTGGGGTCTGCCCGTCTGACCCTTCCCTCACCTCGGGTCAGGCTCGGACTCGAGACTGAGTCCGGCCGATGCAAGACTCCCCACGCGCCTGGGGCGCACGCCGAGGCCCCACGACTGCCCCTATATAAGCAGCCGCTGGGACCCCCCATGACCTACAGTTGACCCGCGCCGCAGCCGCCTTTGCATTCGCCGCAACCCTTGCTGCGCCGCTGCCTTCACCGAGCTTGGGAGGAAAGTCGCGCCCCCATTCCGCCGCTCCCCTTAGACGTGCATCCACCACCGGAGCTTCCTCGCGTGGTGAGGAAACATCCGGCCTCCTTTTCCTCTCTCTCCCTCGCCTTCACATGCCGGCAATCGCTCGCTGGAGCGCCACTGTAACAACCCTGATAAATTACATTTCTAAAGCAATGTCATTAGCCCAACCCTGTGCTTAACCAACTAATAAAAGGGTGAAAAGAATTAGAACAAGTTAAGTTGAAATTCAAATTGAAATTGGGCACATATGAATACTTTTGAATTTTTAAATTAACTTTCAAACCACAAGCCAAATGAGGTGTTGCCTGAAACCAAACTTGTAGAACTTTTTATTCTGAACAACTTTCATGTTCAAAAGTTTTTGAAATTCAAATTAGAAAGTGGAGAAAACATCCTGTTTGCAACCAGCCCCTTGGAACTTTTCAAATTCTCGCAAATAGGCCCTTCTTCCCTCCTCTCTCTCCCCTCCCCGCCCGACATCCCGGCCAGGTGGCCGGCGATGCCTGACCGGCGCAAGCCGCCAGGCTAGTGGCCGCCGGCCCTCGCCCCCATGCCCGGCTTTGCCCCCCCCCCCCCCACCGCCGCACTGCCCAGCCCCCGCTCGCCACGCGCGCACGCCAGCCGCGCCTCTGCTCGCCGCCCACCGCGCCCAACGGCCGCGCCGCGCCGTGCCGCACCGCCCGCCGCGACCCGCCCGTCGCTGAGCTCGCCTTCCGCCCGAGCCGCTGCTGCAGCTGTCCCCCAATCCCGTGCCGCGCTATCTCCTCGCTCCCCCACGCAAATCCCCGGCGCCCAGTCACGCGCCTCCGCCCTCCGCACGCCGCGCCGGTGAACCGAGCCGCCCACCGCGGCCAACCCCGCGCCATTGCCGTGCCATCACCCCCGCGTGTCGCCCGGCACCCCTCCCTCCCTCCTGCCCCTATAAAAGGCGCTCCAGGCCGCCCGCGCGAGTTACCAGCAACCAGAGAACGTCGCCGCCGCCATTGTCGCCGCCGAGCTCCACCCGCTCGTGGACAGCCTTCCACAGCCGCCCCCTGCCCAAATTGAACTGCCAGCCACCACCACATCATCCCACCGGAGCTCACCGACCCGCTCAACGCCGCCCAGGACCGCCGGAGCACCGCCGCCCGCGCTGTCGCCGCCGCCGCCGCCCCTGGTCACTGCGGACAGCTCGACCCCGACCCCCTCCGCCCAAGCCAAGTACCGGAGCAGCTTACCCACGCGCCACTGAAGCTCCCCGTCCAGACCAGACCGCCCCAAGCCCGCCGGAGCACCGCCGTCGACGCGTACCGCCGCCGCCGCCGCCGCCCCTGCTCCAACGCCGACGAGCTACTCCCGGCCGTCCACCACCCCGACCAAGACCCCCACGAGGTAGCCCTCGCACCCCTGATCCTTCCCCGGCCCTCACCCCTCGCCGCCGGCGAGCCCCTCGCTGGAATTTTGGCCGGCCACCGTACCCGAGCCGCCCAAGGACCCAATTGCAGTAATTGAAATCTTTAGAAGGGTCTGCACGTAAGATTCCAAGGACCCAGATGTAAGAGAAAAATTCAAACCTAGATTCAAAATCAGTGAACTTGTAAAATTCGTATAAAATCGTAGAAAACTCAGAAAAATGCAAACTCAACTGTTCTGGAACCTTTAGGATAAACTCCAAAACTTTTGTTACATGCATCTCCTCAACTTCTAGCTAATTTATGCTCTAAATTAAATAGGCTGTTTAATGACCTTTATTCACCACCATTGTTGTAGACAAGTACTGGTCCTAAAAATTTTACAGTACGAGATTTACTTGTTAGATAAGCCAATGTAAAAAGACCAGGCCCAAATTCCATCTCTATCTACACTGTTTATTAAACTTAGTTTCATACCATGTTTGGATAGAATTAATTGTCCCTGCAGTTAGGTTGTGATTCACCTAACGAAACTTTTTCTATACTAGTGTAATGGTACCTAGATGCCATAGAAAAATTTAGAGACTTTTTATCTCGCAGGAACCTATTTATTTGATTTATGTGCTAATAACATACATTAAATCAAGAAAATAGTATCTTAGCTTGGAAAATTCTCATATTTTTACTAGAAGATACTCAGTGGTAGAGGATGCTGTGTAAAAAGTTTCATGGACAAAAACCCTGTGTAGGATCCTGTAAAAATAAATCCTTGAATAACCTAGGTGTGTAATGTCAAATTTACTATGCTCTGAAAACTGCATAATAAATCCTATAAGAATTACAGTAACTCCTGCATGATTAAATGAAAGCCCTGTAAAAATCTTAGTCTCAGTTTTTGTACCATTTGTTCTGTACAAAAAGAACAAGAATCTAGCAGCAACCATGTATTATATTTTTCATAATTAATCTGCTGCATGAAAATATCTGAAAACTTTACAGTAAACTTATCTTTCCCTGATGTGCCTAGATCCAAGGTTTCATGACCAGAAACTACTCGCTGTAGTAGTTACACTTAACCCATGTTTCCATGAGGAACATAAGTTCCCATGAACACCCACCCCACCTTGCTTAACGAAGTTACTTGTTGTACTATTCTACTCTATTAACGGTTGCCCACGAAATGATAAAGTAGCTCACTTCACAACAAAACTCATGTTTTGCGGACTGCAACTTTATCGTGAAGGAAATAATGTCATTTACCATCACCACAACTTACACTTGTGCATTCATGTAGAAACGACCCGGGTCCGACGGAACTTACGAGTTGGTGCCCGAGTCCGAGATTGAGCAGCGAGAAGCCCAGGCAAATTTAACTGAAGCAGTTGAAGACCCGGGTCAACGTTCAGACGATCCCCGGACTAACTTTGCACAAGAAGGCAAGCCCCGGAGCATAACCCTATTCCTTTCCTAAATTATGCAACTCATTACTCTCTTGCTTGTGCATTAAGTTTATAGGAGTTGAATGAAAACTTAGTTGCATGATGTTAGGAACCCATGCTTGAAAACTAGATGTAAGGTTCGATAGAATGCTGTGCTAATAGGACTCCGGTAAAAGCCGAGTGATTTCCTGTCACTCGCGAGAAAATAGGAGTTGAATGTTTACTACACGCTGCAATCATAAGGTCAACGGACGGGCTATGGTACGATGTTTACGATTGAGGCCCGTCTGTTTAGTGAAAAATGCTAAGGCCGCAGTGTGTGGTAGTGGTGGTTAAGTCTTTGAACGTACTGAACGCATGCCGAGAATATGGTAATCGGTAAGCTTAAGTACCTGATTGGCCCGGCAAGTGGACGACAACCTACCCTTTGAACTTCGGTCCCACTATATGGTGAGTGCACGAGTGGCCACGACCCGGCGCCGACCGTGGCGTGGGGCTCGTGTACTCTCGGAGGGTAGCTCCGATCCACGACTCGGAAAGAAAGGGGAAAAGTTGCACGTGTGACTCTAGGAGTAACCACGTGTCGTGTGTTTAGGTTTCCCTTGCAAGGTTAAGAAATTCGATTCGAATCGTCCGTTTCTCACGGCTATTGAGACTGCTTAACCCCTTTTACCCACAGAGTAAGAAGAGGAACAATGATGATGAATAAACTTGTTGGATGAAATTTAATGCTTCACCATGAATGATATTGGATAGCTGCTTATCTAGAATGGTTAATGAAACTAGAATCTTGAGCTAAAAGTTGAAAGTAAGGACCCACTCGTATATGCTTTTCGGCAAAACAAACCCCTGAGCCAAAAAGCCTTGCATGTCTAGAGTCGGTGGAGTAGATTCCACTACACGGGTAAGTCTCGCTGAGTATTAGTATACTCAGCCTTGCTTGTGGCTCGTTTTCAGGTGAGACCTTCCAAGATATGATTGCTAGCTTGACCTGGCCGTGTAGTCTTCCCCCTAGTTGGTCGGTGGAATGGGATACGCCCCCGGCCAATGGAGATAATGCCGAGTGATGTCTCGTACGGGCTTCACCGAGACATCCTGTATCGTCGAGTAGCTTTCGTTATCTTATTTCCGCTGCAACTTAAACTCTGAAGAACTTATTGGTTATGATCACTGAAGTACTTGGTTACTAAACTCAAACTTGGTTTGTAATATTCACTTATGATAATTTTTGTAATATCTGCTGGAATGTGGTATTCTCTGGGATCATCTTCGCATGAGCATTTGTATGTATGGCTTCGATCCGCTTTACCGTGGTTGTATCGGGAGGTTACCCGACAGACCAGTGGATTACTCCGTTTGAAGTGTAAGGTTAACCGAGATTGCCCTAATGGTGATGGTTAATACACTTGAGCCGGATTAATTCAGGTGGTTCTGCCACAGCCACCTTCCCGGCGACCCCACCATCGAGATCTCTAACGAGCCCTCTATCCCCTCGGCCAACGCGCGCTCGAAACTGAGGCCCGATGCTTGATTTCGAGCATGTTCGACGAGCCGCCGGAGCACCCGCTCACCACTGGCAACCCGCGCCGCCCATTCCGCCCCATTCCGATCTGCGTCGTCGGATCCAGATCCGACGATCTAGATCCAATCTAGACGAAAGTCAAAACCCAACGTACCAGTCAACCCTAGTTTCTTTTGCTAAAAAGACCCTCGGTTTTCCTAAAACCAACCCGCAGTCCACCCCTGTTCAAAAGTATTTACAAAAAAAAAATTAGCCCCTGAACTTTTCTAAAAATATTGAACCCGCCATCCATAGCCTCTCTATTTTCAAGTCTAACCCCCGCGTTATAGGTTTGTTTATGTTTTAGGCCCTTGGTTTCTTCGTTCAGAGCCCTTTTAGATTCAAATCTCTTACAAATAAGCCCCTAGAATCATGTTTTAGCCCTAGCTTCTTTGTTTGAACTCTATTTTCATCGATTCTTGCGCTGATGCGATTCTTGCTACGTGAACAGTTGCTTTATCACCTTGTTTTGATCTTTTTATATTTTTTGGTGTACTGTTTCTTATTTATCATATTTGTTTGCTTGTATGTACTTGTGTGATGCGATAGACGGTGCACAATTCTAGGAGCAGCAAGACCAAGGCTTTGAAGACACTGAGCAGCAATGCTTCGAGGAAGGCAAGTGTTCCTTGATCATATTCCGATCCCAATAATCTTTAATACACACATTTACTTTATATGCATGCATGTGTCTATAACATGATGGATCCCGAACTAAGGACATGCCTAGTTTCTATGGTACTTCCTTGATTAAACCTGGATTATTTACTTTATGTTGGGTAGCTTTGCTAGTTGCGTATACTTTTGGGCAATGGTTGGTTAACTTGAAACAAATGCTACACCTGATTGAACGAAAGACATGCCTAGTTTCTATGGTACTTCCTTGATTAAACCTAGATTATTTAGTTTATGTTGGGTAGCTTTGCTAGTTGCGTATACTTTTGGGCAATGGTTGGTTAACTTGAAACAAATGGTACACCTGATTTACTTCATGTTCTTGGTTATTAACTATTATAAACAAGATCATATGCTTAATTGGAACATGGAGAACCACCCAGGAAAATAGTGCAAACCACAATACTACATGGCTCTGGTCTTGGCTAACTAATTAGAAACACTAGCTAATGATAATCTTACCGAAAGGGCAAGAGGGGTTGCATTGACAATGTATAGCTCGGTCCTCTTGAGGCTTTTGATATGTAGTCCTTGACTAAGGCACGTCCTTATTAGGGAGAGTTATGACCACTTTGACTTGAAACCTTAGCGGATTGTCATAGGTTAGTGAATCTTTATAAAGGCCTCATAGTGAATCCCTGCTACTCACCTAGGAAGTGTTTAAGGGCCTTGCAAACCTGGGCATCAAGGGAAACATGAATTGTGGGTAAAGTGTACAGCCTCTGCAGAGTTAAAACTGTTATATCATACATGCTCACAGTCAAGAGCGGCTTGGACCCTCACACAATTAATTCACTTGACGATGATCTAAATTGATGTTCTTTATTTATGTTGTTGCTATTTTTATCTCTATTGTTTACTTATGGCTTTCTGGTATAAATATACACTTAGTTAATGCCTGCAAAATAAAACTTGACCAACTAATAGTGCATATCGCAGTTAAACATTTCAGCTATTCCTTGAATTTGGCCTTGCATATCATATAATTTACTGCACTTGCTGAGTACCAACCATAAGTGTACTCATGCTTGCTTTATTAAAAAATGTTGCTCAAAACAAGATAACTGTCCGGAGTTCCCTGAAGACTTCATGGATTGCTAGGCGTATGTCTCCCAGTCATCTGCCTGTGAAGATGAAGTTCCGCTGCTAGAATAAAGATGCTATTTTTTTGCTTAAGATTAAGACATTCGGTCATGTAATAAAGTACTTTAATACTCTCTTTCGTTATGACATTATTTTTGATATACACTTGTGACGTCTATCATATGTGTGTGAACTTGATGCTAGCGCACATATGGGATGCATCTGGTGTCGCCTTAAAACTGGGTGTTACACAAATTCACCAAAACTCGTGGAACATTTTAGCATAAACTCCTAGAGCTATGGTATTTCATGATTTCCTACAGTTTTATACAAAGTTGGCGGTCGAAAGATACGAGTTAATGATTGCCAACAAGCTCCTAGACACTTAGATCTTTGCTCATTAGAGTAAAGAATTAAATTTGGAGCAACGTCTAAGATGAGTCTTTCTATGAACTTAGTCATAACTGAACAAACACATAAGTCGTTCCCAGTTCCTTATCCATACTTGTGGTCTTTTTGGTGTCTATCCCTTGGTCTTAGGTTGTTGATAAGTGGAATGTACCTTACAACTGAATCCTAGCAATTCAACCTATGCTTGGGAGATTTTTTTTATGATTTTAAACAAAACACCTTTCCCTTGCATCCTCAAGCACATCTTTCTGCTCTCACTTTTCTGGCTTTGATGTGGAAATTTACTTTAAGCAAGTAATATTTATCAAGTCAAAGAATGGTTCTAAGAAACTTTTGAAATATACACTTGACCATCAATTGGATTTAACCATCTTTGATTTCCTTGGCCTTGTGACCCATGTATTACTTTTCTTGAGGAGTACAAACATTTCTCCTCCTTATCTCTTGGACCTTCATGTGTCCATTTTTTTCTTTTCTTTTTTTTTATGGGGCCTTCATGTGCCCCCCTTTTTTCTTTTTCTTTCTCTTTGGTGTCACAAGGCCTTTGGAACATTAATGTGTTTTTATAGAATTGTAATCCTGGCTGGTGCAGTTCAAATGATTCTCCAGAACTCAGAATTTGACAAGACATCATCCTAGCCAAAAGTAAATTCTCTTTGAACAATGCTCTCTTTTATAAAGTGGTCGGTATATAAAGTGGATTTTTGTTTTGAGAGATTGAAAGATTCCCAAACATTGATCGAGATAGAGGGCTAGTTTTATCGATTCATATCTCACAAATCAACAACTTAGATCAAGAGAGGTCCTAATAATATATCTGTAGGTTACGGAGTTCGGACTCGGAGTGAAGCATGTGAACAAGTTCATGTCACGAGAAAACTCACTTGAAGAAATTCAGGTTGTTTTTATTTTAGTTTGCATATTCTATGAATTATTTTTTTCAGGGACAACTTCATGGACATGAGATTAAACAGGAGGGAGAAGGATGCAAACCGAGTCGCATTCGCCGAAGTTGCCTGAGGCGGTTCGCCCGAATCCTCATGTTGGTGTTTCAGTCGGTCGCTCGTGTAGTGTAGTGCATTGTTGTACGGTCATTACGCTCTAGGCGTCGAACACCATCGTTATGTTGCACTTCTAGTTCAGCCAAATCCAATGTGTTTGGCCGATTCGCATCATATTTCTCCTGTGTCTCACATCTACACTTGCAAACACAAGTAATCGAGCATTCCCTGGTTGGCTCAAATGCACCAACCGGGGTACAACTTTATTCAACTGAGCAAAGATTGTTTAAATAAATAAATGAGAAAATAAACTTAAGCAAACAAAATAAACTAACAATCAAAACTAAACGAATGAATCAAACAAATGAAATAGGCGCAATTATTCAACTATGAGGCATTCATGGCAATGGTAACTCGTATATGTTGGGACATCCCATGTCTTTCGTGATGCGCTTGATCTTGCCGCACACCCCATTGCGGATGACGTTGATCTTGTCATCAATGTACATCCGCCAAAGCTCTCCCTCAGCGATGCGCTTCTCCAGGTTGATGTACTTCTTCTTCATCTCAGTCAGCTCGGCACGGAGGCTATCAATTGTATCCTCCGATTGATGGGGGGTGGCTTCCAGTGATGCTTGATCTTCTCCGTGGTGGACTGCACTGATTCCTCCCGGTTTAACATCCCTATTGAGCGGAGGGATGAGTTGTTTTCCTTACTCCTGTCACCCGGTAACGCCCTGGTGAGTTTTTCGGCGTGCGTACCTATGACTTGGCACGCACCGCCTCATAGCGCATCAATGCCGTCTCCCCCTCCATATACAGCTCAGCCTTGTGGGAGATATTTAGCTTGTCCCTCGGTGTGGGCGTGAAGTCCAACTTCTTCGCCGAGTCCCTCTTGATGGTGACCTTAGGACGGAGCTGACCCGTTGTGGGGCGGTACGGCAACTCCGGATGCTGCACCCTTCCCTTGTCAATGGATCTCCTAGGGGAGAGGGGGTGAATGCTCGGATGTGACGGACTAGGGGTCATGTAGGTGTTCGGCCGAACCCCTCTGGCTGCAGTTTTGCCCCTTGTGGCGAGACGTCATGTCCAGGACATTCTCCATCTTGATGACCATGGGTAGCTCTCCGTTGGGCTTGCTTGTGGCGCTTTTGGATGGTGCACCTTGGGGTGATGACATGGCAGGGATGGTTGGCTTTGGGCTTGGTGTTTGGTCAGCCATCGGAATCACGGATGATGGTGGAAATTCAAGGACAAACAAGGAGACGATGACTAGGGTTTTTGTGTTTCCTCAGCTGCAGTAGATCCCTTTTATGGACTTTCTCGATGGGAATGGATAACAAGGGATGAGGACGAGTGTTTCTTCGGCGGAACCAACTGAGTTTGGCCAAACTCCCTCAGCAGGATTCTGTTCCCTCGTTCGACGTGCAGCTCCCACACTTCATGAACATTTAGAAAAGGCAGGTGCACGGTTAAGAACATAACATTAAGGTGCTTTACCTTTCTTTTCTAAAAGAGAGGTACTAGTCGATGCTAATAAACTCGATGAGATCTAACTCTTCGAGTTTAGGCATTTCGGGTTCAAAAAATTAGTTTGAGACGTTGCCCGTTTGCTTTTGAAAATATTCCCACTCTAATCTTGGTGTGTAATTTCTCCTTGAGACGCGGGATTAATCATGTTAAAAGTCCCATCCCATTTACTTCTAAGCTTCCCCTGACCAAACAATTTAATTCGAGAGTTAAAAAGAAGAACCTTGTCTCCTGGGGCGAACTCTTTATCTTGATCCACTTATCATGCCATCGTTTTGTTCTTTCCTTGTAGATCTTGGAGCTTTGATAAGTGTTCATTCGCCATTCATCTAGTTTTGCCAGTTGGATTCGCCACTTCCAAATTCATCCCCCACTTCTTGATTGCCTAATGATCCATGAATTCCTGTTCTACCGGTAGATGACATGCCTTCCCATACACCAGTTGATAAGGGGTCATCCCTATTGGTGTTTTGTAAGCTGTCCTGTACGACCCATAATGCTTTTCTCCTTCCATGCTTGGCCCATTTCATTGACAGTCTTTTGTGGGATATTTTTGATTGGTTTGTTGGATGTTTCTGCTTGACCGCTTGTTTGAGGGTGATAAGGTGTGGCAACTCTATGGTTGACTCCAAAACTTGCAAGGTATTTTTTAAAGACTTTATCAATGAAGTGTGATCCCCCATCGCTTATCACTATTCTTCAAGTGCCAAAATGAGGGAATCTAATTTCATGAAACATTTTCCTTGCATTTTGGTGTCTGCAGCTCAACATGGGAAAGCATCAACCCATTTCGATACATAGTCCACTGCCACTAGGATGTGCTCGCAATCACCTGATTTAGGGACAGGACCCATAGAATCAATTCCACAAACATCGAAGATATCCACCTGTAGACTGTTTGTGAGTGACATTGCATCTCATCTCTGGCGTTGATGTTACCATATTTCTAGCATATGGGGCATCTTCTAACTAACTCTATGGCATCTTCGTACATGCTGGGACACAAGAAACCACTCTGCCAAACATTAGCATGTGTTCTAAATGTTCCGTGATGTCCTCCGTATTGTGATACATGGCAACGTTCCAGGATCTTAGTTGCTTCCCATGCTGGCATGTACCTCCTTAGCAAACCATCAGTGCAGAACCGGAACAAATATGGGTCATCCCATAAGTGGATTCGACCTTCATATGCCAATTTCTTCTTGTTTTCCCCTAGCGGGACATATCCTGACACCATGACGTTGACGATATTGGCATACCAAGGAGCTGCAGTGGTCACCTTCAGCAATGTGTCATCTCTAAGGTAGTCATTTATGGGTAGTGAATTGTCATCTTGGACTCTCAAGCGAGACAGATGATCTGCCACTGAATTTTCTACCCCCTTCTTATCTCGGATTTTGATATCGAACTCTTGAAGTAGTAGAATCCAGTGAATGAGCCTTGGCTTTGCATCTTTCTTGGTGAGGAGGTATTTCAACGCCGCATGATCTGTGTACACAATTACCTTTGCCCCAACCAAGTAGGCGGAACTTGTCGATGGCGAAAACCACCGCAAGAATTTCCTTTTCCATAGTAGCGTAGTTCAACTGGGCCCCGGTCAAAGTTTTAATAGCATAGGATATGGCATAATGCCTCCTATCCTTAGTTTGGTCTAGTACTGCGCATACTGCATAATCACTCGCATCACACATGATTTTGAACGGGATTGTCCAATTGGGGCGGTTGTATGATGGGAGTAGAAATGAGTGCTTGCATAGAGTGTGAAATGCAGCATAACACTCTTCGTCAAACACGAAAGGGGCTTCCTTGGCTAAAATATTGGAGAGAGGTCGGGCTATCTAAGAGAAGTTTTTGATAAATCTTAGATAGAACCTAACATGGCCTAGGAAACTACGGATCCCTTTCATAGTGGCGGGAGGTGGCAATTGTTGAATAACTTCAATTTTTACTTTGTCCACCTCTTTTCCCCCGTCGGACACTCGGTGTCCTAATACAATGCCCTCTCGCATGGCATTTTATCCGATTCAAAACCACGTGCTTTTCACTGCATCTTCGTAAGACCTTGTCGAGATTTTTCAAGCAGTCAGCAAAGGTCTTTCCATATACCAAGAAATCATCCATGAATACCTCCACGATTTGTTCAATCATTCTTGGTGTTTCTTAGCATCACAGATAAATCCGTAAGCACAGGGAACATCGTTGTACCTTTTTACCTGTGAGTAATCTCGGGTGTCGTATTTCATATTTCCGTAGGGAAGGTGGAGGTTACAGAATAGGTAAGTTGATGATCAATTCTTGGTTGAATATTCAACTGTATAAATAGGGGTAAGATAATATATGGATAATAAGGTAGTGTGGCACACAAGTTACACAAGCTCAAACTCAAGAAAAGGCTTAGGCAGGAACGAAGGAAGAAGAAAGATAATCGGGACTTATATACTTCTATCTAGATATACAGATTATACTATACACTCATACACATACACATGATTATTCTCAGCTCTAGGCTCCCAGGCACTACGGGGAGAACCGCACATGACTGGCAGAGGAGCCGCAGCCAACTCGGCTACTTTATGGACCTCCTACAGCCACTACCCAAACGGGGAGGGTTACGCTGGACGGACAGGGCTGTCACCACCTGCAGCCTACCTCATCTAACCATGGGATAGGACCGCATCCGGCAACACTAATTAGCCTAGACACCACATCTACATTAATGAGCGATACTCTAGTATCCCGTGTGGAGCCCCCACCCTCCGGATGAATAGACATCATACTAGAGCAAACATATGAATACCGGAACCGTTGCCGTGACACTAGATTTAGTCTTCTAATCGTGCAAGGTATAAGGTACAAGTATAAACTCTATCAGAGAATATAAATCATGCGAATATACAAATCTAGAAGATAACTCTATCAAAGATATCCGAGAATTACAAAGGAGAGGAAGAGCAAAACCCATACCGAATACCCCTAGGCAACCTCGGGAACCCGAAGAAGAGCTACTTCAGCCTAAACTCCACTAGTATATGGACTAAGCAAGAGAAAAACTTGAGAGACAACAACTTGAGGTGTGTCTTCATGTGGAGACCCTCCCCTCATATATTTTTGGCGGCCCTCCCTTCCACTAGTATATAGAATACATATTCGCGTGGAAACCAGCGGATTACGCTCATATAGACGTAGGGTATTACACTCTCGGCGGCCCGAACCTGTCTAAACTTTGTGTTCCTTGCACCTTCGAGTTTCTAATCTCGGCGACACCCTACCTACAAACTCACCACCTCGGGGGTATCCCTCGGTGGGCGTGGCAGTAAAACACTGACAATTTATATATTCGCATAGTTTATATTCTATGGTGCCAGATATGTATACTATGATTAGTTTATTCTTGTACCTTATACCTTTCATGATTAGAAGAGTAACTAGTGCCACGACAATGGTTTCGGCATTCGTATGTTTGCTCTAGTATGATGTCTGTCCATCTGGAGGGTGGGGGCTCCGCGCGGGATACTTGAGTATCGCTCATTAATGTAGACATGGTGTCTGGGTTAATTAATGTTGCCGGATGCGATCTTATCCTATGGTTAGATGAGGTAGGCGGCAGGTGGTGATAGCCTTGTCCGTCCAGCGTAACCCTCCCCGTTCGGGTAGTGGCTGTAGGAGGTCCATAAAGTAGCCCAGTTGGCTGGCAACTCCTCTGCCAGTCATGTACGGTTCTCCCGAGTAGCTTTCTTCTTCCTTTCTACTGCCTAAGCCTTTTCTTGAGTTTGAGCTTGAGTAACTTGTTTGTCACACTACCTCATTATAAATATATTATCTTACCTCTGTTTATGTAATTGAATATTCAACCAAGAATTGATCATAAACTTAGCTATTCTATAACCACCGCCTTGTGACACCCTAGGTGTCTAAAAGACTAAACAAAGATACTGTTGACGCCAGATTTTGACACGTGTTGAATCGGCGTCAGGAGGAGAAGATTGGCCGATGCGGCAGATCTGAAGGCTACAGTAAGGAATCGGCCGATTGAGATAACAGTTGAAAATCGGCCGATTGGTGATATAGCCTGCGCCAATAGGATGGGACTATTTCGGAGGGTCCTGGTCAGAAGTTGGTCAACAGGGCATGCTAAGTCGGTCAAGGAGCAATTGAAGGGAATCCTGATTGGATTAGGGAACGACGGCGGAAGATTCTGCGGGAGTCCATTTCCTTTTAAAGTTCTTATAGATATAGTAGTTTTCCTGTTGTTTAAATAAGGTTGTAACAAGTCGTGATCGACCAGGAGTCCTAGTTTTAGGGTATAAATAGGAGTCGTCAGGGTCTTGCAAAAGGAGATCAACACATCAATCAACAACAATACTTCTACTTTTCTAGCAATTTACTTTCAAGTCGGCGACTTCGCCAATATTTTTCTTTTTCACGAATTCGTACGGATTGGCAGGGCTGCATCAACCTGATCTCCGGCCAATTGGTAGGTTCCGCTTATCGAGTAATATCCGAGCTTTAACTACGGGCGCATCGCTGTGGTTTCGTTTGGATTTATTCACCAGTTATCGATATTTACTAGAATTGCAAGTTTTACCTGTTATTCTAGTTTTATCACCAGTTATCCAGCTTGAAATCAGAGTAATCGGCTTCGTCATTGTTCTTCTTCAACTTATCATCACACAGCCGATTAGATCTATTTCAAGTGTTGCTTCTGTAGTAATCGTTTAGACCGCTCCAGTAGTTTTCTTTACAATTACTACGCGATTATCGGTTGATCCATAGCCGATCGTCTCTACAGCAAATCGGCTGATTCGCCGCCCACGCGCTCCTGAGGATAGATCGGAACTCCAGCCGATCGACATGCCTGGAATTTAATACTCTACTTCCTTGTCAATCAACAGGTCAGATTGACTGGAACGCCGCGCGAACCGTACCAGGTTGATAACCCGAACAGGAGCTAAGCAGATTCTCCCGGGTCGTGTGTCCGACGCTGAAGACCATCGGCCGATTCCTATCCGGCCGATTTTAGCGCCAACACACTTTTGGCACGCCCGGTGGGACAAATCCAAAATCTGATATGTCGAAGAACGCAGAAATCTCCGACAGCAACATCATTGAGGTCACAGAAGCGGATCTCAAGGACGACCAGAGGGAAGAATTGGCCAAACATCTAGAAGATTACAAGAAGATGTACCTCCAGTCGTTCAGTCGTACTAGAAGCGGGGAGGCCGTCAAGAAGACTCCTATTCTAGCTCCCCGGCACATCACCATTGCTGAGGACTCGGGCAAGATGTCAGAGATGATTCAACAGTCCATTTATCAGGCATTCATCGACCAATCTTCAGTGATGACCAACACGGTGTATAACGCCGTCGTCAGCTCTCTGGCCAGCGGAGCAGTCCAAGGCTATCAGGGACCAGCATATGCCCCACCAACCACGCTGCCAGCCAGAAGCTTACCATACACGTCCCAATCGGCTCCTCAGCCGATATTGACGCAACGCGAGGGGTACAACTCTCCATTGCCCCCAGCGTCTCCAAGATACAACGGTGCACCATGTCTCCCATCACAGACACAGCTTCAACCCGTCCAGATTGCTTCTGTGCAATCGCTGTCCACAAGCTCGGTACCTTGGGGAACATCGGCACCGATGTATTTTCCCGAGCCAACGAACGGATACGGGAGTTATTCAATCCAGATGCCGCACCAATCGGCCGCCCGGCTGACGGTCCCCCAGTATCAGCCGATCTCATCAGAAATCAGCAGAGGGGCAAGCACTGTAGAAGCATTCAGAGGCACGGCGCCAACAATGACATACGATGGGGGGGCGGACTCACTTCGCCATCAACTATCGGCCGCTCAGCAAAGTTCGCCGATTCATCACCCAGCCGTGCCAGCTCTTCAGCACATGCCTGCACCGCGAACAGCTGTTCATCAGCAGCAGGTGGACTGGACAGCAAGAATAGCAGAAGTAATCCAGGATCAGTTTGGATTGAAGCCAAAAGTTCAAACTTACACCTACAAGACGCCATATCCATCGGCCTATGACTTGCTGCCGTTCCCACACCGCTACAAAGTCCCTGATTTCACCAAGTTCTCAGGGACGGACGATACATCCATTGTGGAGCATATCAACCGATTCATCATCCAGTGCGGGGAGGCTGCCACGCAAGATGCTCTGAGGGTGCGTTTGTTTTCATCGTCTCTGTCCGGATCGGCCTTCCAGTGGTTCACCACCTTGCCGCCAAATTCTATTGTTACATGGGCCGATCTAGAGAAACAGTTCCACAAGTACTTCTACGCAGGAGTACACGAGATGAAGCTCTCAGATCTGACCAGCCTCAGGCAGAGGAGTGATGAACCAGTGATGGGCTATATACAGAGGTTCAGAGAAGTCAGGAACAAATGCTACAGTCTGGCTCTGACCGATGCACAGTTGGCCGATATCGCTTTCCAAGGCCTCTTGCCACAAATCAAAGAAAGATATGCTGCCCAAGAGTTTGAAAGCCTGAGCCAAATCGTCCACCGATTGTCAGGACAAGAGGTCCGACCGTTCGAACAGCGGAGGACTTTCCAAAAGAAGGTGGCATACTTGGAAGGATCTGAATCCGATGGGGAAGAGGAAATCGGCCTGGCAGAATGGGTCAAAGGGAAAAAACCGATATCATGCCCTTTTGGGAAGAAGGAGCCAGAGACATTCGGCTTAGACACGTCAAAGGCCGATAAAATTTTTGATTTATTGCTTCAGGAAGGACAGATTAAGCTATCTCAGCATCACACCATCCCTTCGGCCGATCAACTTAAGAAGATGAAATACTGCAAGTGGCACAACGCCACTTCTCATGATACAAATGAATGCAAAGTCTTCCGTCAGCAGATACAATCGGCCATCGAGCAGGGGCGGCTTAAATTTGAGACTCCAGCTAAATCGGCAAAACCGATGAAGATAGATCAGCATCCCTTCCCGGCCAACATGGTTAATGCAGAAGGAAATTCAAGTCAAACCAAGGTGCTGACGTCAGAATCGGCGAGAAGAGGCGGCGCCGTCGATCCCAGGAGGCAGATCGCGACGGAAGTAATCAAAAGGAACAGGCGGGGGCCAGAACGACCACGCAAGCTCGTCACCTCCCAATTCTTACTCAGTAAGTATCGGTAGCAGCAAGAACAAGCAAGATACCAGGAAGAGATGATACGCCGGTATAAAGATCACTGGCAATGTCCGTTCTTCACCCACTGCTGGGAGAACGACATCAGATTGCCGTCTGCCGATAACTGTCCGGAGTGTAACGGATTGAGCTGCAACGATCGCCCGAAGCCACACTCTAGGGACAGAGGATCAGAGCCGATCAGCAGAAATCGGCGCGGACGAGAGGAACAACGCGTATCGGTGCGATCGTTGACAAGAACGGAGGAGGAACAAATGGCCCAATGATCGAGATAAAGTGACAAGAACGGAGGAGGAACAAATGGCACAACTAGTGTTGGAGCCGATGACGGCTACGTTTGAGAAACCAGAAGAGGAAAAACGACAGCATCTTAAACCGCTGTTTCTCAAAGGCTATGTCAACGGAAGACCCGTCACCAGATTACTAGTAGATGGAGGCGCTGCAGTTAACATCATGCCGTATGCCATGTTCCGCAAGCTAGGCAAGGGCGATGAAGACCTCACCAAGATGGACATGATGCTGAAGGATTTCGAAGGCAACGTGTCACCCGCCCGTGGAGCGCTCTGCGTCGACCTCACCATCGGCAGTAAGACCCTCCCTACCACTTTTTTCGTTATTAATGGCAAGGGGTCCTACAATATGCTGCTTGGTCGCGACTAGATACACGCAAACTGCTGTGTCCCATCTACAACGCATCAATGCCTTGTGCAATGGGTCGGCGACAGCACAGAGATAGTCGCTGCCGATTCCGTCTACAGCGTTGCAGCGGCCGACACGCAACAGTGGAGCTGCGAGCACGTCAAGTGTATATCTGGCAGGACTTGGGACACTGACTTCTTGAAAGTGTCCGATTTTGGTCTACAGCCGATCCAAGCAGTAGGCTCTGAAGATTCAGAATAAATGGATCAGCTCGTCCGAGAAGATGGGAAGCTTGGGCATGGGTTTACGTCGGCCGATTTATTGGAGATGGTAGATTTCGGAGATAGCAGCAAGTCAAGGCCGACGTACATTAGTGCTAATTTGGATCCTGAGTACAAATGTAAATTGATAAGTTTATTAAAAGAGTTCAAGGATTGCTTTGCTTGGGAATATCATGAGATGCCAGGACTAGACCGGTCTATTGTTGAACACCGGTTACCTATAAAATCAGGATATTGGCCATATCAGCAACCTGCACGACGGTGTAACCCCAAGATTCTACCTGATATAAAGGCCGAAATTACAAAGTTGATTGAAGCAGGATTTATTCGGCAGTGCCGCTACGCCGAATGGATTTCTAACATTGCGCCCGTATACAAAAAGAATGGAAAGTTACGTGTGTGCATCGATTTCAGGAACTTAAATCAGGCTACACCAATGGATGGATATCCAATGCCAACAGCCGATATCTTGGTGGATGCTGCTGCAGGACACAAAGTCATAAGTTTCATGGACGGGAATGCAGGGTACAATCAGATATTAATGGCCGAAGAAGATATTTCGAAAACGGCTTTTAGGTGCCCAGGTCATCTTGGTTTATTTGAATGGGTTGTTATGACTTTCGGGTTGAAGAACGCCAGTGCTACGTATCAACGGGCCATGAATTACATCTTCCACAAGCTCATTGGTTCATCGGTGGAAATTTATATAGATGACGTCGTGGTCAAGTCAAAAGGTCACCAAGACCATCTGGCCGATTTACAAGAAGTACTGGAATGCACAAGGAAACATGGGTTGAAGATGAACCCAAACAAGTGTGCATTTGGTGTATCGGCTGGGCAATTCTTAGGATTCATGGTCCATGAGCGCGGGATAGAAGTCAACCGCAAGACCATAGATGCCATCAACAAAGTGGTGGCCCCACAAAATAAAACTGAGCTACAGTCCCTCATCGGCAAGGTCAATTTTATCAGGAGATTCATATCCAATCTGTCAGGACGTATTCAGGCTTTTACCCCTTTGTTGAAATTAAAGCCCGACCAGGAATTCATATGGGGAGAAGGACAGCGCAAGGCACTGGAGAATATCAAGCAGTATCTGGTTTCACCTCCGGTATTGGTTCCACCACAGCCTGGTAAGCCGTTCAAGTTATATTTATCGGCTGATGAACAAGCTATTGGATCGGCGTTGGTACAGGAGTTTGAGGGAAAGAACGAGTGGTATATTACGTCAGCAGAAGACTCTTAGACGCCGAAACGAGATATTCCTCGGTGGAGCGATTGTGCTTGTGTTTATACTTCTCATGTACCAAGCTCAAGCACTATTTGTTATCGGCAGAATGCATAGTCGTGTGCAAGTATGATGTGGTGAAATATATGCTATCGTTGCCGATTTTGAAAGGACGGATTGGAAAATGGATCCTGGCTTTGTCAGAATTTGACTTAAGGTACGAATCGGCCAAAGCCGTCAGAGGTCAAGTGATGGCCGATTTCGTAGTTCAGCATTGTGGACCAGAAATCGCCACTGTTGAACCAGTTCCATGGACTCTGTATTTTGATGGTTCTTCGTGTGGGGTCGGATCAGGAATCGACATTGTTCTTGTGTCGCCTCGGGGGGCAAGTTATAATTTCTCTCTGCCGAAAGAGGCCTCCGCAACTAATAACCAGGCGGAATATCGAGCCGTTCTGAAAGGCGTCCAATTATTAAGGGAAGTCAGAGCTGACACAGTCGAAATTTTTGGAGATTCCATGCTCATTGTGGATCAGTTAACGGGGTGATCTGAGTGCAAGGATGATATCTTGAGGATTTATTATGAGTATTGCCTTCAGCTTTTAAAAGAGTTCAAGTCTGCAATAATTGAGCATATCCCTAGGAATTATAATGAAGAGGCCAATAGACTGGCCCAACATGCTTCTGGGTATCGGCCGATTCAGGGAGCGATGACGCTAGAGCTCGCGGCCGATGACTGGCGAAAGGAAATCGCCGATTACTTGAGAAATCCATCCCAAAAAGTGGATCGGCGAACACGTTTTCAGGCTATAAAATATGTGTTGCTTGAGGATGATTTGTTTTATCGGACGATTGATGGAGTTCTTCTCAAATGCTTGGGAACGGAAGAGGCAAAGGTTCTGATGGGAGAAATCCATGAGGGCGTATGCAGAGCTCATCAATCGGCTCACAAAATGAAATGGATGATCCGGAACAATGGGTATTACTGGCCGACCATCCTTGAGGATTGTTTCAAGTACTACAAAGGATGTCAAGACTGTTAGAAGTTTGGCAATGTACAGCGCGCGCCTGCATCGGCTATGACTCCAATAATTAAGCCGTGGCCGTTCAGGGGTTGGGGAATAGACCTCATCGGATAGATTCATCCTCCATCAAGCAAAGGGCATAAGTTCATATTGGTGGCCACAGATTATTTTACTAAGTGGGTGGAGGCAGTTCCTTTGAGGAATGTGACATCGGCCGATATGATTGAATTTGTTAAAAACCATATTATTTATCGATTTGGTATTCCTCAAACCATCACAACTGATCAAGGGACAATGTTTACTTCTGGAGAATTCGGAGAGTTCGCCGCCAATATGGGGATTAAATTATTAAACTCTTCTCCGTACTATGCTCAAGCCAATGGCCAAGAAGAATCGTCTAATAAAGGGATAATCAAGCTAATCAAGAGAAAGATAGAAGAACAACCCAAGAAGTGGCATATGTCTTTGGCTGAATCTTTATGGGCATATAGGATGGCTTGTCATGGAGCCACTAAAATATCCCCTTATCAGTTGGTTTATGGTCATGAGGCAGTCTTGCCATGGGAGATAAGGACAGGGTCAAGACGTATATCGTTACAAGATCAGTTAACGGCCGATGACTATTCCTTTCTCATGAAAGATGAACTTGAGGATTCGGCAGGTCTACGGTTGAGAGCCCTGATTAGTATAGAAGAAAACAAGAAAAGGGTGGCCAGATGGTATGACAAAAAGGTCAAAGTTAAACAGTTCTCTCAGGAGATTTGGTATGGAAGTTGGTGCTGCCGATAGGATCCAAAGATCCCAAATTCGGTAAATGGTCACCTACTTGGGAAGGGCCGTACAGAATCGGCCGATGTGCCCCTGGGAATGCATATATTCTGGAGACAGTCGAAGGGGAGGAATTCCCAAGAGCTTTAAACGGGCGATATTTGAAGAGGTACTATCCAAGCATTTGGGTAGATGCATAACTTGCAACGAAATATATCAAGATAACACGGCCGATTTCTCGTCGGTTTTTCGTCTACACATCTGGTGAAGGAAACATTGGGACACATTATTGGATGAAAGTGACAGATTACATGGCCGACATGGTACAAGTCGCCCTTAGAATAAAAATACCGATGTGTCTACTGATTACGCCTACGCTGGATTTCTCTCTCGATGCGACCCAGTTTTATCATAAGGGTGAGCCTTTTCTCCTTCGGGTCCTCTGCAGTGGCTCCAGTTTCAGCTTGGTTGCAATGTTCTTTCAGCAGGCAGGTCTTCTTCTCCTCCAGATCTTCCATGGCGACTTCGGTTTTAGCTTTACAAGGAAGTGGAGGACTTTTTTCAGAAGATGGTCGCTTGCGGACCAAAAAGTGAGCATCTATGAGGTCCGAGTATTCCCGGACAGCAGCGGGGACATGATATCTGAGTTCCTCAGCATGAGCTCTTATCAGATTTCTGTCTACCTGTGATAGTGGATCTTCTGAATGCATGATTTCTATCGCTCGTTCTAGACCGGGGCTGAGATGTTTTGGCTAAACGGAGATAAAAAGGGTTACCCAGCATCAGAGCGATTGAGATGTTTGAAAAAAAGGCAGAAGAGAAGTTCATACCTGGTTGATAGAGGAAGAAGATGAAGAGGACGAAGAAGACATCTTGCCGTTCTGTTTGGGATAGAGTAAAAGAGGGAGAGAAGATAAGTGATGTGTATGCCTCTGGAGATGATGAATGGTCTACTTATAAATGAAGAGGAGGTAGATGGATAGTAAGACACGTCCTGTCGGAGTAAATACATACATAAATGCAAAGCAGGCTGAAGGAGCAGTTCAAATTCAAATCGGCGCAGTGGCATTGAAGGGGCAATAAATGTTTAACATATTCTTTACAACCCAAGGAAAGCGTCTATGGCTACAATAGCTCGTCGTCTAAGTTGATCGGCCGAGTCTAGTACTCTCTAATCATCATCGGCCGATCCTGGTACTTCTGACACACGGCGATGAAGCCTTATCGTTTCGCGGGCCAGATGCTGCCTTTCTTGCTTCAGTTCGCTGATGATGGATGGGAGTTCTTGGAGCTTCTTTTCTTCAGCAGCTATCTCTTTGGTTATCTGTTCCATCTCCTTGGCCAGTTCTGCTCTCCTCCGTTTCAGCCGATCTATTGCGCCGACGATGTCCGGACGGCAGTTTTCAAGGAAGTTGATCCTGTGGTGTACTTCCTGAGTCCGGTGCTTGTATGAATCGACCTCCTCCTGAGTTTTTGCCATCTGAGCACGATCGGCCATATGGCGCAGCGCCCTGGAAACCGGAATCTGCATGCACTCTATATAGGCAGCATACGCTAAATTTTCTGATACTTCTTCCGGGATTCGACCTTTGATCTCGTTGAAAAGTCGTCGAATCAGCGATGCATCTTCTACCAATCGGCCGATGTCGTCTTGAAGGAGAGTGCGCATGCTTTCAAGCTTGGCGCGGACATCGTCGGAGGTGGAGCTCGATGGAATTGGGTGTGAAGCAATTTCTTCGTCATCGGCCAAGGAGACGGCAAAAGAGAAGATGCTGTTGTTGGGGGTATCTTGCTCCTGTGAGGAAGTAAAGAAAAGGGTAGGCAAGCAGTGAAATGAAATCGGCCGATTCTGATGGTAAGTTTGTTACCTCCTTAAAGCGAATTTCTCCGGCCTGCGCCGGTGGGAGCGTCTCCCTTGTCTCAGGGGCTGGTGCATTTGGCTCGTCAGAAGAGGAATTTTCAACGATTATTGGCGCTACACTTGGACCAGCTTCCTAAAAAAGACATAAAAGAAGATCCTGTGAATGTGCTATGGGAAACTGAAGTAAGATGGTGACAGAAATTTGCCATGCCTCTGTGGATCTCCCGGCTGATGCCTATTGTGGGGTTGTAGTTGGCATACCCAAATCGGCCTGCATCAAGATCGGTTAAGTTTTATGAGAATTAAGAATTTAAGGTAAGAGATCGTTTACCTCGATGATAGGAGCTGTTGGAGTCTCGGTTCCCACTTGGGACGTGGTCGATTGTTGCGGAGACTGCGGTGGGATAACTTGTGCAGCCTGGCAGAGGAATAGAATTGATGCCAGTGGAAGATTTGGAGAATATGTGAGATAAATAAGATTACCTGAACAGCTTCTACTAATAGTGATGCTGCAGCTGCCCCGACTTCAGCAGTGACTTGGGGATCGGCCATCTCGACAACCGGCAAAGGTAAAGGACCTGGAGTCTCGACTGGTGTCACCACTACTTGGTCGGCCGATCCGATGCGGGAAGTCTCGGCCGATACCACTGCCATCTGGCTGGCCGATCCGATACGGGGAACTTCAGCCGATGCTATTGCCGTTTGATCGGCCGATCCAATACGAACTCGCACCCGACGGCTGGTTATCTTTGATGTTGGCCTTTTCGGTGCTCGCTTCAATCAGCCAGTGGAGATATCTTTGACAGTTGGAGCATGGAAGCCGATAAGTGGATACAGCGTGTATTGGTGATGACTATCTATCGGCCGGCCGCTTCGGCTCCGCATCGGAGGGACATGGCTTTCAGACTGAGGAGATGAACATGAGTTAGTAACAAGATTACAATATAGAAGGAAATAGCATTGGAATCGGCTGAGAAAAAGGACGTACCGCTGCATTTGGGTCAATGTTCTCTGAGTCCAGAATGTTGCAGTAAGACGATGGAGATTTACAGAAAAGGTGTTGCTTCCATTCTGCCCACCATAATTTGAATTGCTGGGTGGCAAAAGAGGCAACTGACCAATTATTCAGGTCAATAGTACTGGAATCGGGTACTAGATCGCACAGCCGACTGTAATCAAGACTTGAGGTCAGACCATCTCTGAATTTCGCCTGACCGGCGAAGTAGACCCGAATCGGCAGTTGGCCAAAACCCAGTTGCCTTGCCGCAGTCGATGGATTGTAGAATTCGTAGGTGGGAGAATCCTTTCCTGAGAAGAAGTTGGCTGGCAGAATCCCCGGCTTGATCAAGACATCCATAAGCTCTCTGTCAAAAGCATGGGTGGTGTGGCAGAACCGCCTGAATTAATCCGGCTCAAGTGTATTAACCATCACCATTAGGGCAATCTCGGTTAACCTTACACTTCAAACGGAGTAATCCACTGGTCTGTCGGGTATAACCTCCCGATACAACCACGGTAAAGCGGATCGACTGCCATACATACAAATGCTCACGCGACGATGAGCCCAGAGAATACCACATTCCAGCAAATATTAAAAAACTACCATAAGTAAATATTACAGACCGAGTTTTGAGTTTAATCCACTGGTCTGTCGGGTATAACCTCCCGATACAACCACGGTAAAGCGGATCGAGTGCCATACATACAAATGCTCACGCGACGATGAGCCCAGAGAATACCACATTCCAGCAAATATTACAAAACTACCATAAGTAAATATTACAGACCGAGTTTTGAGTTTAGAAACCAAGTACTTCAGTGATCATACTAAGAAGTTCTTCAGAGTTTAAGTTGCAGCGGAAAATAAAACAACGAAAGCTACTTCGACGATAAGGATGTCTCGATGAAGCCCGTACGAGACATCACTCGGCATTATCTCCGTTGGACGGGGGCGTATCCCATTCCACCGACCAACCAGGGGGAAGAGTGCAGGGCCAAGTCAAGCTAGCAATCATATCTTCGAAGGTCTCACCTGAAAACGAGCCACAAGCAAGGCTGAGTATACTAATACTCAGCAAGACTTACCCGAGTGGTGGAATCTACTCCACCGACTCTAGATATGCAAGGCTTTTTGGCTCAGGGGTTTGTTTTGCCAAAAAAGCATCTACAAGAGGGTCCTTACTTTCAACTTTTAGCTCAAGATTCTAGTTTCATTAACCATTCTAGATAAGCAGCTATCCAAAACATTCATGGTGAAGCATTAAATTTCATCCAACAAGTTTATTCCTCATCATTGTTCCTCTTCTTACTCTGTGGGTAAAGGGGGTTAAGCAGTCTCAATAGCCGTGAGAAACGGACGATTCGAATCGAATTTCTTAACCTTGCAAGGGAAACCTAAACACACGTCACGTGGTTACTCCCAGAGTCACACGTGCAACTTTTCCCATTTCTTTCCGGGTCGTGGATCGGGGCTACCCTCCGAGAGTACAAGAGCCCCACGCCACGGTTCGGCGCCGGGTCGTGACCACTCTCTGCACTCGCCATATGCACATGGGACCGAAGTTCAAAGGGTAGGATGCCGTCCCCTTGCCGGGCCAATCAGGTACTTAAGCTTACCGATTCCCATAATCTCGGCATGTGTTTAGTACGTTCAAAGACTTAACCATCACTACCACACACTGCGGCCTTAGCATTTTTCACTAGACAGACGGGCCTCAATCGTAACCACCGTTCCATAGCCCATCCGTGTCCTTATGATTGCAGCGTGTAGTAAACATTCAACTCCTATTTTCTCGCGAGTGACAGGAAATCACTCGGCTTTTACTGGAGTCC
Source organism: Panicum miliaceum (assembly GCA_032594955.1). NCBI lineage: Eukaryota > Viridiplantae > Streptophyta > Magnoliopsida > Poales > Poaceae > Panicum > Panicum miliaceum. Next base: position 21,389,937 of record CM064059.1, on the reverse strand, counting down.
TTTTAGCACAGCATTGAACCTTACGTCTAGTTTTCAAGCATGGGTTCCTAACATCATGCAACTAAGTTTTCATCCAACTCCTATCAACTTAATGCACAAGCAAAAGAGTAGTGAGTTGCATAATTTAGGAAAGGAATGGGTTATGCTCCGGGGCTTGCCTTCGCAGTTAGCTTGGGGCTCTTCCGAACTTGGGCTCGGGTCTTCAAGACCTTCAGTTAGATTTACTTGAGCTTCACGCTGCTCACTCTCGGACGCGGGCACCAGCTCGTAAGTTCCGTCGGCGAGAGTCGTCGATTCTACATGAATGCACAAGTTTAAGTAGTGGTGATGGTATACGACACGATTCAAGTGTAATTACTACAGTGGATAGTTTCTGGTCGTGAAACTTTGGATTTAGGCACATCAGGGAAAGATGTGCTTACTGTAAACTTTTCAGACAATTTCATGTAGCAGATTAATTATGAAAAATATATTACATAGTTGCTATTAGATCCTTGTTCTTTTTGTTCAGAACAATTGGTGCAAAAACTGAGTCTAAGATTTTTACAGGGCTTTCATATCATCGTGCAGGAGCTACTGTAATTTTTATAGGATTTATTGTGCAGTTTTCAGAGCATAGTAAATGGGACATTACACACCTAGGTTATTCAAGGATTTATTTTTACAGGACCCTACACAGGGTTTTTGTCCATCAAACTTTTCACACAGCATCCGCTGCCACGGGGTACCTCCTAGTAAAAATTTGAGAATTTTCCAAGCTAAGATACTATTTTCTTGATTTAATGTATGTTATTAGCATATAAATCAAATAAATAGGTTCCTGTGAGATAAAAAGTCTCTAAATTTTCCTCTGGCATCTAGGTGCTATTATACCAGCATAGAAAAAGTTTCATTAGGTGATTCATAACCTAACTGCAGGGTCAATTAATTCTATCCAGACATGGTATGAAACATAAGTTGAATAATCAGTGTAGCTAGAGATGGAATTTGGGCCTGATCATTTTACACAGTCCTAAAAATTAAGCAACTAGCTTACTGCCCAAAATTTAGGGTCAGTACTGATTTACAACAGTGGGTACAAAATAAGTCCATTAAAGCTTCTATTTAATGTAGAGCAAAATATGTTGAGAATCTGAGAAACTTTTTGTAACAAAAGTTGTAGCGTTTATTCTAAGGATTCCAGAACAGTTGAGTTTGGTATGAAACATAAGTTGAATAATCAGTGTAGCTAGAGATGGAATTTGGGCCTGATCATTTTACACAGTCCTAAAAATCAAGCAACTAGCTTACTGCCCAAAATTTAGGGTCAGTACTGATTTACAACAGTGGGTACAAAATAAGTCCATTAAAGCTTCTATTTAATGTAGAGCAAAATATGTTGAGAATCTGAGAAACTTTTTGTAACAAAAGTTGTAGCGTTTATTCTAAGGATTCCAGAACAGTTGAGTTTGCATTTTTCTGAATTTTCTACGATTTTATACGAATTTTACAATTTCACTGAATCTGAATCTAGATTTGAAACTTTCTTTTACAACTGGGTCCTTGAATTTTACGTGCAGACCCTTCTAAAGATTTAAATTCTTGTAATTGGGTCCTCGGGCGGCTCGGGTACGGTGGCCGGCCGAAATTCCGGCGAGGGGCTCGCCGGCGGCGAGGGGTGAGGGTCGGGGAAGGTTCAGGGGTGCGAGGGCTACCTCGTGGGGGTCTTGTTCGGGTGGGGGACGGCCGGGAATAGCTCCCCGGCGTTGGAGCAGAGGCGGCGGCGGCGGCACGCGTCGACGGCGGTGCTCCGGCGGGCTTGGGGCGGTCTGGTCTGGTCGGCGAGCTTCAGTGGCGCGTGGGGAAGCTGCTCAGGGGCTTGGCTTGGGCGGAGGAGGTCGGAGTCGAGCTGTCCACGGTGAGCAGGGGCGGCGATGACAGCGCGGGCGGCGGCGCTCCGGCGGTCCTGGACGGTGTTGGGCGGGTCGGCGAGCTTCAGGGGGGTGATGTAGTGGTGGCTGGCGCTTCAGTTTGGGCAGGGGGCGGCTGTGGGAGGCTGTCCACGAGCGGGCGGAGCTCGGCGGCGGCAATGGCGGCGGCGAGGTGCTCTGGCTGCTGTGGCTCGCGCGGGCGGCCGGGGGCGCGGCTTTTATACGGGCAGGAGGGAGTGGGGGTGCCTGGGCGATGCGCGGGGCGGAGACACGGTGAGGGCGTGCCACTGGCCACGGCGGGCGGCAGCAGGACGCCGGCGCGGCGTGCGGCGGGCGGGCGCGAGCGACTGGCGGCCGGGGATTTAGCGTGGGCGCGAGGAGATAGCGCGGCGCGTGGATTGGGGAAGCAGCTGCTGCAGCGGCTCAGGCGGGAGGCAGGCGCAGCGACGGGCGGGGCACGGGGGTCGGGACGGCACGGCGCGACGCGGCGGTTGGGCGCGGCGGGCGGCGAGCCGGGGCACGGCACGGCGTGCGCACGCGCGGGCGCGGACTGGGCAGCGCGGCGATTGGGGGGGGGGCAAAGCCGTGCGTGGGGGAGAGGCGCGGCGGCCACTGTCCTGGCGGCTCGCGCCGGTCAGGCGTCGCCGGCCACCTGGCGGCGCTGTCGGGCGGGGAGGGGAGAGAGAGAGAGAAGCGAGGGGCCTGAATGCAAGAATTTGAAAAGTTTCAGGGGGCTGGGTGCAAACAGGGCATTTTCTCCTCTTTCTAATTTGAATTTCAAAAACTTTTGAACATGAAAGTTGTTCAGAATAAAAAGTTCTACAAGTTTGGTTTCAGGCAACATCTCATTTGGCTTATCGTTTGAAAGTTAATTTAAAAATCCAAAAGTATCCAAATGTGCCCAAATTCAATTTGAATTTCAACTTAACTCGTTCTAATTCTTTTCACCCTTTTATTTGTTGGTTAAGCATAGGGTTAGGCTAATGACATTGATTCAGAAATGTAAATTATCAGGGTTGTCACAGCCTTCCCCCCTTAACAAGAATCTCGCCCCGAGATTCGGTAAATCTTAGTGTGGACAGGGGTGCACGTACCAGTGGTTGAGATGAGAAACCCAAGGAAATTTTGGTTTAGGTAGCTCTCGGTTTCCCAGGTGGCTTCTTCTTCAGTGTGATGATTCCATTGAACTTTATACATTTTAATCACTTTCCTCTTGGTCCCTCTTTCTTTTTGATCCAAAATTTTAACTGGGTGTTCGACATACGAGAGGTCGGGTTCTAACGATATTTCTTGTTGTTCCACAATCTCGGTAGGGACTCGAATACACTTCTTGAGTTGAGATACGTGGAAGACATCATGGGTGGCCGTGAGCTGAGGGGGCAGTCGTAATTTGTAGGCTACGGGTCCGCAACTCTCAATGATTTCGTAAGGACCAACATAACGGGGAGCTAGTTTGCCTTTGATTCCGAATCTTTGCACTCCCTTGGTTGGTGAAACTCGAAGATAGACATGATCGCCAACTTCGAATTTTAGGGGCTTTCTCCTTTTGTCAGAATAGCTCTTTTGTCGGGCTTGTGCGGCTTTAAGATTTGCTTGTATTACTTTTACTTTCTCCTCTGCCTCGATTACCAAGTCGGGTCCAATTATCTTACGTTCTCCGATCTGTGACCAGCTCAGAGGAGTTCGACACCTTCGTCCGTACAGGGCCTCAAATGGTGCCATTTTCAAACTCGTTTGATAGCTGTTGTTGTACGAGAACTCTGCTAGGGGTAGGCATTTGTCCCAATTCTTGTCATAGTGAATGACGCAAGCTCTCAGCATGTCTTCAAGAATTTGGTTTACTCTTTCCGTTTGTCCGTCAGTCTGAGGATGGTATGCTGAGCTGCGAATCAGTTTAGTACCAAGAGATGTTTGCAGTTGTTCCCAGAAGCGCGCTACAAACTGAGTACCACGATCGGAAATAATTGTCTTAGGTATTCCATGTAGGCAAACAATACGATCGAGGTAAATCTCGGCATATTTCTTGGTAGAATAGGTGGTGTGTACCGGAAGAAAATGTGCCGTCTTTGTGAGTCTATCAACGATAACCCATATGGAATCATGTCTCTGGGAAGTGTTTGGTAGTCCAACGATGAAGTCCATACTTATGTCTTCCCATTTCCAGGATGGTATAGGTAACGGTTGAAGTGTACCGGCTACCTTCAAGTGGCTAGCTTTTACTCTCTGGCACGTGTCACATTCCGAGACATACGTAGCAATTTCTCTTTTCATTCTAGTCCACCAGAAGTTTTGCCTTAGGTCTTGATACATTTTGCTACTGCCGGGGTGGATAGAGAATTTGGAAAGATGTGCCTCATCAAGAATTTGCTTGCGGAGTTCACGATTCTTCGGAACGACTATACGACTTTCGAACCATAGAACTCCCTTATGGTCCTGGCGGAAACATTTATACTTCTCCTCACCTAGAGAGAGTTTTTGTTTGATGATCTTAATTCCTTCATCATGTAGTTGTGCCATGATGATTTGGTCGTGAAGAGTGGGCTCAACTGAGATGTGATTTAGAGTGCCTTGGGAAACCATTTCCATGTTAAGCTTCCTCATTTCGGCGCACAATGTCTCAGTGTAGGATTCCATGGATAAGCAATGGCAATGGGACTTGCGGCTTAGTGCATCCGCGACTACATTAGCCTTGCCGGGGTGATAGTGCACTTCAAGGTCATAATCCTTGATTAATTCTAGCCATCTCCGTTGTCTCATATTCAGATCGGCTTGTGTGAAGATATACTTGAGACTCTTATGATCCGTGTAGATATTGCACTGTGTACCCATGAGATAATGCCTACATATTTTCAGAGCGTGAATGACCGCTGCAAGCTCAAGATCATGAGTGGAATAATTCTGTTCGTGGGGCCGAAGGGCTCGTGAGGCATATGCAATCACTCGATTCTCTTACATAAGCACACATCCTAGACCAGTACCCGATGCGTCACAATACACATCAAACGACTTGGTATTATCGGGTTGAGCTAACACAGGTGCAGTAGTCAGATGCTCTCTGAGAGTGTGGAAAGCTTCTTCACATTTCTCATTCCATACAAACTTTACTTCCTTCTTTAACAGTTCAGTCATGGGCTTAGCAATTCGAGAGAAATCCGGGATGAAGCGACGGTAGTAACCGGCTAAGCCGAGAAAACTACGAATCTGATGAACGGAGGTAAGGGGTTTCCAATCCATCACCTCTTGTACCTTGCTGGGGTCGACAGCTATGCCTTCGCTGTAGATCGTGTGACCCAAGAACTTTACAGTATCCAACCAGAATTCACACTTAGAAAACTTAGCATAGAGCTGATGGTCTCTGAGTCGCTGAAGAACAATGCGAAGGTGCTTGGCATGCTCTTCCTCATCCTTGGAATAGATAAGGATGTCGTCGATGAACACTACGACGAATTTGTCAAGTTCGGGCATGAATACTGAATTCATGAGATACATGAAGTAGACAGGGGCATTTGTGAGTCCAAAGGACATGATCAAGAATTCATGTAGTCCATAGCGTGTGGAGAAGGCAGTCTTAGGAATATCGCACGGGCGAATCTTGATTTGATGATAGCCCGAACGAAGGTCAATCTTTGAGAAGACTCTGGCTCCAGCTAATTGATCGAAGAGTACATCGATACGGGGAAGTGGGTATTTATTTTTAACAGTTACTGCATTGAGAGGTCGGTAGTCAACGCATAACCTCAAACTTGGTCTGTAATATTCAGGAATTTATCTCAACGGCTCGGGAAGAAAGAACCAGCGTGACTCCATGCATAGTCATCCAGTTCATTCCCAAAATGATATCCATGCCGTCAAGGGGTAAAAGGACAAGGTCTGTGTCGATGGTTTTACTACCCAACTTGACTGGTACTTGTCTGACCATTTGGTTTGAAGCAATTTTACCACCCGGTGTTGATATCATATATGACCCTTTGGTGTGACAAACATTCAAGCCTACTTTTGCACCGAATTTTGCACTTATGAAACTATGCGATGCACCAGAATCAAATAATATAACTGCAGGCTTGTTGTGGATAGAGAATGTACCCGACATCACTGGGGCTCCTTCAGGAAGCTCTGCAAGCGTGGTGAAGTTAATCCGTCCTTGCTTGACTTGCAGGGTCTGTCTCTTGCCCCTGTTCTTGTTGTTCGGGTTGGATCCCTGACCTTGGTTGGGCGGCCCAGACTGAGGGCATTCTCGTGCGAAGTGGTTAGAACTCCCGCATTTGAAGCAACGATTCGCGGGGCTGGGTCGAAGAGACTGTTGCAGAGTGGGCCTCGGACCATTCTGTGGTGGCATCAGGGGTCGTACCATGCCTGGCTGTTGTGGGGGTCTGGCAATCCATCTCCCTGGCTGAGGGGTCCTTGGTGGAGCTGTGGGTGCGGCATTTTGCACGATGCGATACCTTGGTGGCTGAGCACTTGAAGGTCCAGCGGGTGCCTTTCTCTTCTTCTCTGCCCGGTGTGCCATGATACAGTCTTCCTGGGTAATGGCCATATTGACCAATTCGTTGTAGGTGTCAGCCCTGGCTAGGTTCAGACGTTCCTTGAGCTTGGTATTCAGACCTCGGCGGAAACGATCACGCTTTTTGGCATCCGTATCAGCGTGATAGCCCGCATACTGGCATAGGTTGTTGAACGCCTGGGCGTACTGCAGCACGGTGCGGGTGCCCTGGGTAAGCGCCAGGAACTCGTTCAACTTCCTCTCCATGAGACCCTCGGGGATATGATGTGCCCGGAACGCGGTCTTGAATTCGTCCCAATCAACCACATGATCAGCCGGGAGCATCGCAAAATAGTGGTCCCACCACAGTCGAGCGGTACCGCGAAGCTGTTGCGCGGCAAAACGAGCTTTGTTGGCTTCTGAGCATGGGGCCACCAGTAGTGTGAACTTGGATTCGATGGTGCGAATCCATGCGTCTGCATCCAGGGGTTCCTCGGTCTTATGGAACAAGGGCGGCTGGGTCCCTAGGAAATCCGTGTATCCTGCGGCTTGGGGTTGGTGAGCATTGTGCCCACCCCGCTGCTGGTGCTGTCCTTGCACGATCTGACGCAGCAGCTCGGTTTAAGCGGCCATCACTTCCACCAAACTGGGCGGGAGTGGTGGCGATTGTCGCGGTCTGCTGCCACCGGCACCAAAACCCTCGGGGTTGCCACGTGTTGATCCAACCATCTGAAACGTGAAGGGTTACCATTAGCAACGCGATCCATATTACTTCCTCGATTCATAAATGATTGGTGTAGTCATAGACTTCCGAAATCACAGCTAGCAGTATGGATAGAATTTCCGTTTGCTACGAGAAAAATCATAGCTTGCTGTGGGTCCATCCAAAACATCTCATACTTTGGCAGTAGTTAGAGGACTTAGGGATGCACCGCTTTGGTATTCAGCCAAGATGCTAAATCGATGGCTAGGATGGCCAAACGATTCACTCTTTGCTTCCCTGTTTTGGCTGTTTTTCAGCAGAACAAGTTATAGTATCTCGCCTATAACTTAAACTAGCAAGATCCAATGGGGTTGAAATTTTGTGAGAACCTATATCACAGAATTTAGCACAAGTTTGGTATTCAACACTCAGCCAAGAAATGTAAGGAGACATGGATAAAAATTCCGACAAGTCTCAGCGATTGTGGATTTCATCGTTTACCAACTTACAACGAAATCACCCAAGTTTATCGCCGTTCCTTACAAGCTGAGGGTATCCACATGGTTCAGGTGTACCCATCACAAAAGAGTTACTCAACTCCTAGTTAGCCTATTACAACACTTGCCAAAAGTTAGGCTACCCTATCGAGGAGTATGTGCAAAAGTCCTTCTAGGTCGTCATCTAGAAGTCATCCAAGTCGTTGACGGACGACTCGCTGTGAGTAGGAGAGTGAGCTCCCATCGGAGGTGCCTATGGTACCTCACCCTCGAAGTCCATTCCTGAAGTTCCATCAATCTCCTGTGGCTCCTCCTCATCTTCCTCCATGTCCTCCTCATGGGGATGGTCATTCTGATCATGGTGCCACTGAATGTGCTCATTAGCATCCTCCAACTCAAGGCTCAGATCATGGAGCTGCTCCTCCAACTGTGCTATCGTGGCATCTCTCTCACCCATGAGAGTGTCCTGCTCCTGAATTTGGCCCTCAAGTTGGCCAACCTGAGCATCTCTGTCCCCAAGATCCTTACTGAGCTCCTTAATCTGCTCATCCCTAGTATCTGCCATCAGGTGGTAGGCCTGAGCAAGATCAGTGAGCTGCTCAAGCGCCTGACTCTGGAGAGTCTGAAGTTGGTAGAGTGCACTCATGCACCGCACGGAGGTATGGATAGTTTCCTGGGCGTGAAAGTCTACCAAGTACTGTGCGTGCTGCACCCTGTTGAGCCAAAAGGGGTCGTTGTCCTGGGCAGCAAGAAACAAACCAATGGGAGCGAGTGTGACAACCTCGGGACGCTGCGCACAAAAAGTGGTGAGCGCCCTCATGGCTGCAAGCTCCCAAGTATCGGCCAAACGGCGACCAACAGCCTCAATCTCCAAGGCGGGCCACTCCGGGTGTAGCGGGTGTGGAAAGATGGTCACGTTGACACGGCACTGGGTAACTCCATTCTCTGCAAACTCCAGTCCGGCGTAACGTGGGGGAATTAGATAGCCCGCGGTACGCAGAACATCCCACAAAATAGAGGGAAAGCCCTCCCAGTGGAGACACTGCAAGTGAACGCGTCCATCCTCATCCACCATCATAGCAACAGGCTCGGCCATCTGAACAAAAGATCAAATGGAGTGAGATAGGGAAAAACTGTGAACAGCACAGGGACAGATTCTGTATAGTGTGCAAAAATAACCATAACTTCCACAGTTCTAATCCAAAAATTCTCAAATTTCACCAGATCACTCCTAAGGTATTTGTGAACAACTTTTCTAGTCAACTCCAGAGCTAGATAGATCTCTAAGATGGTATTTCTTTTCAGGTTTTACCTTACTGTCTACCCAGAATTTTCAGTGAACAGAGGGCTAGAGTTTCGTGCACCAGGGAAAATCTACCCAGCCAAAATTTACCAAATTTTAACAGCAGCTACCTGGGTCAATTTGGAACAAGTTTTGTGTTGTACTCTTTTGCAGAAAACGGTAGGAAGGGGGCCTAAAAATTTAAGGGGCAGAAGTGCTTATTCTGGACAGAATTCTGATATTCCATGGTTTCTGTTATTTCTTACTATCCATAAGTTCAGAATTTTTCATTTTTGAAAAGGAGATAGAACACGAAATTTGGAAAAATTCTTTCAACATGAACTTTACCAGAAAAGGTCATTTTCTTGGGTCAATAAATCGCTCTTTTCGGTCATGGCAGATTTGTGACAGGTTCGCTAGATAGTCCTTATGCAAAATCACGCTTAGATACGCAAGAACCTTACCACTCTCATTCAATTTCAGATATATATGGTCATGATGCATGCACGTCCTATTCGTCCTCACAAAATAAAATAACTGCCAATTACTTTTGGTCTTACGAAGATAGTTTCGGTGGCATACATGATACGCCTCTCACTATAATAGCTAGTCAAGGTTTTCTAATCGTTCTTTAACTTATCGTAATCGCGGTTAGTGTACCTGCAGAAGATGGAGCATATATATATTTCATGAACCTTTCATGCCAGCACTCATGAAAGCGTCCGTATTAATTACAGTTTACTTATAGAAACGATATCTGTACAATTTCCGCCGTACAGACGACGTTAACATACGCTATGGTACCGTCATGAGACGGGGGTATGAACAGCGATCGCCATACCCTGCGCCAAACCTTCTACTCCCAATATATTCAACTAATAGTTGGCATATTGGCAGCACCTCAAGTAAGCCACTACTTAAGGGCAGCGTTCGGTTCGCATCACCGACAGGAAGGCCAAGCTCTCTCAGTTGGCTGAGGATCCTTACCTTCTTACCTTAGCGATGAGTGCGTCGTTACAGAAATTAAGGTCGGTTGTGCATGAAAGTAAGTTTTGACAGAAAGTAATGTGCTGGAAGTCAGTTGATAATATTTCATAAGTTAGATAGCCACCTAGTAACTTCCCCATAATCCCTTAGGGCTTTACGAACTAGGCACCATCCTTAACGTACCAACGTATTTCGCAACACATCCTTCTAGTCAAGTTTTAGTAAAACGAGTTTTTAAGGCTTGTCGCATTCTCTGGCGTATGCATTTCGGCTCTGGTGCCCGCTGTTACCAGCTCTGGCACCAGCTATGGCTCTGATACCAGCTGTGGCAGAACCGCCTGAATTAATCCGGCTCAAGTGTATTAACCATCACCATTAGGGCAATCTCGGTTAACCTTACACTTCAAACAGAGTAATCCACTGGTCTGTCGGGTATAACCTCCCGATACAACCACGGTAAAGCGGATCGAGTGCCATACATACAAATTCTCACGCGACGATGAGCCCAGAGAATACCACATTCCAGCAAATATTAGAAAACTACCATAAGTAAATATTACAGACCGAGTTTTGAGTTTAGAAACCAAGTACTTCAGTGATCATACTAAGAAGTTTTTCAGAGTTTAAGTTGCAGCGGAAAATAAAACAACGAAAGCTACTTCGACGATAAGGATGTCTCGATGAAGCCCGTACGAGACATCACTCGGCATTATCTCCGTTGGACGGGGGCGTATCCCATTCCACCGACCAACCAGGGGGAAGAGTGCAGGGCCAAGTCAAGCTAGCAATCATATCTTCGAAGGTCTCACCTGAAAACGAGCCACAAGCAAGGCTGAGTATACTAATACTCAGCAAGACTTACCCGAGTGGTGGAATCTACTCCACCGACTCTAGATATGCAAGGCTTTTTGGCTCAGGGGTTTGTTTTGCCGAAAAAGCATCTACAAGTGGGTCCTTACTTTCAACTTTTAGCTCAAGATTCTAGTTCCATTAACCATTCTAGATAAGAAGCTATCCAAAAACATTCATGGTGAAGCATTAAATTTCATCCAACAAGTTTGTTCCTCATCATTGTTCCTCTTCTTACTCTGTGGGTAAAGGGGGTTAAGCAGTCTCAATAGCCGTGAGAAACGGACGATTCGAATCGAATTTCTTACCCTTGCAAGGGAAACCTAAACACACGTCACGTGGTTACTCCCAGAGTCACACGTGCAACTTTTCCCCTTTCTTTCCGGGTCGTGGATCGGGGCTACCCTCCGAGAGTACAAGAGCCCCACGCCACGGTTCGGCGCCGGGTCGTGACCACTCTCTGCACTCGCCATATGCACATGGGACCGAAGTTCAAAGGGTAGGATGCCGTCCCCTTGCCGGGCCAATCAGGTACTTAAGCTTACCGATTCCCATAATCTCGGCATGTGTTTAGTACGTTCAAAGACTTAACCATCACTACCACACACTGCGGCCTTAGCATTTTTCACTAGACAGACGGGCCTCAATCTTAACCATCGTTCCATAGCCCGTCCGTGTCCTTATGATTGCAGCGTGTAGTAAATATTCAACTCTTATTTTCTCGCGAGTGACAGGAAATCACTCGGCTTTTACCGGAGTCCTATTAGCACAGCATTCTATCGAACCTTACGTCTAGTTTTCAAGCATGGGTTCCTAACATCATGCAACTAAGTTTTCATCCAACTCCTATCAACTTAATGCACAAGCAAAAGAGTAGTGAGTTGCATAATTTAGGAAAGGAATGGGTTATGCTCCGGGGCTTGCCTTCGCAGTTAGCTTGGGGCTCTTCCGAACTTGGGCTCGGGTCTTCAAGAGCTTCAGTTAGATTTACTTGAGCTTCACGCTGCTCACTCTCGGACGCGGGCACCAGCTCGTAAGTTCCGTCGGCGAGAGTCGTCGATTCTACATGAATGCACAAGTTTAAGTAGTGGTGATGGTATACGACACGATTCAAGTGTAATTACTTCAGTGGATAGTTTCTGGTCATGAAACTTTGGATTTAGGCACATCAGGGAAAGATGTGCTTACTGTAAAATTTCAGACAATTTCATGTAGCAGATTAATTATGAAAAATATATTACATAGTTGCTGTTAGATCCTTGTTCTTTTTGTTCAGAACAATTGGTGCAAAAACTGAGTCTAAGATTTTTACAGGGCTTTCATATCATCGTGCAGGAGCTACTGTAATTTTTATAGGATTTATTGTGCAGTTTTCAGAGCATAGTAAATGGGACATTACACACCTAGGTTATTCAAGGATTTATTTTTACAGGACCCTACATAGGGTTTTTGTCCATCAAACTTTTCACACAGCATCCTCTACCACGGGGTATCTCCTAGTAAAAATTTGAGAATTTTCCAAGCTAAGATACTATTTTCTTGATTTAATGTATGTTATTAGCACATAAATCAAATAAATAGGTTCCTGTGAGATAAAAAGTCTCTAAATTTTCCTCTGGCATCTAGGTGCTATTACACCAGCATAGAAAAAGTTTCATTAGGTGATTCATAACCTAACTGCAGGGTCAATTAATTCTATCCAGACATGGTATGAAACATAAGTTGAATAATCAGTGTAGCTAGAGATGGAATTTGGGCCTGATCATTTTACACAGTCCTAAAAATCAAGCAACTAGCTTACTGCCCAAAATTTAGGGTCAGTACTGATTTACAACAGTGGGTACAAAATAAGTCCATTAAAGCTTCCATTTAATGTAGAGCAAAATATGTTGAGAATCTGAGAAACTTTTTGTAACAAAAGTTGTAGCGTTTATTCTAAGGATTCCAGAACAGTTGAGTTTGCATTTTTCTGAATTTTCTACGATTTTATACGAATTTTACAATTTCACTGAATCTGAATCTAGATTTGAAACTTTCTTTTACAACTGGGTCCTTGAATTTTACGTGCAGACCCTTCTAAAGATTTAAATTCTTGCAATTGGGTCCTCGGGCGGCTCGGGTACGGTGGCTGGCCGAAATTCCGGCGAGGGGCTCGCCGGCGGCGAGGGGTGAGGGTCGGGGAAGGTTCAGGGGTGCGAGGGCTACCTCGTGGGGGTCTTGTTCGGGTGGGGGACGGCCGGGAATAGCTCCCCGGCGTTGGAGCAGAGGCGGCGGCGGCGGCGGCACGCGTCGACGGCGGTGCTCCGGCGGGCTTGGGGCGGTCTGGTCTGGTCGGCGAGCTTCAGTGGCGCGTGGGGAAGCTGCTCAGGGGCTTGGCTTGGGCGGAGCAGGTCGGAGTCGAGCTGTCCACGGTGAGCAGGGGCGGCGGCGGCGGTGACAGCGCGGGCGGCGGCGCTCCGGCGGTCCTGGACGGTGTTGGGCGGGTCGGCGAGCTTCAGGGGGGTGATGTAGTGGTGGCTGGTGCTTCAGTTTGGGCAGGGGGCGGCTGTGGGAGGCTGTCCACGAGCGGGCGGAGCTCGGCGGCGGCAATGGCGGCGGCGAGGTGCTCTGGCTGCTGTGGCTCGCACGGGTGGCCGGGGGTGCGGCTTTTATAGGGGCAGGAGGGAGTGGGGGTGCCTGGGCGACGCGCATGGCAGAGACACGGCTAGGGCGTGCCACTGGCCACGGCGGGCGGCAGCAGGACGCCGGCGCAGCGTGCGGCGGGCGTGCGCGAGCGACTGGCGGCCGGGGATTTGGCGTGCGCGCGAGGAGATAGCGCGGTGCGTGGATTGGGGAAGCACCTGCTGCAGCGGCTCAGGCGGGAGGCAGGCGCAGCGACGGGCGGGGCGCGGGGGTCGGGACGGCACGGCGCGACGCGGCGGTTGGGCGCGGCGGGCGGCGAGCCGGGGCACGGCACGGCGTGCGCACGCGCGGGCGCGGACTGGGTAGCGTGGCGGTGGGGGGGGGGGGGCAAAGCCGTGCGTGGGGGAGAGGCGCGGCGGCCACTGGCCTGGCGGCTCGCGTCGGTCAAGCGTCGCCGGCCACCTGGCGGCGCTGTCGGGCGGGGAGGGGAGAGAGAGAGAGAAGCGAGGGGCCTGAATGCAAGAATTTGAAAAGTTTCAGGGGGCTGGGTGCAAACAGGGTGTTTTCTCCTCTTTCTAATTTGAATTTCAAAAACTTTTGAACATGAAAGTTGTTCAGAATAAGAAGTTCTACAAGTTTGGTTTCCGGCAAGATCTCATTTGGCTTATCGTTTGAAAGTTAATTTAAAAATCCAAAAGTATCCAAATGTGCCCAAATTCAATTTGAATTTCAACTTAACTCGTTCTAATTCTTTTCACCCTTTTATTTGTTGGTTAAGCATAGGGTTAGGCTAATGACATTGATTTAGAAATGTAAATTATCAGGGTTGTCACAGGTGGAGAAGTCATAGCATATGGGTAATTCGAAAATCGGCTCTACTGCCTGATATGGGTGCCAGCTGATCGTCTCTTCACTGAGGCCATTATAAAAACATCTGAAGTACTCACCTGTGCGGGTAGCAGTAAACTGGCAGCCGGGGAAGGCCGATACCGCTTCTCCAAAAGATCTGCAGCGGCGTCGGACTGATGGATTCTCCTCTGACTCGATATTTGGGAAGGTTTTTGTCTCTATCCGTTGCTGAGAGACCTTGCTCATGTGTAAATTGAGCCAGAGGGTGATGAACCACCAAGGACCACCAGGGTTCTCTATCGGCTCCCCCTTCGACGGCTTGATGCCGATTTGGTGCATCAGGTAATACGCCGATCCCAGCAAATGTTTTCCAAGGGGGATGGCCGATCCTTGTGATAAAGCCTCTGCCAAAGCTTGAGTATTTGAAGAGGGGCCAACTGCTCTGCCACAGAAGAAATGCTTTTCCAGCCACATCATCAAAAAGGCAGTATGCTCCCTCTGTAAGACTGTCCCGGTCTTCATGTTTTTGCTAATATATCCTTTCCACCCGCCGATTCCTTTGGTCTCCAGCCGATGTGATGGTTTGAACAGATAATTGAAAGGGGTATCGGCGGAGGAGATATCGAGGCCGGTCAACAGCAGAACATCGGCCAAGGTCGGGGTCATAGGTCCGTGTCCGAAAAGGAACGCATTAAGTGCATCAGACCAAAAATAAGAGGCTGCCATGACCAGAGGTTCGTTTCTTTCCATCTGAGACAAAGATAAGTCTATGCACTGGCCGATTTTTAGTTCTTCCCACTGAACCTTCCAAGATCCGGCTACCCTCTGGTACCATTCTCTCCACCCGGGTGTTTCATTTGGCCAGGATCTGAAAGTGCCTACCCAGTGATCTAAATCCATAGATGATTGCTTAAAAGGGATTCTATGGGTTTCTAAGCTGATCAGGTCCGTTGGATCGGGGTTCCCCATAGGGCCCAAACAGATGAGGTCAGGGGATTCTGAGAGAGGAATAGTAATTCGGTGCCTAAGTGCCTAAAAAAAGAGAAAAGGGGAAGAAACTGAGAGAGGGTCCGGAAAATACTGAAGCAGTAGAAAGGCAAAAAGGAGAAAATTTCGAGTATTTACCTCTGGGATGGAGATCATCGTCGCCGATGAGACCGCTGGGGAAGCTGCCGATTGGGCCGCCGCCGCCGAAGGAGTTGCCGATGGAGCCTCCGTGAATGGGGCGGTCGCCGATGGTGACGCCATTGGAAGGTTGGAGCGGGCCACGGATGAAATCACCGGAAAGGGGGAAGCGCTTGGAGATCGAGAGAGCTTGGAGAAAGATGAACAGTGATTCGTTGGAAGAGAATGCTAGATTCGTGGGGAAGGATAGGCGGAGAAGGCCAGTACTTAAGAAAAAATCAGGGAAGCGAGGGCAAAGATGGTATTTTTACCGCGCCGTCTACACGAGTTCCAGGGGAGCGGTCGTTTTGCGCGCTCGGTTCGAGGAAATTGCAATCATTGTGCCACGGAACGGAAGGAGATTTTACTGCGCCCGTTTCGGAGGAAAGGATTAAAGAAAGAGTTTCGAAGAAAAAGTTATATTTTACTCCGAAACTGGGGGGCATGTGTTGACGCCAGATTTTGACACGTGTTGAATCGGCGTCAGGAGGAGAAGATTGGCCGACGCGGCAGATCTGAAGGCTACAGTAAGGAATCGGCCGATTGAGATAACAGTTGGAAATCGGCCGATTGGTGATACAGCCTGCGCCAACAGGATGGGACTATTTTGGAGGGTCCTGGTCTGAAGTTGGTCAACAGGGCACGCTAAGTCGGTCAAGGAGCAATTGAAGGGAATCCTGATTGGATTAGGGAACGGCGGCGGAAGATTCTGCGGGAGTCCATTTCCTTTTAAAGTTCTTATAGATATAGTAGTTTTCTTGTTGTTTAAATAAGATTGTAACAAGTCGTGATCGACAAGGAGTCCTAGTTTTAGGGTATAAATAGGAGTCGTCAGGGTCTTGCAAAAGGAGATCAACACATCAATCAACAATAATACTTCTACTTTTCTAGCAATTTACTTTCAAGTCGGCGACTTCGCCAATATTTTTCTTCTTTCATGAATTCGTACGGATTGGCAGGGCTGCATCAACCTGATCTCCGGCCAATTGGTAGGTTCCGCTTATCGAGTAGTAACCGAGCTGTAACTACGGATGCATCGCTGTGGTTTCGTTTGGATTTATTCACCAGTTATCGATATTTACTAGAATTGCAAGTTTTACCTGTTATTCTAGTTTTATCACCAGTTATCCAGCTTGAAATCAGAGTAATCGGCTTCGTCATTGTTCTTCTTCAACTTATCATCACACAGCCGATTAGATCTATTTCAAGTGTTGCTTCTGTAGTAATCGTTTAGACCGCTCCTGCAGTTTTCTTTACAATTACTACGCGATTATCGGCTGATCCATAGCCGATCATCTCTACAGCAAATCGGCCGATTCGCCGCCGACGCGCTCCTCAGGATAGATCGGAACTCCAGCCGATCGACGCGCCTGGAATTTAATACTCTACTTCCTTGTCAATCAACAGGTCAGATTGACTGGAACGCCGCGCGAACCGTACCAGGGCGATAACCCGAACAGGAGCTAAGCAGATTCTCCCGGGTCGTGTGTCCGACGCTGAAGACCATCGGCCGATTCCTATCCGGCCAATTTTAGCGCCAACAGATACATCACATGAAACCAGTCACAAAAGAGCAAGAGAAGTATGAAACAACCTATCAAATCTACATTTCAAGCAAATGGATATGTGTATATGTATATGTGCATAAACATTTGAACTCATGCACGCAAACCCTTGTAACTTTCAAAATTGATCACAACTGACTCTAAAAATTTAATGGCACCTCTGTCATAACAAGAGCACTAAAAGTCTAGTTGAACTCAAAGTCTAACAATGCAAAAATTTACATGAAATGACGAGTCTTTAAAATACTTGTTTTCGGAATTTGAAAATTACTTTTTATACATTGCACAGATGGACATAGTCCAAAAAGAGAAAATGTATATCTTGAAAAGTTGAACAAAATTGGTATTCAAATGTTTTTGATTTGACATTGGAAAGAATGAGTTTTAGCTTCTTTTTCCACCCAGACCCCTGCTATTTTGTTTTTCACGCTTAAGTCCCATCATCTTCTCCATCCTCTCTCCTCTACAGCTGAGGCCGCCCTGCCAAGTGGGCCTGCCAGCACACGGGAAATCTTCCATGGACCCACAAAATCTCACGCTACCCCCTCAAGAGGCCTCCACGCGGCGACATTCCTCTGCCGCGGGCGCTGCAGGCGCCACGGTGAGCCCCCGTCGGCGCCAGTAAGGCGGCTGCGCCCCCGTTTTTGCCACTGGTCTCGTCTTCCCCTGCGGCTTGAGCCCAGGCCGCCATTCCCCCTCCAACGCCATAAAAGCCCACCTGAGGCACCTGAGCTCGATGCCCCAACCTCCAACTCCGGCGAGTCACCACCTGCGCGCGGCCACACCACTCCGCTCCCACATTGTTCAAACCAACCTTCCCACCACCTTCTCCGCCTCACCCCGAGGCTGCACAGCCGTTCCCCACGCCATCTTCCTCACCGGACCATCGTCCCCACCATCCGCACCCGCCGTCGGCTCTGTGCCACCGTCGGCAAGCCGCCTCGATCCACCCCCTTTCTCACCTAGGGCCCCAAACAGGTGCAGTTTGTTCCCCTCTTGCCTCTCCCACCTTTGCCCCTCACCACCGGCAACCCAAATCGCCGCATTTTGGCCGGCAGTCGCCGTTCCCCTATGCAAAGGACCCATTTGCGTCGATTTCAATCTTTCCGAGAAGCTTTCTGTAAATCTCAGGGACTCATCTGTAAACCTGAAATAAGAACTTTGAAAACCAATCTATTAACTCTGAAGATGCAAAACAACTCACAGACCTAAGAACACAAACTAAGTGTTCTGGACTCCTTAAGTTAAGATTTACAACTTTGTAAAAGGATCTTGAACTTTTTCCACATAATTTTAGTTGTAGATTTAAATCAAGTTCAAATTTCTTTTAATTGTTCTAAGAGTTTCAAGAAAGAACTGCTCATGAAACTTGGATGGTAGCTTCAGTACTAGGAGTATAGTCTTTCATAAAAATTTCATGCTCTGAATCCAAGTACAGCTAGATGTTTCGAGTACTTTTGATATAGGCTAGATCCCGTTAAACTAAAATGTTAACCTCTGGTTCTTGCTTAGGAAAAATATACAAAAATGTGCAGTAAACTACTCAGGCAAATAGGTTTGTTCAATAAAAAGATGAGCACCAGTTCTTGCATAGTTTGTTCTGTGCAAATAGATCTTGATCCTAGCAGTAGCCGTTTAATGAACTTTTTATGTTTAACCTGCTGAATAAAAATGGCTGACACTTATATCGTGAGTTTGTTCCTAAGTAACAAGTTTTACATAAAAATCTCAACCCAGAAAACTACCTCTACAAGTAGTTTTGCAACCGGAAACTACCTCTATGGGTAGTTTTGCTTGAACAATGCTTCCTGTGGGAAATGACTGTTTACAACATGCAAAACCACTCGCTCACTTAATGAAGTCAGTTAATACAGATAAGTACTCGATAAATGACTGCCCAGGGAAATGAAAATGCAGTACCCGACTACTTAACTAAAGTTTTGACTACATTATAATTCAACCTTGTACCAGTAAAACCACTCATACATGTGCATTCGTATAGATTCGAATACTCTCGCCGACGGGATCTACAATCTGGTGCCCGAGTCCGAGAGTGAGTAGCGCAAAGCTCAGGTTAATCTAATAGAAGTTTGAGAAGACCCGAACCAACGTTCAGAAGAACTCTCGACTAGTTTTGACCAAGATGGCAAGCCCCGTGCATGATCCCAGTATTTAATTAATGCAACTATTGTTCCTTTTTGCCTGTGCATTTAAGTTCATAGGAGTTGATTGGAACCCTAGCTGCATGATCCTAGGCACCAATGTAATGACTACTAGAACAGGAAGTTCGAGTAGTTGCTCTACTAATAGGTACGGTAAAAGTCGAGTGGTTTCCTGCCACTCGCGAGCATTATAGGAGTTGAATATTTGACCGCATACTGCAACTATAAGGTCGATAGGCAGGGCTGTGGTAAAGTACTCATGGTTGAGGCTCCGTCTGAGTAGTGAAAAATGCTAAGGCCGCAGTGTGTGGTAGTGGTGGTTAAGCGTTTGAAAGTACTAACCACATGTCGAGAATATGGTAATCAGTAAGCTTAAGTACTCAATTGAATCGGTGCGTGGACAGGCTCCACCGTCTTGACGCTGTCCCTTGGGCCCAATGGTGAGTGCAAGAGGGATCATGGCTCGGCGTGGTCCGTGGTTCGTGGACCTCTTGTACTCGAGGCCGGTGGCTCTAATCCATAAAACGGGGATAAAGGGGAAAAGTTGCACGTGTGACTCTGTGAGTAAGCACGTGACGTGTGTTTAGACTACTTCTGCCACATAGAGTAACAAGAGGAACTATGGCTATGATGAAACATGTTGGATGATTAAATGTTTTCCACCATGTTTGATTAGAGATAGATGCTCATCTAGACTGGTTAAATGAACTAGAATATTGAAAGCTAAAATATGAAATTAAGGACTTACTCTTTGTTGCTTTTCAGCAAAAAGAAACCCTAGAACCTTAGAGCCATGCATGCTTAGTAGTCGGTTTTTACATAAAACCAGTCGGGTAAGCCTTGCTGAGTATTAGTATACTCAGCCTTGCTTGTGGCAATATTTTCAGGTGTGTCTTTTGAAGATATGATAGCTGGTTTGACTTGGCTGTGTACTTTGCCGACTGTTTGGTCAGTGGAATGGGGTCCGTCCCCGGCTAACAATGACTCTACCGAGTGATGCCACGTATGGGCTTCATCGTGGTATCCAGATCAATGCTAGAGGTTTATGATGAACTTAAATGTACTCGTATGGTGACCTCGACTTGTAATAATTGATGTCCGACTTGTGAAGATAAAATCTGTTGAATGTTGTAATCTCTGGACTTGCCTTTGTGCGAGTTATGTGTACGCTTTGTTTCGATCAAAATATTAAGTGGTCGCATCGGGATCTACCCGACAGACTGTCGGTTTACTCTGTTTGAAGTGCATAGTAGCCGGTTGATCTTTATGGATGATGGTTAGTGCACTTGAATCGGGTTAATTCGGGTGGTTCTGCCACACGCCTTCCCTGCGGAAATATAAATACGACAACCGCGATTACTCACGGGTAAAATGCTACAACGGTACTCCGCGTGCTTGTGAATTTATCTGTGACGTAAGAAATACCACAGGCATTTGTAGCATTGCTGCCAGGACTAACAATCCTTGTGATGATGCTAAGAAATGCCAACAGGTATTAAGCTCCCGTCAGCCCGAATCTATCTAAAAAGCCTCGCGTCTTGTGTTACCATCAAGTTCTTGGCTAATCATACCCCGGTTGGACTTGCCGGAGTACAAATCCGACAGTTGGCGTGCCAGTTAGGGGGATATCCAAGGTCCTTACAGCGAGCTTGATGGCAGCAATCATCAACGACCGGGTGAGTCGTTCTTAATATCAGCACTAGATCGATTTGCTTCTCCATGTGACTAATCAAGATCCAATCTTTTTATGATTTTTACGCTCGAGCCCTCCTCTTGATCGAGCGCCGCCCAGTGCTGGTTGGTGCAGCCGCCGCTGCGAGCATAGAGCATGCAGGCATCACCATCATGATTTGATCGACATTGGCCTACATGAGCAGGCAAGGCAAAACGGATCATTGCGCATGCATGCATGCATCTAATCAAGGCAAAGAAAAGAAAAGTGAGTAAACCAATCTATGCATGTGCTCCACGCCGATGTCAACAGGGAGCCTTCCCCTTCCTTTTATTACTTCGGTTTCCGTTTTCATTGCATCTGCTAATGCATGCTAAAGATTCTTTTATTTCTTCCGTAAAATTTTATGTACTATGTACCTGGACTGCACGTATGGGATTCATGGCCTGCTGCTGCCGAGAGCAATGCCGCACATACGGGATTCACCAACTGCTACTAAAGCGACAACTCCAACTCGGTCGCGGTGACTACTTCGATAGCCGTCTGTTCGGCCACGACGACCACTCCGACTCGGCCACGAATCAAGTTAAGTCATATTTCAATAAATATCTATCAATTAAATATTCTCTAGTCTCCATGACTATCGCCAACCATATCCTATATGTCCCTGACTGCCTACATGGGCAGTTGGGCTGCACCCTGCGAGTGCGATCTACGCGTGCTCTCTTCTCTCGCACGTCGCCGACTGCTTTACGTTTTCTTCCAACGGTTGCTAACGTACTCGGGTAGCACACGCCTTAACTTGTGAAACCTCAGCTTTCCTTGCAACTCTCCCGTCACATGTTCGATGACCTGCTCTCAGCACAATGAGTTGAGGTCGTGTAGGACCAGGTGCTTAAACATAACAGGCTAACTACTTAGGGAAATTACATGACCTAACGGCGACCAAAGATCCAAAAACAATCCGATTACATCAGATCAATTCTGACACCTCCAATCGTTTAATATTACACATTGTGCTACATAATGTTTGCATTGTTCCTTTACAGTGCCAACCACTCGGCGTGCTTTCGGTGGCTCGTCTGGCTCCTATGCTTGGGGGCTAAGCGCGACATGGCACTTGGCGTGCCTTCAGTGGCTCATCTAGCTCCCATACTCGGGGGCTAGGCGTGATAGAACACTCGGTGTGCCATGGGAGGTCATCTAGCTCCCATACTTGGGGGCTAGGCGCGACAGGGCACTCGGCGTGCCTTGGGCGGCTCTTCTAGCTCCCATACTCGGGGGCTAGGCGCGATAGGGCACTCGGCGTGCTTTCGATGACTCGTTTGGCTCACACGCTCGAAGGCTGGGCGCGACAAGGCACTCAGCTTGCTTTCAGCGGCTTGTCTGGCTCCCACGCTCGGGGCTGGGCGCAGGATACAACTCGGCATACCTCGTGCGACTCATCCGGCTCCCACGCTCGGGGCTGGGCGCAGGAAATAACTTGGCGTACCGCGTGTGACTTGTCTGGCTCCGACGCTCAGGGGCTGGGCGCGAGAAACAGCTTGGCCACTGACTCAAGACTTTTGACCCTCAAATTGATTATTCTAATTAATTCGAGGCTCTGGGCTACTCCATATAGAGTGTGACTTGCGTCGCTCTACATATCAAGGTTCTTTGAACAAGTCAGGAAGGATGGAAAGGGTGTTCTTCCTGTTATTAGCATCAATCGGCTTTGTGACTGCCCAGGTGGAAGATCAACTTAGCTGCTCGACGCTCGGGGCTTGATGGAGGTGGACCCCCGGGTACCCTCAAGAAGGACCCAGCCAGCAACCAGATGGGCCGGGTCGACTACATAAGGAAGGCATATTCTACCAAGAGACAGTTGTAATCCGACCAGATCTTTTGTATAGTAACCGACTAGAGGACTTGCCATGTAAACCCTATCCCCCGGAGTATATAAGGAGGGGTAGGGGTACCCCTAGGAGGCAGACCGGCCTCGACGGCACAACATCGCAATTAGCCCGCACCAACCAGAACCCTAGTCATTCAATACAACTCCAAACACAGGACGTAGGGTATTACGCTCCTGGTGGCCTGAACCTGTCTAAAAAGCCTCGCATCTTGTGTTACCATCAAGTTCTTGGCTCAGCGGTCTCCCTCACCTGCAAATCTACAACCTGAGAATACCCTGGGTGGACTTGCCGAAGTACAAATCCGACACTTCCTTCTTGGCTACTTCTCTCATTGCGTTATTCAGCCATCTTTGGTGTTCTCTAGACGGTGAGGAATCGAGAATGATTGGGATTCGATGTGTGCAAAGGGTTGGACTGATCTCCTTCAAATCTTGGAGCGAATACCCAAGGACAACATGATGTTTCTCCAGTACAGTGAGTAACTGTTGAGTCTCTATTTCAGAGAGTTGGTCACTAATGATAACGGGACTTTCCCGATTTCCAAAGAGATAGGCATATTTCAGCCCGAGAGGAAGAGGCTTTAACTCGATTGGAGATGGCTTAGGCTCTTTATATATATCGAATTAAACGGGATTTTGTGTGCCTTCTTCCTCTATGATGTCTTGTGCTTCTTTTTCAATGTTTGGTTTTGCTAGCTCATAGTGGATCATCCTCAGGATTGGGCTCTGTAAAGGTATTGGAAGAGTGTGTGTATGATACTGTTATGTACTCTTTTCCAATCCTAAGGTTAACCACCTCATTTCTGGGGATTCCTTCTAGGATTTTCAGAATAGGCCTTCCAATGATGATTTTGTGCATGAAAGAGTCTGGAATATGGATGATGTGAAAATCTAGGTAGATTGGGGGATCATTAATCATAACAGGAATGACTCGCCATATTCCAAGGTAGTCCAAAATTTGTCTTCTAGGAAGTTTGAGTCCCAATTGTGAATGTGAACGTAGCTCTTCAGATAAATCTAGTGGAATCGATGCACGAGAGATGATATTGATCCCCAAACTTGAGTTGTACCATTTTTCATCTCTTGACCTGAGGATTTGATAGTGAATTATGCGCATTTTCTTGATAAAAGGATGACTTTGGACACGGCTTCTGCCTCCTCAACCATTCGTGACTCATAATGGTGGAGAGATTTCCTAAGACTTCTCTGTCACACCCAGTTTAAGGACAAAACCGAATGCATAACTATATGTATGCCAGGATAAAGTTCCATACATATAGTGTCATCAAAAGTGAATAATAGCAACAGTATCACGTAAAGAAACATAAATAAGGACTTACAAGACTATCAGAGATATGCGCTTATCATGGAAACGAAGGCTCCAAACTTCACAGGCAAACGACTGGGGGTTGCGTACGCCTAGAACTCTTCATCATCTTCAGTAGACTTCACACCTTTTTCTTCTGAGTAGCAGTTAGCAAGGGTGAGTACACTTATGGTTGGTACTCAGCAAGGCCACAAGATATAACCAGAGTAACGATTTAAATCCATCTTTAAGTTTATCAATCATGTGAGGGTCCAGACCGCTCTTGACCGTGAGCACGGCTGATATATCAGTTTTAGACACTCTGCAGAGGTTGTACACTTTCACCACAAGTCGCGTAAAAGTTCAAAAAAACTTTGGACCCAACCATGTTGTGCTAGCTAGGCACAATACCACACTTCCGAGGTGTGATTGCATAGGGACGCTACGAGGCCTTTACAAAGATTCCCTAATAAGAAGTAGTCCGCTAGAGTTTCGGCAGCAATGTGGTCCATAAACCTTCCTAATGGTCAGCACCTTAGCGAAGGCTGCTACCCCAAGAGGACCGGGCTATGACCCCTATCACCGACCCCCTCCTTGCCCTTTCGGTAAGACTGCTTCAAACTAGAGTCTCTAATTATTTAGCCAAGACCAGAGCCATATGGTCCTCGTGGTTGTACTGTTTTCCTAGGTGGTTCTCCACGTTCCAATTAATACATGGTATTCTTGTAAATAAGCATAGATAGAAGGATGGTTAGGGTCACTTGCCTTTTTCCAACGAAAAGCTACTCTTACTGCTCTTCAGCTCTTGCTTACTTGGAAACCTTGGTCTTCAAGCTTCAATAGCGATCATTCTACTCGAAGCAAACATCGAGGACAAACATACAAAACAACAAACAGGTACAGCTAAGAACAATACACCAATCACAAAACAAAAGCTTTTAAAAGAGCGTGCTAAAGGATAAGGCTCGCTGCTACGGTTACAAGAGCAGAAGAAACACGGAAAACGGAGCTAGGGTTGAAAAGACACAGCTATCGGAAGATTGGTATTATAAAAGAAACAAAAGAACTATGAGCTTTATTTATTTTAATTGGAAAACAAATGTAAAAGACATTCAAGACAAAATATCCTTGATTATAATTAACTTATATTATATTTTTATTTATAAAAGCGTAGTAGAACTTAGTTTTATTTTATTTATGATTGTCTATGTACAAATTACACTAATTAACAATTAATTAGAAAGAAACTTGTGAGAGCATCTAAACACATAACTTTATATTTGGTGTTCAACTAAACAAATTATATTTAGAACACATTAGAGTTGATATTAATCAGATTAACATTAGTTATGAAAGACCGGAGGTAAAGACCTAGGTAGATTTTAATTAGAAAAACTAGGTGAGAGAACTTTAATCAAATTAAATCTATTTTTAATTAAAAGACAGGAACTATGGCACAACGACACGACTAAACGATAGCTTAGGGTTTTAGAAGACTTAACGCAACGAGAACGAGTTGAGATGGATCTAAAACAACGAAGATAGGGCTAAAGCAAGGCTTCAGGGACTTATCTGCGAAGAAACTGAACTTCCAGGGGCTAAATTGAAGGAAACCAAGGGCTAGAACCTAATTAAACCTAAAACACAGGGTCTGGGTGCAAAACTGGAGATCCTGGATGGCGGGTACTAATTCTAGAAAGGTCAGGGGTCGGGACAGAAAAGAAAAGGACTTAACTCTAATTATTTTTCTACTGATCTGGACTGCGGGTTGATTTCTGGAAAACCTAGGGGCTTTTTTGCAAAGGTTCTGGGGTCGGCTAGGTTTGGCTCAATCGGGCGGATCTGGTCCGTTGGATCAAGATCGGACGGCAGGGTGTGGGTCGGGTGATTTCGGACGCGGCTCGGCGGAGTAAGGGTCGGGCGATTACGCGGCTCAGCGGAGCAAGGGTCAGGCGTGGCTTGGCGGCTCGTGCGCGGCTCAGATCAGTTCTGGCCGTTAGATCTAGATCGGGTGGCAGGACGAGGGTCGGGCGAAGGCGGACGCGGCTCGCGGAGTAAAGGGTCGGGCGAATCGCTCGGCTCGAGGAGTAAGGGTCGGCGAATCGCTCGGCGGCGCTGGGCGCCGGCGGCGAGCAGGCGCGGCGGCGCCTCACCGGTGTTCTCCGGAATCGGAGCTCCGGAGCACGGTTTGGCACGGGAAAGAGCCGAGGAGTGAGAGTGGGCGACGGGGAACTCTCCTAGGGGCTCGGGACGGGTGTGTGGCGGCCGAAAGCATGCTCACCACGGCGGCAGGCGGAGCCAGAGCTCCGGCGAGCAATCGCGGGGGCAAGAGAGCGAGAGGGAGGGGGAAAACGGGAGCGGCGTGGTGCTTACTTCCTTGCGAGAGTCTTGTGGGGATTGAAGGCGGCGGAGAAGCAGCGGGACGGCGGGTCGACGACGAGGTGCAGCACGGGTGGTTCGGGGCGGCGGCGTTCACACCGGCGAGGGATTGCAGGCGTGGTGCGTCTGCGCGGAGGGGAAGACGAGGCCGGTGACGGTGCGTGGTCCCAGGCGGAGCTCCAGCGAAGGTCAGCGTTGACGAAGAGACGGCATGAAGGCGGGTCGATGGTGTGGCGGCATCGGCGAGCTCGAGTTCGGGAAAAATAGCGGCGCAGAGCGGCGGAGTAGTCGGGCGTGCGGTGGAATCGGAGTCGAAGGGGAGCGTTGGCGCTGGGGCTCGGGTTTTATAGGGCGAGGCAAGCAGGCGGAGCGGCCGGGGAAAGGAAGGCGGCGGCTCACGCGGCGGCTGGGATTGACGCGGCGGAATTGCTGCGGTTGCCCGCGAAGGAAAGGGGCGGGTACCGCGGGGAAGCGCGTGCCACGGCATTATGGCAGGCAAGCGTCGCAGGAAAGGAAGGAGAAGACGCGGGCGACGGCGCGGGGGCGAACAGGATTCGGGGTGAAGAAGAAAAGGAAAGAGGAGGGAGGCGCGGACGACGGGCGACGGCGACGGGCGCGGGCGCGTCTGGTGTCGTGGCGGAAAGGAAAGAGAGAGGAGCGGGAGGAAGAAGAAAAGAAGGTCGGGCGGGCGCGGGCAGGACTCACGGCGAGGAGAGGGGAGAAAGGAAGGCGCCAGCGACGCAAGAAGGAAGGTGGGAGCAGGAGGTAGGGGATGGTGCCGACAGGTGGGTCCATGGTGGCAGTGAGAGAGGGAGAGAGGGACGGGTTGGGCCAGCTTTTGGGCCGCGGGGGGGAGGGGGAGAAGAAAACGAAAAGGAGAAGAGAGAGAGATTTGGGCCGGCTGGGCTGTTTGGGCCGTGGGGAGAGAAAATAAAGAGAGGAGAGGTTTTGGGCCGGGCTGGAAGAAGGGAAAGAGAGAGAGAAAGATGGGATGAGCCAAAAGAGATAGGGAAGAGAGAAAAAAGATTTTAGGGTATTTTTATTTTTCAAACCAAAACACGGAAACAAACAAAAATTAATGCAATGACATGAATGCAACATACACAAAACCATTTTATTTAATTCTGAAAGATAATTATTTATTTTTCCTATACTAAATTCTCTGTAAAGAAAGTAAATGTTGAAATTTTTATATAATTATGAGAAAATCATTGCTTCTCTATTATTTTTTTTCTAATCACATCCTGAAATCCAATAATTTTAGGGTGTGACATTCTCCCTGCCATAGCAATTCTTCAGGGTCGGCTCTATAGACTTCCTGGTCTTCTTGTACTACTTGTTTTTCCATAACCAGTTGCTTTGTAGCATTACCGAAATCAAGGAATAACTCATCATAGAAGGCGTAAGGAAGATCTAGATATGAATCGTATGGGTCCATAAAGGGTTGAGGTTCAAGTTCTGAGAACATGCTGGATGTTGGTACAGGAAGAAAGTCGAAGGATTTGGACGTGGTTGCTTCATCAGGTACCGATGTTTCAAGTGATTACTCTATGGGTTCCTGTTCAGGGGATTAGTCCAGAATGTCGGTGTATGGGGTGTTTTCTTGGATTTTATCCAGTACTGACCTCCCTTCAACCAGTGTCAAATGAGGGAACGATCTCCCAGCGAATGTCTATAGATATGTGGCAGACTCTGGTTTTAGACCTTGTCAGAAGTGTTGTAGAATGATGGGTTCTGATAATCCAAGGTCATGTCCAAAGGCCAACATAATTCTGAAACGAGCCTAGGCTGCTCCTAATGATTCCTTATCTTGTTGTTTGAAAGAGAGGACTTCAAGTCGAAGACTGATGACCGTAGGAAGAGGGAAGAAAGCTAAACAAAATTTCTCTCTTAACACCACCCATCTTCCTTCTGCACTGTTTACGGAGAGAGAATACCATTGCTTCGCTCTTCCCTTCAAAGAGAACAAGAAGAGCTTCAATTTCAATGTTTCTTGGTTCATACCCGCTATTGTGAGACATGAGCATAGTTCCTCAAACTAACGCAAATGGATGTATGGATTCTCATCTTCAAGACCAGCGAAAGGTTGTTCTCGAACCATAGCTATGAAATCAGGACGAAGTTCATAGCTAGGTGGGTGGATGGGATGTGATGATGATGGTGGCTCCACATTTTCTCCCTAGGGAGCCGAGAATTCAGAAAAGGTAAGATTTGGGTCCATGTTAGATGGGAAGATACACATACAAACTGGGTTTCGAATAGAATAGCTACCGCTCTCTGGCAATGGAACCAAAAAGCTTGTTAGCACTTCTTAAGCCTAATAGATTAATCCGCAAGCGTACGAATATCAATGTAGCTTTTACCCCGGAGTATTCTAGAGCATTGATTTCCCCAGGGAACGCGAAGTGTACCGATCCTAACTAATTTGTCTAGGGGTAAGGTTGATGATGAAGGAAGAGAGCAATGGATAGAGGGTGGAGAGAGTACTTGCTAGACAAACTATGTCTGATTGAGCAACTGAGGGAATCAAGAATCACCTACACTATCCACTTCGGGCGCCCGAACGGGACAAACTCTAGAAAGGGATGAGAAGGGGAGTTTGTGCAGTCTACTCCTAAGTTCTAAAGCACCAACCACTCTCAGATGGTGGAATACGCAGGTCGAACAGGACTGTCACCACTTGTCGCTATCCGTGTGATGGCGACCCACTAGGGTTTGATTCCCGATCTTTCGATGAGAGGCGTGGATAACTCGATTGGTCGATGGAAGCGACGTTCATGGCCCGACTACAGCCTTCCAAGCTGCGCCTTAGCAACCGATACACCCCCTCCAATGGCTGTCGCGATCTTGTGGAGCGCGGCACCCGGCCACTAGGGCACTCGTCCTGCAAGCAATCGAAGAACTAGCAAGAACAACTATGACAAGTACTGAATTTACTAGATGTAAATGAAGGTTTCACACGCAATCTCAATAACGGTGGGGTTCCGAAGACAAGAAGACGGGCGGCTGATCCAGCACGCGCGCTTGCAAGCAAGTAGCGAAGGCTAAACTTGATCTAAAAAAACCCAAGCATCCTAGGCGGTGGCTAAGGGGTATAAGTACGTGGGAGGACAACCACAGGGGTGCTGGGGTCGTACTCCAACCCTAGGACGCGTCCGTAATGGACTCAACTTGATACACGGCCCATTGGGCCAAAACAGGGTGACGAAGCACCATGGGCAGAAAAGGACTCTGTATTAATTTTACGATTGCGGCCGACTCATAATAGATATGGATATGAGGCCGGATCTGTTTGAAAGAAGACTTCATAAGATTTCCACAAAGTACTTGAACGCCCCAATCCGAGTTCATATGGGAACGTGGTGTCCGTCACAATTTGGTACTATTCTGTAGTCCGAATCCAGCCTGCGCGAATCCGTTTCCCTTTCGGTCGTCTCCTTGGTTCCTAAGCAAAATAAGAGTACACGGGTCTCCATGGTCTAAACATGATGTACATGAGCTTAGATGTGAACTCACCTGATGATTAAGTTGACGAGCACGAGCACGAGCATGAGTAATAGGACCAGCAATAGGTACTTGTGTCGAAGTGGATGTATCATTGGTGTTGATGTCCTCATCATCCTCCCCTTCTTGCATTTGAGTCGTCCTCGACTCAAGCTCATCTTTATCTCCCAAATATGACTTCAAATCTGCAATGTTAAATGTGGGACTATCCCCAAAATCCGCAGGCAGATCGAGCTTATATGCATTATCATTGACTTTCTCTAACACTTTAAATGGTCCATCAGCCCGAGGTAGCAATTTAGATTTTCTCAATTCAGGAAACCTTTCCTTTCTCAAATGCAGCCAAACTAAATCTCCAGGTTTAAACTTTAGTTCCTTCCTACCTTTATCACCAGCAATCTTATATTTAGCATTCATGCGCTCTATGTTTTCTTTAGTTGTTTCATGCAGTTGTAACATCAATTCAGCACGCTTAGTAGCATCAAAATTCAGTTTTTCAGAAGATGGCAAAGGCAATAAATCAATAGAAGCACAAGGCACATCTTTGTAGTAGAATGCAGCGATCGATTATAAGCGAATTCAATATGAGGCAAACAATCTTCCCACATCTTAATGTTCTTCTTTAAAACAGCCCTTAACATAGTAGACAAAGTTCTATTAACCACTTCAGTTTGACCATCAGTTTGCGGATGACATGTAGAAGAAAACAACAACTTAGTTCCCAATTTAGCCAATAAAGTCTTCCAAAAATGACTAAGAAATTTAGCATCACAATCAGAAACAATTGTGTTGGGCACACCATGCAAAAGAACAATTTCCCGAAAGAACAAATCAGCAATGTGAGTAGCATCATCAGTTTTATGACATGGTATGAAATGGGCCATCTTAGAAAATCTATCAACAACCACAAACACACTATCACGTCCCTTCCTAGTCCTAGGCAATCCCAACACAAAATCCATAGAAATATCTTCCCAAGGAGCACTAGGAACAGGTAGAGGCAAATAAAACCGTGTGGATTCAATCGTGATTTAGCCTTTTGATATGTCGTGCAGCGAGCAACAAATCTCTCCACATCTCTTCTCATCTTTGACCAAAAGAAATGACCAGCAAGTATATCTTCCGTTTTCGTTGCTCCAAAATGCCCCATTAAGCCACCTCCATGCGCTTCCTGCAACAATAACAAGCGAACGGAGCTAGCTGGAATGCATAGCTTGTTAGCTCTAAAGACAAACCCATCACTAACGATGAATTTGTTCCATCCCTTCCCATCTTTACAATGCAGCAACACATCTTTAAAATCAGCATCATTAACATATTGATCTTTAATCGTTTCCAATCCAAAGATTTTGTAATCAAGTTGGTTTAGCAAGGTGTATCTCCTAGACAATGCATCAGCAATTATATTCTCTTTCCCTTTTTTGTGCTTAATAACATAAGGAAAAAATTCAATAAATTCAACCCACTTAGCATGTCTATGGTTCAATTTTCCTTGACTACGAATATGTTTTAAAGATTCATGATCTGAATGAATAACAAACTCTTTGGGCCATAGATAATGCTGCCATGCTTCTAATGTGCGAACAAGAGCATACAATTCCTTATCATAAGTAGAATAATTCAGAGCAGGCCCGCTCAATTTTTCACTGAAATAAGCAACAGGTTTGCCTTCTTGTAACAAAACACCACCCAAACCAATGCCACTAGCATCACATTCAAGCTCAAAAGTTTTACTAAAATCAGGGAGTTGGAGGAGAGGTGCATGTGTCAACTTATCTTTCGGCGTGTTGAAGGAGTTCTCTTGTGTTTTACCCCAACTAAAAGGCACTCCCTTCTTTGTAAGCTCATTCAAAGGCGCCGCAATAGTGCTGAAGTCCTTCACAAAACAACGATAGAAACCAGCCAGTCCTAGAAAACTCCGCACTTCCGTGATAGTCTTCGGTATAGGCCATCCCTGTATAGCTTCCACCTTGACTTGATCAACCTCGATTCCCTGTGGAGTCACCACATAGCCAAGAAAAGACACTCGATCGGTGCAAAAGGTGCACTTCTCAAGGTTACCAAATAAACGTGCATCTCGTAAAGCATTAAAAATAGCACGTAAGTGATCAAGATGTTCATCGAAAGATTTGCTGTAAATCAATATATCATCAAAGTAGACAACAACAAATTTCCCAATGAAAGCACGCAGAACCTCGTTCATTAATCTCATGAAAGTACTAGGTGCATTAGTTAACCCAAAAGGCATGACTAACCACTCATATAACCCAAACTTAGTTTTGAAAGCAGTTTTCCATTCATCTCCCAATTTCATACGAATCTGGTGGTACCCACTACGCAAATCAACTTTGGAAAACACAACAGCACCACTCAATTCATCAAACATATCATCCAAACGTGGGATAGGGTGTCGATATCGAATTGTGATATTATTAATAGCCCTACAATCAACACACGTACGCCATGTTCCATCTTTTTTAGGCACTAAAATAACCGGAACAGCACAAGGACTAAGAGACTCACGCACATAACCTTTGTCGAGTAGTTCTTGCACTTGTCGCTGAATTTCTTTAGTTTTTTCCGGATTTGTCCTGTATGGCGCATGGTTTGGCAACGATGCACCAGGAATAAGGTCAATTTGGTGCTCAATTCCTCGTATTGGTGGCAACCCGCTGGTATCTCACTTGGAAACACATCAGAATACTCCTGCAAAAGGTTAGCAACAGCCGGGGGCAAAGAATGCTGCATATCGTGAACTGAAATCAAAGCATCCTTGCACACCAAAGCATAGGCAACAGAAGTGGAAGCAATCAATTCATTAATATCAGACTTAGTAGCAAGCAAGCAATGTCCTTTCAATCTTATCTCATCTTTCCTGCTACTAATAGATTTGGCATTCTTATCGATCTCAGTTTTAGTTCTCTTAGCTTTAGCAACATCATCACACATAATAGATTCAGGTGACATAGAAAGCAAAAAAAATTTCTTATCATGATGTATAAGAGAATATTGATTTGATCTACCATGATGCATGCTATCGGTATCAAATTGCCATGGTCTACCTAGCAGAATATGACAAGCTTCCATAGGCACAACATCGCATTCAACAACATCATGATATGAACCAATAGCAAAATTAATTCGTACCAATCTCGTTACCTTGACCTTACCACTATTGTTGAGCCACCGAATGTGATATGGATGTGGGTGCGGTTTTGTTGTAAGTGCAAGCTTCTCGACCATATCGCTGCTAGCCAAGTTGTTGCAGCTACCTCCATCAATTATCAAACGGCACGAACGCTCTTTAATAACACACTTTGTTTGGAACTGTGTATGTCG
Organism: Panicum miliaceum; assembly: GCA_032594955.1. NCBI lineage: Eukaryota > Viridiplantae > Streptophyta > Magnoliopsida > Poales > Poaceae > Panicum > Panicum miliaceum. Next base: position 21,356,773 of record CM064059.1, on the reverse strand, counting down.
TTGATTTTGCTCCGCCTTTTCCATTTGTGCACTAAGTACACGCTGCACAATGAGGCTCTCATAATGATCTGCATCCTCTGCACCAATCTGCTCTTCTGGTTGTTCCTCAGTACCTGCATGGTCAGCAGCAAGCAAAGCAAGTGTATCTTCATCAAAATCACTAGCAGAGGAATACCCACCATCTCCTTTGATCACCAAAACGCGCTTGTTAGGGCAGTCACGTTGCACGTGTCCAAAGCCCTTGCATCGATGGCACTGAACATCTCTTGTCCTTCCCGTGGAGGCAACCGAAGATGCACTCGTGGCTGGTTTCTAGACAGTCGTAGTTGCTGAATTTGTCGGGGGAGCACGTGTCTTGTTGTTGGATGGAGCGGGTATTGTCATCCGACTCGGGAATGTAGAAGGTGCAGGAGCTCGTCCGGTCAATGGGATAGATGTGCACGGCTGCCATGATGAAGGTTTTCCTGTAGAAATATTAGTTCTTGTACTAGCACGTCGTCCCAGCACTTCCCTTTCAGCTTTACAAGCAAGATGGAACAAACGGGTTACGTTAGTATAATCTTTATAAGCAAGGATGTCCTGAATTTCTCGGTTCAAACCTCCCAAAAATCTAGCCATAGCAGGTTCCTCATCCTCCACTAAATTACAACGCAACACACCCATTTGTAATTCCTGATAGTATTCTTCTACACTTTTATTACCATGTCTCAATTGTTGCAATCTATGTAAAAGATCATGCGCATAGTAAGAAGGAACAAATCTAGCCCACATGACCCGTTTCAAAGCATCCCAGGTTTGTGGAATATTATTAGGATTTTTCTTAGCATGTTCTATCCACCAAACAGAGGCAAAATTAGTAAACTCACTAGTAGCAACCCTAACACGTATATTCTCAGGAAATTCATGACATGCAAACTTTTGATCAACAGCAATTTCCCAAGTAATGTATGCATCAGGATCGTATTTTCCACTGAAAGAAGGTATCTTAAATTTTATTTTACTGAAAGCATCATAATTATTATGTACCTCACGTCGTCGATGTCCACCCATACCTCTCCGATTAGTTCGCAGTCGTCAGCGACTAGGAGCATCTTGGTCATCTTGTTCAGTATCAGCGACATAATCATCCCAATTATCCTCGACACGCTCATCCTTCTTGTTTTCTCCCTCATGCCCATTTAGAGTTCTGGCATGCATCTCATCAAAACGCCTCAAAAGAGCAGCAAGACTTTGGTCAATATGAGCGACCGACGTCTCCAGCCTTGTAAGCTTGGTGTTGGTGGCAAGCTGCGTGGCCTCCAACTATCCAATCTTATCATTTGACACCAGCATATCTTCAGCAAGCCCATCTACATGCCTCCTCATCATATTTTCAAAATGTTGTATGATTCGCTTTGTACGAAGAGAGTGACCTAAACTCCCATCATCCTCTGATCCTGTCATGGTTAGATGAACAAAGGAAACATGAAAATAGGTGAAGAAATAAGATCCTACAACTAATGGGATGTAGCTACTGCAAGGCGCTCACTCTCAACCTGTTACACAAGCTCTTACCGATTCTTACCTTGCTCAACAGGAGGGGATGGCAACCAACAAGTCTGCAACCGTGGGATGAAGTTTATCGGTGTCGCAACAACAGGACCTGTCAAGTTGTAGTTGAATATGTGGAGCTATAGGTGGGCTGAAGCAAGAATGAACTAGCACCACGTTAGTTACAAAAAGCAAGCTGAAGAATCGTTCAACGGTGGCACTATGCTGGTCCTAGCCTAGACCGTGCTAGAGACGCGAGCCTGGACACAAATGAAGTCACGAGACACCACCGAAGAACAAAAATGATGCACAAAGAACAACCCCTTTTCTTCCCTCTTTTTTTTTCTTTTTTTGTTCTTTTCTTCTTTTTTTTCAGGGGATCCTCAAAACTGGTTATATAACCTAAAAGACTTCAAAAGAGCCACACACCACACACACTCTCTCTCTCTCTCTCTGGAGTAAGCCGAGACTATATGTATGCGTGCAAAGTTGCGGTTTGAGTAAGCCGAGACTACTTCTGCCTTTCTGGAACGCAACAAAATATGCAGTACAAGTGCGAATAGCAATGGAATTTTACAACACGGCGCAATAACTAATTCGGACTCGGAAACCGATTCCTACTCGAATCACAGCACCACGTGCGATTCGGTCACAAACCAACACAGAATCTAACTCGGACTTGAACATGAATATGGACTCGGATGACGCCAACACGGAGTATGTATGGTAGCGCACGGTTGTGACTAGAACGTGACAAGAACTCGAAACTCTAAAGGACTAAAACTAAGACCAGCAACTCGACGCAACCGATGCAACCGAAAGTTCAACAAGCCCTAACTAAGCAGTGCTAGCAAAGGCTCAGACGAGTTTATAGGATTGAAGGTAAACTAATCTACTATTTTTTTGGCTTTTCTCGACTATAGGAAAAAAAAACAGCGAAGAATTAGAAATCTCTCACCAATAAACCTTGCTTTGATTACCAACTGATGCGACCCACTAGGGTTTGATTCCCGATCTTTCGATGAGAGGCGTGGATAACTCGATTGGTCAATGGAGGCGACGTTCACAGCCCGACTACAGCCTTCCAAGCTGCGCCTTAGCAACCGATACACCCCCTCCAATGGCTGTTGCGATCTTGTGGAGCGTGGCACCCGGCCACTAGGGCACTCATCCTGCAAGCAATCGAAGAACTAGCAAGAACAAGTATGACAAGTACTGAATTTACTAGATATAAATGAAGGTTTCACACGCAATCTCAATAATGGTGGGTTTCCAAAGACAAGAAGACGGGCGGCTAATCCAGCACGCGCGCTTGCAAGCAAGTAGCGAAGGCTAAACTTGATCTAAACAAAACCCAAGCATCCTTGGCGGCGGCTAAGGGGTATAAGTACGTGGGAGGACAACCACAGGGGTGCTGGGGTCGTACTCCAACCCTAGGATGCGTCTGTAATGGACTCAACTTGATACACGGCCCATTGGGCCAAAACAGGGTGACGCAGCACCATGGGCAGAAAAGGACTCTGTATTAATTTTACGATTGCGGACGACTCGTAACTGATATGGATATGAGGTCAGATCCATTTGAAAGAAGACTTTATAAGCTTTCCACGAAGTACTTGAATGCCCCAATCCGAGTTCATATGCGACCATGGTGTCCGTCATAAGTTGGTACTGTTCTGAAGTCCGAATCTAGCCTGCGCGAATCCGTTTCCCTTTCGGTCGTCTCCTTGGTTCCTAAGCAAAATAAGAGTACACGGGTCTCCATGGTCTAAACATGATGTACATGAGCTTAGATGTGAACTCACCTGATGATTAAGTTGACGAGCACGAGCACGAGCACGAGTAATAGGACCAGCAATAGGTACTTGTGTCGGAGTGGATGTATCGTTGGTGTTGATGTCCTCATCACCGTGGGGTTGGGTGGAAACCAAGGCAATCTAAAATCTAGACACCACGTATACACCAGTCGATTACTACTTGTTATCAACTACTTGTTGACGCAAAAAACCGACAATCGGCTTCCTGCGTGACCCCACACGAGGACCTAGGAGATTTGCTTTCCTTCGGCGTAGGCTCCAATTAGCTTCACGTAGGTGCAAGGCGTGCTAGTCAATTTGACCTGAAAATGATAAGGAATAAGGCAACGTCAAATTCTGAAACGTATCGGCTGGTGTTCCGAATCATTCCACAGGGAATATTGGCTAGAGATACGATATGAATCAAAAAGCAATCGGCTAGGATCAGCCGATTCAACTGTAGAAGCAGTGTTAATTTTACTTAATAATACCTCGAAAACAACACTTAGATCTAGATCTGATCGGTTGTGCTTGGCGTAATAGATTGAAACAACAAGCAGTAAAAGCTGATAGATAACTAAAATATAAGCTGGATAACCGTGATAACAGCTCAACTAAACAAGACAAAATGAATTAATCTCGTGAAGAAAAGTTGATATCGATAACTGCTGAATAAATAGATCGCGAAAGAAGCGATACGCTGTCAATCAAAGATCTAATTTACTCAGTAAAACGCGGAACTTACTAGCAAGACGGAGATTGAAGTGATGCAGCCCTGCCGACCAGAAGAACTCGTTGAAGAAAAGAAAAAGCTATGAAACTAGGGTTTGGCGAAGTCGCCGACAAAGAAGAAGTAATTGTTGTATTTGATTGGATGTGCTTTCTGATTACAAACCCGCAGGCCAATATTTATAGCCTAAGCTAAAACTCCTAGTCAATTACGACATCACATAACTTTACTAAAAGGAAAATAATCTTTCCAAAACAAAACAACTCATGCAAGACTCGGACTCTACATAATATCTTGCTGATGTAAACCATCAGCGCCAATCCTGCTCCATTGGTTGCGATGCCATATCAGCCAATCTTCACCGCATCGGCTGCTTTCTTCGCCCTTGCATCGGCCAGACACGTGAAAAAAATGGTGTCAACACATGCCCCCTCGTTTCAGAATAAAATATTTTTGTTCCGTAATTCTCTCCGGTCAAGATCACCTTCCGGTCATTTATAGAATTCGGAGGGAAATGATGATCTCTTTCCTCGAACCAAACGTAAACGATCCCTCAATCCTTATCACACTAATTGGTCTTTTCAAATTACTTCACAACTGCTTGATTCTTTGGAATGAACCCTATCGTGTGTACCTGACTCTTCCACTTCCCAATTAATAGTAGCAGCTCGACGCTTCGAGTTCTCCAATTGCACCCGATCTGCATCCCCCCTTGCGGCTATAAATAAAGATCCTAGGGAAAGTGAAAAGAATCAAGCCCCATCTTCTGTTGCACCATCACCCCCCATTCTTCCAAATCATCCTCAGATTGAGACGATGGCTAGCAATAAGCGACCGGCAGAAGGACCCTTTGAAACCCAGCCCCTTCGTGTTTGTCTCCGTCACCAAGGGTAAGAGGACCTTTGTCTTCTCATATCCTCATGTTTATGCCGTTAATCTCCTCAATTGTGAAGGACCATTTCCATGGCTAGTGAATTATCTTCCAGCACTGCCCACAGCGGACCACCCACAGCCTCAGCGAACTCCTCTGCCGGCTTCGCCAACTCCTACAATGGAGACGATGCCCGGCGCTTCCTTCATCAGAAGAACGAGGCCCGCGGCCTCTACTCCGAGGCGACTCGTGAGGTTGAGCACCTGGAGTTCTGTCTGGAGGCTACCCAGGCAGCATTGTCAGCCGCTAAAGGTGAAACCTCCACCACCCGCGCAATGTTGGCTGACGCTGACACCAGAGTTGCAAGTAAGGTTCCTACGAGCATAATTTCTTCCTCCTTGACAACCTCCATGTCTTGATTGCTTTCTTCTTTTATCTAGAAGCTCAAGAGGCTCAACTCCAGGTCCTGCACCAAACGACAAACCATGCCACCACCATGTGAACGCCAGGGGTGCCCTGCTTGCCGACCGCCAGCAAGACACCCCAACCGCGTCAGGGAGATTGGCGGCCATGGAGCCGCCAGGGAGCCGCAACTACATTGGCCACGATGCAGACCCAACTCGGCCACGAGCTCCGGACTCTGCAGCCTGTCTTCCCTGAGGGAGAAGATCGAGTAGACTTCGAAGAGCTCGTTGACGACCTTGATGAAGCCGCCCAAGCCATCGGCGATGAAGTCGATTTCGAGGGTGTATCAATAGGGTCTTCCTCGCCGATTAGATTATATCTTAAAGACAATGAATGTACAACCTTTTGCCTATATGAATGTACTGATGTTCAAGAATTCTTATGCGTATGTGTTCTACATCAACTTTTGTTCTTTTCCGACCATATCGGCTAATAGGACGATCAATAACTCTTTACCCACATTTTTCCATAGCCGATACCCAAAACGATACTTCAAACAAATGATGGTGTAATTTTTTGCCCTCAAGGCGACACGTATCGCGTGGGCTATATCTTAGTCGATGTCTTTTGACTGACTATCGGCTTTCACGAATTAACCCTCAAATGATCTTTCTTTTGAACAATCGGCCTGTATCTCATGCATCTATCCATACGCTAGGATAGTATTTCTTCAGATATTTGCCGTTGAAAGCTCGAGGAAATTTTTCTCCTTCAAGTGTCTCCAAAATATAAGCATTACCAGGAACACACTGATTTATCCGACAGGGACCCTCCCAAGTAGGAGACCATTTACCAAACTTTTGATCCCTAGTCCTTATCGACAGAATCAGTTTCCAGACCAGTTCCCCTTGGGAAAACTCCTTGACCATGACCTTCTTGTCATATCATCTGGCCACTCTTGCTTTATTTGCTTCAACATTAACCAAAGCTCTTAGCCGATGACATGCTAGGTCTTCTAATTCATCTCTCATTAGACCCGTATGCTCATCGGTTGTCAGCTCATATTGCAAAGTAACATGCCTTGAGTCAGTCTTCAATTCCCAAGGGAGTATGGCCTCGTGCCCGTAAACCAACTGATAGGGAGACACCTTTGTAGCCCCATGACAAGCCATCTGATACGCCCATAAAGCTTCATTCAGGGAAGTATGCCACTGCCTCGGCTGCTCATCAACTTTTCTTTTAATCAATTTGATAATCCCCTTATTAGATGCCTCTGCTTGCCCATTGGCTTGAGCATAATAAGGAGAAGAATTTAAAATCTTGATTCCCATACTGGTAGCAAATTCTTCAAATTCTCCTGACGTGAACATAGTTCCTTGATCGGTCGTAATAGTTTGAGGAATACCAAACCAACAAATTATATGTTCCTTCAAAAAATCAATCATATTCTTGGAGGTTACAGTCTTCAATGGAATCACCTCAACCGACTTAGTAAATTAATCAGTTGCCACCAATATGAACTTATGATTCTTTCTTGATGAAGGATAAATCTGACCAATTAAGGAAATACCCCATCCCCTAAAAAGCCACGGCTGTATGATAGGATTCATAGCCGATGCAGGGGCTCCCTGTGTAACAACCCTGGTAAATTACATTTCTAAAATCAATGTCATTAGCCTAACCCTATGCTTAACCAACAAATAAAAGGGTGAAAAGCATTAGAACAAGTTGCGTTGAAATTCAAATTGAATTTGGGTACATTTGAATACTTTTGAATTTTTAAATTAACTTTCAAACCATAAGCCAAATGAGATGTTGCCTGAAACCAAACTTGTAGAACTTTTTATTCTGAACAACTTTCATGTTCAAAAGTTTTTGAAATTCAAATTAGAAAGAGGAGAAAACACCCTGTTTGCACCCAGCCCCCTGAAACTTTTCAAATTCTCGCGTTTAGGCCCCTCTCTCCTCTCTCTCTCTCCCCTCCCCGCCCGACAGCGTCGCCAGGTGGCCGGCGACGCCTGACCGGCGCGAGCCGCCAGGCCAGTGGCCGCCGCGCCTCGCCCCCACGCACGGCTTTGCCCCCCCCCCCCCCCCCCCCCACCGCCGCGCTGCCCAGTACGCGCCCGCGCGTGCGCACGCCGTGCCGTGTCCCGGCTCGCCGCCCGCCGCGCCCAACCGCCGCGTCGCGCCGTGCCGTCCCGACCCCCGCGCCCCGCCCATCGCTGTGCCTGCCTCCTGCCTGAGCTGCTGCTGTAGCTGCTTCTCCAATCCAAACGCCGCGCTATCTCCTCGCGCCCACGCCAAATCCCCGGCCGCCAGTCGCTGGCCGCCGCCTAGGCACCCAACGGCGTTCCCCCGTCGTGCCGCCCCAGCTCGCCAATCGCACGCCCGCGTCGTCCGCACGCGACGTCGCGCCCCGGTGCGCCAACCTGCAGCCCAGCGCACGCACACCATGCGCATGGCGCGCCTCTGGCGGCCGCCCCGCCACCCAATGGCGCCCCCCGCCTCGCCGCCCCCCTCCACCCAGCGTTCCGGCCGTGCCAAGCTCGCCCCCATGAGCTCCACTGGCTATAAAGCCCGGCGCAGCGCCCCTCCCTCCTCTCCCTGTTCCTTCTTCTTCCCCGCCAGAACAGAGCAGAGCAGAACGGTTGCCGCCCCACGCCGCCGCCGTGGAACCCCCTCCTCCGCCGCTCCTCGACCCGAGCTAGGCCCCAAAATCGCTCTCCTACCTCCCCACGAAGCCTCCCAGCCCGAGCCCCGCCGCCCAGCTCGCCGGAGTTCGCCGGAATCCCGGCCGCACCTCGACGGAGGCGCTACTCCACGCCGCGGCACCCCTTCCCGGCCGCCCCAACTCGCACAAAACCCACCCAAAGGTAGCCCCCAACCTCCTCTTGCTCCTCCCCCACCTTGCCCTCGCCGCCGGCGACCAAGCCCGCCGAATTTCGGCCGGATTTGATGTTCCCCGCCGTGAATCGCGACCAGGGACCACATTGCAATCGCCCAAATCTTCCCAGGGGGTTTTCTGCTAGTTTTTAGGGACCCCTCTGTAAAGAAAGTTTTAACCAAAATCAGTGAATTTGTAAAATTTCTATAAAATCATATATAAATCAAAAAAATGCAAACTAAACTGTTCTGGAATCCTTAGAAGAAACTCTACAACTTTTGTTACATAAAGTTTCTCATATTCTCAATATATTTTGCTCTAGATTAAATGGAAGGTTTAATGGACTTCTTTTGTACCCACTGTTGTAGATCAATTCTGACCCTAACTTTTGGGCAGTGAGTTAGTTGCTTGATTTTTAGGACTGTGTAAAAAGATCAGGACCAAAAGCCATCTCTAGGTACACCTTTTGTCCAACCTTGTTTTATGCCATAAAGTGATAGAACTAATTTTTCCTGCTGTTCTGTGATGTTTAATGTCATGAAACTTTTTCTGTGTTGTTGTAGTAAGACCTAGAGGCCACAGAAAAATTTAGAAACATTTTTACTATATGTAACCTGTTCATATGAATTTGTGGTAGGAAAACTTCACTACTAATTCAAAATAATTAGTAAAGCGCTTAGAAAATGTTCATCTTTTTACTATGAAACACACTAGAGTAGCTCAAGCTGTACAAAAAGTTTCATACATAGAAACCCTGTATAACATCCTGTAGAAACTAATCTTTAATAACATGAGTGTAGCTTGTCCCATTTATTATGCTCTATATCATGTACAATAAAATCTGAAAAATTTACAGTAGCACAAATATGGTTATAGCAACACCCTATAAAATTTTTAGCATCAATACTTGCATGGTTTGTTCTGTATAAAAATAAATAGATTCTAGCAGTGGTTGTGTATTACATTTTTCATATTTAACATGCTACACAAAAATATCTAAAATTTTTACAGTGATCTTATCTCTGCATAATGTACTTTGAATAACAATTTTATTACCAGAAGCTAACTAGATTAGTAATTGTGTTCAACTCATGTTTGTGTTTAAAAAAAAACTAAGTTTTCAATATAACACAACCCCTTCTTCTTTAATGAAGTTAAATAGATTAAGATAAACTCTATTAACGATTGCCCAGGAAATGTTAAAGTAAATAACTTCACAGGAAAACTTATATCTTATGAACTGCAACTTTATCGTGAAGGAAATAATGTCAGTTAACTATCACCACAACTTACGCTCATGCATTCATATAGGATCGACGACTCTCTCCGACGGGACGTACGAGTTGGTGCCCGCGTCCGAGAGTGAGCAGCGTGAAGCTCAAGTGAATCTAACTGAAGTTGCCGAAGACCCGAACCCAAGTTCGGAAGAGCCCAAGGCTAGCTTAGCTCAGGAAGGCAAGCCCCGGAGCATAATCCATTTCTTTCCTAAATTATGCAACTCATTACTCTTTGCTTGTGCATTAAGTTTATAGGAGTTGAATGAAAACTTAGTTGCATGATGTTAGGAACCCATGCTTGAAAACTAGACGTAAGGATCGATAGAATGTTGTGCTAATAGGACTCCGGTAAAAGCCGAGTGATTTCCTGTCACTCGCGAGAAAATAGGAGTTGAATGTTTACTACACGCTGCAATCATAAGGACAACAGACGGGCTATGGTACGATGTTTACGATTGAGGCCCGTCTGTCTAGTGAAAAATGCTAAGGCCGCAGTGTGTGGTAGTGATGGTTAAGTCTTTGAACGTACTAAACACATGCCGAGATTATGGGAATCGGTAAGCTTAAGTACCTGATTGGCCCGGCAAGGGGACGGCATCCTACCCTTTGAACTTCGGTCCCATGTGCATATGGCGAGTGCAGAGAGTGGTCATGACCCGGCGGCGAACCGTGGCGTGGGACTCTTGTACTCTCGGAGGGTAGCCTCGATCCACAACCCGGAAAGAAAGGGAAAAAGTTGCACGTGTGACTCTGGGAGTAACCACGTGACGTGTGTTTAGGTTTCCCTTGCAAGGTTAAGAAATTCGATTCGAATCGTCCATTTTCTCACGGCTATTGAGACTGCTTAACCCCCTTTACCCACAGAGTAAGAAGAGGAACAATGATGATGAATGAACTTGTTGGATGAGATTTAATGCTTCACCATGAATGCTATTGGATAGCTGCTTACCTAGAATGGTTAATGAAACTAGAATCTTGAGCTAAAAGTTGAAAGTAAGGACCCACTTGTAGATGCTTTCCGGTAAAACAAACCCCTGAGCCAAAAAGCCTTGCATGTCTAGAGTCGGTGGAGTAGATCCCACTACACGGGTAAGTCTTGCTGAGTATTAGTATACTCAGCCTTGCTTGTGGCTCGTTTTCAGGTGAGACCTTCGAAGATATGATTGCTAGCTTGACTTGGCCCTGCACTCTTCCCCCTGGTTGGTCGGTGGAATGGGATACGCCCCCGTCCAACGGAGATAATGCCGAGTGATGTCTCGTACGGGCTTCATCGAGACATCCTTATCGTCGAAGTAGCTTTCGTTGTTTTATTTTCTGCTGCAACCTAAACTCTGAAGAACTTATTAGTTATGATCACTGAAGTACTTGGTTTCTAAACTCAAAACTTGGTCTGTAATATTTACTTATGGTAGTTTTGTAATATTTGCTGGAATGTGGTATTCTCTGGGCTCATCGTCGCATGAGCTTTTGTATATATGGCATTCGATCCGCTCTACCGTGGTTGTATCGGGAGGTTATACCCGACAGACCAGTGGATTACTCCGTTTGAAGTGTAAGGTTAACCGAGATTGCCTTAATGGTGATGGTTAATACACTTGAGCCGGATTAATTCAGGTGGTTCTGCCACACCCTGGATACTACCAAACTTTTGACAATCTTGACACCCTTTATAATACACAAAGCAATTCTCAAGAATTGTCGGCCAAAAATATTCATTCCTTTTTATCATCCACTTCATCTTGAAAGCCGATTGATGCGCTCCACACACTCCTTCGTGTAATTCTCCCATCAAGTCTTTAGATTCCTCGGCACCAAGGCACTTGGGCAAAACACCATCTATCGTTTGATAATACATATCATCTTCAAGCAGAATAAATTTAGCAGCCTTATACCGCAGTTGCCTAGAGACCTTCTACGAGGGATTTGAAAAAAATAATCAATGATTTCTTTCCTCCAATCATCAACCGATAAGTCCAGAGTTAGGGCATCACATATAGGCCGATAACTAGAGGCATTCTGGGAAAGCTTGTTGGCCTCCTCATTACACATTTTGGGAATGTGCTCTATAGAAACCATCTTGAATTCTTTTAGCAACTTGAGGCATTCTTCATGATAGATCTTTAACACTTCATTGTTGCAATCATATTTTCCAATCAGCTGATTGACAACAAGCATGGAATCCCCAAATATTTTCACAGCATCAGCTTTGATTTCCCTCGACAATCTTATCCCCTTGAGCACAGCTTCATATTCTACCAGATTATTGGTTGATGTAGCATCAACCGGCAATGAGAACTCAAACCTTGCCCCCCGAGGCGATATAAGAATGACGCTGATGCCAAGCCCTTTCCACAAGATGATCTATCCAAAAATAAAGTTCAAGGAGCAGGTTCTACAACTGAGACATCTAGACCACAATGATGAGTAACAAAATCGGCCATAACTTGCCCTTTGACAGCTTTAGCCGATTCATATCTCAAATCGAATTCCGATAGACCCAGAATCCATTTTCTAATTCTCCCATTTAAAATCTGCAATGATAACATGTATTTAACAACGTCATCTTTGCATACAACGACGCATTCAGCCGATAATAAATAATGTCTAAGCTTAGTACAAGAAAAATACAAGCATAAACACAGCCTTTCGACTGGAGAATACCTGGTTTCTGCATCCAGAAGTCTCCTGCTGATGTAATAAACCACGCGTACTTTTCCTTCAAACTCTTGAATAAGGGCTGATCCAATGGCACGTTCATCAGCCGATAAGTATAACTTGAATGGCTTATGCCTCTGGGTGGAATTAGTGCCGGTGGATTCACCAAATACCGCTTTATATTATTAAGAGCTTTCTGCTCCTGCCCCCCCCCCCCCCCCCACCCCTAGATAAACTCTTGATCGGCCTTCAGCTTCAATAATGGGCTAAACGATTGTATCCTCCTTGATAGATTTGATATAAACCTTCGGATAAAATTGATCTTGCCGATTAATGACTGAAGTTGTTTCTTATTTTCTGGGGCGATCACTTTATTAATTGCACCGATAATTTTTTGCCTAATTTCAATTCCTCACTCATAGACTATAAAACCCAAAAGCTGTCCAACCGATACACCAAAAGCGCACTGATTCATCTTCAACCCATGCTTCCTGGTACACTCTAGGGTCTTACGCAAATCGGCTAAATGCTCCCGGAATCCCTTAGACTTGACCACCACATCATCAATATAAATTTCCACAATCTTTCCGATGAGATTATGGAATATATATAGTTCATTGCCCGTTGATATGTGGCTCCAGCATTCTTCAAGCCAAAAGTCATGACAACCCACTCATACAAACCAACGTGTCTGGAGCATCAAAATGCTATCTTCGAAATATCTTCTTCCGCCATAAAGATCTGGTTATACCCTACATTGTCATCCATAAAGCCAATGATTTTATGTCCTGAAGAAGCATCTACCAGCAAATCGGCCACCGGCATCAGATAGCCATCCATGGGCGTAGCCTTGTTCAAGTTCCTGAAGTCAATGCACACTCAAAGCTTGCCATTCTTCTTATACACAGGAACTACATTAGAGATCCACTCAGCATATCGGCACTGTCGAATAAACTTTGCTTTAATTAATCTAGTAATCTCAGCTTTTATATCTAGCAACACTTCTGGTTTACATGGTCTAGCACCTTGCTGATATGGCCGATATTCTGGCTTAATTGGTAACCGATGTTCAACAATCGACCGGTCTAATCTAGGCATCTCATAATATTCCTAGGCAATACAATCCCTGAATTGTTTTAACAATTCAACTAACTCTCATTTATACTAATGATCTAACTTAGCACTGATAAACATCGGCCTTGGCTTACCACCGTCTCCAATATCAACTTGTTCTAACTCATCGGCCAATGTAAATCTGTGCCCTAGCTTGCCGTCATCATCTAGCAGGAAATCAGCCATCAGGACGATTCTTCAGAGCCGACTGCTTGGACCGGCTTTAGTCCGAAATCGGACATCTTCAGGAAATCACCTTCCCAAACCGTGCCTGATATACACTCCACGCCATCATACCCCCATACATGAGGATCGGTTGTTGCAACACTGAGCGATGAATCAGCGTAGACGATCTCAACAGTATCCTCCAACCATTGGATAAGACATTGATGCATGGTAGACGGAATACAGCAGTTGGCATGGATCCAATCCCGACCCAAGAATAAATTATATGAACCCTTGCCATTAATGACGAAGAAAGTAGTTGGGAGAGTCTTACTTCCGATCGTCAATTCAACATTGATTACCTCCCAAGCTGGCGAGGCTTTTCCTTCGAAGTCCTTGAGCATCATGTCGGTCTTGATCAGATCCTCTTCGCCTTTTCTTAGCTTCTGATACATGGTATATGGCATCACATTGACGCCGGCCCCACCATCGACTAGCATCTTGGTCATCGGCCGGCCATCCACGGGTCCCTTGATGTACAAGGGCCTCAGGTGTCGACGATCCTTTTCCTCCGGCTTGTCGAACGTAGCCGGCATCGGATCCAGAGTTAGCTAGGCCATTGCCTGCTCCTCAGCTTCTTCGTCGTTGGTCAGAGCCTTGAACTCCATTGGCAAGACGAAGACAAAATTAACTGATGCTGATGGAGCAGTTTTATCGACCTTTTGCTTGACGCGCCACACTTGGGACCTTACTTGCTTCTTTCCTTGAGTACGTTCTTCCTCTAGCCCCCGTGCCTGTGAACCCTCCTTTTCTAAGACTTAGTCAACCCTCCGGGGCACCATTGGGGATACATCTCAGAATCGTAACGATAGGCGCGCTGATGCTCAATTTCACGGTTCAAAGGCTCTTCATCTGGTACCAGATCATTGGCCTCGTCCTCAGCCGATCTTGTAACTTAACCCTGCCTCCCCCAGCCATTGAAAATTTAACTCCGTCCCTTACATGCCATGACTGTTACCGCACAGTTACATGTCTGTTAAGTGAAGGTAAAAAAGGCAACATTACTCCTGTAGAGAAGAGATGAAATATTTTTCTTTCTGTCCATTATATACCATTACAGTCACACAATATTTTGTATATACATAGAACAAGCAATATACTCAGACCGCCGCGGCAAGCCCGGCGAAGCTCGTCCTCCCGCTGCTTTTCCCTTCTCTCGGGCTCGTCATAAGTCTGAATCGACTTTGTTGCAAACGTATCTACAGCCCCCTTTTCAACCAGATCAATTGCCCCCAGCTCCCTCTAGAATCAATTTCTGCACTTACCAGCATGAACTCGAGGTCCATCATGTCCAAATCAAGCCCCATCTTCTTGGATTTGTCCCGGATTGAAGTGCTCTCTGCCAAAATTATCCTGCTCCCTGACCATATTGACGTGTTGCGGCACCACATCCAGTGCTGCAGTCAGCCGGAGCAGGAGGAAGAGCGCCCGTGCATGCGATTCATGAGCTGCCAAGCACATCTGTGATACTGCAGATGCAGAATGGGCGAGGGCGACACGACCTGCTACGCAGCGGCCGGCCGCAGACCGGCAGGACCACGCACGAGTGACGGCGGACCCACAAGGCTGCACGAAGCTGGCACCAGCGATGCTGATCTCAGATGCGGACGACGGCGGACCGGCAAGGCCGCACGCAGCTAGCGACGGCGACACCGACCTCAGGTGCGGCTGGCGGGACAGATCAAATCAAAACCCCCGAGCAAGAGCGGCCCGCTCGACCGGGAGCGGCACGAGGCCCTACCGGGAGTGGCACGCCCCCCGGAGCGGTGCCAGGCATGGGAACGGTGCTCGACTGGGAGAAGGTTGTGGACGAGGATCGGGCGGCGCGACGTGGTTGGGAGCGGATCAGGCAGTGTCGAGCACTGGTCGCTGGTCGGAGCCGGCCATTTGGGGAAGAGATTCGGATATGGCCAAACCCGTTTTAACGGTGTTACTGTACATTTTTCCTTCAAATATAACGGCTACGGCACATAGAGGATGAGCATAAATTTTTAATGGCATTAAAGGGGTGGTCTAAATTTCGATAGTACAGGAGGGATGAGTTAAATTTTTAATAGCATATAGGGAATCTACTCTTGATAGATGGCTTCTATTGTTTGAAGAAATTCTGAAAATTAAATGAACATCTAAATTGTACATAATATTGATTAGTGGTTCCACAATCATAAAAGAGTCAACAAGAAACTCCACCATCTTGTATATGCACACATACTTGAACCCATAAAAACTAAAATAAAATTCAGACTAACACCATCATGGCTGCATCCAAAACAGAGGAGTCTATAAGCATGCAAAACAAGCCAAACCTGAAAAGATCAATCCATGGATCACAAGGGTCACTACTGCCCAGTGCTTGCTTTCACGTCACCGCAAACGAAGGAAACAACCATAAGGAAACCGCGGGGACAAAACTTGCAAAGTAAAAACACCTGAACGATACAATTGTAAATTTTAGGAGCAGCATATCTCGATACAATAAAAGTATCTCAATGGGATTCAAAATATCGTACTAAACTAACAGTTGATTGACCACCGATTCCTATGCTATGATCTCTAAAACTCAGACTAACAGTTGTGGAACTATCTTTTTCGATCTGGGAAGCAAGTGCAGCCACTGGTCATATATGATTGGCAAATGGCAAGCAAGGGACAAACAGATAACCCAGTATAAAATCTAGATCACTGATCAATGTCTTGTTCGATGGCACCGTTCTTTTCCTTCAGGAAAGGTTTCCGGGTTAAAGAAAACACTTCTATATATTGTACTTGCTTAGCGGTTCCATTGAATTTCGAATCAAAATATGTTAACAAACCCTTTTGTTTTGTCTTCCTCATGTTTGCTTAAACAACCAAATATAAATCTCAGAGTCAATCTTGCTTGCTCTCTGCCTAGACAGATAATAACATACAGGATAAGAGTTCTCTTTTTTAGAATCAAGATCTCACGTATAACCTGAAGAATTAGCAAGAATGCAGGATGAAAGGAGAAGCAACTCATCTAGGCATTGCATCCCCCTGCTCATTGATACTTATCCAATCAGAAATAATCAACATCAGGAGGAGAAGCCTATTTTACATCCAAAAGTAGTACATATAATAATTAGTCGATGAAGTCAATCCATTGGTGCCATATTTTCAGCTAGCTCGTTTACCTTAGGCAAGCACAGTAGCTCAATTTCTCTTCTCCTTCTCTCTTGCTTCTTTCATCAAATGGCACTCTTCTATAGATTAAGCTAACCTGGACATAGATCATGCCATAATTGAATTTTGAAAACACACATGTAAACCGGTGGTGTATCGGAAATCATATACGTAGCTCTAAATTTACATTGAGCTAAAGTTCTACTAATTCAAGCCTGACATAGCTATCTGTGTGGTCTTTTGTCATCAAACTCTGGGTCTTAGTCTAGAGTTTACCTTGCTCGAAGCTCACTTGGCTGGGCATCTCGGTCTTCCTCTCTGTGGTCCAAACAGCAAGAAGGAAAGCTTTGTCAGGCAAGTAACAAACATGACTAAAAAGTAGGTACGTAAGCGAAATTTTAAAGACTTGTGCTGAAGCTGCAGAACTATGAGAATTCCTACACCTTGCCACTAACTGAATGTTATACACAGATACTATCATGCTAAAATGCGTTAGATGGTATTATTGGATATTGTAGAAAGTATAGCATGGAAATAAGAAAGAAATACTTCCTGCACATCCTTCCTGCAAGAATAAAATTTTTTTAGCAATCCAATTGTTCTGACAACAATACAAATAATCAATTGCATCATCACCTCTAACCTAAAACCTAAAACTGTAGGCAAATACCACTACATATGTTCAGGAGAATTGTCTGACTGATTGCTCGATCTGTGTGGGATCCAGTACAGGTTAGAAACACACATTGACACTACAAAAAACAGAGAAAGAAACTGGATGGCTCCAAAAGTATATTAGATTTGTGTGCATTTAGTACAAATATTCTCTGATCCCTCCAAACAAAAGTACAGTTTCTTTGCAAATGTACTAATAATATCCAGAACAAACTACCAAAGTTCAAAGTGACATATAGTGCCCCTCCAAATCCCATTCATCAACAGAATTATATGATTGATATTGTGCTTTGTCAGCAACAACTTGCCATTATGAATCCAGTTTTGCTATCCTCGACAATTTCTTCTCTATCTCCATTTAAAATGTTGTGGGAACACAACAATCTGGAGCAGATGAAAGAACCAAGACAAATAAACATACCTCCTCTTTGCCCTTCCTTCGCAAGGAAATGGGGTCTATGCTATCAAAGCTGTAATTAGGTAATAAAAACAATTTGACTGAGACACAAGATGCTTCATCTTTTCTGTGATTCACTCCTTCAAAGCTGTAATAGAAACAATTTGAATGAGGCAACTAATTGATTGTGCACATGTGCGTGTACCTAGCATTTTGTCAGTAATCAGGTAAGAATAACTCTTGAACCAAGTTAATTAGACTAGAGACCTGGTGCTTTGCGTTTGAAAAAACACAACCTAAATCCAGTTTGCTTTTCATCGCCAAGTAATTAATTTGAATATTTAGTTTCACATTAGTAACTCCGGCTTTAAATCATCAAGTCCATCACATTATATAAACAAAGCCCATAAATGCAACCCAAGAATAAATTTGTTACTATTATTGTGCAACACCTGTCCTCATCATGAATTCTAGAATAGGATATTAAGATCACAATTAACGAATGACGTTTATCACCAGTCCGCACCACAATTAGATATGTAAAACGTCCAATCTTAAGGGATTCAAACACCATTCACCAGAATATATTCACATTAATAAATTATGTTAACAGATGTTCTAGGATTTTAAGGATCGATCACGCTTCAAACAGTCAAATTTCTTTCCATCGTGTAGGAATCTTGCAAACCTTTGTTGATTTCATTACAAGGCTAGCTTGTACCGGAATCTACGTCCACGTCCCAGAAATATCTTCATTGTTTCCTTAATATTTTCCTAATCTAATGAAGACATGAAATAATAAATTTACATAACAAAAGAATGATCTCAAAATAAGAAACCTCACTCCGAGCGTGCACGGCGGCCCAGCACCATTGTCAGGAGGCCCGGCCTCACTGGCTCGCTGCTGTACCTGCAGCCACCTGCAGGGAATGACTCCGCCAGCTTGCGTCACCTGCAGCAAGGGCTCGCACCCCACCCCGCCCCGTCCAGTCCGTCCCTAGGCGTATGAATGTCGTCAGGGGTATTTTGATCCTTTTACCGGATATCTAACATGCCTGCGTGTGAAATCTAACGGAAATTACTAACAGACCTAACGGAAATGTTGAGAAATGAACCAAAAGCAAATTGTGATGTTAACAAAGGGAAGCAAAATTTTACAGTGTTGTATAAGGAATCAAGTTTTATTCTACTGCTATATAGGGAATATTCTCTTTAGAAATATATCATTTTGGTATAGATGTTCTTTCAAAAAGAAAAAAGAGGAATATACCACACTGCAATGTTTTTTCTATTTTTCATCTTTTCTTCCATGCCTTATTTCCCATCCTGCCTCTGGCACACGCAGACCCCCTCCTCCCTCAACTAGCCAAATCAAGCTCTACCTCAGTGGTAAAGTTGAATCTACAAGTCCAATTGAGTTCTACTCCACCGGAATTGAGATTGTTGGTGGTTAATTGGGTCCTCCTGATTCCTCAACACAAATCGAGCTGGTCCGTATCCATATCTGACTAGCTATAAAAGTAGAGTCAAGAACTAATGTGCTATTAGATTCACTCTTGATAACTAGGAAGGCTAAAAAAAGCTAAGGTGTTATTGGAGTATTTGTGTAGTATGAGGAAGGAAGAGATTAGGAGAATAAGAGAACATGCTGATACGTGCAAATCACAACAACAAATATTTTCTCCGTTTCAAATGACATAGAAACGTAATAGAAACGTAATGCTTGCTATATATCTAGATATAGCATTTATCTAGGTGCATAACACAAGCTATGAATTTAGATTTGCTAAAATCCATAATTTGAGACGGAGCGAGCAGCACCTTCGTTGCGGCCTCGCGGGATGTCACGTCACATCGACCTCGGGATGCTATCGAACTCCAGCTCGCTCGCTCAAGTCGGCTCATTGACAGCCTTCTCCCGGGCTCAGGGCCTCAGGCTCTTCTCTGTTTCTTACCCTTTCCCTTCTCTCACTCTCTCCTCCCTTGGTCTTCCTTCCCTGGCCGCGACGCCTGGGCATGCGGCGGCGCCATTCGTCACGTCTTCGCCCAACCCTTTGCCGGCGACGAGCATCCACCAGGTATGCCCACCCTTTCACTTTCCTTCTGCTGTGAGAGACGGAGCACCCCAAACCCTAACATACCAGCTAACTTCGATTTAGTTTGCACACATTATCGGGTGTACACATGTCCTATGCTGGGTCCGCCCTGATTAGCAGGCGGCCATATATTTTTGTCTTTTGGAAAGATAGGGCATTTGATTGTTGGATTGAAACTCTGAGGATACGGCCGTAGTTCTCAGTGAACTTGCAAGTGAATCGGTAGGACCTTTCTACTCCAGATGTTTATGTCCCTCTTGAATTGTTACTTAATATCTGTGTCCAGTTGTGGTTGATTGATGTAAAGCAATGAACATTGGTAAAATCACATGAGAAGGAATCTGATACATGCATTGTAACCCAAATGAAATGCCCACCTCAGGTTCCTGCAAGATTGTTAATATCAATGCATAACTTTTGAAATATAGATACAATGCTGAACTGGGGATTTTGACTTTTCTAACTTGAGGGATTAATATAGTGTTTGGCTGTTTGCAGTGTTGTCATTCCTAATGAAGTGTGTGACTGGTGTAAATTTGTTGGGTAGAGTAGTCAGTGTAATCAATACCAAATTTTGAATTTTTGCAGGGTGAGAAGTCTCAGCTCTGCTCAAATGGAGTCTGCTTCAACTACTGTGCCTTCCATTGTTGTGTATGTGACCGTTCCAAATAGGGAAGCAGGTAGTCACATATACTTACTGTCCTATATTGTTATTGTCCTTTGTCATTGAAGCAATTGCATACTAGCAGTCATATTTTTCTTCTCGTAACTGTACAGAACTAACTAGAACTTGTTTCCACATCCCACCATATATTTGAGTCGGTTTTCCTTTAAAGTTATAGTGTTCTATGTTTCTAAGTGTTATCTCTTTCTTTAGCAGCATTAAAAAGATTATTACCCCTGCAGGCAAGAAGCTAGCTGGAAGCATTATCAGTGAGAAGCTTGCTGCCTGTGTTAACATGGTGCCTGGTAGGAACTAGTACATTCTTTGTCTGGTTTCTTTATTTGCAGCTATACATGCATAGTTAACCGGCTTTTGCCAATTGGCAATCTTTCAGTGTACATTGCACTGCAAGCACATGACCTTCACTCCGATTGACTTCTCTATTACTTCTTTGTAATGTTTCCTACAGTCAAGCAATTTGGTGAAGTTGTCTTGTCTATATATTTCCTGTCACTGATACATTGATACTTGACTAGCTCACTTTGTCTGGGCAGTATATTATCATCTCTTTTTTTTTACTTGCTATGTTGCATTCTATACTTGTCTGAACACCCCCTCTTTACAGGTGTTGAATCCGTTTACTGGTGGGAGGGGAAGGTATGTTCGTGGCGTTCAACAGTTACAGTGGACACCTTTAGATGAACAGTTTTACCTTTTACATGTTAATTAGTGACCAACAATGGATCCGTTCGCAGGTGCAAAGTGATGCTGATCGAAGAGTTACTCATCAGCAAGACAAGGGAATCTCTTCTAGATTCCTTAACTGAACATGTGAAAGCCAACCATGAGTACGAGTAAGTTCCATATGATTCTTCAAGCTCATACTGCTTGAATATGAACTAGAGCCAAGATGTTATAAAAAACTGTTACATTGCCTTATACTGGGATTTACAGATTGATCTTTTGATGCAGTGTTCCTGAAGTCATCGCTCTGCCCATACAAGGAGGCAACCTGAAGTACCTAAAGTGGCTCAAGAACAGCACTAGGGAAAACTGATGCAGCATTCTCTGGATCTCAACGTGCTTGTTAGTAGAGCGAGTGACTAGCTCCAAAGGTGGTGCTTGTGTAGTAGGATGTGGCAAGCTGTCATGCATTTCTTGCTTTCTCCTCGGCCCTCGCTGCCTTCCAAGTGGAATAAATTGCAGTAGCGAGTATGGGAGGGAGCCTTGCGCATGAGATCCTCTCGTCCGCGTTTGTGACCACACTTCGTTACTTTCAGTTTAATTGTTTGGTGGTACTTCTGTTTCCAAGATGATCGCATGCCAGAACTTCCCATTGCTGTGCCGATAAATGCGTTCAGACTTGACTTTCAGCACTATTCCCGTTGCCTCCTTTGTGGTCTAACAGCCCCATAAGCAGTGTCGGGCAAAATCCTTGCTGTGGCCGCCATCTTTGAACATTCAACTCATAACATGTTTGTATATGCAAAGCTCCATATCTGCTTTCCCTGTCATAGGATCCTAGGGAAGATTCTGTCATAATAGTCATCAAACTCCGGATATGATGATCTGAACCTCCTAAAAAAATATTGTTGGATCCCCAGCACATAACAGCGTGAACGTATCTCCACCTCTACCTCTGGGACAAGGAACTGTGCTCGATTCGATGTACTATAGCTGCCTGTGACTGTTTGATGATCTAAAAACTCTTCCAAAAAAACGGTTCTGTTATGGAGCAATGCAAAGAACACTTTAAGCATCTGATGCAATAAAACCACCTGACTGGCAAAAACGTGTGAGATGAAAGTGGCTGCCTGTACAATCATCAATCACACTGATTACATGTTTATGACATCGGGCAGAATTACAATAGCACAAACATTGAGAAACCAAAATATATTATAGTTCTGAAAACGACAAAAGGCAATTGGACAGAATTACAAAGCTCATGGATATCTTCACAAAGGCATTGATGCCCACATTTCAAGAGGACTAGCATGTTGGAGAGACAACAGGAAGCATCACATACAAGACAGACACAAAGACATTGGTCGATCTCCCAAAGATGCAAGGACCCTCAACCTCCTGGTGTAACTGGTGCAGGGCATCTTCAGTCAGTCAGCACACTTGACACCTGAAAGGTAAACCCGGGACTGTATGATACTGTTCCCAATCAAGAAACCAGGCATCACCATCAGGCCAACTTTCAGCCTCTCTGCACCTTCGTCTAGGATGATGTTCTTCACAACGCTATCCATGTGGATATCCGAAAGTTCACTTCCCTTTTTCACTTGAAAGACCTTGACCTTTGGATCGAAGGAGTATGCCAGCCTGTGCAATAACCATATCGACTTCGCTAGCTTTAGGAAAGCCTGATAGAAAGGTGTCCTTGGATGGCCACCGCTCATGACATAGTTTCTCTGATCCATATTGCCGAAGAAAGAACCTTCCATTTTGGGGTGCACGAGTAGTAGGTATTTGCTTCTGCAGAACTTGCCAAAAATTGAATCAGGGTTTTGGCTCAGGACATCCAAAGGATCCATGGCTCTTACTGCAAGGAACTGATGGAAGAAAGCCTCATTGGATACGCTGATGTTAGAATCTTTGATAGAAAAGCTCTCTTCTTGGAACCCACTGAACATTTTTTGGCAAATATAGGATTCAAAAGCATACTTCTTGTGAGCCCTTCGTGTGTAAACTACAGCAGGTTCGATTGCATTAGCAGCTGCATCAAGATCCCAACCTGCAGCCTTCATCATGTTTATCAAAGGCTTTGAAAAGTCATGCATCGACTGGTATGCATTATCAACAGCAGATGTAAACAAACTTGGTGTCAATTCAATGGAAAAGTAGTTCTCCTCTTCATCAGATTCCTCTGGTTCCTTGTTAAGCAGGCCCCTTTGTTTCAGTTTCTTCTCCAGCTTTGACTTTCGGAGTTTAGCTTCATCGATTTGCTGCTGTAAATGGGTAATCTCAGTATCTCTAGTCTGGGTCTGGGACTGGAACTTCTTTACCATGACCTCATAGGTCTTCAACAAATTCTGCTGCTCTTGTATTTCAGAAAGTAAGCGTGAATCTTGAGGGGATGCTGCTACAGGCTTGGGATTTTTTTCTCTGTAAGCATGCTTGAGTTCTGAAAGCTTTGTAAGCTCCTCTATGACAAGCTTATCAGCTTCCTGGATCTTGTCAGGGTCATATGGGGTGTGGGCTTCTTGCAGTTGAATGTATGCAGATTTCAAAGAGGATATGTTGTTGAATATCCTCCCGATCATAGTGTCCATTGAGTCCCCGTTCTGATTCATATTCTCATCAATTGGTTGAGGATGAACTTTTTGGTTATTATTATCATAATTTTGTGACTCCTTAGAGCCTGGGCGGATCATTACTTCTTCCCCTCAGGATCAAAGAAGTTAGTCTTCAACTATGCGACCAATCGACATCCACCTGCAAAGCAACTTTTGGGTTCAGGTCACAAATTTACATTTGGAGCAAAGAAAATTATGGCAAGCTTTGATTGCTGATTGCTGAAATATGATTTCAACAACAGATCTCCACAACATGACCTCAACTTTGGCCAAGCAGAATAGGAAACTAAAAAATATAATGGACTCTGGGAAACTATACATTGGTTGGTTCAAGCTCATTCA
This sequence comes from Panicum miliaceum, assembly GCA_032594955.1. Taxonomy (NCBI): domain Eukaryota; kingdom Viridiplantae; phylum Streptophyta; class Magnoliopsida; order Poales; family Poaceae; genus Panicum; species Panicum miliaceum. The sequence continues at coordinate 21,332,667 of CM064059.1, read as the reverse complement.
CCAAGTTAAATCCTTTTCTCTATTCTTGATACAAGGATCCGTTTTGGATCCACTTGGTCAATTGAATCATTAAAGACAGGTTACGCAGAGAACACCAGTGCTACACAAACAACATGATATACTTGGTCTGCACTTTGCATTCTCACAAGGAAAGAAGAGTTTCAAACATGGTTCTTAAGACGGTAAGGTGAGAAAAGGCGACTCAACCCCTTCCAGATGCCTAGGCGCTAGTAAGGTGAGGTAGGCAACACCATACCACCAAGGAAGTAACCAACAACAGCAGTAAGAGGAAATAAAAAGGAAAAGAAAATAAGAAGGGGGGAGAAAAAGAGAAGCGGAAGGGACTAGGCTGGCCTAGCCCACTAGTCAACCCACCATACCCCTTGTCTTATCTACTTCTCTGCTGCAAAACCACTCATCTTCCAGAAGCAGAAGCAGTTGTGTCGGTGTTTTACCGCCAAGCCCACAGAGGGATACCCAAGAGGTGGTAGGTTACAGGTAGGGTGTCGCCGAGATCTGAAACTCAAAGGTGCAAGGAACATAAAGACTTAGACATGTTCGGGCCGCGATGTGCGTAATACCCTACGTCCTGCGTGGTGGTTTGTATTGCCTTAGGTGTAGATTGTTGGGTTTCTTTGGAGGGGTCCCTGCCCACCCTTATATAGTCTAGAGGGACATGATTACATGGAATCCTAGCCCGATACTAACTTAGGAGTCCTACCCGAGTACTACTCGGGTGGTTTCCTTCCGTACCGACTAGTCCTACTCGTATCCGAGTATATCACAATAGATATAAGGTATGGGACATGCCTCATCTCTTATTCTAGATATTTCTATGCCTTATGAGCAGTCCCGCTGCTCCGGGTCTAACAAGCCCTAGAGCTCTTCGTAACCGAGTACTGCAGGCTTCCGAGTACTTCTGAAGTCATCTTCGAGTTCTTCAGAACTTCATCTTGAATGTCTTCCCGAGTACCTTTTGGCTGTTTCGAGGCTGAGGTGCTCATGCTCCGAGTAGTTTAAATCTTTTATATGGGGTGCGACAGAGAAAATCGCACTCCATATGGAGCAGCTCCCAAGCCTTAGACTGAATCAAAGAATCAGACTGAGGGTCAAATTAGTCTTGAATCTTCTTTCTCTGTCTTCCAATAGATTTGAAAATCAAGTCAATGATGACACGTGTCCCGCAGCCCCGAGCCTTGAATCCAAATCCCAAGGTTTGGAAAAAGGATCCAAAAGAGCGTAGCATACGTTGTAGAATATATTTAAGAAATTGAATTGATGGTTAAAATAGAGTGATTGGATAGAAATTTGGAAACCCCTTTTTTCGGAATAAGACCCCTAAAAAATAGTTAAACAAATAACTTCTCCAAACAAACCCTAAATTACCGCTGAAAACAAATCTTATCCCTGATTTAATTGCTAGATTAGACATCTGGGTTAAAAATTTGAAAAACCCCTTATTTGGGGATAAAATCCCTGAAATAAAAGTTAAACAATTATCTTCCTGAGATAAATCCTCAAAAGCCTCTTAAATTGGGTTCTACGAGTCTTCCAAGTAGTTTTTGCGGCGTCTAGCACCCAAGCATATGAGCCAGGTGAGCCGTAGCAGCCATGTCAAGTAGTTATTGGCGCCCAGCCCCCGAGCCTGGGAGCTAGCGGAACCATTGGAGATACGCTGAGCATCCTGGAGAGTCGTCGCCGAAGGTTGACCTGAAACATGAGATATACCATATGTAGCATAATGCGAAGATACTGAAATTTATTTGGTGTCATGCGAAGATACCGAAATTTATTGGGTGTAAAAATAAATTTGTTGTGTCAAGCTCTTTTTTAGGACATTTAAATCACCGAGTAGTCCACCTTTTATGTTTAATCACATGGTCCCGTTCTAGCCTTCACTCATAACGTGTATGAGTCGCTTAGGTCATGACTGAATATCCGAGGTTTCACGGATGAAGACATTTGCTACTCGAGTAGATTAGCGACCATTTAAGAGAAGACAACGTGCAGAAATTAGTAGTCGACATTGCGACAAAGAGAATACGCGTTGCGCAAAAAGTAGGCGGCGAAGTATAGCTCTGAAGGGTTTCATGCCCATTGAGAGGCGTACACAAATAAGTAGCCGATCCTGTGGAGAACAAATCGGGGAAAGTATAAGTGACTTAGCTTGATTCATAGACGATTCGTTGATAAAGCTAACTAGTCGGAGTCGATTCCTAGTTGTCGAGAGTGTAGCAGCCATCCCCGACTAGTTTCTAGTCGAGATAAATAGTCGAAGTAGCAGCAGCATGTCGACGTTGTGGCGCGAGCTTAAGTCGAGCCGAGTAGTCGAGATCATCAGGGTTTTGATCAAATCAGAGAGTTGAATCTCGTCGAGATCTTCGATGAGGTCGTCGATGTCGCGACAGGATGTTGGTTCGGACGCCTCCGGCTTCCTGATGTCCACGAGGTGCCGACGGACATCGCCTGCTCCGTTGGCAACGCAGACCCACGAGCCCAAGATGAAAGTCTCGCCCTCCTCGAGCGCAACGGTGGTGAAGTTGAACGATGCCATCGAGTTCACCAGGGGATACCCAGCCGTTACGCCAGCTGTCGATATTTTAACGCCAAGCCCACCGAGGGATACCTCCGAGGTGTAGGTTGTAGGTATGGTGCCGCTGAGATCTGGAACTCGAAGGGGCAAGGAACACAAAAACTTAGACAGGTTCTGACCACGATGTGCGTAATACCCTACGTCATGTGGGGTGGTTTGTATTGCCTTAGGTGTAGATTGTTGGGTTTCTTTGGAGGGGTCCCTGCCCGCCCTTATATAGTCTGGGGGACAGGGTTACATGGAATCCTAGCCTGATACTAGCTTAGGAGTCCTACCCGAGTAGTACTCGGGTAGTTTCCTTCCGTACCGACTAGTCCTACTCGTATCCGAGTATATCACAATAGATATAAGGTATGGGACATGCCCCATCCCTTATTCTAGATATTACTATGTCTTATGTGCAAGCCCGTCTCCCTTCCTCCTCCCTCCCTCTCTGAAGCCACAGCGCAGCCATCAAGCGATCCCTTCCATTCCCATGCCCTTGTGCCCCTAAATCCAACTGTGTTGCCCCTTAGATGCGCCGCCGCCATCCTCAGATCGATCACCAATGCCGTTGTTCTAAGTGAAATTGTTGGACACCGGCGACAGAGAAGGCAGGGATGGTGCAGGTAGCAGCTGCTTGGCCTCGTTGGTCGATTTCCATTCCATTCTCCCCCTCCCTCCCTCCTCTCCTGCTGCTTTTTAGTTAGGTGACGCCTTTAAAACCATGGTTTCAAACAAACTACGGCATCCTAATCTCAACAGTAGTGTCAAAATCATAAGTGGGGTGGCTAACACTAACAAAATTATTGGTCAGACTGCTCAAGATGCGTGGAATAGATTACATTTTACTCATTCAGATCTTATTCGCCTAAGATGCGCTCACGCCATCTAATTTTAGCACGGGTATCCATCCTAAGAAGGGGAGGACCCAGCATCTAACATGCGATAACTTTTGCAAACAAAATCAAAGTTAGTAGGTAACATACTGTAAGTGAATCAGATCCGAATACAAATAGTTTTGTTAGGTTTTTGGGTGCTCCGTCTCACACAGTAGAAGGAAAGAGAAAGGGCGGACATACCTGGTGTGGATGCTCATCGCCGGCAAAGGGATGGGGTAAGATGTGACGAATGGCGCCCCCGATCGCCCATTCGCCGCCAGAGAAGGAAGAGCAAGGGAGGAGAGTGAGAGAGAAGGGGAAAGGAACAGAGATGAGCCTGAGGTCCCTGATCCCTGAGGGAGAGATCTGTCAATGAGCCGAGCTCGAGCCGAGCTGTCAACAACTCTAGTGTGTTACGAGCACCTCACGACTCGGCCACTCTACCGTGTTACCGTCCAACGAGGGCCACACGATGGAGAAATAACGGATCAGATCGATGCGGTGGAAGTCTCCAGAATATTTACATCAAGCCCTTTATAAGAATCCTCTATCTCATTTTAAAATTGATTTGTGGCAAATTTTCTTCTTACACCCCTCAAATGACACCCCCCTCATTTTTGCCCTAAACGCATCCTAAACCTTCTCACTACAGATGACAGGCGGCGCGTGCCACCGAAGTCCTGCACTCGTGCATCTCGTCCATGCCACTAACCTCGATTGGGAAATTTATTATAAAAAAAAAGTAAAACGCATCCTGGGTCCCTAACCTTATCCCATTGTGTCAGTTAGGTCCCTAAACTCTCAAAATGCATTTTTAGATCCCAAACTGTTTAAAAGATCCATCCCGGGTTCTAAACACGCCACGCGAGCTCCCGATGTTGACATGGCATGCCACTACGGCGCCTCGCTAGCGAACAAATGAGAAAAAAAACATCGTAGTCTCCCATGGGCTCAAATGCAAAAGCTTGAAAAGCCTCCTGCCATGGCCAACGGCAGGCTCTCGCGGCGTGGTCCTCTCCCGCCCCGGCAACCACTGCACGTCCTACGTGGCCACCGCCACGTACATGACCCCGAAGCGCTTCGACCCAGAGGCGCACCACGAGCACTACGACCCCTACGCTGCCAACATGTGGAGCCTCGGAGTCACCGTCTTGGAGGTCCTCATGATCCGCTACCCGCTGCTCCCCTTCGGGTAGCGGCTGAACTGGGCGGCGCTCATGTGCGCCATCTACTTCGGCGAGTCTCCCTCAGTACCTGACGGCGCTGCATCACCGAAGCTTCAGAGTTTCGGCGCCGCCTGCCTACAGAAGGCCGCCCATCGCGGAGCTTCTTGCCCACCCGTTCGCCGCCGGAAGGGTGATGAGGTCAAGGCGCGCGCTCCAGGAGCTTGTCACCAAGGGCGGCAGCCCCGCGGGCGATGTGGAGGGGGCGGCGTCCCCCTGCTCCTCTAGCTCCACTGCAGTTCCTCATCATTATCAAGCCATCGATCTGCTTCTACTTGATTCTACATTCTGTCAACTGAGCAAACAAATGCCAATATTTACCTATTTCTAAAGCACGTAAGAGCATCTCCAAGAGTGCCCAATATATCTACTCCTAATAACTTTAGATTGGGCAGTCCCTAAACGAATTTGGGCATAGAAAACATCTTTTTCTCCAACAGCAGTCCTATTTTTACGAGGTCTTTTACAACGTACAATACTACAACTTAGTGGTATATGGTATAGAAAGGATCCCACCGTCCATCTGTAGCGGTAAGATAGTAATTATTAGCTTAATATTAGTTGAGGTTAATTTTTCTTTTCTTTCGATCCAGCCCCCAACCCGTCTCCTACTTTCTGTCACGCCCTCCCGATCTCATCTTGGCGCCACTTGCCTCCTCCCGCCCAGGCAAGAGCTGCCTCGTGCGCCATTCATGGCGTCGCCCCTGACTGGCGGCGGCCTCCTCTCTATGCCCGCCTGCGTCAGTCGTCCTAGGCGCTGCTCGTTCTTCCTCACGCAAGGCGGTTCGCGACCTCCCCTTGCCGGCCGCAAGCTCGAGTCCCCGCCCTTGGCCCGGCACCGCCAGCCCTTGCCTCACGCACGTCTGTGGGCGCCGCCGCTGCATTGCAAGCATTAGCTGCGTTCGTCGTCGTCCCTGGTTGGTCGCCCCTTTGGACGCGCGCCATCACGTGTCTCAGTGCCGCATCTGCCCGGCTGTTTCCGTTGCGCTTCTCCTTGTGCCATGCAAATGTCGGCGGCGGCAGAGGCACCGAACAAGCGTAACTGGCGACGGCGGCTATCCCTGCACAGTACGCCAAGAAGAACAAGGCCGGGAAAAGTAATCTTTTCCATCCGCCGCCCCATCCCGATGAATTTGTAAACCTGTTCATCTCGTGGGGGTCCTTCCTCCTCCATCTGATTGATTTGATTTTGGAATATACAGGATGCACCTCTCAGGCATTCTTGCTAGCACTTGCAGGTTCACCTTATTGGTGGCTTTGCTGATGCTTCCACAAAGGTTAAATTTAGAACTTACTGATTGATTGTTCCACAGAACAGATATATAGATCGTGCAACCAACAGCATGACATCAGACTTGGAGCACAAACATTTGAGTGCGGCAAACTTCTAAAACAGGGCATGCAGTACTAGGAAGTAACAAGTACTCGAAGAACAAGCACCACACATGGTTGCGGATCGACGTTCAGACTTCAGATAGATAGATCATGCAACCAGAAACAAGATACTCGAAATTAAATAATGCAGCACACACAAGGAGAAAACAAGGTAGCACAGTTGTGTGTGTTACCGTTGGCAATCGAGGCTGGAGGGGGTGCACGAGCAAAGCCTGGAGGGGTAGCAGAGCCTGCCGCCCTCGCGCTGCCGCGCCGGGGAGGGGAGGCGAGGCCGGCGGCGGGGTCCTGGGCCCTGGCGCCCTCGCGCCGCGGGAGGGGCCGAGAGGGGCCGGAGGGGGGCCGCTGCCGCCCTCGCACCGCCGCGCCGGGAGGGGAGCAGCGGGACCGGACCCTCGCGCCGCCTGCTCCCTCGAGCTCGCGCCGAAGGAGGAGATGGGATCCGCCGCCGCCGGGGATGGGCGGAATCGGCCGAGATGCAGGGATCCGCCGCCGCCGGGGCCGGGATGCGCCGCCGCAGGGGCCGGGCGGAACCCTAGCCTAGCGCGTGCGACAGGAAGGGAGCGGCGGCGCCTTTTTTTTTTCGGAGGAACCGTCTGTGCTCGCGACGAAGGGAGGATGGGGGACGGGAAAAGGAAACGAAACATAAGCTCGTAATGCATGGCAGCCGGATAATTTTGAGGAAAAATAGGCCCTCACAGTCGGTAGAAGCAGGAGGTGCTGTAACCACCTAAAAGCTCAACTGAAGGGAACCTTACCAAAGCCTGTGCTATTCCGATCGTTGCAGGTACATACGCGTTGTCTTCTTATCCTCTGGTTGAAGTGGCGGTGCGTAGTTAGTAATAATCCTAGCAGGAATAAGATGAATTTTATTGATAGCTAGTAGAAACACTAACTAGAATTGCTTACTCTGGCAATTATGTTGCACCAAAGTTTATTGCTGATGCTTCATTGCAACATATAAGATTTGTTTGACATTGACCACAACGTACTTCTTTTTGCCGGTAACCACAACAGACTTCTAATACTGTGAGCAATGTATTTTATATATTCGTCACGCTCCCAATAAAACATGAAATGACAATGACATGAACTATTAATTTGAATGCTAATAATCTGTTTTTTAATATTTTCACTTAGGTTCTTTGTATACCATCCCCGTATTGCTCAAAAATATACAAAGCTTCTCATTCCTTCTTATTTACCATCAAAATAGCCCGAAAGAAGCATGTCGCTGCATTGCACTAATAAAGAGGTTCTAGCCCAAAAGAAGCCATGTACTTCTCAAGTGAACCTAATATGATGTTTGAACCTATAATTATTTATTATGCATTATTCATGTCGGAACCTACGGAGAACCGGAATGTCTGTTTTTGGAGAATGCATGTTGGTATTCAGTTCTGGAATGGAGGACAAATAGTCTCTTTTTCATTGAATGATTATCAGACTAAAGCTGTCAAAAAAAACATTGTCCTTGTTAGAATAGTTCAGGGCAAGTGATTCAATTATATTCTTTGTTCATTGAATATATCACTGGAACTTGAATGTACTCAGCATATATTACTAGACAAATATGGGGGTATTTAACTATTTTCCATCCTTACGAATGGCAACTACTCATTTACCATCCTTATTTTGGATTCTACATTTTTGCCAACCCCTCTACACGTGAAGCTAATAATTTGCCAATTCTGCTGGTGTGGCAAGCCACCTCCTCATGCCAGCATGGATCAGCTATGTAAAATGACCAAAGTGCCCCTGCAATTTCACTCATAACGATGGTACCGTGCTCTCTCCCTCCTTCTACCTCTATGACAGGTGGGGGCCACCTATCTTCTTCCATCTCCAGCCTCCCGTGGTGGCTCGTCCCCGATGCCGGCGCCCGGCGCCTCCTCTTCCTCCTCTCCTTCCTCTTCCTCTCCCCGTGCCCGCAGCGCGCGCTTCTCGCCGCCCTCGACCTCCTCTTCCTCCTCACCGCGCACACGCTTACCCTCCACGCGACGGTCGCGCCGCGCCGGAGCTCCTCGTGCGCCGCGGGAGGAGCTTCCGGCACGGGCTCGCGCTCGCGGCCTCCGCGGTCCGGGCTGCCGCCGCCATCGGGCTGGATAGGGGGAGGCGCGAGGGGGATGGCCTTGCCGCCCGCGGCCGGGCGGAGCTCGAGCGCGAGGCGCGGGGGAGGGGCCGCTCCCAAGCCGCGCTGCCCCACGTGATGGTCGTGCCGCGCAGGACCTCCTCCTCGCCAAGTCCGCAGAGCTCGAGCGCGAGGCGCGGGGGAGGGGCCGCGCCGTCGTGCGGTGAGACGCGCACGTAGAAGAGGCGGACCTCGAGGCAACTGCCGGGGTCCAACGACGGCAGCACGTGGTCCATCCACGCGGTGAGGAGATCGAAGCGGGAGAGCTCGAGCTCGCAGGTGCCACCGGCGGCCAGGCGTACCGTGCGGCGGAGCTGGTGCCGGAGCGGTGGGTAAGAGGAAGGAGATAGGGGAGCGGCGGGAGCGGGGGTTAGGCAGGTGAGAGGAGAAGGCGGAGGTGTATGACTGGGTCCCACCAGTCATAGAAACAGAAGAAGGAGCAACATATACCCAAGGCTCGGGTAAAGAGGTCTTTTCACGTGCCCCTTCCACGCTGGCCTGGTGACTTGGCACGCCACGTCGGCAAAATTGGCAAATTATTAGCTTTGCGTGTAGAGGGGTGGCAAAAATATTGAAGCTAAAATAAGGGTGGCAAATGAGCAGGTGCCATCCACAAGGATGACAAATAGTTAAATATCCCATAAATATGAGGAGGCAGAGAAGTCTTTTCAGGAAGACTTAACTGCCAACATAGCGGAAATGTCCAACAAAAAATTCTGGTGTTAGATATGGAAGACCTAACTTTCTAGCGCCATATAAGGAACTGATTTTTAATTTAGTGTCGGTGTTTTACCGCCAAGCCCACCGAGAGATACCACAGAGGTAGTAAGTTGTAGGTGAGGTATCCCTCGATGTGCAAGGAACGCAAAGACGTAGACAGGTTTGGGCCGCGACGTGCGTAATACCCTACGTCCTGTGTGGTGGTTTGTATTGCCTTAGATGATTATCCTTGGGAGGGGGTCCCTGCCCGCACTTATATAGTTTGGGGGACAGGGTTACAGATATCCTAGCCAGATACGAGCTCAAGAGTCCTACCCGAGTACTACTCGAGTAGTTTCCTTCTGTTCCGACTAGTCATACTCGTGTCTGAGTAACGCACAACAGATATAAGGTATGTGACATGCCCCTTCCCTTATTGTAGAATATTCATGCCATGTACGCAGTCCCATGGCCCCGGGCCTGACAAGCCCCCAAGCTCTTCGTAGCCAAGTACTTTAGGCTTTCGAGTACTTCTGAAGGCGTCTTCGAGTTCTTCTGAAAATCCGTCTTGAAGGTGTCTTCTGAGTACTTCCTTGGCTGCCTTGAGGTTGTGAGGTGCTCATGCCCCGAGTAGTCTTCTTTTATATGGGGTGCGATGAAAATCGCACTCCATATGGAGTAGCCTCCAAGTCTTAGGTTGAATCGAAGAATCAGGCTGAGGGTCAAATTAGTCTTGAATCTTCTGGTCTTTATCTTCCAAAATTTGAAAAATAAGCTATTGATGACACGTGTCCCGTAGCCCCCGAGCCTTGAATCCAAATCCCAAGGTTTGGTAAAAAGGATCTGAAAGGTCATGGCATAGGTTGTAGAATAAGTTAAGAGTTTGATTTGATGGTTAAGATAGGCAAATTGGTTCATAAATTTGAAAACCTCTTTTTTTAGGATGACATCCTTGAAAAAATGGTTAAACAAATAACTTCCTCAAAAAAATCCTAAATTACCGCTCAAAACAAATCTAATCTTGAGAAAAGCTCTTCAGCTTCCGCACAATGAAACCAGGCCCCCCGCTGGTTATTTAACCACATTGTGACTTAGGGTTAACCCACGCTTTCACTTGCCTTTTCACTGCTTCGAGTCTTTTGTCTTCCTCTTTTCCAGCGCCGCCGCCATTTCTAGATCTAGGTCTAGAAGCTGCACCGCTACCTCCCTCGTGCCCCCGTGCGGCGCCCCGCTCTCCTGTTCCTTAGCCCCCGAGCGCATGTGACTGAAGCGACTTGTGACATCGAGGATGGGTAACAAGAGAACCGCGACGTAGGGGAAAGGGAAAGAATCCAAGGCCGCTGCACCATCGGACGACTCTTGGAAAAAAAGTAAGTGCACTGAGGCAGATCTTCAAGCATTAGTAGATGAGGGCCTCTTGCAACCTAGAGAGATAGTGCAGTGGCGACCGGCTGAGCGAGATGTCAGGCCGTACGAACACGCGGAGGAGATTGTTTTGTTCCAACATTTCATTAAAAGTGGTCTGGGCCTCCCGGCTTCTGATTTTTTCCGCAGTCTTCTCTTCTATTATGGCATCCAACTTCACCACCTGAACCCCAATTCCATTTTGCCCATACCCATTTTTGTCCACTTTTGTGAAGTCTTCCTTGGCATAGAGCCTCATTTCAACCTCTTCTGCTACCTTTTTCACCTTAAGCCTCAGCCCAGTGAATATAATATTTCAGAAGTCGGAGGAGCTGGTCTTCAGCTGAGGCAGGGCATGGACAAAAAGTATCTTGAATACATATTCCCAACTAGTTTGTCTGGCTGGAGAGAGCGCTGGTTCTACATTGGAAACCATAAGCCAAGTCTTCAAGAGCGGACTACTGAGAAGCCGAAGATAGCCCATGAGTGGAGAGAGATGACGTACCAAGCAGATATGGATCAACTTGATGAGTTACTTGACAAGGTTATGAAGCACAAGATTGTTGGTGTCACTAGTACCTCTATGGTGTACTCATGGATGGGCAGGCGTATTCAGCCTCTCCAGAAACCAACTCTATTTGGTTTCGAGTATCTTGGTATCTCAGAGCCATCTCAGTTTACTGCAGATAGGATCCATCACAGGGAGGCCATGAGGCGAGTAAGCCGAGTGTTGCTTGATGCCGAGACGGTTTCGTATGTTCCCAAGTTGTTCAATGCCATAAATGCTCTCAAACAGGTAAGGGTAAGTAGCCATTGTTCTTCATCGAGTACATTTTCACCGTCGATGGTGACTTATATTGATACTGATGCTGAATTGCTTGACTTGTTGGATTATCAACGTGTACAGGAGTATGTCTCCCATGCTGGATATTGAGCGTCCCCGCCACACGCTGCCGACAACTCATCAGAATATCACTTCCCGCCCTAACGCCGATCCGGTGACGGAGGAAGGAGATAACGATTCCGATGATGGCCGCACCCTCTCTGACTTGAAGAGGAAAAGGGAGATGACTACCTCCCAAGTGAACACGACTTCCCCTAGTGGTGAGATCTTTCCTACCCCTCCCAAGAAAGCCAGGATGGCGGCACGGAAGCGCAAGGCTGGGGCCTCTGCGAGTAATGATGATGATGAGCAACCAAGGTAAGTGTCTACTTGGTTCGCCTTTTTGTTGTTTTCCAAGTATCATTCCTTTTTCTTTTTCTTTAGTGCCATCGCCTCCAACCCTAAGCATTCAAAGCAAAGGGTTGATGATGATTTTGTTACGGGGCAGGACGTGCCCTCGATTATAGTGGACCCGTTGACAAGTGGTGTTGGGATGCGCTGGGGCAAAAACCGCCCTCGGCTAGCCTTCAAGTGGATGTAGCCGCATTTGGTGCCGCGCCGGGGAAAACATCGCCCTCGGCTAGCAAGCTGGCGCCTTCGAGGGCTTTGGGTGCTGCTCCTTCTCCCAAAGCGCTCAAGGCAAAGAAATTGAATGTAAAGAAGTCTTCACTATAAGTACTCGAGTACTTTCTAGTCGATATTTGTAGGTGCATAATGGTATGTATCAATATCACTCCTTGTTCGTTGTGTGAAGGAAATCCTCTACTCTAGGCTTGGAGCAACCTGGCGACGTTGCGGCTGATCCAGCTCCCGAGCGAGAGCCTGATGCAGCGTTGGTGACGATGGTGGCAATCACCGCTCGGGTTGATCCACCACCGCCGCTTACGGAGCCCCCGCACCTGATGCCACTAAGGTCGAAGAGGACGTGGTGGGTGCAGAGTGCGATGCGGCTGGAGGTCCCAGGGTGGAGGAACCAGCCCCCGAGATTCCATCAGGTGAGCCAATTTTGCCGCCCCCGGCCACGAGTACCATGTTACCTGTAGCGCGTCTGATTCTGGCGGGCGAGGTGATAGGTACCCCGCAGCAACAGCCAACTCGCGAAAATCAAGATGCTGCGGGTACTTCGGGTAACATATTGGTTTCTCCATCAGGGTGGCAGCATGTCATCCCGATGGAATTGATTGATGATCCGATGTTGACCTTAGAGGTCTTAAAGAATTTCCAAGATACCTTCAAGGAACTGTACAAATTCTCCACGGTATGCTTGCTGGTCTATTAGAACATTCTTAGTTGGTTATCTTGCTTGCTTAACCGACAATTTCTCTTGTCGAGCAGACAGTAGCCAATCAATCCAAACAAAAATCTGACAAGCTAAGAGTTGTTGAGGATGGGCTTTGCCAGTTGCAAGCTAAAGATCGCCAGATTGGTGAAAAGACATATCAAATTGTGGGTCTGCAACGCGAACTTGATGCCATCAAGCTTGAGCGCACCAGAGAAGTCTGGCTCCTCAAGAAGGAAATTGAAAATCTGTTGGACAAAAACAAATCCTTGGCCAAGACTCATCGAGGTAATTACTATCCCAACTACTTTACCCATCTTGATGTAGCCGAGTAGTATTCTCTTAATTTCTACAAGTACGATCTCCTTGTCGTTTGTCCGCAAAGCTCAAAAATACATTAAAATATAAAAAAGAACTGCTGACTGACTTGAAGAATATTGTGTACCGTCATTCAGATGATGTAGAGCTCCTAACAAAGCAACTTGAAGATGCTAACAAGCAACTCATGGAGTGCATGCAGCAGATCAGGTCGATGGCCGAGGAGAAGGAATTGAGGCAGAAACAACTTGAAGACCTTGAGGGCGCTGCACGGGTAGTCGTCGACATGGTGGACCCTCTAGAAGAATGAGTAGTAGATAATAGGACTTTGCTAGAGTGCCTTCGTGAGGCACCGCAGAAGATATCTGGCTACCTTTCAGAGACCACCAAGACGTATGTGGTGCACGTTCTTGAGCTTGTCAAGTCATTTTGGCCCAAGGGTAACTTGAGGCCACTGGCCGATGGTATGGCTGCATACTGCTCTGATGAGAAGTTCGCAGAGTACCTCGAAGAAGTCGGTCCTGTGACTCAAAAAATAGTTGAGAACCTAGAGCAAGATACAATGAACATGTCATGAAAAATCTGTCTGGGTGTATGTAAATATATCTTGTATATTATCCTATGCCTGTGGATTTGTTCAGAGTACGTGGAGTACTTGATAATCGTAGGACTTAGGAAAAACTTGAGACGCGTAGGTCGAGCTACACAGAGTGCGATGACTTTAGGTGTAATCGATAGCTTGGCGTTTGATGATTGGTCCCGTGCAGGGACATAAGCTAATCAAGATTTATTCGCGTTGTGCGAAACTCTGGATTGCTTAATGTTGTATAGGTGTGAAGACCTCTTCGACGTTCTCATAATGACTTGGCGCCATTGGTTCTGCTGAACTACATAGGCTAGTACTCGAGGTAATCAGAGTGTGCACAAGTAGTTGTTGCGGCTTTGGCCTCATCGGCTTGTGGAGAGAAATCGTGCGGATAGGACTGGTGGCGGTAGCCCTTGAGTGTTTCCGGTGACGTGGCGTGGTTAGCATGTTGTTAGTACTCGTGGCCGAAGCCCCGAGTTCTACAGTAAGCATGGAGATAAAAGTAGTCGTTTGGGGACCAAATCAACTCTCTATTGATAAGAATATTGCGCTGCAGCTGGCAACTTTTTACACAAGTTATTTAAGGATAGAAACAACGTAGGTGCTTGATATTCCAGGAGTTTGGAACCTCCTGGCCATCAGGGTATTGTAGTTGATACGACCCTGGTCTTGTAACCTTGGAGATGATGAAGGGCCCTTCCCATTGTGAGTTGAGATTATGCAGCCCAATCTCGTCTTGTATGCGACGGAAGACCAAATCAACGATGCTGAATGATCTCTCCTGGATGTTGCGGTCGTGGTAGCTTCGTACGCCTTACAGGTAGCGGCCTGACTGTACTAGGGCATTGCATCGGACCTCTTCTACCTCATACAGCTTCAGTTGTCTCGTCTCGTCAGCCTCGCCTTCCCCGTAGACGAGGATGAAGGGTGACTGTCATGTGGCTTTGCTTGGTTGAGTGCGAAGCCCCCAGACGACCAGTTGTAATTCATGAATCCACTTGCCACCCTTTTTGTTGTTCTCATCGTAGAGTCTTTTCTTCAACCCATCAACGATCAAGCCGTTGGCGTGCTCAACCTGGCCATTGGCCCGTGGGTGAGCCACCGAAACATACTTGACCTCAATGGTGCTTCTCTCACAGAATTCCCAGAACTCGTGTGAGTGGAAGTTTGATCCCAAATCTGTAATAATAGTGTTGGGGAAGCCTTACCGATGTAAGATGTCGTAGATGAAGTCGACTACTCTATCTGATGAGAGCTTTGTAATCGGCTTGTACTTGATCCATTTTGTGAACTTGTCGATGGCCACCAACACATGAGTAAAACCTCATGGCGCTGTCGTCAAAGGCCCAATCATGTCTAGCCCCCATCATATGAACAGCTAGGAAGGTGGTATGGTAATGAGGTTGTGCGCCGGGACATGAGCTTGCTTGCTGAAGAATTGGCAGTTAGTACATCGGCGAATGAGGTCTTCGGCGTCTGCCAAAGTTGTCGGCTAGTAGAACCCTGATTTGAATGCTTTCCTGACTAGTGTGTGTGACACCACGTGGTTGCGACAGGTGCCCTTGTGGATTTTCTGGAGTATGTCTTTGCCCTCCTCGATGAGGACACACTTCATGAGTACCCCTGTTGCTGATCCACGCTTGTATAGCTTGTCACCAACTAGATCATACCGTTTGCTCTGCCTAATGACGCGTGCCGCCTCAGCGCTTTTTTCATCGACGCCGGGGGGTAGATTCTAATCTTTGTTTAAGTCGATGAAGGGTACCCGCCAATCAACCTCGATCATCATGACCTCTTACTAGTTTCTCGTGGAGCCTGATCGATGGTCATTGGATTTGGTTTCTGGATGGATGGGTGGTGTAGCTCGTGGACGAATACTCCCGGAGGGACATCTGCTCGATCAGAGCCCAACTTTGAGAGTACATCCGCTCCAACGTTGTCTAGTTTCTAGGCCCGAAAACTTATTCTCTAGTTTGCGTATCTCCATGACATACACATCCATGGTGTCTTTTTTGATGTCCCACTTCTTGTTGACTTATTGAACAACTAGCAAGGAGTCACCGTAGACAAGTAGTCGCTTGATGTCAAGTGAGACTGCCAAGCGTAGCCCATGCAATAGTGCCTCGTACTCAACTTCATTGTCGGATACCTCAAAAAGTAATTGGAATACGTATTTGACTTGTTCCCCCTTGGATGAGATGAAAAGAACTCTTGCTCCGCCGCCTCCGAGCTTGAGTGAGCCGTCGAAGTACATGACCCAGTGCTCTAGCTCGTTGGCTAGAGCTGCAACTTGGTTTTCCCGCCACTCTGCCATGAAATCGACTAGTGCTTGCGATTTGATGGCTGTGCGTGGCTTGAAGTCGATGCTGAGAGCCCCCAGTTCCACTTCACAATTGGAGATTCATCCAGTGGCGACCCGATTATGGACCGCCAATGCGAAATCAGTGATAATTAAAATCCTTAACTCGTCAATGTAGTGGCAAAGCTTCCTGGATATGATGAGTATAGCGTAAAGAAGTTTCTGAATTGAAGGGTTACAAACCTTAGATTCAGAAAGGACTTCGCTAGTGAAATACACTGGCCTCTGCACGCCAGATGCATGGCCTTCCTCGGAGCGCTCCACCACAATGGCTGTACTGATGATGTGAGTAGTCGCGGCAATGTATAGTAGTAGATTTTCGTCTGGCAGTGGAGTTGTGAGGATGGAGGGTGATTGCAGATGATGCTTGAGGTCATCTAGTGCCCGCTCCGCCTCTTCGTTCCACTGGAACTTGTCTTGCCGCTTGAGTAGCTTGAAGAAGGTAGTCCCCGTTCCCCAAGTCTTGAGATAAATCTGTTCAAGGCCGCTATGCACCCTGTGAGCTTCTGGACGTCCTAGATGGTTTTTGGAGCCCCCATCTAAGTGATGGCGGTGATCTTCTCCGGGTTGGCTTCAATTCCTCGGTGACTGACAATGAACCCGAGTAGTTTCTTTGATAGTACGCCGAAGATGCACTTAGTCGGGTTGAGCTTCCACCAGAACTTGCGCAAGCTGCTGGATGGCCTGCTGGTACGTGGCTCCTGCGTTCTTCAACTCGAAGGACATAGTTGTGTAGGCATATGCACCGTACGGAGTGATGAATGCGGTCTTGATCCGGTTTTCTTTCTTGAGGGCAATCTGATGGTAGTCCGAGTAGCAATCAAGAAAGGAGAGCATGACACAGCCGGCCGTGGAGTTGATGACTTGGTCGATGCGTGGGAGCCCGAAGGGATCCTTCAGGCAATGCTTGTTGAGATCAGTGTAATCCACACAAATCCTTCATTCTTTATTATTTTTTTTCAAAACAAGTACAGGGTTAGCTAGCCACTCTGGGTGGTAAACTTCTTTGATGAAACCAGCCGCGAGTAGTTTTGCTAACTCCTTCTTGATGGCCTCCCTCTTGTCTTGAGCGAATTGGAGTAGCCGCTTCTTCTTCAGGTTGGCTTTAGGATTGAAGTTTAGGGAGTGCTCGATCAACTCCTTAGGCACCCTGGCATATCCGGTGGTTTCCACGCGAATATGTCTCGGTTGGCTTGAAGGAAGCTGACGAGCGCGCTTTCCTATTTGTCGCCCAACCTTGTGCCGATCAAGGCTGTCTTGATGGGTCGCCCTGCTGCAAATGGATGGCCTTCACACCGATATCGCTGGTGGGCTTCACCGAGGACTGGCTCGACTTCTTCATCGGAATCGTCATCTCTGACTGGGGGAGCTGCTGCGCAGCCACGAAGACTTCAGATGAAGCATCTGGCACATGCGTGGTTGAGGTGTACTCGATTGATTCTTGGTCGCAGTCGTATGACTTCTTCAAGTCGTCGTGAAAGGTGAGCACCCCTGTCTTTCCTGGCATTTTGAGGAGCAGGTAGACATAGTGGGGCATGACCATGAATTTGGCCAGAGCAGGTCTTCCGAGGATGGTGTGGTAAGATGACTCGAAGTTCGCTGTTGGCATTTCTTAGCATCCTCACATGGATTGTTAGTGCTTGGCAATGGCACCAAGAAACGTCGTGTCGGTATGTCTTAACGATTACAGATAAATCCGCAAGAGCACGGATATACCTTTGTAGCATTCACGTGGAGAGTATTCGGGTATCATTATTTATTTTTTCCCAAAGGATGGCATCGTGTAAAAGAGTTTTACTAGGTACATAATCAAGACAATATGCTTAAGCTATAGACTATAGTTCATACAAGGGGTAAGTTATTATATATGATGTATAGGGGTAATGTGACACACACAAGCCAATCCTAAGAATAAATAATAACAAATAAACCAAAGGTTAGCGGGAGCAAAGGCATACAAGGTTGTCCTAGTGATATCTACTCAAGTTAGCAGGGGTTATACAACACATTGTTAGGATTAGCATTAAGCATCGAACATTACGGGGAGACTAACCAGTACTGGTCTGCCAGCAACCTAGAATAGCACTTTAGACTCCTACAGCACATCCGAACGTGGGGGACTACGAAGGACGGACAGGGCTGTCACCACCTGCCGCCTAGCCCGACAGACCATGGGATGCAGTTATATTCGATAGATCCCTCGTGCCTAGAGCACCACGCCCATGCACAAGATCACTACTCTAGCCCCTCCATAACCCCCACCATGATGATGGACAAGCATAGAACTAGAGCAAGCTCGGAAGGATACCAAACCGATGTTGATACTTAAAGCAAAGCTACACATGATTATATAACTTAAGGGAGCATAAGACATGGCATACCAAACTATAAACATAGCAAGATAACCATGAATAAACTCTATATTATGAGTAGAGTACCGACAAGTTGGATACAAAGCCATAACAAGAGCCGAAGGTTGCTCAACGACCCTGAGGACGACTTGGATTCGCTAAGAGAAGATAACTAGCCTAGCTCTACTAGCCTAAGGATTACAAGTCACAACTAGAATGGAGGAGAAAGGCTTCAAGTGTGGTGTGTGTGGAATGAGGGCTCCTTCTCCTCCTTTTATAGCTTCCTAGGGCGGTTCCCAGTGGAGGTAAGTATGGAAACATTGGCAACCGACTTTAGAAGGATAAGACCGAATCTCCCGCCAAAGTGCACCTGGATAGGGGCCTGTCCAGGTTCGGCCGACCCCAAGTTGGGCCCTCTGGCCACCGCCTTTGGGTGGATGGCTGATAAGTGGGGCCTCATGCTGATCTTCGGTGATTTGGTCCTTGGTAAGGCGCTTTGCTCTGTTAGGTGGGCCCTCTTTGTAAGTGTGACATTGGGTGCGATTTTTTGTGTAATTCTGTTGCGTCTTCTACGTGTTTTCTTCTTATTCCGGACTTGCATCCCTGAAATGGCTTATTGTCCAAAACAACTATGGTACTAGGTTAGTAGTAAAAATATGTGAGTAAGGTGTATAGTTTTCCTTTATTTATGAGTATGGTTGACAGTTAGATTGGTTATTTTAGGACCGTCAACATTCGCTACCTCAAACTTGACGTACTCGGTTCGGTAGTTGTCTTTGGTCCCAAAGGTGACTGGCAGCGTCACCGAGCCGATCGGTGTAGCCGAGTTCCCTGGGACGATGCTGTGGAAAGGCGCCTTGCTGGGGGTGAGCATCTTGGAGATGTTCAGCCCCAACTTCTTCAAAGTACTTGCGAAGAGCAGGTTAAGGACGTACCCGCCGTCGACGAGTACTCGTGTGAGTTGTGAGCCTGCCACCACAGGATCCAGCATGAGCGGGAATTTACCTTGCTCGGACAAGCTGTGTCGGTTTCGGAAAAGGCTGGCACCTAAACCTACTCAAACGTGTATGTTGTGCGTTGTGATCGGATCTGGACTAGCACATAATGACTCAAGGTTTATACTGATTCAAGAAAAGTGCCCTACGTCTAGTCGGGGCTCGGTCGGTTATATTGCTCGAACCCAAGTGCTCGATAGAGTTTGGGGAGTTACAAGCTTTCGAGTGGGAGATTGCTCTAGTCAGATCGGATCACATCTCCTCCTTTCATCCTACGGGGGG
This sequence comes from Panicum miliaceum, assembly GCA_032594955.1. NCBI lineage: Eukaryota > Viridiplantae > Streptophyta > Magnoliopsida > Poales > Poaceae > Panicum > Panicum miliaceum. The sequence continues at coordinate 21,313,312 of CM064059.1, read as the reverse complement.
ACCCTCCCTATTATAGTCCAAGGGGGGTCTCCATTACTGGGTATCTAAAGGTAGAGGAAAGGTGAGAGAGAAGAGAGAGAGAGAGAGAGAGAGAGAGAGAGAGAGAGAGAGAGAGAGAGAGTTCCTCGCTCCGCCGATCGGGGTCGTCAACTCCGTCAGTCGGGCCTGCCAACCCTGTCATTCGGAGCTTTCCGGTGACCACCGTCCAAGTCCACCGTCGTGGAGTGGCCGTCTTGTCCTGTTCCTGTGAGCCGAGCTCTCCCCCGGTCAAGGGGAGGGCGTGTGTTGATGAGTACGGTACGACAGTCACGCTCCATCCCTGGCGCCACGGCCCGTCATTGTGGCGGAGGCGTGCTTGCTGGATCATGATGGCGTCGTGCGCTGTCCCCTCACAAGGACGGGCACTTGGAATAGTGCCCCCTGCTGCCACAGCAGTGGGGATTGTGACCCTTGTGACAGGAGTGGTTGGCTTTGTATGACAAGTTGATTCCGCGGCTCATCCTTATCATCCGCCCCTGCTCCTAGGACCCGCGGGTATGCGAGGGTCGGCAGTCCGGCCGGCCGTTCCAGTTGGGGAGGTTGGCACGTGCAAGGCAGAGCCCGGTTGGAGCCGTGGTACGGCCCCGACCTCCAATCGCGTTCCAGTCGGGGACATGGGCCCGGGCCATTCCAACCGAGCTGTCGGTCAGGGTTATAGGCCAAGCCGGCCTGGATGGAGTCGCTGCCCATGCGGGTGGACGCTCATTCTTGGTGCTTCCTTGGGCTGCTCAGCATGAAGTGGGCCCGCTGGGGACCCCGTGTCCCTGGACCCGTCAGAGGCCCCCAAGGGGCTTCGTGATTTGTTTAATCGTGAAGGCGCTATTCCTGCTGCGCTATGTTTTTGCTTTGAGTGAGAAATCGCATCACACCATCTCGGCCGCGGGGAGACATGGTATACGAGAGGCCTTTTGTGACCGCGAGTCAATCGGGGTTGCCTCAGTCTGACAACGTAATAAGTGCGCTGGAGCGGCGCCAGCCGCCTGTCTTTAGCGCGGAATATCGAGGCCTGTTCGACTCTTCACGTCGACCCACCATGGAGGGATTCCTCCCCGTTTCCCCCGTGAAGGTTTCCATTCTTTTGAGGTGGAGCGGCGCGCCGCGCGATGAAGCTGGCCTGTGGGGTACAAGGATGCCCGAGCGGCTATAATTGGAGGCCCTTGGGGCCTTATTTTTTGAACTCATCATGAGCTTGAGTTGCGAGCGAGTTTTGCCTTGTATTATGGAGTTGCTCCTAGCCTGAGTGCGCCCTCCTAACGGTTCCGGTGGTTCCTCCAGCATCTGGTGCTAGACAAATGCTTGCAAGTGGCAGGGGATAGCAGGCGGGTGCCGTCGGGTAGCACGCGGGCGACGTCGTGTGCCCGAGCCTTTCCCATGCTCGGTCCCCCAAGCGTCATGCTCCACAATCGAGGGGAGCAGGTACGCAGGTGGGTCACCGTCGCTGGCTGTCGGTCGATGCTGCTTCCATGGTCGTCCTGGACGACTGGGGGCGCAGTGTCATCCGCTAGTAGTGGATGTGTCAGTGCTTCCACCGGCCAGGTCTGGGTACGGGGAGGAACTCCTCGTTGCTGCCCTTAGCCTTGCATGTCGCGGAGGATGTTTAAGCCTCGAGCGGCCTCGGCTTCCCTGCGTTCCCCAGCTCCAGGCTGCATCGTCGAAAGGCTCATCCATCCTATGCAGCTGGAGCTGGGAAAGAGCTCCTTACTGTCGCCTGGGCAGCGAGGTAGTTCGGTCGGCGGCAACGGCAGATGTACTACTCGTTGTCTTCCCCTGCCACATCAGCCTTGGGGAAGGAGGTGCAAGAAAAAGGCTTGCAAAGAAGATGCCCCTCCCAATCTTCCCGCACTTGAAGCAGCCCACCCCTGGGTTACAGTGTTACCATCCTTGTGGTGGTAACGGGTTTTTGTACTTTGTAACGGCTGTGGGCCGACTGTACTTTGTAATATTTAATTGCCAGGAATAAAGCGCTGTTTATCCCAGTGTGCGAGCCCGGTCGGGGGCGGAAACATGTTATCTTCTCCGAGTGGAGGAAACGGTCCCTGACTCATCGTATCCTTATTACAATGGAAGGTGGTCGCGTAGGGGGCATTTAAATGCGTGCACGCGTAAGGGTGACCCCGTCCACGGTCTCCGCGACGGGAGGGGCTGAGCAGGCGTCACTTGCCTTGATGGCTCGAGTGCCGGGCTCTGTCAGCTCCTAGCGGGTGTGCCCAAGCATAATTCTAGGCGTCCGAGTGGAATCCGGGTCCGTCATTTGTGACGGGGTCGGCATAGCCTGCATGTGGCATTCCACTGCTCCGTGACCCGCCTCCCGGCAGATGCCCGAGTTGTCCGACCGACTCAGGTGGCCCGATGGCCTCTCCTCGATGGTGATTTAGTCGCTGCTATAGTAGGACGGGCGAGGGCCGCTGGGGCTCATCTATGTTTTCTCCCCTGGCTCCGTCTCATGCGAGGCAGCCTTGAGTCCTCTGTGGACCGGCCTTCGAACCTCGGTCGGTCGGGTTCCCGAGTCAGGACCCATCGGCGTGGGCCCTTTTTGGTCTTAAGATATTTTGAAACTTGAATAATTGAAATGCAATTATTGAACAAGGACGTGGCCTACAGAAGCTTACTAGAGAAGCCGAAACGCCAGTGCGGCTTTTTCGGGGATGCACGCCGGAGATGGCCCTGCCACGTCTCGAATGATGATGAGGCGCCCGGTCCGTCATGATTTCTGAGGTCGGCGGAGAGTAACCGCGCCTGCTGTCTTCCCCTGTTGTGATTAAATTCGAATAGAAGGGGAGACGGTTCGTACCTTTTCCTCTCCTTGCGGAGATCGAGGGGTCGTTCGCTGCGTGGCACCTGGGATCCCATTATAAGGCTCCACTGTCCCGGCCAAACGCTCCCACCAGCGTAAGTTAGCTTCTTCACCCAGAGGAGAAAAAGATTCTCCTGCCTCCCTACCGCTTTTGTGAGATGGCAGGAGAGAAGCGCCCGGCGGACGAGGCCGCTCCTCGGGGAGATTCTACGCTAGCAAGGGTAAGTCTCATCCATTTTCTCACCATGCTCCGAGTCATGATTGGTGATGTTTTGCCCCGTGTTTGTGCAGAGCTGCCTCCACAGGTCCTCGGGACTTCATCGCCGCGCGCGGGGCAGTCAGAGGATCCTCCGCGGCCGCGGTGTCGGCATCGTCGTCTTCTTCCTCCGATTAGTTGCGGCGCAGGGAGATACGGGACCGTGTCCACGAGGCGTCCGAGACTAAGGGCCGGTACTCGGATGCGACACGAGAGGTGGGTAGGCTGGAGTCCGATCTCGCCGTCGTCCAAGCTGCCCTTCGCGCCTCGAAAGAGGAGACAGCTTCGGCCCGGGCTGAGGCCGCGAATGTCTACGCCCGCATAGCAGGTGCGTCCCTTGTGTCGAGGATTTCAGTTTGAGTTAGTTCCGATGTGGTTGCAGCTCGCTCAGCCCTCCACGTCTCAGGTTAGGAAGAAGAGGTGGCCGCTTCTCGTCTTGAGGTGGACAAGCTGCGCTGCCGCCTGAACGACTTGCAGGACCGCCATGAGGCTCTCTGCCACGCCGTGCTAGACACGGTGCGGGTGTTGAGGCCGGAGGGGCTCGTGCTGCCCGACCGCTTCCGCTCCTTGTCATGCCATGTCAAAGATGTGGTGGCGTTAGGCATTCGCCGCGGAGCAGCCAATGCGCTGGCCTAGGCGCAGGCTCAGTCCAGCTGGGACCTGGGCCAGTTGGAGCCCGGGTTCCCGGTGGAGACCGGATCCCAGGAACGGAGGGCGCTCATCACTGGGTTCGCTGGAGCTGCAGCCGCCATCACCGCGGAGGTCGATGTCGACGACATCATCGCGAGGGGCGCCAACCCAGGCCAAGATGGTGCTTAGGTGGCTCTTGCAGCGGGCGTAGTGGCGGCCGTGTTGGCCTTGAAGCCATTTTGTATATTTGCTTGGAACAATGTACGCGCGGGACTCGGAGGCCCCCCGAGCAGACAATTCCGATAGTTTGTAATCATTGTTGCTTTAATGATGTTTGGGGGGGCTCGCCCCACTTGTTGCTGAATGTTGTTGTCGTCCGGGGGTGTGGCCCAAGGAGATTTTCTTGGCGAGCCGGTGCGTCACCTCGCTTCTCGCGCCCATGCCATGGTCGTAGTGGGCCTCCGCGCTGCGTGCCACGGCCCGTCAGTTGGGCTTCCGCGTGGCACCCCTTTAAAAGGTGAGGGCCGGAGGCCGCCGTCTCCCTTACCTCATCCTTGCCTTGCTCCAACTGCCGCCGCCGGTCATCTTCTTCCCTCGCTCCACTTCCGCCGTCGCCCTCCTTTTCCACCCTTGACGTGCTGGGTGGAGAGGAAGAAAGGAAGAGAGAGAGAGAGGAGAGGATTTGTCCCACTTCGCCCTTCAATGACCGCAATGTCACTGTGGAGGCCGTCGACCATGGAGGAGTCGTAACTGGAGGATCTTGTGACGAAGGGGTTGCTACCGTGGAGGATGGTGGTGCACTGGAGGGCTCCCCCGGTGGAACACGAGGAGCCGCTGCCTGATCCCTGCGAGATCGCGAGCTTTCTCACGTAACACGAGTGAGGCCTCGGGTACCCGAGGCATCCGTTCCTGCTCGGTTTGCTGAACGAGTGGGAAGTGGAGCTGCAACACCTCAATCCGAATGGGGTGCTGCATATCGCGGGCTTCGTCACACTCTGCGAGGGCTTCCTCGGGATATATCCACACGCGAATCTATTCCGAGCCTTCTTCCACGCCCGCGGCTTGGCGGCGAAGGGGGGGGGGGTCCAGAGCTCGCACAGGTCAGAGGCTTTGGTTTGCAAAAGAAGCCCCGCCAGTCGGGGGACTACCCGGCGTACACCCCTGCGGATTTGAACCGGGGGTGGCACGAGAAGTGGTTCTACATCAGGAAACTGGAGCAGCTGCGGTTCCTGGCGTTCATGAGGGCGCACCCCGTGAAGAAGAAGAGCTAGTCACGGGGGGCCCCGACCACGGAGAAGGGTCAGGTGGCGTTTCTCGAGGCGGCATCGTAGAAACATGTCACGGAGAGGGGCCTCGATGGGGCGCTGCTCTTCTACACCTTTGACTCCCGGCGTGTCGTCCCTTTTGCCAAAAGGACAACCAGGATGTGAGAGTACTCGAGTTACGCGGATCCCGAACGGGTGTCACCGGAGGAGATGCCTGATTACGATGTTTGGTCCTGGCTGGAGATGGTTCTCAAGATGGGGAACCTGCGGACCATCGTCGGTTCGGCTGCCTTCGATGAGGGGCACCCACCAATTTTTGTGAGTTTTTCTCCTTTCTTTCTTTTTGTTGGCTCTGAGGCGCCCAATCGGCCCCTAACTTCTTCCCAATTTTCCAGGGGCTCGGTCGTCCGCAATCCTGCCCTCACTTTCCAAAGGGAGCAGAGGGTGTGGCTAGGCAGGCCGCCCAGGTGGCAGCTTCCCGGGATAGAAAGGAGAAAAAGGCGAGAGAGGCCGATAAGAGGCAAAGACGAGAGATGGAGATCATGCGCTGGGTTCGGATGGGAGAGGAACGCGATGCCGTTCAGGCTGAATACGAGTCGGAGCCCCTAACCGACCCCGACGACGGCGACGGCTCTGAGGGTGAAGAGGTGGAGTTTTGGGATGCCGACACGTTTGTGGTAGTGCCCTGGGGCACCGCAGGGCTGAAGACCGCGGAGGGCTCCAGGATGTCCTCCAGCGCTCCGGAGGTGAGGAAGCGCGTCGCGGAGGACAACGCGGCACCGACAGAGGAGGCGAAGCGGGCTCGGGTGGAACAACACTCGGGGACGCTGCAGATGCCGTCTCTTTCAGCAGCGAAGTCGGAGCAGCGCGAAGATGAGTCGGGGCGGCATGTCGGTCCGGAGGCGCGCTCGCCGATGACGAACGTGGTTGACCCGCCCCACGATTTGCAAGACGCCGCGCCTCGGGAGTCGGCGGGGTCGGCCCGTGTTTTGGGCCACGCGACGGGTCGTGGTTTGCGATCTCCACCGGGTGCCCAGAGGTTCAAGAAGCTTGGACCACCTCCGATCGGTCGGGCGTTGAGGTAAGAGGACCACTTTGTGGTTTCGGCCTTTGTTTCTTAGCATCTTTTTATTCTGTTTTTCTTCATAGCGAAATGACGACAATCACCCTCGGGGCCGATGTCGAACACGTGCTGTGGAGGCCCAGCCTAATGCAGTACGTTCCATGAGCGGACCACCGGCGATGGAGGCGATTTCCCTACAGCCGGGCACGGGGGTGACCGTGGCAATGCCTCCCCCGTAAGTGTATGAGAGGAGGAGGAGGAGATCGTCGCCCCCGACTCCCCAGGCGGAGGGCCGTACGGTTTGCCCGCGCAACTCGAACCGAGGGAGAGAGAGGGTGTCACGGCAGATGTGGAGATCGAGACCCGGCCATTCGCCGAGCCCGACCATATCCAGGCTCGGGAGGACGACCGCACCAATCAGGTGGGCGATCGCTTGGCGCTGTGGGCGGCGACGGAGGGGAACCAGGAGCGAGTGATGGTCCTGACTTCCAGGCCGTCCGGGTCCGCCAGCAGGTTGGTCGGTGAGTGGGTGTGGCCCGACCCTAGTAGGCCAGGAAAGGCCCGGTTCGTCCTGCGGGACCGACACGAAGGGGAACTATAGGATCGTCTCGAGTAGCACGGGGTGTCGGCCTGTAGCAATCTCACCGCCGCGGAGACAGAGCTTGTGGAGGCCCTCAAGAAGGTCAGGCTCGCCCGGAGGACCGCATGCGTCGAGATGTTGAAATCTGCTCAGGTAAGCACCTGCCGTTTCCATTTCCCCTTAACGGGTAGCCTGTTCTTACACTTTTGACTCTTTTGCATCGAAGATCCTAGAGAGGATCTCGCCGAACAAGTCCTGGTCCCTACGAGAAGAGCACGCTCGGCTAGAACAAGAGATGGAGGCGCAACGGCGGGTCGAGGAGGTGACCCGCGAGTTGGAGGCTGCTCGGTTGTTGGAGCTTTACGAGCATGATCGTGCAGCCGCTGTCGAGCTGCGGCTCGCCTCGGCTCAGTCGACTCTGAGCTCAGAGTAGCTAGCGCTAGGAGCTGAGCGGTCGGCCCGAGCCATCGCTGAGGGGCAGGCAGCAAATCGACTAGCTGGAGGTGGAGCTAGCCCGGAAGGAGGAGGGGCTCAGGATTGTTAATGACGCCATGGATGGTGAGTGGCTTGCTCATTCCATTGGTCTCCTTTTTGCGCTTTGCGATCTCTGATTAGCACCTCGCTCGTATTCAGAGCTGGGGAAGAAGGTCAGGCTCCTGCGGGATGAGGTGAAGCGGTCGGATGACGATCGCCATGCCGCCGAGTCCAGGCCAGTGTCCACCGAGGAGGTGGTGACGCGGAACGCGCAAGCACTGGTGGATTCCCTTGGGAAAAATAGGGTCCTCGAAAAGGAGCTTGATTAGCTCTGATTAGAACTTCGCCAGCTCTAGAGCGCGGCGCAGTCAGTGGTCATGGAGATCCTCGGGCTTCGCCCGGATTTAGGGTTGAGCGCGCTCGCCGCCGACCTCTCCGTAATCCCAAGCGAGGTGTCAGGGGTCATCACCGATGAAGTTTTCCATGGGACTTCGGGGGTGTTGATGTCAGTGGCGTCGCACTATCCGGACCTGGACTTTGGGCCAATCGGGAGGAGTTACACCGCCGGGAGGTCTTCCGACCAGATCTGTAAACTCGGCCGGAGCCTGGAGCCGATTGCGACGGCGATTGCGGAGACGGTCACCGCGGAGTGGGTGAAAGAAGCTCGTCGGGTGGAAAGGGAAGCGACTCAGGGTGAGGGCGGCGCCCAAGCTACGAAAGCCGGGTCGAGCGCTGCCCCGACCACGCCAGGCCCCGACCAAGGGACTTCTTCAGCAGAACCTGCAACGCGGCCTCTCCTGCCCACGTCATCCGCCGACGCAGACAAGGCATCGCAATAGAAACATTTGTCATGTGATTAGCTTTCTGTTTGTGGAACAGTTTGTGCGGGGGTCCTAGAAGGCCCCCGAGTGAACAAAACAGGTGCTTGTGATCATGTTTTGTTTTAAGGTTTTTGGAAAGCTGGTTCCGCCCGTAACCTTTTGTTTCTATGAGTGACTTCTACTTTTGCACTTTCCCTTTCGAACCTACTCATTAACCATATGCTGCAGCATGTAGCTGTGGGGCTGGCCCAAGTGGCGTCAGCTGCAAGTTCACCGTAGGTTGTGACAAGGGTCCGGTAGGTCTGGTGGCCCAGCAGACATCACTTAGGTCGCGTCAGTAGAACGGGTCGCCCTTTTACTCCGGCGAAAAGAAAAGTGTTTTTCTTTTTATGCGTGGTTTACAAAAGGGAAAAGGGGGTCGCAGTGCGCATTGCTGTGTACCCCCGTGGGCCCCCCCCCGAGCAACCCGGGCCGAGAGTGCTCGGGCCGGGGTGCTATAGAAGCCAAAACTCAAATGGAAATGCAAGAATGGACCAAGTTTAGGGAAAAATGGGACATAACTGCTCGTTGTTCTAGGTGTTGGTGAGGATGTCGCCATCGCTGTTCTTCAGTCGCTAAGTGCCTGGTCGAACCACCTCCGTGATGGTGCAGGGTCCCTCCCAGGGCAGAGTGAGCTTGTGCTTTTCTTTCGTCGACTTCGCCCTCCATAGCACCAAGTCGTCGACTTCAAGAGTTCTTCCCCGGATCTTCCTTTTGTGGTACTTGCGAATGGTTTGCTGGTAGCGAGCAGAGCGAACCAAGGCCATCTCACACGCCTCCTCCAATAGGTCGACCGTGTCTTGCTGAGCCTCCGCGGCTCGATCAGGGTCGAAGGCCTTGACCCTTGGCGCGCCATGGTCTAAGTCGGAGGGTAGAACGGCTTCCGCCCCGTATGTTAGGAAGAATGGGGTGAATTCTGTGGACCGATTGGGAGTTGTTCTTAGGCTCCAGAGGACGGCTAGGAGCTCCTGGACCCACCGCCCAACAAACTTGTTAAGCTAGTTGAAGACGCGAGGCTTGAGTCCCTGGAGGACCATGCCATTTGCCCTCTCCACCTGCCCATTGGTGCGCGGGTGTCCGACCGACGCCCAGTTGATCCTGATCCCGTACCCATAAGTGAAATCCATGAACTTCTTGCCCATGAAGTTGGTCCCATTGTTTGTGATGATGGTGTTGGGCACACCAAATAGATAGACGATGTCCAAAAAAAACTTGACGGCTTCTTGGGAGCTGGGCTTGACGATCAGTTTCGCCTCAATCCACTCGGTGAATTTGTCCACCGCGACAAGAAGGCGGGTGAAACTGCCAGCGGCTTTTTTGAGAGGCCCGACCATGTCGAGACCCCAGACCACGAACGGCCAAGTTAGGGGGATGGTCTGAAGCGCCTGCGCTGGGAAAGGGCTCCGACCGGGCTTGATCTGGTGATAGCCCGAGTAGGCATCCAGAAAAGAGAGGATTTCGTATCCCGACGTGGAATCGACTATCTGATCTATACGCGGCAATGGAAAAGGATCCTTAGAATATGCATTTGTTAAGGCTAGTATAGTCAACACACATTCTCCATTTCCCATTCTTCTTTTTTACAAGGACGGGATTGGCAAGCTAGTTGGAGTGATACACTTCTTTAATAAAGCTGACTGCTAGGAGCTTGGCGATCTCCTCGCCTATGGCCCTGCGCCTCTCATCATCGAAATAGCGCAGGCGTTGGTGCACGGGCTTGGAACCCAGCCTGATACGGAGCTCGTGCTCGGTGACCTCCCTCGGAATGCCTGGCATGTCAGAGGTCTTCCATGCGAAGGCATCCCGATTGGTGCGTAGGAAATTGACGAGCACGCTTTCCAATTTGGCCAGGAGCTGTGCCCCGATCCGCACGGTCTTGCTAGGGTTGTTGGGGTCGACTCCGATCATCTTGGTGTCCTCGGTTGGGTGGAAGGCGCTGGACAAAGTTGGCCCATTGGCGTCGGGAGCGTCCTCCGTCACCGTCTGGCGAAGCTTCTAGAGCTTGATGGAGTTGGCGACGGCGGAGGTGAGCTCGAAGTGCTCGCGACCGCAGGCATATGCCTACTCGAAGGAGCCGATCACCGTGATGACGCCATTCGGCCCCAGCATCTTTAGCTTGAGGTAGGTGTAGTTGGGGACCGCCATGAACTTGGCGTAGCACAGACGCCCGAGGATGGCGTGGTACGATCCCTCAAAATCCACCACCTCAAAGATCAGTGTCTCGGTGTGGAAGTTGCAGCGGTCACCGAACGTGACCGGCAGGTTAATGTTCCTTAGGGGGTACGCCCTCATGGTAGGGACGATACCAAGGAAGGGGAAGATGGAGGTGTAGAGCTTGGACCGCGAGATGCCCATGGCGTCGAGGGTCTCAACATATAGGATGTTGAGACTGCTACCCCCATCCATAAGCACCTTGGTCAGGCACTTGTTGCCGACGATGGGGTCGACGAGGAGGGGGTACCTCCTAGGTCGTGGAACATTGGGTGGGTGGTCAGCTTGATCGAAAGTGATTGGAGTGCTTGACCAACAGAGAAATTTGGGGACGAAGCTTTTGGCGGCACATACCTCTCGCAGTCGAACCTTGTGCTGATGCTTAGTGCAGTCATCTTCCGGACCTCCAAAGATCATGAGGCAGCCATCCAGGTCGGGGAAGCCGCTCGCTTCCTTGGCCGGCACTTCCTGGTCCTTGGGCGCTTCCTTGTCGCGATCCCTGCCCTTGCGCTTGCTGGGCTGGCCCAGTATGCGCTTGAGGAGCTCGCAGTCCTTGAGCTTGTGCTTGACGGGATAGCCGTGGTTGGTGCACGGCATCTCCAGGAGCTGCTTTAAGTGGTTGTTGCGCTGTGCCTTGCCTGCACAGTCGGGCGCCGTGACCGTGTTGGGGTTGGGGCGACGTCGGTCCTTCTTCTTCTTCTTTTCCTGCCTTGAGGAGGGGCCCTCGTCCTATACCTCCCGCTTGGCCCTGCCCATGGTCCGGCCATCGGCGAAAACCACCCCGACCGCCTCCTCGCCGGATGCGTGGTTCGTCGCGATGTCCAGGAGCTCGCGGGTGGTGCGCGGCTTTCGATAGCCGAGCTTGTGAATGAGGAAATTGCAGTGGTCCCTGTGAGGAACGCGCTGACGACGTCCGCGTCAACGACGTCGGGGAGTGAGTTGCACTACCTGGAGAACTTGCGGATGTAGTCTCGCAGGGACTCTCCGGGCTCCTGCTTGCAGCTCTTGAGGTCCCAGGGGTTTCCGGGGCGCTGGAAGTTCCCGACGAAGACTTGCTTGAGCTCCGCCCAAGTACGGATGCTATTGGACGGCAGAAATTTGAGCCACGCGTGAACGTGCTCCCCGACACAGATGGAGAGATACTGGATGAAGAAGTAGTCATCGTTCGCCCCTCCGGCCCGACAGGCGAGCCGGAAGTCTTCAAGCCATACAGCGGGGTTCGTTTCCCCGGTGTACTTGGTGATGTTGGTGGGCGGTCGGAAGCGCGGCGGGAAAGGCACTTTCTAGATGCGTCGACCGAAAGTCTGTGGGCCAGGGCCATCCGGACTGGGGCTCTGGTCGCCGACCCGATCGCACAGTCGGCCGCCACTCCTGGAGGGTGCCTCATCGCACTCCTCTTCCGATCGGTGGGTGTCGGCCGCGTTTGCGGCCATTCGGCCGACGTCGGCGTTGTGGCGGGTCCACTGGGGCTGGGAGTTGCCCCTGCACATCCGCCATGGCACATTTTTGCAACGCAGGATGACCAAGGGACGATAGGTCACCGACACTAGAGTCCTCGCTCAGGAGGTCGTCGTCGGAAAAGATGTCGTGGAACAAGGCAAGGCCGTACCCTGTCACGCCCACGAACTCAGTCACCCGCGGTGGCGCCGGCATGACCTTCCGGAGCTCCTTGGTGTACGCGCTTACGACATTTGCGAGGCCAAACGGAAACTGGCCACGCGACGAACGCGATGGGGACGGCGGGGTCCCTCTGGAGAGCTGAAGGAAGACGTTGCTCAGCGAGAACAGGACCATGTCCACGTTGCTCACTGAGGGGTTGGCACCGAGCATGAACTCGATGCGACGCGCGAGCGCCTTGGCGTCGAGGTCGCCTAGCGGGTCGGTCGAGGGAGTGTCTCCCTCGAGCGACATCAGTGGCGCAGCCTCCTCTCGGAGGCGCAGCGTGTTGAGACAATTGGCGACGAAGTCCAGGCTTCCGAAGCAGATAGCCTGAAAGGGAGTGAAGATGGAAGGCTCCCATAGCCCAGTGTGCGGGGCCATGGGAAACTTCAGCGAGCCAAAGCGAACCATGTAGCCCATGCTCGCGATCCTGGAGGTGTCAGAGACGAAGGCCATCCGATCGCTGGGACGATGAACGCACGACTTCCTCCCCATAGACGGTGCCAAACTGTCGGTTCCGGAAATGGCCGGTGACTAAACCTACTCGAACGTGTATGTCGTGCATTGTGATCGGATCTAGCCTAGCAAACGACTCAAGATTTATACTGGTTCAAGCAAAGTGCCCTACGTCCAGACGGGGGTCGGTCGGTTGTATTGCTTGAGCCCAGGTGCTCGAGAGAGTTTCAGGAGTTACAAGCTTTCGAGTGGGAGATTGATCTAGTCGGATCGGATCAGATCTCCACCTTTCGTCCTACGGGGGACCCTCCCTATTATAGTCCAAGGGGGGTCTCCATTACAGGGTATCTAAAGGTAGAGGATAGGTGAGAGAGAGAGAGAGAGAGAGTTCCTCGCTCTGCCGATCGGGGTCATCAACTCCGTCAGTCGGGGTTGCCAACCCTGTCAGTCGGAGCTTTCCGGTGACCACCGTCCAAGTCCACCGTCGTGGAGTGGCCGTCTTATCCTGTTCCTATGCGCCGAGCCCTTCCCCAGTCGGGGGGAGGGTGCGTGTCGATGAGTACGGTATGACAGTCACGCTCCGTCCCTGGCGCCACGCCCCGACACTGTGGTGGAGGCGTGCCTGCTGGATCCGTGCCGTGCCCCATCCCCTCACGAGGACAGGCAGGTGGAATAGTGCCCCCCTGCTTCCATAGCAGTGGGGACTGCGACCCTTGTGACGGGAGTGGTTGGCCTTGTTCGACAAGTTGACTCCAGGGCTCATCCTTTTCCTCCGCCCCATCTCCTAGGACCCGCGGGTATGCAAGGGTCGACAGTCCGGCCGGCCGTTCTAGTCGGGGAGGTTGGCACGTGCAAGGCAGAGCCCGGTCGGAGCCCTCAGTCAGAGCCGTGGTACGGCCCGGCCTCCGATCGCGTTACAGTTTGGGACATGGGCCCAGGCCATCTCGACCAAGCTGTTAGTCGGGGTTATGGGCCGACATGGCGTGGATGGAGTCGCTACCCATGCGGATGGACGCTCATTCCTGGCACTTCCTTGGGCTGGTCAGCAGGAAGTGGGGCCGCTAGGGACCCCGGGTCCCTGGACCCGTCAAGCTGGTCCACTGATCCTCTCTGGATAAAGAGATCGGGACCTCGTTGTATCTCAGGGATCGCTATATGGCGGGCTCGATGGCCATATTTTGCGTTGAGTGAGCTTCTGCACTCGCTTGGTGGGGAAGTCGGAGTCACCGCCGAACATGACGTTGACTACGTTCGTAGGGTGTTGGAAACCCTACGCCTCCGACTTGTCTCCCTCATCATCCTCCTTGTCCTTCTTTCCGTCTTGATCGGGAAGAGGCGCGTTCTAGGACTTGTGGAGGCTGATGCACTTGAAGAGTATGTGCTTGGACTTCGGGTGCATAGGGCATTGCTTGTGCAGGATCTTGTCAAATTGCTCCTGCTGGTTCCCCGACTTATTGACTCGCGGGTTGCGATCAACAGCTGCGACGAGACTGTCTAGATTGCGCTTTCGGGAGGATCCCGAGTAGTCCCGCTGGCCCTTGTTGGAGCGGTTGTCGTTGTTCCGTTTGCCCCCGTTGTCGTTGTTGCGCTTGGGGAAGCGGTCACGTTCATGGTCCTCCTGGTCGGCCCATCGCTGCATCATGTCGCGGAGCTCCACGAAGGTCTTGGGACGGTTGCGCCCAAAGTCGCGGTAGAGGTGCCGCTCGGCGAAGCCGTTCAGGAAGCAGTCGATGACATCCTCGTCGGAGATGTTGGCGATGGTGGCGCGGGTGTTGAAGAAACATCAAGTGTCAGACCTCAAGGTCTCGTTCTGCTCCTGCTTGCACTGAGACAAGTCATGATGAGTACCTGCTCGAAGCATGGAGCCCTGGAAGTTGTTGACGAAGACCCGCTTCAGGTCCTCCAAGGAGTCGATGGAATCTACCTTGAGGCTTTTGAGCCAGGTGAGCGGTGCTGGTTCTAAAATCATGGGGAAGTAGATGGCCTTGGTGGTGTTGGAGCTGCCCGAAACTTCGATGGCCGTTGAGTAGCAGCGCAGCCATTATTGTGGGTCATGCTTGCCATCATACTTGGTGATGCCGACTGGCTTGAATTTTCTCGGATACTCGTGCTGGGAGATCCTCTGAGTGAATGCTGGGAAGCGGTCACTGTCATCGCGGTTACGGAATCCCTCACCACGCTCCTAGCGTCTTGAGTCGATGATGTTCCGGGCATCGCGGTTGTCATTGATGACTTCTCGCAAGTTGCGGTGGCCTTGGCCTCCTAGGGGTTGGTCCCCGCCTCGTGGTCTTGCGAGTTGTTGGTTGCCTTGTCCGTGTGGGGGCTGATGAACCTCTTGGTTGCCTCGGCCGCCTGCAGACTGTTGGACCTCCTGGTGGCAGTGGCCTCCCTAGCAGTCATTGCCCTTTCTGGGATTGGGTCTGCCTTCCGGTGTACGACTAGCCTGAGGAGCTACGCTTGCACTCCTCGAGTGGCTGCAATGCACTGATGGCATAAGGTTTTGCTGGTCCAGCTGGATGAGCGCATGTTGAGCTAGCTATATCACCCTTTGCGTCTCCAGGTTTTGGGGTAGTCGCTGAAGCAGAATTGCAGCTTCAACGATGTTCGCAATGGGGGTGGTTTACTGGCGGTCATCAACTGCAGCACAAGCAGCATTGAGGTTGCGAATAGGGCCTTGTCACACGCGAGCCTCCACGTTCCTCCTACGCTTAGCACGCTTGGCATTTTTTGCCCTGCGCACCCTCCTACTCTCCTCGTCTTCATCTTGAGGGGCGTTCGCCGTGTTCTCATTGGCGGAGATGTTCGCGAGTAGTTCATTGTCATATTTGTTTCTAGGTTCGTCGTTTTCATCATGGTCATGGATTGAAGCCATGTAGACTTGGTGCTCCGGCGAGTACTCACCAGAGCTGGAGCTGTAGTCGACCAATACGGTGTGGCCTTCTCCCTCGGCGATGGAGGCGAGGGGCTTGCCTTCTTCATAAGGCATCTCTTGGATGTAGGCCACAAGGCGGGTGCTGTCATCGAGTAGCTCGGAGGGCTCTATGCCCTTCCAGTACACGAATCGGGCCTGTGGTGTCGATGTGATTGTCAAATCCAGATGACTACCTTTGGAGGGTTCGGAATCATCATCAGAATCCGAGTACTTGTTGAAGATGGGAGCCTCCCGACAAGCGGTGGCGTCCTCATCTCCAATCTTGAGTAGAGGATCCAAGTCCTCCTCCAATGCGGAGAGGGGCTCGAATCGCATGGCCTCCTAGTAAACAGTGGCCGAGTTGCATAGCCCGAACGGGAATTGAGTACACTGATCCTCAGACCGAATTAGATCCAATCTGAGGAGTCCTGGTGCAGCCCGAGTTGCGTCAAAAACGGACAGCTCCTCGATGTCCCTGGCTAGATCAGGGAGTAGCATCTCGCCGAGGTTGTCGACAAACTCATCAAGATCGTTGTGTGGGGTTGCTGCTGGGGCCTCTGGCTTCGTGTTGTCGACGAGATGCCGACGAAAGTCACCTGCACCGTCAGCGATGCAGACCCACGAGCCGAAGACGAACGTTGTGCCCTTGTCGAGCACGACGCTGGTGAAGTTGAAAGTTGTTATCAAGCTCTCTTTGGGATCGTTGATGACCACCCCTACCTGGTGCGCTAGCTGTCAGTGTTTTACCGCCAAGCCCACAGAGGGATACCCCGAGGTGGTAAGTTGTAGGTAAGGTGTCATCGAGATAAGAACTCGAAGGTGCAAAGAACACAAAGATTTAGATAGGTTCGGGCCGCAAGGAGCGTAATACCCTACGTCATGTGTGGTGGTTTGTATTGTCCCTTGGAGGGGTCCCTGCCCACCCTTATATAGTCTGGGCGGACAGAGCTACATGTATCCTAGCTAGATACGAGCTCAAAAGTCCTACCCGAGTACTACTCGAGTAGTTTAATTCTGTTCCAACTGTCCTACTTGTGTCGAGTGGCGCACAACATGTATAAGATATGAGATATGCCCCATCCTTTATTATAGAATATTATTGCTAGTGTTGACGTCAGATTTTGACACGTATTGAATCGGCGTCAGGAGGAGAAGGTTGGCCGATGAAGCGGATCTGAAAGCTACAGTAAGGAATCGGCCGATCGGGGTAACAGTTAAAAATCGGCCGATTGGTGGCGCAGCCTATGCCAACAGGATAGGATTATTCCAGAAGATCCTAGTCAAAAGCTGGTCAACACGGCATGCCAAGTCGGCCCGAAAGCAATTGAAGAGGTCCTGATTGGATTAGAAAACGGCGGCGGAAGATTCTGCGGGAGTCCGTTTCCTTTTTAAAGTTATTATAGATATAGTAGTTTTCCTGTTTTAAATAAGGTTGTAACAAGTCGTAATCGACCAGGAGTCCTAGTTTCAGGGTATAAATAGGAGTCGCTAGGGCTTTGCAGAAAACAATAAAATCAATCAACAAAACACTTCTACTTTTTACCAGTACGTTACTTTTCAAGTCGGCGACTTCGCCAATATTTTCTTCTTCTACGAGTTCATACGGATTGGCAGGGCTGCATCAACCTGATCTACGGCCAATTGGTAGGTTCCGCTTATCGAATAATATCTGAGCTTTAACTACGGGCGCATCGCTGTGGTTTCGTTTGGATTTATTCACAAGTTATCGATATTTACTGGAATTGCAAGTTTTACCTGTTATTCTAGTATTATCACCAGTTATCCAGCTTGAGATCAGGGTAATCGGCTTCGTCATCATTCTCCCTCGATTCATCGCCATATAGCCGATTAGATCTGTTTCAAGTGTTGCTTCTATAGTAATTGTTTAGATTGCTCCAGCAGTCCTCTTTACAATTACTATACGATCATCGGCTGACCCATAGCCGATCATCTCTACAGCAAATCGGCCGATTTACCGCCGATGCGCTCCTCAGGACAGATCGGAAATCCAGCCGATCGACGTGCCTGGAGTTTAATATTCTATTTCCTTATCAATCAACAGGTCAGATTGACTGGCACGCCACGCGAACCGCACCAGGGCGATAACCTGAACAGGAGCTAAGCAGATTCTCCCGGATCGTGTGTCCGACGCTGAAGACCCATCGGCCGATTCCTACCCGGCCGATTTTAGCGCCAACAGCTAGATACGTACTTCCGTGATCTCGGACCTAGCATCTAGGAATTTTTCTCAATTTCTAAATGGTATAATCTTCACGTAGTGACGGTCGTGGGATTTTAGCACCCACACCCAAATCCACACGGGGCCCGCATGCCGCAGCACCATGCACCCCTTCCCCTTGTGTCTAGCAGTGGCCCCGTGCTACACAGAAGCACAACACACGCCACGTTACCGCTCGCCACACCATACCACAGTTGCCGCCAGTCGGCCGAACCGCACAGCAGGATGCTAGCCGTCGCATCCAGAACCCGCGACAAATCGGCCACCACTATCCTCTCCCTTGCTATGCCATTCCTCCTCACCACCGCTACCGCCACCAGCACCACCAGCCCCCGCCCTCTCTTCCCCTCCTCCCCTCGCCGTCAAAACCCTACCACCCCCCACCTCCGCCCCCCGCCTCCAGCCCGCCGCCTACCCGGCTTCCCCGCCGCCGCGCCGGGCGCCCCCTTCCTCCCCCGCCCGCCGAGGCGAGGCATGGCGTCGCTGGCGGCGACGGCGGCCGTGGCCGCCGCCGCGGAGGTGACGCACCTCACGCAGCGCGACGCGGCGGAGATCGACGAGCAGCTCATGGGCCCGCTCGGCTTCAGCGTCGACCAGCTCATGGTCAGGGACTCCCCCTCCCCATTTGTTGTGTGGGGGACGGACGGATTGGTGCTGATCGTCTGGTTGGTTGTCTTTGCAGGAGCTCGCTGGGTTGAGCGTCGCAGCGGCCGTTGCGGAGGTAAGGGCGTCGGGCACTGCGTTTGCCATGCTTTTTCCCCTTTTGGAGTGACTGGTACTCAGCATCTCGGGCGATTTGGCGGATCGGCCAAAATGTCCATGTCCCTGCATCATTGTTGATGGTAGTGATAGTCGATAATGGTGTTTAGTTCTGGGAAACTGGAGGCTTCTGTAGTGTTAACAAATTGCATATTATCCATGCTGTCACGTGTTGGTAATCTGCTACCTGAACTGGTCGACAGGTTATGCTAGGGGCTTGGCACTATCGAGGCCTCTTTATCTATCCTATGGTGGAATACAGTGGCAATGTTTCCATGGTTCATGTGTGCTACTCTGCAAGCTAGTTTCAAGATCAAAATTGTCAGGACTCAAGTTTAGTTGAACTTTTGCTTTGGATGAATAAGATTGAAAGTAGAATATCCTGTTAATTGATTCGAGATATCATCTACTGCTACTATGATGCTATCTAAAAAATGGATACAACAACTCATGACTGCAGTAGCTTTTTATTTGTGAACTTCTACTAAACACATTTGAACTTAGGAGCTAATAAAGTTCTATACAATGCGATCACTTTACAATGTGTAGCATTTTTCTATAGGAGCTAGCATTTCTGTGCCTGCATATGTTAGTTTTTCATTATTTTTTCTTCTTAAACCAAACCTTTTTCAAGGTTTCTGCATGCACACCTGACAGTTTCTGCATCAACACAGGTTTACAAGTTGAGTGAACATACAAGGGTCCTTATTATCTGTGGTCCAGGGAATAATGGTGGTGATGGTCTGGTAGCTGCTCGTCATCTTTATCACTTTGGATATAGGCCGTCTGTTTGCTACCCAAAGCGTACGCCCAAGCCTCTGTATTCTGGTCTTGTTACTCAGGTAAACTATCACACCTCCTTCATTTTCTTGGGATGCTGTGTGGTTCATTGTTTTCCAATATAAATTGAACCATTCTTGTGTTTTTAGCTTGAATCACTGTCGATCCCATTCATACCTGCTGAAGACCTACCTGATGACTTATCAAGGGAATTTGATATTATTGTTGATGCAATGTTTGGTTTCTCGTTCCATGGTAAATTTGCTTTTTAACCTTCCTTGCTGGTCTAGTTTTTGTTCACTGATTTTAATGTGAACCTTGTGCGTGAGATTAATAGTTTCCCTGTTGCTACCTGGACTTATTCCTTGTGAAGATTCCACATAATATGATTTATAAAACAGGGTTATAGATTCTCAATCAAACTACAATCTTGCTGTTCCCTCATTAACAGAGTTGAGAAATTGAATTTCAGCATGGAAAACAAGTTAGATGTGGTGTTATGGCCAATGGGTTGGCCCTGGCTTTGGGGTCCGCCAGCAAGACCCTAAAGGATAGGGGTGTACTGTTCACTCGGCTACTGTAGCGCGTGAACAGTACCGTGGATTCAGGCCATCTCCAGTGGCCGACCCATCATCTGACATGAATTCCTCGAAGCGAACCAGCGTGGGGGCAGGGGGGGCTGGACACCCCCCTACCTCCATGCAGCCCATGGAGCGCCCCCAAAGCCCCCCGAACAATTTTCAACCTTGAATGAAGAAGAGGAAGAAGAAAAGGAGGAAGAAGAAGAAGAAAAAGAGACAAGGGAGGAAGAAGAAGGGAAAAATAAGCCCCCCCATAAATTTAGATTCTAGATCCGCCACTGCCGCTGCAGCAACTGAACCATAGCAGGAGAGAGAGAGAATCAACTCTCAATCTTGCATCGACTCATAATGAATAAAAAACCAGAATATGCAGTGAAGCACGCCTGCCTACCATTGAGCCGGAGAGGAAGATTGGACTTTTTTATTCAATGGTGGGGCAGGTACAGACTCAACCACTGGAGGAGTCGATTCATCAGGACATGCTCGCTTTTTTTAATCGCATGATTCGATTCACCACTGCTGATGGCCTAAGTTAGTTGGTTTGTTGGCTCTGCCAGGATTATATTGAGTTGTTAGTTTGTTAGGGTTATCTGTTAGTCTGGGCGGCTATAAATATCTAGTCGCATCATCAGTTGTAATCAAGCAAGAAGAACCCTAAAAGTAGTCAGAGGGAGGGCGACGAACAGGTTCTTCGTGCTATCCCTAGTTCTACCATATCATGCGGCTTAAGAAGACTGTCAAAGTGATAGTTATTCGTTCAGCTAAAAGAAGAATGTTTCTTGAAATGGAAAATGCAGTTACTGACTGCTGTCAAATTCTGAGTGAACTCATTAACAACGCCATTTTTGGGTGAACAGGCTGGATTCTTGTTCTTTGTCATACAAGTTTTTTGGACTGGGTAATAAGCATAGTTTACGGAGCAACTGCGGCCTATTTTATTGCGGAATTTTATCAAATCAAGAACAACTTGCTAATTAAGAAAATGCTGTCAGTGCTATCATTTAGAGTAAATTGAATCATATTGAACTCAAAAGAGTATGCAATCGTATTCCTGACATGCATCGATTGTGATTCTCATTTTTTTACTTATGTTTTTGCCTTTTGCTGTGCAAATATTTACAGGAACACCTAGACCACCCTTTGACGATCTTATCCAAAGGCTTATTTCATTGAGTGTTATTGGAAACTCAGTTAAAAAACCAGCAATTGTTTCTGTTGATATCCCATCTGGATGGCATGTTGAAGAGGGAGATGTTGATGGAGGGATTAAACCTGATATGCTGGTTAGCATCCTACTTAGAAGCTTTCTGGATTAAAATTCATCTATAAAAATAAGACATGCTGTTTGAAAATTCCAAAGTTCATCTTTTAGTACCTGCGGTGTGTCTAGGTGTCACTGACTGCCCCGAAGCTCTGTGCAAAAAAATTCACTGGCCCGCACCATTTTCTTGGGGGTAGGTTTGTTCCCCCACCTATTTTGAACAAATATGGACTTAAGCTTCCTCCATACCATGGCACATCGATGTGCGTGAGAATTGGAAAAGCTCCATCTGTTGACATTTCATCTCTCAGGGAGAACTATATTTCCCCAGAACTTCTTGAGAGTCAAGTGATGCCTGATCCATTTGATCAGGTATGGTCAACTGGAAGAAACTTTGAAAATATCCATTTTTCTTCTTGGAGCAACCTTATATTGTTAACAAATGTTTCTTTCATATGTGTGTAGTTCCTTAGATGGTTTGATGAAGCAGTCACGGCTGGCCTGCGTGAGCCCAATGCTATGGCTTTAACAACTGTCAACAAGGAGGGAAAACCGTACGGCTGTTTGTTCTTCTAACATATTTCTTCCAGCTAAGCTGGTTACCTCTTCTTGTAGCAGAAACTCAGAAAGATAATTGCTTGTCCTGTTATTTTGTGTGCAGTTCTTCAAGAATGGTTCTTTTAAAGGGAGTTGATAAGCAGAGTTTTGTTTGGTATGTGACACACACGTTATTGTCCCAGTGAAATACTATAGAATTTTTTAGACATGGTTTGATAGTTTCTTGTACAGGTACACAAATTATGGCAGCCGGAAGGCCCGTGACTTATCTGAAAATCCTAATGCAGCACTCCTTTTCTATTGGAATGAGATGAATCGTCAGGTGAATTAACCAATCCCTATATTATTTAAAAGGACAGTTTCTGCCGTCTGCAGTATCACATAGTAACTAGCAAGGGTAAAACTCCAACCAGACTAACAGAACAAAATTTAATACGTTAATGCTTCTCCAACATATTATGTTACTCCTTTTCAAAATCATTAATAATGTGTGGTGCTGAATGTGTCAAACAAGATCTCATTACCATTTTATCAGAATCTGGTTTGTTACTCCTAGTTAGGTCGGTTCATTTAGGAATTTCCATTTTTTGTGCATTTTTGCATTTCTGAACCCTTTTCATGTCACATTGTTGTCCGCAACTAGATTTGGTACCTCTTAACTATTGACAGGGTTTCGACTA
The DNA here is from genome assembly GCA_032594955.1 of Panicum miliaceum. NCBI lineage: Eukaryota > Viridiplantae > Streptophyta > Magnoliopsida > Poales > Poaceae > Panicum > Panicum miliaceum. The sequence continues at coordinate 21,291,256 of CM064059.1, read as the reverse complement.
CACTGATGCATCCTGTAATTTTCGTTCACGAAAGTACATTGAATGAACCGTGTTGCAAAACTGGGGTTATAAAAAATTACTTGAAGGCTCTAATTGGCAGACATGTGGGATGCAGGTAAGAGTTGAAGGATCAGTTGAGAAGGTTCCAGAAGAAGAATCAGAGAAATATTTCCACAGCCGCCCACGAGGAAGTCAGCTTGGTGCCATAGTCAGCAAGCAGGTAGGTACTATGCTAGTTTGGGATTGCAAGCTTAAACTTATTGTTTCCACGTCTTTTGCTCGAAAGATGAAATGGAAGTTGGCCAAGAAGAAAAATCAAATTAACCATGGTATTCAACAGAGTACCGTCATTGCTGGAAGGGAGGTCCTTCAACAGGCGTACAAGGAATTGGAGCACAAATATTCTGATGGGTGAGTTTAATGTGTCGATAGCATCCATATTTATTATCACTGCACATTTTTTTGTTTCTTTCTTTCCTTTTGCTTTTCTTGCCATGAAAATTCCATTTTCGCTGCTTTGTTTGCTCCCAATTCGTTTGTAGTGGCAACAAAAATGTTGTATTACTTTCAAATTTAGAAGGCTATGAGCAACCTAATACTAATAAAGCCGGTTTAACGAATAGCAACCATCATAATCAAGTTCTGATTGTTATTTGTGAGCATGGACTTATCAAACAGACTAACACCATAACCATAAAATAACTCTACCATGAAATGTCTGCACCTTCCTGGCCATATCCTTTATTGATCAACAGTAAACCACAATAATTCTGCATTGCAACTGTGAACATTGTTGTTTACTCGCTTTCCAAGGATTAGAGGGAGAGGGATTCTCTTGAACTCTTACTACAGAATTGTGCTATGTGGATTGGGGGACTACATCTGAACGTCTCCAGAGAGATGCTGTTAGCATTAGTGTGATAGGCTTGCTATTAAAAATCAAATACTCTATTAGTCTATTAGATTCTGATAACAGCACTTGGCAGTTGGCACCTCAATCGAAGCCTCTATACTTTACACACATTTGATTACCTGAAAAATGTTAGCCATGGAATCCTGGAATTGGCTATGTTCTCTGAAGTCTTAAATAATAGGGTACCCTAAATAATAATCCCCTTGCTGTGTTCTGTAACTGCAGTAGCTTGATTCCAAAACCTGAATACTGGGGCGGCTACAGATTGACACCAACACTTTTTGAGTTCTGGCAAGGCCAACAGTCTCGGTTGCATGACCGGTACGTTACGTACATCCTTTATTTCATCATCCGTTTTTCCCATCTAAAAAGCCTCTATGCCACTGAACATGGCAGCACACATGTTCTTAACGTGTTATACCTTGATGTAAACAGGCTACAATACTCACAGCGAGAAGTAGATGGGAGTACAACGTGGGACATCGAGAGGTTGTCCCCTTGACTATTAACCTGCCAGCGCTTTGGTTGTAGGCTTCATCTTATCACCAGCACTCAAATCTTCTCCAGCTGCAAGATGTGCGAATTGCCCCATGATGTCAGCATTGCGATTAGGTCCCGTGTTTGAGTGCCCCAAGCTCTGTTTACATGCCAGCTTCATGATTAGGTCCCTTGTTTATCATTTGGGGTGGGGGTGGGGGCGGGGGGGGGTTGAACTGAATGAGTGGATGTGCTTTTGTAAAGCCAGCCATTCTTTCTCTAACCCCTTTCATTTTGTTTTTTTCTTTTGTATAAATGGTATTCGTCCAACCAGGTATGATCTCATCGACGGTCGTGATACATTGTTTGTACCGGAATAATGGTCTTGAGGGTGGCTTTGTCAGCATTGAGCTGATGATTGATGAATAAAGCTGGCGTCATGAAAACATCTATCACTGCAGCGTGGTGATGCTGTGGTTTAACACCCCCCCCCCCCCCCCCCCCCCCCCCCCCCCGCGCGCTTAGCCTTTCTGCGCAAATGATGCGCATTGGAGCCGCCGCATGACGGTATTCCTGGCAGGCCCGCAAGGTCATTTTCGTAGTGGGAAACTGGGAAGAATCTCGAAGGGTTTGGGTCCCACAGAAAATTTCACACTGGATTCTTTAAACTATTTGAATTCTACGAAATTTTCATATGGAGCCTTTTGGAGTGAATAAAGAAACTGCTAGAATTCTGAATTCCTATGGTATTTCATTTGTTGCACATGAGGTTTAGAAGATTTTTTTTTTCCTTCCGCTGAGTTCCATTTAATGTATACTTTTATTCATGTGTTTATATTCCTCTCCGAAGGGTCATAAATCATGAGTGCGTGATTCTTTTTTTCAAAAAAAAAGCAACTGGCAAGAAATTTGCCGTGCATATATTGATAGAGAAGAGATGACTTACAAATCAAAACAAACAACAAAATAAAATAGAAAATAAAACACCCTCACAACAACCTTGACAACAAGACAACCATCAAATAACAACATGAAGCCAACATAACCATAAATGCTCCGGCTATCAAGCACACCCCCGCACATCATAGCAACAAGTACGAGGACGATAAGGTTTCCACAGCGATGCCTCCAAGGAGGAAAAACAACACACAAACACAAACACCGTCGATGCCTACCGAAGATCCATCACAAAAATTTTCAAACGAACCACCAAAGAGGTGGAAGCACTTCACAACAATACCTCCAATGAGGGACATAGCGCCAAAGGCGTCACCATTACTATCTCGACAGGAGCCGAGCCGAGCCTTCGCCACAAACCCAACCCCCACCTTGCAAGAAACCCAAGCCCCCCCAACAACCCCACCCACCCCCCGCAGTCCCACACACACAGAGATCGACCCACCCATACCTAGCTTCATCATGGACCACCGTTGCCGGACCGAATTGGGCATCGCTTAGCGAGACCAACCGTTCATCAAAACTATCAGACCCGGGGCCACGGGACTGCACACATAGCGTACATATTCTAGGATAGGGGGTGGGATATGGCCCACACCCTACGCCCATTGTAACTACTCGTACCGTAGTAGAACTAGTCGGAACAGAAGGAAACTACTCAAAAACTACTCAGGGTAGGACACCTGAGTTCGTATCTGGCTAGGATTTCCATGTAACCCTATCCCCCCAAACTATATAAGGGCGGGCAGGGATCCCCTCCAAACAAGATCAACCCGATCAACAGCTAAGGCAATACAAACCACACACAGGATGTAGGGTATTACGCTCTCGGCGGTCCAAACCTGTCTAAACTTTGTGTTCCTTGCACGTTTGAGTTCCTGATCTCAGCGACACCCTACCTACAAATTCACCACCTCGGGGGTATCCCTCAGTGGGCGTGGCGGTAAAACACCGTCAGCTGGCGCGCCAGGTAGGGGGTGTTCATCGAGCATCCACCAGAGAACTCGATGGCATCTTTCAGCTTCACTAGCACCATGCTCATGGGCACAACGTTGGTTTTCGGCTCTTGGATCTGCGTCACCAACGGCTCGGGTGGTTTCAACGGCCACCTAGCCAACTCCAGGAAGCCGGAGCCCTCTACACCAAATTGATGCAGCAACCTCGACAAGTTTGTCGACAACCTTGACGAGTTGCTGCTCCCTGACCACACCGGGGAGATCGAGAGGATGTCCGTTTTCAACGCGACTTCAAATCGTGTTGCACCAGAACTAGTCGGATCGGACTCAAACCGATCTGAGGAGGCTACACGGTTTGAGTCCCTCTCCAACTTGGAGGAGGACTTAGATCGTCTACTCAAGCTCGAGGACGAGGGAGCCACTGCCTGTGGGGGAGGGGGGGGGGGGGGCGTCTTCGACAACTACTCGGTCTCAGACAAAAAGTACTCATGTACGAAAAGTACCCAAGGACGAAAAGTACTTGTTGACTAGTACTACACCTTCAGGATGGAGTTCGGGAGAACTTGAGGACGAGGGAGCCATCGCCTGTCAAGGGGCCCCTGTTGTCGACAACCACTCGGACTCAGATGACGACCCCGAATCCATTTCGGGTAGTCACTTGGGTCTAACCATAACGTCTACGCCGTAAGGCCGCACCGTGCTGGATGAGGGCACAACGATCACCTTTGGCTCCTGGATCTACGTCGCTAACGTCTTGGGCGGTTTCAACGGCCACCTAGCCGACTCCAGGAAGTCGGAGGCGTCCACTTCAGCATCCAGCCGCGACGTCGACGACCTTGCCGATGATCTTGGCGGAATTCAACTTTCCGACCTTATTGGAAGCTACACGAGCCATATCAGGGCAACTCCTCACCCATTGATCAAATCGGACGATCTGATCGCCGGAATTGATCAGGTGGACGACAACATCGCCAAGTGCATCAAGCTTGCGGAAGACGCTCTCCAACAGCATGGTGACTCGACATCCCTGATTCAGAATCGCTCTGAGGCTCACCACTGCCATCCCATCGCCATAGACGATATCTCCTCCAGCATCCATCGAGTCAGCAAAGGTATTGCAGATTGCATTACTCTGGCAGAATCCACCCTTCGGCGTATCAACCCTAGAGAGCCGGAAGATTTCGACTACGACTTTGACAAGTTCATCGGCAACCTTGAAACCCCCAAGCCATGTCCAGTCCGGTCTGAGGCGATTCAACCTAGGACCCTCTCCGCATTGGAAGAGGATTTGTACCACTCGGAGAAGGAGAAGCCACCGCGCGTCGGGGGGCTACTGTTTCCGACAACTACTCGGTTTCTGTTGCTCATATGACACCTGTAATAAGTAACCCCTGGGTCTGGTAAGGGGATCAGATTGGTTGGGCAGGTTTGAGCATCGGAAGGACATGAAACACTCCAGGTTTCTCAAATCAGGTCCACCACGATCCATTACCACACCCGGCGAACTCCCTTTTCAAGAAGGCAGACCCCTCTCTCCTTCCGACGACGAAGATGAGGGCCAGGTGGCGCGGAGTGGCAAACGCTTCGCGCCCAATCGAGAAGTTTTCACGATTCACACCGGCGAGGACTGTGAAGGCGTAGAGCGGGTTCCAGCTAGACGACTACGACGACTACCTTCTTGATCCGCTCGACGAAGATGTGGACGTAACAATGGGTATTGAATTCCCAGACAACATCAAGATAGAAGATGCAGATGACATCCAGAAGGAACGCCGTAAACTCATCAATGCGAAACGCGCCAAACGCAGGCACCGCGCGATCGAGACGAACCAGCAGGGGAGCGGCAACCTCTACAACTCCTCCATGGGCGACCTCCGCACTATCATCAACGCCAGCCAGGACGCCCGCAACATCATCATCGCCAGGCAGTAGAAGCGCGACGAGGTGGAGGCCTATAGCCCCACCAACTATCTTATCCCTCTCAATTACCTGGGTACAACTTGAAAGCGCAAGCCAGAAGCGGGGGAACAACCCACCCAAAGAAAGAGAACCCTCAACTCGAAGAAGTGATTCGAGGAGGCTCTGCACAATTGATGCCCATGGCACCCGAAGAGCAAGCATTCTACCCTTGAATGTCAAACCCTCCGAAGGGCCTTGGGAGCTCCACCACTCAACGAAGACTGAGACCCGATTCAAGGAGGTTTTTCGGAGATCTTTAGGGAACTTATGTAACCATTGTCTTGAATTTTATCTCGAAATAAGGGGTTTTTTTCCCAAAGAACCCGTTCAACCACTCGGTCAGGGAATCAATAAATTTACACAAAACATGGCCTTTGTCCGCTCATCTACATTACAGCGCAGTATGAACTGTCATGGCCCACCCAAGGAATTCCTTCGTGCCAACCGAGTCATTTTTGCACGGCAACCACTTTCATAACAATGCATGTGAAGGATTCGGTAATCTATTCCTTCGGGCCAACCGAGACATCTTCGCATGCTAACATACAACCTGTCTTGGCCCGCCCAAGGAACTGATCAAAATCACATGAAGAACCTTGTCGTCACTTCCTTCGGGCCAACCGTGACGTTTTCGCATGGCAACATGTGAATTCCCATGGCCCGCCCAAGGAATCGACAAAGCTACCAGTAAGATTTATTTCTCCTTTGCCAATTGATCTCCAGTCGCCTATCCCATACTACCAGTAACACTCCGTTTACTAGTTCTTGACTAGTACTACGTGTAGTTTACTGAAGGGGCCTCGCTCCCATACTTCCAATACAACTCCGTTTACTAGTTCTCGACTAGTACTACGTGAAGTTTACTGAAGGGGCCATGCTCCCGTACTTCCACTACTACTCCGTTTACTAGTTCTCGACTAGTACTACGAAGAGTTTACTGAAGGAGACTTGCTCCCACACTTCCAGTACTACTCCGTTTACTTGTTCTCGACTAGTACTACGTGGAGTTTAACGAAGGGTACTCGCTCCCATACTTCCAGTACTACTCCGTTTACTAGTTCTCGACTAGTACTACGTGGAGTTTACTGAAGGGGACTCGCTCCCACATTTCCAGTACTACTCTATTTACTAGTTCTCGACTAGTACTACGTAGAGTTTACTGAAGGGGACTCGCTCCCATACCGCCCGTACCACTCCGTTTACTAGTTCTCGACTAGTACTATGTAGAGTTTACTGAAGGGACCTTGCTCCCATTACACTGTGTTTACTAGTTCCCGACTAGTTTTACGCATCGTCAGCAACCTCGACTCCTCTAGCTCCCATGCTCGGGGGCTGGGCTCGATATGGCATCCAGCGGGCTTTCGGCGGATCGTTTAAACTCTCATGTTCGGGGGCTGGACGTCGCAAAATTACTCGGAAGATTCGTAGAAGAACCGGATTTAAGAGGCTTTTGAAGATTTATCTCGTAAACATAATTGTTTAACCATTATTTCAGGGATTTTATTCCAAAATAAGGGGTTTTTTCAAAATTTTAACCCGGAGGTCTTATCTAGCTATTGACTCAAGGAAAAAGGTTTGATTTGAGAGGTAATTTAGGGCGCTTTTTGGAGAAGTTGTTTGTTTAACCATTTTTTCAAGGAATTCTTTTTGAAAAAAGCGGTTTTCGAATTTCTGAACCAATTTGCCCATCTTAACCATCAAATTCTTACCCTCATATATTGCATGCCATGATTCTTTGGATCCTTTTTTCCAAACCATGGGGATTTGGATTCAAGGCTCGGCGGTTGCAGGGCACGTGTCATCAGCGACTTATTTTTATGCTTTCGAAAGATAAGAACGGAAGATTCAAGATTAAATTGACCCTCTGATATGAACTAGGATTCCCGATCTTCTGAAAGGTTCTGTTAACTCTTGATTTGGTGGACTCTCGACACAATTTGATCCGGCTTCTGAACAACACGTTCCAAACCCCGCAATCGTACCACCACGTCTCCTCAGGTTAACGACCGGTGTTGCACGGCCGACCTCGCCAAGAAGGCTAATACTTGCCTGCGAATCAAAGAACACAAGCAAGAACAAGGAAGAATGCAACCAAAATTGCAGATGTATGATTAACTCATGAAGTTGGGGTCTCACAAACCAACGAACGACGAAACTGTTCTTGATAGAATAATCTAAGCAAAACCCCAAAACTCTAACTTGGGCGACTCTACTGAATATAAAGTGTTTAGGGGTGTGCAAGACCCCTGGAAGCACCCCTAATGGGCTCCAATACGATACACAGGCCAACAGCCCAAAAGACGGCGGTGCAGCACCGAGACAGATTCTTGACATCCAATTAATTCGACGATTACCGTTGACTCAGACATAATTTGGTCGTGGGCCTAGTTCCATTAGAAGCTCTATGAAAATATCTTTCCAACCATATATGGAACGTCGAAATCAGACTCTGTATGTGGCCTGGACGTCCAATCTAAGGCAGACTGCTCCTGGACTCTGAGGTGGACTCGAAGCTGAGTTGTATTGGGCCTCCAAGTGTCTTGGATGTCCCTTGCTGGCCTTGTTCAACTCCAAGCTCCTCTCCACGCATCCCCTGGTCCTCTCCTTTGTTCCTAATCATAATATAATCATTAGGTAGTAATCTATTCTCAAAATCATAAACGGAGTGCTTAGGAACGAGCTCACCTCTAAATTTAATTGTCTCGCGCGAGCTCTAGTGATTGGACCTTGAATGTCCAACGGAGTGTTGTGTGCATCCGAAGGAGTGATGTCCTCATCATCCTCCCCCGCTTGAATTGAAGTCATCCTCAACTCAAGCACATCTTCTTCCCCCCAAGTAAGGCCTCAAATCTGAAATGTTAAAGGTAGAACTAACCCCGAACTCGGGAGGCAACTCAAGTTTATATGTATTATCATTAATCTTCTCAATTATTTTGACAGGACCATCAGCTATACTCATTAACTTTGACTTCCTCAAATCTGGAAAACGATCCTTTCTCAAGTGCAACCACACTAAATCACCCTGTTCAAATTTAACTTCTCTTTTACCTTTACTACCAGCTACTCTATATTTTTCAGTTATCTTTTCAATGTTGTGCTTAGTTGTTTCATGCATTTTCAAAATAAAATCAGCACGTTCTTTAGCATCACTATGAATTCTCTCACTAGTAGCCAAAGGTAGAATATCAATAGCAGCACGGGGATTAAAACCATACACTACTTGAAAAGTACTTACCTTTGTGGTAGAATGCGTTGCCCGATTGTATGCAAATTCCACATGAGGTAAACATTCTTTCGACATCTTCAAATTCTTCTTCAAAACAGCCCGCAACTTCGCGCCCAAAGTGCGGTTCACCACCTCTGTTTGACCATCAGTTTGTGGATGAAAAGTGGTAGAAAATAACAATTTTGTACCAACTTGTTCCACAAAGTACGCTAAAAGTGACTCAAAAATTTTGCATCACGATCTGAAATAATAGTAGCAGGCATACCATGCAAACATACAATCTCTTTGAAAAAGAGGTCAACAATATTAATAGCATCATCACTTTTATGACATGGTATAAAATGTGCCATCTTAGAAAATCGATCCACTACAACAAAAATGCTATCTCTCCCCCTCTTAGTCCTAGGCAATCCCAACACAAAGTCCATAGAAATATCTGCCCAAGGAATAGAAGGAACATGAAGAGGCATGTATAAACCATGTGGATTCAACCGAGACTTAGCTTTTTGATATGTCGTGCAGGCGAGCAACGAACCGCTCAACATCTCTCCTCATCTTGGGCCAAAAGAAGTGTGAGGCCAAAACATCCTCCGTCTTCTTAGCTCCAAAATGCTCCATAAATTCTCCTCCATGCGCTTCCTGCATCAACAAAAGACGAACGGAACCAACTGGAATGCACCGGCAGTTAGCTCTAAACATAAATCCATCATTGATCACAAACTTGTTCCATGTACGTCCCTATTTACAATTCAGCAACACATCTTTAAAATCAAGATCAAGCGCATATTGGTCTTTTATTGATTCAAGTCCAAAAATCCTACAATCAAGTTGGGACAGCAATGTATATCGTCTAGACAAAGTATCGGCAATCACATTATCCTTTCCTTTCTTATGTTTGATGATGTAAGGAAAAGATTTAATAAATTCAACCCATTTAGAATGTCTACGGTTCAGATTATTTTGTGAATGAAGATACTTAAGCGATTCATGATCAGAATGTATAACAAATTCTTTAGGCCATAAATAATGACGCCACGTCTCTAAAGAACGTACAAGAGCATACAATTCCTTATCATACGTAGAATAATTCAGAACAGGACCGTGCAATTTTTCGCTAAAGTATGTAACAGGTTTACCATCTTGCATCAAAACACCACCAATGCCCACTCCACTAGCATCACATGCAAGCTCAAAAGTCTTACAAAAATTTGGAAGTGCTTAGGAATGAGCTCACCTCTAAATTCAATTGTCTCGCGCGAGCTCTAGGGATTGGACCTTGAATGTCCAACGGAGTGTTGTGTGCATCCGAAGGAGTGATATCCTCATCACCCTAAGCCTGATTCTTTGAGTCAACCTAAGGCTCGGGGGCTACCCCATATAAAAGAAGACTTGACAACTACTCAGGGCATGAGCACCTCACAGCCTCGACGCAGCCAAGGAAGTACTCGGAAGACAACTTCAAGATGGAGTTCGGGAGAACTCGAAGACGCCTTCAGAAGTACTCGGAAGCCTGCAGTACTCGACTACGAAGAGCTTTGGGGCTTGTCAGACACGGGGTTACGGGACTGCACACATGGCGTACATATTCTACAATAGGGAGTGGGACATGGCCCACACCCTACGCCCATTGTAACTATTCGTACCGTAGTAGAACTAGTCGGAACAGAAGGAAACTACCCGAAAACTACTCGAGTAGGACTCCTCGTATCTGGCTAGGATTTTTCATGTAACCCTGTGCCCCCAAACTATATAAGGGCGGGCGGGCAGGGACCCCTCCAAACAAGATCAACCCGATCAACACCTAAGGCAATACAAACCACACACAGGACGTAGGGTATTACGCTCTCGGCGGCCTAAACCTGTCTAAACTTTATGTTTCTTGCACCTTCGAGTTCCTGATCTCGGCGACACCCTACCTACAAACTCACCACCTCGGAGGTAACTCTCAGTAGGCGTGGTGGTAAAATACAGATAGAAACAGCTGGAAAGATATTCGTATTCCTCTGGGCAGGAGAAATGCCATTCGACGCTCGGTGCACGTGGCTTATTGTGGAAGTGGACCGGCAGCAAGGGTACTTCTGCCATTTCTTCATAGGTAGGATCAACTAGCATAATCTCTTGCAGCAACAATATGTTACTGTAAGATTACAATTGCTTTGAAACACTCGTCTTTAATAGAAAAAGAAAAGCTCAGTATTAATGAAACTTGTAGTGAATAAATGGGATCTTATTAATTCAGTAGATTTTGCAATAGAACAAAAAAGTTTGCTCGTCTTCTATAAATTTGACTTTGAGTGATCATCATAGTACCACGATCCGTTGAGGACCACTAACGCAAGTAGTCATAGTAGAGGGCGGAGACAAAAATAAGCAAAATGGTTTCACATCGAAACTCGAATGTAAGATATTGGTACCACGTGGGGCCCTAGGGGTATGAATTGAACGAGATAATAATTTTTCTATATTCTAATGGTTCCTGTAGCATGAATTAAAGCACATTTGAAAGGAACTAAGAAGAATCAAATGTCCGAGAGCTATATATATACTGCCGTGGTGGTCCAGGGGGAATTGCCATTCATTAATCAAACCAAAGTTGAAGCTCGGAAATCGTCAGCATCACCAAATCCTGCCACCGCGAGGAGGGAAACAAAAGTCCCGTGCTCCCGGTTCTCTTCCGCCGTTGAGGATATGGCACGGATAGGAATAAAAACGAAAACGGTAATTTCTTATTCTGAGAACCATTTTGAGATTTTATCGACTTTTAAAGCTAAACGAAAATAAAAACAATTATCGCAATAACAAAAATAAAAATGATAAAAGAAATATGGAAATGAAAACAAAAACGATTTGAGCATCTTCCAATTGTTTTTGAGAAATATCATATTTTTTCGGTATTCTACCATATTCATGTGCAATGCTAGTATGTCTTGCTATCTATATCTTTGAGAGTTATATCTATATTAGTAGAGTGCATCGTGCGGCACGTACTGTCAAAAATACTTTCTTTATCAATGATGGAATATAACAAAAGGCAAAAAATTAAATGATCAATTCACATATAGAATAATAGAACTGCAGAAAAGAGCATGTTGTCATTCATATTCAGCCATGAATTTTTTTTCCATTTTCTAAAAATATTCAGCTATGATTGAGCACAATTTTCTTTAAGATGAAGAAAATTAATTAAAAGCTAGGTCGAGCACCGGAAGGTTTTGTTCATTGTAAAGTGCACGTACTCCAGATAGGTATTTTCAACTAACCTAGTAAGAAAGAATTTTATATTTATAGAAAATCTAGTAAACAACAATTTTCTATTCATTACAAATATTTTTTTGGCCAACATAAATAGCAAAATCACACAATTTATCTAAATATAGTATTGAAGCAAAAAGTTTAAATTCAGTAGTCTAAGTGCATTTCAACCAAATAATTGTAACATCCTAATTTTCAATTTGCGAACCTAAATAAATTTTGTTAGATCTATTGTAGGCTCGTTAAGGTTTTATTAATTTATTCTGAATTTAGATCATTTAACGTGAATTAAATAAATTACTTAGCCATAAAAAGAAATACAAGGTAACATAGGTTTTGTGCATCTCATGCCGTATTGCATTGTTTTATTGTTGAGTTCAGTTGAATTTAAATTCTAAATTTAAATTCAAATGAAGTGTTTGCCTCTTTCTTCCTTTCTTTCTTTTTCTCCCCAGGCAGCGCAACCCAGCCGGCCCACCTCCCGCATCCGGCCTGCTCCGTCCCTCTCTTCCTTCCCCTTCTCTTCTGCCCCCACACAGCCCAAACGCTCGACCCAGTTCACTTCCCTAGCCCGATCCGTCTCCTTTCCCCTCTCCTCACTCGCCGCTAGGTGGGACCCGCCCATCGGGCTCGTCCCCCACCTCGTGCTAGGCTCGGACTCGAGCCCGAGTCCGCCCGCGGCACGCCTCCCCGCGTGCCTTGGCCTGCATGATGAGACCCTTGTCTGCCCCTATATAAGCGCCGCCAGACCCTCGCCTTGATCCCATTGACCTGCGCTGCCACCTTTGCCCTCGCAAAACCCTAGCCCACGCCGCCGCATCTGCTCGAGCTCGGGCCACTACCGACCCACCGTTCCGCCACCCCTCCTCGATGACAAGCCGCCGTCGGAGCTTCACTACGCGGTGAGTGACTCGCCGGCCCGCTTCTCCCTCTCTTCATTGCTTCCTCGCGCGTCCAATTGGTCGTCGGAGCGCCGTCGAGCCACCTCGCCGCCGCACGCACCCGCCGCCGCACCAAACCGTCGTCTCGACCCCGCCATCGCGTTCCCCATCGCGCCCTCTCTCTCTTCTCAGCCTTTCCCCGCGTGAAACCGCCCCGGAGCGCCGATTTCGGCCAACTTCGGCGAGCTCCGCCGCCGCCCGCCGCCGCAACCAGTCCCGCCGGCCGCCAACACCACCGCCCGAGACCCCCCTCGCGTCTGCGTTGCCTGATCGGGATCCGACGGTCTAGATTGGATCTAGACCGGAGTCAAATCCCAGTCAACGAGTTCCGTACCGGTCAACCCTAGCCCTTTTTGCAAAAGAGACCCCCTATTTTATGAAAATCAACCCGCACTCCTATCTAGTTCAAAAGTATTTACAAAAAAGCCCTTTTTCTTCTATTTTAGCCCCTACGCTTTAATAAAATAAAACCCGCCATCCAAATCCCTCTATTTTTTTAATATAAACCATAGATTTTAGGTTTATTTGTGTTTTCGCCCTCTGTTTCTTCATTTAGAGCCCTTCTAATTTCAAATGTTTTACAAATAAGCCCCTGTAACCTTGTTCTAGCCATAACTACTTCGTTTCAACTCCGTTTTCATCGATTCTTGCGCTCACGCGATCCTTGCAATGTGTACTATAGTTTTATCACCTTGTTTTGTTCTGTTTACATTGCTTGGTGTACTATTTCTTATTTGTTGTACTTGTTTGCTTGTATGAACTTCGGTGATGCGATAGACTGTGCGCAGTTCGAGGATCCACAAGACAAGGGCTTTGAAGATGCCCCTGAGCAGCAGCTGTGCTTTAAAGAAGGCAAGTGGTCCTTGATCATATTCCGGTCCCAATAACCTTTAATATACACATTTACTTTATATGCATGCATGTGTCTATAATATGATGGATCCCAAACTAAGGACATGCCTAGTTTGAATTGTACTTCCTTGATTAAACCTGGGTTATTTACTTTATGTTGGGTAGCTTTGCTAGTTGCGTATACCTTTGGGCTATGGTTGGTTAACTTGAAACAAATGCTACACCTGATTTACTTCATGTTCTGGAATACTTTATGGTGATAACTATAAGGTCGTTGCATTAATTGGAACATGGAGAACCACCCAAGAAAATAGTACAATAACAATACTATATGGTTCTAGTCTTGGCTAATTAATTAGAAACAGTAGCTTATGATAATCTTACCGAAAGGGCAAGAGGAATTGCATCGTCAGGGTATAGCTCGGTCCTCTTGAGGCTTTGATATGTGGTTCTAGTTAAGGCACTTCCTCATTAATGAGAGTTATGACCATTTTGACTTGAAACCTTAGCGGATTGTGGTTGGAAAACACGAGTTGTGGGTAAAGTGTACAACCTCTGGAGTTTAAACTTATATATCAGCCGTGCTCATGGTTAAGAGCTGCTTGGACCCTCACATGATAATTGAACTTGAAGATGATCTAAATTGATGTTTTTTATTTATGTTATTGTTACTTATCTCTTTTACTTATTTAAGGGCTCTTGGTATATACTTCCACTTAGTTAATGCTTGCTAAATAAAATTTGACCAACCTAAAGTACTTATCGTAGTTAAACCATGTCAGCTACTCCTTGAAATTGGCCTTGCATCGTGGTAGAACCGCCTGAATTAATCCGGCTAAGGTGCGCTCACCATCACCACGAGGGGAGGGCAATCACAGCTAACTCGCACTTCAAACAGAGTAACTCGACAGTCTGTCGGGTAACATCCCGATGCGACCACTGGAATTTAGATCGAAAGTGAGCCCAGAGTTTACAACATTTCACAAATTTTACATCATAGAGTCCAACAAAAATATTATTATTACAAACCGAGATCAAATTCTTAAAACAAGTACTTTAGAGTTTAAAAGTGCAGCGGGAAATAAATGAAAGTTCTAATGAAGATACAAGATATTATGATGAAACCCGTACATGACATCATTCAGTGTTATCATCATTGGCCCGGGATGCATCCCATTCCACCGACCAACCAAGAGGAAGAGTACACGGCCAAGTCAAACTAGTAACCATGCCCTCAAAAGTCTCACATGAAAACAAAGCCACAGGTAAGGCTGAGTATACTAATACTAAGCAAGGCTTACCTGACTAGTGGAATATACTTAGCCGACTCCTAAACATGCAAGGCTTTTGGATGAGGGGTTTTTATTGACATAAAGCAACTAAGAGTGAGTCCTTACTTTCAAAGTTTTAGCCTAGTTTAATTAATGATTCTAGGTTCGCCACTATCCAACATCACACATGGTGGAAAGAATTATTTTAAGCATCTAAGAACATTATTCACCATCATCATTGTTCCTCTTCTTACTCTATGTGGTAAAAGGGTCAAGCAGTCTCAATGGCCGCGGGAAACGGACGATTCGAATCGAATTTCTTAACCTTGCAAGGCAAACCTAAACACACGTCTCGTGGTTACTCCCAGAGTCACACGTGCGACTTTTCTCGTTTATTCCTGTTTTGCGGAATAGGCCCACCGCCCGCCCTTGAGTACAGAGCCCCGCTCTGCACCCACCATGAGGCTGCATGGGAACAAAGTTAAGACGGTGGGGAGGTATGTTCCACGCCCTGGTTCAATCGGGTACTTAAGCTTATCGATCACCATATTCTTAGCATGTGGTTAGTACGTTCAAAAACTTGACCACCACTACCATACACTGCGACCTTAGCCATTTTCGCTACACAGACGGGACCTCAACCATCAATATGAATATCATAATCAGCCCCACCTGTCGACCTTATGATTTCAACATAAGTAAACAAGCAACTCCTATATCTCGCGAGTGACAGGCAATCACTGAATTTTTACCGAATCCTATTAGCATGGCAATCTATCGACCTACACATACTAGTTTTCATCTCGTAGGCACCTAGGATCATGCAACTAAGGTTTCAATATACTCCTATAAACTTAAATGCACACCTAAATAGAAGTATAAACATTGCATATATTCAAAAATAGGGTTCATGCTCCGGGGCTTGCCTTCTTGAGCAAAGCTAACCTTGGGCTCTTCCGAACTTTGGTTCGGGTCTTCAACAACTTACAGTTAGATTAAGATTAGTTCACGCTGCTCACTCTCGGACTCGGGCTCCAACTCGTACGTTCCGTCAGCAAGAGCGGTACCGTCTACATGAGATGCATATGCATGAGTTTATGGTGAAAAGAGATACCGTTACTTTCACTATAAAGTTGTAATCCAATAATACTCAAGTTACATTTATGAAAGAACTTTAATAAGTTTACTTGGGCAATCATTAATTGAGTAGTAATTAGTGTTACTAAATTTATTAAGTAAACAGGGTGCTTTTCCTCATTTCTTTAATATGCAGGAATTTCTATTTTCCAAGAAATAACACAAGTAATTAGGTGACACCCACAACTAAAGCTAGGCAAGGTTTCTGGCATTGATTTTTCTACGCACAGTACCTTTCCTAATGGTTATGTTACTGTAAAATTTTCAGGTCATTTTATGCAGTAGAATAATCATAAAAATAGAATGGCAAGCTACTGCTATGATCTTTTCTATTTATTCAGATTGAAATAAGCCAGTAATTGTTCTCAAACTTTTATACAGTGATCCTCATACTATTATGAACCTACTTTATATTTTTCATATTTTATTAAGCAGTATACAGAGCATAGAAAAAATGGCAAAATACACTTACACTAATTGAGATAAATTTTTATGTGCAGATCTACTAAGCTTCTGTACTCCAAATATTTCTAGCATGTTCGACTACTCAAGTAGGTCCTCTGGTAAGAATAGCAAATTTTTTAAGAATGGGAACTATTTATCTAGATTTAATGCATTGATTCATGGACAAAATGAAAAGAGCATGCTAGACGATAGCAATGTGCCTCAACATTTTACCCTTAGAACCTACCGTAAAATGTTCATCCTCAGATCTATAATACAACCTTATGAACAAGTAGATCTAACAAATTAGAGCATGAAACAAGATTTAACAAGAAGTATATCTATAGACCTTTGCTAGCCCTGAGAACTTTACACAAGCGTCATCATCTACATATTAGTCTACTTCCCAAAAATCAAGTACAGCACTAACCTAGAACATGAGTTACATTTAAAATTTAATAAGCCTAACATTTATACTTGTGCAATAGCCATTTAAAATTTCAAGATGTTCATGTAGCGAAAGTTGATCTTTTTACAAGGAACTCAGAACATTTTAGAACATTTTAGTTTGTATTTTTCCGATTTTACCATAATTTTATATCGAATTTACAAGTTGCAGATTCAAACAACAATAACTCAGTTTTTCTCTTACGAATAGATCCCTGAGGTTTTGCAGTAAAGGTCCTAGAAAGATCTGGGCGATTGCAATGTCGCCCCTGACCAGAGCTGGGCGGTTCCTGGCCAAAATCCGGCGAGGGAGGTTGCCGGTGGTGGGGAAGAAGAGAGGAGGGAGCACTAGAGGATCGAGGCGCACCTGTGGGTGGCCTTGGTGAGGTGGGAGGTGGTCGGAGGCGGGCTAGACGCGGCGGCAGTAGCTCGTCGGCGAGGTTAATGGTGGCCGGCGGTGCTCCAGCAAGGGAGAGGCGATGGCGCTGGGCCTAGAAGATTCAGGGGGTGGTGGGGGACCGATTCCGTGGGTAGGCTAGGGCGGAGGAGGACCGGAGCGGTGAGTTCGGCGGCGAGCTGGTGGCGGCGGCGCTAATGGCGGGCAGCGGCGTTCTTGGTGCACGCGAACAGAGGGCTTCAACCCTTTTTATAGGCAGGGTGAGGTAGAGGGAGGAGCTACTGGGGGCGGCCGGTCAGAGGCGGGGGCGAGCGTTGCTGGGGGCAGGCGCGCGGCTGAGGGCAGGCCGGCATCGCCGGGGCCTCGTCACCGTGTAGGCTCGGGAATCCGACGCCGCGTGGTGGTCGGCGTCCGGTCGGGAGCTGGCCCTTGGCGCGGCGCGGTGGCAGGAATCGCCAGCCACCTGGCGCCGGTGCCCTGCCATGTTCGGGCGTGAAGCAGGGGAGGGGGAGAGAGAAGGGAGAGGAGGGAGAAGAGATGGCCTAGGTCAGTTTGACTGGGTTTTTTCTCAAAATTTTGTAAAGAATTATGAAAAACTGTTAGCATGAAAGTTGTAGGGAATTTAAAAATCTACAATTTTTATTTTAGGCGAAAGTTAATTTAAGCTATAATTTAGAAGTTATTTTAAATTCACTTGAATTTGAACTACTTATCCATTCATGTTCAATATTTCAATTTTGGTCAAAATTTCTAATTCCCTTTTGTAGATAATGTCACAGGGATAGGTTAATATATTTTACTAGACATGTTGAGTTGATTTTGGGAAAAATTATAGAGTGCAATATACTAAGCATATCTATACACATACACATGCACACACATACCTACATACATACACATGCATTCATCGAATGAAATGCTTTGTTTTGAATTTTTCTTGTTCATTATTCATAATGTGTATGCATGATCTTGTTTTAGTATTTTAAACACCTAGGGTGTATATACATGTCATATAATTTACTCCACTTGCTGAGTACTAACCATAAGTGTACTCACGCTTACTTTATTAAAAACCAACGCTGCTTAGAATAAGATAATTGTCCGGAGTTCCCTGAAAATTTTGAGTAGTTTTAGACGTATATCTCCCAGTCATCTGCCTGTGAAGATGAAGTTCCGCTGCTAGTTTAAGACATTTATTGGTTTGCTTAAGATTAAAACTTCCAGTCATGTAATAAAGTAATTTAATATTCTCTTTCATTATGACATTGTTTCGGATGTATGTCTATCATATGTGTGTGAACTTGATCCTAGCGCACATATGAGATGTATCTAGTTTCTTAGTAAAATCGGTTGTGATAGAAGTTGTATCAGAGCAGTGTTGACTGTAGAACGTTAGCCTAGCTAGTAATGGTCAAAATTAAGGCTTATCTTCCTTTAGTAACCATGCTTCTGCTTGCTATATATATATATATTGTTTTCTTCTTTATGATAACACTATGTATCTCACCTTTGTTTGCATACTTGCCTCTCGAGTGTGTTCACCTGCTTCTTCTTGCTAAGGGTCGCTATAGTTCTTTTGTTGTAAAAACCTTTCTTGTTCTCGCTCTGTCCTGTCTTCGCTACAGATGGCCAGAACCAGGAAGACCGCCCGCAAGAGAACTCGTGGACCGCCTCATTTGATTCAGCAGGAGGCGCCCGCTCAGCAGGAGTGCCTGTACAGGAGGAGCTAGTGCAGCGAGTGTAGGAGGACGCCCCAGTGCTCGTGGAGGTCAAGGAGGAGCCCCAGGAGGACGACGACGACTACTACTATGACTACTACGGAGGAGGATGGGTGGACACTGACACTGACACTGATGAGGAGCCCATGGAGGTGCTAGAGGACCTGAACCACCCCAGCTACATCAGATGGTGCTGATGGTGCTGCTCCAAACGCCGCAGCAGAAGATGGTGCCAATCCAGGTGTTGCAGAACCGCCTGAATTAATCCGGCTTAAGTGCGCTAACAATCAGCATAGAGGCAATCCGGGCTAACACGCACTTAAAACGGAGTAAAACAACAGTCTGTCGGGTAACATCCCGATGCAACCACTGGAATTTTGATCAAAACAGTGCATACATACAACCCACACGAAGGTGAGCCTAGAGATTATAGCAATCCACAAATTTTACATCACAGAGTTCAACAGGAATTATTATTACAAATCAAGTTTGAAAATATTCATAAACAAGTACTTTTAGAGTTTAATAGTGCAGCAGAAAATAAATGATAGTTCTAAGGACGATACAAGATATCATGATGAAGCCCGTACATGACATCATTCAGCGTTATCATCGTTGGCCGGCGACGCATCCCATTCCACCGACCAACCAGGAGAAAGAGTACACGGCCAAGTCAATCTAGCAACCATGTCCTCAAAGGTCCCACCTAAAAACAAAGCCACAAGCAAGGCTAAGTATACTAATACTCAGCAAAGCTTACCCGACTAGTGGTATATACTTAGCCGACTCCTAGACATGCAAGGCTTTTGGCTAAGGGTTGTTTTTCACAAAAAGCATCTAAGAGTGAGTCCTTGCTTTCAAGTTTTAGCATCAAGTTATAGTTGATTAACCATTCTAGGTAAGCAACTATCCAAATCACGCATGGTGGAAATAATTAATTGAGCATCCAACTAGATTAATCGTCATCATTGTTCCTCTTCTTACTCTGTATGGTAAAAGTGTAAAGCATCCTCAATGGCCGCGAGAAACGGATGATTCGAATCGAATTTCTTAACCTTGCAAGGGGAAACCTAAACACACATCACGTGGTTACTCATAGAGTCACACGTGCAACTTTTCCTCTTTCTTTCTAGGTTGTGGATCAGGGCCACCCCCCTTGAGTACAGAGGTCCACGAACCACGGAACGAAGCCGGGCCGTGGCTGCTCTTGCACTCACCATGTGCCCATGGGAACGACGTCAAGAGGGTGAGGGTAAAGTCCACTCGCCGGTCCAATTAGGTACTTAAGCTTACCGATTACCATATTCTTGGCATGTGGTTAGTACGTTCAAAAACTTAACCACCACAACCACACACCGCAACCTTAGCATTTTCGCTAAACAGACGGGGCCTCAATCATCAACGGGGATATCGTAACATAGCCCTGTCCGTTGACCTTATGATTCCAACATAAGTAAAACAAGCAACTCCTATATCTCGCGAGTGACAGGAAATCACTCGACTTTTACCGGAGTCCTATTAGCATGACAATCTAGCGACCGATACATACTAGTGTTCATATCATAGGTACCTTGGATCATGCATCTAGGGTTTCAATCTACTCCTACAAACTTAATGCACGATACCATATATAAGTAAAAGTTGCATAAGTTTAAAAATAGGGGTTATGCTCCGGGGCTTGCCTTCGTGAGTTAGATTGATCCGAGCTTCACGCTCCTCACTTTCGAGCTCCGGCACCAGCTTGTAGGTTCCGTCGGCGAGAGTTGTCGATTCTATATGAATGCATATGTATTAGTTGTTTTAATGGTACAAGATAAATAACTATTTTACTATAAAGTTGTAATTCAACAAAACTCAAGTTAAGTTGTAAAGCACTTTATTTTTTTCCTTGGGCAATCATTTATCGAGTAGTATCTAGATTAACTAACTTCATTAAGTAAGTGAGGGGTTTTGTCATTTCATAAACGATCATTTTTTAAAAGTAAGCATGGATTAAAAAAACAAAATAACTACTAGAGATAGTTTCTGGTGTTGAGATTTTTATGCAGAGCACGTTACTTAAGTACAAAGTCAGTGTAAAATTTCCAGCCATTTTCATTCAGCAGATGAATCATGAAAATTAAATTAAACAACTACTGCTAAGATCAAGATCCATTTATACAGAATAAACCATGAAAAAACTTGTGCTTAACATTTTCCTAAGTACTCTGAAACTTAGGGTGAGTCTACTGTAAATTTTTCAGGTTTTAGTGTGAAATATACAGAGCATAGAAAATAAGTCAAGATACATCTACATTAATCAAGATTTATTTCTACAGGTAGTTCCATAAAGTTTATGTGTCTGAAACTTTTTCAACATGATAATATACTCAAAGGTAGTCTCTGGTTAAAATTTCTTTTTTTTTTCTAAGCCGTAGAGACTTGTTCTGGCCTTGATATGTTTATACAAGTGTTAACAAGCAGAGACTAGCTTATAGTCCAAAAATCATCCATAGTACTATTCTAGATCAAGAGATACTTTTATGGGTGTTGACGCCAGATTTTGACACGTGTTGAATCGGCGTCAGGAGGAGAAGATTGGCCGATGCGGCAGGTCTGAAGGCTACAGAAAGGAATCGGCCGATTGAGGTAACAGTTGGAAATCGGCCGATTGGTGGCACAGCCTACGCCAACAGGATGGGATTATTTCAGAGGATCCTGGTCAAAAGTTGGTCAAAGGGGGCACGCTAAGTCGGTCGGGGAGCAATTGAAGGAAATCCTGATTGGATTAGGGAGCGGCGGCGGAAGATTCTGTGGGAGTCCGTTTCCTTTTTAAAGTTCGTATAGATATAGTAATTTAGATAAGGTTGTAACAAGTCGTGATCGACCAGGAGTCCTAGCTTTAGGGTATAAATAGGAGTCGTCAGGGTCTTGAAAAAACATCAACACATCAATCAACAACAGTACTTCTACTTTTCTAGCAATTTACTTTCAAGTCGGCGACTTCGCCAATACTTTTCTTCTTTCACGAGTTCGTACGGATTGGCAGGGCTGCATCAACTTGATCTCCGGCCAATTGGTAGGTTCCGCTTACCGAGTAATATCCGAGCCTTAACTACGGCTGTGGTTTCGTTTGGATTTATTCACCAGTTATCGATATTTACTAGAATTGCAAGTTTTATTTGTTATTCTAGTATTATCACCAGTTATCCAGCTTGAGATCAGAGTAATCGGCTTCGTCATTGTTTTTCTTCGATTTATCATCATACAGCCGATTAGATCTATTTTAAGTGTTGCTTCTTTAAGACCGTTCCGGTGGTTTTCTTTACAATTACTACCCGATTATCGGCTGATCCATAGCCGATCATCTCTACAGCAAATCGGCCGATTCACTGCCGACGCGCTCCTCAGGGCAGATCGGAATCCCAGCCGATCGACGCGCCTGGAATTTAATACTCTATTTCCTTGTCAATCAA
The DNA here is from genome assembly GCA_032594955.1 of Panicum miliaceum. Taxonomy (NCBI): domain Eukaryota; kingdom Viridiplantae; phylum Streptophyta; class Magnoliopsida; order Poales; family Poaceae; genus Panicum; species Panicum miliaceum. Next base: position 21,268,854 of record CM064059.1, on the reverse strand, counting down.
CAGGTCAGATTGACTGGCACGCCGCGCGAACCGCACCAGGGCGATAACCCGAACAGGAGCTAAGCAGATTCTCCCGGGTCGTGTGTCCGACGCTGAAGACCATCGGCCGATTCCTATCCGGCCGATTTTAGCGCCAACAATGGGCTATTTAAAACTAGATTAATTTTAGATCAAGTTATAGTTCATAACTGGTCATCTTTCTATGCAAAAGTTGAAGGATTCATCAAGTGGGTCACAACAATTTTTAGTTTGCATTTTTCTGATTTTTCTGTGATTTTAGAACGATTTTACAATTGATAGCCTTTTGAAAACCAAAGTTAACTCGAGTTCTCGCAGATAGGTCCTTAGATCTTGCAGAAAGGACCCTAAAATAACTTGGCGATTGCAATGTAGTCCCTAGGTGGGGCTAGGTGTTTCCTGGCTGAAATCCGGCGAGGAGGCTTGCCGGCGGCGAGGGGAAAGGGGTGGGGGAGCACGAGGATGGCGAGGGCTATCAGTAGGTGGGCTCGGTTGGGCCTAGAGATGGTCGGAGTTGGGTTACCCGCGGGAGCAGTGGGGTGGCGGCGTGGAGGTGGCTCGTCGGCAGCCGTCCGACGAGGCAGGGGCAGCATGGGGAAGTCGTGGAGTTTCACGGAGCCATGGGAAACTGATTCAGGGGCTTGACTCGGGTGGAAGTGGGGCGAAAGGTGGGGCTCGACGGCGAGGTCGAGCGGCGGCGCTAATGGCGCGGTGATGGTGGTACTCGAACGCGCTTGAGCATGGGCTCGTTGCAGCCCTTTTATAGGCGGACGAGGGAGAGGGGGGAGGGGAGGTGGAGCTGGGCACGGTACAACGGAGGGAGGCGCGGCCGGGACAAGGCTGCGGCAAGGGCGCTGCGTCGCCAGTGCGTCATGGCTCGGCTGTCGGGAATCAACGACCGCGTGGCGCGCGCGCGTCGGGCATGGGTGGATTCGGGGCAGGGGAGGGCCATTTGGCTGTGGGCCTGTCAGGGCCTGTTGGCGGCCGCTGCCCCTCGACAGGACAGAACAGGGGAGGGAGAGAGAAGGAGAGTGAAAGAAGAGAGAGAAAGAGTGAGGGCCCGGGTTCTAACGAATTTTTCTCAAAAGTTTGCAAGGAAACTTTGAAATCTGCCAACATGAAATGTAGGGAATTTGAAACTCTACGACTTTCATTTTGGATCAAAGTTCATTTGAGCTTTAGTTTAGAAGTTATTTGAAGTTTAAGACTACTAGGATTTGAATTCCTATTCATCTCATGTGTTTAAAATTTGAATTTGCAAATGGTGTTTGAAGTACACTTAGTAAGGTACTAAAATATGAGTGTGTTTTTATGCTACATTTTTTTATGATAAGTTGAGCATGTATGGTTATGAACATATTTATGAAAAACCTTATATGCACACATACATGTACATGTATTCATAAATGAAATGCCTTCTGAATTTTTCTTGTTCATTATGCATGATGATATATGCATGATCTTGTTTTAGCATTTTAAATACCTACGGTGTTACACCAGGCACCGCAGGAGGAGGTGATGCAGAAGGTGGTGGTGATGATCAAGCTGCAGAAGGAGATGATGAGGAAGACACATGAGAAGACCCACAGCCAGTAGCTGCAACAGATGTGCCACCTCCAGCATCCCATTATGAGAAGGAGCTACACTACGTGGACTATGCTGAAGGTCCATTCCCAGCACTCCTATGGAGGGCCATGCAGAGAATTGGCTTTCCACTGATGCCACGCTATGAAGCCTACTTGCTCAAGAATGCAGGTGTCAGTGGTGATCACAGTTCCGGATGAGAAGTGTGGCAGCCGGAGGGAAGTTTAGACGCACTATGATGACGTGCCTAGGAAGACCTTGGATGCAGGGACCAGTGAAGCTGCCAGAAGAGCTCTCTTCTCACTCTGCCATGTCTACCGGGAAGAGCTGCAGGGCACAGAGTTCCTACAGTTCCCTCACCGCAGGAGGGGTGCCACCAGTGCAATAGATCCTGTTCCACCCACTATTGAGGGGAGCTTGCTCATGGACATCACTCAGGAGTTGGTCGCCGCCCTCAACACTGACTTGGATGCCGCTGGGATAGAGATCCAAGAGGTCAAGGAGAAGTTGAGGAAGACGCTCAGAGAGAAGGAGACTCTGGAGGCTCAGCTAAGAGGAGACTAGGAGGTGCCCCCGGAGTACGACAGTGATGAACCGGCAAACTACTAGGCAGAATCACCTCCGCGCAAGCGTGTCCACTACGAAGGCCCTGGCTACCGCACCCGCTACCTTTAGGTATGATAGAGTATAAGTTAGGAAGTCTTTTAAAAGTGTCCTTAAGATTCTTTTTATAATCGCTAGTTCGAAAGTTCTTTAGAGTTTGCTTAGTCTTAGCTAGTGTGCTTGTGTGCTTGATTTTGTGAGAACAATATGATTTGGATCCTTGTAATGTTTGTGATGAATTGTGGAGTGATGACCACAATTACATCACGTTTTTAATAAAGTTAGCTAGTTTAGTAAAGCTTGGGGTTATCTATTTTAATTGTACTGTCTCTATCTTACCCTTGTTCCTATCCTTTTTCCATGATTTATTTCAAGAGTCTCATTTCTCTAACCGATCAGATGGTGAGCACCAGGTCTGGATCAGGGGTTGATCAGCCTGCAGTGCCACGTCAGGGGAGAAGCAACAACTCCAACCCCGATCCTCAGCAGAATCAGCAGCACCAGGCGCCACCAGTAGGGATGGAGCAGTTCCTCACCGCCCAGACTCAGCTGCTGACCAATATGGCGAACACTATCATCAACATGCAAGCCTAGATGAACCAAGCTCCACCACCTCCATCACCACCAGCTAGAGACAGACACAGGGAATTCATGAGTCACAAGCCCCCTTCTTTCTCTCACTCACCTGATCCTTTGCAAGCTGATGACTGGATCAAGACTGTAGAGAAGATGCTAAACATCGTCCAGTGTACTGACAGGGAGAAGGTCCTGTATGCTTCAGGAAGACTAGAAGGAACCGCTGCAGATTGGTGGGACGCTTACACCGCAGCTCATTGCGCTCCCAACACCATCACCTGGCAGGAATTCAAGAACAAGTTCAGAGAGCAACACATACCCAAGGGTCTGATGAAGCATAAGAAGCAGAAGTTCCTTGCACTGAAGTAGGGAGCGATGTCATTGAGTGAGTATCGGGACAAGTTCATTCAGTTGTCCTGTTACGCCCCCGCAGATGTGGCAGATGATGAAGAGAAGCAGGATCACTTCCGGGATGGACTGATTGGTCCTATCAAGTATCAGCTGATGGTGCACAAGTTTGAGAACTTCCAGAAGATGGTAGACAACGCTACCATGGTGGAGCATGCTCGCAAGGAGATGGGCGAGCAGAAAAGGAAGTTTGAGTCGTAGGGATAGTCCAGCAACAACTCACGCCCCCATTTTGGATCTCTACAAGGGACATCTTTCCGCCCTGGAGGGCAGAATGTCAACTACGGGCAGAACCAGTACCAGCGGCTCAATTAGAAGAACCAATAGCATCAGCAAGCTCAGCGTGCCGATCAGTCAGTGCAACGCCCCAATTTCCCGCAGAATCGTCAAAACACCCCCACTGGAATACCTGTGAGGAACAACACCCCTGTTCCCACTAGCGGTGACACTTGTTTCAGGGGTTGTGAGACTGGTCACTATGCCAACCATTGTCCCAAGGGAAATGCCCAGAACACTCCAGGTCAGTTCAACAATAGCGGACAGAGGCAGACTCCACAGCAGCAGCAATCTAGAAACAAGAACCAGACCCCGCAAAACAACAAGGGCCAGCAGAACTATGTCCGCGGGCGTGTAAACCATGTGGCAGCAGAGACCGCTCAGGAGGCTCAGGATGTTGTGTTTGATATGTCCCTAGTCAACTCAGCCCATGCATCAGTTTCATTTGATTCCGGAGCATCATATTCCTTTATTTTTGCTCATCTTGTCGGAAAACATGGCAACCCCGTGCATACTATGTCAAACCACATGCTAGTTAGCTCACCTGGGGGAAATATGAAAGCCATGTACTAGTGTCGTGGTGTTAGTTTCAAGATCATGGGTAGAGATTTTTGTGCCAACTTCATAGTGTTGGATTCTAGTGGAATTGACATCATACTCGGAATGGGATGGTTGAGCAAGGTTGATGCAGTTATTCAGTGTGCCAAGAGGTCAGTGCTCCTCACGAGCCCAAATGGTGAACAGTTTGAGTTCGTTGCAACACTTCCATCTGCAGTAGACTATGTAGTGAACTAGCTGAAGGCAGATTCAATTGAGGACATCAGAGTGGTGTGCGAGTAACCAGATGTCTTCCCCGATGATTTGCCAGGTATGCCACCTGAACGCGACATTGAGTTCCTCGTAGATCTTTTACCTGGTACCGCACCCATTTCTAAGAGGCCATATAGAATGTTTGTTGGTGAATTAGAGGAACTTAAGAAACAGCTAAAAAAATTGCTAGATAAGTGGTTCATTCATCCTAGCTCGTCACCTTAGCGAGCACCTGTGATATTCGTTGAGAAGGATGGTAGACAGAGGATGTGTGTTGATTATAGAGCATTGAATGAGGTTACCATCAAGAACAAATATCCTTTGCCTTGCATAGAAGATGTGTTTGATCAGTTGAAGGGAGCCAGAGTATTCTCCAAGATTGATTTGAGGTCAAGGTATCGTTAGCTAAGGATATGACCTTCATATATTGCCAAGACAACATTCACTACCACATATGGGTTATGTGAGTACACATTGATGTCTTTTGGGTTGACAAATGTCCATGTACCTGATGAATAAGGTATTTATGGAATACCTTGACAAGTTCATAGTGGTGTTCATTAATGATATTCTGGTGTACTCCAGGGATGAGGAGGAACATGAGGAACATTTGAGGCTTGTTTTGCAGAGACTCAGAGAGAATCAGTTGTATGCCAAGCTCAGCAAGTGTGAATTCTAGCTGAATGAGGTCTTGTTTCTTGGTCATGTCATCACAGATGGAGGTATTGCAGTTGATCCAGGGAAAGTTAGGGATGTGTTGAAGTGGAAGCCACCACAAATAGTGTTAGAGATTCGGAGTTTCTTAGGACTCGCGGGATATTACAGGAGGTTTATAGAAGGCTTCTCTAAGACAGTGAAACCCCTTACTTCACTACTAGAGAAAGGAAAAGAGTTTGTATGGTCAGAGGCATGTCAGGAAAATTTTGATGAGTTGAAGAAAAGGTTGACTACTGCACAGGTATTGGTTATGCCTGATATTCACAAGAGTTTCGACATTTATTGTGATGCTTCTAAACAAGGTCTTGGTTGTGTATTGATGAAAGAGGGACATGTGATTGCATATGCGTCTCGTCAGTTGAGGAAGCACGAGCAGAATTACCCCACTCATGATCTGGAGGTAGCAGCAGTGATACATGCTTCGAAGATATGGAGACACTATTTGTTGGGTCACAGATGTCAGATATACTCCAACCACAAGAGTTTGAAGTACATTTTCATTCAGAATGACCTCAACCTGAGACAACGAAGATGGTTAGAGCTCATCAAGGACTATGACCTGGAGATACACTATCACCTAGTGAAGGCCAACGTGGTTGCCGATGCCTTGAGTCCCTAGAGTTATGTGAATGCAACAATGGCTAGTCAAAAGCCTCGGGAATTGTATAAGGAGTTTGAGCAACTCAATCTTGGGTTCGTTGCTTATACTGAAGGGATAACTATAGAAGTAGAGCTGACTCTCGAACATGAGATACAGAAGGGTCATCTCGAAGATGCTAAGATCCAGGAGATAAAGGGGATGATAGAAGCGGGCAAGGCACCAGATTTCACTGAGGATGAGCAGGGAACTGTGTGGTTCCAGAAAATAATATGCGTGCCAGATGTGGATCACCTTCGTGAGAAGATTCTGCAGGAAGCTCATGATTCAGCTTATTCCATTCATCCTGGCAGTACCAAGATGTACCAGGATTAGAAGGATTGATATTGGTGGTATGGCATGAAGCGTGATGTTGCAGCTCATGTGGCATTGTGTGATATGTGTCAGAGAGTCAAAGCAGAGCATCAGAGACCAGCCGATTTGTTACAGCCATTGAAAGTGCTAGAATGGAATGGAAAGAAATTGGTGAGGATTTCATTGTCAGATTGCCACGTACATGAGATGATTATGATTCGATGTGGATCATAGTGGATCGATTGACCAAGGTAGCTCGCTTCATTCGGTGAAGACTACCTACATAGGAGCACGATTGGCAGAACCGTATTTATCCATGATTTTGTGTTTGCATGGGGCACCCAAGAAGATCCTATCTGAATGAGGCACTCAGTTCACATCTCGATTTTGGTAGAAGTTGCATGAGTTAATGGGCACGAAGTTGAATTTTAGTTCAACATATCATCCGCAGACAGATATGCAGACAAAAAGGACAAATCAGGTGTTAGAAGATATGCTTAGGGCCTGCACCCTGAAGCATGGAGGCAGTTCGGACAAGGGTTTGCTGTTTGCAGAGTTCTCGTACAACAATAATTATCAGGCTAGTTTGAAGATAGCACCGTTCGAGGCATTGTATGGCAGAAAATGTAGAACTCCATTATATTAGAGTGAGACAGGTGAAAGTCAGTTGTTCGGCCCTGAGATCATTAAAGAGGCCGAACGACAGGTGCAAGTTGTCCGCGCGAATTGAATGTAGCACAATCAAGGCTGAAGAGTTTTGTAGATACTCAACGACGAGAGCTGACATTTGAATAAGGTGAGTTTGTGTATCTGAACGTGTCACCTATCAGAGGTTTGCACAGATTCAAAGTCAAAGGAAAGTTGTCACCTCGTTACATTGGCCCGTTCAAGACCTTGGAACAGAAGGGCGAGGTTGCTTACAAGCGCGACCGTCAGATGTGCACAATGTGTTCCACATATCGCAGTTGAAGAAGTGCTTGAGAGTACCGGAGGAGCAGTTGCCATTGGAGGAATTGAATGTGCAGGATGATTTGACTTACAGGGAGTACCCGGTCAAAATCCTAGACACAATGGAGAGGATCACCCGGAGTAAGAGGATTCGTATGTGTAAGGTTTAGTGGAGTCACCATGTAGAGGATGAAGCTACTTGGGAACGAGAGGATGAGTTACAGGCAGAATTTCCCCAGCTCTTTGCTAGTCCAGCCGAATCTCGAGGGCAAGATTCCTTTTAAGGGGGTAGGTTTGTAACACCCTAATTTTCAATTTATGAACCTAAATAAATTTTGTTAGATTTATTGTAGGCTCGTTAAGGTTTTATTTAATTTATTTTGAATTTAGAACATTTATCATGAAAGAAAATATAAGGTAACATAGGTTTTGTGCATCTCATGCCGTATTGCATTGTTTTATTGTTGAGTTCAGTTGAATTTAAATTCCAAATTTAAATTCAAATGAAGTGTTTGCCTCTTTCTTCTTTCTTCCTTTCTTTCTGTTTCTCCCCAGACAGCGCAACCCAGCAAGCCCACCTCCTGCATCCGGCCTGCTCTGCCCGTCTCTTCCTTCCCCTTCTCTTCCGTCCCCGCACATCCCAAACGCTCGACCCAGTTCACTTCCCTAGCCTGACCCGTCTCCTTTCCCCTCTCCTCACTCGCTGCCAGGTGGGACCAGCCTATCGGGCTCGTCCCACACCTCGTGCTAGGCTCGAACTCGAGCCCGAGTCCGGCCGCAGCACGCCTCCCCACGCGCCTTGGCCCGCATGCCGAGACCCTTGTCCTCCGCTATATAAGCGCCGCCAGACCCTCAGCTTGATCCCATCGACCTGCGCCACCACCTTTGCCCTTGCAAAACCCTAGCCCGCGCCGCTGCATCCGCTCGAGCTCGGGCCACCGCCGACCCGCCGTTCCGCCGCGCCTCCTCGACGACAAGCCGCCACCGGAGCTTCTCTACGCGGTGAGCGACTCGCCAGCCTGCTTCTCCCTCTCTTTCTTGCTTCATCGCGCATCCGATTGGTTGCCGGAGCGCCGCCAAGCCACCTCGCCGCCGCACGCACCCACCGTCGCACCAACCCGTCGTCTCGACCCCGCCATCGCGTTTCCCATTGCGCCCTCTCCCTTCTCGGCCTTTCCCCTCGTGAAACCGCCCCTAGAGTGCTGATTTCGGCCAACTCCAGCGAGCTCCGCCGGCCGCCAACACCGCCGCCTGAGATCCCCCTTGCGCTTGCACCGCCCGTTCGGGATCCGACGATCTAGATTGGATCTAGACCGGAGTCAAATCCCAGACAACAAAGTCCCATACCAGTCAACCCTAGCCCTTTTGCAAAAGAGACCCCCTATTTTACGAAAATCAACCTGTCAAACCCGGGGCCACGGGATTGCGCAAATGGCGTGCATATTCTAGGATAAGGGGTGCAACATGGTCTACACCCTACACCATTTGTAACTACTCGTACCGTAGTAGAACTAGTCGGAGTAGTAGGAAACTACCTGAAAAGTTCTCGGGTAGGACTCCTGAGCTTGTACCGTGCTTGATGGGGGCACAACGTTCATTTTTGGCTCTTGGATCTGCATCGCCAATGGTTTCAACGGCTACCTAGCCAACTCCAGGAAGCCGGAGGCCTCTACAGCAAATCAATGCAGCAATCTTGACGAGTTCGTCGACAACCTCGATGAGTTGCTGCTCCCCGGTCTCGCTGGGGAGATTGAGAGGATGTCCGTTTTCAACGCGACTTCAACTCGTGCTGCACCAGGACTTCTCGGATCGGACTCAAACCGATTTGAGGAGGCACGTACTCTATTCCCGTTCGGGTTACACAATGCCCCTTTGGTCAATGAGGAGGCTCCACGGTCTGAGTCCCTCTCTGACTTGGAGGAGGACTTAGATCGTCTGCTCAAGCTCGACGACGAGGGAGCCACCGCCTGTTGGGGGCCCATGTTTTTGACAACTACTCGGACTCAGATGAAAAGTACTCATTGACGAAAAGTACCCAAGGATGAAAAGTATTCGTTGAGGAAAAGTACTCGCTGACTAGTACTACACCTTCAAGATGGAGTTCGGGAGAACTCGACGACGAGGGAGCCACCGCCTGTGGGCGGGTCCTTGTTGTCGACAACTACTCGAACTCAGACGACGACCCCGAATCCTTTTTGGGTAGTCACCTGGGTCTGACCATAACGTCTATGCCGCAAGGCCGGTTCGTGTACTGGAAGGGCTTAGAGCCCTCTGAGTTACTCAAATACTACTCCCGCCTTGTGGCCTTCACGCAGGAACTGCATTTTCAGGAAGGCAAACCCCTCTCTCGCATCTCTGAAGGGGGAGAGGGCAGCAAAGAGCTAGTCGAGTACAGCCATACAGCAGAACGCTCGCCGGATAGTCAATTCTATCTAGCTTCCCTTCTAAATGCGGATGACGACGAGCCGGGTCCTTAGTACGACGCCGAACTACTCGCGGGCGTATCTGCCGACTAACGTACGGCGGACGCCCCTCAGGACGAGAACAAGGAGTACAGAACGATCCGATGGTTGAAGAACGCCAAGCGTGCCAACCGCAAGCAGAACACGAAAAACCGCGCACGCAACCCACCGTACCAAAGGAACCTCAACAACGCTTTCGCAACAGCTGAAGATCGGGAGTATCGCACCCCGATCGGTGCCATTGCAGAAGCAGCCCTCCTAGCTCAACAACTACCACCAAACCCCCAGATACAAAGGCTGCAATACCTAACCCAGCGCACGCTTGTGCAACTCGATGGGCAACACCCAATGTCCTCAACTCAGAACACGCTCTCGAGACCTGAGCGCCATGGTGACTCTGTGCAGGTTAGTCACACCCCTGGAGGAGGTTTCAGATATCGAGGGAACGACAATCACCAGGCAACCAGGACAATCCAGTCGGCCACGACAATCCCCAGGGCCAGCAGTCCGCGCGTGGCAACGTCGAACAAGAGGTGCAACAACTGATGCGTCCACCCCGCAACTGGCACGTTGCAAGGCCTTAAGGAGAAGCTCCACCCGAGGCTAGACTTCAGAACGCTCCTACGATTGATCTAAGGCAAAAGATCAACGACGGCCGCGACGCGCAGCGCATCATCGAGGCAAGGAGAAGGGACCGACCCGACAAATATCATGACGCCGATGATAGTGACCGCCTCCCCGCGTTCACCTCCAACATCACCGACCGGTCCTACCATAAGGACGGCAAGAAAGACCCGCGCCAGTGGATTCATTGCTACTCCATCACCATCGAGGTATCTGGCGGATCCAACTCCACCAAGGCACTCTACTTCCTAGTAGCCTTGGAATCCGTGCCCCTCACTTTGCTCGAATGCCTTAAGCCAAACTCCAACGACTCATAGGAGGACCTCAAGCGAGCCTTCATCGACAACTTCCCAGGATCCATGATCCGAGCAGGTACTCGTCATGATTTGTCCCAAGTTAAGCAAGAGTTGAACGAGACCCTGAGGTCCTACACCCGGTGTTTCTTCGAGATGAGAGCCACCATCGCCAACATTACCGACGAGGATGTCATCTGCTACTTCCAGAACAGCCTCTTCTCAAAGCACACCTACCACAACTTCGAACGCAACTGCCGACTAATGCCGTGGAACTGCGCAACATGATGGCACGGTGGGCTGACCAGGAGGACAAGGAGAACGATCGCTTCCCTAAGCTCAACAATGACAAGCAGGGCAACAACAACAACCACTTCGACAATGGCCAGCGGAAGAACTCGGGGAATCCCCGAAAACTCAAGTCAGACCAAGAAGTCATAGCTGTTGAGCACAATCCGCGGGGCCAGAATTCGGGAAACAATTAAGCACAGCTTGAGAAAGTCCTGCACAAACGATGCCCGATGCACCCGAAGTCACAGCATACGCTCTTCGAGTGTGTCAGCCTTTGCAAGTCACTCAACACTCCACTCCTTCCTCAAGACGGAAAGCGGAAGGATCAGGGGGACGACGACGAGGGTGACAAGTTGGGGGCTCAAGACTTCGAAGACCCAAAAAATGTTGTCAACGTCATTTTAGGCGGAGATGGCGGCTTCCCCTCAAGGCGCGCACACAAGCTGACCCTACGCGAAATTCTCTCCGTTGAGCCAGCCATACAGAAACCTCTGAGATACAGCAAGGTCCCGATCTCCTTCTCTATGGACGACCAGTGGACCAGCTTCTTCGAGCCGGGAAAATTCCCGCTCGTCCTAGATCCTGTCGTGGCAGGCTCACAATTGACTCGAGTACTCATCGACGGCGGGAGCGGCCTCAACCTGCTCTTTGCGAGTACATTGACGAAGATGAGGCTAAACATCTCCAAGATGCTTACCCCCAGTATAGCTCCGTCCTATGGCATCGTCCCGGGAAACACGGCTACACCACTCGGTTCAGTGGTCCTGCCAGTCACCTTCGGGATGAAAGACAAGTACCGCACGGAGTACATCAAGTTCAATCTGTCGTTAGGGTCTTTGGCAAAGGAATGGAAATGGGACCCCCTTGACTTTTCGAGGTGGCTAACTTCGAGTCGTCATAGCACGCCATCCTCGGGAGACCAACTTTGGCCAAATTCATGGCCGTACCTCACTACGTCTACTTACTACGCAAGATGCCAGGCAAGACAAGTGTACTAATGTTCCGTGGCGACTTGAAGTCATACGACTACGACCAAGAGGCGATCGAGTACGCCGCGACATCACGCGTGCCAGAACCTTCCGCGGAAGTCTTTGCGGCCGTGCAAAAGCTCACTGACTCAGAGATGGAGATCCCCAATCAGCGGCCTAGCCAGTCCAGGGTAAAACCCTACCCCAGGGATGTCAGCATCAAGAAGGCGAGTCATCCAAGACTTCTTTGGTTGGATCCCTTCACGCTCCCACGCATCGACCAAGTTATTGACTCTACGGCTGGCTGCGTCCTGCTCTCTTTCCTTGATTGCTACTCAGGTTACCATCAGATTGCTCTCAAGGAAGAAGACCAGGTCAGAACAACATTCATCACCCCATTTGGAGCATATGCCTACACAACTATGTCCTTCGGGTTGAAGAACGCAGGAGTCACCTATCAGTGTGCTATCCAATTATACCTTGCTGATCAGCTACATCGCAATGTGGAAGCCTACGTGGACGACGTTGTTGACGCTAGATTTTGACACGTATTAAATTGGCGTCAGGAGGAGAAGATTGGCCGGCGAAGCGGATCTGAAAGCTACAGTAAGGAATCGGCCGATCGGGGTAACAGTTGAAAATCGACCGATTGGTGGCGCAGCCTATGCCAACAGGATAGGATTATTCCAGAAGATCCTAGTCAAAAGCTGGTCAACACGGCAGGCTAAGTCGGCCGGAAAGCAATTAAAGAAGTTCTGACTGGATTAGGAAGTGGCGGCGGAAGATTCTGCGGGAGTCCGTTTCCTTTTTAAAGTTATTATAGATATAGTAGTTTTCCTGTTTTAAATAAGGTTGTAACAAGTCGTAATCGACCAGGAGTCTTAGTTTCAGGGTATAAGTAGGAGTCGCTAGGGCTTTGAAAAACAACCAACATCAATCAACAAAATACTTCTACTTTTTACCAGTACTTTACCTTTCAAGTCGGCGACTTCGCCAATATTTTCTTCTTTCACGAGTTCGTACGGATTGGCAGGGCTGCATCAACCTGATCTCCGGCCAATTGGTAGGTTCCGATTATCGAGTAATATCCGAGCTTTAACTACGGGCCACTGTGGTTTCGTTTGGATTTATTCACAAGTTATCGATGTTTACTAGAATTGCAAGTTCTACCTGTTATTCTAGTATTATCACCAGTTATCCAGCTTGAGATCAGGGTAATCGGCTTCGTCATCGTTCTCCTTCGATTCATCGCCATATAGCCGATTAGATCTGTTTCAAGTGTTGCCTCTATAGTAATTGTTTAGATTGCTCTAGCAGTTTTTACAATTACCATACGATCATCGGCTGACTCATAGCCGATCATCTCTACAGCAAATCGGCCGATTTACCGCCGACGCGCTCCTCAGGACAGATCGGAAATCCAGCCGATCGACGCGCCTGGAATTTAATATTCTATTTCCTTGTCAATCAACAGGTCAGATTGACTGGCACGCCGCGCGAACCGCACCAGGGCAATAACCCGAACAGGAGCTAAGCAGATTCTCCCGGGTCGTGTGTCCGACGCTGAAAACCCATCGGCCGATTCCTATCCGGCCGATTTTAGCGCCAACACACTTTTGGCACGCCCAGTGGGACCATCCAAGACCTGATATGTCGAACAACGCAGAAATCTCTGACAGCAACATCATTGGGGTCACAGAAGCTGATCTCAAGGACGACCATAGGGAGGAATTTGCCAAACATCTAGAAGATTATAAGAAGATGTACCTCCAATCGTTCAGTCGTACCAGAAGCGGGGAAGCAGTTAAGAAAGCTCCTATTCCAGCACCTCGCCACATCACCATTGCTGAAGACTCGGGCAAGATGTCAGAGATGATTCAATAGTCCGTGTATCAAGCGTTCATTGACCAATCCTCGGTGATGAGCAACACGGTGTACAACGCCGTCGTCAACTCTCTGGCCAGCGGAGCCGCTCAAGGTTATCAGGGACCGGCATATGCCCCTCCAACTACCTTGCCGGCCAGAAGCTTACCCTACACATCTCAATCAGCTTCTCAGCCGATATTGACGCAGCGCGAAGGATACAGCTCTCCACCACTTCCGGCGTCTCCAAAATATAGCGGTGCACCATGTCTCCCGTCGCGAGTGCCACTTCAACCCGTCCAGATGGCTTTGGTGCAAACACTGCCTACAAGCTCAGTGCCTTGGGGGGCATCAGCCACGACGTATTTCCCCGAGCCAGCGGACGGGCATCGCACTTACCCGTTCCAGGTGCCGTACCAATCGGCAGCCCGGCCAACGGTCTCCCAGTACCAGCCGATTTTACCAGAAATCGGCAGGGGGGCATCAGCCACGACGCATTTTCCCGAGCCGGCGAACGGGCATGGCACTTATCCGTTTCAGGTGCCGTACCAATCGGCCGCCCGGCCGACGGTCTCCCAGTACCAGCCGATTTTACCAGAAGCCGGCAAGGGGTCAAGCACTGTGGAGGCATTCAGAGCCGCGGCGCCAGCAGCAACGTACGAAGGGGGTGCGGACGCGTTTCGCCAGCAGTTATCGGCCGTTTAGCAAACTTCGCCGATTCATCACCTGGCTGAACCAGCCCTTCAACACGTGCCCGCACCGCGAACAACTGTTCATCAGCAGCAGGTGGATTGGACGGCAAGAATAGCAGAAGTAATTCAAGATCAGTTTGGGCTGAAGCCGAAAGTTCAAACTTATACTTACAAGACGCCGTATCCATCGGCCTATGACTCGTTGCCGTTCCCACACCGCTACAAGGTTCCTGATTTCACCAAGTTCTCAGGGACGGATGACACATCCACTGTGGAGCACATCAACAGATTCATCATCCAGTGCGGTGAAGCTGCCACGCAAGACGCTCTGAGGGTACGGTTATTTTCATCATCTCTATCCGGATCGGCCTTCCAGTGGTTCACCACTTTACCGCCAAATTCTATCGTCACGTGGGCCGATCTGGAGAAACAATTCCACAAGTATTTCTATGCGGGAATACACGAGATGAAGCTCTCGGATCTAACCAGCCTCAGGCAGAGGAACGATGAGCCGGTGACAGGGTATATACAGAGATTCAGAGAGATCAAAAACAAGTGCTACAGCCTGGCCCTGACCGATGCACAGTTGGCCGATATCGCTTTCCAGGGCCTCTTACCGCAAATCAGAGAAAGATATGCCGCCCAAGAGTTTGAGAGCCTGAGTCAAATCGTCCACCGATTGTCAGGGCAAGAGATCCGACCGTTTGAACAGCGGAGGAGCTTTCAGAAGAAGGTGGCGTATTTGGAGGGATCTGAATCTGACGCAGAGGAGGAAATCGGCCTGGCGGAATGGGTAAAAGGGAAAAAACCAATATCCTGCCCCTTTGGCAAGAAGGAGCCAGAGACATTCGGCTTTGACACGTCAAAAGCCGATAAAATTTTTGATCTACTGCTTCAGGAGGGACAGATCAAGCTGTCGCAACATCACACCATCCCTACGGCCGATCAGCTGAAGAAGATGAAGTACTGCAAGTGGCACAACGCTACTTCTCATGACACCAACGAATGTAAAGTCTTTCGTCAGCAGATACAATCGGCCATTGAACAAGGGCGGCTCAAATTTGAGACTCCAACCAAATCGGCAATGCCGATGAAGATAGATCAGCATCCCTTCCCGGCCAACACGGTCAACGCTGGAGAAGAGTCAAGTCAAACCAAGGTGCTGACATCAGAATCGGCGAGAAGAGGTGGCGTCGTCGATCCCAAGAGGCAGATCACGACGGAAGAAATCAGAAGGAATAGGCGAGGACCAGAGCGGTCACACAGGCCTGTCACCTCCCGATTTCTACTCAGTAAATATCGGCGGCAGCAAGAACAAGCACAACACCAAGAAGAGATGATACGCCGGCATGAAGATCACTGGCAGTGTCCCTTCTTCATCCACTGCTGGGAGAACGATATCAGACTGCCCTCTGCCGATAACTGTCCGGAGTGCAATGGATCAAACCGCAGCGATCGCCCGAAGCCACACTCTAGGGACAGAGGATCAGAGCCGATCAACAGAAATCGGCGCGAAGAACGGCGCGTTTCGGTGCATGATCGGCTG
Organism: Panicum miliaceum; assembly: GCA_032594955.1. NCBI lineage: Eukaryota > Viridiplantae > Streptophyta > Magnoliopsida > Poales > Poaceae > Panicum > Panicum miliaceum. The sequence continues at coordinate 21,253,223 of CM064059.1, read as the reverse complement.
GGGGGCAGAGTTGACCAGTACGGCAGGTCAAAAACCAAGATCGGCCAGCAAGATGGACTGGGGGGCAGGATCAGCGCGCACGATCGGCTGGAAGAGGTGGCCTATGATAGGGTATCAGACGAAGATCCCCTAGGGAAAGAACCAAAGTGGGAACATGCCAGATCATCGGCCAAACCAGTAAATCCTAGGTGGTGTCCTGACGGCTTATCCAGATCCCAGAAGCGAAGGATCCAACGCCTACGCCAGTGGGAACATCGAGAAGAAGAACAAAGACGCGTGCCAGAAAGAAGGAATGTGAAATCTCGAATTTGGCGCCCAAAGAAAGATGATCAGGAAGCAAACAGCCAAGAATCGGCGGCCGAAATCAATATGGTTTTCATACTGCCGATGGTGTTCATGGCGCCAAGCGATCGGGACAAAGTGACAAATACAGAGGAAGAGCAAATGGCACAACTGGTGTTAGAGCCGATGAGGGCTATGTTTGAGAAGCCAGAGGAAGAAAAACGACAGCACCTCAAAGCGCTGTTTCTCAAGGGCTATGTCAACGGAAGACCCGTCACCAGACTACTGGTAGATGGAGGCGCGGCAGTCAACATCATGCCGTATGCCATGTTCCGCAAGCTGGGCAAGGGCGAGGACGACCTCACCAAGACGGACATGATGCTGAAGGACTTCGAAGGCAACGTGTCGCCTGCTCGCGGGGCATTCTGCGTCGACCTCACCATCGGCAGTAAGACCCTCCCCACTACTTTCTTCATCATTAATGGCAAGGGGTCCTATATTATGCTGCTCGGTCGCGACTGGATACATGCAAATTGCTGTGTCCCATCTACTATGCATCAATGCCTTGTGCAATGGGTCAGCGACAGTACAGAGATAGTAGCTGCCGATTCTATTTACAGCGTTGCAGCGGCCGACACACAACAGTGGAGCTGCGAACACGTGAAATGTATATCTGGCAGGACTTGGGACACTGATTTCTTGAAAGTGTCCGATTTCGGTCTACAGCCGATCCAAGCAGTCGGCTCTGAGGATTCAGCTCGTTCGAAAGGATGAGAAGCTTGAGGCATGGGTTCACGTCGGCCAATTCATTAGAGATGGGAGATTTAAGAGATAGCATCAGATGAAGGCCGACGTATGGGATTCTGAGCACAAAAAGAAAATATGTCGAGTTAACATGACCAATTTCTCATCGGTTTTCTGGCTACACATCCGGTGAAAGAGATATTGGGATTCATTGTTAGGTGGAATTACAGATTACATGAAGCAATTCAAAATCAAATCGGCGCAGTGGCATTAAGGGACAACAACGTTTAACATATTGTTTACAGCCCAAGGAAAGTATCTATGGCTACAATCGCTCGTCGTCTGATTTGATCGGCCGATTCTAGTATCTTCTGATCACTTTCGGCCGATCCTGACACTTCTGACACGCGGCGACGGAGTCTTATTGCTTTACGGGCCAGATGTTGTCTTTTCTGCTTCAGCTCGTTGATCATGGTTGGGAGTTCTTGGAGCTTTTTCTCTTCAGCGGCTATCTCTTTGGTTATCTGTTCCATCTCCTTGGCTAGTTCTGCTCTCCTCCGTTTCAGCCGATCTATTGTGCCAACGATGTCCGGACGACAGTTCTCGAGGAAGTTGATTTTGTGATGTACTTCCTGGGCCTGGTGCTTGTACGAGTCAACCTCCTCCCGAGTTTTGGCCATCTGAGCGTGATCGGCCATACGTCGCAGCGCCCGCGAGACCGGAATCCGCATGCCCTCTATATAGGCAGCATACCCCAAGTCTTCCGACACTTCTTCCGGAATGTGATCTACGACCTCATTGAAAAGTTGTCGGATCGGCGATGCATCTTTCACCAGTCGGCCGATGTCACCTTGGAGGAGGGTACGGATGCTCTCGAGCCTAGAGCGGACATCGTTGGAAGCAGAACTCGGTGGAACCACATGTGAGGCGGTTTCTTCTTCGTCGGCCAAGGAGACAGCGAAAGAAAAGATACTATTGTTGGGAGAATCTTGCTCCTGTAAGGGAACGAAGCAAAGGGTAAGCAAGTAGTGAAAGGAAATCGGCCGATTCTGATGGTAAGATTGTTACCTCTTTGAAACGAATCTCTCTTGCCTGCGCCGGAAGTATCTCCCTTGTTTCAGGGAGTGGTGCACTGGGTTCACCAGAAGAAGAAGATTCGATCACTATTGGTGCTCCGCTTGGGCCAGCTTCCTGAGAAAGATATAAATGCTCGTGAAGGTGCTATGGAAAAATAAGATAAGATGGTAATGGGAATTTGACATGCCTCTGCGGGTTCTCCGGCCGATTCCAGCTGTGGAGTTACAATCGGCGTACCCAAGTCAACCTGCATCAGAATTGGTTAAGTTTCCTGAATATTAAGGATGCAGAGTAAGAGATCATTTACCTCGGCAACAGGAGCTGCTGCAGTTTCAGTCCCTACTCGAGACGTGGCCGACAGCCATGGAGATTGTGGTGGGACAACTCGTGCAGCCTAGTAAAGGGATGAAATTGATGTCAGCAGAAGGTTTTTGGGGAATACATGAGATAAATAAAGTTACCTGGACAGCTTCTACTAAGAGCGATGCTGCAGCAGCCCCGGCTTCGGCGGCGACTTGGGGATCGGCCGTCTCGACCACTGATGGAGGTGAAGGGTCTGGGGTCTCGGCGCGCATCACTCCCATCTGATCAGCCGATCCAACACGGGGAGTCTCGGCCGATGCTGCTGCCATCTGGCTAGCCGATCCGATACGAGAGACTTCAGCCGATGCTATTGTTGTCTGATCGGCGGATTCAATGCGAGCCCGCATCCGACGGCTGGATATCTTTGGTGTTGGTCTCTTGGGCGCTCGTTTTGATCGGCCGGTGGAGATATCTCTGATAGATGGAGCATGGAAGCCGATGAGTGGCTGCACTGTGTATCGATGATGGCTATCAATCGGCCGGCCGCTTCGACTCCGTGTTGGGGGAGCATGGATTTCAGACTGAAGAGGTAAACATAAGTTAACAGCAAGATGATAGTGCAACATTAAAATCGGCTGAAAAGAAAAGGACATACCGCAGCATTTGGGTCGATGTTCTCTGGGTCCAGAATGTTGCAGTAAATTGATGGGGATTTACAGAAAAGATGCTGCTTCCATTCTGCCCACCATAATTTGTACTGTTGGGTGGCGAAAGAGGCAACTGACCAGCCGTTCAAGTTAATAGTGCTGGAGTCAGGTACTAAATCGCACAATCGGCTGTAGTCGAGACTAGAGGTTAATCCGTCTCTGAATTTTGCTTGGCCGGCGAAATAGACTCGGATCGGCAATTGGCCGAAACCTAGTTGCCTTGCTGCAGCTGATGGGCAGTAGAACTCATAAGTGGGTGAGTCCTTCCCCGAGAAGAAGTTAGCCGGCAGAATTCCCGGCTTGATCAGGACATCCATCAACTCTCTGTCAAATGTGTGGGTGGAGAAGTCAAAGCATATAGGCAATTCAAAAATCGGCTCCGCGGTTTGATATGGATACCAGGTGATCATCTCCTCGGTAAGTCCATTATAGAAGCATCTGAAATATTCGGCTACCCGGGTAGCGGTGAACTGGCAGCCAGGAAAGGCCGATGCCGCCTCTCCGACAGATCTGCAGCGGCGACGGACCGATGGGTTCTCCTCTGACTCAATGTTCGGAAAGGTCTTTGTCTCTATCCTCTGCTGAGAGACCTTTCTCATGTATAGATTGAGCCAGAGGGTGATGAACCACCAAGGACCACCTGGATTCCCTATCGGCTCTCCTTTCGACAGCTTGGCGCCGATTTGATGCATCATATGATATGCCGATCCCAGCAAATGTTTGTCGAGGGGAACGGCCGATCCTTGTGCGAGAGATTCTGCCAAAGCTTGAGTGTTGGAAGAGGGGCCGACCGCTCTGCCACAGAAGAGATGTTTCTCCAGCCACATCATCAGGAAGGCGGTGTGCTCTCTCTGTGAGACTGTCCCTGTCTTCATGTTCTTACTGATGTATCCTTTCCACCCGCTGATTCCTTTGGTATCTAGCCTATGAGATGGTTTGAACAGGTAGTTGAAAGGGGTATCGGCGGAGGAAACATCTAGGCCGGTCAGCAGCAAGACATCAGCCAAGGTCGGGGTCATGGGTCCGTGTCCAAAAAGAAATGCGTTGAGCGCATCGGACCAGAAGTAAGAGGCCGCCATGACCAAAGGTTCGTTCTTTTCCATCTGAGACAGAGACAGATCTATGCACTGGCCGATTTTAAGTTCTTCCCATTGGACTTTCCAAGACCCAGCTACCCTCTGGTACCACTCTCTCCACCCGGGTGTTTCGTTCGGCCAGGATCTGAATGCGCCTACCCAGTGATCTAAATCCATAGGTGACTGCTTGAAGGGGATTCTGTGAGTTTCTAAGCTAATTAGATCTGTTGGATCAGGACTCCCCATAGGGCCTAGGCAGATGAGGTCAGGAGACTCTGAGAGGGGAATGGTGATCCTGTGCCTAAGGGCCTAAAAAGAAAGGAAAAAAGGGAAGAAACTAAGAAAGGGACCGGAAAATACTGAAGCAGCAAGGCGAAAAGGAAAAGATTTTTCGGACATTTACCTCTGGGATGGAAGCCATCGTCGCTGACGCTGCTGGAGAAGCCGCCGATTGGGCCGCCGCCGCCAGAGGAACAGCCGATGGAGCCTCTGTAGGTGGGGTGGTCGCTGATGGAGACGCCATTGGGGTCGGAGCAAGCTGCGGACGAGGTCGTTGGAGAAGGGGAAGCGCTTGGAAATCGAAAGAACTTGGGGGGAGATGAACAGTAATGCAGCAGAAAGAATGCTGGATTCATGGAGGAGAAAAGGTGGAGAAAACCAGTACTTAAGATAAGGGGGTAAGGGCAAAGATGGTATTCTTACCGCACCGTCTACACGAGTTCCAGGGGAGCGGTCGTTTCGCGCGCTCGGGTCGAAGAAATTGCAATCATTGTGCCGCGGAACGGAAGGAGGTTTTTACTGCGCCCGTTTCGGAGAAAAAGATTAAAGAGGGAGTTTCGAAGAAAAAGTTATATTTTACTCCGAAACTGGGGGGCATGTGTTGACGCCAGATTTTGACACGTATTAAATCAGCGTCAGGAGGAGAAGATTGGCCGGCGAAGCGGATCTGAAAGCTACAGTAAGGAATCGGCCGATCGGGGTAACAGTTGAAAATCGACCGATTGGTGGCGCAGCCTATGCCAACAGGATAGGATTATTCCAGAAGATCCTAGTCAAAAGCTGGTCAACACGGCAGGCTAAGTCGGCCGGAAAGCAATTAAAGAAGTTCTGACTGGATTAGGAAGCGGCGGCGGAAGATTCTGCGGGAGTCCGTTTCCTTTTTAAAGTTATTATAGATATAGTAGTTTTCCTGTTTTAAATAAGGTTGTAACAAGTCGTAATCGACCAGGAGTCTTAGTTTCAGGGTATAAATAGGAGTCGCTAGGGCTTTGAAAAACAACCAACATCAATCAACAAAATACTTCTACTTTTTACCAGTACTTTACCTTTCAAGTCGGCGACTTCGCCAATATTTTCTTTTTTCACGAGTTCGTACGGATTGGCAGGGCTGCATCAACCTGATCTCCGGCCAATTGGTAGGTTCCGATTATCGAGTAATATCCGAGCTTTAACTACAGGCGCATCGCTGTGGTTTCGTTTGGATTTATTCACAAGTTATCGATGTTTACTAGAATTGCAAGTTCTACCTGTTATTCTAGTATTATCACCAGTTATCCAGCTTGAGATCAGGGTAATCGGCTTCGTCATCGTTCTCCTTCGATTCATCGCCATATAGCCGATTAGATCTGTTTCAAGTGTTGCCTCTATAGTAATTGTTTAGATTGCTCCAGCAGTTTTTACAATTACCATACGATCATCGGCTGATTCATAGCCGATCATCTCTACAGCAAATCGGCCGATTTACCGCCGACGCACTCCTCAGGACAGATCGGAAATCCAGCCGATCGACGCGCCTGGAATTTAATATTCTATTTCCTTGTCAATCAACAGGTCAGATTGACTGGCACGCCGCGCGAACCGCACCAGGGCGATAACCCGAACAGGAGCTAAGCAGATTCTACCGGGTCGTGTGTCCGACGCTGAAAACCCATCGGCCGATTCCTATCCGGCCGATTTTAGCGCCAACAGACGTGGTCATCAAGACTAGAGTCCACGACGAGTTTATCCCTGATCTCGAGGAAACCTTCAACAACTTATGCAAGTTTCGGTGGAAGCTCAACCCAACAAAGTGTGTATTCGGTGTACGACAAGGGAAACAACTCGGTTTCATCGTTAATCACCGAGGAATTGAAGCCAACCCAGAGAAGATCACCGCCATTATAGACACGGACGCCCCACAGACGATCAAGGATGTCCAGAAGCTCACAGGCTGTATGGCAGCCCTGAATAGATTTATCTCGCGACTTCGAGAATGGGGATTACCCTTCTTCAAATTGCTCAAATGACACGACAAGTTCCAGTGGACCGAGGAGGCGAAGTAGACGCTGGAAAATCTCAAGCATCATCTGCAATCGCCCCCCATCTTGACAACTTCACAACCAGGCAAGATTCTTCTACTCTACATCGCCGTGACTACTCACGTCATCAGCACGACAATCGTGGTGGAACGCCAGGAGGAAGGCCATGCTTTCGGTGTGCAGCGGCCAGTCTACTTTGTCAGCAAAGTTCTTAATCCAAGGTTCATTACCCGACAATTCAGAAATTCCTTTACGCTATACTCATCATCTCCAGGAAGCTTCGCCACTATTTCAATGCACACAAGATCTCGGTGGTCACTGATTTCCCATTCGCCGATATTCTCCACAATCGGGACGCCACTGGGCGCATCTCCAAGTGGGCAGTGGAACTGGGGGCTCTTACTCTCAACTTCAAGCCCTGAACCGCCATCAAGTCACAGGCACTAGTCAACTTTATGGCAGAATGGTGAGAAAACCAAGTGGAAGCCCCAGCCAACTTGCCAGAGCATTGGGTGATGTACTTCGACGGCTCACTCAAGCTCGGAGGTGGTGGCGCAGGAGTACTCTTCATCAGTCCAGCAGGAGAACAACTCAAATATGTATTCCAAATACTATTTGAGGTCTCGAACAACGAACAGAGTACGAGGCACTACTGCATGGGCTACGCCTAACAGTCTCTCTAGGCTTCAAGCGACTACTTGTTTACGGCAACTCCTTGCTGGTGATCCAACAATTCAACAAAGAGTGGGATATCAACAAGGACACCATGGACGCGGACGTCTCGGGCCTAGAAATTCATCATGTGGGAGCGGATGTGCTCTCGAAACTGGGTTCCGATCGAGCTAATGTCCCACTAGGAGTTTTCGTCCACGAGTTGCATCACCCATCCATCAAGATACCAGATCAAAGCACCATCACTCAGGGTCCAATAGAACCCGACCGAGAGGTCTTGATGATCGAGTTCGACTGGCGAGTGACTTTTCTCGACTTCATCAAGGAGCACAAACTACCTCCCGGCGTCGACCCAAAAGCGCTGAGGCCGCACGCATCCTAAGGCGTAGCAAAGGGTACGTTCTAGTCAGGCATACTCATGAAGTGTGTCCGCACGGAGGAAGGTAGAGAAATACTCCAGAAGATTCACGAAGGCGCGTGCGGAAACCACGCTGCTTCTCGCATGCTGGTCGGGAAGGCTTTCAGATCCGGGTTCTACTGGCCGACTGCTTTGGCAGATGCCGAAGCACTCGTTCGCCGGTGTACAAACTGGTTCTTCAGCAAGCAGCCCCACGTCCTGCCCCCAACCTTATTACCATACCACCTTCATGGCCGTTCGCATGCTGGGGCCTGGAAATGATAGGGCCCTTGACAACTGCGCCAGGAGGTTTTACTCACGTGTTGGTAGCCATCGACAAGTTCATGAAGTGGATCGAGTACAAGCCATTTACAAAGCTCTCTGCAGATCAAGTGATTAGCTTCATCTGTGCCATCTTGCACTAATTCGACTTCCCCAACACTATCATCACAGACCTAGGATTCAATTTCCACTTGCATCAGCTTTGGGATTTCTGCGAGCGCAGCACATCGAGGTCAACTATATTTCAGTAGCTCACCCGCGGGACAACGGTCAGGTTGAGCGCGCCAACGGCATGATCCCGGATGGTCTGAAGAAAAGACTATGACGAGAACAGCAAAAAGGGAGGCAAATTGATCAATGAGATCTTATCAGTAGTCTGGGGCTTCGCACACAACCAAGCAAGGCCACAAGACAGTCACCTTTCTTTCACATCTACGGGTCCGAAGCTATACTACCAGCTGATGTCATGTGGCAATCTCCTTGACTGGAGATGTACGAAGAAGGCGAGGCTGATGACGCAAGACATCTCGAACTTGACTCGGCAGAAGAATTCAGATGCAATGTTTTGCTTCAGTCGGCCCGCTACTTGCAAGGCGTCCATCATTACCACGACCGGAACGTTCAAGCAAGATCTTTCAATGTTGGAGATTTGGTCCTTCGTCGCATCTAGGACGAAACCGGGCTGCACAAGCTTAATTCATGATGGGAGGGACCCTTTATCGTGCTCAAGGTTAGAGGAGCAGGGTTGTATCGCTTACATTACCTTAATGGCAGGAGGTCCCAAACTCCAAGAATATCAAGCATCTCCGCCGTTTTCACCCATAGCTAACTTGTATCCCAAGTTGTCAGCTGCAGCGCAGCATGGTTTATCGAAGGGGCATCTCTCCCATACTTCCAGGAACACTTCATTTACTAGTTCTCGTCTAGTACTACGCGTAGTTTACTGAAGGGGCATCGGTCCCATACTTCCAGTAACACTCCATTTACTAGTTCTCGACTAAAAGTACGCGTAGTTTACTGAAGGGGCCTCGCTCCCATACTTTCAGTACTACTCTGTTTACTAGTTATCGACTAGTACTACGTGAGTTTACTAAAGGGGCCCGCTCCCATACTTCTAGTACTACTCCGTTTACTAGTTCTCAACTAGTACTATGCGTAGTTTACTGAAGGGGCCTCACTCCCACACTTCCAGTAATACTCCGTTTACTAGTTTCTGACTAGTACTACGCGTAGTTTAGTAAATGGGCATCCCTCGCACACTTCCAGTAATACTCCGTTTACTAGTTCCCGACAAGTACTACGCGTAGTTTACTGAAGGGGCATTGCTCCCACACTTCCAGTAATACTGCATTTACTAGTTCTCGACTAGTACTACGTGTAGTTTACTGAAGGGGCCTCGCTCCCATACTTTCAGTACTACTCCGTTTACTAGTTCCCGACTAGTACTACGTGTAGTTTACTAAAGGGGTCCCGCTCCCATACTTCCAGTACTACTCCGTTTACTAGTTTGCGACTAGTACTACGTGTAGTTTACTGAAGGGGCCTAGCTCCCACACTTCCAGTACTAGTCCGTTTACTAGTTCTCGACTAGTACTACGTGTAGTTTACTGAAGGGGCATTGCTTCCGCACTTTCAGTACTACTTCGTTTACTAGTTCTTGACTAGTACTACGTGCTGTTTACTGAAGGGGCCTAGCTCTCACACTTCCAGTACTACTCCGTTTACTAGTTCTCGACTAGTACTACGTGTAGTTTACTGGAGGGGCATCGCTTCCGCACTTCAAGTACTACTTCGTTTACTAGTTCTTGACTAATACTACGTGTTGTTTACTGAAGGGGCATCGGTCCCACACTTTCAGTCCTACTCCGTTTACTAGTTCTCGACTAGTAGTACGTGTAGTTACTGAAGGGACATCGCTCCCACACTTCCAGTACTACTCCGTTTACTAGTTCCCGACTAGTACTACGCGTAGTTTACTAAAGGGGCATCGCTCCCACACTTCCAGTGCTACTCCGTTTACTTGTTCTCGACTAGTACTGCGCGTAGTTTACTGAAGGGACCTCGCTCCCATACTGCCAGTAATACTCTGTTTACTTGTCCTCGACTAGTACTACGCGTAGTTTATTGAAGGGGCCTCACTTCCACACTGCCAGTACTACTCCGTTTACTAGTTCTTGACTAGTACTACGTGTAGTTTACTAAAGGGCCTTGCTCCCATACTTCCGGTAATACTCCACTTACTAGTTCTCGACCAGTACTACGCGTAGTTTACTGAAGGGGCCTCATTCCCATACTTCCAGTACTACTCCGTTTACTAGTTCTCGACTAGTACTGCGCGTAGTTTACTGAAGGGGCCTCGCTCCCATAACATTGCAGTTAATAGTTCCCGACTAGTTTTATGCACCGTCAGCAACCTCAACTCTTGTAGCTCCCATGCTCGGGGGCTAGGCTTGATAGGGCACTCAGTGTGCTTTCAGCGGATCATTTAAGCTTTCACGTTCGGAGGCTGGACGTCGCAAAACTACTCGGAAGATTCGTAGAAGAACCTGATTTAAGAGGCTTTTGAAGATTCATCTCGGGAAGATAATTGTTTAACCATTATTTCAAGGATTTTATTCCGAAATAAGCGGTTTTTCAAATTTTTAACCCAGAGGTCTTATCTAGCCATTGACTCAAGGAAAAAGGTTTTGATTTGAGCGGTAATTCTGGGCACTTTTTGGAGAAGTTATTTGTTTAACCATTTTTTCAGGGAATTCATTCCAAAAAAAACAGTTTTCGAATTTTTGAACCAATTTGCCCATCCTAACCATCAAATCCTTACCGTCATATATTGCATGCCACGATTCTTTGGATCCTTTTTTCCAAACCTTGGGGATTTGGAATCATGGATCGGGGGGCTGCGGGACACGTGTCATCAGCGACTTATTTTTCAAATCTTTTGGAAGATAAGGACAAAAGATTCAAGGCTAATTTCACCCTTGGCCTGATTCTATGAGTCAACCTAAGGCTCGGGAGCTACTCCATATAAAAGAAGACTTGACAAGTACTCGGGGCATGAGCACCTTACAGCCTCGATGCAGCCAATAAAGTACTCGGAAGACACCTTCAAGATGGAGTTTGGGAGAACTCGAAGACGCCTTCAGAAGTACTCGAAAACCTGCAGTACTCGACTACGATGAGCTCGGGGGCTTGTCAGACCCGGGGCCACGGGACTGCATACATGGCGTAAATATTATAGGATAAAGGGTGGGACATGGCCCACACCCTACACCAATTGTAACTACTTGTACCTTAGTAGAACTAGTCGGAGTAGCAGGAAACTACCCGAAAAGTACTCGGGTAGGACTCCTGAGCTCCTATTCGGCTAGGATTTCCATGTAACCCTATCCCCCCAAACTATATAAGGGCGGGCACGGACCCCCTCCAAACAGATCAACCAGATCATCACCTATGACAATACTAACCACCACACGGGACGTAGGGTATTACACTCTCGACGGTCCGAACCTGTCTAAACTTTGTGTTCCTTACAACTTCGAGTTTCTGATCTCGGCGACACCCCACCTACAACTCATCACCTCGGGGTATCCCTCGGTGGGCTTGGCGGTAAAACATCGACACAACCCGCACTACTGTCTAGTTCAAAAGTATTTACAAAAGAGCCCTTTTTCTTCTATTGTAGCCCCTGCGCTTTTCTAAAATAAAACCCGCCATCCAAATCCCTCTATTTTTAACTTAAACCGTAGATTTTAGGTTTATTTATGTTTTAGGCCTCTGTTTCTTCGTTCAGAGCCCCTTTAATTTAAAATCTTTTACAAATAAGCCCCTAAAACCTTGTTCTAGCCATAACTACTTCATTTCAACTCCATTTTCATCGATTCTTACGCTCACGCGATCCTTGCGATGTGTACGTAGCTTTATCACCTTGTTTTGTTCTGTTTACATTGCTTGGTGTACTGTTTCTTATTTGTTGTACTTGTTTGCTTGTATGAACTTGTGTGATGTGATAGACAGTGTGCAGTTCGAGGATCCGCAAGACCAAGACTTTGAAGACGCCCTTGAGCAGCAAAGGTGCTTTGAAGAAGGCAAGTGGTCCTTGATCATATTCTAGTCCCAATAACCTTTAATATACACATTTACTTTATATGCATGCATGTGTCTATAATATGATGGATCCCAAACTAAGGACATGCCTAGTTTCTATTGTACTTCCTTGATTAAACCTGGGTTATTTACTTTATGTCGGGAAGCTTTGCTAGTTGCGCATACCTTTGGGCTGTGGTTGGTTAACTTGAAACAAATGCTACACCTGGTTTACTTCATATTCTGGAATACTTTATGGTGATAACTATAAGATCGTTGCATTAATTGGAACATAGAGAACCACCTAGGAAAACAGTACAACCACAATACTACATGGCTCTAGTCTTGGCTAATTAATTAGAAACACTAGCTTATGATAATCTTACCGTAAGGGCAAGAGGGGTTGCATCGTCGGGGTATAGCTCAGTTCTCTTGAGGCTATGATTAGTGGTCCTTGTTAATGCACTTCCTCATTAGGGAGAGTTATGACTGCTTTGACTTGAAATCTTAGCGGATTGTCATAAGTTAGGGAATCTTTGTAAAGGCCTCGTAGTGAATCCCTACCCCTCACCTCGGAAGTGTTTAAGGGCCTTGCAAACTCGGGCATCAAGGAAAACATGAGTTGTGGGTAAACTGTACAACCTCTGCAGAGTTTAAATTGATATATCAGTCATGCTCACGGTTAAGAGCTGCTTGGACCCCCACATGGTAATTGAACTTGAAGATGATCTAAATTGATATTCTCTATTTATGTTGTTGTTACTTATCTCTTTTACTTATTTAAGGGTTCTTGGTATATACTTCCACTTAGTTAATGCTTGCTAAATAAAACTTGACCAACTAAAAGTGCTTATCGCAGTTCAACCATGTCAGCTACTCCTTGAAATTGGCCTTGCATGTCATATAATTTACTCCACTTACTGAGTACCAACCATAAGTGTACTCACGCTTGCTTTATTAAAAGCAATGCTGCTCAGAATAAGATAATTATGCGGAGTTCCCTGAACACTTTGAGGAGTTATAGGCGTATGTCTCCTAGTCATCTGCCTGTAAAGATGAAGTTACGCTGCTAGTTTAAGATGTTTATTAGTTTGTTTAAGATTAAGAGTTTCGGTCATGTAATAAAGTACTTTAATACTCTCTTTCGTTATGATATTGTTTCGGATATACACTTGTATTGTTTATCATATGTGTGAACTTGATCCTGGCGCACATATGAGATGCATCTGATTTCTCCTTAAAATCGGGTGTGATAATAATACACCATGTAGAATTCTGAAATAGGATTTTGGTAAAGTTTCATACAAATTTGCAGATGTTTTGTTTTGCCTTGTACTTCTGTCAGCCCGCTTGAAATAGAAAACTACAGTTCGGCAATGATACATTAAATTTCCTAAACTTCAACATGATATTAATTTAAACAATAATATAATACAAAGTATACATATAATTTGATTGGAATGGAGGATCAAAACCTGCAGTTTTATAGTGCAACTGTAGATTTTTCGCAAAGTATACATATTATAATTGAGGTCGAGCGATTCCTGCAGATTTTGATTAACTTGATTGAAATATTTGCTTAGTTCCTTTTCCTTGTCGAAGATATGGTATCCAGATCTTGGAACTCAGTTCCCGTCCCTTGTAAATTTCTCTTCCTTGCCGGAAAAGTGAAACAGTACATTTTTTTTGCTAGTTATATGTGTTATTCATGATTAGCTTTCAGTAACTTTTGTGAATATATTTAGTTTGGTTCATTCTGAATAATTGTTCTTTAGTGCAGTCCTCCAATTTGCTCCATTTGATCACTGAACAAACATACAGTTACATTTCAGATAAAAAGTTCCCAGCTTTCTGAAAGCCCAACATTTAAGAAACAAGTCACTGTCTCATTTAGCAAGTACTACGAGGCTTCTCATACCAAGAGTTATTTGGAGCATAGAAGACCAATAAGACTTTTAAGGAAGAGATTATTTTAAGAAATGTTGGCATCGCATGGGATGGATTGCTAATGAGTGTAACTCAACTAAAATTCAGGAATGACAAAATGATATTATGAAAATGAACTCATCGTATACGAACAATTGCGTGGCGCTCATAAGATAATCCAATATGTACATGCAGTAAAGTGAACTGTCTGTCACCATCCTTTGTTTGCTAGTAAATTGATCTGATCATAATCATAGATTGGAATATAAAGCCGAACATTTTAACTACCAAATGCTAGTAGGACTCATTACTTCTCGTCCTCCACCTCGACTACCAGCTTTCTGCATCACCGCCCTATTCACCATGCATTGCTTTGGTGCATCCTCCGCTATCAGCACCTTCCCTGTCAGCCACTCAATCTCATATCCGCATCCCTGGTGTGAAGCCTGACTATACAAAGGACATAGAAGAAGCATCCAAAACAAACAACATACATGGATCCAAGATAAATAAATTCAGTCACTAATTGTCAAGCGTGACACTAATGTGTGTTAACTTAGAGTGATAGATTTCAGGGACCATTGTTTTGACAAGGCGACGGTATGCCTGGACGCCTAGGCGACAAGGTGTGGCTGTTGCCCAAGGCGAGCGCAAGGCGAGCTGTTAGGCATCGCCTAGGCGACGCCTTTAAAACACTGTCAGGGACACGATATCAGTTTACATGCATACACTGAAATCTATGGGTCCCTGAAAAATCTAGCTTCAGTTTACAGATTTTGGGGATAAGATTCAAATTTGAGTGAGAATGAGCTAGATGCACTGGTCATTATGCGAGGATCATAATCACTGGGCTAGAGTAAAAAAATTGAATTGGAAATGAAGCAGGATGAATATGACCAATTGTAACGTAGTTCTCGTTAGTCGTTTTGCTACAACTCAAGAACAAGTTTATCAATTTATATAGCACAAGGGATACGAATGAAACCGTGTGCCAATCAGATAACAACAAATACCATGGGTCAAAACAAATTGAGTGGAGATTCAATCACCAAAGACCATTGTGCTCTCATTTCAGGTCCATATAGTAAAGCTAAGAAAATTTGATGGGCTCAAACTGAGCTTTCAGGACACTGCTAAACAGTGTCCTTATTTTGTGGATCCTTCTAAACAGTACTAATCAAGAAGGATTATTTACATAGGTGAGTTATTAACTGGTTGAGCTGGAACGAATGATTGCTTCTAATAATCACTAAACTGATACAGGAAGGCAGTTTACCTGGAGGAAAACCCGCCGCCTCCTTCAGATTCTGCACCGCCACCTACTTCTGCAGATTCTGGAGCCTCTTTTATCAATCTGTCAACCATTTAGAAGCTGTCAGGTTGCATGAATTTCTAACAAACCATAGCAGATGCTTAAATCATCAAAATGGGACGATCTGTTCATGACGGCTCCTAGAATTTACAGTAATTTACATATAACATTCAGGCAACAATTGGATCACCAAGTAAAATGATTTAGAAGCTGTCAGGCTGCATGAATTTCTAACAAACCATAGCAGATGCTTAAATCATCAAAATGGGATGATCTGTTCATGACAGCTCCTAGAATTTACTCTTGTCTTGTTCCAAGATGATACCGCTGCCAGATGCGTTCTCATCAGTTGAGAAAAATTGCAGGGTGAAGTCATCCTTTGGGGAGTTACTGCCGGTGCTATTAGACAGGTTCGGGCTGCCGAGAGCGTAATACCCTAGGTCCTGTGTGGTTTGTATTGCCTTTGATGGTGATTGTCCCCGAGGGGGTCCCTGTCCGCCCTTATATAGTCTGGGGGGGACAGGTTTACATGGAAGTCCTAGTCAGGTACAAGCCTAGGAGTCTTACCCGAGTACATCTTAGGTAGTTTCCTACCGTGTCCGACCAGTTTCACTACTGTACGAGTAATCCTACTGCATTACGAGTAGTTACAACAGATGTAGGGCGTGGTCCATGTCCCATCCCGTATCCTAATAGAAGTATGCCGCGTGTACAGTACCATGTACCCGGGTCTGACAAGTCCCCGAGCTCTTCGTAGCCGAGCACTACAGGCGTCCGAGTACTTCTGAAGGCGTCTTCGAGTTCTTTGCGAACTTCGTCTTGAAGGTGTGCTCCGAGTACTTCCTTGGTTGCATCGAGGCTATGAGGTGCTCATGCCCCGAATAGTTGTCCGGTCTTCTTTATATGGGGTGCAATTAAACTCGCACTCCATATGGAGTAGCCCCCGAGCCTTAGGTTGACTCGTACAATCAGGCTGAGGATCAATTTAATCTTGAGTCTTCTATCCTTATCTTCCAGCAAATTTGAAAAATAAGTCGATGATGACATGTATCCCGCAGCCCCCGAGCCTCGAATCCAAATCCCCAAGTTTTGGAATCTAGGATGCAAATAATCGTGGCTTGAACATGGGCAAATCGGCTCAGTAAATTTGCAAACCTCTTTAGTTGGGATAAAGTCCCTGAGAAAATGATTAAAAAAATTACGTCTCCAACAAACGCCCAAAGTTACCTCTCAAATCAATTTTTGTGCCCTGAGCCAATGACTAAATAAATCCTCAGGGTAAGAATAAAATCCCTAAAATAATGGTTAACAAACATCTACCCAAGAAAGATCTTAAAAAGCCTCTTGGATCGGGTATTGTTGAGTAATTTTACAGTGTCTAGTGTTGAAACATGAGAGCTAACCCTTGAGACACGCTGAGTGCCTTGTTCCATCAAGCCCCTGAGCCAAGAGCCAAATAAGCATATAGTAGTCGTAGCAGAACGGTGGCGCTAGCCGCCGAGCCCAGGTACTGGGCAAGTAGCCACTGGTGCTTGAACAGTTGATGAAGCGATCTAGTCGGAGTCGGTCCCGACTAGGATTGTAATCAAGACAAGTAGTCAAAGTAGTCGAATCATGTGCAGAGCCAGTCGTAAACTAGTAGACTTCTTATCATGGGAGCGAGACCCCTTAAATGACATAGTGTACAAGTCGAAAACTAGTAATATGTTACTAGAACTAAGGGAGCGAGGCCCCTTCAGCAAACTTGCACGTAGTAACAGTCGTAAACCAGTAAAACAGAGTTGTACTGGAAGTATGAGTGCAAGTCTCCTTCAGTAACCCAAGAGACTAGTCGAAAACTAGTAATTAGGTACTGGAAATATGGGAGCGAGCCCCCTTCAGTAAACTTGCGCGTAGTACCAGTCGTAGACCAGTAAAACAGAGTTGTACTGGAATTATCCATCTCCAAGCATCAATAAAAGATATCCTTAGTTGATCAAGGATGAAAACGACATAGATGCTCAATATTCCAAGAATTTGGTACCTCCTGGCCATCAGGGTACTGTAAGCGATAAGATCCAGGGCCTGTAACCTCGTGCACAATGAAAGGTCCTTCCCATCGAGAGTTAAGCTTGTGTAGTCCGGTATCATCCTGGATTCGTCGAAGAACCATATCTCCAACATTGAAAGAGCATCGTTGAACATTCTTTTCGTGATAACGACGGATTCCTTGTAAGTAGCGAGCCGACTGGAACAATACATTGCATCGGATTTTCTCTGTTGAGTCAAGCTCGAGATGTCTTGCAGTGTCAGCCTTGCCTTCTTCAAACATCTCCAGTCGTGGAGACTTCCACATCTTGTCAGCGGGTAATATAGCTTCAGACCCATATATGAGAAAGAAAGGTGAGCATTCTGTGGCTTTGCTTGGTTGTGTGCGAAGCCCCCAGACTACTGATGAGATCTCATCAATCCACTTGCCGTCCTTTTTGTTGTTCTCGTCATAGAGTCTTTTCTTCAAACCATCAAGAATCAAGCCGTTCGCGCGCTCAACCTGGCCATTGGCCCACCGATGAGCCACTGAAATATATTTGACTTCAATGGAACTACCTGTCTTGCCTGGCATTTTGAGTAGCACGTAGACGTAGTGGGGCACGGCCATGAATTTGGCTAGTGCCGGTCTGCCAAGGATGGCATGGTATGACGAGTCAAAGTCCGCCACCTCGAACTTGATGTACTCGGTGTGGTAGTTGTATTTCGTCTCAAAGGTGACTGGCAGGACCACTAACCCGAGTGGTGTAGCCGCGTTACCCGGGACGATGCCGTAGAAAGGAGCTTTGCTGGGGGTGAGCATCTTGGAGATGTCCAATCCCATCTTCTTCAGAGTACTCACGAAAAGCAGGTTGAGGCCGCTCCCGCCGTCGATGACTACTCGGGTTAACTGTGAGCCCACCACGACAGGGTCTAGGACAAGCGGGAATTTTCCCGGCTCGAAGAAGCTGGTCCATTGATCGTCCCTGGAAAAGGAGATCGGGACCTCGCTGTATCTCAGAGGCCTTGTCGTGGCCGGCTCCACAAAGAGTATTTCGCGCAGGGTTAGCTTCTGCGCACACTTGGAGGGGAATTGTGACAACCCTGGTAATTAAAATTCCAAAATCAATGTCATTAGCCTAACTCTATGTTTTAAACCAACTAATGAAAGGGTGGAAAGAATTAAAACGAGTTCAGTTGGAATTCAAATTTAAATTGAGCACATTTGGTTACTTTTGAACTTTTAAATTTAACTTTCAAACCATAAGCCAAATGAGATTTTGCCTGAAACCAAAGTTGTAGAACTTTTTATTGTGAACAACTTTCGTGTTCAAAAGTTTTTGAAATTCAAATCAGAAAGAGGAGAAAACGCCCTGTTTGCACCCAGCCCCTGAAGTTTTTCGAATTTTTGCACTTCGGTCCCTCCCTCCTCTGCCGCACCGCGCGCGCGCTCGCCCGCCCGCCGCGCGTCAAGTGGCCGGCGTCGCCTGACCGGCGCGGAGCGCCAGGCCAGTGGCCGCCGCACCACCCCGCCACGGCCGGCTATGCCCCGCCCCCACGCCGCGCGGCCAGTCAGAGCCCGCGCGTGCTGCCGCGCCCAGCCCGCCGCCCGGCCACCCAGTAGCCGCGCTCCGCCGTGCCGCCCCGGCCCCCGCGCCCCGCCAGCTGCCGCGCCTGCCCTCCGCCCGAGCCGCTGCAGCAGCTGCTCCCCAATCCGCACGCCGCGCTATCTCCTCGCGCCCACGCCAAAATCTCAGCCGCCCAGTCGCCCGCGCCCGCTCGCCGCACGCCGCGCCGGCGTTCTGCCGCCGCCCGCCGCGCCCAGTGCACGCCGTTGCCGTGCCCCGCCCCGCGCGTCGCCCAGGCACCTCCACACCCCCTCCTGTCCCTATAAAAGCACCACCCCGGCCACGCGCGCGAGCCACCGCAGCCCAGAATGCCTCGCCGTCGCCATCGCCGCCGCCGAGCACCACCCGTCCGTGGACAGCCCACTGCCGCCGCCCACTGCCCAAACTGAGCCCCCAGCCACCACTACATCACCCCACCGCAGCTCGCCGACCCACCCAACGCCACCCAGAGCCACCGGAGCGCCGCCGCCCGCGCTGCCGTCGCCGCCGCCGCCCCTGCTCGCCGTGGACAGCACGACCCCGACCCCCTCCGTCCAAGCCGAGCCCCTGAGTAGCTTCCCCACGCGCCACTGAAGCTCACCGACCGGACCACGCCGCCCCAAGCCCGCCGGAGCACCGCCGTCGACGCGAGCCGCGCCGCCGCCGCCTCTGCTCCAACGCCGGCGAGCCCTTCCCGGCCGTCCCCCACCTGAACAACACCCCCACAAGGTAGCCCTCGCACCCCTGAACCTTCCGCGACCCTCGCCCATCGCCGCCGGCGAGCCCCCTCGCTGGAATTTCGGCCGGCCGCCGTACCCGAGCCGCCCGAGGACCCAATTGCAAGAATTTAAATCTTTAGAAGGGTCTGAGCGTAAGATTCAAGGACCTAGTTGTAAAAGAAAGTTTCAAACCTAGATTCAAATTCAGTGAACTTGTAAAATTCGTATAAAATCGTAGAAAATTCAGAAAAATGCAAACTCAACTGTTCTGGAATCCTCAGAACTAACGCTACCACTTTTGTTACAAAAGTTTTCTCAGTATCTCAAAATATTTTGCTCTACATTAAATAGAAGCTTAAATAGACTTATTTTGTACCCACTGTTCTAGAACAATGCTGACCCTAGATTTTGGGCAGTGAATTAGTTGCTTGATGTTTAGGACTGTGTAAAAAGACCAGGCCCAAATTCCATCTCTAGCTCTACTGTTTGTTAAACTTAGTTTTAATTCATATGTAAGTAGAATGTTTTATCCCGGCAGTTAGGTGGTGAGTCACCCATTGAAACTTTTCTTATGCTAATGTATTGGTAACTAGAAGCCAGAGAAAAATTAGGAGAATTTTTATCTCACAGTAACCTACTTATTTGATTTATGTGCTAATAACATACATTAAATCAAGAAAATAGTATCTTAGCTTGGAAAATTCTCAAAGTTTTACTGGGAGATAAACTATGGTAGAGGTTGCTGTGTAAAAAGTTCCATGGACAAAAACCCTGTTTAGGGTCCTGTAAAAATGAATCTTTGAATAGCCTAGGTGTAGAATGTCATATTTTCTATGCTCTGGATACTGCATGATAAATCCTACAAAAATTACAGTAGCTTCTGCATGCTCAAGTGAGAGCTCTGTAAAAATCTTAGACTCATTTGTTGCACCAATGGTTCTGTACAAAAAGAACAAGTATCTAACAGCAACAATGAAATGTATTTTTCAGAACTAATCTGTTACATAAAATTGGCTGAAAATTTTACAGTAAGCACATCTTTCCTTGATGTGCCTAAATCCAAAATTTCATGACCAGAAACTATCCCTTGTAGTAATTACTCTCAAATCGTAATCAAGTGCCATTTCCACGACTTAAACTTGTGCACTCATGTAGAATCGACGACTCTCGCCGACGGAACTTACGAGCTGGTGCCAGCGTCCGAGAGTGAGCAGCGTGAAGCTCAAGCAAATCTAACTGAAGTTTTTGAAGACCCGAGCCCAAGTTCGGAAGATCCCCAAGCGAACTGCGAAGGCAAGCCCCGGAGCATAACCCATTCTTTCCGAAATTATGCAACTCATTACTCTTGCTTGTGCATTAAGTTTATAGGAGTTGGATGGAAACTTAGTTGCATGATGTCAGGAACCCTTGCGTGAAAACTAGATGTAAGGTTCGATAGACTGCTGTGCTAATAGGACTCCGGTAAAAGTCGAGTGATTTCCTGTCACTCGCGAGAAAATAGGAGTTGAATGGCTACTACACGCTGCAATCATAAGGACACGGACGGGTTATGTAACGATGGTTACGATTGAGGCCCGTCTGTCTAGTGAAAAATGCTAAGGCCGCAGGGTGTGGTAGTGATGGTTAAGTCTTTGAACGTACTAAACACATGCCGAGATTATGGGAATCGGTAAGCTTAAGTACCTGATTGGCCCGGCAAGGGGACGGCATCCTACCCTTTGAACTTCGGTCCCATGTGCATATGGCGAGTGCAGAGAGTGGTCACGACCCGGCGCCGAACCGTGGCGTGGGGCTCTTGTACTCTCGGAGGGTAGCCCCGATCCACGACCCGGAAAGAAAGGGGAAAAGTTGCACGTGTGACTCTAGGGAGTAACCACGTGACGTGTGTTTGGGTTTCCCTTGCAAGGTTAAGAAATTCGATTCGAATCGTCCGTTTCTCACGGCTATTGAGACTGCTTAACCATTTTTACCCACAGAGTAAGAAGAGGAACAATGATGATGAATGAACTGGTTGGATGAAAATTAAATGCTTCACCATGTATGCTTCTAGCTAGCTGCTTATCTAGAATGGTTAATGCAACTAGAATCTTGAGCTAAAAAGTTGAAAGTAAGGACCCACTTGTAGACGCTTTTCGGCAAAACAAACCCCTGAGCCAAAAAGCCTTGCATGTCTAGAGTCGGTGGAGTAGATTCCACTACTCGGGTAAGTCTTGCTGAGTATTAGTATACTCAGCCTTGCTTGTGGCTCATTTCAGGTGAGACCTTCGAAGACATGATTGCTAGCTTGACTTGGCCCTGCACTCTTCCCCCTGGTTGGTCGGTGGAATGGGACGCGCCCCCGTCCAACGGAGATAAGACCGAGTGATGTCTCGTACGGGCTTCATCGAGACATCCTGCATCGTCGAGTAGTTTCCGTTGTTTATTTTCCGCTGCAACTTAACTCTGAAGAACTTATTTATGTTAATTGAAGTATTTGGTTTCTAAGCTCAGAACTTGGCCCGTAATGTTTACTTATGTTAATGTCGTAATATTTGCTGGAATGTGGTATTCCCTAGGCTCATCGTCGCATGAGCATTTGTATGTACGGCGCTCGATCCGTTCACCGTGGTTGTATCGGGAGGTTATACCCGACAGACCAGTGGATTACTCCGTTTGAAGTGTAAGGATAACCGAGAATGCCTTAATGGTGATGGTTAATACACTTGAGCCGGATTAATTCAGGTGGTTCTGCCACAGCTGGTATCAGAGCCGTAACTGGTGCCACAGCTGGCAACAGCGGACACCAAAGCCGAAATACATACGCCAGAGAATGCTACAAGCCTTAAAAACTCATTTTACTAAAACTTGACTAGAAGGTTGTGTTGCGAAATGCGTTGGTACGTTAAGTATGGTGCCTAGTTCGTAAAGCCCTAAGGGATTATGGGAAAGTTTACTAGGTGGCTATCTAGCTTCTATAAATATTATCAACTGACTTCCAGCACATTACCTTCTGTCAAAACTTACTTTCATGCACAACCGACCTTAAATTCTGTAACGACGCACTCGTCGCTAAGGTAAGAAGGTAAGGATCCTCAGCCAACTGAGAGAGCTTGGCCTTCCTGTCGGTGATGCGAACCGAACGCTGCCCTCAAGCAGTGGCTTACTTGAGGTGCTGCCAATATGCCAACTGTTAGTTGAACATATTGGGAGCAGAAGGTTCGGCGCAGGGTATGGCGATCGCTGTTCATACCCCCGTCTCATGACGGTACCCCCGTGAATACGCTATCTCGATAGCGTATGTTAACGTCGTCTGTACGGCGGAAATTGTACAGATATCGTTTCTATAAGTAAACGGTAATGAATACGGACGCTTTCATGAGTGGTGGCATGAAAGGTTCATGAAATATATATATGCTTTGTCAATCTTCTGCAGGTACACTAACCGCGATTACGATAAGTTAAGGGACGAGTAGAAAGACTCGACTAGCTATTATAGGAGAGCCGTATTGTGTAAGCCACCGAAACTATCTTCGTAAGACCAAAGCTATTTGGCAATTGTTTTATTTTGTGAGGACGAATAGGACGTGCATACATCATAAACATATGTATCTGAAATCAAAAATGCGTTGTATGAGAGTGGTAAGGTTCTTACGTATCTAAGCGTGGTTTGCATAAGGACTATCTAGCGAATCTGTCACAAATCTGCCATGACCAAAAAGAGCGATTTATTGACCCAAGAAAATGAACTTTTCTGGAGAAGTTCATGTTGAAGAAATTGTCCCAAATTCTGTGTTCTATCTCCTATTCAAAAATGAAAAATTCTGAACTTATGGATAATAAGAAATAACAGAAACCTTGGAGCGTCAGATTTCTGTCCAGAATAAGCACTTCTGCCCCTTAAATTTTTAGGCCCCCTTCCTGCGGTTTTCTGCAAAAGAGCACAACACGAAACTTGTTCCAAATTTACCCAGAAAGCTGCTGTTAAAATTTGGTAAATGTTGGCTGGGTAGATTTTCCCTGGTGCACGAAACTCTAGCCCTCTGTTCACTGAAAATTCTGGGTAGACAGTAAGGTAAAACCTGAAAAGAAAGACCATCTTAGAGACCTAATTAGCTCTGGAGTTGACTAGCACAGTTGTTCACAAATACCTTAGGAGTGATCTGGTGAAATTTGAGAATTTTTGGATTAGAACTGTGGGAGTTATGGTTATTTTTGCACACTATACAGAAGCTGCCCTATTGCTGTTCACAGTTTTCACTATCTCACTCCATTTGATCTTTTGTTCAGATGGCCAAGCCTGTTGATATGATGGTGGATGAGGATGGACGCGTACACTCGCAGTGTCTCCACTGGGAGGGCTTTCCCTCTATTTTGTGGGATGTTCTGCGTACCGCGGGCTATCTAATTCCCCCACGTTACGCCGGACTGGAGATTGCAGAAAATGGAGTTACCTAGTGCCGTGTCAACGTGACTATCTTTCCGCACCCGCTACACCCGGAGTGGCCCGCCTTGGAGCTTGAGGCTGTTGGTCGCCGTTTGGCCGATACTTGGGAGCTTGCAGCCATGAGGGCGCTCACCACGTTTTGTGCGCAGCGTCCCGAGGTTGTCACACTCACTCCCATTGGATTGTTTCCTGCTGCCCAGGACGACGACCCCTTCTGGCTCAACAGGGTGCAGCACGCACAGTACTTGGTAGACTTTCATGCCCAGGAAACTATTCATACCTCCGTGCGGTGCATGAGTGCACTCTACCGGCTTCAGACTCTCCAGAGTCAGGCACTCGAGCAGCTCACTGATCTTGCTCAGGCGTACCATATGATGGCAGATACCAGGGATGAGCAGATAAAGGAACTCTGTCAGGATCTTGAGGACAGAGATGCTCAGATTGGCCAACTTGAGGGCCAAATCCAGGAGCAGGACACTCTCATGGGTGAGAGAGATACCACGATAGCACAGTTGGAGGAGCAGCTCCATGATCTGAGCCTTGAGTTGGAGGATGCTAATGAGCACATTCAGTGGCATCATGATCAGAATGACCATCCCCATGAGGACGACATGGAGGAGGATGAGGAGGAGCCACAGGAAATTGATGGTATCTCAGGTATGGATTTCGAGGGTGAGGTACCACAGGCACCTCAGATGGGAGCTCACTCTCCTGCTCACAGCGAGTCGTCCGTCAACGACTTGGATGATTTCTAGAGGACGACCTAGGAGTACTTTTGCACATACTCCTCGATAGGGTAGCCTAACTTTTGGCAAGTGTGGTAATAGGCTAACTAGGAGTTGAGTAACTCTTTTGTGTTGGGTACACCTGAACCATGTGGATACCCTCAGCATGTAAGGAACGGCGATAAACTTGGGTGATTTCGTTGTAATTTGGTAAACGATGAAATCCACAATCGCTGAGACTTGTCGGAATTTTTACCCATGTCTCCTTGCATTTCTTGGCTGAGTGTTGAATACCAGACTTGTGCTAAGTTTTGTGATCTAGGTTCTCACAAAAATTCAGCATCATTGGACCTCGCTAGTTTAAGATATAGGCAAAACCGTACCGACCAAATTGCTGAAAAACAGCTAAGGCAGCAAGGCAAAGGACGAGCTTTTCAACCACCTTAGCCATAGTTCTAGCACCGAAGTTAAATGCCAAAGTGGTGCATTCCTAAATTCTCTGACTACTGCAAGAGTTTGAAATGTTTTGGATGGACCCACGGCAGGCTATGATTTCTCTCGTAGAAAACAGAGATTCTGTCCATACTTCTAGCTGTGACGTCGGAAGTCTATGACTACACCAATTATTTATGAATCAAGGAAGTAACATGGATCGCGTTGCTAATGGTAACCTTTCACGTTTCAGATGGTTGGATCAACCCGTGGCAACCCCGAGGGTTTTGGTGCCGGTGGCAGCCGCACGCGACAATCGCCACCACCCCCGCCCAGTTTGGTGGAAGTGATGGCCGCTCAAACCGAGCTGCTGCGTCAGATTGTGCAAGGACAACACCAGCAGAGGAGTGGGCACAATGCTCACCAACCACAAGCTGCAGGATACACGGATTTCCTAGGGACCCAGCCGCCCTTGTTCCATAAGACAGAGGAACCCCTGGACGCAGATGCATGGATTCGCACTATCGAATCCAAGTTCACACTACTTGTGGCCCCATGCTCAGAGGCCAACAAGGCTCGTTTTGCCGCGCAACAGCTTCGCGGTACCGCTCGTCTGTGGTGGGACCACTATTCTGCGATGCTCCCGGCTGATCATGTGGTCGACTGGAATGAATTCAAGACCGCGTTCCGGGCACATCATATTCCCGAGGGTCTCATGGAGAGGAAGTTGAATGAGTTCCTGGCACTCACCCAGGGCACCCGCACCGTGCTGCAGTACGCCCAGGCGTTCAACAACTTATGTCAGTATGCGGGCTATCACGCTGATACGGATGCCAAGAAGCGTGATCGTTTCCGCCGAGGTCTGAATACCAAGCTCAAGGAACGTCTGAACCTAGCCAGGGCTGACACCTACAACGAGTTGGTCAATATGGCCATTACCCAGGAAGACTGTATCATGGCGCACCGGGCAGAGAAGAAGAGAAAGGCACCTGCGGGACCATCAAGTGTCCAACCACCAAGGTATCGCATCGTGCAAAATACCGCACCCACAGCTCCACCAAGGGCCCCGCAGCCAGGAAGATGGATTGCCAGACCCCCACAGCAGCCAGGCATGGTACGACCCCCGATGCCTCCACAGAATGGTCCGAGGCCCATTCTTCAGCAGTCTCTTCGACCTAGCCCCGCGAATCGCTGTTTCAAATGCGGGAGTTCCAGCCACTTCGCACGAGAATGCCCTCAGCCTGGACAGCCCAACCAAGGTCAAGGATCCAACCCGAACGCCAAAAACAGGGGCAAGAGACAGACCCTGCAAGTCAAGCAAGGACGGATTAACTTCACCACGCTTGCAGAGCTTCCTGAAGGAGCCCCAGTGATGTCGGGTACATTCTCTATCCATAACAAGCCTGCAGTTATATTATTTGATTCTGGCGCATCGCATAGTTTCATAAGTGCAAAATTCGGTGCAAAAGTAGGCTTGGATGTTTGTCACACCAAAGGGTCATATATGATATCAACACCGGGTGGTAAAATTGCTTCAAACCAAATGATCAGACAAGTACCAGTCAAATTGGGTAGTAAAACCATCGACACGGACCTTGTCCTTTTACCCCTTGACGGCATGGACATTATTTTGGGAATGAACTGGATGGCTATGCATGGAGTCACACTGGACCTTTCTTCCCGAGCCGTTGAGATAAATTCACCTAGTCTCGGAGCCACTACCCTTTACCTACCGTTTCTAGACTGTACTAATTCCTGTGCTTATAAGATGGAAGGACTTAAGCCAGATAATATTCCTGTGGTAAACGAGTATGCCGATGTTTTCCCGGAGGACTTACCCGGAATGCCACCGGATAGGGACATTGAGTTCGTTATTGAACTACAACCAGGCACTGCACCTATATCCAAAAGACCATATAGGATGCCCCCTAAAGAATTGGCCGAGCTGAAAATTCAACTCCAAGAACTACTGGACAAAGGTTTTATTCACCCTAGCGCGTCACCTTGGGGATGTCCAGCCCTATTCGTAAAGAAGAAGGATGACAGTTTGAGATTATGTGTGGACTACCGACCTCTCAATGCGGTAACAGTTAAAAATAAATACCCACTTCCTCGCATCGATGTACTCTTCGATCAATTAGCTGGAGCCAGAGTCTTCTCAAAGATTGATCTTCGTTCGGGATATCATCAGATCAAGATTCACCCGTGCGATATTCCCAAGACTGCCTTCTCCACACGATATGGACTATATGAATTCTTGGTCATGTCCTTTGGACTCACCAATGCCCCTGCTTACTTCATGTATCTCATGAATTCGGTATTCATGCCCGAACTGGACAAATTCGTCGTAGTGTTCATCGACGACATTCTTATCTATTCCAAGGATGAGGAAGAGCATGCCAAGCACCTTCGCATTGTTCTTCAGCGACTCAGAGACCATCAGCTCTATGCTAAGTTTTCTAAGTGTGAATTCTGGTTGGATACTGTAAAGTTCTTAGGTCACACGATCTCCAGCGAAGGCATAGCAGTTGACCCCAGCAAGGTACAAGAGGTGATGGATTGGAAACCCCCTACCTCTGTTCATCAGATTCGCAGTTTTCTCGGCTTAGCCGGTTACTACCGCCGCTTCATCCCGGATTACTCTCGAATTGCTAAGCCCATGACTGAACTGTTAAAGAAGGAAGTAAAGTTTGTATGGGACGAGAGATGTGAAGAAGCTTTCCACACTCTCAGAGAGCATCTGACTACTGCACCTGTGTTAGCTCAACCCGATAATGCCAAGCCATTCGATGTGTATTGTGACGCATCAGGTACTGGTCTAGGATGTGTGCTTATGCAAGAGAATCGAGTGATTGCATATGCCTCACGAGCCCTTCGGCCCCACGAACAGAATTATCCCACGCATGACCTTGAGCTCGCAGCCGTCATTCACGCTCTGAAAATATGGAGGCACTATCTCATGGGTACACAGTGCAATATCTACACTGATCATAAGAGTCTCAAGTATATCTTCACACAAGCCGATCTGAATATGAGACAACGAAGATGGTTAGAATTAATCAAGGATTATGACCTTGAAGTGCACTATCACCCCGGAAGGGCTAATGTAGTCGCGGATGCACTAAGCCGCAAGTCCCATTGCCATTGCTTATCCATGGAATCCTACAATGAGACATTGTGTGCAGAAATGAGGAAGCTTAACATGGAAATGGTTTCCCAAGGCACTCTAGATCACATCTCAGTTGAGCCCACTCTTCACGACCAAATCGTCATGGCACAACTACATGACGAAGGAATCAAGATCATAAAACAAAAACTCTCTCTAGGTGAGGAGAAGTATAAATGTTTCCGCCAGGACCCTAAGGGAGTTCTATGGTTCGAAAGTCGTATAGTCGTTCCGAAGAATCGTGAACTCCGCAAGCAAATTCTTGATGAGGCACACCTCTCCAAATTCTCTATCCACCCCGGCAGTAGCAAAATGTATCAGGACCTAAGGCAAAACTTCTGGTGGACTAGAATGAAAAGGGAAATTGCTACGTATGTCTCGGAATGTGACACGTGCCAGAGAGTAAAAGCTAGCCACTTAAAGGTAGCCGGTACACTTCAACCGTTACCTATACCATCATGGAAATGGGAAGACATAAGTATGGACTTCATCGTTGGACTACCAAACACTTCCCAGAAACATGATTCCATATGGGTTATCATGGATAGACTCACAAAGACGGCACATTTTCTTCTGGTGCACACCACCTATTCTACCAAGAAATATGCCGAGATTTACCTCGATCGTATTGTTTGCCTGCATGGAATACCTAAGACAATTATCTCCGATCGTGGTCCTCAGTTTGTATCACGCTTTTGGGAGCAACTGCAAACGTCTCTTGGCACAAAGCTGATTCGCAGCTCAGCATACCACCCTCAGACCGATGGACAAACGGAAAGAGTAAACCAAATTCTGGAAGACATGCTGAGAGCCTGTGTCATTCATTATGACAAGAATTGGGATAAATGTCTACCCCTGGCAGAGTTCTCGTACAACAACAGCTACCAAACGAGTTTGAAAATGGCACCATTTGAGGCCCTGTACGGACGAAGGTGTCGAACTCCTTTGAGCTGGTCACAAGCCGGAGAACGTAAAATCATTGGACCCGACCTGGTGATCGAGGCAGAGGAGAAAGTAAAAGTAATACAAGCAAATCTTAGAGCCGCACAAGCTCGACAAAAGAGCTATTCTGACAAAAGGAGGAAGCCCCTAAAGTTCGAAGTTGGCGATCATGTCTATCTGCGAGTTTCACCAACCAAGGGAGTGCGAAGATTTGGAATCAAAGGCAAACTAGCTCCCCGCTATATTGGTCCCTACGAAATCATTGAGAGCTGCGGACCCGTAGCCTACAAATTACGACTGCCCCCTCAGCTCACGACCACCCATGATGTCTTCCACGTATCTCAACTCAAGAAGTGTATTCGAGTCCCTACCGAGATTGTGGAACAACAAGAAATATCGTTGGAACCCGACCTCTCGTATGTCGAACACCCAGTTAAGATTCTGGATCAAAAAGAAAGAGAGACCAGGAGGAAAGTGATTAGAATGTATAAAATACAATGGAATCACCACACGGAAGAAGAAGCCACCTGGGAAACGGAGAGCTACCTGAACCAACATTTCCCCGGGTTTCTTATCTCAACCACTGGTATGTGCACCCACGCCCACACTAAGAATTACCGAATCTCGGGGCGAGATTCTTGTTAAGGGGGGAAGGCTGTGACAACCCTGGTAATTAAAATTCCAAAATCAATGTCATTAGCCTAACTCTATGTTTTAAACCAACTAATGAAAGGGTGGAAAGAATTAAAACGAGTTCAGTTGGAATTCAAATTTAAATTGAGCACATTTGGTTACTTTTGAACTTTTAAATTTAACTTTCAAACCATAAGCCAAATGAGATTTTTCCTGAAACCAAAGTTGTAGAACTTTTTATTGTGAACAACTTTCGTGTTCAAAAGTTTTTGAAATTCAAATCAGAAAGAGGAGAAAACGCCCTGTTTGCACCCAGCCCCCTGAAGTTTTTCGAATTTTTGCACTTCGGTCCCTCCCTCCACTGCCGCACCGCGCGCGCGCTCGCCCGCCCGCCGCGCGCCAGGTGGCCGGCGTCGCCTGACCGGCGCGGAGCGCCAGGCCAGTGGCCGCCGCACCACCCCGCCACGGCCGGCTTTGCCCCGCCCCCACGCCGCGCGGCCAGTCAGAGCCCGCGCGTGCTGCCGCGCCCAGCCCGCCGCCCGGCCACCCAGTACCCGCGCTCCGCCGTGCCGCCCCGGCCCCCGCGCCCCGCCAGCTGCCGCGCCTGCCCTCCGCCCGAGCCGCTGCAGCAGCTGCTCCCCAATCCGCACGCCGCGCTATCTCCTCGCGCCCACGCCAAAATCTCAGCCGCCCAGTCGCCCGTGCCCGCTCGCCGCACGCCGCGCCGGCGTTCTGCCGCCGCCCGCCGCGCCCAGTGCACGCCGTTGCCGTGCCCCGCCCCGCGCGTCGCCCAGGCACCTCCACACCCCCTCCTGTCCCTATAAAAGCACCACCCCGGCCACGCGCGCGAGCCACCGCAGCCCAGAACGCCTCACCGTCGCCATCGCCGCCGCCGAGCACCACCCGTCCGTGGACAGCCCACTGCCGCCGCCCACTGCCCAAACTGAGCCCCCAGCCACCACTACATCACCCCACCGCAGCTCGCCGACCCACCCAATGCCACCCAGAGCCACCGGAGCGCCGCCGCCCGCGCTGCCGTCGCCGCCGCCGCCCCTGCTCGCCGTGGACAGCACGACCCCGACCCCCTCCGTCCAAGCCGAGCCCCTGAGTAGCTTCCCCACGCGCCACTGAAGCTCACCGACCGGACCACGCCGCCCCAAGCCCGCCGGAGCACCGCCGTCGACGCGAGCCGCGCCGCCGCCGCCTCTGCTCCAACGCCGGCGAGCCCTTCCCGGCCGTCCCCCACCTGAACAACACCCCCACAAGGTAGCCCTCGCACCCCTGAACCTTCCCCGACCCTCGCCCCTCGCCGGAATTTCGGCCGGCCGCCGTACCCGAGCCGCCCGAGGACCCAATTGCAAGAATTTAAATCTTTAGAAGGGTCTGAGCGTAAGATTCAAGGACCTAGTTGTAAAAGAAAGTTTCAAACCTAGATTCAAATTCAGTGAACTTGTAAAATTCGTATAAAATCGTAGAAAATTCAGAAAAATGCAAACTCAACTGTTCTGGAATCCTCAGAACAAACTCTACCACTTTGGTTACAAAAGTTTTCTCAGTATCTCAAAATATTTTGCTCTACATTAAATAGAAGCTTAAATAGACTTATTTTGTACCCACTGTTCTAGAACAATGCTGACCCTAGATTTTGGGCAGTGAATTAGTTGCTTGATGTTTAGGACTGTGTAAAAAGACCAGGCCCAAATTCCATCTCTAGCTCTACTGTTTGTTAAACTTAGTTTTAATTCATATGTAAGTAGAATGTTTTATCCCGGCAGTTAGGTGGTGAGTCACCCATTGAAACTTTTCTTATGCTAATGTATTGGTACCTAGAAGCCAGAGAAAAATTAGGAGAATTTTTATCTTACAGTAACCTACTTATTTGATTTATGTGCTAATAACATACATTAAATCAAGAAAATAGTATCTTAGCTTGGAAAATTCTCAAATTTTTACTGGGAGATAAACTATGGTAGAGGTTGCTGTGTAAAAAGATACATGGACAAAAACCCTGTGTAGGGTCCTGTAAAAATGAATCTTTGAATAGCCTAGGTGTAGAATGTCATATTTTCTATGCTCTGGATACTGCATGATAAATCCTACAACAATTACAGTAGCTTCTGCATGCTCAAGTGAGAGCTCTGTAAAAATATTAGACTCATTTGTTGCATCAATGGTTCTGTACAAAAAGAACAAGTATCTAACAGCAACAATGAAATGTATTTTTCAGAATTAATCTGTTACATAAAATTGGCTGAAAATTTTACAGTAAGCACATCTTTCCTTGATGTGCCTAAATCCAAAATTTCATGACCAGAAACTATCCCTTGTAGTAATTACTCTCAAATCGTAATCAAGTGCCATTTCCACGACTTAAACTTGTGCACTCATGTAGAATCGACGACTCTCGCCGACGGAACTTACGAGCTGGTGCCCGCGTCCGAGAGTGAGCAGCGTGAAGCTCAAGCAAATCTAACTGAAGTTTTTGAAGACCCGAGCCCAAGTTCGGAAGATCCCCAAGCGAACTGCGAAGGCAAGCCCCGGAGCATAACCCATTCTTTCCGAAATTATGCAACTCATTACTCTTGCTTGTGCATTAAGTTTATAGGAGTTGGATGGAAACTTAGTTGCATGATGTCAGGAACCCTTGCGTGAAAACTAGATGTAAGGTTCGATAGACTGCTGTGCTAATAGGACTCCGGTAAAAGTCGAGTGATTTCCTGTCACTCGCGAGAAAATAGGAGTTGAATGGCTACTACACGCTGCAATCATAAGGACACGGACGGGTTATGTAACGATGGTTACGATTGAGGCCCGTCTGTCTAGTGAAAAATGCTAAGGCCGCAGGGTGTGGTAGTGATGGTTAAGTCTTTGAACGTACTAAACACATGCCGAGATTATGGGAATCGGTAAGCTTAAGTACCTGATTGGCCCGGCAAGGGGACGGCATCCTACCCTTTGAACTTCGGTCCCATGTGCATATGGCGAGTGCAGAAAGTGGTCACGACCCGACGCCGAACCGTGGCGTGGGGCTCTTGTACTCTCGGAGGGTAGCCCCGATCCACGACCCGGAAAGAAAGGGGAAAAGTTGCACGTGTGACTCTAGGGAGTAACCACGTGACGTGTGTTTGGGTTTCCCTTGCAAGGTTAAGAAATTCGATTCGAATCGTCCGTTTCTCACGGCTATTGAGACTGCTTAACCATTTTTACCCACAGAGTAAGAAGAGGAACAATGATGATGAATGAACTGGTTGGATGAAAATTAAATGCTTCACCATGTATGCTTCTAGCTAGCTGCTTATCTAGAATGGTTAATGCAACTAGAATCTTGAGCTAAAAAGTTGAAAGTAAGGACCCACTTGTAGACGCTTTTCGGCAAAACAAACCCCTGAGCCAAAAAGCCTTGCATGTCTAGAGTCGGTGGAGTAGATTCCACTACTCGGGTAAGTCTTGCTGAGTATTAGTATACTCAGCCTTGCTTGTGGCTCATTTCAGGTGAGACCTTCGAAGACATGATTGCTAGCTTGACTTGGCCCTGCACTCTTCCCCCTGGTTGGTCGGTGGAATGGGACGCGCCCCCGTCCAACAGAGATAAGACCGAGTGATGTCTCGTACGGGCTTCATCGAGACATCCTGCATCGTCGAGTAGTTTCCGTTGTTTATTTTCCGCTGCAACTTAACTTTGAAGAACTTATTTATGTTAATTGAAGTATTTGGTTTCTAAGCTCAGAACTTGGCCCGTAATGTTTACTTATGTTAATGTCGTAATATTTGCTGGAATGTGGTATTCCCTGGGCTCATCGTCGCATGAGCATTTTTATGTACGGCGCTCGATCCGTTCACCGTGGTTGTATCGGGAGGTTATACCCGACAGACCAGTGGATTACTCCGTTTGAAGTGTAAGGATAACCGAGAATGCCTTAATGGTGATGGTTAATACACTTGAGCCGGATTAATTCAGGTGGTTCTGCCACAGGAATCCTCCATCTCCGCCGAAGATGACGTTGACGACGTTCTTCGGGTCTTGAAAGTCTTGAGCCCCCGACTTGTCACCTCCCTGGTCATCCTCCTTGTCTTTACGCTTTCTTGCTTGAGGGGAGGTGGTGCATTGAGTGTTTTGCGGATGGTGACGCACTCAAAGAGTGTGTGTCGCGACTTCGGGTGTATCGGGCACTGTTTATGCATGACTTGCTCGTACTCCGAGTGGTTGTTCCCCGACTTCTTGCCACGCAGATTGCGCTTGACAGCCATGACTTCATGGTCTGGCTTGTGCTTTCGGGTGTTCCCCGAGTGGTTCCGCTGGCTTTTGTCGAAGTGGCCGTTGCCATTGCTTTGCTTGTCATGGTTGCGCCTTGGGAAACGGTCGTTTTCCTCGTCCTCCTGGTCAGCCCACCGTGCCATCATGTCACGCGGCTCCACGGCAGTAGTTGGGCGGTTGCGCCCGAAGTCGTGGTACGTGTTCTTCGAGAAGAGGCCATTTTGGTAGCAACGAATCACGTCTTCATCGGTGATGTTGGCGATGGTGGCGCGCGTCTCGAAGAAACACCACGTGTAGGTCCTCAAGGTCTCGTTCATCTCTTCCTTCACCTGGGAGAGGTCGTGGCGAGTGCCCGCCCTGATCATGTATCCCTGGAAGTTGTCGATGAAGGACCGCTTGAGGTCCTCCCATGAGTCGATGGAGTTTGGCTTGAGGCTTTCAAGCCACATGAGGGGTGCAGATTCCAGAGCCACTGAGAAATAGAGAGCTTTGGTGGAGTTGGATCCCCCTGGAGTAGCATCGAATCCACTAGCGTGGGTCCTGCTTATTGTCGTACTTGGGGATTCTGACTGGTTTGAAGTCCTTTGGATAGGACTTGTCGGTGATGCTGGTGGTGAAGGCGGGCAAGCGGTCCCTGTCGTCGTCGTCGTGGCACCTGCTGGTACGGTCCTTTCTCCTCACTTCAATGACAAGCTACGCATCACGGCCTTCATTGATCTTCTGCCTGAGGTCGATCGTGGGGGCGTCGTGAAGGTTGGCCTGGAGTGGATCTTGGCCGTGATGCCTTGCCCCACGCTGGTTGCGAGTGGGTTGTTGCACTTCTTATTCATTGTTGCCGCGCACGGACGGGTGGCCCTTGTTGTGCTAGAGGTGGTCGTTGCGCCGGCTCCCAAGCCTCCTCCAGGGGTGCGACTGACCAGCACGGTATCACCATGGTGCTCAGATCTCGAGGACTAATTCCGAGTGGAAGACACTGGAAGGTTTTACTCGAGTAGCTCTAGGCTACTTTCTCCTTCTTCCGCGATAGGAGAAAGAGGTCTGCCCTCCTGGAAGGGCAGTTCCAGCGTGAAGGCCACAAGGCGGGACTCGTAATCGAGTAGTTCGGAGGGCTCAAAGCCCTTCCAGTACACGAAACAGCCTTGCGGCGTTGATGAGATGGTTAAAGCTAGAAGGCTGCCCGAAAATGATTCGATGTGGCCGTCGGGTAGCGAGTGGTTTTCAAGGGCAGGGGCCGCCCAACAAGCGGTGACTACCTCGTCTCCGAGTCCTTTTCGGAACCGGCTTGAAGGTGCAGTACTGCACGGGGAGTACACTTCGTTGGAGTCTGAGTAGGTGTCAAAAATGGGGGCCCCCCGACAAGCGGTGACGTCCACGTCCATAATCTTGAGCAACAGATCCAAATCCTCCTACAAGTTGGAGAGGGATTTAGATTGTGAGGTCATTTCAGATTGGTTTGAATCCAACCCGAATAGATCTGGTGCGCCACAAGTGGAAGTCGCGTTGAAAACGGACATCTTTTTGATCTGCTGGGCCAGATCGGGAAGCAGCGTATCGTCGAGGTTGTTGATGAACTCATCGAGATCGCTGCTTGGAGTTGATGAAGAGGCTTTCGGCTCCTTAGAGTTGGCTAGGTGGCTGTTGAAGCCACCCAGACCGTTGGCGACGCAGATCCAGGAACCGAAGATGAAGGTTGTGCCCTCGTCGAGCACAACACTGGTGAAATTGAAGGATGCCATCGAATTCTCCGGTGGATGCTCAATGAACACCCCTACCTGGCGCCAACTGTCGGTGTTTTACCGCCATGCCCACCGAGGGATACCCCCGAGGTGGTGAGTTTGTAGGTAGGGTGTCGCCGAGATCTGGAACTCGATGGTGCAAAAGAACACAAGGTTTAGACAGGTTCGGGCCGCCGAGAGCGTAATACCCTACGTCCTGTGTGGTTGGTATTGCCTTTTATGGTGATTGTCCCCGAGGGGGTCCCTGTCCGCCCTTATATAGTCTGGGGGGATAGGTTTACATGGAAGTCCTAGTCGGGTACAAGCCTAGGAGTCCTACCCGAGTACTTCTCGGGTAGATTCCTACCGTGTCCGACTAGTTTCACTACTGTACGAGTAATCCTACTGCATTACGAGTAGTTAGAACAGATGTAGGGCTTGGGCCATGTTCCATCCCATATCCTAAGAGAAGTATGCCGCGTGTACAGTGCCATGTACCCAGGTCTGACACGTTCTAGTCGTGGTAACGACAGACACCTTGTAAGTAGCAGGCCGACTGGAGCAAAACATTGCATCTGACCTTCGGACCCATAGACAAGAAAGGAAGGTGACTGTCCTGTGGCCTTGCTTGGTTGTGTGCGAAGCCCCCAGACTACTAATGAGATATCATTGATCCATTTGCCTCCCTTTTTGTTGGTCTCGTCATAGAGTCTTTTCTTCAGACCATCCAGGATCATGCCGTTGGAGCGCTCAACCTGACCGTTGGCCCATGGGTGAGCGACTGAAACATACTTGACCTCCATGGCACTACGCTCGCAGAAATCCCAAAACTAATGCGAGTGGAAATTGGAGCCCAGATCCGTGATGATAGTGTTGGGGAAGCCAAATCGGTGCAAGATGTTGCAGATGAAGCTAACCACTCGATCTGTAGAGAGCTTTGTAATTGGCTTGTACTCGATCCACTTCGTGAACTTGTCAATGGCTACCAACACATGAGTAAAACCTCCTGGTGCAATTGTCAAGGGCTCTATCATATCTATGCCCCAACATTCAAATAACCATGAAGGTGGTATGGTAATAAGGTTGTGGACCAGGACGTGGGGCTGCTTGCTGAAGAACTGGCAGTTTGTGTACCGGCGAATGAGTGCTTCAGCGCGTGCCAAAGCAGTCAGCCGGTAGAACCCGGATCTGAAAGCTTTCCCGACTAGCGTGATAGAAGCAGCATGGTTTCCGCACGTGCCTTCGTGAATCTCCTGGTGTATTTCTCTACCTTTCTCTGTGCGGACACACTTCATGAGTATGCCTGATGCTGATCCATGCATGTATAAGTTGTCCCCGACTAGAACGTACCCTTTGGTATGCCTTAGGATGCGTGCAGCCTCAGCACTTTTTGGGTCAACGCCGGGAGGTAGTTTGCGCTCCTTGATGAAGTTGAGAAAAATCACCCGCCAGTCGACCTCAATCATCAAGACCTCTCGGTCGGGTTCTATTGAACCCTGAGCGATGGTGCTTTGATCTAGTGTCTTGATGGATGGGTGATGCAACACATGGACAAAAACCCCCAGTGGGATATTGGCTTGATCAGAACCCGGTTTCGAGAGCACATCCGCTCCCACGTTATTGTCGAGAATCACATGATGAATTTCTAGACCCGAGAACTTGTTCTCAAGCTTGCGTATTTCTGCGACGTACGCGTCCATGGGGTCCTTGTTGATATCCCACTCTTTGTTGACTTGTTGGATCACCAGCAGGGAGTCGCTGTAAACAAGTAGTTGCTTGATGCCCAGAGAGACTGCCAGGCGTAGCCCGTGCAGTACTGCCTCGTACTCGGCTTCGTTGTTCGAGACCTCAAATAGTATTTGGAACATATTTGAGTTGTTCTCCTTTTGGACTGTTGAAGAGTACTCCCGCGCCACCGCCTCCGAGCTTGAGTGAGCCATCGAAGTACATCACCCAATGCTCTGGCAGGTTGGCTGGAGCTTCCATTTGGTTTTCTCGCCATTCGGCGATAAAGTCGACTAGTGCCTACGATTTGATGGCAGTTCAGGGCTTGAAGTCGAGAGTAAGAGCCCCCAATTCCATTGCCCACTTCAAGATGCGCCCAGTGGCATCCCGATTGTGTTGAATATCCGCCCACCGAGATGTTATGTGCGTTGAAATAGTGGCGAAGCTTCCAGGAGGTGATGAGTATAGCGTACAGTAGTTTCTAAATTGTCGGGTAACGAACCGTGGATTCAGAAAGAACTTCGCTGACAAAGTAGACTGGCCGCAGCACACCGAGGGCATGGCCTTCCTCCTGGCCTTCCACCACAATTGCCATGCTGATGATGTGAGTAGTCACAGCGATGTAGAGTAACAGGTTCTCGCCTGGTCGTGGAGCCGTCAAGATGACAAAGTAGATGATGCTTGATATTTTCCAACGCCTGCTTCGCCTCCTCGGTCCACTGAAACTTGTCGTGTCATTTGAGCAATTTGAAGAAGGGTAAGCCCCGTTCTCCAAGTCGTGAGATGAATCTATTCAGGGCTGCCATACAGCCTGTGAGCTTCTGGATATCCTTGATCGTCCGTGTGGCGTCCATGTCTGTAATGGCAGTGATCTTCTCTGGGTTGGCTTCAATTCCTCGGTGATTAACGATGAAACCGAGTTGTTTCCCTTGTCGTACAGCGAATACACACTTGGTTAGGTTGAGCTTCAACCGGAACTTGCGTAAGCTGTTGAAGGTTTCCTCGAGATCAGGGATGAACTCGCCGTGAACTCTGGTCTTGATGATCACATCGTCCACGCAGGCCTCAATGTTGTGATGTAGCTGATCAGCAAGGCATAATTGGATAGCCCACAGATAGGTGGCTCCTGCGTTCTTCAACTCGAAGGACATGTAGTCTTGATCTGATCTTCTTCCTTGAGAGCAATTTGATGGTAACCCGAGTAGCAATCAAGGAAAGAGAGCAGGACGCAGCCAGCCGCAGAGTCGATGACTTGGTCGATGCGCGGGAGCACGAAGGGATCATTTGGGCAGTGTTTGTTGAGATCAGTGTAATCCACACACATCATCCATTCATTATTATTCTTTTTAGAACTAGTACAGGGTTGGCTAACCACTCGGGGTGGTAGACTTCCTTAATGAAACCAGCCGCGAGTAGTTTTGCTAACTCCTTCTTGATGGCCTCCCTCTTGTCTAGGGCGAAGCGCCGTAGTCGTTGCTTCTTCGGAGTGGCTTTGGGGTCGAATTTTAGGCAATGCTCAATCAACTCCTTGGGCACGCCCGGCATATCCGATGGTTTCCACGCGAATATGTCACGGTTCGCCTGAAGGAAGCTGGTGAGCGCGCTTTCCTATTTGTCATTCAAACCGCCTCCGATCAAAGAAGTCTTGGATGAGTCGGCTTCTTGCAGCTGGATGGCCTTGATGCCGACGTTGCTAGGGTTGGGTTTTACCCTGGACTGGCTAGGCCTCTGATTGGGGATCTCCATCTCTGAGTCAGTGAGGTTTTGCGCGGCCGTGAAGACTTCTGCAGAAGGTTCTGGCACACGTGACATCACGGCATAGTTGATCGCCTCTTGGTCGTAGTCATACGACTTCTTCAAGGCGCCACGAAACATGAGTACACCTGTCTTGCCTAGCATCTTGAGTAGTAAGTAGACGTAGTGATGCACGGCCATGAATTTGGCCAAAGCTGGTCTGGCAAGGATGGCGTGGTATGACGACTTGAAGTCAGCCACCTCGAACTTGATGTACTCCATGCGGTAGTTATCTTTCGTCCCGAAGGTGACCGGCAGGACAACTGAACAGAGTGGTGTAGTCACGTTTCCTGGGACTATGCCGTAGAATGGAGCTCTGCTAGGGGTAAGCATCTTGGAGATATTCAGCCCCATCTTCTTCAATGTACTCGCAAAGAGCAGGTTGAGGCCGCTCCCACCGTCGATGAGTACTCGAGTCAACTGTGAGCCCGCCACGACATGATCTAGGACGAGCAGGAATTTCTCCGGCTCGGAGAAACTAGTCCACTGATGGTCTGTCACACCCGGTTTAAGGACAAAACCGAATGCATAACTATATGTATGCCAGGATCAATTTTCATACATATAGTGACATCATCAGTGAATAACGGCAACAGTATCACGTAAAGAAACATAAATAAGGACTTACAAGACTATCAGAGATATGCGCTTATCATGGAAATGAAGGCTCCAAACTTCACAGGCAAACGACTGGGGGTTGCATACGCCTAGAACTCTTCATCATCTTCAGTAGACTTCACACCTTTTTCTTCTGAGCAGCAGTTAGCAAGGGTGAGTACACTTATGGTTGGTACTCAGCAAGGCCACAAGATATAACCAAATTAACGATTTAAATCCATCTTTAAGTTTATTAATCATGTGAGGGTCCAGGCCGCTCTTGACCGTGAGCACGGCTGATATATCAGTTTTAGACACTCTGCAGAGGTTGTACACTTTCACCACAAGTCGCGTAAAAGTTCAAAAGAACTTTGGACCCAACCATGCTGTGCTAGCTAGGCACAATACCACACTTCCGAGGTGTGATTGCATAGGGACGCTATGAGGCCTTTACAAAGATTCCCTAATAAGAAGTAGTCCGCTAGATTTTCGGTAGCGGCGTGAACCATAACCCTCCCTAATGGTCAGCACCTTAGCGAAGGCTGCTACCAAGAGGACTGGGCTATACCCCAATCACCGACCCCCTCCTTGCCCTTTCGGTAAGACTGCTTCAAACTTGAGTCTCTAATTATTTAGCCAAGACCAGAGCCATATGGTCCTCGTGCTTGTACTGTTTTCCTGGGTGGTTCTCCACGTTCCAATTAATACATGGTATTCTTGTAAATAAGCATAGATAGAAGGATGGTTAGGGTGACTTGCATTTTTCCAACGAAAAGCTACTCTTACTGCTCTTCAGCTCTTGCTTACTTGGAAACCTTGGTCTTCAAGCTTCAACAGCGATCATTCTACTCGAACCAAACATCGAGCACAAACATACAAAACAACAAACAAGTACAGCTAAGAATAATACACCAATCACAAAACAAAAGCTTTTAAAAGAGCGTGCTAAAGGATAAGGCTCGCTGCTAAGGTTACAAGAGCACAAGAAACACGGAAAACGGAGGTCGGGTTGAAAAGATGCAGCTATCGGAAGATTGGTATTATAAAAGAAACAAAAGAACTATGAGCTTTATTTATTTTATTTGGAAAACAAATGTAAAAGATATTCACAACAAAATATCCTTGATTATAATTGACTTATATTATATTTTTATTTATAAAAGCGGAGTAGAACTTAGTCATATTTTATTTATGATTCTTTATGTACAAATTACACTAATTAACAATTAATTAGAAAGAAACTTGTGAGAGCATCTAAACGCATAACTTTATATTTGGTGTTCAACTAAACAAATTATATTTAGAACACATTTGAGTTGGTATTAATTAAATTAATATTAGTTATGAAAAACCGGAGGTAAAGTCCTAGGTGGATTTTAATTAGAAAAACTAGGTGATAGAACTTTAATCAAATTGAATCTATTTTTAATTAAAATAGAGGAACTAAGGCACAACGACATGACTAAACGGTAGCTTAGGGTTTCAGAAGACTAACGCAACAAGAACGAGTTTGAAACGGATCTAAAACGACGAAGGTAGGGCTAAAACAAGGCTCCAGGGATTTATCTGCGAAGAAACTGAACTTCCAGGGGCTAAACTGAAGAAATTAGGGGCTAAAACATAATTAAACCTTAAACAGGGGGTCTGGGTGCAAAAATGGAGATCCTGGATGGCGGGTACTAATTCTAGAAAGGTCAGGGGTCGGGCAGAAAAGAAAGGGTTCAACTCTAATTATTTTTCTATTGATCTGGACTGCGGGTTGATTTCTGGAAAGCCTAGGGGCTTTTCTGCAAAGGTTCCGGGGACGGTAGGGTTTGGCCCAATCGGGCGGATCTGGTCCGTTGGATCACGATCCGACGGCAAGGTAAGGGTCGGGTGATTTCGGACGCGGCTCGGCGGAGTAAGGGTCGGGTGATTACGCGGCTCAGATCTGTTCTGGCCGTGAGATCTAGATCGGGCGGTAGGGTGAGGGTCGGGCAAATCGGATGCGGCTCGGGTCGACAGCAGTTGCCGACGGCGAGCAGGCGCGGTGGTGCCTTGCCGGTGTACATCGGAATCGGTGCTCCGGGGCACGGATTGGCACGGGAAAGAGCCGAGGAGCGAGAGTGGGCGACGGGGAACTATCCTAGGGGCTCGGTACGGCTGTGTGGCGGCCAGAAGCATGCTCACCACGACGGCGGGCGGAG
Source organism: Panicum miliaceum (assembly GCA_032594955.1). NCBI lineage: Eukaryota > Viridiplantae > Streptophyta > Magnoliopsida > Poales > Poaceae > Panicum > Panicum miliaceum. The sequence goes on along the minus strand of CM064059.1, from coordinate 21,211,139 downwards.
ACAGAACTCCGGCGAGAAATTGCCTGGGCAAGAGAGCGAGAGGGAGGGGGAAAACGGGAGCAGCGTGGTGCTTACTTCCTCGCGAGAGTCTTGCGGGGGTTGAAGACGGCGGAGTCGAGGCGAAACGGCGGGTCTACGACGAGGTGCGGCACGGGCGGAGATGTTCGCTCCGGCGAGGAAATGCTGGCGTGGAGCGACGGCACGATGGGGGAGGAGTGGACGACGGCGCTGGGTCCAAGGCGGGGCTCCGGCGACGGTAGAAGTCGACGGAGAGGCGGCGAGACGGCGGGTCGACGTCGCGGCGGCGACGTTTGGCTCGGGCTCATGAAAAATAGCGGCGTAGAGCGGCGGGGTAGTCGGGCGTGCAGTGAAATCGGAGTGGAAGGGGAGCGCTTGCGCTCGGGCTCAGGTTTTATAGGGCGAGGGAAGAAGGCGGAGCGGCCGGGGAAAGGAAGGCGGTGGCTCACGTGGCGGCCGGAGATGGCGGCCGTGATTACCGGGGGCGTAATGGGGGCTGGTCGTCCGAGGGGCGCGTGCCGCGGCCATTAAGGCAGGCAAGCGTTGCAGGAAAGGAAGGAGAAGACGCGGGCGATGGCGCGGGGGCGAACAGGATTCGGGGTGAAGAAGAAAAGGAAAGGGGAGGGAGGCGCGGACGACGGGCGACGGCGACGGACGCGTCTGGTGTCGCGGCGGAAAGGAAAGAGAGAGGAGCGGGAGGAAGAAGAAAGGAATGTGGGGCGGGCGCGGGAGGCGAGATTCGCGGTGAGGTCTGGGGGGGAGAGAAAGGAAGGCGCCGGCGACGCAAGAAGGAAGGTGGGAGCAAGAGGTAGGGGATGGCGCCGACAGGTGGGTCCACGGTGGCAGTGAGAGAGAGGGAGGGGGAGGGAGAGAGGGACGGGTTGGGCCGGCTGGGCTGTTTGGGCCGTGGGGAGAGAAAAGATAGAGAGGAGAGGGAGAGGTTTTGGGCCGGGCTGGAAGAAGGGAAAGAGAGAGAGAAAGATGGGATGAGCCAAAAGAGATAGGGAAGAGAGAAAATAAATTTTAGGGTAGTTTATTGGGTATTTTTAATTTGCAAACTCAAACTCGCAAACAAACAAAAACCAATGCAACGACATGAATGCAACATACACAAAACTATTTTATTTAGTTCTGAAAGACAATTATTTATTTTTCCTGTACTAAATTCTCTGTAAAGAAAATAAATGTTGAAATTTTTATATAATTATGAGAAAATCATTGCTTTATTATTATTATTTTTTTCAAATCACATTCTGAAATCCAATAATTTTAGGGTCTGACATCGTCCCTAGAGAAGGAGATCGGGACCTCGCTATATCTCAGAGGCTTCTATATGGCGGGCTCGATAGAGAGGATCTCGTGCAGGGTCAGCTTCTACGTGTGCTTCGAGGTGAAGGCACCGTCTCCGCCGAAGATGATGTCGACGACATTTTTGGGTCTTGGAAATCTTGAGCCCCTGACTTGTCACCCTCGTCATCGTCCTTCTGATCCTTCCGCTTTCCGTCTTGATGAAGGAGTGGAGCGTTGAGTGACTTGCGGAGACTGACACACTCGAAGAGCGTATGCTGTGACTTCGGGTGCATCGGGCATCGTTTGTGCAGGACTTTTTCAAATTGTGCTTGATTGCTCCCCGACTTCTTGCCCCACGGATTGCGCTCAACAGCCGCGAATTCTTGGTCTGCTTTGCATTTTCGGGGATTCCCCGAATTGTTCCGCTGGCCCTTGTCGAAGTGGTTGTTGTTGTTGCCTTGCTTGTCATTGTTGCGCTTAGGGAAATGATCATTCTTGTCATCCTCCTGGTCAGCCCACCATGCCATCATGTCGCGCAGCTCCACAGCAGTAGTCGGGCGGCTGCGTCCGAGGTCGTGGTAGGTGTGCTTCGAGAAGGGGTCGTTCTGGAAGCAGCGGATGATGTCCTCATCGGTGATGTTGCCGATGGTGGCTCGCATCTCGAAGAAACACCTGGTGTAGGACCTCAAGGTCTCGTTCAGCTCCTGCCTAACCTAGGACAGATCATGATGAGTACCTGCTTGGATCATGGATCCCTGGAAGTTGTCGATGAAGGCCCTCTCGAGGTCCTCCCAGGAGTCGATGGAGTTTGGTTTAAGGCTTTCGAGCCAAGTGAGGGGTGCTGATTCCAAGGCTACCACAAGTAGGGTTCCTTGGTGGAGTTGGATCCCCCTGAGACCTCGATGGAGACGGAGTAGCAATGAGTCCAATGGCGCGGGTCTTGCTTGCCATCGTACTTGGGGATGCCGATTGGTTTAAAATCCTAGGGGTAGGATTTCTCGGTGATTGTCACACCTGGTTTAATGACAAAACCGAATGCATAACTATATGTATGCCTGGATCAAGTTCCATACATATAGTGACGTCATCAGTGAATAACAGCAACAGTATCACGTAAAGAAACATAAATAAAGACTTACAAGACTATCAGAGATATGCGCTTAACATGGAAACGAAGGCTCCAAACTTCACAGGCAAACGACTGAGGATTGCGTACGCCTAGAACTCTTCATCATCTTCAGTAGACTTCACACCTTTTTCTTCTGAGCAGCAGTTAGCAAACGTGAGTACACTTATGGTTAGTACTTAGCAAGGCCACAAGAAATAACCAGAGTAACAATTTAAATCCATCTTTAAGTTTATTAATCATGTGAGGGTCCAGGCCGCTCTTGACCGTGAGCACGGCTGATATATCAGTTTTAGACACGCTGCAGAGGTTGTACACTTTCACCACAAGTCGCGTAAAAGTTCAAAAGAACTTTGGACCCAACCATGCTATGCTAGCTAGGCACAATACCACACTTCCGAGGTGTGATTGCATAGGGACGCTATGAGGCCTTTACAAAGATTCCCTAATAAGAAGAAGTCCGCTAGATTTTCGGTAGCGGCGTGAACCATAACCCTCCCTAATGGTCAGCACCTTAGCGAAGGCTGCTACCCCAAGAGGACCGGGCTATACCCCAATCACCGACCCCCTCCTTTCCCTTTCGGTAAGACTGCTTCAAACTAGAGTAGCTAATTATTTAGCCAAGATTAGAGCCATATAGTCCTCGTGGTTGTACTATTTTCCTGGGTGGTTCTCCACATTCCATTTAATACATGGTATTCTTGTAAATAAGCATAGATAGAAGGATGGTTACGGTCACTTGCCTTTTTCCAACGAAAAGCTACTCTTACTGCTCTTCAGTTCTTGCTTACTTGGAAACCTTGATCTTCAAGCTTCAACAGCGATCATTCTACTCGAAGCAAACATCGAGCACAAACATACAAAACAACAAATAAGTACAGCTAAGAACAATACACCAATCACAAAACAAAAGCTTTTAAAAGAGCGTGCTAAAGGATATGGCTCGCTGCTACGGTTACAAGAGCACAAGAGACACGGAAAACGAAGCTAGGGTTGAAAAGACACAGCTATCGGAAGATTGGTATTATAAAAGAAACAAAAGAACTATGAGCTTTATTTATTTTATTTGGAAAACAAATGTAAAAGATATTCAAAACAAAATATCCTTGATTATAATTAACTTATATTATATTTTTATTTATAAAAGCGGAGTAGAATTTAGTCATATTTTATTTATGATTGTCCATGTACAAATTACACTAATTAACAATTAGAAAGAAACTTGTGAGAGCATCTAAACGCATAACTTTATGTTTGGTGTTCAACTAGACAAATTATATTTAGAACACATTTGAGTTGGTATTACTCAAATTAACATTAGTTATGAAAAACCGGAGGTAAAGACCTAGTTAGATTTTAATTAGAAAAACTAGGTGAGAGAACTTTAATCAAATTAAATCTATTTTTAATTAAAAGACAGGAACTAAGGCACAACGACACGACTAAACGGTAGCTTAGGGTTTTAGAAGACTTAATGCAACAAGAACGAGTTGAAACAGAGCTAAAACGACGAAGGTAGGGCTAAAACAAGGCTCCAGGGACTTATCTGCGATGAAACTGAACTTCCAGGGGCTAAACTGAAGAAATCAGGGGCTAAAACATAATTAAACCTTAAACAAAGGGTCGAGGTGCAAAACTATCGGTCCTAGACTGTGGGTACTAATTCTGGAAAGGTCAGGGGTCGCGACAGAAAAAGAAAGGGCTCAACTCTAATTATTTTTCTACTGATCTGGACTGCAGGTTGATTTCTGGAAAGTCTAGGGCTTTTCTGCAAAAGTTCCGGGGACGGCTAGGGTCGGGCGAATCTGGTCCGTTTGATTAGAATCGGGCGGCGGGGTAAGGGTTGGGCGAATCGGGCTATTCTGGCCGTTAGATCTAGATCGGGCGGCATGGTGAGGGTCGGCCAAAGGCGACGTCTCGCGCGTGGCTCAGATTCGTTCTGGCCGTGAGATCAAAATCGGGTGGTGGGACGAGGGTCGGCTCGACAGAGTAAAAAGGGTCGGGCGAATCGCTCCGCTGCGCTGAGCGGCGACGGCGAGCGAGAGCGGCGGCGGACGGCCGGAATTCACCGAATCCGGTGTTCCAGGGCTCGATTCAGGCTGGGGTTATGCCAGGGAGAGAGAGAGCGACACGGCAAAGGTGAGGGTGGTCACGGGATAGCTGTGCGGCGACTGTAGACCGGCGGCCATGGCGGCGGGCGGAAATAGAGGTCGGGCGAGAAATCGGGGCTGCGACGGAGCGAGAGAGAGAGGGGAAACGGGTGCGGCTTGATGCTCACCAACTCGCGGAACTCCGGCAAGAGTTGAAGGCGGCGGAGAAGCAGCGGGACGGCGAGTCGACGGAGGGGTGGCGACACGGGGCGGTGGCGTTCCTCCGGTGTGGGATTGGCGGCGTTCACACCGGCGAGGGATTGCAGGCGTGGTGCGTTTGCACGGAGGGGAAGACGAGGCCGGTGACGGTGCGGGGGCGAACAGGATTCAGGGTGAAGAAGAAAAGGAAAGAGGAGGGAGGTGCGGACGACGGGAGACGGCGACGGTGCGCGGGCGCGTCTTGTGTCGCCACAAAAAAGGAAAGAGAGAGGAACGGGAGGAAGAAGAAAGGAAGGTGGGGCGGGCGCGGGCGCGGGCAGGACTCGCGGCGAGGAGGGGGAAAGGAAAGCACCGGCGATGCAAGAAGGAAAGTGGGACGGGAGGTAGGGGATGGCGCCGACAGGTGGACTCGCCGTGTCGGTGAGAGAGAAGGGTGAGCACTGGTGAGAGGGGAGGCAGCGGGTTGGGCCGGCTGGGCTGTTTGGGCTGCGGGGAGAGAAAAGAAAGAGAGGAGAGGGAGAAGTTTGGGCCGGCTTTTGGGCCGCGGGGATAGAAAAGAAAGGAGAAGAGAGAGAGGTTTGGGCCGGGCTGGAAGAAGGGAAAGAGAGAGAAAGATGAGGTGGGCCAAAAGAGATAGGGAAGAGAGAAAAAAGATTTTAGGGTAGTTTTTTTGGGTATTTTTATTTTGCAAACTTAAACACGCAAATAAACAAAAACCAATGCAGCGACATGAATGCAACAAACATAAAACCATTTTGTTTAATTCTGAAAGACAATTATTTATTTTTCCTATACTAGACTCTCTGTAAAGAAAATAAATGTTGAAATTTTTATATAATTACGAGAAAATCATTGCTTTATTATTATTATTTTTTTAATCACATCCTAAAATCCATTAATTTTAGGGTGTGACAGTGATGTTGGAGGTGAAAGCGGGGAAGTGGTCACTATCGTCGGTATCTTGATATCTATCAGGTCGGTCTCTTCTCCTTGCCTCAATAATGCACCGCGTGTCGCGACCGTTGTTGATCTTCTGCCTTAGATCAATCGTAGGAGCGTTCACAAGGCTGACCTCGGGTGGAATTTCTCCCTAAGGCCTTGGGTCGTGCCGGCTGCGGGGTGGGCGCCTCGGTTGTTGCACCTCTTGTTAAATGTTGCCACGCGCAGACTGCTGGCCCTGGCAGTTGCCATGGCCGATTGGATTGTCCTAGTTGTGCTGGCGATTGTCGTTCCCCCAAGATCTGAAACCTCCTCCTAGGGTGCGACTGACCTGCGCAGAGTCACCATGGCGCTCAGGTCTCAAGAGCATGGTCCGAGTTGAGGACATTGGGTGTTGCCCATCGAGTTGCACGAGCGCCCGCTGGGTTAGGTATTGCAGCCTTTGTATCAGGGGGTTTGGTGGTAGTTGTTGAGCTAGAAGCACTGCTTCTACAATGGCACCGATCGGGAAGCGATACTCCCGATCTTTAGCTGCTGCAAAAGCGTTAATGAGGTTCCTCTGGTACAATGGGTTGCGTGCGCGGTTTTCCGTGTTCCGCCTACGCTTGGCAAGCTTGGCGTTCTTCAACCGCCGGATCCTTCTATACTCCTTGTTCTCGCCCTGAGGGGCGTCCGCTGTACGTTCGTCGGCAGATACGTCCGCGAGTAGTTCGACGTCGTACTCGGGACCTGGCTCGTCGTCATCCACATTGAGAAGGGAAGCCATGTAGACTTGACGATCCGGCGAGCTCTCAGCCGTGTGATTGTACTCGACTAGCTCTGTGCTGCCCTCTCCCTCCTCAGAGATGCGAGAGAGGGATTTGCGTGAAGGCCACAAGGCAGGAGTCGTATTCGAGTAGCGCAAAGGGCTCTAATCCAGTACACAAACCGGCCTTACGATGTACACGTTGTGGTCAAGCCCAGGTAACTACCCGAAAAGGACTCGGGGTGTCATCTTAGTCCGAGTGGTTGTCGAAAACAGGGGCCTCCCGACAGGCGGTGGCTCCCTCGTCTCCATGCTTGAGCAGATGATCTAAGTCCTCCTCCAAGTCAGAGAGGGACTAAGACTGTGCAGCCTCCTTGTTAACCGAAGTGGGATTGCGTGAGTCCGATCCGAGAAGTCCTGGTGCAGCATGAGTTGAAGTCGCGTCGAAAACCGGTGAGACCGGGGAGCAGCAACTCGTCAAGGTTGTCGACGAACTCGTCGAGGTTGCTGCATCGACTTGCTGCAAAGGCCTCCGGCTTCCTTGAGTCAGCTAGGTGGCCATTGAAACCACCCGAGCCATTGCCGACGCAGATCTAGGAGCCAAAAATGAACGTTGTGCCCTCATCGAGCACAGTGCGGGTGATGCTGAAAGATGCCATCAAGTTCTCCGGTGGATGCGCGATGAACACCCCTACCTGGCGCGCCAACTCTCGGTGTTTTACCACCAAGCCCACTGAGGGATACCCTCGAGGTGGTGAGTTGTAGGTGGGGTGTCGCCGAGATCAGAAATTCGAAGGTGCAAGGAACACAAGGTTTAGACAGGTTCGGGCCACCGAGAGCGTAATACCCTACGTCCTGTGTGGTGGTTTGTATTGCCTTAGGTGTTGATCGGGTTGATCTTGTTTGGAGGGGGTCCCTACCCGCCCTTATATAGCATGGGGGGACAGGGTTACATGGAAATCCTAGCCAGATACAAGCTCAGAAGTCCTACCAGAGTACTTTTCGGGTAGTTTCCTTCTATTCTGACTAGTTCTACTATGGTACGATTAGTTACAATTGGTGTAGGGTGTGGGCCATGTCCCACCCCTTATCCTAGAATTTGTACGACATGTGCACAGTCCCGTGGCCCCGGGTCTGACTGTAAGTACTAGTTGTGCTTAGGCTTTGTGCGCTTTGCATACTAGTATGAGTAGGAGCTCCCCAGTTGTTTGAGTACTAGTTGCATAGGCTTGTGTGATGTTGCAATCTAGAATTGTGTAGGTGAGCTCCACCTAGCCAGGCACCTTAGTTACTCAATTAGGATCTTTTGTAAGGTGCTTGTGATAGATAGAGGGGTGTAGCCTTGGCTAGACCGATTAGTTTAATTCCACATTTACTTTGTTTAGCTGGTGCTTTTAAGTTTTAGAAAGGACTATTCACCCCCCTCTAGTCCGCCATCTCGACCCTACAACTTCGAGTCCTCATACCACGCCATCCTTGGCAGACCTGCTCTGGCCAAATTCATGGCCGTACCCCATTAAATCTACTTGCTTCTCAAGATGCTGGGCAAGACAGGGGTGTAACACCCCAGGTGTTTAAATTGCGAAATAAGCCTCTTTACCTTAAAGCGGTGCATAAATAATTAAGAGAAATTTCAACTAAATAAGTTTTTAAAATAACTTCTAAAAACTAGACCTCAAATAAACTTTGGCCTGAAGCAAAACTTGTAGAACTTTCCATTTTGAACAACTTTCGCGTTGAAGGATTTTCGAGTTGCAACACAAAAAGTTGAGAAACACTTGGATTTGCGAACCAGCCCCTGCCTTTTCTTCTACTTCAATGCAGACCCTTCCGTCTCGCACGACCCTTTCCGTTTCGCCCGACCCTTTCACTCGCCGACCCTTCGCTTTGACCGACCCTTGCTTCGCCCGACCCACGCCGTCGTGCAGTCGCCGCAGGCCGTGCCCAATGGACGAACCGCGCCGTGCCCGTGTCTCCGTAGCGTTCCGCCAGTCGCCGCGCTCGCCGCCCGGCAAGGTGCTGCACCTCTTCGCCCAACCCGCGCGCCGCGTGATCTCCAGCTTCACACGCCAAATCCTCACCGCCCAGTCCCCTGCTCGCGCCTGCCGCACGCCGCGCTGGCTTCTGTTCACCGCCCGCCGTGGCCAGTCGCGCGCCCCCGTCGTGCCGCCCGCACCCGCGTCTCACAGTCAAGTCTCGCCCCTCCTCCCGCCCCTCTGCTGCCTACAAAAGGCCAAGCTGAGTTCCCCCCCCCCCCCCCCCTCGCGCACCCAACCACCAGAACGCTGCCGCCGCCACCATTAACGCCGTCGTGCTCTGCTCACCGTGGAGCTCACCTCTCCGGCCACCCTTTGCCAGAGCTGAGTCTTCCACCACCACCACAGCACCCCACCGCAGCTCACTGCACCACCCATCATCGCCCAGAGCCACCGGAGCACCGCCAGCGCCGCCCGCGCCGCCGCCGCTCCTTGCTGCTCCGTGGACAGCCCACACCGAAGCTCCTCCGTCCAAGCCAAGCTTCAAAACGGTGTCCCCTCGACGTCGCAAAGCTACTCGACCGGCCCACATTGTTCCCTTCTCGCCGGAGCACCGCCGCCGACGTTCCACCCCGTTGTCGCCCCTCTGCTCCGCGCCGACGAGCCACCTTCGGCCACTCCCAACCCCGACCAAGGCCACCCAAGGTAGCTCTCACCTCCGTGGATCTCCCCGACCATTTTTCCCTCGCCGCCAATGAGCCCCCTCGCCGGAATCTGGACGGCCGCCATGCCAGCGCCGCCCAGGGACCCAATTGCTTTGGTTGAAATCTTTAAAAGAGTCTGCACGCAAGTTTCCAGGGGCATATCTATAAACCTGTGTTCAAACTTTAAAATCAAACATAGCGAACTTGTAAAATTCATATAAAATTGTACAAAAACCGGAAAAATACAAACTCCATTGTTCTGGAATCTTTAGATGAAAATCTACAACTTTTGTTACATGCATTTCTTCAGTTGCTTGCTAAATCTTGCTATAAATTAAATGGAAGGTGTAATAGACTTTAAATGTACCCCCTGTAGTAGGCAAAGTCTAAATCTGAAAATTTTGCAGTAACACACTTATGGATGGATTAACACCCTATAAAAGTTTTAGCTTCAATACTTGAGTGGTTTGTTCTGTATAAAAATATCTAGGTGCTAGCAGTGGTTGTGTTTTACATTTTTCGAAATTAATCTACTGCGTAAAAATGTCTGAAATTTTTTTGCAGTGCTTTTGCCTCAGCTTAATGCGCTCTAAATAAAAATTTCAACACCAGAAGTTACCTAATCCAGAAGTTGTGATTAATCCATGTTGTGCTTGGAAAATTCAGTTCCCAATGTATCACAGCCCCCTTTTGTTTAATGAAGTTAATAGTTTAAGTTATACTCTTTTAACAATTGCCCACAAAAATCTCAACTAAGTAACATCACAACCAAATCGCGGTTTTGTGAACTACAACTTTGACGTGAATGAAAATAATCGTCATATACCCTCACTATAACTTATATTGGTGCATTCATATAGAATCGACGACTCTCGCCGACAGAACGTACGAGCTGGTGCCCGCGTCCGAGAGTGAGCAGCGTGAAGCTCAAGTAAATCTAACCAAAGCTCTCGAAGACCCGAGCCCAAGTTCGGACGAGCCCCAAGTTCGCGCGGCGTGCCAGTCAATCTGACCTGTTGATTGAAAAGGAAATAAAAGTATTAAATTCCGGGCGTCCCGATCGGCTGGGGTTCCGATCTGTCCCGAAGAGCGTATCGGTGAATCGGCCGATTTGCTATGAAGATAACCGGCTATGGATCAGCCGATAATCACGTAATAATTGCAAAAGAAAACCGCTGGAGCAACTTAAACAATTATTACAGATGCAACACTTGAAATAGATCCAATCGGCTATATGACGATGAACGAGGGAAAGCGATGATAAAGCCGATAGTTCCAATCTCAAGCTGGATAACTGCTGATAATACTAGAACAACAGGTAAAACCTATGATTCTAGTAAATATCGATAACTGGTGAATAAATCCAAACGAAACCACAGCGATGCGCCCGAGGTTAAAGCTCAGATGTTATTCGATCAGCGGAACCTACCAATTGGCCGGAGATCGAGTCGATGCAGCCCTGCCAATCCGTACGAACTCGTGAAAGAAAGAAAAAGTATTGGCGAAGTCGCTGACTTGAAAGTAAAGTGCTATGAAAAAGTATATGTGTTTTGTTGACTGATTGTTGTTTACAAAACCCTGACGACTCCTATTTATACCCTAGAACCAGGACTCCTGATCGATTACGACCTACTACAATCTTATTTTAAACAGAAAAACTACTATATCTATAATATATTTATAAAGGAAACGGACTCCCGCAGAATCTTCCGCCGCCGTCTCCTAATCCAATCAGGACTCTTTCCATTGCTTCTCGACCGAATCAGCATCGCTCCGTTGACCAACATTAGGCCACTTTTGACCGGGATCCTCTGTTGTGGTCCCAATAGTCTCACTCTCCTTATCTGTTGGCGCAAGTTACATCGCCAATCGGCCGGTTCCCAACTGTAGCCTCAATCGGCCGATTCTTTACTGTAGCCTTTAGATCTGCCGCATCGGCCAATCTCTTCTCCTGACGCCGATTCAACACGTGTCAAAATCTGGCGTCAACACATGCCCCCTAGTTTCGGAGTAAAACATAATTTTTACTTCGAAACTCTTTTTCTTTAATCTTTTTCTCCGAAACGGGCGCAGTAAAAATCTCCTTCCGTTTCGCGGTCTTCTACATAATGATTGCAATTTTCTTGGACCGGGCGCTCGAGACAACTGTTCCCCTGGAATTCGTGTAGACGGCGCGGCAAAAATCCCGCCTTTGCCCTTTCTCTCTTGGATTGTCCTTAAGTACCGGCATTCTCCGCCTTCCTTTCTCCACGAGCCTAGTAATCTCCTCCAGCGAACCACTGTTCATCTTCTTCCTGTACCCTCTCGATCTCTAACCGCTCCCTCCGGCAATTGCCTGCGGCCTGCTCCACCCTTCCAATGGCGGCGCCATCGGCAACTTCTCCAACCATGGAGGTTCCGTTGACAACCCCCTCAGCGACGGCGGCCCCATTGGCGGCTCCACTGGCGGCTCCATCGGCGACGATGAGCTTCATCCCGGAGGCAATCATCCAAAACTTTCCTCTTTTATTCTTTTACGGCTCAAGTATTTTCTAGACACAATCTCAGTTTTTCCCCTTTTTCCCCTCTTTTTTAGGCATTTGGGCACCAGATTACTATTCCCCTTTCCGAATCCTCCAAACTCATCTGCTTAGGTCCTATGGAGAATCCAGATCCAACCGATTTGATCAACCTAGAAACCCACAGAATTCCGTTCAAGCAATCGCCCATGGATTTAGGTCAGTGGGCAGGTGCCTTTAGATCTTGGCCGAATGAGACCCCTAGCTGGAAAGAATGGTACCATAGAGTAGCCAAGTTTAAGAGAGTTCAGTGGGATGAACTGAAAATCGGCCAGTGCATTGATCTCTCTCTGTCGCAAATGGAGAAAAACGAGCCCTTAGTAATAGCGGCCTCTTACTTCTGGTCCGACGCGCTCAACGCGTTTCTTTTTGGGCATGGACCCATTACTCCAACCTTGGCCGATGTTCTGATGTTGACCGGCCTTGATATCTCCTCTCCTGACACCCCCTTTGATTATCTGATCAAACCATCTCATCGGCTAGAAACAAAAGGAATCGGCGGATGGAAGGGGTATATCAGCAAGAATATGAGGACTGGGACGATTTCAGAGAGAGAACATACGGCGTTTCTAATGATGTGGCTAGAGAAACATTTTTTTCTGTGGTAGAGCAGTTGGTCCTTCATCTAATACTCAAACCCTGGTAGAAGCTCTGTCACTAGGATCGGCCGTCCCCCTTGGGAAGCATCTAGTAGGACCGGCCTATCATATGATGCACCAAATCGGCGTCAGACTGTCAAAAGGAGAGCCGATTGGCAACCCTGGTGGTCCCTGGTGGTTTATCACCCTCTGGCTCAACTTATATATGAGCAAGGTCTCCCAGCAACAAATAGAGACCAAGACTTTTTCCAATATTGAGTCAGAGGAAAACCCCACCATTCGACGACGCTTTACATCTTTTGGAGAAGCGACATCGGCCTTCCCTGACTGTCAATTCAATGCCACCCGAACGGCCGAATACTTCAGATGTTTCTACAACGGCTTCAGTGAAGAGACTATCAGTTGGTATCCATATCAGACAGTAGGGCCGATTTTCGAGCTTCCCGTCTGTTACGATTCATCCTCCCATACTTTTGATAGTGATCTTATGGATATCCTGATCAAGCCAGGGATTTTACCGGCCAATTTCTTTTCTGGAAAGGATTCCCCCACCTATGTGTTTTATAATTCATCGGCCGCAGCAAGGCAACTGGGCTTTGGTCAACTGCCGATTCAGGTTTACTTTGCCGGCCAAGCAAAATTTCAAGATGAACTGACCAAGAGCCTCGACTACAATCGGCTATGCAACTTAGTGTCAGACTCCAATACCATCAACCTTAACAACTGGACGGTGGCCCCTTTTGCTATCCAACAATTCAAGCTATGGTGGGCAGAATGGAAGCAATACCTCTTCTGTCTATCTCCATCAACATATTGCAACAGTTTGGACCCAGAAAACATCGATTCAAGTGCTGCGGTATGACCTTTCTCCCAACCGATTTCAATATTGTCTCTTTCCATGCTACAATCTTACCGTTAACTTGTGTTTATCTTTTCAGTCTGAAAGCCAAGTTCCTCCGATGCGGAGCCGAAGTGGTAGGCCCATAGAGAGCGATCGTCCATATACATCATTTCCACTTATCGGCTATCACGCTCCGACCATCAAGGACATCACTAGCGGCCGATGGAAACAAACGCCAAAAAGGCCAACCTTAAAGAAAACAAGCCGTCGAGTGCGTGCCCGCATAGGACCGACTGACCAATTGGCGGTAGTATCGGCTGAAACCCCAACTCCTCCAGCCTTGCCGACTATCGAGATGATTGATCCCAAAACTGCCGCAGAAGTCGGAGCGGCCGCTGCATCACTGCTGGTGGAAGCTGTTCAGGTAACCTCGCATACTTCACATATCTTTAAGTACTCTATCAATATTAACTTCTCCCTTCTGCCAGGCTGCACAGACCGCTCCAGTGCAATCCCCACAACAATCGGCCACATCCCAAGCGGAAGCCGAAACACCAGCGACCCTCCTCATCGAGGTAGATAATCTCTTAATTCAATTTCTCGACATTCAGAAAACTAACTGACTCTGATGCAGACCGACCTGGGTGCGTCGACTGTACCCCCTCAACAAACATCGGCCGGAAGACTCACAGAGGTATGGCAAGTATCTCATATCATCATATTCAATTATCCGCAGTATACTCATAGAATCTATTTCCCAAGCAGAGCATTGATAGTTGTTGAGTCCTCTTCTTCTGATGAGCCGATTGCACTGGTTCCTGAGACGAGGGTGGCACTCCCATCGGCGCTAGCAAGAGAGATCCGCTTCAAGGAGGTAATAAACTTATCACCGAAATCGGTTGATTCCCCTTTACTGCTTGCTAATCCTTGTCTTTATTCTTTCGCAGGAACAAGACACTTCCAATAATAGCCTTTTCTCCTTCGCGGTTTCCATGCCTGACGATGAAGAAGTCGCTTCACGCCAAGTTCCGCCGAGCTCCATTCCTGATGATGTCCGCGCCAAGCTCGAGAGTATGCGGATCCTCCTCCAAGATGATATCGGCCGATTAGTGGGAGATGCCTCACCGATTCGTCGGCTTCTCAATGACATCAGAGGCCGAATTTTGGAGGAAGCGATAGAGACTCTACAACCTGCTGCATTCCTAGAGTGGATACAGATTCCGGTGTTCAGGGCCCTGTGTCATGTGGCCGATCGTGCCCAGCTAGCAAAGACCCGGGAGGAAGCCGATTCCTACAAACACCGAGCCCAAGAAGTACACCAACGGATCAACTTCCTCGAGAGCTCCCGCCCGGATATCGTCGGCACAATAGATCCCCTCAAACAGAGGAGGGTAGAGCTAGCCAAAGAGATGGAGCAGGTAACCAAAGACATAGCTGCTGAAGAAAAGAAACTTCAAGAGCTTCCATCCGTCATCGCTGGGCTGAAACAAGAAAGACAGAATCTGGCCCGTGAAGCGATAAGACTTCATTGCCATATGCCAGAAATTCCCGGATCGGCCGACGACGACCAAAGAGTATTAGACTCGGCCGATCAGATTAGGCAACGAGCTATCGCGACCATAGATGCCCTCCTTGGGTTGTAAGGAATCTTGTAAACATTTAATGCTCTCTTAATGTTGATGCGCCGATTCGAACTTGGACCGCTTCCTTTGGCAGCTTTGCATTTATGAATGCTTTTACTCTGATAGGACGCATCCTACTATCTCTTTACCTCCTTCTCTCTACAAGCACGAGATCCCACACCGTTTCCAGAGGCATCTGCATTACCCATCTTCTCCCCCTCCAATAACTCGATCTCTATCCTCCCAAGCTGGACATCAAGATCTGATAAGAGCTCACTCTGAAGAACTTAAAGGTTATGTTCCTGCTGATGTCCAGAAGTACTGGGACCGTATAAACGCTCACTGCCCCAAGCGATTGCCAACTGAAAGGAGTCCTCCACTCCCTCGCTTAGTTGCCCTTGAAGATGCGGCAGGAACACCTCAACCACCTCTCGACAGGAGCCATCCACTCCCCCATCAAGTCGAGACTGAAGCCACCATGGAGAATCTGAAGGAGAAGACCACTCGCCTTCTGATAAAACTAGGCCAAATTGAGAGAGAGCTCAAGAAAAAGCGTGATCAGTAGATATATTGGTACTTTTTATTCTAAGGGTGACTTGTACCACGTCGGCCATGTAATCTGTTATTTTTTCACCGACTAATGAATCGGTCAGACCAAACCAAAATGTTTCCTCCTTAAGGCGATGTCATTTTTACATTGGCTATGTAGACAAAAGCCGATAGGAGTCGGCCATGTCGTCTTGATGCATCTTACTGCGAGTTATGCACCTACCCAAATGCTTGGATAGTACCTCTTCAGATATCTTCCGTTTAAGGCTCTTGGGAATTCTTCCCCTTTGATAGTTTCTAGAATGTATGCATTTCCCGGAGCACATTGGCCGATTCTATACGGCCCTTCCCAAGTGGGCGACCATTTACCGAATTTGGGATCTTTAGACCCTATCGGCAGCACCAACTTCCATACAAGATCTCCATGGGAGAATTGCTTAACCTTGATGTTTTTGTCATACCACCTGGCCACCCTTTTCTTGTTTTCTTCGATGCTAATCAGGGCCCTCAACCGCTGACCCGCCGAGTCATCGAGCTCATCCTTCATGAGGAAGGAATAGTCATCGGCCGTCAACTGATCTTGAAGCGATATAGGCCTTAACCCCGTCCTTAATTCCCAAGGCAAAACTGCCTCGTGACCATATACCAACTGATAAGAAGATATCTTAGTGGCCCCGTGGCAAGCCATCCTATAAGCCCATAGAGATTTAGCTAAAGACATGTGCCACTTCTTGGGTTGTTCTTCTATCTTCCTCTTGATCAACTTGATTATCCCCTTATTGGACGACTCGGCCTGGCTATTGGCTTGAGCATAGTACGGAGAAAAATTCAATTATTTAATCCCCATATCGACGGCGAATTCTCCAAATTCTCCAAAGGTGAACATCGTTCCTTGATCAGTTGTGATAGTCTGAGGAATACCGAATCGATAAACAATGTGGTTCTTAACGAACTCGATCATATCGGCCGATGTCACGGTCCTTAACGGAACTGCCTCCACCCATTTAGTGAAATAATCAGTGGCTACCAATATAAACTTATGCCCTTTGCTCGATGGAGGGTGAATCTGTCTGATGAGATCTATTCCCCAACCTCTGAACGGCCACGGCCTGATTACCGGATTCATAGCCGAAGCTGGCGCGCGCTGCACATTGCCAAACTTCTGACAGTCTTGGCAACCTTTATAATATTTGAAACAATCTTCAAGGATCGTTGGCCAGTAATACCCATTGTTTCTGATCATCCATTTCATCTTGTGAGCCGATTGATGGGCTCCACATACGCCTTCATGGATTTCTCCCATCAGGACCTTTGCTTCTTCCGTTCCCAGGCATTTGAGAAGAACCCCATCAATCGTCCGGTAAAACAAATTGTCTTCAAGTAACACATATTTTGTGGTTTGGAAACGCACTCGCCGATCCACCTTCTGGGACGGATCCCTCAAGTAATCGGCAATCTCCTTTTGCCATTCATCGGCCACGAGCTCTAAAATCAAAGCTCCTTGAATCGGCCGATATCCGGACGCGTGTTGGGCCAGCCTATTGGCATCTTCATTATAATTTCTGGGGATCTGCTCAATTATTGCAGACTTGAATTCCTTTAACAGCTGGAGGCAATCTTCATAGTAAATCCTTAAGATATCATCTTTGCATTCAGATTTCCCCGTTAACTGATCTACGATGAGCATTGAATCCCCAAAAATTTCGACTGCATCAGCCTTGACTTCCCTTAATAATTGGATACCCTTTAGGACGGCTCGGTATTCCGCCTGGTTATTGGTTGCGGACGCTTCTATCGGTAGAGAGAAATCATAACTTGCCCCTCGAGGCGATACAAGAACGATGCCGATTCCCGATCCGGCCCCACACGAAGAACCATCGAAATACAGAGTCCATGGAACCAGTTCAACGATAGCAATTTCTGGTCCACAATGTTGGGCTACGAAATCAGCCATGACTTGACCTTTGACAGCTTTGGCCGATTCGTACCTTAAGTCAAACTCTGACAGAGCCAGGATCCATTTTCCAATCCGTCCTTTCAAAATCGGCAGTGATAGCATATACTTTACCACATCATCTTTGCATACAACTATGCATTCTGCCGATAACAAATAGTGCCTGAGCCTGGTACACGAGAAGTATAAACACAGGCACAGCCGTTCCACCGGGGAATATCTTGTTTCGGCGTCCAGGAGTCTTCTGCTGACATAATATACCACCCGTTCTTTCCCTTTGAACTCCTGTACCAATGCCGATCCA
Source organism: Panicum miliaceum (assembly GCA_032594955.1). Lineage (NCBI taxonomy): Eukaryota > Viridiplantae > Streptophyta > Magnoliopsida > Poales > Poaceae > Panicum > Panicum miliaceum. The sequence goes on along the minus strand of CM064059.1, from coordinate 21,193,605 downwards.
ATAACTTGTTCACCAGCCGATAAGTATAATTTAAACGGCTTACCAGGCTGTGGCGGGACTAACACCGGAGGTGAAATCAGATATTGCTTGATATCTTCTAACGCTCTGTGTTGTTCTTCTCCCCACATGAATTCCTGGTCGGGCTTCAATTTCAACAAAGGGGTGAAAGCTCGAATACGTCCAGACAGGTTGGATATGAATCTTCTGATAAAATTGACCTTGCCGATGAGGGATTGCAACTCAGTTTTATTCTGTGGGGCTACAACTTTGTTGATGGCGTCTATGGTCTTCTGGTTAACCTCTATCCCGCGCTAATGGACCATGAATCCTAAGAATTGCCCGGTTGATACACCGAATGCACACTTGTTCGGGTTCATTTTCAACCCATGCTTCCTTGTCCATTCCAGTACTTCTTGTAAATTGGCCAGATGTTCCTGATGACCTTTTGACTTGACCACAACATCGTCGATGTAAATTTCCACCGATGCACCAATGAGCTTGTGAAAGATATAGTTCATGGCCCGCTGATATGTAGCACCGGCGTTTTTTAACCCAAAGATCATTATAACCCACTCGAATAGACCACGGTGACCCGGACACCTGAAAGCCGTTTTCGAGATATCTTCTTCGGCCATTAATTTTTGATTGTACCCAGCATTACCATCCATGAAACTGATAACTTTGTGTCCTACGGCAGCATCTATCAAGACATCAGCCGTCGGCATTGGATATCCGTCCATTGGTGTAGCCTGATTTAGGTTCCTGAAGTCGATGCATACGCGCAATTTTTTGTTCTTCTTATATACGGGCACAATATTAGAAATCCATTCGGCGTAACGGCACTGCCGAATAAATCCTGCTTCAATCAACCTTGTGATCTCGGCCTTTATATCAGGTAGAATTTTAGGGTTGCACCGTCGTGCAGGCTACTGATATGGCCGATATCCTGGTTTTATAGTTAACCGGTGTTCAACAGGGACCGGTCTAGACCAGGCATCTCATGGTATTCCCAAGAAAAGCAATCCTTGAATTCTTTTAATAAACTTATCAATTTACACTTATATCTAGGATCCAAGCTAGCACTAATATACGTCGGCCTCGGCTTGCTATCATCTCCCAAATCCACCATCTCTAATGAATCGGCCGACGTAAATCCATACCCAAGCTTTCCATCTTCTCGGACGAATTGATCCATCTATTCTGAATCTTCAGAGCCAACTGCTTGGATCGGCTGTAGACCAAAATCGGACACTTTCAGGAAATCAGTGTCCCAAGTCCTGCCGGATATACAGCTCCATTGTTGAGTGTCAGCCGCTGCGACACTGTAGGCGGAATCGGCGGTGACTATCTCTGTACTGTCGCCGACCCATTGCACGAGGCATTGGTGCATTGTAGATGGGACACAGCAATTCGCATGTATCCAGTCGCGACCGAGCAACATGTTGTAGGACCCCTTACCATTAATAATAAAAAAGATAGTGGGAAGGGTCTTACTGCCGATGGTGAGGTCGACGCAGAGCGCTCCACGGGTGGGAGACACGTTGCCTTTGAAGTCCTTGAGCATCATGTCCGTCTTGGTCAGGTCTTCATCACTTTTTCCTAACTTCCGGAACATGGCATATGGCATGATGTTGACTGCGGCGACTCCATCCACTAGTAGCCTGGTAACGGGTCGTCCGTTAACGTGCCCTTTGAGAAATAATGCCTTGAGATGTTGCCGTTTTTCGTCTTCTGGTTTCTCAAAGGTGGCTGTCATCGGCTCTAATACCAACTGCGCCATCTGCTCTTCCATCCTTGTTGCCTTGTCTCGATCCGCATGCACCATGAACTCCATCGGCAATATGAACACCATATTGACATCAGTTGCCGATTCTTGATTGCCTACTTCCTTGCTGTTGTTTTTCTTAGGGCGCCAGACCCGAGACTTGACGTTTCTCTTTTTCAGCACCTGCCTGTGCTCTTCTTCTTGTTGCTCCCATTGGCGCAGGCGTTGGATTCTCCGCTTCTGAGATTTAGACAATCCTTCAGGGCACCACCTGGGGTTTACTGGTCTGGCCGACGATTTGGCGTGCTCCCAATCTGGTTCCCTTTCTAGGGGGTTTTCATCCGACAACCTGTCATCAGCCATCTCTTCCAGCTGATCGTGTACGCTGGTTCTGCCCCCCAGTCGCTCCTGCTGGTTGATCCTACCTTTCGACCGGTGATACCGGTCAACTTTGCCCCCCAGCCGGTCATGCACTGAAAGGCGCCATCCTTCTTGTTCGCGCCGATTTCTACTGATCGGCTCTGATTCTCTGTCTCTGGAACGTGATCTTTTGAACGGGCGATCGTTGCGGCTTAATCCGTTGCACTCAGGACAATTATCGGCTGATGCCAATCGGAGGTCGTTTTTCCAGCAATGGATGAAGAACGGACATTGCCAATGATCCTCGTGTCGGTGTATCATCTCCTCGTGGCATCTTGACCGTTCCTGCTGCCGCTGATATTTGCTGAGCAAGAATTGGGAAGTGATGGGTCTATGTGATCGTCCTGATCCTTCGCCCTTATCTTCAGGCCGCCTTTTCCCTTTGACTTCATCCACCGTGACCTGCTTCCTGGGATCTATGACGCCGCTTCTTCTTGCCGATTCCGACGTCAGCACCTTGGTTTGAAGTGAGTTTCTTCCCGTGTCAACCATGTTGGCCGGGAAAGGATGCTGGTCAATCTTCATCGGCTTCGCCGGCTTTGCCGGGGTTTCAAACTTGAGTCTTCCCTGCTCGATGGCCAACTGTATCTGCCGACGGAAGATCTTGCATTCATTCGTGTCATGAGACGTGGCGTTGTGCCACTTGCAGTACTTCATCTTTTTGAGCTGATCGGCCGAAGGAATGGTATGGTATGGTGATAGCTTGATCTGCCCTTCCTGGAGTAGTAAGTCCAAAATCTTATCGGCCTTTGTCGTATCAAAGCCGAATGCTTCTGGTTCTTTCTTTCCAAAAGGGCACGATATTGGCTTTTTGCCTTTTACCCATTCTGCTAGGCCGATTTCTTCCTCTCCCTTCGATTCAGACCCTTCCAGATATGCCACCTTTTTCTAGAAATTCCTCCGCTGCTCAAACGGACGGACTTCCTGACCTGCCAATCGGTGAACGATCTAGCTTAGGCTTTCGAATTCTTGTGAGGCATACCTTTCCTTGATATGTGGCAAGAGGCCTTGGAAAGCGATATCAGCCAACTGGGCATCGGTCAGAGCCAGACTATAGCATTTGTTCCTGATTTCTCTGAACCTTTGTATGTATCTAGTTACTAGTTCGTCGCTTCTCTGCCTGAGGCTGGTCAAATCAGAGAGCTTCATCTCATGTACTCCTACGTAGAAGTACTTATGGAATTGCTTTTCCAGATCGGCCCAAGTAACAATGGAATTGGGTGGTAAAGTGGTGAACCACTGAAAGGCTGATCCAGACAGAGACGACGAGAACAGACGCACCCTCAGAGCAACTTGCGTGGCGGCTTCCCCGCACTGGATGATGAATCTGTTAATGTTCTCCATGGTAGATGTGTCGTCCCGCCCCGAAAACTTGGTAAAATCAGGAACCTTGTATCGGTGGGGAAACGGCAGCAGGTCGTAGGCCGATGGGTATGGCGTCTTGTATGTATAAGTCTGCACTTTCGGCTTCAACCCGAATTGGTCCTGAATTACCTCCACTATTCTTGCCGTCCAATCCACTTGCTGCTGATGAATAGCTGTTCGAGGTGCCAGCATATGTTGGAGGATTGGTGGTGGTACGGCCGGGTGATGGATCGAAGCATGCGGCGAATTCTGTTGCGTCATGGCCGTCTGAGCAGTTGACAGTTGATGGTGAAGCGAATCCGCCGCCCTGTCGTACATCGTCATCGGTGCCGTGCTTCGGAGTGCTTCTACAGCGCCTACCCCCCTGCTGATTTCTGACGGGGCTGGTTGATACTGAGGGACCGTCGGCCGGACGGCGAATGGAATGGCGCCTGGATTGGATAGCTCCCATGTCCGGTTGATTGATCGGGAAAAGCCGTCGTTGCCGATGCCCCCCAGGGTACTGAGTTTGTGGGCAACGATTGCTCAGAAGCAATCTGGACAGGCTGAAGCGGTGCTTGCGATAGGAAACATGGTGCACTGTTATACCTTGGAGACACTGGAGGCAACGGAGTGTTGTATCCCTCGCGTTGCGTCGACGTCGGCTGAGGAGCCGAATGGGACGTGCCTGGTGAGCTTCTGGCTGGAGGCGCAATAGGTGGGGCGTATGCTAGCCCCTGATATCCTTGATCTGCTCCGCTGACCAGAGAGCTGATGACGGCGTTATACACCGTATTGGTCATCACCGAGGATTGGTCGATGAAAGCCTGATAGACGGACTGTTGGATCATATCGGACATCTTGCCTGAATCCTTAGCGAGTGACTGCCTCCCCGCTTCTGGTACGACTGAATGACTGTAGATACATCCTTTTGTAATCTTCCAAATGTTTAGCCAATTCTTCTTTCTAGTCGTCCTTGAGATCCGCTTCTGTGACCTCAATGATGTTGTTCTCGGAAACTTCTGCGTTCTTTGACATATTGGATCTTGAAGTTGTATCCCACCGAGCGTGCCAAAAGTGTGTTGGCGCTAAAAATTGGCCAGGAATCGGCCGATGACCTTCTCGCTCCCATGCATCGACCAAGTCATCGACTCCACGGCTAGCTGCATCCTGCTCTCTTTCCTTCATTGCTACTTGGGCTACCATCAGATTGCCCTCAAGGAAGAAGACCATATCAAGACAGCGTTTATCACCCAGTTGTTGGCGCTAAAAATTGGCCAGGAATCGGCCGATGACCTTCAGCGTCGGACACACGACCCGGGAGAATCTGCTTAGCTCCTATTCAGGTTATTACCCTGGTGCGGTTCGCGCGGCGTGCAAGTCAATCTGACCTGTTGATTGACAAGGAAATAAAAGTATTAAATTCCGGGCGTCCCGATCGGCTGGGGTTCCGATCTGTCCCGAAGAGCGTATCGGCAAATCGGCCAATTTGCTATGAAGATAACCGGCTATGGATCAGCCGATAATCACGTAATAATTGCAAAAGAACACCGCTGGAGCAACTTAAACAATTATTATAGATGCAACACTTGAAATAGATCTAATCGGCTATATGACGATGAACGAGGGAAAGCGATGATAAAGCCGATAGTTCCAATCTCAAGCTGGATAACTGGTGAATAAATCCAAACGAAACCACAGCGAAGGTTAAAGCTCAGATGTTATTCGATAAGCGGAACCTACCAATTGGCCGGAGATCGAGTCGATGCAGCCCTGCCAATCCTTACGAACTCGTGAATGAAAGAAAAAGTATTGGCGAAGTCGCCGACTTGAAAGTAAAGTGCTATGAAAAAGTAGATGTGTTTTGTTGATTGATTGTTTTTTACAAACCCTGACGACTCCTATTTATACCCTAGAACCAGGACTCCTGATCGATTACGACCTGCTACAATCTTATTTTAAACAGAAAAAGTACTATATCTATAATATATTTATAAAGGAAACGGAATCCCGCAGAATCTTCCGCCGCCGTCTCCTAATCCAATCAGGACTCTTTCCATTGCTTCTGGACCGAATCAGCATCGCTCCGTTGACCAACATTAGGCCACTTTTGACCGGGATCCTCTGTTATGGTTCCAATAGTCTCACTCTCCTTATCTGTTGGAGCAAGTTGCATCGCCAATCGGCCGATTCCCAACTGTAGCCTCAATCGGCCGATTCTTTACTGTAGCCTTTAGATCTGCCGCATCGGCCAATCTCTTCTCCTGACGCCGATTCAACACGTGTCAAAATCTGGCGTCAACACCTGTTTGGAGCATATGCCTACAAGACTATGTCCTTCGGGCTGAAGAACGCATGGGCTACATATCAGCGAGCCATCTAGCTTTGCCTCGCTGATCAACTACATCGCAATGTTGAAACTTACATGGATGACATGGTCGTTTAGACCAGAAACCACAACGAGTTTATCTCAGACCTCGAGGAAACCTTCAACAGCTTGCGCAAGTTCTGGTGGAAGCTCAACCCAACCAAGTGCATCTTCAGCGTACCGTAAGGGAAATTACTCGGTTTCATCATCAGTCACCGAGGAATTGAAGCCAACCCAAAGAAGATTACTGCAATCCCAGACATGAGAGTTCCACAAACAATCAAGGACATCCAGAAGCTCACAGGGTGCATGGCGGCCCTTAACAGATTCATCTCACGACTTGGGGAAAGAGGATTACCTTTCTTCAAGCTTCTCAAGCGGCAAGACAAGTTCTAGTGGACAGAGGAGGCGGCGCAGGCGCTGGAAGATCTCAAGCATCATCTTAAGTCACCTCCCATCCTCACGGCTCCATTACCAGGCGAGAACCTACTACTATACATTGCCGTGACTACTCACGTCATCAACACAACCATCGTGGTGTAGCGCCCCAAGGAAGGCCATGCATTTGGCGTGCAGTGGTCGTGTATTTCGTCAGCGAAGTCCTCTCTGAATCTAAGGTTCGTTACCTGTCAATTCAGAAACTTCTCTATGCTATACTCATCACTTCCAGGAAGCTTCGCCACTACTTCGATGAATACAAGATCTCAGTTGTCACTGATTTCCCATTGGCGGATATACTCCACAATCGGCATGCCACTGGACGCATCTCCAAGTGGGTAGTGGAATTGGGGGCTCTCATCATTGACTTCAAGCCTCGCACCGCCATCAAATCCCATGCACTAGTCAATTTCATGGCATAGTGGCGAGAAAATCAAGTTGCAGCTCCAGCCAATTTCATGGCACAGTGGCGAGAAAATCAAGTTGCAGCTCTAGCCAACATGCCCGAGCATTGGATCATGTACTTTGTTGCTTCTCTCAAGATCGGAGGCGGCGGCACAGGAGTTCTCTTCATATCACCAACAAGCGAACAACTCAAATATGTTTTCTAGATACTATTGAGGTATCCAAGAACGAAGCCGAGTACGAGGCATTACTGTATGGGCTCTGCTTGGTAGTCTATCTTGGCATCAAGCGACTACTTGTCTACAATGACTCCTTGCTGGTAGTCCAACAAGTCAACAAGGAGTGGGACATCAACAAAGAAACCATGGACGCGTATGTTGATCAGATACACAAGTTGGAGAACAAGTTCTAGGGCCTAGGAATCATCCATGTGATCCGGGATAATAACGTGGGGGCTGACGTGCTATCGAAGTTGGGCTCCGATCGAGCAAAAGTCCCACCAGGTGTAATCATTCATGAATTACATCACCCATCCCATCAGGCAACCAGATCCTATGATCATCGACCAAGGTTCATCAGAACCTAGTCGAGAGGTCATGATGATCGAGGTCGACTGACGGGTACCATTCACCCACTTCATCAAAGACCAGAAGCTACCCCTAGGCATTGATGAAAAAAACCTCGAGGCTGCACGCATCATCCGACAGAGCAAAGGCTATGTTCTGGTTGGCGCCAAATTATACAAATGTGGTTCAGCAACAGGCATCCTTATGAAGTGCGTTCTTTTTGAGGAAGGCAAAGAAATACTACAAGAAATTCATGAAGGAGTCTACGGCAATTATGCAGCGTCAAGGACGCTAGTCGAGAAAGCATTCAAGTGTGGGTATTACTAGCCAACAGCTTTGGCTGACGCCAAAGATCTCGTTCGTCGGTGTACCAATTGCCAGTTCTTCGGTAGGCAGGCTCACGTCCCGGTGCATAACCCCATCACCATACCACCATCCTAGCTTTTCGCTTACTGAGGCCTAGACATGATTGGGCCTTTGACTATGGCGTCAAGAGGTTTTACCCATGTGTTGGTGGCCATTGACAAGTACAAAATGGATCGAGTACAAGCCGATTACAAAGATCTCCACAGATCGAGTAGTCAGCTTCATATGCGACATCCTGCACCGCTTTGGCTTCCCCAACACTATCATCACAGATTTGGGATCAAATTTGGACTCGCACGAGTTCTGGGAATTCTACGAGAATAGCTCGATTGAGGTAAAGTATGTCTCGGTAGCTCACCGCGGGCCAATGGCCAGGTTGAGCGCACCAGCGGCTTAATCCTTTATAGGCTGAGGAAAAGACTCTACGACGAGAATAGAAAAAAAGGGGGCAAGTTGATTCATGAGCTCTCCTTAGTTGTCTGGGGGCTTCGCACTCAACCAAGGAAAGCCACAGGTCAATCACCATTTTTTCTCATCTATGGGTCAGAAGCTATCCTCCCTACGGACATCATGTGTGTCTCCAAGATTGGAGATGTATGAAGAAGGCGAAGCTGATCAGGCAAGACATCTGGAGCTTGATTTGGCAGAAGAAGTCAGATGCAATGCCTTGTTACAGTCAGCTCGCTACCTACAAGGCGTCCGATGCTACCATGACCGCAATGTACAGGGCAGGTCCTTCAGCATCGGTGATTTGGTCCTCCGTCGCACCCAAGACAAGACAGGGCTTCACAAGCTCAACTCGCGATGGGAATGGCCTTTCATCATCACCAAAGTTACACGACCGGGGTCGTACTGACTGCAAGACTCCGACTACCAGGAGATACCAAGCTCCTGGAACATCAAGCACCTAAGCCGTTTCTATCCCTAGATAACTTGTACACAAAGTTGTCAGCTGCAGCGTAGCATGTTTATCAATAAAGAGTTGGTTTGATCTTCAAACGACTACTTTTTGTCTCTAAGCTAGACTATAGAACTCGGGGGCTTCGGCCACGAGTACTAACAACACGTTAACTGTGCTATGTCTCCAAAAGGCTGTCGCCATGAATCCTTTCTGAACGACTACTTTCACACTTGCCCTACGGGCCGAAGCGCAAAGACTACTTGCGACCAACTCCGACTACTTTGAGTACTAGCCTTATGGTTTGTAGGAACCAAACGGCATGAGTCATTGTGAGAAGGTCGAAGAGGCTCCCATGCCTATAAAAGCAATCCAGCATATCGCATGGTGCGAGTAAATCCTGATTCGCTTATTCTCCCTGTATGGGACTTTAGGCTGGACACCAAGTCGTCGACTACCTCCAGAAGTGTGGCCCTCTGAGTAGTTCTGCATTGGGCGTACTACATTATTTATCTAGGTCCTACGATTTTCGGTATTACTCTATGAGTAAGCACACTGAACACATCAACAGGCAACAACAAATAAAACATATATACATAATTACATACACGGATAGGTTGTTCAACGATTACATATCATGTTTACTCCTGCTCCAGGCTATCTATTAACTTTTGAGCCACCGGCTTTGCTTCCTCGACAAACTTTGAGAATTTCTCCTCAGAGCAGTCAGTTGCCATGCCATCTGCTAGTGGACTCAGATTGGCTTTTGGCCAATAGGACTTTACAAGCCCAAGGTTGTGCGCTACATAAGTTCTGGTGGTCTCTGAGATGTATCCAGAAATATTCTGTGGGGTTTCATGGAGTCACTCCAGCAGTGTTCTCTCGCTGATTACCCCTTCTTCAGGAGGATCCACCATATCAATGACTACTTGCGCTACTCCCTTGAGCTCTTCAAGTTCTTTATCTTTCAGCTCCTTCTCAGTGGCCATGTCCCTGATCTGTGTCATACACTCTACGAGTTTGGCATCTGCATATTGGAGTGCTTTGATCAGCTTCTCTGCGTCATCTGAATGATGGTACACAAGATTCTTCAAGTCAGTGATCTTGTCATCCTTATTTCTTATGATATTATTATGTTCTGCAAGCAAAAGGAGGTGAAGAAGTACTTGTATGAGTTCAGATATTACTTTCCACGTGTGTCAAAACAAGATAAAGCAGTCAAAAGAGTATAACCTCGATGAGTCTTGGCTTGCAGTTTTTTTTTGTTCTTGAGATCCTCAATCTCCTTCTTCAGTAGCCAGACCTCTCGGGTACGCTCCTGTTTGATGGTGTCGAGTTGATTCCTCAACTCGACGTTCTTGTAAATTTGTTCGCCAATCTAGCGATCTTTCTCCTGCAACTGGCGGAATCCATCTTCGACAGCTCGGAGCTTGTCCGACTTCTTCCTGGAGCAGTTGGCCAATTCTTGCCTAACAAATTGTAACAATTGGACAACTGTTGGTGTTTTTTACGCCCAATAGAATATGTATTCCGCAAGTGCATAGAATCCACCGCTGTAGCACTTCACCTTGGAGTATTCCAGGGTATCGTAAATTTCCACGGGGAAGCACTATGGTCTAAAGAGTATCGAATGAACGAGTGATAAACTTTACTGGAGATATCCACCGACTAACTTAGTGGGGATAAGCCAGATAAGATATGATAAGATAAATGGCCAGGCAATGACCGTTTGACATAGGAGACTCTAAACCTTAGAGTGGTAAGCAGTTGGGAGGACAACGAGCGAGAAAGACGCCTAGAATACTACTAGACTAACGAGCTAGCCTCTCTAGACTAAACCTTGCTTCTAACTAGTTATCGGGAACCAAGAACTTACTTCAGCGGCTGGAAGAGGAAGGACTGCAGAAAGGGGTGAGAGGGGATTCGAACAGCAACCTACAACTACTGCTATGAAAACACCCGAACGTGGCAGACTACAAGTGACGGACATGGCTGTCACCACATGCCGCTGTTCCGTGGGGTGGAACACACTTCCTAGCTAACATTAAGCCAGACACCACGTCTACACTCGGTGTTAGGATTTCTCTTGAGGTCTTCAAGAGAAATCCCCCTCAACCTAGGGACCTAACTTGAGCTCCGTAATCCGGGCGAGAAATCCAGTAAGGTAAGATCCTGATAAAACAAGAAAGAGAACAAAGCCTAAGATAGAGGACATAACTTATGCGCACAAGCTGAATAACTTGGAAAGATAAATAAATGTGGAAAGTAAAGCTGACTCGAAAGGATAAAGAGGATTAATTATATTGATAAATGTTAAAGGGAAAGATACAAGAGCTTATACCAGACTTCTGATGATGGCTCTGGAATCCTGAGACAAGCTCGACTCGACTCTAACTCCCAGACTACTAAACCCAACTCTAGAAAGTGAAATGAGTAGAGAACTCCTTGGTGTGTGTTACAAGTGGGATATGCTGGTCTATTTATACTACTTCCATGTCGGTTCTTGAAGCTTAGCTTGTCCTGGACGCAGGTATGAATGTTGAAGTAACTTCCACGCAAAGTTGAACATGTGGTGCTGCAGAGGGGGGCCATCCGGCCTATCCCAAGCCGGCCGGCCTGGGATGGAGGCTACGTGTCACCGCCCTTCTCCTGGTTGATTTTGATGCTCTCCTAGTGTTAGTGGAGGTAGTGTCTGTCTGAAGTAGCGCAGTTAGAGGCCGGTCGGCCTGGTCAAGGCCAGTCGGCCTGACTCTAGCGCGTCTCGTCCCTCCGTTGCACCGTCTTGCTGATCAATGTTTGCATGTCACATAGGAAGGTGGTTCTCAGGTATTCACCCGAGTCTTGCATGCAACTAGGCCCTTCCATCTTTGGTTGAGGCCTTTCAATCCATGTGATCAAACCGACTTCGATTGCATGGGTCAGGATCAAGGTAAATGTGTTTCCTTGCCCCTGGATTAGTGATATGGCATTTGGGTCCAGTGCCAGGCCGGCCAGCCTAGGGGAGGCTGGTCAGCCTGGGTTTGTCCCCAATTTGCCTCAATTTTGGTGCACTTGTTCCTTCATTCAATACTCATCCAAAACTTGTGGAACTTGATTAGTTTGAATAAAATATGTATGGGACATGATGCAAAGCTCTATTTATTCCCGAGAAGTTGACGGACAATGTGTGATTTACTGGCCGTCAACACACCCCCAAGCTTAAACTCTTGCTCATCCTCGAGCAAGGGTAAAACTTAGACTCGACAGATTAGGAGTTGCGTCAATGTTCACCCCCTGCAGGTACCTTGTGCGTAACATATTACTCTAACCCGTATGTACCTTGAGGATGTTGGCTCATACCTTGGTTCGAAGTGTGGGGCTTATTCGCATTTCATCCCTCATCTTGAGTGGTTGAGAGACTAAATAGTTTTCCACCGGAGTCTTCCTGCTTCCTGTTCAGGTTCCTTTCTCGGATTTTTTTCAAGTTTTCAAAAGGATGGTTTAATATTCCACAAGTGGTGCTCTCAAAGTCGCTCAAGGTGTATAGTCCTCACCATGGTCGGAGATTGACCATCTTCTTCCTACTTCTAAGGCTGATATGTGGAGTTTATAGGTAGGAAGAGTATTGCATACCTTGGTTTACCTTTGTTGCCGAGCCGAAGAGTGATTCGCAAGGGGTTGGTACCCGATCAAATACCGATCTTATGGAAGGTATGATGTTTAGGGGAGAGGGAGAGAATGTACTCACACTTGGGAAATTTTGGTCTTTTATTTTCACTCCTTGATTCTTAGAGATTGTGGAGAGATATGGGTCCTATCTCCTCTTTACCTTGTTTCTCCTCTTTTTCTTTCAAGGAAGATAACACATATTCTCATGACACCCAACGGATATTGAAAGGGAGTGTTTGTTTTGAGTAGAACTTTTTTGGATGGACAAGTTCGCTGTGGAGATTTTGGGTTGTGGTATGAATGGAGATTATCTGGCAAAGGTGGATATCGATACCAGGAGTAGGTGATTGACAAGCTAGATAATTTTGAGGCTAGCAGAACAATGGGTACGCAAAGGAGAAAGATCGGTAGATGACAAGCACCTTTCCTCAAACGGACTCACCATTCGGCAAAGCTCAAAGCAACTCAAGATAGCATAATATAGCTCAAGTAGTAAAACATTATGGCTTTGGATAGGACATGTAAACCAAAAGGGATCTCTTTACCATGATTTTATTTTAAAGAAATTTCGAGAGGTTCCTTACTAGAGCATGCGGTTTTACTCTGGCTTCACTATCTCAAATTTCCCAACAACTTAGACTTGGAAATCAAGCTCATGCGCCCGCAAACCATAAATTTTCAATGAAAGCATTACCAAGTGCCAACAAAATCAAGTACTAGAAGAGTAAAAAGTTATATACGAGGCACTTGAAGAACATGAACAGAGCAACTATTCATCATTTCCGAAAGTAGAGCTCACATGGATTTTCACACATATAAGTTGGGAGTTCCATTTATTCAAAGCATGAAACATTTTTTTTCAGATTTTATTATTATTATTATTATTATTATTATTATTATTATTATTATTATTATTATTATTATTATCATTATTATTATATTTTTTTATTAAGGCATGGCAATTCTTGGAACGAACGAACGGGTCAGACGACTTACCTGGATACACCCCCAAGCCTAGATGAAGCTCCGTTCTACTGGTTGGGGTCGTGGTGCTGCTGCTGGAACGGGTAGTGCGGCGGTGGATATGGGTAGTACTGCTGCAGGTACGGATAGTACTGCTGCGGGTAGTGCTGCTGTGGCGGCTGCTGGTGCTGCTGGGGCCGCTGGTGCTGCTGGTTGGGGCCAAGGCCCGGATGGGTGAAGACGCAGGAGATGTTATGGAGCATTGAAGTGTTCATCCCCCAGCTTTGCAGGGTGAGGTCGGTGTTGTGCGTGAGGTCCTGGTTGATCTGGTCCTACTGCTGGCCCAGGGTGTTGACGTGGGTCGTGAGGTTCATGATTCCCCGCATGATTAGGTTCTCATAGCCGTATCGCGCCAAGCTCGACAGACCCACCTACGGACCATAAGAACTCTGCATACCTGGGGGGTAGTAGGGTCCCCGATCTTCACCATACTCAGTGCTGACTCCGGCAGTCCTCGCGCCACCATGAGTGTAATGCTCGTAGGTTTCCTCAAAGTTCATCTAGGAAGTACCTGCTTGGTGTGACGGTCCTACCTGCTCCTGCTGGGTACTGAGCCGAACCCGTCCTCGTGTCGCCGGACTGACAACACTACGACATGCTGGCTCCTTCTTCTCCATCTGTAGGAGTAGTCGCTTGACCGAATAGAGAGAGAGTTTCGAGCATGGGAGCTCGATTTCTCTGTCATACCCGGGGTAACACATGAAGAGAGAATTACCTGGCCCCACATATCATATGTCCCTGCACAAAATGCTCTAGGCCTACTTGGTACTGGTATGCTTCCATCAAAGGCAGGTAAGTGACCTGGGTATTATCCAACGCACCGACATGTGGCAGAACCAGCCGAATTAATCCGGCTTAAGTGCGCTGACCATCACCATAGAGGCAATCCGGGCTAACACCCACTTAAAACGGAGTAAAACGCCAGTCTGTCGGGTAATGTACCGATGCAACCACTGGAGTTTCGATCAAAACAATGCATACATACAACCCACACGAAGGTGAGCCCGGAGATTACAACAATCCACAAATTTTATATCATAGAGTTCAACAGGAATTATTATTACAAATCAAGTTCAAAAATATTCATAAACAAGTACTTTCAGAGGTTAATAGTGCAGCAGAAAATAAACGATAGTTCTACAACGATACAAGATATCATGATGAAGCCTGTACATGAGATCATTCGACGTTATCATCGTTGACCGAGGACGCATCCCATTCCACCGACCAACCAGAAGGAAGAGTACACGGCCAAGTTAAACTAGCAACCATGTCCTTAAAGGTCTCACCTGAAAACAAAGCCATAAGCAAGGCTGAGTATACTAATATTCAGCAAGGCTTAACCGACAAGTGGTATATACTTAGCCGACTCCTAGACATGCAAGGCTTTTGGCTGAGGGTTGTTTTTGCCAAAAAGCATCTAAGAGTGAGTCATTGCTTTCAAGTTTTTAGCATCAAGTTCTAGTTGATTAACCATTCTAGGCAAGCAACTATCCAAATCACGCATGGTGGAAAGAATTAATCATCATCATTGTTCCTCTTCTTACTCTATTGGTAAAAGGCTTAAGCAGTCTCAATGGCCGTGAGAAACGGACGATTCGAATCGAATTTCTTAACCTTGCAAGGGAAATCTAAACACACGTCATGTGGTTACTCACAGAGTCACACGTGCAACTTTTCCCCTTTATTCCCGTTTCATGGAACAGGGCAACCGTCCTCGAGTACAGAGGTCCACGAACCACGGTACGGTGCCGGGCCGTGGCAGCTGTTGCACTCACCATGTGCCTATGGGAACAGCGTCAAGACGGTGGGAGATATATCCACGCACCGGTTCAATCAGGTACTTAAGCTTACCGATTACCATATTCTCGGCATGTGGTTAGTACGTTCAAAAACTTAACCACCACTACCACACACCACGACCTTAGCATTTTTGCTAAACAGACAGGGCCTCAATCATCAACAGGAATATCGTAACACAGTCCCGTCCGTCGACCTTATGATTCCAACATAGGTAAAACAAGCAACTCCTATATCTCGCGAGTGACAGGAAATCACTCGACTTTTACCGGAGTCCTATTAGCATGGCAATCTAGCGACCGACACAGACTAGTGTTCATATCATAGGTACTAGGATCATGCAACTAGGGTTTCAATCAACTCCTACAAACTTAATGCACAATACCATATATAAATAAAAGTTGCATAAGTTTAAAAGTAGGGGTTATGCTCCGGGGCTTGCATTCCTGAGCAAAGCTAGCCTTGGGCTCTTCCGAACTTTGGTTCGGGTCTTTGATGACTTCGGTTAGATTGATCCGAGCTTCCCGCTGCTCACTCTCGGGCTCCAGCACCAGCTCGTAGGTTCCATCGGCGAGAGTCGTCGATTCTACATGAATACATATGTATGAGTTGTTTTAATGGTACAAGATAAATAACTATTTCACTATAAAGTTGTAGTTCCACAAAACTCAAGTTAAGTTGTAAATCACTTCATTTTTTTCCTTGGGCAGTCATTTATCGAGTAGCATCTAGATTAACTAACTTCATTAAGTACGTGAGGGGTTTTGTCATTTCATAAACGGCCATTTTTCAAGAGTAAGCATGGATTAAAATAAAAAAACTCATAGAGATAGTTTCTGGTGTTGGGATTTTTATGAAGAGCACATTACTTAAGTACAAACTCACTGTAAAATTTTCAGCCATTTTCATTCAGCAGATAAATTATTAAAATACATTAAACAGCTACTGCTAGGATCAAGATCCATTTATACAGAACAAACCATGCAAAAACAAGTGCTCAACATTTTACTGAGTACTCGTAAACTTATGGTGAGTCTACTGTAAATTTTTCAGGTTATAGTGTGCAAGATACAGAGCATAGAAAATAAGTCAAGGTACGTCTACATTAATCAAGATTTATTTTTAAAGAAAGTTCTAAAAAGTTTCTGTGTCTCAAACTTTTCCAACATGATAATCTGCTCAAAGGTAGTCTCTGGTTAAAATTTCTTATTTTTTTAAGCTCGAGAACTAGTTACTTTTATTTAATGTAATTTTTCTTAACTAAAAACATATAAGCAAGTTAGTCAGAAGTAAAAAGTTCCAAACTTCGTCCGTAGCATTTGTGCATCAAGGTTACTCTACTGTAAAAGTTTCAATGTTAAAGTATTAGTAGAACAGCATGAACAAAAAACTCTAACAAAATAGCACATCAAACAAGATTCAACAAAAACTACTCGTAGAGACTTGTTCTGGCCTTAAGATTTTTACACAAGTCTCAACAAGAAGAGACTAGCTTACAGTCCAAAAATCATGCACAGTACTATCCTAGATCAAGAGATACATTTATGGACTTTTTAAAACAAGATTAGTTTTAGATCAAGTTATAGTTTGTAACTAGTCATCCTTCTATGCAAAAGTCGTAGGATTCATCAAGAGGATCACAACAAATTTTAGTTTTCTTTTTTATGATTTTTCTATGATTTTAGATTGATTTTACACTTGACAGCCTCTTGAAAACAAAAGTACTCGAGTTCTCTCATTTAGGTCCCTAGATCTAGCAGAAAGGACCCTAAAAAGAACTTGGTGATTGCAATGTAGTCCCTGGGTGGGGCTGGGTTGTTCCCGGCCAAAATCCGGCGAGGGAGGGCGGCGTGGGGAAGTCGGGGAGTACCAGCAGGTCGAGGGCGACCCGTTTAGAGCCTCGGTTCGGATGGAGGAGGAGCGGAAAGTGGAGCTCAACGGCGAGGTCGAGTGGCGGCGCTAATGGCGCGGTGGTGGTGGTACTCGGACGCGTGTGAGCAGGGGATCGGTGCAGCCCTTTTATAGGCGCACAGGGAAGAGGAGGTGGAGCTGGGCGTGGCACAACGGAGGGAGGCACGGCCGGGACAAGGCCGCGGTAAGGGCGCGGCGTCGCCAGTGCGTCGTGGCTCAGCCGTCGGGAAACGATGACCGCATGGTGCGCACACGTCGGGGATGGGTGGATTCAGGGTAGGGGAGGGCGATTTGGCCGCAGGCCGGTCAGGGCTTGTTGGGGCGCTGTCCTTTGGCGGCCTGCGGCCGGCGGCCGCCTCCCCTCGATGGGACAGAATAGGGGAGGGGAGAGAAGAGAGAGGGAGGGAGAGATAAAAGGGCCGGGATTCAAATTAAATTTTCTCAAAATTTCGAACAAAAACTTGCAAAACTCTGAACACGAAAGTTATAGGGAATTTGAAAATCTACAACTTTCATTTTGGATTAAAGTTCATTTGAGCTTTAGTTCTGAAGTTATTTTAAATTCAAGACTACTAGGATTTGAATTCCTATTCATCTCATGTGTTTAAAATTTGAATCTGCAAATGGTGTTTGAAGTACACTTTGTAAAGTACTAAAAGATGAGTGTGATTTTATGCTATATTTTTTTATGACAAGTTGAGCATGTACGGTTATAACCACAAAAGAAACAAATCTCATATACACACATACATACACATTCATACACATGCATATGCACACACATAATTAGATGCATTGTTTCAATGATTCTGGGTTATTATGCATGATGCTATGTTTAGATTTTCTTGCTTAGGATTTTAAACACCTAGGGTGTTACAGCCTTCCCCCCTTAAAAAGAATCTCGTCCCGAGATTCGGATAAGTATGCCTAGTGTGGAAAGTGCGTGTACCTTTGGGTGAATTTAAATTTTGATTCAGATAGCTTTTAGTTTCCCAAGTGGCTTCCTCTTGGGTATAATGACTCCATTGGATTTTGTACATTTTAACAACTTTCCTTCTAGTGATCCTTTCCTTTCGATCAAGAACCTTGATAGGATATTCAACACAAGAGAGGTCCAGTTCTACTAATGTTTCCTTTTGTTCAACAATTTCGGTCGGAACTCGAATACACTTCTTGTGTTGAGAGACATGAAAGATATCATGGATGGCTGCAAGCGGAGGGGGGAGTCGCACTCTATAGGCCACGGGTCCGCAAATTTTGGTGATTTCATAAGGACCAACATATCAGGGAGCTAACTTCCCTCTCACTCCAAACCTTTGCACACCCTTGGTTGGTGAAACCCGAAGGTAGACATGATCACCAACTTTAAATTGCAAAGGCTTTCTCCTTTTATCAAAATAGCTCTTTTGCCTAGACTGTGCAAGTCTTAGATTCTCCTGTATTACTCTTACTTTTTCCTCTGCCTCGATTGCCAAGTCTGGTCCAAATATTTTACGTTCTCCAGTTTGGGACCAACTCAAAGGAGTTCGACACCTTCGACCATACAAGGCCTCAAACGGTGCCATTTTCAAACTTACTTGATAGCTATTGTTGTATGATAACTCTGCTAGAGGTAAGCATTTGTTCCAACTTTTTTCATAATGGATGGCACAAGCTCTAAGCATGTCTTCGAGTATTTGATTTACTCTCTCGGTTTGCCCATCCGTTTGAGGATGATAAGCTGAGCTTTGAATCAATGTTCCCAAAAATGTGCTACGAATTGAGCACCATGATCTGAAATAATCGTCTTGGGTACTCCATGTAAGCAAATGATGCGATCGAGGTAAATCTCGGCATATTTCTTGGCAGTGAAGGTAGTGTATACCGGAATAAAATGTGCCATTTTCGTGAGTCTATCCATGATAACCCATATGGAATCGTGCTTTTGGGAGGTGTTGGGCAATCCAACAATGAAATCCATACTTATATCTTCCCATTTCCAACAATGGTATAGGCAAGGGTTGAAATGTACCGGCTACTTTCAAGTGGCTAGCTTTAACCCTCTGACATGTGTCACATTCCGAAACATACATGGCAATTTTTCCCTTTTCATTCTAGTCCACCAAAAATTTTTCCTAAGATCTTGATACATTTTGCTACTGCCCGGGTCAATAGATAATTTGGAAAGATGTGCCTCGTCAAGGATTTGTTTTCGGAGCTCATGATTCTTTGGAACCACTATGCGAGATTCAAACCATAGAACTCCATTCCTGTATTGGCGAAAACATTTATATTTCTCCTCTCCTTGAGAGAGTTTTTGCTTGATGATTTTAACACCTTCATCATGTAACTGTGCCATGATGATTCGATCATGAAGGGTTGGTTCAATGGAAATGTAGTCTAGAGTGCCTTGGGGAATCATTTCAAAATTGAGTTTCCTCATCTCATGACATAACGTTCCATTATAGAATTCTCCGGACAAGCAATTGCAATGAGCCTTGCGGCTTAGCGCATTTGCGAATACATTAGCCTTTCCTAGGTGATAGTGCACCTCAAGATCATAATCATTGATCAATTCCGACCATCTTCTTTGTCTCATATTCAGATCAGCTTGGGTGAAGATATATTTGAGACTTTTATGATCAGTGTAGATATTGCAATGAGTGCCCATAAGATAATGTCTCCAAATCTTTAAAGCATGAATGACAGCTGCTAGCTCTAGATCATGTGTTGGATAATTTTATTCATGAGGTCAAAGAGATCATGAAGCATAGGCAATGACTCGGTTATCTTGCATAAGCACACAACCAAGACCAGTGCCAGATGTAATGGGAACTAGGGGGTCCGATCTTCCGTCAGGTGAAGGATAACTCTCGTTTTGGTGGAGCACGACACAACAATCCTGCTTCAAATCAGCAGACTCGAACCCTGCGATCTTAGCACCACGACTCCTCTGGTTATCAACCGTGTCACAATCCGGTTGACCTCGCCAAGAAGGCTAATCCCTGCCTGCGAAACAAAGAACATAAGCAAGAACTCAAAAGAATGCAGCTCTCAATTGAAAGTGACGAACTACAGATGAATGATTAAGCACACGAAGTTGGGGTTTCACAAACCGATGAACGGCGACTGTTCGAAGACAGATTAATCTAAAGCAAAACCTAAAACCTAATCTTGGGCAGCGGCTACTGATTTATGGAGTCTAGGGTCGTGCAAAACCCCCTGGACGCAACCCTAATGGATTCCAACACGGTACAAGGCCCAAAGGCCAAAATACGGCATCGCAGCACCGAATCAGATTCTGGACGTCAAATTCCTTTGATGATTCCCGATGACTATGGACGAATTTGGGGCTGAGACCAGAGCCATTGGAACCGTCGTCTTCTTAACTTTCCGTACATATAAAGAACGCCCAAATCCGAGCCCGCATGCAACCGTGACACCAGTTTTAGCGCAGACTCCTCCTGGACTCCGAAACGGCCCCGAAGTCGACTTGGTTTGGGCCTCCACCTCGGCTTGGTCTCCCTTGCTGGTCCACCACGCCTCCAAGCCCTTCCTTGAGTATTTCCTGGTCCTCCCCTTGGTTCCTAATCATAACATAATCATAAGGTAGCGACCTATTCCCAAAACCAAACAAAGAAGTGCTTAGGAACGAGCTCACCTCTAAATTCAATTGTCGCGCGCGAGCTCTTGTAATTGTACCTTGAATGCTCATTGGAGGATTGTTGTGTATATCTAAAGGAGTGATGTCCTCATCAGGATGCATCACAATAAACATCGAATGGCAAGGTGTTATTAGGTTGAGCTAAGACTGGGGCTGTAGTCAGGTGTTCCCAAATAGTGTGGAAAGCTTTTCCACATTTCTTGCTCCACACAAACTTTACTCCTTTCTTCAATAGTTCAGTCATAGGCTTAGCAATTCTGGAGAAGTCTGGAATAAAGCGGCGATAATAACCAGCTAAACCAAAAAAACTGCAAATCTGATGGACGGAGGTGGGAGGTTTCCATTCCATCACCTCCAGTACTTTGCTAGGATCAACGACTATGCCTTCGCTGGAAATAGTGTGGCCCAAAAATTTTACACTATCCAGCCAGAATTTATACTTGGAAAACTTACATAGAGCTGATGGTCTTCGAGACGTTGGAAAACAATGTGCAGGTGCTCCGCATGCTCTTCCTCATTTTTGGAATATATCAAGATGTGGTCAACGAAGACCACAACGAAGTTGTCAAGTTCGGGCATGAATACCAAATCTATGAGATACATGAAGTAGGCAGGAGCATTTGTGAGCCCGAAAGACATGACCAGATACTCATATAGCCCGTATCGTGTGGAAAAGGCAGTCTTAGGGATATCACATGGATGAATCTTGATCTGATGATAGCCAGAGCGAAGATCAATTTTTGAGAAGACTCTAGCTCCCACTAATTGATCGAAGAGAACATCAATGCGAGGAAGTGGATATTTATTTTTGATTATCACCGCATTGAGAGATAAGTAGTCCACACACAGCCTCAAACTATCATCCTTCTTCTTCACAAATAGGGCTGGGCAACCCCAAGGTGATGCACGAGGATGAATGAAGCCTTTGTCTAGAAGTTCTTGAAGTTGTATTTTCAGTTCAGCCAACTCCTTGGGTGGCATTCTATAGGATCTTTTTGAGATAGGTGCAGTGTCTGGCTGCAGTTTGATAATGAACTCAATGTCCCTATACGGTGGCATTCCTGGCAAGTCATCCTGAAAAATATCGGTGAACTCGCATACCACTGGAATATCTTCTGGTTTGACTCCTTCCATGGTGAAAGCACAGGAATTTATGCATTCGCGAGAAGGTAGGTAATGAGTAGTGGCTCCGTGACTGGGTGAGTTTATTTCCACGGCTCGGGAAGAAATATCTAATGTAACCCCATGCAGAGCCATCCAATTCATCCCCAAAATAATGTCCATGGCTTCAAGTGCCAAAAGGATAAGGTCGGTTTTGATAGTTTTACTACCCAACTTGATCGGTACGTGCCTTATGATTTGGTTGGAAGCAATTTTACCACCCGTTGTTGATACCATGTATGACCCTTTTGTGTGACAAAAATCCAAGCCCACTTTTGCACCAAATTTTGCACTAATAAAACTATGGGATGCACCAGAATCAAATAATATAATTGTAGGCTTCTTGTGGATAGAGAATGTACCCGACATCACTGGTGCACCTTCTGGAAGATCAGCAAGTGTAGTGAAATTGATCCTTCCCTGCTGAACTTGAACAGTCAGTCTTTTGCCCCTGATTTGGCTACCTAGGCTGGGGGCATTCTTGCGCAAAGTGGCTAGAACTCCCACAATTATAGCAACATTTGCGTTGCTCGGATGAGATGGCTGCTGAGCAATCGGCCTTCGGCCAGTCTGCTGAGGCATAGGGGGTCGTGCAACGCCCTGCTGTTGTGGGGGCCTGAAAACCCAACGCCTTGTCGGGGGTGACAAATCCTGGCAGCTGGTGGACATTGACCTCCTCCTTCAAGTTACTGTTGAGGAAGGCGGACTTGACGTCCATGTGGTAGACGTGCCAGCTCTCCTGGGCTGCTAGGGCGAGGAAGAGACGCAAGGACTCCATCCGTGCGACAGGAGCATCATCATAGCTGATCCCCTCGTCCATCTCCAGCTTCATCGTGGCACGCCATGCCGTGTGTCCCTCCACCTCCGCGAAGGGGCAAGGCTCGCCGTCGTTGTACGCTTCGACACGAACCACGGCGTTTGAGAGTGGCGTGGCGAACCCCGCCGAGTGGGGCTCGTCGTGAACTGAAGTCAACGAAGGTACTGGAGTCGCTGGAGAACTCATTGTAGTCGGTGGAGACCTAGGGACTTGGGTAGGTACACTCCGCGAATAAGAGCTGCCCACTCCCCCAGCTCCCTCGAAGTGTACGCAGTCGACGACGAAATCGCTATACGTTGTGGTCGAGCTGTCAGCCACCATCTCGCCCGACGTCCAGTCTCGCCCTTTTTCGAACACAACGTCGCGCGCCATGCGCACACGTGTTGTCTCGAGGTCAAGGATGTGGTCGGCCTTCACCCCCTCAGCATAGCCGATGAACACCCCTGGGGTGCTCCTGTCGTCAAGCTTGCTGACATTCCGGAGGTGGCCGACCGCCAGCTTGTGCCCATGCCAAGCCTCCCGGCGCCCGGTCATGTGGTGTGTGGCACCACTGTTGAGGAACCAGCCGTCGATCTTTTCGTCGCTGGTACCGTCGCCGAGGAAGTCGTGCGCACGCGATTCATCAAGGTGGAGGAGAGCCGTCGCGGCCGATGCCGCTAGAAGCAGCTCGATGCCGCCACCCTCAACGCCTCCTCGCGACTTGGGTGCCTTGCAGGCTCCTCTTTCCTCCACTCCTTCTGGATGACGTAGGCGAAGTTGAGTTCGGAGTCAAGGACGAAGTCGGGGACAGAGCTCCTCTAGCTCCGTGGACGCTCGTCGTCCCGGTGTTGGCCCGCCTGCGCCACGGCCTGCTCCTCCCGCGTCCTCCCTCGCACCTCAGAGTCGAGGACAGAATCGAGGACGGAGCTCCTCCGGCTCCGGGGATGCTCGCCGTCCCGGTGCTGGCCCGCCTACTTCTCCTGCACTGTGGCATGCTCCTCTTGTGTCCTCGTTCGCACCTCGGAGTCGAGGATAGAGTCGAGGACGGAGCTCCTACGGCTCCGGGGACGCTCGCCGTCCCGATGCTGGCCCACCTGCTCCTCCCGCGTTCTCCTTCGCTCGTCCGCGAGCACGTCCCGTCGGCCGCCCTGCAACCCGGGACGATCGCCCAGCGCCTCGCACCGGCCGCCGCGCCGCTCCTGGACTCATGCCTCCTCCTGCTCCTCAGGCTCGGCGGCTGCTTCTCGTGCTGACTGGTTTGGGTCTCTAGAAACGCCTGCGCCTCTCGCACGCGGCCTGAGCTTAGGTCTCCAGCGCCTCCAGCGTGGCCTGGGCCTCCGCTGCAGCACGCCACTGGGCGGCAGCAGCTACCGCGGCGGTGACTAGGAGCTCGGGCTCGGCTGCGCTTGTCGCGGCTGCCGCCGTGGATGCCACGCGCACCGCCGGAGCCACAATCTCCTCCCAAGTCTCGGCATCCTGCCGAGCCCAGCACACTGCTCGCGCCGTCTTTTCCTCGCGTGCAGCAGCCGCACGCCACAACCTGCTGCCGCCAGCGCGCTCCACGCCGAGCGCCAGAGCCGCGCCGGATGTGCCGCTCTGAAGCCAACCATGGACGGAGGTGAGGGAGAAGGTGCCGAGGGAGTGGAGGAAGCCAGCCGGCCGCCGCTGCGTCGGCCTCCGTTATCGGCCGCGAGTTGTCACACGTGCCTTGCCGGGCCGCAAGGTGGTCCGGAGCCGAGCCATAGCTGCCGGTCCTCCTTGCATGCGCTGTTCTGCTCCTAGCATGCGCGACTCACCAGCCGCGCATTGCTCCTGCTTCTGCGCGCGCCGCAGTGCCTGCCTGGAGCCGTGAGCGCCCTACTGCTGCTCCCCCTCATGCGTGCACGCACAGCCCTGCTCCTCCTCACGTGCCTGCTGCACGCCCGCACGCAAACCTAATCCGCATCGTGCGGCCTCTGTGCGGCCTCTGACCACCCGCGTTGATGTTTTTTGAGGGGGTCCCTGCCCGCCCTTATATAGTCTGGGGGACAGGGTTACATGGAAATCCTAACCAGATACGAGCTTAGGTGTCCTACCTGAGTACTAATCGGGTAGTTTCGTTCTGTTCCGACTAGTCCTACTACGGTACGAGTAGTTACAACTGATGTAGGGCGTGGGCCATGTCCAATCCTTATCCTAAAATATGTACGCCATGTGCACAGTCCCGTGGCCCTGGGTCTGAAATCGTGCGCTGCCACCAAGGGGCCCGCGCACTGCCAGGTCCATGCTGCCCGTGCGTCTCCTGCATGCCACCGGGAAGAAGGCCTGCGCGCGCCAGGAAAGGAGACCTGCGCCACCGGATCGGCGCCGCCAACGCCGACCACACTGCTTCCTCCCATGCCCCGTGCGCGCCTTTTGGCCCGCGTCGCCGCGCACTCCTGCACAACCTGCGCGCGTGCTCTGCGCCGCTCCTGGCCGGCCGCGCAGCTGGCTCCTCATCCACGCGCGCACCCCTTGCACCGTGCGCCCCCTGCTCCGCCTCCTGCAAGTGAGCCGCACTGCGTGCTGGTGCTTGAGAGCCGCTCCACTCCACCTCCCGCTCACCGCGCCACCGCGTGGTCCACTGCCCGCCTGATCCGCGGCACCTCTGCAAAGAAGTGGGCACCTGCTAGAGGGCGCGGGGTTGCGTCGGGTGGAGAAGGGAAGAGATGAAGGCCGCGCCGGGGTTGGAGAAGAAAAGGAGCCGCCACCGGTGGTGTGAAGAGGAGGCGGTGGGGGTTGGAGAGAGAGAACGGGGGTGGCTGATAGGGGAGAAAGAAATCCTAGGCTCTTGATGCCAATTGTTGGCCCAAATGAAATTCTATTTTCTCTCTCAATCAAAGCCCAACAGGCAGTTTGGGTACATATATAGGCCGCCAACCAAGAAGTAGCTTGGTGGCTAAGGAAAGGGGTGAAAAAGGAATAAAAGCTATTAGAGCTACTAGACTTAACTATCAGTTGATGCGATGTTTGATTTCTCGTTCCATGGTAAATTTGCTCTTTAACCTTCCTTGCTGGTCTAGTTTTTGTTCATTGATTTTATGTGAAGCTTGTGCGAGAGATTAATAGTTTCCCTGTGTCTACCTGGACTTATTCCTTGTGAAGATTCCACGTAATATGATTTCTAAAATAGGGTTATAGATTCTCAATCGAACTACAATCTTGCTGTTCCCTCATTAACAGAGTTGAGGAATTGAATTTCAGCATGGTAAACAAGTTAGACGTGGCTTAAGTAGACTGTCAAAGTGATAGTTATTTTTTCAGCTAAAACAAGAATGTTTCTTGAAATGGAAAATGCAGTTACTGACTGCTGTCAAATTCTGAGTGAACTCATTAACGACGCCATTTTGGGTGGACAGGCTGGATTCTTGTTCTTTCACATACAAGTTTTTTGGACTGGGTAATAAGCATAGTTTACGGAGCAACCACGGCCTATTTTCTTGCTGAATTTTATCAAATCAAGAACAGGTTGCTAATTAATAAAATGCTGTCAGTACTATCATTTAGAGTAAATTGAATCATATTGAACTCAAAAGAGTATGCAATCGTATTCCTGACATGCATCGATTGTGATTCTCATTTTTTTACTTATGTTTTTGCCTTTTGCTGTGCAAATATTTACAGGAATACCTAAACCACCCTTTGATGATCTTATCCAAAGGCTTATTTCATTGAGGGTTATTGGAAATTCGGATAAAAAATCAGCAATTGTTTCTGTTGATATCCGTTCTGGATGGCATGTTGAAGAGGGAGATGTTGATGGAGAAGGGATTAAACCTGATATGCCGGTTAGCATCCTACTCTGGATTAAAATTCATCTATAAACATAAGACATGCTGTTTGAAAACTCCAAAGTTCATCTTTTAGTGCCTGCGGTGTGTCTAGGTGTCACTGACTGCCCCAAAGCTCTGTGCAAAAAAGTTCACTGGCCCACACCATTCTCTTGGGGGTAGGTTTGTTCCCTCACCTATTTTGAACAAATATGGACTTAAGATTCCTCCATACCCTGGCACATCGATGTGCGTGAGAATTGGAAAAGCTCCATATGTTGACATTTCATCCCTCAGGGAGAACTATATTTCCCCAGAACAGAACTTCTTGAGAGTCAAGTTTGTCGAGGGTGGGTAAAATGGTGTGTTTCGTTTGCTAAATAACTAACATTGATTCATGGGACTAGTGCTATGGCCTTCTTGCCATAGGTTGTAGTGGGTGGCAGCACATCATCAAGAGAATCATCAATAGAGTTGCATGTTGTTTTGTGCTAATGTTATACTACTAGAAATTAAGCTGCCTAGATAAATATTCACGGGATGTAAATGAACCTCAACATATATCCCTTGAGATCAATCAGAAACAATATTAGAGCTATGATGAAAAAAGATACTCATACAGCAGTCTATTCTTTGAAGGATATTAACTTTACATACGATTAGTAAGCTGATGCAACGAATTCATTTGTATCTCAGCATATTTATTTCCAAAAAAATATCAAATGGATTTCTTTGGTGCCCCTACCTATTTCCTAACAAGCATGCAACAGTTAGGTATGTTTTGCTTTGATGATGCCATTTTGTATGTTAATGACTTTAAAAAGTTGTAGCTTTGTGGGCAGTGATGATAGTTGGCAAATTTGAGTGATTGAAAGAGTGAACATGGGAAGGTCATGGTAGTTATCCTTGCGAACTATTGGATTTGCTGTATAGGATTTTAACTTCGTTCATAGTAATAGCATATTTTGACTTCGTTCATACTAAGAGTGAACAGTTAGGTATTGTTAATTTTAACTTCGTTCATACTAATAGCATATTTTGACTTCTGAGACATTAATGCATGATACTGCTATGGTATAACTTGCTCCAGTTATTTAATATACTTGTTTTTGTGCAAGGGTTTTGGTAATGTTTCTACTTATAGCCGGCAACTATTGGTCCACTTTGCAACCTCTTTTAACATTGTGGGCGTAATTGATTTGTTGAATGCCTTGGGGCCTGGCTGAGTGGCCAAACCAGGCCAGTGTAGACCTGGTTCTGTGCATGCAGGGTGGCGTGTTTAGTTCGCATGGCCCATGTGAGCCAGGTTGATCTTGCCGGCGTTTGGTTGGGTGGGCAAAGGACAGATGGTCACAGACTGCAATGCATTTCACGCCCACGTGTGCCTCAGGCTGCAGCCCCTCAGCCTGGCTTGAGGGCGAAGTCCAAACTCCATGTTCCCGTCTTGCTTAACTCTCCTAAGGGAATCTGGCACCGCTCCGTCCTGTCTGTAGGGTCTGGCTTGGCAACCAAACATGAGTGTCCTGCACTAGTTGGGCATGGGCCGGGGGTTGGGCCACCCAATCAATCATACCTTGTGTTGACGCCGGATTTTGACACGTGTTGAATCGGCGTCAGGAAAGAAAGAGACTGGCCGATGCGGCAGATTTAAAGGCTACAGTTGGGAATCGGCCGATTGAGGCTATAGTTAGGGATCGGCCGATTGGCGATGCAGCTTGCGCCAACAGATAAGGGATGAAGCCAATGGAATCCCAACAGAGGATCCCAGTTAAAGATGACCTGACGTTAGTCGAAGAATGACGCCGACTTGGTCGTGAAGCAATGAAAAGAGTCCGGATTGGACTAGGAGATGGCGGCAGAAGATTCTGCGGGAGCCCGTTTCCTTTAGGAAAATATTATAGATATAGTAGTTTTTTATTTAAATCAAGTTTGTAACGGATCGTAATAGATCAGGAATCTTAATTCTAGGGTATAAATAGGAGCAGTCAGGGTTTTGTAGAGGATCATACATCAATCAACAAAAATAATTTACTCTTTCATCGTACTTTACTTTCAAGTCGGCGACTTCGCCAATACTTCTTTTTCTTTCACGAGTTCGTATGGATTGGCAAGGCTGCATCGACACGATCTCCGGCCAATTGGTAGGTTCCGTTTATCGAATAACATCTAAGCCTTAACTTCAGGCGCATCGCCGTTGTTTCGTTTAGATTTATTCACCAGTTATCGATATTTACTAGAATTATAGGTTTTACCTATTGTTCTAGTTTTATCACCAGTTATCCAGCTTCAGGTCGAACTGTCGGCTTCATCATTATCTATCCTTGTTTACCATCGCATAGCCGATTAGATCTATTTCGAGTGTTGCATCTGTAGCGACTGTTTAAGTTACTCCAGTAGTTTCTTGGCAATCGTTACATGATTATCGGCTGGTCCATAGCCGGTCATCCTCATAGCAAATCGGCCGATTCGCTGATACGCTTTTCGGGACAGATCGGAACTTTAACCGATCGGAACCCCGGAATTTAATACGTTTATTTCCTTGTCAATCAACAGGTCAGATTGACTGGCACGCCGCGCGAACCGCACCAGGGCAATCACCCGAACAGGAGTTAAGCAGATTCTCCCGGGTCGTGTGTTCGACGCTGAAGGTCATCGGCCGATTCCCGGCCGATTTTTAGCGCCAACACCTTGTATGAATTGTGTTAAATTATGCTCACGTAAATTTGAATGCGGTTTCGACTTTTCCCTCTTTGGTTCTCTGCAGACTATCTAAAGTTTATTTATAACAAATGTCATGAAATTATTCAACTAGAATTCAATGAGTCAAATTTGAAATTGGCATGCTAGTTAGATGCAATTTTAATAAGATTTTCCTCTTGCAATAAAGACATTTTCACCGCTTTCCTGAAATTGGACAGTTCCTTTTGGTTATTTTCCAGTGTTTGCACACATTACATGTCATGGCCTAAGTTCTACTTCATCGTTCATGTTTATTCAACCACTCAATTAAGAAGTGTGCGGGTATATGCATTCACGTACAAAGTTTCTAACAGGTGGATTCATTTCCTCTAATAAAGAACAACTACTGGCAACAATTTGTTCAAATGCTTGTTGTAGCTATTCTTTATGCTTATGGTTTCTAAGTGCACAAATGCTTGCAACTAACCATAGTAATATTTTGTTCAGGCTGCTGCGGTTGCTGTTTTCCTATTATTTGCATTTCTCATTTGAACTGTATTTTCTTTTGCACCTATAGATGTGATAGACAATATGCCGCTTACTGCTAATTCCATGCGTTGGGTATCCTGCATATTTAGACAACTGTCTTATCTGTACTCACAATTGTCACCCTGTAGAAAGAGAAACGTTCCCAGTTGAGACATCATGTCATAGCATTTCACACTTCATCTGAACCATCATATCTTTGTTTAACCACCTACTAACTTGGCAACTTCTCATGCTGGTTATTTCAATCGCTACAGGTCTCGAGCTGTCACAAGCGCGTACTACAGAGGTGCTCTAGGAGCTCTGCTAGTCTATGATATCACCAAACGCCAGAGCTTCGACCACATTCCTCGTTGGCTGGACGAGCTCCGTGGCCATGCCGACAAGAACATTGTGATCATGCTGGTTGGCAACAAGAGTCACCTCGAGGAGGAGCGTGATGTGAGCACCGAGGATGCCAAGGAGTTTGCCGACAAGGAGAACCTCTTCTTCCTGGAGACCTCAGCGCTGCAGGCCACCAATGTCGAGAATGCCTTTCAGACCGTCTTGACAGAGATCTTCAAGATCCACGGCAAGAAGAACATGGCGGCAGACCCCAAGGCCAACGGTGCTGCCCCGTCACTGGCAGGGAACAAGGTCCTCATCCCAGGCCCCGCCCAGGAGATTCTCAAGAGCAAGTGCTGCAGTTACATGTGATATCTTGCCCGGATTTCATTGGGTTTGTGTGCGTCGAAAATATTCATGTGATGTGGATGTACATCTCGACTGGAATAGATTTGAATTACTGATTATTTTGATGTGCGGATTGAAGGGGTCGATATCATAGTTTAGATTTGTCACTCGTCTCTATGGTGACACGAGGATAGGGAGCGGGGAGAAAAAGCTCTATTTGCATAGACTTGTGGAATTAATTACAAATACCAATGCACGTCGATTGTCTTGAAGCCCCTATGTACTGTAGCAGCAATGTATGCCGATTGCTCAATGATGCCTACAAGCCCCTATATGTGATTGACATGCATTGAACATTGAACTCCTTCGGTATGCATTGAACACCGAACACCTTCGGTTTCAAATTATAGTTTACTTTTTTTTTATCTCATGTCAAACTTCTCCAAACCATGTGATGCAAATGATGCAAAATGGAGGACGAAATAGTAAGCCAATGGAATTAGCCTCCTCCATCTATTCCTCAACCACACAACCCCCTCCATCTCACTTCGATCCACTTGCCCATAGGCCATAGCACACATCCACTTGTGAGACGAACAATATATAACAACAAAATATGTAAAGTAAATAAAAGTAACAACGCACATAGATTGATTATTCATTTCGATTTTCTAATCACGCTCTTTTTCCTTTTTAAACCCAAATCGTTCTTCTAGAACATTTTTCCTTGTGGCATATTTCTTTCACCGATATGATCCCGCATTTGTGTGGTTGAAGGGGAACATGGAACATGCCACCCTACTTGCGACCCAGCCTCTTAGCTGCCTCACATGCCACGAATCTTCCAAATCTCAATCATGATGACATTAACAAAACTGCAAATCATTTTCTTAAGACATCTTTGATCTCTTGAGATTATTAAGGTCCTGTTTGGTTCCAGAGGGCTAAAATTTAGCCCCGTCATATCAAAGAGAATCTTGTCATTTAGAGTATTAAATAAAATCTGTTTACAAAATATTTTGCACAGATGTGTGCTAATTCGCGAGATGAATTTAATGAGCATAATTAATCTATGATTTGCAATAGTGATGCTACAGTAACCATCTGCTAATCATGGATTAATATATATTATTAGATTCGTCTGGTCCAGAAGTTTGCAATTAGTTTTGTAATTAAACTTTATTTAATACACCTAAATGATAAGATTCTGACAGGGCTAAAATTTAGCCCTTAGAAACCAAACACCCCTTAAATTTACTAAAGCTCACCATAAACAAGTGGCAATGTACCCACTTTAATGTCCAGTTACCACTGACCACTTTGTCAGAATATTTTGTGCGTGTCCGTGCGAGAATGCACCACTTCAATTAGATCCTCCGTTGACACGGCCCATGCTGGCGTGCAAAGAAAATGGGGCCAAGCTGTACACAGCGAGCTCACGGGGGTGTTAGGAGTACCATATACATATATACATTATATATATAAGTAATAATAGGCTTGACACGTGGTCTAAGATGAAACTAAATAAGAAAAAAAGCTTATATTTCCCAAACCGTATATATCCAAATCAAAATCTAACTGTACCACTGTATTTCTTGCAACGAAATCTTCAAACTAAGATCGCATTTAAATACGTTTGGATGATTTTTTGGCGGAATATTTTTTTTAACGCGGAACAATTTTTTTTGAAGCTGGAATAATTGTTCCAACATAATAAAAAAATATTCATCTTCTAAAATAATTGTTCCAATATAATTAAAAAATGTTCCACCTTCTCCAACAATTATTCCAAATGAATGAACGAAGAAAAATAAAAAAAATCACCAATAATATTGCATCATTTCATGGCCGTGTGCATGCACGATTTGGGCCGGTGGGGTGCTGATTTGGGCCGGCGCACCGGCGGGGTGCTTCTGCGATGAAGGGATCCACCCGTGCGCGCGACCCCTGTTATTAGCGCGAGCTCACCGGGCCCTCCCGGGAGGAACGGCTGACATCTGCCAATCTCTCGCTGTGATGGCCCAGGGAGTCAACAAGTGTCCGCCGCCGTGCTGTGCTGGCCATGTGCTGCCGTCCTCCGCCGCGTCGCTACCATCCAAAACGATGACGGCGAGCACGACTGACTCGCTGAGGATAGAGGAGGAGGAGGGCAACCCCGGCCGCCGGTCATGGAGGTGGGCTGCCCCTGGTCTAGCTGTTTGCGAGCCATGCCCATATGTTTCCCGGACAATGTTTTCCATTACAAAGCTACATAAAATGGGCGTAATTTGTTTCCAAGCTGCGATGTTTGTTACTCTCTTACTCCACAGCAAATGTTTAGTTAAAAAATTATTTTCTAGTTTTAAGCATGATTTTAAATCGCCGGCTAAGACGTTTAGCGGCAGGGCTGCCGTTATGGTATTTAGCAGGCTAAATGCAATAGCGGCTGCCCTTCCTAGCAGCTAAAGCCGGCTATTTAAAATCTTAATTTTAAGTATTACATGTCCAAATTGAAATCTTGACCACTAATCTCCTCAGTTATAAAATATATATAGAAAAATTATAATGCTACAAAACTGCCTTTTTTGACACAAACCTGTGCATAACATGGTTAATGTGTCTGATGCTATTTAGAAAAGACCAGGGAAGAAAACTTATTTTGATTTTCATGATTTTCTCGGAATGGAATCGAATATGATATTGTCTGAAACAAATATGGCATCGGTAATTTGGTATAACGGAAAAATAAAAAAGAAACTATCAAATTAAAAACACCATGATATTGGTTAGGAACTGATTATTCTTAATTGAAGCACCAAACCATAGCGCAACGCCATATATAGGAACGACAAATCGATATTTCACAAGCGACATACTTGATACTCCCTTTATTGATCGGTGTACACGTAGTTTAGAACAAGAAAGTCTTCAAATGTATATTTTGAATTACATTTTCAATGGCTACAGAAACAACATCATTTTAACAATAGTTTGAATGTATAATGAGTTGGATGCAACTTCTTTACACTACACATCAATGTAGTTTGATTAATTGTTGGGTTAAACATCAGTATAATTTGATAAGCCGCCGGGGGAGGGGGATGTCGTATCTCTAAAGGACAGAGCCATACATAGGACGACTGATCCATATTTCGGCACTCCCTCACTCTATTCATCAGTGTAAACATATTTTAGAATTGAATGAGAAAATCTTGAAATGTAGATTTTTATCTTTGATTCTTCATTACATTTTCAATGGCTACGAAATCAACATCATTTTAATAGTAGTTCGAATATTAGTAATGTAATTTGATTAGTTTTTGGTTAAACACCAACATAATTTTGATTAGCCAAGGGGATGTCGATCGTCTCTCCATGTGGTCTGAGGTCTTTTAATTTTGTCAACATCTCTATTGGCGGAGCATACATAAAAGAGCATTCACTCAACATCAAAAGAGTGGCACATATACACGCTCGTTATTAGTTTGTCCACTTCAAATGCGCACCCTGATCTCCTCGCAGATGACACTTCCAATCAAATTAACTAGATCGCTCCCATACGCACTCCGCATACATCACATTACATTCAAACTCAGGTGATGTCAAGATCACCCAATGACGACGTCGCCGCTCATGCATATATATATGAAAAATATTGCGGGCAGATATGTTGGATCTGATCCATTGGCTTAGCTCATTGCGCGCATCGCTTTCCAAGATGCATCTAGAAGAGAGGCCGGGCCGGGCCGGGCCCACACCAGCCGGTATCTTATACTAGTAGGCATGTCACCCTGTAGGCGCTTGCGTTGCTGGTCCTCACCGGAGCATTACAATATTGCGTGGAGGGCCGGGCCGCATTCTCCTCTCTCCCCTTCCTTTCAGGCGGCAGAGCTAGCTAGAGACCTTTCTTTTGCGCCGTGCCATGGTTTTTTAACAAGTCCACTTGTCGCTATCACGCTTGCATCAGTAGCTTTGCATTGGTTTGCTTCACTTCCATTGTTGCCTAAAGAAGCACATCCTAGGATGAAAATCTAGGCACAAATATGGCATGTGAAAAGTTTACTTTTACCACGGATAGATCACTTCAAAGTTCAAACACAAGGAGTGCGGCTAAACTTTACTCTCACTCGTTTTTACTTTTCACCCTTGATCCATGATCTGCCTCCACATATATATATTTGTACTATATATAAAGCAAATGATTTACAACAGCTAGGCTTTAACTTGTAACCTAGCTAGAATGAAGACCAAGTACTGCCTACCCCCAAAGCCTCCAGTTTACATTTACACCTTCAAGCATTTCCTTAATCCTCTCTCAGTCTCCTTATTAATCCTCTCTCTCTCCCTCTCTTAATTTCCTCCTGTGTTTCTACATGTGGCCATCTCTCTCTGACATGAATGTGACAGAAGGATATATATACTTGTCAACAGTTTATGAGAGAGACAGAGAGATGTCTAAGAATTAACCCAGGAACCTATCTCCCTTCCGTTGCCTGTTCCCCAGCCGGTAAAAACTATAGAAATTGACTCTACCTAGTTACCCCCCATGCATGCATACACAGCGCCATATTTTTAAAGGAATCGTGGACACCTCCTGCCAGCCAACAGCTCACCTCTACCAACCCTCACCGCCGTACCAGCTGCCGAGGCCAGAGCCCTGCTCCTCCGCGAAGAAACCGTGGGCGGCGGTAGCGCTGAGGAAGCCGTCCGCTTCCTGGTCCAAATGCGAAACCCCATGGTACAAGGAAGAAGGAAAAGAGGAGCTCAGGGAGCTCGATGAGGCCAGGAACGAGGTGAAACCCGTGAAGCTCGGGTGGGGTTGGTGCTGGTGCTGGTGGTCGAAGGCCGCGCCGGAGTACGGCGACGCCTCCTCGTTGAACACGGCGCTCGAGTCGCTGTCCGTAGACCCGTCCTTGTAGACAGTGGCGGCGGCGGCGGCTGTCCCCGCCGCGACCGGCAGCATCTCCTCCGCGGACTCCAGCTTCACATCCATCTGCCTCTCCACCTTCTCCCTCAGCTCCCTTATCTGGACATGGACACATGGCTTCTTGGTCAGTCAATTGATCTATACGGCAACAAGCGTGGCGAGGTACAAGATAGCCAGGGGGAGTGGAGGCCTGGAGGGAGCTCGATCCGTCCGTACCTCGGCGGCGAGGGCGTCCTTGTCGCGGCGGAGCGCATCGCATTCAGCGCGGAGCGCGTCGTGGCGTGCGCGGAGCGCGGCGAAGTCGCGCTCGATCTGCTTGGTCTTCCAGCGCGCGCGGCGGTTCTGGAACCAGACGGCGACCTGGCGCGGGTGGAGGCTGAGGTCGCGCGCGATCCGGGCCTTGCGCTCCGGGTCCAGCTTATTGTCCACCTCGAAGCTCCGCTCCAGCGCTCGCACCTGATCCGCCGCCAGACGCCTCTTCTTCTCCCCGAGGCCGCCGCGGGACCCTGCGACCTCCTCATCGTCCTCCTCCTCGTCGTACGCCCCGGCCTCCACGTCGTCGCGCTCAGCCGCGGCGGTGCCGTCGCCGTCCACTCCGTGCCGCTCCATGTACCTGCAGCTGTCTTCTGCAAGCAAGAGAGATAAAGAGTAGATTAATTAATGGCCAAGTTGTGTAGCCTGTTGTTAATTTGATGTCTGTCACCCTGACACTGATCCCTATGGTTGTTTCATATTCTTCAAAATGTATATTAATAATGTGCTCAAGATATTAGCTAGAGCAAAATGTGGAACTGAGAAGCAAGCAAATCATTCGCCATAAATTTGTTGTATTTCTCATATTTGCATGCAATTGAAGAACAAATATAGAGTGAAATTGGGAACTTGTTCTGTACCTTGTTGATCTGTGGTTGCTTGGCTGACCATTGAGGATCCTCTGGTGGTGGGCCTCTTCATGTGTGCTCAATTCTTGACGGAGAAATGAAGCAGCAGAGAGATGGATCTTGCTATAGGAGAGAGGATCTAGAGCACTGCACTTGTTGAGCTAGAGAGAGAGAGGGGCAGGAGAGCCTGGATCTACAAGTAAACAAGCTGGCACTATAGAGGGAGAGAGGTGGGCAGGGAAAACAAACATGCAAGAGGCCAAGGAGATGTATAAATAAAAGCAGCGGTTGGGTTGGGCATGTGGGTTGTGTAGAGATGGCATGTGGCAGGGATATTTGATGCCTAATATGTTATCTTTGACAGGTAAGGGTTTCCTAGTTTACAATTTTCTCTCTAATTGCCTTAGAATTGACTGATGTAATTACAATGTATCTAAAGAGGGCCATAAATTCCATAATTCTGTCCATACAATTTTATGATTTCACCATGCTGGATTTGCCGGATCGATCTGATTCCAAGACATAGACTCATACATTGCAAAAATAATATTTAATCTTAACTTTTACAAAAATTCTTGTATGAGTGGAGTAAAAAATTGTGTACAATCCTACACATGGCACTGTTGTGATTTATTACATGTGCACGTGTCATAAAATCGATCATAATTTGCTCAAATATAAGATCATTTGTTTGCACTATGACATTTTGGAAATATAAGATCATGAATGTATTATTGACGAAATACATGATAAAAATCTAATGGCACTTTTAAAATCAAATAAAACCACAGATTCTTCGTAGACTGCCTTCCTACCAGAAAATTTCGGTCTAATTTTTGGATCGTAATTCTGAGAACCTTAAGGTGTACAACACTCACTACTATGATTATTATGACTGTTTCTATTCTTTCTATAAGAAACAATGGTACCAAAAAAATCAAAATTAATTCCTCTGCCCCCACGAAAAGATTTTCTATTGCATAATTTTGGCCTATTGGGAGTAAGAAAACTTTCAGAATTAGTTGAATATTATTTATGCACATGGACTAGTTGGTTAGCACTATGGCAGAAAGAGGAATGCTAGTGTGAAATATTCACTCTTGTAAATTTTGTGTTAAAAAACTAGTTAGACATAAAAATGCTGTATGAAACTGTGTTGGGTTTGGTATTTTTAAAGGAATATTGTGCCTTAGTACTTCACTTGCCGAAATCATGTTGAACAACGTAGTTGTGTAATAGAATTATAGAAATAACAGAAAAATATCTATACATGTCATTGTGTTGTGTAGTGGTGACAACTATTGAGTATACAACCTTCACGTTTTGTTGTTATTGAAGATATTGAAAATTCACTATAATAAACAACGTAACTGCCTTTTCAGACACAGCTGCGTCGTGAGCACAAAGCTAACTATTCTTTCACCGTTTATGTTCAAAAAAATAACTGCCTATATGCATTAATTTGCATAGAGGTTGGAAATCACAACTATGTATTTGCAATAAGCAACTGATGCCTATGATTGAACATATTTTAGTGTTTACTTTGGTATACAATTCGAATGCATATGCCACAAGTAACTTCAATGTTTGCTAGTTCAGCCACAAAGTATCCTGATGCTTAGATAATCTGACCATGGTTACGGATGACTCTAGTTTAGCTAACATGCAATTGAACTCCAACGAATACAATATTTCTCCTAACACTTTTAATTAATATTTTCTCTCTGGATGGAACCAGAGAGTGTACATTAATTATCATCAATATTTTTACACTACCCTTACCAGCAAGTAATGCCACAAATACTGCAAAGTCAATTATAACAGCCGGGTTTATAAAAAAAATAGTAAATAGACTTGTTCAAATGTGAACTCAATCACTAATGGTACAGCGAGGACTTTTCAGAAAATTAAATTGAAACTATCAGTACGACGGAAGATAATTCTAGTCTTTACCAGAATAGCTTGTAGGCGTATTATAGTATTACGCAGCAAGAAACTTGTGTTCTTGTACTGAAGTTCACATTATAAATTGGTAAATATATATGCTCGCATATGTCAGCAGTATTCGTTTGGGCGCGTGTTGCATGCTATCGTTATTCATAAAAATTAAATTTTATCAAATGGCGTGCAGTGCTTTTGGTATACATGTGTATCTATAGGTAGACGCAAAACGTGGAACCGTTATGGTGCGCACTCCGGTCCATTTTATGAAGAATAAATATTCTTTTATGTTTTTCCAAATCGGAAATATAAGAATGGATGTCAATTAAATGATAGTTCGTGTTATTCTATCTCTTCTACTGAAGTAGGAACCATGCACGACAAACCTTACATGCACCATTATCTCTCATCCTCCCGAAGCAGTAATATTCAAGACGTTTTATCATGTACCACTACTGCACACAAGGCTATCACCGTTAGGTCAAAAATGCCATCACCACCGTCGGAACCGGCGGCGATGCCTTATCAGAAAAAAAAAACAAGCTGTCGCCTAACTTGCCGCGGCTCTATTGGTATTTCGTAATGATTACGAGTAAGTCCACACACTTCACCCGGAGAGTATTAAGGGCATCATATTTTCTCAGAAAACGGAGATGTAATGGTCTTCTAACTAGTTTACTCTGAAGAACAAGAGGTAGAATGGTATGGGTAGTGTGATTGGTCTAAGAGAAAGGATCAAGGAAAGATAAACTTAGGCTGCTATTCATTTACTTCAGGCACCGGTCTGACCCTGGTTTGCCAAGGACCTCCGGCTATTAACTCTACTCCGAACCCGAACATGGGGGAATTCACTAACCACGGAAGATTTCATAGCGGACGGACATGGCTATCACCACCTGCCGTCTACCCATCAACACCGTCGACTACTATTCTAGCATTGCGTAGGGTTATCCCGTCTTTATCAGGGGCCCTCCACTAGAGTATCTGCTACAAGAACGGACGATGAACCCGTAAACGAATAACAAGGTAAGGATAACTTTAACAAAAGCTTACCAAGAGACGAACCTGGATACTTACTCAAATGGATTGTATCCGTCGAGGTACAAGGTCGGAGAGAGGCGGACAAGTCCCGCTCTCCTCCACACTTCCTTCTCACACACTCCCTATCCTAATTTTACAAAGGGTGGTGGAGTCCCTCTAATCTTCTTCTCCAAAATATGTTGTCTTTGAATGGGGGGAGGCCTCCTTTTATAGCTTGAGAGGTCGGTTCCCGTCGTCTATAAGTAAGGAAATATCAGCCACCGCCTTTGAAAAGATAAGGACGATCCTCCCGCCAAAGTTCTAGGTGCCGGGAAGGCGTCCAGGTTCGGCCGACCCTAGGTGTAGCCTCCTCGGCTCCACCTTCCTCTGGATAGCTGACATGTGGGTCCTAGCATTGATCCTTGGTGATTTGTGCCTTGACGCGCCTGTTTAGTCTGATTTGTGGGCCTTTCGATCCTATGTAACACAGCAGATGATCTTCTATGCATTTCTTGGGTGTGCCGTGCGTGATTCTCCTTGGTTTTCGTTCATGGGTACCTGCATATCACAATTCACCAAAACTTGTGGAGTTGATTAGAATAAAACCCTATAGCTAAGTTTGGTGATTATTTTTATATTAAAGATGCAGAAGTTGACGGTTAAATTTATGACATAAGGACCGTCAACAACACCCCCACACTTAGCCCTTTGCTAGTCCTCGAGTAAAGGTTTGAGGGCTAAGGTGGATGCAACTCCCTTTGATGAAACCTGCATACAAGTTACTCAAAGCTTCTTCCAATCCTTGCGAATCCTTTGAGTGGCTACCATGCTTTCTTGGGTAATTAAAGAATGGAACGATGCAGACTTAAGGTTCCTAGCTCTTCCTGCTTAGAAACTTGGGTTTTTGATTTTGAAAAGGAATAGTCTTGCTCCTCAAATTATTCTCTCGAATCACACTTTTTATTTTGAGTCCTCACTAAGGAAAAGTTGTTGCCTTCTTTTCTCCTATCATCTAATCAGGCTTATGTGGAGCTCAGGGTAGGAGTAAAGAGGCATGCTTGCTTAGCTCATGTTGCTAAGTCAAAGACGAGATCCAAGAAGATACAAATCATACAATCTGATAAAAATGTGTGAGTGTGTGGTCTTTGTGTATGAACTCTTTTTTGTATGACTCTCTCCTTTATTTTTGATATTTGGGATGTGGGCTATCTTTGATGTAGCACTGGCCCGATCTTCTGATAGGTATGGGTAATTCGATTGGTGGAGAACTCAACGTTGGCGATCCGGGCTTCTAATCAGACATGATTCGAACCCCTACAACAGTTACACCACTGCTCCGTTGGTTATCAACCAAGCATAACTTGATTGACCTCGCCAAGAAGGCTTTCCCGGCAAGTGAATCGAAGAACACAAGCAATAAAGGGTAAACTCGCAATCTGAAATTGCAGATTTATATTAAGCAAAGAACAAGATGAGGTTCAAGCTCTGATCACGAAAGGACTAATCGCCATAATGGTGTAGAACAAGAACAGGGGCCTTGATTCACAGCAAAAGGACTCGACGTCACAGTTACAATGAAAGAGATCTGTTTCTCAATGGAAAACTAGAACTAAACAAAACCCAAACCCTAATGTGGCGGCTGCTACTGAGTTTATACCGAAGGGGGAACGTCCTTGGGTTGAGGGCGACCAGGTGGGGGCGTCCTCATCCTGGGCTTAAGACCCAACACGATACAAGGCTGACTTGGCCCAAAATAGGTGACGAAGCACCTTGTCATGGTCACACAAGAAGTAGTCGTACGAGTTGTTGAAGTAGTAGGAAGTAGTCGTACGAGTTGTTGAAGTAGTCAGAAATAGTCATACGAGTTGTTGAAGTAGTCAATCGAGCTTCAGAAATTACTCGATCGAGGCACCAAGTATTCATACTTGTTGAGGAAGTAGACGTAATTAGGCGACGAAGAGGTACGAGCGACGATGTCAACGTACGGAGTTGGTGCGCAGGGACTGATGGTGAATGGTACCAAATCTCGGACATGAAGACCAAGTTGGTGACGACTTGTAACTCGTAAAAGACCAAATCTCTGGTGTATCCAGCATGGTGATATCCTCATCAATCTTTCTCTCTTTTTTCTCTTCTTGGACTTGTGTCAGACACAAGCCCACGGAACTGTGCACATGGCGTACATCTTCTAGGATAAGGGGTGGAACATGGCCCACACCCTACACCAGTCGTAACTACTCGTACTATAGTAGAAGTAGTCGGAACAGAAGAAAACTACCCGAAAAGTATTCGGGTAGGACTCGTGAGCTCGTATCTGGCTAGGATTCCCTTGTAACCCTATCCCCCCAAACTATATAAGGGCGCGCAGGGACCCCCTCCAAACAGAGATCACACAAGATCACCCCGATCAACACCTAAGCCACTACAAACCACACACAGGACGTAGGGTATTACGCTCTCGGTGGTCCGAACCTGTCTAAACTTTGTGTTCCTTGCACCTTCAAGTTCCTAATCTCGGCGACACCCTACCTACAAACTCTCCACCTCGGGGGTATCCCTCAGGGGGCGTGGCGGTAAAACACCGACAGCTAGCACGGCAGGTAGGGGTGTTCATTGAGCATCCACCGGAGAACTCGATGGCATATTTCTGCTTCACCAACACTGTGCTCGATGAGGGCACAACCTTCTTTTTTGGCTCCTAGATCTGCGTCACCAACGGCTCGAGTGGTTTAAACAGCCACTTAGCCGACTCCAGGAAGCCGTTGGCCTCTGTGGCAAATCGATCCGGCAGTCTCGACGAGTTCCTCGACAACCTCGACGAGTTGCTGCTCCCTAATCTTGCTGAGGAGATCGGGAGGATGTCCGTTTTTTATGCGACTTCATCATGTGTTGCACCAGGACTACTCGGATCGGACTCAAACCGATCTGAGGAGGCTACACAATCTGAGTCCCTCTCTGACTTGGAGGATTACTTAGGTTGTCTACTCAAGCTCGGAGATGAGGGAGCCATCGCCAGTCGGGGGGCCCTCGTTTTCGACAACTACTCAAACTCAGACAAAAAGTACACGTTGACTAGTGCAACACCTGTCGGGAGGCCCCTGTTCTCGACAACCACTCGCAATCAGATGATGACCCCGAATCTTTTTTGGGTAGTCATCCGGGTTTGACGATAACATCTTCACCGCATGGCCGTTTCATGTACTGGAAGGGCTTAGAGCCCTCTATGTTGCTCGAGTATGACTCCCGCCTTGTGGCCTTCACGCAGGAACTGCCTTTTCAGGAAGGCAAACCCCTCTCTCCCATCTCAGAAGAGGGAGAGGGCAGCATAGAGCTAGTCGAGTACAACCATACGGCTGAGAGCTTGCCGGATCGTGAAGTCTACATGGCTTCCCTTCGCAATGCGGATGATGATGAGCCGGGTCCCGAGTATGACGCTGAACTACTTGCAGACATGTCCGCTGACGAGCGTACAGTGGATGCCCCCCAGGACGAGAACGAGGAGCACAGAAGGATCTGGCGGTTGAAGAATGCCAAGCGTGCCCAGCGCAGGCGGAACGCGGAAAAACCGCGCACGTAACCCAATATACCAAAGGAACCTCAACAACGCTTTCGTAACAGCTTCAGATCGGGAGTATTGCACACCGATCGGTGCCATTGCAGAAGCAGCGCTCTTAGCTCAACAACTACCATCCAACCCTCAGATACAAAGGCTGCAATATCTAACCCAGCGCGCGCTCGTGCAACTCGATGGGCAACACCCAATGTCCTCAACTCGGAACATGCTCTCGAGATCTAAGCGCCACGGTGACTCTGCGCAGATTAGTCGCACCCCTGGAGGAGGTCCCTGGTATTGGGGGAACGACAATCGCCAGCGCAACCAGGACAATCCAGTCGGCCACGGCAATCCCCAGGGCCAGTAGTCCGTGTGTGGCAACGTCAAACAAGAGGTGCAATAATCAATGCACCCACCCCACAACCGGCACGATGCAAGGCCACAGGGCGAAGCTCCACCTGAGGCCAGCCTCCAGAACGCTCCCACGATTGATCTAAGGCAGAAGATCAATGACAGCCGCGACGCGCGGCGCATCATCGAGGCAAGGAGAAGGGACCGACCCGACAGATACCACGATGATGATGATAATGATCGCTTCCCTGCTTTCACCTCCAACATCACCGAGGAATCCTACCCCCAAGGATTTTAAACCAGTCGGCATTCCCAAGTACGATGGCAAGCAAGACCCACGCTAGTGGATTTGCTGCTACTCTGTCGCCATCAAGGTCTCAGGGGGATCCAACTCCACCAAGGCACTCTACTTCCCGGTAGCCTTGGAATCCACGCCCCTCACTTGGCTTGAAAGCCTTAAACCAAACTCCATCGACTCCTGGGAGGACCTCAAGTGGGCCTTCATCGACAACTTCTAGGGATCCATGATTCGAGCAGGCCCTCATCATGATTTGTCCCAGGTCAAGCAGAAGTTGAACAAGACCCTAAGGTCCTACACCCGGCATCTCTTTGTGATGCGAGCCACCATCGCCAACATTACTGATGAGGACGTCATCCGCTGCTTCCAGAATGGCCTCTTCTCAAAGCACACCTACCACAACTACCCGACTACTACCGTGGAACTGCGCGACATGATGGCACGGTGGGCTGACCAGGAGGACAAGGAGAATGATCGTTTCCCTAAGCGAAACAACGACAAGCAAGGCAACAACAACAACCACTTCGACAAGGCCTGGCGGAACAACTCGGGGAATCCCCGAAAATGCAAGCCAAATCAAGAAGTCGTGGCTATTGAGCGCAATCCGCGGGGCAAGAAGTCGGGGAACAATCAAGCACAGTTTGAGAAAGTCCTACACAAGCAATGCACGATGCACCCGAAGTCACGACATACGCTCTCCGACCGCGTCAGCATCCGCAACTCACAACGCTCCACTCCTCTCAAAAGACGGAAATCGGAAGGATCAGGAAGACGACAATGAGGGTGACAAGTCGGGTGCTCAAGATTTCCAAGACCCGAAGAATGTCGTCAACGTCATCTTTGGC
Source organism: Panicum miliaceum (assembly GCA_032594955.1). Classification (NCBI taxonomy): domain Eukaryota; kingdom Viridiplantae; phylum Streptophyta; class Magnoliopsida; order Poales; family Poaceae; genus Panicum; species Panicum miliaceum. The sequence continues at coordinate 21,149,573 of CM064059.1, read as the reverse complement.
GGAGACGGTGGCTTCCACTCGAAGCGCGGACAGAAGCTGACCCTACGCGAAATCCTCTCTGTCGAGCCCGCCATACAAAAACCTCTAAGATACAGCGACGTCCCGATCTTCTTCTCTAGGGACAATCAGTGGACCAGCTTCTCTGAGCCGCCAAAATTTCCGCTCGTCCGAGATCCTGTCGTGGCGGGCTCACAGTTGACTCGAGTACTCATCGATGGAGGGAGCGGCCTCAACCTGCTCTTTGGGAGTATATTGAAGAAGATGGGGCTGAACATCTCCAAGATGCTTACCCCTAGCAGAGCTCCTCTACGGCATCGTCCCGAAAAATGTGGCTACACCACTCGGTTCAGTGGTCCTGCCAGTCACCTTTGGGATGAAAGACAACTACCGCACGGAGTACATCAAGTTCGAGGTGGCTGACTTCGAGTCGTCATACCACGCTATCCTTGGCAAGCCAGCTTTGGCCAAATTTATGGCCGTCACTATGTCTACTTACTACTCAAGATGCCAGGCAAGACAGGTGTACTCACATTCCGTGGCGACTTGAAGAAGTCGTACGACTGCGACCAAGAGGCGATCTAGTACGCTGCAACATCACGCCTGCCAGAGCCTTCTGCGGAAGTTTTCACGGCCGCGGAAAAGCTCACCGACTTAGAGATGGAGATCTCCAATCAGATGCCTAACCAGTCGAGGGTTAAACCCAACCCTAGCAACGTCGGCATCAAGGCTATCCAGCTGCAAGAAGGTGACTTGTCCAAGACTCCTTTCATTGGAGGCGGTTTGAGTGATAGATAGGAAAGCGCGCTCATCAGCTTCCTTAGGGCCAACCGTGACATGTTCACGTGGAAACCAGCGGATATGCCATGGAGTTGATTGAGCATTACCTAAAAGTCAACCCAAAGCCACTCCAAAGAAGCAGCGACTACGACGCTTCGCCCCAGACAAGAGGGAGGCCATCAAGAAGGAGCTAGCAGAACTACTCGCGGCTAGTTTAATTAAAGAAGTCTACCACCCTGAGTGGTTAGCCAACCCTGTACTAGTTTTAAAAAAGAATAATAATGAATGGATGATGTGTGTGGATTACACTGATCTCAACAAACACTGCCCAAAGGATCCCTTCACGCTCCTACACATTGACCAAGTCATTGACTCTACTGTTGGATGTGTCTTGCTTTCTTTCCTTGATTGCTACTCGGGTTACCATCAAATCACCCTCAAGGAAGAAGATCAGATCAAGACTGCATTCATCACCCCTTTTGGACTATATGCCTACATAACTATGTCCTTTGGATTGAAGAACGCAGGAGCCACCTATCAGCGGGCTATCCAATTATGCCTTGCTGATTAGCTACATCGCAATGTTGAAGCCTACATGGACGACGTGGTCATCAAGACTAGAGCCCACGACGAGTTCATCACTGATCTCGAGGAAACCTTCAACAGCTTATGCAAGTTCCGGTGGAAGCTCAACACAACCAAGTGTGTCTTAGGTGTACCACAAGGGAAACTACTTGGGTTCATCGTTAGCCACCGTGCAATTGAAGCCAACCCGGAGAAGATCACCGCTATTACCGACATGGACGCCCCCCAAGACAAGATCAGGCTACACAAGCTTAAGGTTACAGGACCAGGGTCGTATCGCTAACAGTACCCTGATGGCAAGAAGGTCCCAAACACCTGGAATATCAAGCATCTACGCCGTTTTCACCCTAGCCAACTTGTATCCTGAGTTGTCAGCTGCACAGCAGCATGTTTACTGAAGGGGTCTTGCTCCCATACTTCATGTAACATTCTGTTTACTAGTTCTTGACTAGTACTACACATAGTTTACTGAAGAGGTCTTGCTCCCATACTTCCAGTAACACTCTGTTTACTAGTTCTCGACTAGTACTACGCGTAGTTTACTGAAGGGGCCTTGCTCCCATACTTTCAGTAACACTCCGTTTACTAGTTCTCGACTAGTACTATGCGTAGTTTACTGAAGGGGCCTTGCTCCCATACTTCCAGTAACACTCCATTTACTAGTTCTCGACTAGTACTATGTACGGTTTACTGAAGGGGCCTTGCTCCCATACTTCCATTAACACTCCGTTTACTAGTTCTCGACTAGTACTACGCGTACTTTACTGAAGGGACCTTGCACCCATACTTCCAGTAACACTCCGTCTACTAGTTCTCGACTAGTACTACGCGTGGTTCACTGAAGGGGCCTCGCTCCCATACTTCCAGTACTACTCAGTTTACTAGTTCCCGACTAGTAACATGTAGTTTACTGAAGGGGCCTCGCTCCCATACTTCTAGTATTACTCCGTTTACTAATTCACGACTAGTACTACGCGTAGTTTACTGAAGGGGTCTTGCTCCCATACTTTCAGTAACACTTCGTCTAATAGTTCTCAACTAGTACTACGTGGAGTTTACTGCAGGGGTCTCGCTCCCATAACACTACATTTACTAGTTCCCGACTAGTTTTCCACATCGTCAGCTACCTTGACTCCTTGTCTCGACTACAAACAAGACATTCCGAGTGCTTTTTGATGCACTCCTCCGGCTCCCATCCTCGGGGGCTGGGCTCGACAGGGCACTCAGCGTGCTTTCGATGGATCATTTAAGCTCTCACCCTTTGAGGCAGAAACCTGAAAAACTACTCAGAAGATCCCGATTCAAGAGGCTTTTAAGGATTTATCTTGGGAAGATAATTGTTTAACCATTATTTCAGGGAAACTACTCGGAAGATCCTGATTCAAGAGGCTTTTAAGGATTTATCTTGGGAAGATAATTGTTTAACCATTATTTCAGGGATTTTATTCCGAAATAAGGGCTTTTTTCAAAATTTTAACCCAGAGGTCTTATGTAGCCATTGGCTCGGGGAAGAAGGTTTGAGGTGAGTGGTAATTTTGGGCGCTTTATTGAGAAGCTATTTGTTTAACCATTTTTTCAGGGAATTCATTCCGAAAAAATGGATTTTGAATTTCGGAACCAATTTGCCCATCTGAACCATCAAATCTTTACCATCATATATTGCATGCCATGATTATTTGGATCCTTTATTCCAAAACTTGGGGATTTGGATTCAAGGCTCGGGGGCTGTGGGACACGTGTCATCAGCGACTTATTTTTCAAATCTTTTGGAAGATATGGACAGAAGACTCAAGGCTAAATTGACCCTTAGCCTGATTCTTCGAGTCAACCTAAAGCTCGGGGGCTACTCCATATAGAGTGCGAGTTTAATTGCACCCCATATAAAAGAAGACTTGACAACTACTCGGGGCATGAGCACCTCACAGCCTCGATGCAGCCAAGGAAGTACTCGGAAGACACCTTCAAGATGGAGTTCGGGAGAACTCGAAGATGCCATCTGAAGTACTCGGAAGCTATCAGTACTCGACTACGAAGAGCTCGAGGGCTTGTCAGACCCGAGCCAACGGGACTGTGCACATGGCATACATCTTCTAGGATAACGGGTGGAACATGGTCCACACCCTACACCAGCTGTAACTACTCATAGTGTAGTAGAACTAGTCGGAACCGAAAGAAATTACCCGAAAAGTATTCAGGTAGGACTCCAGAGCTCGTATTCTTCTAGGATTCCCATGTAACCCTGTCTCCCCGAACTATATAAGGGCGGGCAGGGACCCCTCCAAACAGAGATCAGACAAGATCACCCTGATCAACACCTAAGGCAATACAAACCACACACAGGACGTAGGGTATTACGCTCTCAGGGGCCCGAACCTTTCTAAACTTTGTGTTCCTTGCACCTTAGAGTTCCTGATCTCGGCGACACCCTAGCTAAAAACTCATCACCTCGGCGGTATCCCTCAGTGGGCGTGGCGATAAAACACCGACAACTTGCAGATGTCCAACCCATGCTTTTGAGCATGCTTCTTTCTTCTCTTTTTTTCTCGTATAGCCCACACTTTTTTCTGAGGCAATTGGAGAGAGAGTCACCCTTAGTGGAGAATAATTTGAATGTTGAATGAATGGATGGCATGTTTTTGCGTAACTTCCAGTGTGAAAGTCAGCATGTATAAGTGGAGTGTACGTGAATTTTGATCATGTATAAGGGGAGGAGTGAGGTGCCTCTTCACCCGCTTGCTAGGCCTAGGTGAGGAGTCAACCAACTCGGCCTGCCCCTTGTCCTTAGGAGACAGCCCCGGCATCAAACCCTTCCCATACCTACCTCCCGGGGTACTGATCCCTACTACACGAAAGCGTTCCTGAGGTGTAGGGCTAGCGGATGTGTATGAGGACGTATAGTTGTGACTAACGACATTGCCGTCCTTAGTCTTTACAGAATAAGCGTAATATTCGCCCTTCTCCAAGGGCATCAGCGGTGAGGGATCGATGAAGAGGCAAACGGCGACGTCCCTCAACTCGCCCGTGGTAGGCCTCTTGGTCACGCCGGCACGGCCCCCCCTACCCCTCCTTGTAGTGGACGACTTGGTGCAGCGTGGAGCAGAACAGGGGGCCGAGGGGCCACTCCCCTGGTTCGGCCGAACCAGGGGTTCGACCGACCCCTGCATGGCCTCCCTCAGCCCCTCCTTTGGCCCTGGCGCAGGCATGATGTCCAGGGGCGTAGTGGCGATGTATTCGGCCTCCTCTTCAACGCCGACGTTTGCTAGAGCTTGGTTTGCAGGAGAAGGCTCTCGTCGAGGGAGGAAATGGAGACGGAATCGACGAATGGGACGAGAGCCTTGCCAGTCATAGTGGTGCAGAATGTTTTGAGGTGAAAGGGAGATGAAGAATCTAGATGTTGAGGTGAGGAAAAAAAGAGAATGTGGGAGGCCTCTTTAAAGAGAAGACAGGCCAAAATCGTACCCAAACCTTCCAAGAATTAGAGGAGCACGCAAGGAAAGAAGAGAGGGCCATTGAAGAGGTTTAAATTCAAAAGCTGGGAGTGAACGACACTCAGGTGGGGTCGGCGGAACCCTAGGTTCGGCCGAACCCCTCTGGGCCCTCCTAGGCCTCCTCTTTCTCCTGTGGGCTAGGTAGGCTGAAGGCTACGTGAAGGATGTGGGCTTGAGCTCTTTTTCCTGTGGACAAGATGTATAGCATTGTAGTCTACTATATTTATAACATCTATTTTCTCACTTGAATTAAATGTCTCAAGGAAAACTTTTAAATGCTGACCATTTACCTTGAAAATTTTATCTTCATCGTCTTGGAGTGTGATTGCTCCATGTGATGACGTGTTGATGATGGTGTACGGTCCTTTCCATTTGTTGCGGAGCTTTCCTTTGCCGAAGAGCTTTACCCTGGAATTAAACATTAGTACCTTATCTCCTGCCTTGAATTCTTTGGGCTTGATCCTTTTATCGTGCCATCTTTTGGTTCTATCCTTGTAGATCTTGGCACTATGGTAGGCCTTTTCCCTCCATTCCTACAACTCTGCAAGCTGGATTTTTTTTGTTTCTTCCCACCAACTTGAGATCCATGTTCCATTGCCGGATGGACCAGTGGACTCTGTGCTGTAGCTCAACCGGTAGATGACATGTCTTGCCATAGACGAGCTGGTATGGCGACATGCCGATGGGGGTCTTATAAGTTGTTCTGTATGCACAAAGTGCATCAGATAGCTTATTTTTCCATTCTTTTCCCATTTCATCGACCGTCTTTTGCAGAATGCTTTTGATTCACTTGTTTGAAGTTTTTTCTTGACCACTGCTTGACGGGTGGTATGGTGTGGCAATGTTGTGTTTGGTGCCGAGCTCCTTGAGAAAGCTTCGGAAGGTCTTATCAATGAAATGAGACCCTCCATCGCTTATAACCATCCTCAGTGTTCCAAAATGAGGGAATATGATCTCGCGGAACATCTTGCGGGCGTGCTTGGCATCGGTAGCTCGGCAAGGAATTGCCTCCACCCACATGGAGACGTAGTCCACAGCGACCAGGATGTACTCGCAATCATGGGACTTTTGGAATGGCCCCATGAAGTCAATGCCCCATACGTTGAATAGTTCGACCTGAAGGTTGTATGTGAGGGGCATTGCATTGCGAGCAGTGATGCCACCTTGCATCTGACACCTACGACACCTTCGGATGAATACTCTGGTGTCTTCATACATTGTCGGCTAGAAGAAACCACTTTGCCAGATCTATGGTTGAGTCCGGAATGCTCCAAAGTGGCCTCCGTATGCTGTAGTGTGGCACTTCTCTATGATTTGTATCCCTTCTGCTGCCGGTACGCATATCCTCAGCAAACCATCCATGCATACACTATACAGGTATGGGTCATCCCAAAGGTGACGTCTGCTCTCGAAAATGCTGGTACGTATCCTGAAACCATGAAATTCACAATATTTGCTTACCAAGGGTTGGAGTCCGTTACCTTTAGTAGCATGTCATCGCGTAGGAAATCATTTATCGGGGGTTCATGCACGTTAGTGATTTGCATAAGCGACAAATGATCGGCGACAATATTCTCTACTCCTTTCTTGTCTTTTATTTCAAGATCAAATTCTTGGAGTAAAAGAATCCATCGTATCAGACGTGGTTTAGCATCTTTCTTGGTGAGCAAGTATTTTAGAGCTCCATGGTCAGTATAAACAATAACTTTTGCTCCAACCAAGTATGATCTAAACTTGTCGATAGCAAAAACAACGGCTCGGAGCTCTTTTTTAGTGGTTGCATAATTCAATTGAGCTCCTGTCAGAGTTTTGCTAGCATAAGCAATTGCATGATGCTTCTTATCTTTGGTTTGGCCAAGGACCGCCCCAACAACATAATCACTAGCATCACACATTATTTCAAATGGCAAACTCCAATTAGGGGGTTGAATGATTGGAGTTGAAACGAATGCTTCTTTTAAGATTTGAAAAGCTTTTAAACATTCATTAGTAAACTCAAAAGGCGCATCTTTAGCTAAAAGGTTCGTGAGAGGCCTTGCAATCTGCGAGAAGTCCTTAATGAAACGGCGATAGAACCCTACATGACCTAGAAAGCTATAGATGCCCTTAATGTTTACTGGAGGTGGAAGCTATTCTATGACCTCGATTTTAGCTTTGTCCACCTCAATCCCCCTTTCAGACACAAGGTGCCCGAGAATGATGCCTTTACGGACCATAAAGTGGCACTTTTCCCAGTTTAGTACTAGGTCCTTCTCTTGGCACCTTTGCAAGACCTTATCTAAATTCTCAAGACAATGATTAAAGGTTTTCCCATAGACGGAGAAGTCGTCCATGAAAACTTCCATGATTTCCTCGATCATATCGGAGAATACAGACATCATGCACCGCTGAAAAGATGCAGGAGCGTTTCCAAGCCCAAAAGACATTCTACGATAAGCATAGGTTCCGTACGGGGACGGGAACGTGGTCTTTCTCGGATCATCGGGGTAGATGGGAATTTGATGATAACCTGAATACCCATCAAGGAAACAAAAGAAAGAGTGCTTCGCCAACCGCTCTAACATTTCATCAATGGGGGGCAGCGGGAAGTGATCTTTCTTTGTGGCCAAGATGAGTGTCTGGTATTCAATGCACATTCTCCACCCCGTGATGGTTCATTAAGGGATAAGCTCATTTTTATTATTTTCAACCACCATCATTCCTCCCTTCTTTGGTACAACCTGGATGGGACTCACCCACTCGCTGTGAATCACGGGATAGATTATACCGGTGTGTAAGAGCTTAAGGACCTCTTTCTTGACTACCTCTCTCATCGCATTATTAAGCCTACGCTGATGCTCCCTAAAAGGTGTGTTGGCTGGGTCTATAGGGATGCGGTGGGTGCAAAGGGTAGGACTGATTCCCTTGAGATCCTGGAGTGAGTAACCGAAAATAGCTCTATGCTTTTCTAGGATGGCTATCAGCTTGGTTGTCTCCTCATCAGAAAGTTTATCACTAACAATGATGGGAGATTCGGTGTCACCATTTAGGAAAGCATAGAGAAGGCCAAAGGGAAGGGGTTTCAACTCGATTGGTGGACGTGTTGGCCGTTCGTGCGTGGGTAGCTCAAGAGTTAACCCTAGATCATCTTCCTCTTGGATAAAGAGTTCAGCATTTTCTTCTAAGGATGTATAGATTCAATAGGAACGATGGCTAACACTTTCTCAATCGGTTCTTCTTGGTGGATGGGCTTAGCCAAAGAATTCTTTGACCGGGCAATCGGTAAGGTGTAAGTCCTACCCCCAATGGTTACGTCAAGGGTTCCTAGTGCGGAGACATTTAGGAACAGTTTCTCGACGGGATGCCATATCAAGACATTGAAGTCATGGACTTTGAAGACATGAAAATATAGGGCGATCTTGACTTTTTCATGCCAAACAAGCATGTCATGTATTACCCTGGTCCCTTCTATGATGGAACGTGGTCCAGTCCTAAGGGATCTTGTGGTTGGAAGCATGGGGTTCTCACTTAGGTGGTTAAGCGCAAAAAATGCGGAAATGTTGCTGGCTCCAACCATGGGGTTTTAGAGAGCTGAGACTGCAGTTCCTTGGGTATAGCATGGAATGGTTAAAGAGGGAGTTTGGATCTGAATTACTTTGGATGAAAGTTCCCCCTCTTGTACCCATTCGCTTCTTATGATAGAGGTTAACCCTTTGATGGTCTCTTTAAGGCAAGCCTTATTGAGAGGATCAAATGGTCCTAACGGAACTGGAGGTCATTTCTCAAGGGGATACACTGAGGTGTTTCCAAAGTTTTGAAAAAGCCCATCCTCAATGTTGAAAGGGAACTCTGGAGGTTGAATTTCTTCTTCCTCCATTGTTCCAGGTCCGGGGGAAGGTTCGGAGGTTGGTTCGGTGTAGGTTAGAAGAAGGGGTATAGGAACAACCAATGGAACTTCCTCATAGATTGAATGTTCCGCTACTGGGAGGGACTCGGAGAAGGATGTGTTCTCCAAAATATGGTTTAGAAGTGCTTCCCCTTCGGCCGTGGTTTTGTGCGTGAAGGATCCCCCAGCAGTGATGTCAAGCTGTAGGGCAAACTCCTTGCTAAGCCCTAACCAGAAGTGTTGAAGCAACACATGGTCGGGTATAGACAAGTCTGGGCCGGCATGAGTTAACTGTGAAAACCTAGCCCAGGCTGTACCTATGGTCTCCTTCTCGTCCTAACGAAAGTCAAGGATCTCTTTTCGTAGGGAAGCAATTTGAGAAATAGGGAAAACGCGAGACAAAACCTGTCTCTTAGTTCGTCCCATTATCTATTTACCTTGCCTACGTTATGGGCGTACCATTGCTTCTCTCTCTCATCAAGGGAGAGAGGAAACAACTTCCACCGAAGCGCGTCTTGTGCCACGCTAGAAATGGTTAAGCATGAGCATAGCTGCTCAAACTCTCGCAACTGGTGGTAAGGGTTTTCATCATCAAAACCTGAGAAGGGTTGTTCCCGAACCATGGCGATGAAGCCACGACGGAGTTCAAAGCAAGAAGTTGTAATGGACTTGGATGATTGGGGTGGCTCTAAGAACTCACCCTTAGGAGCGGAGAGTTTTTGGATAGAAGTGTGCTCCATGGTAAGAAAAGGATAAAAGAAAGAGAAAGGTAAAAGAAAGGGTACACGGGCAAACTAGGTTTGAAAACAACTACAGCAACTGGTCCCCGGCAACGGCGCCAGAAATGCTTGTTGGTATTTCTTAACGATTACGAATAAATCCGCAAGCACACGGATATACCGCTATAGCACTTCACCCAGAGAGTATTCAAGGTATTGTATTTTCTCACGGAATGGTGGTGTAACGATCTTCTAACTAGTTTACCCTGAAGAACAAGAGGTAGAATGGCCTGGGTACCGTGATTGGTCTAAGGGAAAGTATCAAGGAAAGATAAACTTAGGCTGCTATTAATTTACTTCAGGCACCGGTCTGACCCTGGTTTGCCAAGGACCTCCGGCTATTAGCTCTACTCCGAACCCGGACGTGGGGGAATTCACTAACCATGAAAGATTTCGTAGCGGACAGACTGGGAAGTCAGCACTTGCCGTCTACCCCTCAACACCGTGGGGCTTGCAGCAAACAAAGGTAATCTAGGGCCTAAACACCACGTTTATGTCGTCGACTATTACTCTAGCGTTGCGCAGGGTTATCTCGTCTTTATCAGGGGTCCTCTACTAGAGTATCCTCTACAAGAACGGATGATGAATCCATAAACGAATAACAACGTAAGGATAACTTTACCAAGAGCATACCAAGAGACGAACCCGGATACTTACTCAAATGGATCGTATCCGTCGAGGTACAAGGTCGGAGAGAGGCTGACAATTCCGGCTCTCCTCCACACTTCCTCCTCACACACTCCCTATCCTAATGTTACAAAGGGTGGTGGAGTCCCTCTACTCTTCTTCTCCAAAATGTGTTGTCTTTGAATGAGGGGGGGGGGGGGGTGTGGCGGGGAGGCCTTCTTTTATAGCTTGAGAGGTCGGTTCCCGCCATCTCTAAGTAGGGAAACATCAGCCACCGCCCTTGAGAAGATAAGGACGATCATCCCGCCAAAGATCTGGGTGCCAGGAAGGCGTCAAGGGTCGGCCGGGTTCGGCCGACCCCACGTGGAGCCTCCCTGGCTCCACCTTCCTCTAGACAGCTGATATGTGGGTCCTAGCATTGATCCTTGGTGATTTGTGCCTTGACGTGCCCGTTTGATCTGATTTGTGGGTCTTTTGAACACAGCAGATGATCTTCCGTGCATTTCTTGGGTGTGCCATGTGTGATTTCCTTGGTTTTCGTTCTTGGGTACCTGCATATCACAATTCACCAAAACTTGTGGAGTTGATTAGTATAAAATCCTATAGCTAAGTTTGGTGATTATTTTTATATTAAATATGCAGAAGTTGATGCTTAAATTTGTGACTTAACGACTGCCAACATGCTCCGCGGCTGCTGCCCCGCTTACTGCAGCTCCGCTCCGCTCGCCGTGGCTCCACGCCGCTGCCCCGCTCGCTGCAGCTCCGCCCTACTATCATGGCCCCTCCGTCGGGAGAGGGGGAGGGGAGTTGCTGGCGTGGGAGGTGCTACAGGGGAGGGGAGGTGGCTGCGGGGGAAGGGAGGCGAGGGAGTGGTGGTAGGGCATGGGAAAGGAGGGGGCCATGGGAGGTGAGGGAGTGGCGGTGGGGTGGGGGAAAGGAGGGGGCCATGGGAGGTGAGGGAGTGGCGGTGGGGTGGGGGAAAGGAGGGACGGTGGGTGAGAGAAGGGGAAGGGCAGCACGGGAGGGGAGGGGAGGCGGTGGAAAGGAGGGATAGTGGGGGAGGGGAGGGGAATGGTGGTATGGGAGGTGGAGGAGGGGAGGAGCGGTGGGCAAAGAGAGAGAAAGAGATAGGAGAGTAACAAGAGGGAGAGGAAAAAAACAATATGAGGGTGGTGTTCGCACACAAGTAGAAACAGTAGTTTCCGTTCCGTGATGAAAGTTTTTTCGTCACAGATAAAATCACTTCTGTGACGTTTTTGCCCCTTCGTCACCGAAATACAAACTTGATTCTCGGTTTTTGATGAGTTAAAATTTGTCAGAGAACTTCCTTTATGACGAATTTGACCCTCACAGTGAAGAAAACCATTCGTTACCGAATCTACGATTTCCACGAGTGGCATCACCGCAGTTCGGCTGAAACCCGTGGTGATGGACCATTTGGGATGTACTGTTCTGTAGTAGTGCACGAGCCTCATATTTACTCCTTAATGATAGACTATTACTACCGGTTCGGTTCAAACCTGCACTGATAGGATGTTTGGGATTTACTGTTCTGCAGTAGCGTACGATCCTCACATTTATTCTTAATGATATGTCTAGCATGTCGATGTTTCTATATGTTCCTATATATAAAAAGATCAGCATAGCTAATGTGATTTTGTACTTTCTCAAGGTTAAAATGTTATGTTAATTTTTCCACAGGCCATGTGTATGAATTCTTAACTAGAAGTGGGGATGTACCTAATTTATGCTTTGCTCGTTTATCTTAACTTGCAATATGCTTTTCCCATTACATACCTTTGTTTTCCAAATTAATTAGCAAATATAATACGTAATTAGCCAGAATGCTAATCATCGCTCTGTCACTGAAGGGTTAGCCTAACTTACTATTATGATCATTAGCAGGATTAAGTCGGATACTAATCCACAAATCCACAGGGAAGCTACGTTTCTGTTGAGTTTGCTGAAGGGTTCGTGTGGTGTCGAAACGTGGCAGGAACTGTGCAGCCGATCCTACGCAACCAGCTAGTCGGCACTCGCAACTGAAAAGTGCATGTGATCAGGGAACCCTACCGTGACCCACGCCGCGAATTATAGAAGTCAGAAAAGTAAACAACTATAGGTCCTCAAAAAACAATTGAGCCCTCAAAGTGGCCCTAGCAAATTAAGCCTAGCTATGTAGCTATTCATCAGTACCTAGAGCTGCATGCATGTTGACATCAGAATTGAATTCCAGATAACGCCTGCATCTATATATGAGTACAACTATGGAGACAGATAGCTCGACATTGCCATAATTTCACGTCATGTTTGCTCAAGCAAGATGAGAGGTCGACCATATGCATACGTGTCTGCATGTCCATGCAGAGATGTTTGGATGTGGAATTAAGTTACAGCAGCTGACAACTCACTTTTTCTGGCATATTTGTTTGTATATCGACTGTGTTATTTGTTACGTAGACAACACCAGATAGAGGTAGATATGTATGTTTGCAAATACTCATCAGTGTCCCTACCGGCATGCATTATGTATGTATTCAGAGCCGGTAGGAACGTGCTATTATCGGTGCCAAACGAATTAACCGGTACGCATGAGAGTTATTAGAAGGTGGCACAAATGAGGTGTTATGGAGTAAACATGATCGATCTACACATATCATTTTATAATAATATTCAATATTAGTATGCAATATGGATGTATTGACGCTTATTATAGAGACCACACTCACCCAAAGCGTCAACTTACTATTTGTAAACAGCTGCGATCAAGGGCCCTAATAATCATGCATCCCCTACGATACCTTATATGGCCAAGTTAGCTGTACTCGATTCTCCACAATTTTCTGTTCTGTGTTCTCTTTGTGGGAACAAAAGCTATGGCTAGCTTTTAGGTGCACAACGCAGGATCAAAAGGCGATGGAAAAAGCCGTCTCTTTTCTCCCTCTCAAGGCACAGCACACGCCATACTCATATGCTCCCATCCCTTTCTCTCCCCTCCATCACCCACCATCAGCCATCGACTTTCTTTAGCCCTTCCTTTTTTCTGGTGGTCTATGGCAATAGGGATCGATGCCGACGGCAGACGATGCACACTGCGCGGGGATTCCGTCGCGGCCAATCGCCGGCCTTGCACGTCGGCGTCAAGGGGTCTATACGGACGTGGAAAAAACACAACAGCACTGCCGATCCGTTGCTGTCCTAGGGTTGCAACTAGGGCTAGCCCTAGTATGGGAACTACCACACTTTGACATTTATGCTTGGTACTGGTTGTGCTCCCTTCCTCATGACTGCGTTGGATAAGCTTTGGCAGCCTGTGCACTTGAAACTGCCTAGATGATTGTGTTGATGTGAGTCATAAGTGCTAATTATGACTTTTGGGTCGTGTAAGAAGCTAGGCTCTCACACACGACAACTCTATTCTACATGCTAGGTGTAGCGGTTAAATTACTAACCAAACTTAACAGAAATTACTGAATTGAATTGTCGTATTACTGAATCACGCTTAGTAAAAGTCTATCAATAATCACGCATACTAGTTATTACTGAAAAATTATTCAGTAATTAGTTGCACCCAATTGTGCCGCCCGTCTCGACGCAGATCCACACTAACATATATAGAGATGAGGACAAACAAGAAACATCACCGATAATTACGACCGACATTAATGTCTATTTGAATTAAACAATTTTACGGTTTTGCTAGACATTTTACGGTTGCGGGATCCTGCCGGGTTTTTAACTGATGGGCGGCGCTCTGCCGGTGTTATAAATATTATTCAACAAACTACGAGTAGAATAGATAATATGTATATATACACACACATATATATACACACGACAAAGCTAAAATGCAACAAGGTGCATTTGCTCACAGACCCTGGAAGCAACCCCGCGCGCGGCCCATGGCGCCCGACATCCCCCACATGTGGGCCAACAAACCCCGCGGCAGCGCGGGTTCACCTAGCGTCGCGCCAAATTGCAACAACATGTGCAGAGCAGTTGTGACCTGCGATATGTCTCGGTTGCAACTGGGATCGATTGTAGGGGGGTTGTCTTCAGCGGCAAGTAAATAAAAAGCGAAAAAAAGCGTCCGGACAAAATAAAAGAGGAGGGCGTGTTTTGAATAGATCGAGGAACACCTGAAATACCCCTGTCCGCCGCCATCGCCACCGCCACCACCGCCCCCAATCTCCTCAGAATCCAGCTGCGTTCATAGCGCCACCGTCGCTGATCAGCTTGGATCCCCCACCCCAGCGATCCACCCAGGTTCCCAGGAGCAATTAGCACTAATTCGCGCGATTGCGCTTGGAAATTGCATGGAGGCGGGTGGGGCCCAATGGTCCGCGGCGGGAGGGTCACCTACGCTGTCGTCGGGGGTGTCGTTGGCCCCCGTCCTTCCCCCGATGACGATGCCTACTGCTGCGACAGCTCCTGCGGGAAACACGGATGTCACTTGGGCCGATCGACGGAGTCGAATCTGCTGATCCCTCCATCACACGACGACACTGACGCCGCCCGCAACAGTGCCTCCAGGGGCACTGCAGATTCCAGACGCTGCGCAGCTGATCTACCTGTTAAGCACTATGCCCTCCTGTACCGTCTATTTTGTCCAGGAGAAAATCCGTTGTGGCTATGGAAAAGGATGGTGAATTGTGGGGTTTTGTGGTGAGGATGGCGGGGATTGCAAGTGTGGGTGTGTCGGGTTGCAACCTGGGGGTGGGGGGGGGGGGGGGGGGGGAGGGTTGTGGTTGCAAGAGATGGCTGTGTGATTTTTTCATGTGGAGGCGACTGAGTTGCAAGTTCGCCTGGCCCTAGTTGCAAGTTCAGCTAGTGGTTGGTTGCAACATACGTTGTATCCGAGGGTGCAAAAAAGCGATGGTGTGTGTGAATTTTTTTCTGGAGCGACTGAGTTGCAAGTTCAGCTAGTGGGTGGTTGCGAGTTCAGATAGCGGGTGGTTGCAAAAAGTTTAGCTGATGGGTGTGGTTGCAAAGTTCAGCTGGGTGGGTGGTTGCAACCCTGGCAAAAATAGTTTGGTTGCATTAAGTGATTATGTCTGCAACTTGGGGTGTGTGTGCAGTTGCAACCTATCAACATTGTGATTGCAGTAATATGTTTGCATTCGATTTTTAAAAAAAAATTCTGCATGTTCTGTACTATTTTTTTCCGCAAGATCCAGCTATAGAGCCTGTGTTTGTGCCTAGAGTGAGCCAGGTATTCCCAACTATGAATGATGCTTCCATCTTTTATAAAGACTACGTGGAGCTAGCGGGTTCAGTGTAAGGATGGCCACGACTAGCAAAGGGACCAACCATTGGGTCTGCTACAGGGCAGGGTGGCATGAAAGCAAGGGGAAGGAAGTGCCCAACAAAACTGAGAAGGGATAAAAAAGGTGCGGCTGCCCTGCATGTATCGAAGTCAAGGAGGATAAGAAGCAGAAGCTGTGGTTTTTTGACCATGTACAGGAAGCCCACAACCACAAGCTATAACCATCTTCCAGAATGACAAGATATATGCACGCCCACAAGAACATGGAGGAAGGCATGAGTGACATATTTAATATAGTGACACGAAACGGAGTTGCCCTTTATGCAGCGTTGAATGTCATGGCAGATCTGTATGATGGGCGCCATATGTGGGGTTTGACAGAGAAGGACATAGAAAACACGTAGGTGCTGATTTTTTTTCCGCAATATCCGAATTGCAACATGCCGCTGAATTTGTCTAACAAACAGTGTTCTATTATTTTTGTAATGTTCACAGGAAGGCTGAGAAGGCTAGGGAGGAAAGAAAGGATGATCTTAACAAGCTTCTCCAATTCTTCAGGGAGGGCAAGGCGAACAACGAGTACTTCTACTGGGATGTGGATGCAGATCCAATGACTAGGGTACTAAAGAACATCTTCTAGAGCCATGCAAGCCAGAGGGCTGAGTGCAGGGACTTTGGAGATGTCATTTCATTTGACACGATGCACAAAACAAATAGCAAGAAAATGCCGCTAGCCATGTTTGTTGGGGCCAACAATAACTTGAGGAATGTGACTTTTGGACAAGCTCTGGTTGGTGATGAATGGATTGGATCGTTCAAGTGGTTGGTTGAGACCTTCAAGAGCTGCATGGGTGGTCGACAGCCTCATGTCATCCTGACAGGTGTGTGCCTTATTCCTTATTCTAGTACCCTGATTGCAAACTTAATATTGTCTGGTTGTAATGTTATTGGCTGCTGCATTGCCACCGGATGTGTCCCAAACGTTGTTCCCCCTGGTTTACTGTGTATTGTCAAATAAGGATCCGGCTATGAGGCAAGCAATAGGGATGGTGTTCGACAAAACACAGCACAGAAACTGCCGCTGGCACATCCTAAGGCCGTGGGAGTTTGAGCTGGACCAGTTGTACAGCGAACACAAGGATAAGAAAAGGATAAGAAATTGAAAGAAAGATTTTAATCATTGATAAATTATCCATTGGGCCCAACACAATTCGAGGTCGAATCGAGAAGGCTAGTTGATGACTGTGGCATTGCTGATCACCCCGCAATATAAGAGGGAGAGGTGGATTGCAGCTTACTTCAAAGGAATGTATTGTGGAAGATTGACATCAACACAGAGATCGGAAAGCCAGAACAGGGTGCTCAAGGATGGCTATGTTAGTGAAAGTACAAGCCTGCACATGTTCACTGGAAGGATGCTGGACTCACTTCAGCACGCGGACCACATGGATGCCGGTGAGACACTGACCGCCCAGGTAAGGGGGAAAAAATCTCAATATGATAATTGCAATGGTTACTGCTTCCCAGTTGCTGCACTGTCCATAGACTAAGTGCAAAAAAAGACAAACTATGCTAGAAAAAAGGGTGATGCAGGCTGAGGTGGTGCGAGCATGCAAATCAAATTTTGATGAGCAACTAAGTAGGGTGTACACAAGGGCTGTATACCAAGAGTACAAGAAGCAGTACGATAACAGCACACCATTTGTGATTGAGCCTAATCCAAATCCAAGACTGAAGAATGGGTGGTTGGTGAAGCATGAAAATAGGGAGGGGAGCTTCTGCTGGGCCCAACATGAATTCAGGGTGGTTGTGGATAAGGAGGCTCATGAATATAGCTGCGAATGCAAACAATGGGAACATTCAGGTATGGTGCTCTGCTGTTGTTACCCCTCTCTCTTGTAGAAAATGATTGTTAAAAGAGGCAATTGCAACTTCATGGGCACGCGGTTGCAACCTCTATCGAAATAGATTGCACCTCTCTGACATGTGCATCTGTTTTTACAAAAAATTTGCAGGGCTATTCTACATGCACATCATTAAAGCCTTCACCCACCTTTAGGTTAGGAGAATCCCAGAGAAGTACATACTGAAAAGGTATACCCGTGACGCGAGAGAAGAAGTTACGTGGGACAGGCACGACGGTGTGCGGATTGGTGCGCGTGCAAGCAAGGAACGACACAAATGTCAAAGCTGCTGCCTAAGTTAATGAGGCTTGGAAGAGCCGGAAGTAAGTCAGACCGTGCTTGTGAGGAAACCAACAGACAGCTGGACAAGATTACTCCGGGCATTGAATTGTTCCAGAGGAGCACAGGTGATGAAATGTCGGACCCTGGCCCATTAGCAACTGGATCAGTGACAACAACGGGCACATCTGGTGATGATGACACTAATCCACCACTGTCGTCCGCTATGTTGCATGATGGGGTGTTGCTGATTGAGCCCCCTGTGTCGCGCACAAAAGGTAGAGGGCCTGGGAAGCAAAAGAAAAATGATGTTGAGCCTCCACTTCATGGCACCTAGCTCAGCACATACACAAGGGAAAACTATGGGGAAAAGGAATGCAGACGCTGTGGGCCCAGGGTACACATTACAACACAACATGCCCGATAAACCCCGGTCAAAGCAAGTCAGCAGAAATGTGTGCAAACAAAATGGGTGCCAAAACAAATGATGGCCCCCTAAGGAAGAGAGGGCGGCCGAAGATCATAAGGGATCTGCATGAGGAGGATGATCTGAACCAGGATGAAGTAGCTGCAACACAACCTAGCCGCGCTGCGACCAGAGGAGGTGCAAGAGGAGGGGCACAACAAGCAGTGGCCGTGGAAGAAGAGCTAAACGTGTAAACTACTAGGAATGAGGCGCTGCTGTAAACACACACAGAGAGGGGTAGTAGCATGTCATTCTCCTTGTAAAGAAAACAAAATATTAATTTATTCAGAAACTGCACATGTTATTTTGAACTGCAAATTGCAAATGGATTAACAAAAATGTTATTTGTACTGTGCAAACACAACTCTAAAAAAACTGGGATAGATCAAACTGTGTTGCATACCAATTGCAACACAGGTGAACTACATGGTTGCAACTATAACGGCCGAGCAACTGCAAACTCTGGTAAGTTCATCGCGTGTTGCAGACCAATTGCAACATCTGTGCGCGCATGATTGCAACGACGTTGACTGTCGTATTGCAACACATGTGCGTGCAAAAAATGCAACTGTAGTAAAACTTAGTGGTTGCAACTATAATATATGGCAGTTGCAACTATGGTGATGACCTAGTTGCAACTCTGGTAAAATCATAACGTGTTGCAGACCAATTGCAACCCAATTCTCGCGCGATTGCAACTATGCTTGATGACGAATTGCAGTAGTGGTGGCGTGCCATATTGGGAGATCAAACTATGTTGCAGACCAATTGCAATAAGGTGAACTACACAGTTGCAACTACAACGACCGAGCAACTGCAAACTCTGGTAAGCTCATCGCATGTTGCGTACCAATTGCAACATCTGTGAGCGCATGATTGCAGCGACGTTGACTGGCTTATTGCAACACACGTGCGTGCGAAAAATGCAACTGTAATAAAAATAGAAAAATGCAACTGTAATAAAACGTGGTGGTTGCAACTATAATATATGGCAGTGGCAACTATGGTGACACCCCCAGCTGCAACACTGATAAGGTAGCACACATTTGCAATTGCGTCTGTAGTAGCAAAACTGATAACACATAAAAATATATAGAGATTAGACCATTGCAACTGATCACACATTAAATATATAGAGATCAAACATCGCGCGATTTGCAACTTGTATGTTCACCAGTTGCAAAAATGAAGGTTCATTAGTTGCTACTACAGACAATTTAGATAAGTTTTGTACACCAGTTGCTACATAAGTTACATCAATTACTACTACAAACAATGTGCATAAGTTTTGTACAGCAGTTGCTACATCAGGGGAGCACACACAAACATTCCGAAAATACTCATTGCGATTCATTCCATTCAATCTTTCTCCCACCAAGCCTATAGATGTCAAGTTCGTCGGGTATGTCCCCTTGGTTCAGGGGGTGGAACACCAAATAGTGCATCATCTCAATATTGTATATCATCCCTTTAAACTGGGAGAAAAGAAGACAGATAAAACACACACAAGTAAGGTAAAAAGTATATAGAGTAAAATCACACACATATAGTGAAAAATGGACAAAAAAGGCTATATGACAAAAAATAGCTCACCGGGTTGATGTCAATGTTTAGGCTCTCGCCATCCCAAAATTCCATATATTTCCAAAGGAAAAACATGAAATCGCTGGGCCCTGCTTGCTTTGGCACATCAATGAACGGCCTACTCCAGTTGTCAAATTGAGGGAATTTGTTCTTAGTGACCTTCTGGAATGCAACGTTTATGATGGGCAGCATGGCATAGATGGGCTGGTGACATGGTTCAGGAGAAGTGTTCACCCAAAAATAGTCGATCATATCCAAGATAACGATGCGATTGTAGATGAGGTTGATACACTAAACAAAATAGTGCTTCCCAGCACATACATGCATGAATATCTGCAGGCCCCAGGAAAGAACAAAAAAAGGTAAGAAACCATTTGCATCTAATAACAAACAAGAGTTGCAACGAGTACAGTTCAATAATTGCAAAAGTATTGAGGGGGGGGGGGGGGGGGGCAAAGGAGCGATGAGATGATCAGATACTAACCGCTTTGCCTTTGTTATATTAGAATATTGCTCGATTTCAGACTCCAAACACTGTCTCAGGATTGTGAATTCTTCGGTCTCGGTTTTTCCAGCATCCATGTAGACCTTCTCAACATCGTTTGCCTAAACCTAAAAAAAAAATATAGTTTGTGACACACTGGGTAAGCCGATGAAAAAAATTAAAACAGCAGGTAATGTGAAGGAGGGGTGTGTGTGGGGGTTCAATAAAAAGTCACAAAGAACCTAGTGATGAGGAACACCTTGTATCCAATCGAATCTTCCTTGTGAACAATGTTGTCATAACGAAGGCAATGTACAGTGAAATCCAGTATAGAAGAGTCGCCGTCTTTGTCATCAGAAAAAGTGGTCAGGAGGTCGTGGCCATCAAAAGCGCAGAAGATGCTGAAATCAACCAGAGTCGTGCTGTGTGTAGGAAAAAAAGAACAAATATGTTACCAACTATATGGGGGGGGGGGGGGGTTGAGAAAAATGGTTGCAACAATGATATCTCCAGTAGCGATGTGTGTGTGCTTACACTTTCAACTTCTCATCAGAGGCGATCTTGTTCCTCATAGAAAGTGCCTTTGCCAAGGGTACTTTCTAGCGGCAACCTAGGATTTTGAATGGAGATATGTACTTCCTTCGCTTCTTCCTAAACCTCTCTCCAACATGTTTGAAAATCATCTTTTGGAACTCATTGAAGTTTTGGGAACCTTGTTCACGTTCCTCTTGAGACAACCACACAGGAGGGCTCTAGGAGTTGATGTCATCAATCGGATCCTCTGGAAAACTTAGATCACTTGCAGCTGCGCTGGGCCTACCTCACCAAGAACACTGCTCTTCAGCTTCAAAATTTCTTCATTAGCATGCTCGCGTAGCTGCATCAACCGTTTCTCATGTTCATCGCGCAGCGCTTGGTCATCTTTAGTGAGCTGAAGCTTTGCCCTCTTGTTCTTGCCGGCTGACTTTCCTTTTTGCTGTTCCTGCTTCTTGGTTTCCTCCTTCTTCTTGCCAGCCTCAGCCTTCTTCCTTGCCGCTTCAAGGTTTTCTCCTCCTTAGCTTTCTTTGCTTCAGCTGCTTGTGTTTTCGAAATATCAGCAGCCCTCGTGGAGCGCGTGCTCCTTCTACTGTAAGCAATTGGTACTTGGGCAGCTTGTTCCTGAATGGGCCATTCAGAATGTATACCAATTGCAAACATTGGCTGCAGTAAATTGCAAAATGTAGGTACGCTGAATTGCAACATGTAAACACAACAAAAATGCAAGTAATAAAAACATCCAAGAAAAGATTGCACATAAAAAAACATGGGGGAGGGTGTCAGACTCGGGCACACGGGCCTGGCCATGTGGCACACTTCACCTAGGATTCGGGGTGGGACAAGGGCCACGCCCCACATCCACTGTAACTACTCATAATGCAGTAGGATTACTCGTACGGTAGTTAGACTAGTCGGGGAGTTGGATAGAGAGTACCCGGGAAGTAGTCGGGTAGGATTCCTTGGCTTGTACCCGACTAGGATTCCCATGTAAACCTGTCCCCCGGACTATATAAAGGTGGACAGGTACCCCCTCGGGGACAATCACAATCATCACCATCAGAGGCAATACAAACCGCACAGGACGTAGGGTATTACGCTCCCAGCGGTCTGAACCTGTCTAAAACCTTGTGTTACTTTGCACCTTCGAGTTCCTGATCTCGGCGACACCCAACCAACCAAACTCACCACCTTGGGGGTATCCCTCGGTGGGCGTGGCGGTAAAACACTGACAGCTAGCGCGCCAGGTAGGGGAGCTCATCAAAGATCCACCAGAGAACTCGATGGCGTCGTTCAACTTCACCAGCGCCGTGCTCGACAAGGGCACGACTTTCATCTTTGACTCTTGGATCTGCATCACCGATGGTTTGGGTGGCTTCAACAGCCACTTAGCCAACTCCAAGCAGCCGAAGGCTACTTCATCGACCACAAAGGGCAATCTTGACGACTTCGTCGACAACCTCGATGATACGCTGCTTCCGGATCTGGTTCAGCAGATCGAAACGACGTCCGTTGTCAAAACGACTTCAACTCGAGATGCAACAGATCTACTCGAATCGGATTCAAGCTGATTTACAAAGACCCTACGATCCAAATCCCTCTCCGACTTGGAGGAGGATTTGGATCTGCTACACCAAATCGGGGACGTGGGCGCCACCGCTAGCCGGGAGGCCCTCGTCCCCGACTTCTACTCGGACTCCGATGCAGAGTACTCCACGTGCGGAACTACATCTCTAAACCGGACCCAAAAAGGACTCGGAGGTGAGGGAGCCACCACCCGTCGGGCGGCCCCCACCCTTCAAAACAAGTCTCAACCCGATGGCCACCCCGAATTCTTGTCGGGCTGCCATCTGGGTTTACTGATTACATCAACGCCACAGGGACGTTTCGTGTATTGGAAGGTCTTTGAGCCCTCCGAACTACTCGATTACGAATCTCGCCTTGTGGCCTTCACGCAAGAACTACCCTTCAAAGAGGTTAGACCTCTCTCACCCATCGCAGAAGAAGGTGAGAGTAGCACAGAGCTACTCGACTACGGCCTTAGGGCTAACCACTCGCCGGATCGACAAGTCTGCATGGCTTCCCTTCGCAACGGGAGGAAGATGAGCTGGGCACCCAATACGACAACGGACAACTTGTGGACATCTCAGCCGATGAGCCCACAGCAGACGCTCCTCAAGATGAAGAAGAGGAACATTGGAGGATCCGGCGGGCAAAGAATGCCAAGTGTGCTCAACGCGCAGAACCGTGCCCATGGACCAAGGGATCTCACCAACTCCTTCGCAGCAGTCACAGATCGCGAGTACCGTACCCTGATCGGCGCAATTGCAGAAGCAACACTCTTGGCCCAACAACTCCCATCTAACCCCCAGATCCAAAGGTTGCAGTACTTGACCCAACGCATGCTCATGCAACTCGATGGGCAACATCCAGTGTCATCCACTCAGAACTCGCTCTCGAGGTCTGAGCAACACGGGGATACCGCGCTGGTCAGTCGCACTCCCGGAGGAGGCCAGGGGAGTCGGAGGAACGACAACCGCCAGCACCATGAGGGCCACCTGTCAGTGCGCGGCAACAATGAACAAGAAGTATAACAACACCCTTGCAACCAGCGTGGGGTAAGGCACCGCGACAAAGATCCAGTCGCAGCCAACCAACAGGACGCTCCCACGGCCGACCTCAGGCAGAAGATCAATGAAGGCCGCGACGCGCATCTTGTCATTGATGCGAGGAGGAAGGACCGTACCGGCAGGCACTACGACGACGACGACAGTGACCGCTTCCCCGCCTTCACCACGAATATTACCGACAAGTCCTACCCCAAGGACTTCAAACCAGTCGGAATCCCCAAATATGACGGTAAGCAGAACCCACGCCAGTGGCTTCATTGCTATTCCGTCGCTATTAAAGTTTCAGGGGGCTCCAACTCTACGAAAGCACTCTACTTCCTGGTGGCCCTAGAACCCGCACCCCTCACGTGGCTTGAAAGCCTCAAGCCAAACTCCATCGACTCGTGGGAGGACCTCAGACGGGCCTTCATCGACAACTTCCAAGGGTCCATGATCAGGGTGGGCACTCGTCACGACTTGTCCCAGGTGAAGCAGAAGATGAACGAGACCCTGAGGTCTTACACACGGTGTTTCTTTGGGATGCGCGGCACCATCGCCAAGATCACTGATGAGGATGTCATCCGCTTCTTCCAACACGGCCTCTTCTCGAAGAACACGTACCATGACTTCGGGCGCAATCGCCCGACAACCGCCGTGGAGCTGCGGGACATGATGGCCAGATGGGCTGAACAGGAGGACGAGGAAAACGACCGCTTCCCCAAGCGCAACCATGACAAACAAGGGAACGGCAACGGCCACATCGACAAAATCCAGGGGAACCACTCGGGGAACACCCGAAAGCGCAAGCCAGACCATGAAGTCGCGGCTGTGGAGCGCAACCCGTGCGGCAAGAAGTCGGGAAACAACCAGTTGGAATACGAGCAAGTCCTGCCCAAGCAATGCCCGATTCACCCGAAGTCGCGTCACACGCTCTTTGAGGTCATCACCATCCGCAAATCACTCAACGCTCCACCCCTCCATCAAGTCGGAAAGCAAAAAGACAAGGAGGATGATGAAGAAGGAGGTGACAAGTCGGGAGCCCAAGATTTCCAGGATCCAAAGAACGTTATCAACGTTATCTTCGGTGGAGACGGTGGATTCCCCTCCAAGCGCGCGCAGAAGCTAACCCTGTGCGAAATTCTCTCTGTGGAACCAGCCACGACAAGGCCCTTGAGATACAGCGAGGTCCCGATTTCCTTCTCCAGGGAGGATCAATGGACCAGCTTCTTCGAGCTGGGAAAGTTCCCGCTCATCCTAGATCCTGTCGTGGCGGGCTCGCATCTTACCCGAGTACTCATTGACGGCGTAAGCGGACTCAGTCTACTCTTCGCGAGTACCCTAATGAAGATGGCACTGGACATTTCTCGGGGCTGGAGATTCATCATGTGGTTCGGGACAACAATGTGGGCACAGACGTGCTATCCAAACTGGGTTCTGATCGTGCTAACGTCCCACCGGGAGTATTCGTTCATGAGTTGCATCACCCTTCCATCAGGACACCAGACTCAAGTTCCATTGTTCAGGGTCCCAAGGAACCCGACTGAGAGATCTTGATGATCGAGGTCGACTGGAGGGTGACCTTCATCGACTACATCCAGGAGCACAAACTACCCCCCGACATCGACCCAAAAAGTGCTGAGGCTTCTCACATCCTACGGCGTAGCAGAGGGTATGTTCTAGTCGGGGGCAATTTGTACAAGCGTGGATCAGCATCAGGCATACTCATGAAGTGTGTCAGCACGGAGGAAGGCAAAGAAATACTCTAGGAGATTCACAAAGGCGTGTGCGGGAACCATGCTGCCTCACGCACACTAGTCGGCAAGGCATTTCGCTCTGGTTTCTACTGGCCGACTACTTTGGCAGATGCCAAAGCACTAGTTTGCCGGTGTACCAACTGCCAATTTTTTGGCAAACAACATCAAGTTCTGCCTCATAATTTGATAACCATACCACCTTCATGGCCGTTTGCATGCTGGGGCTTGGACATGATTGGGCCCTTTACAACTGCGCCAGGAGGTTTCACACATGTATTGGTGGCCATCGACAAGTTTACAAAGTGGATTGAGTACAAACCTATCGCAACTCTCACTGCTGATCGAGTGGTTACTTTCATCTGCAACATCACAGATTTGGGGTCAAATTTCCACTCGCATGAGTTCTAGGATTTCTGTGAACGCAGCTCCATTGAAGTCAAATATGTTTCGGTGGCTCATCCGTGGGCCAATGGCCAGGTTGAGCGTGCCAACGGCTTGATTCTTGATGGACTGAAAAAAAGACTTTATGACGACAGGCCAGTCACCTTTCTTTCTTGTGTATGGGTCTGAGGCCTTATTGCTAGTTGACGTGATGTGGAGGTCTCCACGACTGGAGATATTTGAAGAAGGCGAGGCCGACACTACAAGCCAACTCGAACCTGATTCAACTGAGGAAGTCAGATGCAATGCACTATTGCAGTCGGCCCGTTACCTACAAGGAGTTCGTCGTTACCACGACAGGAACATCCAACGTCGCTCTTTCAATGTGGGAGACATGGTTCTTCGCTGGATCCAAGATGATACTGGCTTGCACAAACTCAGTTCATGATGGGAAGGACCTTTCATTGTGCACAATGTTACAGGCCCTGAATCTTATCGCCTGCAGTACTCGGACGGCCAGGAGGTACCAAACTCGTGGAATATTGAACACTTGCGTCGGTTTTATCCTTAACTCAACTAGGGCTATCATATTTTGGTGCTAAGAAGTTGATTGTTCCAGTACAACTCCGTTTTACCGGTTCACGACTGGTACTACGCGCAAGTTTACTGAAGGGGCCTTGCTCCCATACTTCCAGTACCTAATTACTATTGCATGACTAGTATTTTGGGTTTCTGAAGGGCCTTGGTCCTTATACTTCCAGTACAACTCCGTTTTACTGGTTTACGACCGGTATCATGTGCAAGTTTGCTGAAGGGGCCTCGCTCCCATATTTTTCCAGTAACATATTACTTGTTTTCGACTTGTACACTATGTTATTGAAGGGGTCTTGCTCCCATGACAAGAATTTTACTTGTTTACAACTGGTCCCATACCAGTTCGACTACTTTGACTACTTGTCTTGACTACAATCCTAGTTGGGATCACTTCTGACTAGATGGCTTCATTACTTGCTCTACGCAGGGGCTCGGGGGTTGATGCCACCTTTTCTGCATCGACTACTTTATGCCCCTAGCTCGGGGGCTTGGTGTAGCAAAGCTCTCAGATTGCTTTCAAAGGCAGTACATATGTTCCTTGCTGGGTACCGCATGATTATTCGACATATACCTGAACCAAGAGGCTTTTTAAAATTTATCTTGGGTATATGTTTGTTAACCATTATTTCAGGGACTTTATTCCGAAATAAGGGGTTTGTTAAATTTATTACCCAGAGGATTTATTTGGTCATTGGCTCGGGCACTAAGTTTGGTTTGAGCGGTAATTTTGGGTGCTTGTTGGGGATGTTATTTATTTCACCATCTTTTCAGGGAACTCATCCTGAAAAGAGAGTTTTTCAAATTTACTACACCAATTTGCCCATGTTTACCATCAAATCTTTACCATATTGCATGCCACAACTTTTTGGATCCTAGATTCCAAAACCTGGGGATTTGGATTCGAGGCTCGGGGGCTGCGGGACACGTGTCATCAGTGATTTATTTTTCAAATCAATTGGAAGACCAAGACAGAAGACTCAAGTTTAAATTGACCCTCAGCCTGATTCTACAAGTCAACCTAAGGCTCGACGGCTACTCCATATGGAGTGCGAGTTAATCGCACCCCATATAAAGAAGACTGAACAACTACTTGGGGCATGAGCACCTCACAGCCTCGACGCAGCCATGAAAGTACTCAGAGGAAACCTTCAAGATGAAGTTCGTGAAGAACTTGAAGACGCCTTCAGAAGTACTCGGACGCCTGCGAGTACTCGGCTATGAAGAGCTCGGGGGCTTATCAGACCCGGGCATACGGGACTGGCCACATGGCACACTTCACCTAGGATTTGGGGTGGGACATGGCCCACGCCCCACATCCACTGTAACTACTCGTAATGCAGTAGGATTACTCATACGGTAGTTAGACTAGTCGGAGTCGGATAGAGACTACCCGGGAAGTAGTCGGGTAGGACTCCTTGGCTTGTACCCGACTAGGATTACCATGTAAACCTGTCCCCCGGACTATATAAGGGCGGACAGGTACCCCCTCGGGGACAATCACAATGATCACCATCAGAGGCAATACAAACCGCACAGGACGTAGGGTATTACGCTCCCAGCAGCCCGAACCTGTCTAAAACCTTGTGTTCCTTTGCACCTTTGATTTCCTGATCTCAATGACACCCAACCAACCAAACTCACCACCTCGGGGGTATCCCTCGGTGGGCATGGCGGTAAAACACCGACAGAGGGGGGTAGCTTACATCAGGAGTGCTTGAAGCTGCGGCTGTCATACTATGTGGAGCAAGCTGTTCATCAGTGGTGTCATCGCCCGTGGGGGCGACGACACAAGAAGTGGGTGGGATGGACCGCCAGATATGTCCTGCGTACAAAATTGGAACATAAAAGGTTTATGAATTGGAGAGAGCATAAATACCGAGAGGCTATTATATGAAAACAGACAGGCAAAAATGTAGAAAAACTAAAAAGATATCTGTGGGTGGGGAATAGAAATAGCTTACATCAGATGTGCCCGCGCTTGCAAATGTCTGTCAGTTAGGTATATCCCCGATCACAGCTCCATCTACCTCCTTGTTATGGGTCTCCTGTTCAATCTCAGTTGTTTTATTCTGTAAAAAAAAGCTCAAATTGCAATCATTGAGTCAATTGAATTGCACATTCAGACTGCGTGAATTACTACAAAAATGAAAAAAATGATCTTACAGCGACATCTCTGTCCTCAGCAAGCTCACTAGTGTCAGCGGAGCGGGATGTGTCATCAGCAGTGGCATGTCGCAAGCTGTCTACATCACTGAGCGCATCTCTAGCTAGCTCCTTGTTTGGTTCAGGGGGTACCGTGTGTGAGGCTGTTTCCATCTTGATTGTTACATTTTGTGAAACACAATTTGCAACAGTGAATTAAATGAACTGCGCATTTAGCCTGTGTTGTAACACCCTAGGTTTTTAAAATCCTGAGCAAGAAAATCTAAACATAGCATCATGCATAATAACCTAGAATCGTTAAAACAATGCATTTAATTATGTGTGTGCATATGCATGTGTATGTATGCGTGTATGTGAGTTCTGTTCTTTTGTGTTTATAACCTTTTCATGCTCCACATTTCATGACAAATGCCTTACAAATGAACTTCAAAGTATTTTAGTACCTTAAAAAGTGTACTTCAAACACCTTTTGCAAATTTAAACTTTAACACAAGGAAATAACTAGTAATTCAAATCCTAGTAGTCTTGAATTTAATATAACTTTTAAACTGTGGCTCAAATGAACTTCTGGTTAAAACAAAAGTTGTAGATTTTCAAATTCCCTACAACTTTCATGTTTAGAGTTTTTCAAGTTTCTGTTCGAAACTTTGAAAAAATTTAAATTGAATCCCGGCCCTTTTCTCTCTCCCTCCCTCTCTCTTCTCTCTCCTCCCCTGTTCTATCCCGTCGAGGGGCAGCGGCCGCCGGCCACCTGGCCGACGATGCCTGTCCCGGCAAGCCGCGACCCCTAACGGGCCCCGACCAGCCACCGACCGGGCCTGCTGCCGGCGATTTGCCCCGCCCCGTATCGCGCCCCTTCCAGTTCGCGCGCGCCACGTGGCCGTGGATTCCCGACGGCCGAGCCACGATGCGCCGGCAATGCCGCGCCCTTGCCATGACCTTGTCCCGGCTGCGCCTCCCTCCGTTGTGTCGGTCCCAGCTGCACCTCCCCTTCCCTGTGCGCATATAAAAGGGCTTCGCCGAGCCACTGCTCACGCACGCCCGAGTACCACCACCACCTCGCCATTAGCACCGCCACTCGATCTCACCGTCGAGCCCCACTTTCTGCTCCTCCTCCGCCCAAACCGAGGCTCTAAACAGGTCACCCTCGACCTGCTGGTTCTCACCGACTTCCCCGCGCCGCCCTCCCTCGCTGGACCACTGCCGCCCATCGCCCGCACCTCGGTGGAGCTCTTGCTCACCGCCGACAGTCCAACTCCGGCCACCCCAGCCCCAACCAAGCACACCTACAGGTTTCCCTCGACCTCCTCGTGCTCCCCCACCACTTTCCCCTCGCCACCGACTAGTTTCCTCGCCGGGATTTGACCGCCAACCATGGCATCCCCGTCTAGGAACTACATTACAATCGCCAAGTTTTTGTTAGGGTCTTTTCTGCTAGATCCAGGGACCTATCTGCGAGAACTCGAGTACTTTTGTTTTCAAAAGGCTGTCACTTGTAAAATCAATTTAAAATCATAGAATAATCAGAAAAATGCAAACTAAAATTTGTTGTGACCCTCTTGATGAATTGGACTACTTTTGCACAGATGGATGACAAGTTACAAACTAAAACTTGATCTTAAATTAATCTTATTTTAAAAAGCCCATAAATGTATCTCTTGATCTAGGACAGTAGAGTGAATGATTTTTGGACTGTAAACTACTCTCTACTTGTTAAAACTTGTGTAAAAATTACAAGGCCAGAACTTGTCTCTATGAGTAGTTTTTGTGGTTTCTTTTTTGATGTGCTATTTTGCTAGAGTTATTTGTTCACGTTGTTCTACTAATATTTTAGGGTTGAAACTTTACAGTAGAGTAACCTTGATGCATAAAAGCTATGGACAAAGTTTGGAACTTTTTACTTCTATCTAACTTGCTCCTATGTTTTTAGGTAAGGAAAACTATATTAAATCAAAGTAACTAGTTCTCGTGCTTAGAAAAATAAGAAATTTTAACCAGAGACTACCTTTTAGTAGATTATCATGTTGGAAAAGTTTGAGAGATAGAAACCTTGTGGAACTACCTGTAGAAACAGATCTTGATTATTGTAGATGTATCTTGACTTATTTTCTATGCCCTATATCTTCCACACTAAAACCTGAAAAATTTACAGTACACTCACCATAAGTTTAGAAGTACTTAGTAAAATATTGAGCACCAATTCTTGTATGGTTTGTCTTGTATAAATAGATCTTGATCCTAGCAATAGTTGTTTAATGTATTTTTCATGATCAATCTGCTCAATGAAAATTGCTGGAAATTTTACAGTGAGTTTGAACTTAAGTAATATACTCTGGATAAAAATCTCAACACCAGAAACTACCTCTACAAGTAGTTTTATTTTAATCCATGCTTACTTTTGAAAAATGGCCGTTATGAAATGACAAAACCACCCACTTACTTAATGAAGTTAGTTAATCCAGATAGTACTTGATAAATGACTGCCCAAGGAAAAGAAAATGAAGTGCTTTTCAACTTAACTTGAGTTTTGTTGAATTACAACTTTATAGTGAAATAGTTATTTATCTTGTACCATCAAAACCAGTCATACATATGCATTCATATAGAATCGACGTCTCTCACCGACGGAACCTACAAGCTGGTGCCACAGTCCGAGAGTGAGCAGTGCGAAGCTGAAGTTAATCAAACTAAAGTTACTGAAGAACCGAACTAAAGTTCGGAAGAACCCATGACTAGTTTTGCTCAAGAAGGAAAGCCCCTGAGCAGAACCCCTATTTTTTTAAAACTTATGCAACTTTTATTTATATATATGGTATTGTGCATTAAGTTTGTAGGGGTCGATTGAAACCCTAGTTGCATGATCCTAGTATCTATGCTATGAACACTAGTCTGTGTGGGTCGCTAGATTGCCATGCTAATAGAACTCCGGTAAAAGTCGAGTCATTTCCTGTCTCTCGCGAGATATAGGAGTTGCTTGTTTTACCTTTGTTGGAATCATAAGATTGACGGACAGGGCTGTGTTACGATATTCTTGTTGATGATTGAGGCCCTGTGTGTTTAGCGAAAATGCTAAGGTCACGGTGTGTGGTAGTGGTGGTTATGTTTTTGAACGTACCTGATCGGACCGGCGAGTGGACAATATCCTCAACCTCTTGATTTCAATCCCATGGGCACATGGTGAGGGCAAGAGCAGCCACGGCCCGGCTTCATCCGAGGTTCGTGGACCTCTGCACTCGAGGAGGGTGGCCCTGATCCACAACCCGGGAAGAAAGGAGAAAAGTTGCACGTGTGACTCTGTGAGTGACCACGTGATGTGTGTTTAGGTTTCCCTTGCAAGGTTAAGAAATTCGATTCGAATCGCCGTTTCTCGCGGCCATTGAGACTGCTTAACCCTTTTACCACATAGAGTAAGAAGAGGAACAATGATGATGATTAATCTGGTTGGGTGCTCAGTTAATTATTTTCCACCATGTGTGATTTGGATAGTTGCCTACCTAGAATGGTTAATCAACTAGAACTTGATGCTAAAACTTGAAAGCAAGGACTCACTCTTAGATGCTTTTTGGCAAAAACAACCCTCAGCCAAAAGCCTTGCATGTCTAGGAGTCGGCTAAGTATATACCACTAGTCGGGTAAGCCTTGCTGAGTATTAGTATACTCAGCCTTGCTTGTGGCTTTGTTTTTAGGTGAGACCATTGAGGACATGGTTGCTAGTTTGACTTGGCCGTATACTCTTCCTTCTGGTTGGTCGGTGGAATGGGATATGTCCCTAGCCAACGATGTTAACGCTGAGTGATGTCATGTACGGGCTTCATCATGATATCTTGAATCGTCGTTAGAACTATCGTTTATTTTTTGCTGCACTATTAAACTCTGAAAGTACTTGTTTATGCATGAATTCGAACTTGGTTTGTAATAATGATTCATGTTGAACTCTATGATGTAAAATTTGTGGAATGTTGTAATCTCTGGGCTCACCTCCGTTTGGGTTGTATATATGAATTGTTTCGATCGAAAGTTCCAGTGGTTACATCGGGATGTTACCCGACAGACTGTCGTTTTACTCCGTTTTAAGTGCTTGTTAGCCTGGACTGCCTCTATGGTGATGGTTAGTGCACTTAAGCCGGATTAATTCAGGTGGTTCTGCCAGAGCTGGTATCAGAGCCGAAATGCATACACCAGAGAGTATAACGAGCCTTAAAAACTCGTTTTCTTAAAACTTGACAATAAAAATTGCGTTTGCAAAAATGCGTTGGTTCATTAAGGATGGCGCCTTGTTCATAAAGCCCTAGGGAATTATGGGAAGTGTCACACCCGGTTTAAGGAAAAATCCGAATGCATAACTATATGTATGCCAGGATCAAGTTTCATACATATAGTGACATCATCAGTGAATAACAGCAACAATATCACATAAAGAATCATAAATAAGGACTTACAAGACTATCAGAGATATGCGCTTATCATGGAAACGAAGGCTCCAAACTTCACTAGCAAACGACTGGGGGTTGCGTACGCCTAGAACTCTTCATCATCTTCAGTAGACTTCACACCTTCTTCTTCTAAGTAGTAGTTAGCAAGGGTGAGTACACTTATGGTTGGTACTCAGCAAGGCCACAAGATATAACCAGAGTAACAATTTAAATCCATCTTTAAGTTTATAAATCATGTGAGAGTCCAGGCCGCTCTTGACTGTGAGCACGGCTGATATATCAGTTTTAGACACTCTGCAGAGGTTGTACACTTTCACCACAAGTCGCGTAAAAGTTCAAAAGAACTTTGGACCCAACCATGTTGTGCTAGCTAGGCACAATACCACACTTCGGAGGTGTGATTGCATAGGGACGCTACGAGGCCTTTACAAAGATTCCCTAATAAGAAGTAGTCTGCTAGAGTTTCGGTAGCGGCATGAACCATAACCCTCCCTAATGGTCAGCACCTTAGCGAAGGCTGCTACCCCAAGAGGACCGGGCTATACCCCAATCACCGACCCCCTCCTTGCCCTTTCGGTAAGACTGCTTCAAACTATAGTCTCTAATTATTTAGCCAAGACCAGAGCCATATGGTCCTCGTGGTTGTACTGTTTTCCTAGGTGGTTCTCCATGTTCCAATTAATACATGGAATTCTTGTAAATAAGCATAGATAGAAGGATGGTTAGGGTCACTTGCCTTTCTGCAATGAAAGTTACTTTTACTGTTCTTCAGTTCTTGCTCACTTGGAAAACTTGATCTTCAAGCTTCAACAGCGATTATTCTACTCGAAGCAAACACCGAGCACAAACATACAAGACAACAAACAAGTACAGATAAGAACAATACACCAATCACAAAACAAAAGCTTTTAAAAGAGCGTGCTAAAGGATAAGGCTCCCTGCTACGGTTACAAGAGCACAAGAAATACGGAAAACGGAGCTAGGGTTGAAAAGTCACAGCTATCGGAAGATTTGTATTATAAAAGAAACAAAAGAACTATGAGTTTTATTTATTTTAATTGGAAAATAAATGTAAAAGATATTCAAGACAATATATCCCTGATTATAATTAAATTTTATTATATTTTTATTTATAAAAGCGGAGTAGAACTTAGTCATATTTTATTTGTGATTGTCTCTGTACAAATTACACTAACTAACAATTAATTAGAAAGAAGATTGTGAGAGCATCTAAACGCATAACTTTATATTTGGTGTTCAACTAAACAAATTATATTTAGAACACATTTGAATTGGTACTAAATTAACATTAGTTATGAAAAACCGGAGGTAAAGACCTAGGTGGATTTTTAATTAGGAAAACTAGGTGAGAGAACTTTAATCAAATTAAATCTAGATTTAATTTAAAAATGGGAACTAAGGCACAACGACACGACTAAACAATAGCTTAGGGTTTTAGAAGACTAACGCAACAAGAACGAGTTGAAACGGATCTAAAACGACGAAGATAGGGCTAAAGCAAGGCTTCACAGACTTATCTGCGAAGAAACTGAACCTCCAGAGGCTAAATCTGAAGAAATTAGGGGCTAAAACACAATTAAACCTTAAACAGAGAGTCTGGGTGCAAAACTTGAGGTCCTGGACAGCGGGTACTAATTCTAGAAAGGTCAGGCGTCTGAACAGAAAAGAAAGGACTCAACTCTAATTATTTTTCTACTGATCTGGACTGCGGGTTGATTTCTGGAAAGCCTTGGGGCTTTTCTGCAAAGTTTCCGGGGATGGCTAGGGTTTGGCTCAGTCGGGTGGATCAGACGGTAGGGTAAGGGTTGGGCGAGGGCAGCAGTTCGTGCGCGGCTCAGATCTGTTCTGGCCGTTAGATCTAGATCGGCTGGCAGGGTGTGGGTCGGGCGAATCGGACGCGGCTCGGTGAAGTAAGGGTCGTGCGATTCTGGTCCGTTGGATCAGGATCGGGCGGCAGGGTGTGGGTCGGGCAAATCGGACGCGGCTCAGCGGAGTAAGGGTCGGGCGATGCTGATCCGTTGGATCAGGATCGGGCGGTAGGGTGTGGGTCGGGCGAATCGGACGCGGCGCTGGGCGGCGGCAGATGCCGGCGGTGAGCAGGCGCGGCGGCGCCTCGCCGGTGTACACCGGAATCGGTGCTCCGGGCGCGGATTGGCATGGGAAAGATCCGAGGAGCGAGAGTGGGTGACGGGGAACTCTCCTAGGGGCTCGGGACGGCTGTGTGGCGGCCGGAAGCATGCTCACCACGGCGGCGGGCGGAGCGAGAGCTCCAGCGAACATTCGTCGATGAGAGAGAGTGCGAAAGAGAGGGAAAAGGGGCTGGGAGTGTTCTCACCACCTCGTGGAGCGTTTATGAGGGTTGAAGGCGGCGGAGAAGCAGCGGGATGGCGGGCCATCGGCGAAGGGCAGTTCGAGGCGGCGGCGTTCACACCGGCTGTAACAACCCTGATAAATTAAATTTCTAAAGCAATGTCATTAGCCCAACCCTATGCTTAACCAACTAATAAAAGGGTGAAAAGAATTAGAACAAGTTAACTGGAAATTCAAATTGAAATTGGGCACATATGAATACCTTTGAATTTTTTTAATTAACTTTCAAACCACAAGC
Organism: Panicum miliaceum; assembly: GCA_032594955.1. Classification (NCBI taxonomy): domain Eukaryota; kingdom Viridiplantae; phylum Streptophyta; class Magnoliopsida; order Poales; family Poaceae; genus Panicum; species Panicum miliaceum. The sequence continues at coordinate 21,114,372 of CM064059.1, read as the reverse complement.
CAAATGAGGTGTTGCCTGAAACCAAACTTGTAGAACTTTTTATTCTGAACAACTTTCATGTTCAAAAGTTTTTGAAATTCAAATTAGAAAGTGGAGAAAACATCCTGTTTGCAACCAGCCCCTTGGAACTTTTCAAATCTCGCAAATAGACCCTTCTTCCCCCTCCACTCTCTCCCCTCCCCGCCCGACATCCCGGCCAGGTGGCCGGCGATGCCTGACCGGCGCAAGCCGCCAGGCCAGTGGCTGCCGGCCCTCGCCCCCAAGCGCGGCTTTGCCCCCCCCCCCCCCCCCCCACCGCCGCGCTGCCCAGCCCCAGCTCGCCACGCGCGCCACGCCAGCCGCGCCTCTGCTCGCCGCCCGCCGCCCGCCGCGCCCAACGGCCGCGCCGCGCCGTGCCGCACCGCTCGCCGCGACGCGCCCGTCGCTGAGCTTGCTGCCCGCCCGAGCCGCTGCTGCAGCTGCCCTCCAACCCCGTGCCGCGCTATCTCCTCGCTCCCCCACGCAAAATCCCCGGTGCCCAGTCGCGCGCTCCCGCCCTCCGCACGCCGCGCCGGTGTCCAGACGCCACCCACCGCGGCCAGTGGCACGCCATTGCCGTGCCATCACCCCCGCGCGTCGCCTGGCACTCCTCCCCCCCCTGTCCCTATAAAAGCCGCCCCAGGCCGCCCGCGCGAGCTACCAGCAACCAGAGAACACCCGCCGCTGCCATTGTCGCCGCCGAGCTCCACCGCCGTGGACAGCCTTCCACAGCCGCCCCCTGCCCAAATTGAAGTTCCAGCCACCACCACATCATCCCACCGGAGCTCACCGACCCGCTCAATGCCGCCCAGGACCGCCGGAGCACCGCCGCCCGCGCTGTTGCCGCCGCCGCCGCCGCCGCCCCTGGTCACCGCGGACAGCTCGACTCCGACCTCCTCCGCCCAAGCCAAGTACCGGAGCAGCTTCCCCACGCGCCACTGAAGCTCCCCGTCCAGACCAGACCGCCCCAAGCCCGCCGGAGCACCGCCATCGACGCGTACCGCGCGCCGCCGCCCCTGCTCCAACGCCGACGAGCTACTCCCGGCCGTCCCCCACCCGACCAAGACCCCCACGAGGTAGCCCTCGCACCCCTGGTCTTTCCCCGGCCCTCACCCCTCGCCGCCGGCGAGCCCCTCGCTAGAATTTTGGCCGGCCACCGCACCCGAGCCGCCTAAGGACCCAATTGCATCGATTGAATTCTTTAGAAGGTTCTGCCCGTAAGATTTCAAGGACCCAAATGTAAGAGAAAGATTCAAACCTAGATTCAAAATCAGTGAACTTGTAAAATTCGTATAAAATCGTAGAAAATTCAGAAAAATGCAAACTCAACTGCTCTGGAGATCTTAGGTTAAGCTTCACAACTTTTGTTACATGCATCACCTCAGATTCTAGCTAAATCATGCTTTAAATAAAATGGAAAGATTAATGGCTTTTATTCATAGACTTGTCTTGAGACAAGTGCTGGCCCTGAAAATTTGCAGTGAGGAAATTACCTGATAAATAGGCCACCCTAAAAAGATCAAGCTCAGAATCCACTTCTAGATATACTTCTTGCTAAGTTTAGTTTCATGCCATGATTGGCTAAATATTTTTATCTTTGCTGTTAGATTGTGATTCACCTAATGAAACATTTTCTATACTGGTGTAATGGTACCTAGATGCCATAGAAAAATTTAGAGACTTTTTATCTCACAGGAACCTATTTATTTGCTTTATGTGCTAATAACATACATTAAATCAAGAAAATAGTATCTTATCTTGGAAAATTCTCATATTTTTACTAGAAGATACTCAGTGGTAGAGGATGCTGTGTAAAAAGTTTCATCGACAAAAACCCTGTGTAGGATCCTGTAAAAAAATAAATCCTTGAATAACCTAGGTGTGTAATGTCATATTTACTATGCTCTGAAAACTGCATAATAAATCCTATAAAAATTACAGTAGCTTCTGCATGATTAAATGAAAGCCCTGTAAAAATCTGAGTCTCAGGTTTTGCACCATTTGTTCTGTACAAAAAGAACAAGAATCTAGCAGCAACCATGTATTATATTTTTCATAATTAATCGGCTGCATGAAAATATCTGTAAATTTTACAGTAAGCTTATCTTTTCCTGATGTGCCTAGATGCAAGGTTTCATGACCAGAAACTACACACTGTAGTAGTTACACTTAAATCATGTTTCCATGAGGAACATAAGTTCCCATGAACACCCACCCCACCTTGCTTAACGAAGTTACTTATTGTACTATTCTACTCTATTAACGATTGCCCACGAATGATAAAGTAACTCACTTCACAACAAAACTCATGTTTTACAGACTGCAACTTTATCGTGAAGGAAATCATGTCGTTTACCATCACCACTACTTACACTTGTGCATTCATGTAGAAACGACTACTCTCGCCGACGGGACTTACGAGCTGGTGCCCGAGTCAAAGAGTGAGCAGCGAGAAGCCCAGGCAAATTTAACTGAAGCAGTCGAAAACCCGGGTCAACGTTCAGACGATCCCCGGACTAACTTTGCACAAGAAGGCAAGCCCCGGAGCATAACCCTATTCCTTTCCTAAAATATGCAACTCATTACTCTCTTGCTTGTGCATTAAGTTTATAGGAGTTGACTGAAAACTTAGTTGCATGATGTTAGGAACCCATGCTTGAAAACTAGATATAAGGTTCGATAGAATGCTGTGCTAATAGGACTCCGGTAAAAGCCGAGTGATTTCCTGTCACTCGCGAGAAAATAGGAGTTGAATGTTTACTACACGCTGCAATCATAAGGTCAAACGGACGGGCTATGGTACAATGTTTATGATTAAGGCCCGTCTGTTTAGTGAAAAATGCTAAGGCCGCTGTGTGTGGTAGTGGTGGTTAAGTCTTTGAACGTACTAACCACATGCCGAGAATATGGTAATCGGTAAGCTTAAGTACCTGATTGGCCCGGCAAGTGGACGACAACCTACCCTTTGAACTTCGGTCCCATGTGCATATGGCGAGTGCACGAGTGGCCACGACCCGGCGCCGAACCGTGTCGTGGGGCTCGTGTACTCTCGGAGTGTAGCTCCGATCCACAACCCGGAAAGAAAGGGGAAAAGTTACACGTGTGACTCTGGGAGTAACCACGTGACGTGTGTTTAGGTTTCCCTTGCAAGGTTAAGAAATTTGATTCGAATCGTCCGTTTCTCACGGCTATTGAGACTGCTTCATCCCTTTTACCACACAGAGTAAGAAGAGGAACAATGATGATGAATAAACTTGTTGGATGAAATTTAATGCTTCACCATGAATGATATTGGATAGCTGCTTATCTAGAATGGTTAATGAAACTAGAATCTTGAGCTAAAAGTTAAAAGTAAGGACCCACTCGTATATGCTTTTCGGCAAAACAAACCCCTGAGCCAAAAAGCCTTGCATGTCTAGAGTCGGTGGAGTAGATTCCACTACACGAGTAAGACTTGCTGAGTATTAGTATACTCAGCCTTGCTTGTGGCTCGTTTTCAGGTGAGACCTTCGAAGATATGATTGCTAGCTTGACCTGGCCGTGTACTCTTCCCCCTGGTTGGTCGGTGGAATGGGATACGCCCCCGGCCAATGGAGATAATGCCGAGTGATGTCTCGTACGGGCTTCACCGAGACATCCTGTATCGTCGAGTAGCTTTCATTATCTTATTACCGCTGCAACTTAAACTCTGAAGAACTTATTGGTTATGATCACTGAAGTACTTGGTTACTAAACTCAAACATGGTTTGTAATATTCACTTATGATAATTATTGTAATATCTGCTGGAATGTGGTATTCTCTGGGCTCATCTTCGCATGAGCATTTGTATGTATGGTTTCGATCGGCTTTACCGTGGTTGTATCGGGAGGTTACCCGACAGACCAATGGATTACTCCGTTTGAAGTGTAAGGTTAACCGAGATTGCCCTAATGGTGATGGTTAATACACTTGAGCCGGATTAATTCAGGTGGTTCTGCCACAGCTGGTACCAGAGCTGAAATACATACGCCAGAGAATGCGACAAGCCTTAAAAAAAATTTATTTTCATAAAACTTGACTAGAAGGATGTGTTGCGAAATACGTTGGTGCGCTAAGGATGGTACCTAGTTCGTAAAGCCCTAAGGGATTATGGGAAAGTTACTAGGTGGCTATCTAACTTCTATATATTATCAACTGACTTCCAGCACATTACTTTCTGTAAAAACTTACTTTCATGCACAACCGACCTTAAATTCTGTAACGACGCACTCATCGCTAAGGTAAGAAGGTAAGAATCCTCAGCCAACTGAGAGAGTTTGGCCTTCCTGTCGGTGATGCGAACCGAACGCTGCCCTCAAGCAGTGGCTTACTTGAGGTGCTGCCAATATGCCAACTGTTAGTTGAACATATTGGGAGTAGAAGGTTTGGCGCAGGGTATGGCGATCGCTGTTCATACCCCCGTCTCATGACGGTACCCCCGTGAATATGCTATCTCGATAGCGTATGTTAACGTCGTCTGTACGGCGGAAATTGTACAGATATCGTTTCTATAAGTAAACGGTAATGAATACGGACGCTTTCATGAGTGCTGGCATGAAAGGTTCATGAAATATATGTGCTCTATCAATCTTCTGCAGGTACACTAACCGCGATTACGATAAGTTAAAGAACGGTTAGAAAATCTCGACTAGCTATTATAGTGAGAGGCGTATCATGTATGCCACCGAAACTATCTTCGTAAGACCAAAAGTTATTTGGCAATTATTTTATTTTGTGAGGACGAATAGGACGTGCATGCATCATGACCATATATATCTGAAATTGAAAATGCGTTGAATGAGAGTGGTAAGGTTCTTGCGTATCTAAGCGTGATTTTGCATAAGGACTATCTAGCGAATCTGTCACAAATCTGCCATGACCGAAAAGAGAGATTTATTGATCAGAGAAAATGACCTTTTCTGGTAAAGTTCATGTTGAAAGAATCGTTCCAAATTTTGTGTTCTATCTCCTGTTCAAAAATGAAAAAAATTCTGAACTTATGGATAGTAAGAAATAACAGAAACCATGGAATGTCAGATTTCTGTCCAGAATAAGCACTTCTGCCCCTTAAATTTTTAGGCCCCCTTCCTACAGTTTTCTACAAAAGAGTACAACACAAAACTTGTTCCAAATTTACCTAGGTAGCTGCTGTTAAAATTTGGTAACTTTTGGCCGGGTAGATTTTCCCTGATGCACGAGACTCTAGCCCTCTGTTCACTGAAAATTCTGGGTAGACAGAGAAGTGAGACCTTAAGGGAACAGCCATCTTAGAGCCTAATCCAGCCAAAGTGTTGAATAGAAAAGTGGTGCACAAATACCTTAGGAGTGTTCTGGTGAAATTTGAGAATTTTTGGATATGAACTGTGGAAGTTATGGTTATTTTTGCACTCTATACAGAATCTGTCCTTGTGCTTTTCACACTTTTTCTTGGCCTCACCCATTTGATCTTTTGTTCAGATGGCCGAGACAGCTGCCATGATCGTGGATGAGGATGGACGCGTTCACTCACAGTGTCTCCACTGGGAGGGCTTTCCCTCTATTTTGTGGGACGTGTTGAGCACCGCGGGCTATCTAATTCCCCCACGCTACACCGGAATGGAATTTCAAGAAAATGGCATTTTGCGGTGCCGTGTGAGCGTGACTCTGTTTCCACACCCGCTACACCTTGAGTGGCCCGCCTCGGAGTTTGAGGCTGTTGGTCACAGGTTGGCCGACACTTGGGAGCTTGCAGCCATGAGGGCGCTCACCACTTTTTGTGCGCAGCGTCCCGAGGTTGTCACACTCGCTCCCATTGGTTTGTTTCCTGCTGCCCAGGACAACGACCCTTTTTGGCTTGACAGGGTGCAGCATTCACAGTACCTGGTAGACTTTCATGCCCTGGAGACTATCCAGACCTCCGTACGATGCATGAATGCGCTGTACCGACTGCAGGCACTCCAGAGTCAGGCACTTGTGCAACTCGCCGAGCTTGCACAAGCCTATCATATCATGGCCACCAACAGGGATGAGCAAATCCAAGAGCTCAGTAAGGATCTTGAGGACAGAGATGCTCAGATTGGCCAACTTGAGGGCCAAATTCAGGAGCAGGACACCCTCATGGGTGAAAGGGAAGCCACGATAGCACACTTGGAGGAGCAGCTCCATGATCTACACTTGGAGTTCGAGGATGCTATTGAGCATCTCTAGTGGCATCAGGATCAGAATGACCATCCCCATGAGGAGGACATGGAGGAAGATGAACAGGAGCCGCAGGAGGTTGACAGTGCCTCCGGTATGGATTTCGAGGGTGAGGTACCACAGGCACCTCAGATGGGAGCTCACTCTCCTACCAGTAGCGCGTCGTCCGTCAACGACCTGGATGACTTCTAGATGATGACCTAGAAGGACTTTTGCACATACTCCTCGATAGGGTAGCCTAACTTTTGGCAAGTGTTGTAATAGGCTAACTAGGAGTTGAGTAACTCTTTTGTGATGGGTACACCTGAACCATGTGGATACCCTCAGCATGTAAGGAACGGCGATAAACTTGGGTGATTTCGTTGTAAGTTGGTAAACGATGAAATCCACAATCGCTGAAACTTGTCGGAAATTTTATCCATGTCTCCTTACATTTCTGAGCTGTGAGTTGAATACCAAACCTGTCAGGAATTTTGTGATCGTGGTTCTCCCAGAAATTCAGCATCATTGGACTTCGCTAGTTGAGTTATCGGCAAAAAATCACCTATCGATCTACTGAAAAACAGCTGAGACAGTAAGGCAAAGGACTTAAGCTAGAGGATATTCCTGTGGTAAACGAGTATGCCGACGTTTTTCCGGATGACTTACCAGGAATGCCACCGGATAGGGATATTGAGTTCATCATCGAACTGCAACCGGGCACTGCACCTATATCCAAAAGACCATATAGGATGCCCCCTAAAGAATTGGCAGAGCTGAAAATTCAACTCCAAGAACTACTGGACAAAGGTTTCATTCGCCCTAAGGCGTCACCATGGGGATGTCTAGCCCTATTCGTAAAGAAGAGGGATGACAGTTTGAGGTTATGCGTTGACTACCGGCCTCTCAACACAGTAACCATTAAGAATAAATACCCACTTCCTCGTATCGATGTACCCTTCGATCAATTAGCTGGAGCCAGAGTCTTCTCAAAAATTGATCTTCATTCGGGATATCATCAGATCAAGATTCGCCCGTGCGGTATTCCTAAGACTGCCTTCTCCACACGATATGGACTATATGAATTCTTGGTCATGTCCTTTGGACTCACAAATGCCCCTGCCTACTTCATGTATCTCATGAATTCGGTATTCATGCCCGAACTTGACAAATTCGTCGTAGTGTTCATCGACGACATCCTTATCTATTCCAAGGATGAGGATGAGCATGCCAAGCACCTTCGCATTGTTCTTCAGCGACTCAGAGACCATCAGCTCTATGCTAAGTTTTCTAAGTGTGAATTCTGGTTGGATACTGTAAAGTTCTTGGGTCACACGATCTCCAGCGAAGGCATAGCTGTCGACCCCAGCAAGGTACAAGAGGTGATGGATTGGAAACCCCCTACCTCCGTTCATCAGATTCGCAGTTTTCTCGGCTTAGCCGGTTACTACCGTCGCTTCATCCCGGATTTCTCTCGAATTGCTAAGCCCATGACTGAACTGTTAAAGAAGGAAGTAAAGTTTGTATGGAATGAGAAATGTGAAGAAGCTTTCCACACTCTCAGAGAGCATCTGACTACTGCACCTGTGTTAGCTCAACCCGATAATACCAAGTCGTTCGATGTGTATTGTGACGCATCGGGTACTGGTCTAGGATGTGTGCTTATGCAAGAGAATCGAGTGATTGCATATGCCTCACGAGCCCTTCGGCCCCACGAGCAGAATTATCCCACTCATGATCTTGAGCTTGCAGCTGTCATTCACGCTCTGAAAATATGGAGGCACTATCTCATGGGTACACAGTGCAATATCTACACTGATCATAAGAGTCTCAAGTATATCTTCACACAAGCCGATCTGAATATGAGACAACGAAGATGGCTAGAATTAATCAAGGATTATGACCTTGAAGTGCACTATCACCCCGGCAAGGCTAATGTAGTCGCGGATGCACTAAGCCGCAAGTCCCATTGCCATTGCTTATCCATGGAATCCTACAATGAGACATTGTGTGCAGAAATGAGGAAGCTTAACATGGAAATGGTTTTCCAAGGCACTCTAAATCACATCTCAGTTGAGCCCACTCTTCACGACCAAATCGTCATGGCACAACTACTTGATGAAGGAATTAAGATCATCAAACAAAAACTCTCTCTAGGTGAGGAGAAGTATAAATGTTTCTGCCAGGACCATAAGGGAGTTCTATGGTTCGAAAGTCGTATAGTCGTTCCGAAGAATCATGAACTCCACAAGCAAATTCTCGATGAGGCACATCTTTCCAAATTCTCTATCCACCCCGGCAGTAGCAAAATGTATCAAGACCTAAGGCAAAACTTCTGGTGGACTAGAATGAAAAGAGAAATTGCTACGTATGTCTCAGAATGTGACACGTGCCAGAGAGTAAAAGCTAGCCACTTGAAAGTAGCCGGTACACTTCAACCGTTACCTATACCATCCTGGAAGTGGGAAGACATAAGTATGGACTTCATCGTTGGACTACCAAACACTTCCCAGAAATATGATTCCATATGGGTTATCGTTGATAGACTCACAAAGACGGCACATTTCCTTCCGGTACACACCACCTATTCTGCCAAGAAATATGCCGAGATTTACCTCGATCGTATTGTTTGCCTACATGGAATACCTAAGACAATTATTTCTGATCGTGGTACTCAGTTTGTAGCACGCTTTTGGGAAAAACTGCAAGCGTCTCTTGGTACTAAACTCGTAGAAAATTCAGAAAAATGCAAACTCAACTGCTCTGGAGACCTTAGGTTAAGCTTCACAACTTTTGTTACATGCATCACCTCAGATTCTAGCTAAATCATGCTTTAAATAAAATGGAAATATTAATGGCTTTTATTCATAGACTTGTCTTGAGACAAGTGTTGGCCCTGAAAAATTTGCAGTGAGGAAATTACCTGATAAATAGGCCACCCTAAAAAGATCAAGCTCAGAATCCACTTCTAGATATACTTCTTGCTAAGTTTAGTTTCATGCCATGATTGGCTAAATATTTTTATCTCTATTGTTAGATTGTGATTCACCTAATGAAACTTTTTCTATATTGGTGTAATGGTACCTAGATGCCATAGAAAAATTTAGAGACTTTTTATCTCACAGGAACCTATTTATTTGATTTATGTGCTAATAACATACATTAAATCAAGAAAATAGTATCTTAGCTTGGAAAATTCTCATATTTTTACTAGAAGATACTCAGTGGTAGAGGATGCTGTGTCAAAAGTTTCATGGACAAAAACCCTGTGTAGGATCCTGTAAAAAAATAAATTCTTGAATAACCTAGGTGTGTAATGTCATATTTACTATGCTCTGAAAACTGCATAATAAATCCTATAAAAATTACAGTAGCTTCTACATGATTAAATGAAAGCCCTTTAAAAATCTGAGTCTCAGTTTTTGCACCATTTGTTCTGTACAAAAAGAACAAGAATCTAGCAGCAACCATGTATTATATTTTTCATAATTAATCTGCTGCATGAAAATATCTGAAAATTTTACAGTAAGCTTATCTTTCCCTGATGTGCCTAGATCCAAGGTTTCATGACCAGAAACTATACACTATAGTAGTTACACTTAAATCATGTTTCCATGAGGAACATAAGTTCCCATGAACACCCACCCCACCTTGCTTAACGAAGTTACTTATTGTACTATTCTACTCTATTAACGATTGCCCACGAATGATATAGTAACTCACTTCACAACAAAACTCATGTTTTACAGACTGCAACTTTATCATGAAGGAAATCATGTCGTTTACCATCACCACTACTTACACTTGTGCATTCATGTAGAAACGACTACTCTCGCCGATGGGACTTACGAGCTGGTGCCCGAGTCAGAGAGTGAGCAGCGAGAAGCCCAGGCAAATTTAACTGAAGCAGTTGAAAACCCGGGTCAACGTTCAGACGATCCCCGGACTAATTTTGCACAAGAAGGCAAGCCCCGGAGCATAACCACGTGACGTGTGTTTAGGTTTCCCTTGCAAGGTTAAGAAATTCGATTCGAATCGTCCGTTTCTCACGGCTATTGAGACTGCTTAATCCCTTTTACCACACAGAGTAAGAAGAGGAACAATGATGATGAATAAACTTGTTGGATGAAATTTAATGCTTCACCATGAATGATATTGGATAGCTGCTTATCTAGAATGGTTAATAAAACTAGAATCTTGAGCTAAAAGTTGAAAGTAAGGACCCACTCGTATATGCTTTTCGGCAAAACAAACCCCTGAGCCAAAAAGCCTTGCATGTCTAGAGTCGGTGGAGTAGATTCCACTACACGGGTAAGACTTGCTGAGTATTAGTATACTCAGCCTTGCTTGTGGCTCGTTTTCAGGTGAGACCTTCGAAGATATGATTGCTAGCTTGACCTGGCCGTGTACTCTTCCCCCTGGTTGGTCGGTGGAATGGGATACGCCCCCGGCCAATGGAGATAATGCCGAGTGATGTCTCGTACGAGCTTCACCGAGACATCCTATATCGTCGAGTAGCTTTCGTTATCTTATTTCCGCTGCAACTTAAACTCTGAAGAACTTATTGGTTATGATCACTGAAGTACTTGGTTACTAAACTCAAACATGGTTTGTAATATTCACTTATGATAATTATTGTAATATCTGCTGGAATGTGGTATTCTCTGGGCTCATCTTCGCATGAGCATTTGTATGTATGGTTTCGATCGGCTTTACCGTGGTTGTATTGGGAGGTTACCCGACAGACCAATGGATTACTCCGTTTGAAGTGTAAGGTTAACCGAGATTGCCCTAATGGTGATGGTTAATACACTTGAGCCGGATTAATTCAGGTGGTTCTGCCACACCGGCGAGGGATTGCAGGCGTGGTGCGTTGGCACGGAGGGGAAGATGAGGCTGGTGACGGTGCGGGGTCCCAGGAGGAGCTCCGGCGAAGGTCAGCGTTGATGAAGAGGCGGCGTGAAGGCGGGTTGATGGCGTGGCGGCGTCGGCGAGCTTGAGCTCGGGAATTGGAGGTGCCGAGCAGCGGGGCTCGGGCGTGCGGTGCAGGCATGGAAGAGGAGGGGCAGGGGTTCAGGTGCTGGTTTTATAGGGGAGGAGAGGAGGCGGAGCGGCCGAGGAAAGGAAGGCGGCGGCTCACGCGGCGGCCGGGATTGACGCAGGCGGAATTGCAGCGGTCGCCCGTGAAGGAAAGGGCCAGGTCGCCCGGGGCGCGTACCGCGGCCATTATGGCAGGCCAGCATCACAGGGAAGGAAGGTGGAGACGCGGGCGACGGGCGCGGGGGCGAACTGGATTCGGGGTGAGGAAGAAAAGGAAAAGGGGAGGGAGGTGTGGACGACGGGCGACAGCGACGGGCGCGGGCGCGTCTGGTGTCGCGGCAGGAAAGGAAAGAGAGAGGAGCGGGAGGAAGAAGAAAGGAAGGTGAGGCGGGTGCGGGCGGCGAGATTCGCGGCGAGGTCTGGGGGGGAGAAAGGAAGGTGCTGGCGACGCAAGAAGGAAGGTGGGAGCGGGAGGAAGAAAATGGCGCTGACGGGTGGGTCCGGCGTGTGGGTGAGAGAGAAGAGTGAACAGTGGTGAGGCGGGTTGGGCCGGCTGGGTTGGGCCACGGGAAGAGAAAAAGAAAAGGAGAAGAGAGAGAGGTTTGGGCCGGGCTGGGAAGAAAAAGAGGAGGGGGTTCTGGGCTGGGCTGAAAGAGGGGAATGAGAGAGAGAAAGATGGGATGAGCCAAAAGAGATAGGGAAGAGAGAAAAAAGATTTTAGTGTAGTTTTTGGGGTATTTTTATTTTGCAAACTCAAACACGCAAACAAACAAAAAACAATACAACAACATTAATGCAACATACATAAAACCATTTTATTTAATTCAGAAAGATAATTATTTATTTTTCCTATACTAAATTCTCTATAAAGAAAATAAATGTTGAAATTTTTATATAATTATGAGAAAATCATTGCTTTATTATTATTATTATTATTTTTAATCACATCCTGAAATCCAACAATTTCAGGGTGTGACAGGAAGTAACTAGGTGGCTATCTTAACTATATTATATAACTGACTTCCAGCATATTACTTTCTATCAAAACTTACTTTTATGCAGAACCGACCTTTAATTTCTGTAATGACACACTCATCGTTAAGGTAAGAAGGTAAGGATCCTCAGTCAACTGAGAGAGCTTGACCCTCACGTTGGTGACGCGAACCGAACGCTGCTCTCAAGCAGTGACTTACTTGAGGTGCTGCTAAATACCAACCACTCATTGATTATATTGGGAGTAAAATATGCTGCATGTACGGTGGCTTCAACGTACAAATGTCCCATAAGGCGATTTATATGGGAAGTGTCGGTGTTTTACCGTCACGCACAAGGTTTAGACAGGTTCGGGCCACCGAGAGCTTAATACCCTACATCCTGTGTGATTTGTATTGCCTTTGAAGGTGATCGGGTGATCTCCTGGATGATTCCCTTGATGATCTGTCTGTTTCCCCCTGGAGGGGGTCCTGTCCGCCCTTATATAGTTTGGGAGGACAGGTTTACATGGAAGTCGTAGTCGGATACATGCCCTAGAGTCCTACCCGAATACTTTTCTGGCAGTTCCCTACTGTATCCGACTAGTTTTACTACTGTAGGAGTTTTTCTACTAGGCTACGAGTAGTTACATAGATGTAGGGCGTGGGCCATGTCCCAACCCTTATCCTTGGAAAAGTATGCTACGTGTACAATCCCGTGTACCCGAGTCTGACAGGAAGTGAATACGTTATCCGGTAACGTATGAAGTACTGTCCATGCAGTTTCGAACGCATGGATGTCGTTTCTATAGTGAATGGTAATGTATGGGGACACTTTCGTGACTGCTGGCATGAAAGGTTCAGTTTATATTCTGTCCATCTTCTGCAGGTACGCTAACCGCGATTACGTAAGCTAAGAATGGTTAGAAAAAATTGACTAGTTAATATAATGAGAGACGTATTATGTATGCCACCGAAATTAACCACGTAAGACCAAAGCTATCTAGCAATTGTTTTGCTTTATGAGGACGAATAGGACGTGCATGCATCATGATCATACATGAAAATTGAATGAAACATTGTCCTGGGTTGTTTATAAGGGAGTAAGTTGCACTAGAGCACGTTTGAGCACTCCTGTTACAGATAAATTCTTCAACCCTCTTAGAGAAGTCTTTTGCAGAAGTGTTCAATACAAAACTTGTTGTAAACTCACTCAATCAGCTACTGTTCAAATTTGGAAACTTTTGACCGCGTAGATTTTCCCTGGTGGTCCAAATACTACCTCTCTGTCCACTGAAAATCTGGGTAAACAGCAACTGAAAACTTAAGGATATGACTACCATAGAGCCTGTTCTAGCCAAAGGGTTGACTAGAAAAGTTATGCACAAATATCTTGGGAAAGTTCTGGTAAAATTTGGGATTTTTTGGACATCAACTTCTTTAGTGATGACTACTTAGTTCCCTTAGAACATAATCTGTTCATTTATCTTGTGCACAATTTTTCCCATATCTCACCCATTTGATCTTTTGTTCAGATGGCCGACCCTGTTCTCGTGGTTGTGGATGAGGACGGATGCATGCACTCAGAGTGCCTCCACTGGGAGGGTTTTGCCTCCATTTTGTGGGACGTTACGAGCACCGCGGGCTACCCCATTCCTCCCTGCTACGTGGGATGGGAGTTCGTGGAGATGAGAGTTACTCGGTGCCAAGTGCACATAACTCTCCTTCCACCCCCAGCACACCCGGAGTGTCCCATCTTAGAGATCGAGGCTATGGGTCGCCGCCTTGCTAACACTTGGGAGACTGCCGCCATGAGGGCGCTCACCACCTTTTGTGAGCAGCACCCCATGGAGATCACCTTGGCTCCCATTGGCTTGTTCCTGCTGTCTAGGACGACGATCCCATGTGGCTTGACAGGGTGTAGCACATGGACTACCTGGCAGACTTTCATGCTCAGGAGACCATCCTGACCTCTATGCGGTGCATGAATGCACTGTACTGTCTCCAGGCTCTTCTGAGTCAGGGGCTTGCGCAGGCCACTGACCTTGCTCAGGCCTACTACATGATGACAGACACAAGGGATGAGCAGATTCAGGAGCTTTCCGAGGATCTTGAGGATAGAGATGCTCGTATTGGCCAACTTGAGGGCCAAATCCAAGAGCATGACATTGTCATGGGCGAGACGGATTCCATGATTGAGTTCTTGGAGGAGCAAATCCATGATCTCAACAGCGAGTTGGAAGATGCTAATGAGCAAATTGAGATGCACCATGCACAACAGGTAGCCCAGCATGCCCCACCGGATGCAATGGATGTGGATGGTGATGAGGAGCCTCGAGAGATGGAGGGTGTCTCCATGATTGACTTCGAGGCTGGAAGCCCGCTGCCACCACCACAGGGAGCTCACTCCCCCATGAGCAGCGAGTCGTCCGTCAACGACCTCGATGATTTCTCGATGATAGCCTTGGAGGACTTTTGCACTTACTCCTCGATAGTGTAGCCTAACTTTTTGCAAGTGTTGTACTAGGTTAACTGAGAGTTGAGTACCTCTTTTTTAATGAGTGCAGGTCGACCGTATGAACACCCTAATCGTGTCGGCCAAGGTTAAGGACTTGGTGGATTAGTTGTAAATGCTGGATCTGCTGTTGCAGAAACATGTCTTAATTTTTAATCCATGTTTACCTAGATTTCTGGGCTGTGTGATGAATACCAAATTTGTCATAAATTTCCTGATCTAGGTGCTTATAAATTTTCAGCATCATTGAACTTTTGTAGTCAGAGTTATAGGCAAAATACTATAGCTCGGTCTGCTGAAGAACCGCCAAAACAGAGAAGCAAAGATGTAGTCGAAGTGGTCGAACATGTGTTGGCGCTAAAATCGGCCAGATGAGAATCGGCCGATGGTCTTCAGCGTCGGACACACGACCCGGGAGAATCTGCTTAGCTCCTGTTCGGGTTATCGCCCTGGTGCGGTTCGCGCGGCGTGCCAGTCAATCTGACCTGTTTATTGACAAGGAAATAAGAGTATTAAATTCAGGGCGCTCCGATCGGCTGGGGTTCCGATCTGTCCCTAAGAGCGTGTCGGCGAATCGGCCGATTTGCTATGAAGATGATCGGCTATGGATCAGCCGATAACCGCGTAATAATTGCAAAGAAGACTCCTGGAGCGACATAAACAATTATTACAGATGCAACACTTGAAATAGATCTAATCGGCTGTATGACGATGAACGAAGAAGGGCGATGATAAAGCCGATAGTTCCAATCTCAAGCTCGATAACTGGTGATAATACTAGAACAACAGGTAAAACCTATAATTCTAGTAAATATCGATAACTGGTGAATAAATCCGAACGAAACTACAGCGATGCGCCCGAGGTTAAAGCTCAGATGTTACTCGGTAAGCGGAACCTACCAATTGGCCGGGGATCAAGTTGATGCAGCCCTGCCAATTCGTACGAACTCGTGAAAGAAGAAAAAGTATTGGTGAAGTCGTCGACTTGAAAGTAAAGTACTAGGAAAAAAGTAGAAGTGTTTTGTTGATTGATTGTGTTCATTTTTTGCAAAGCCCTGACGACTCCTATTTATACCCTAAAACTAGGACTCCTGGTCGATTACGACTTGTTACAACCTTATTTAAAAATAGGAAAACTACTATATCTATAATATCTTTTAAAAAGGAAACAGACTCCCGCAGAATCTTCCGCCGCCGTCTCCTAATCCAATCAGGACTTTTTCAATTGCTTCCTGACCGACTTAGCGTCACTCTGTTGACCAACTTTTGACCGGGACCCTCCGAAGTAGTCCCATCCTGTTGGCGCAAGCTGCATCACCAATCGGCCGATTTCCAACTGTTACCTCAATCGGCCAATTCCTTACTGTAGCCTTCAGATCTGCCGTATCGGCCAATCTTCTCCTGCTGACGCCGATTCAACATGTGTCAAAATCTGGCGTCAACACATGCCCCCCAGTTTTGGAGTAAAACATAACTTTTTCTTCGAAACTCTTTCTTTAATCCTTTTCTCCGAAACGGGCGCAGTAAAAATCTCCTTCCGTTCCGCTGTCTTCCGCACAATGATTGCAATTTCCTCGGACCGAGCGCGCGAAACGACCGCTCCCCTGGAATTCGTGTAGACGGCGCGGCAAGAATACCGTCTTTACCCTTGCCCTCCCGATTTTTCCTTAAGTATTGGCATTCTCCGCCTACTCTTCCCCACAAATCTAGCATCTCCTTCCAGCGAACCACTGTTCGTCTTCCTCCGAGCCCCCTCGATCTCCAACTGCCCCCTCCGGCAATCCCACTCGCAACCTGCTCCAACCTCCCAATGGCGTCACCATCGGCGACCGCTCCAACCACGGAGGCTCTATCGGCGATCCCCTCAGCGGCGGCGGCCCAATCGGCGGCTCCACTGGCAGCCCCATCGGCAACGATGATCTTCATCCCAGAGGTAAACACTTGAAATTTCCCCCTTTTGTTTTTCTACTGCTCCAATATTTTCTGGATCCTTTATCAGTTTTTCCCCTTTTCTTCCTCCTTTAGGCACTTAGGCACCAGATCACCATCCCTCTTTCAGAATCCCCTGATCTTATCTGCTTAGGCCCCATGGGGAACCCCAATCCAACAGACCTGATCTGTAACACCTCAGGTGTTTTAATTGTTAAACAAGTCTTATTAGCATAATAAAATGCATCACTAACTAAGAAAATAAAAGGAATGGATTAAGTTTGGTTTTGCTTTTACCTTTAAAAGTTTGTATGTGCATAAACGCATGTACTTTAATGAAACAAATTGGATAACTTTCACATCAAAGCAAATATGGCTATGAAATTAAATGAGCACACCAGTATTAGCATGACCAATAAAAGTTTAGTTGAAGCCTAGGGAAGAAAATGAAATTTTGAAATAAAATGACGCGCCCTCTGAATAGAGTTTTCTTTAAGTTTTTAAAATAACTTTGGAACTAAAGCTCAAATGAACTTTGGCCTGAAACGAAACTTGTAGAACTTTTTATTCTGAACAACTTTCATGTTCAAAAGATTTTGAAATTCAAATTAGAAAGTGGAGAAAACGTCCTGTTTGCAACCAGCCCCCTGGAAATTTTCGAATTTTCGCACTTAGGTCCCTCCCTCACCTCTCCCTCCTCTGCTGCACCGCCCAGCTCGCCCGACCGCCGCCGGCCACCTGGCCCTCGACGCCTGCGTGGCACCAGGCACCGAGCCAACCCCCGATGCCCTGCTGCACCACCCCCGCTCGCCCAACCGCGGCCGCGCCTCCTTCTCCCTCCCGCACGCCATGCCCCTGCCCAATCCGAGCGCCCCGGCCGCACCGCCGCCCCGTCGCTGGCCGCCGCCCCGCCACCCAACAGCGTGCCCCGTCGTGCCGCCCCAGCCCGCCCAATCGCGCCGCGCACCATCTCCCTCGCCCACGCCACTATCTCGCTTGCCCAGTCGCCTGCCCGCGCAGTTCGCATGCGACACAGCGCCTCTGGTCACCGCCGCCCCGCACCAATGGCGCCCAGCCTCGCCGCCCCCCTCCACCCCGCGTTCTGGCCGTGCCAAGCCCGCCCCCATGAGCTCCACCGGCTATAAAGCCCGGCGCAGCGCCCCTCCCTCCTCTCCTTTCTTCTTCCCCGCCAGAACAGAGCAGAGCCGAGCTCCGCCCCACGCCGCCGCCGTGGAACTCCCTCCTCCGCCCCTCCTCGACCCGAGACAAGCGCTGAAACGGATCCTCCTCAATGCGCTGAAGCTTTCCAGCCCAAGCCCCGCCGCTCTCATCGCCGGAGCGCCGCCATCCGCGCCGCCCCACCGCCGCCGCCCCTGCTCTCCGCGCCCAGCCCGCCACCAGCCACCCCGAGCCACTCCAAGACCACCAATAGGTGCACCCTGGTTCCCTCTCCATGCTCCTCCACCTTGCCCTCGCCGCCGGCGACCCAGCTCGCCGGAATTCGGCCGGACAGGATGATCCGAGCCGTGAATTTGCGACCAGGGACTACATTGCAAACACCCAAATCTTCCCAGGGGGTTTTCTGCTAGTTTTCAGGGATCCCTCTGTAAAGAAAGTTTTAACCAAATCAGTGAACTTGTAAAACTCGTATAAAATCGTACAAAATTCAGAAAAATGCAAACTCAACTGTTCTGGAATCCCTAGAAGAAACTCTACAACTTTTGTTACAAAATGTTTCTCAGATTCTCAATATATTTTGCTCTAGATTAAATGGAAGGTTTAATGGACTTCTTTTGTACCCACTGTTGTAGATCATTGCTGACCCTAAATTTTGGGCAGTGAGTTAGTTTCTTGATGTTCAGGACTGTGTAAAAAGATCAGGACCAAAGGCCACCTCTAGATACACCTTTTGTCCAACCTTGTTTTATGCCATAAAGTGTTAGAACTAATTTTTCCTGCTGTTCTGTGATGTTTAATGACATGAAACTTTTTCTGTGTTGTTTTAGTAATACCTATAGGCCATAGAAAAATTTAGAATCATTTTTACTATATGTAACCTGTTCATATGAATTTGTGGTAGGAAAACTTCCCTAATTCAAAATAATTAGTAAAGCGCTTAGAAAATGTTCATCTTTTTACTATGAAACAAAATAGACTAGCTCAAGCTGTACAAAAAGTTTTATACATAGAAACCCTGTATAACATCCTGTAGAGAATAATCTTTAATAACATGAGTGTAGATTGTCCCATTTATTATGCTCTATATCATGTGCAATAAAATCTGAAAAATTTACAGTAGCACAAATATGGTTATAGCAACACCCTGTAAAATATTTAGCATCAATACTTGCATGGTTTGTTCTGTGTAAAAATAACTAGATTCTAGCAGTGGCTGTGTATTACATTTTTCATATGTAACATGCTACACAAAAATGTCTGAAATTTTTACAGTGACCTTATCTCTGCATAATGTGCTTTGAATAAAAATTTTATTACCAGAAGCTAACTAGATTAGTATTTGTGTTCAACTCATGTTGGTGTTTAAATATAACACAACCCCTTCTTCTTTAATAAAGTTAAATAGATTAAGATAAACTCTATTAACGATTGCCCACGATTGATAAAGTAACTCACTCCACAACAAACTCATATTTTACAAACTGCAACTTTATCGTGAAGGAAATCATGTCGTTTAACATCACCACTACTTAAACTTGTGCATTCATGTAGAAACGACGACTCTCGCCGACGGAACGTACGAGTTGGTGCCCGCGTCCGAGAGTGAGCAGCGTGAAGCTCAAGTGAATCTAACTGAAGTTGCCGAAGACCCGAGCCCAAGTTCGGAAGAGCCCCGGACTAACTTTTCGCAAGAAGGCAAGCCCCGGAGCATGAACCCTATTTTCTAAACTTATGCAACTTATTACTCTACTTTACTTGTGCATTAAGTTTATAGGAGTTGGATGAAAACTTAGTTGCATGATCCTAGGTACCCATGCTCTGAACACTAGATGCAAGGTTCGATAGAATGCTATGCTAATAGGACTCGGTAAAAGTCGAGTGATTTCCTGTCACTCGCGAGAAATTAGGAGTTGATTGTTTACTACACGCTGCAATCATAAGGACGACGGACGGGCTATGGTACGATGTTTATGTTGATGATTGAAGCCCGTCTGTCTAGTGAAAAATGCTAAGGCCGCAGTGTGTGGTAAGTGATGGTTAAGTCTTTGAACGTACTAACCATATGCCGAGAATATGGTAATCGGTAAGCTTAAGTACCGGATTGAACCGAGGCCGGAACATACTCCCCACTGTCTTGAATTCGTTCACATCTAGCTAATGGCGGGTGCATCGGCCGCCATAGCCCGACGTACCGTGGTCTGTGGGGTGGTGTAGTCGAGGGCGGTGGGCCTGTTCCGTGAAGCGGGAATTGAAGGGAAAGGTTGCACGTGTGACTCTGGGAGTAACCACGTGACGTGTGTTTAGGTTTCCCTTGCAAGGTTAAGAAATTCGATTCGAATCGTCCGTTTCTCACGGCTATTGAGACTGCTTAACCACTTTTACCCACAGAGTAAGAAGAGGAACAATGATGATGAATAAACTTGTTGGATGAAATTTAATGCTTCACCATGTATGATAGTGGATAGTTGCTTACCTAGAATGGTTAAAGAAAGCTAGAACTTGGAGCTAAAATCTGAAAGTAAGGACCTACTATATATGCTTTTTGGCAAAACAAACCCCTCAAGCCAAAAGCCTCGCATGTCTAGGAGTCGGCTAAGTATACCCCACTAGTCGGGTAAGCCTTGCTGAGTATTAGTATACTCAGCCTTGCTTGTGGCTCGTTTTCAGGTGAAACTTTCGAAGATATGATTGCTAGCTTGACTTGGCCCTGCATTCTTCCCCCTGGTTGGTCGGTGGAATGGGATACGCCCCCGTCCAACGGTGATGATGCCGAGTGATGTCTCGTACGGGCTTCATCGAGACATCCTGTATCGTCGAGTAGCTTTCGTTGTTTATTTTCCGCTGCAACTTAAACTCTGAAAAACTTCTTAGTTATGATCATTGAAGTACTTGGTTTCTAAACTCCAAACTTGGTCTGTAATATTTACTTATGGTAATTTTGTAATATTTGCTGGAATGTGGTATTCTCTGGGCTCATCGTCGCATGAGCTTTTGTATGTATGGCATTCGATCCGCTCTACCGTGGTTGTATCGGGAGGTTATACCCGACAGACCAGTGGATTACTCCGTTTGAAGTGTAAGGTTAACCGAGGTTGCCTTAATGGTGATGGTTAATACACTTGAGCCGGATTAATTCAGGTGGTTCTGCCACATGATCAATCTAGAGACTCACAGAGTCCCATTCAAGCAATCACCCATGGACCTAGATCAGTGGGTAGGTACCTTTAGATCCTGGCCAAATGAGACCCCCGACTGGAGAGAATGGTACCAAAGAATAGCCAGGTCTAGGACGGTTTAGTGGGATGAACAAAAAATCGGCCAATGCATAGACCTCTCTCTATCCCAGATGGAGAAAAATGAACCTCTGGCCATAGCAGCTTCTTACTTTTGGTCCGACGCACTCAATGCGTTTCTTTTTGGACATGGACCCATGACCCCAACTTTGGCCGATGTCCTGCTGTTGACCGGCCTCGACATCTCCTCCACCGATGTCCCTTTTAACTATCTGATTAAGCCATCACATAGGCTAGAGACCAAAGGAATCGGTGGGTGGAAGGGATACATCAGCAAAAATATGAAGACGGGGACAGTTTCAGAGAGAGAGCATACTGCTTTTCTGATGATGTGGCTGGAAAAGCACTTTTTCTATGGCAGAGCAGTTGGACCCTCTTCAAACACCCAAGCTTTAGCGGAAGCTTTGTCACAAGGATCGGCCATCCCCCTTGGAAAACATCTACTGGGATCGGCCTACCACCTGATGCATCAAATCGGCACTAAGCTGTCAAAGGGGGAGCCTATTGGGAATCCTGGCGGTCCCTGGTGGTTCATCACCCTCTGGCTTAATTTATATATGAGCAAGGTCTCTCAGCAACGGATAGAGACCAAAACTTTCTCCAATATCGAGTCAGAGGAGAATCCATCTGTCCGACGACGCTGCAGATCCTTTGGAGAGGCGGCATCGGCCTTCCCTAGCTGTCAGTTTACAGCTACCCGTATAGCTGAATATTTAGATGCCTCTATAACGGCCTTAGCGAAGAAACTGTCAGCTGGCATCCATATCAGGCAGTGGAGCCGATTTTCGAACTACCCATCAGCTACGACTTCTCCACTCATACTTTTGACAGGGGGCTTATGGATATTTTGATCAAGCCAGGGATTCTGCCAGCCAATTTCTTCTCTGGAAAAGACTCTCCCACATATGAGTTCTACAATCCATCAGCTGCAGCAAGGCAACTGGGCTTTGGCCAACTGCCGATTCGGGTCTACTTTGCCGGTCAAGCAAAATTCAGAGATGGACTGACCACAAGTCTTGACTACAATCGGCTGTGCGATCTAGTGCCAGATTCTAGCACTATTGACCTGAACAATTGGTCAGTGGCCCCTTTTGCCACTCAACAATTTAAATTATGGTGGGCAGAATGGAAGCAATACCTTTTCTGCAAATCTCCATCAACTTATTGCAACATTCTGGAACCAGAAAACATTGACCCAAATGCAGCGGTATGTCTTTTCTTCCAGCCGATTTCAATGCTATCTCTTTCCATACTTTCATCTTGTCATTAACTCACATTTATCTTCTTAGTCTGAGAGCCAGGTCCCTCCGATGCGGAGCCGAAGCGGTAGGCCGATAGATAGTCATCATCCATATACACCATATCCACTCATCGGCTTCCATGCTCCAACCATCAAGGACATTTCCACTGGCCGATCGAAACGAGCACCGAAAAGGCCAACCTCGAGGATAACAAGCCGTCGAGTGCGAGCCCGCATCGGATCGGCCGACCAGACGGCGGTAGCATCGGCCGAGACTCCGATTCCTTTATCCTTGCCAGCTACCGAGATAGCCGATCCTCAAGTCACCGCCGAAGTCGGGGCAGCTGCGGCATCACTACTAGTAGAAGCTGTTCAGGTGATCTTGCTTATTTCATATATTCTTTAAGTGCTCCACTAACATTAACTCTCTCTCTCTGCCAGGCTGCACAAGCTGTTCCACCGCAGTCTCCACAGCAATCGGCCACGTCCCAAGTGGAAGCCGAAACTCCAGCAGCTCCTCCCGTCGAGGTAAATGATCTCTTACCTTAATCTCTTGATATTCAGAGGACTTAACCGATCCTGATGCAGGCCGATTTGGGTATGCTGGCTATAACCCCACAACAAACATCGGCCTGAAGATCAACAGAGGCATGGCAAACTTCTCACACCATCTTATTTTAATTACCCATAGCATACTCACAGGATCTGTTTTCCATGCCTTTTCAGGAAGCTGGTCCGAGCGGAGCACTGATAATTGTTGAATCTTCTTCCTCCGACAAGCCAATTGTACCAGCCCCTGAGACGAGGGAGACGCTTCCACCGGCGCAAGCAAGAGAAATTTGTTTTAAGGAGGTAACCAACTTACCACTGGAATCGGCCGATCCCCCTTTATTGCTTGCTAACCCTTCTCTTTATTTCCCACAGGAGCAAGACACCCCGAACAACAGCATTTTCTCCTTTGCTATTTCTTTGCCTGACGATGAAGAAATCGCTTCACACCCAATCTCATCGAGCTCTGCCTCCGATGATGTCCGCGCCAAGCTTGAAAGCATGCGGATTCTCCTTCAAAACGACATTGGCGCATATCAAGGGTCGAATCCCGGAAGAAACAACAGAAAGCTTGGCGCATGCTGCTTATATAGAATATATGCAGATTCCAGTTTCCAGGGCGCTGCGCCATATGGCCGGTCGCGCCCAACTGGCAAAAACCCGGGAAGAGGCCGATTCATACAAGCACCGGGCTCAAGAGGTACATCAAAAGATCAACTTCCTCGAAAGCTGTCGCCCGGATATCATCGGCACGATAGATCGGCTTAAACGGAGAAGAGCAGAGCTGGCCAAGGAGATGGAGCAGATAACCAAAGAGATAGCCGCTGAAGAAAAGAAGCTTCAAGAACTCCCATCCATCATCAGTGAGCTGAAGCAAGAAAGGTAGCACTTGGCCCGTGAAACGATAAGGCTTCATCGCCATATGTCAGAAGTTCCAGGATCGACCGATGATGACCAGAGAATACTAGATTCGGCCGATCAAATTAGGCAACAAGCTATCACGGCCATAGATACTTTTCTTGGGCTGTAAAGAATACTGTAAACATTTATTGCTTCTTTAATGCTACTGCGCCGATCTTCTCCTTTAATGTTACTTTTACCAGCACTGCATTTATGTATGCTTTTTACTCTGATAGGACATGTCTCACCATCCATCTACCTCTCTTTCCTTTATAAGTAGACCCTCCACCGTTTCCAGAGGCATACGCATTACTTATCTTCTTTCTCTCTCAAACACTAGATCTTTATCCTCCCAAACCAAACAACAAGATGTCTTCTTCGTCTTCTTCATCTTCTTCCTCTATCAACCAGGTATGAACTCTCTTCTGCCTTTCCCCTAGACATTTCAATCGCTCTGATGTTGGGCAGTCTTTTTGTCTCTGTTTAGCCAAAACGTCCCAGCCCTGGTATGGAGCGAGCGATCGAAATCATGCATTCAGACGAACCATTGTCACAGGCAGACAAAGATCTGATAAGAGCTCATGCTGAGGAACTCAGAGATCATGTTCCCGCTATTGTCCAGGAGTATTGGGACCTTATAGATGCTCACTGCTTGGTCCGTAAGCGACCACCTTCTGAAAAGAGTCCTCCACCCCTTCATCAAGTCAAAACTGAATCTACCATGGAGAGTTTGGAGGAAAAGAAGACCCGCCTCCTGATAGAACTCTGCAATCAAGCTGAGACTGGAGCCACCGTAGAGAATTCGAAGGAGAATAGGATCCGTCTTATGATAGAACTGGGTCGCATCGAGAGAGAAATTCAGAGCAGGCGTAATCAATAGATGCATCAGTATTTTTTATCCTAAGGGCGACTTATACCATGTCGGCCATGTACCCTGTCATTTTTATCCAATAGTGAACTAGTCGAAATGAATCCCAATGTTTCTTTCTTCAGGCGACGTCATCTCTGCATCAGATATGCAGACGAAAACCGATGGAAAATCGGCCATATTATCTTGATATATTTTACTGCAAGTTATGCATCTACCCAAATGCTTGGATAGTACCTCTTCAGATATCGTCCATTTAAAGCTCTTGGGAATTCCTCCCCTTCAATTGTTTCCAGAACATATGCATTTCCAGGGGCGCATCGGCCGATTCTGTACGGCCCTTCCCAAGTGGGTGACCATTTACCGAATTTGGGATCTTTAGATCCTATCGGCAGCACCAACTTCCACACCAAATCTCCCTGAGAGAATTGCTTGACTTTGAACTTTTTGTCATACCATCTGGCCACCCTCTTCTTGTTCTCTTCTATACTAATCAAGGCCCTCAACTGCAGACCTGCCGAATCATCAAGTTCGCCCTTCATGAGGAAGGAATAGTCATCGGCCGTCAGTTGATCTTGAAGAGATATGCGTCTTGACCCCGTCCTTAATTCCCAGGGCAATACTGCTTCATGGCCGTAAACCAGCTGAAAAGGAGATAATTTGGTGGCTCCGTGGCAAGCCATCCTATAAGCCCATAGAGATTCAGCCAACGTCGTGTGCCATTTTTTGGGTTGTTCTTCTATTTTCCTCTTGATCAATTTGATTATTCCCTTGTTGGACGATTCTGCTTGGCCATTGGCTTGAGCATAATATGGAGAAGAATTTAATAATTTAATCCCCATATCGGCGGCAAACTCTCCGAATTCTCCAGAAGTAAACATTATTCCTTGATCAGTTGTGATGGTTTGAGGAATACCAAATCGATAGATAATATGGTTCTTGACGAATTCAATCATATCGGCCGATGTCACGTTCCTTAAAGGAACTGCCTCCAGCCACTTAGTAAAATAATCTGTAGCTACCAATATGAATTTATGCCCTTTGCTCGATGGAGGATGAATCTGTCCGATGAGATCTATTCCCCAACCTCTGAACGGCCACGGCTTGATTACTGGATTCATAGCCGATGCTGGCGCGCGCTGTACATTGCCAAACCTCTGACAGTCTTGGCATCCTTTATAATATTTGAAACAATCCTCAAGAATAGTTGGCCAATAATACCCATTGTTCCGGATCATCCATTTCACTTTGTGAACCGATTGATGGGCTCCACACACGCCTTCATGGATTTCTCCCATCAGAACCTTTGCCTCTTCTGTTCCCAGGCACTTGAGAAGAACTCCATTAATCGTCCGGTAAAATAAATCGTTCTCAAGCAACACATATTTTGTAGCTTGAAAACGTATTCGCCGATCCACTTTTCAGGATGGATCTTTCAAGCAATCGGCGATTTCCTTTCGCCAGTCATCGACCGTGAGCTCTAGCATCATCACTCCCTGAATCAGCCGATACCCGGAGGCATGTTGGGCCAGCCTGTTGGCCTCTTCATTATAATTTCTGGGGATATGCTCAATTATTGCAAACTTGAACTCTTTTAAAAGCTGAAGGCAATCTTTATAATAAATCCTCAAGATATCATCCTTGCACTTAGATCGCCCCGTTAAATGATCCACAATGAGCATGGAATCTCCAAAAATTTTGACTGCATCAGCTTTGACTTCCCTTAATAATTGGATGCCTTTCAGAATGGCTCGATATTCCGCCTGATTATTAGTTGCGGAAGCTTCTATCGGCAGAGAGAAATCATAACTTGCCCCCCGAGGCGACACAAGAACAATGCCGATTCCTGATCCGGCCCCACACGAAGAACCATCAAAATACAGAGTCCATGGAACCGGTTCAATCACGGCGATCTCCGGTCCACAATGCTGAGCTACGAAATCGGCCATGACTTGACCTTTGACAGATTTGGCCGATTCGTACCTTAAATCAAATTCTAACACAGCCAGGATCCATTTTCCAATCCGTCCTTTCAAAATTGGCAAAGATAGCATATACTTCACCACATCATCCTTGCATATAACTATACATTCTGCCGATAACAAATAATGCCTGAGCTTGGTACACGAGAACTATAAACACAAGCACAGCCGCTCTACCGGGGAATATCTTGTTTCGGCGTCCAGGAGTCTTCTGCTGACGTAATATACCACTCGTTCTTTTCCTTCGAACTCCTGTACCAACGCCGATCCAATGGCCTGTTCATCAGCCGATAAATATAATTTGAACGGCTTACCAGCTGTGGTGGAACTAACACCGGAGGTGAAACTAGGTATTGCTTAATATCTTCCAATGCCTTGCTTTGTTCTTTTCCCCATATAAATTCTTGATCGGGCTTCAATTTCAACAGAGGGGTAAAAGCTCGAATTTGCCCTGACAGGTTGGATATGAACCTTCTGATAAAATTGACCTTGCCGATGAGGGACTGTAGCTCAGTCTTATTCTGAGGGGCCACAACTTTATTGATGGCGTCTATGGTCTTCCGATTAATTTCTATTCCGCGCTCGTGAACCATGAACCCTAAGAATTGTCCGGCCGATACACCAAATGCACACTTGTTCGGGTTCATCTTCAGCCCATGCTTTCTTGTGCATTCCAGTACTTCTTGTAAATCGGCCAGATGTTCTTGGTGACCTTTTGACTTGACCACGACATCATCTATATAAATTTCCACCGATGTACCAATAAGCTTGTGGAAGATATAGTTCATGGCCCGCTGATATGTAGCACCGGCGTTCTTCAACCCAAAAGTCATCACAACCCATTTGAATAAACCAAGATGACCTGGACACCTGAAAGCCGTTTTCGAGATATCTTCTTCGGCCATTAATATCTGATTGTACCCTGCATTACCATCCATGAAACTTATGACTTTGTGTCCTGCGGCAGCATCTATCTAGATATCGGCCGTTGGCATCGGATATCCATCCATTGGCGTGGCCTGATTTAAGTTCCTGAAATCGATGCACACGCGCAACTTTCCATTCTTTTTATACACGGGCACAATATTAGAAATGCATTCGGCGTAGCGGCACTGCCGAATAAATCCTGCTTCAATTAACTTTGTGATCTCGGCCTTTATATCAGGTAGAATCTTGGGGTTGCACCGTCGTGCAGGTTGCTGATATGGCCGATATCCTGATTTTATAGGTAACCGGTGTTCAACAATGGACCGGTCTAGACCTCGCATCTCATGATATTCCCAAGCAAAGCAATCCTTGAATTCTTTTAATAAACTTATCAGTTTACACTTATACTTAGGATCCAAATTAGCACTAATATACGTCGGCCTTGATTTGCTGCTATCTCCCAAATCTACCATCTCCAATAAATCAGCCGACGTAAATCCATGCCCAAGCTTCCCGTCTTCTCGGATGAGCTGATTCATCTATTCTGAATCTTCAGAGCCGACTGCTTGGATCGGCTGTAGACCGAAATCGGACACTTTCAGGAAGTCAGTGTCCCAAGTCCTGTCGGATATACATTTGACGTGCTCGCAGCTCCACTGTTGCGTGTCGGCCGCTGCGACGCTGTAGGCGGAATCGGCGGTGACTATCTCTGTGCTGTCGCCGACCCATTGCACGAGGCATTGATGCATTGTAGATGGGACACAATAGTTTGCATGTATCCAGTCGCGACCAAGCAGCATGTTGTAGGATCCCTTACCATTAATAACGAAAAAGGTGGTAGGAAGGGTCTTACTGCCGATGGTGAGGTCGACGCAGAGCGCTCCACGGGCGGGAGACATGTTGCCTTCGAAATCCTTCAGCATCATGTCCGTCTTGGTGAGATCTTCATCGCCCTTGCCTAGCTTGCGGAACATGGCATACGGCATGATGTTAACTACGGCACCTCCATCTACTAGTAATATTGTGATGGGTCGTCCGTTAACATAGCCTTTGAGAAACAGCGCTTTAAGATGTTGCCGTTTTTCTTCTTCTGGTTTCTCAAAAGTAGCCGTCATCGGCTCTAACACCAGTTGTGCCATTTGTTCTTCCATTCTTGTCACTTTGTCTCGATCGTCAGGCGCCATGAATTCCATCAGCAATATGAACACCATGTTGATGTCGGCTGCCGATTCTTGATCGTCTGCTCCTTGGCTGTTGTTTTTCTTTGGGCGCCAAACCCGAGACTTAATGTTTCTTCTCTCCGGCACCTGCCTCTGTTCTTCCTCTTGTTGCTCCCACTGGCGCAGGCATTGGATCCTCCGTTTCTGGGATCTGGACAGGCCATCGGGACACCACCTGGGGTTCACTGGTTTGACCGATGATCTGGCGCGTTGCCAATCCGGTTCCCTTCCTAGGGGTTTTTCATCTGACATCCTATCATCAGCCATTTCTTCCAGCTGATCGTGCACGCGGATCCTGCCCCCCAGTCCATCCTGTTGGTTGATCCTGCCTTTTGACCGGTGGTACTGGTCAACTCTGCCCCCCAGCCGATCATGCACCGAAATGCGCTGTTCCTCTCGTCCGTGCCAATTTCTGCTGATTGGCTCTGATCCTCTGTCCCTAGAGTGTGACCTCGGGCGATCGTTGCAACTCAATCCGTTACACTCCGGACAGTTATCGGCAGACGGCAATCTGATGTCGTTCTCCTAGCAATGGATGAAGAACGGACATTGCCAGTGATCTTCATGCCGGCGTATCATCTCGTCGTGGTATCTTGATTGTTCCTGCTGCTGCCGATATTTGCTGAGAAAGAACTGTGAGGTGACGGGTTTGTGTGGTCGTTCTGGCCCCCGCCTGTTCCTTTTGATCTCGTCCGCTGTAATCTGCCTCCTGGGATTGATGGCGCCGCCCCTTCTTGCCGATTCTGACGTCAGCACCTTGGTTTGACGTGAATTTTCTCCCGTATCAACCATGTTAGCCGGGAAGGGATGCTGATCTATCTTCATCGGCTTTGCCGATTTAGCCGGGATTTCAAATTTGAGCCTCCCCTGCTCGATGGCCGATTGTATCTGCTGTCGGAAGACTTTGTATTCATTCGTATCATGAGACATGGCGTTGTGCCACTTGCAGTACTTCATCTTCTTGAGTTGATCGGCCGTGGGGATGATATGATACTGAGAAATCTTAATTTTCCCTTCCTGGAGTAATAAGTCGAAAATTTTATCGGCTTTTGACGTATCAAAGCCGAATGTCTCAGGCTCTTTCTTTCCGAAAGGGCATGATATTGGTTTTGTACCTTTCACCCACTCTGCCAGGCCGATTTCCTCCTCCCCGTCAGATTCAGATCCTTCTAGGTATGCCACCTTCTTCTGGAAATTTCTCCGTTGCTCAAACGGACGGACTTCCTGTCCTGCCAATCGGTGAACGATCTGGCTTAGGCTTTCAAATTCTTGCGAAGCATACCTTTCCTTGATTTGTGGTAGGAGGCCTTGGAAAGCTATATCGGCCAACTGTTCATCGGTCAAAGCCAGGCTGTAACATTTATTCCTGACTTCTCTGAACCTCTGTATATACCCAGTTACTGGTTCATCGCTCCTCTGCCTGAGGCTGGTCAAATCTGAGAGCTTCATCTCATGTACCCCTGCGTAGAAGTACTTGTGGAACTGCTTCTCTAGATCGGCCCATGTAACAATAGAATTTGGTGGCAAAGTGGTGAACCACTGGAAGGCCGATCCGGACAGAGACGATGAAAATAGACGCACCCTCAGAGCATCCTGCGTGGCAGCCTCCCCGCACTGGATGATGAATCTGTTGATGTGCTCTACGGTGGATGTGTCGTCCCACCCCGAAAACTTGGTGAAATCGGGTACCTTGTAGCGGTGTGGGAACGACAGCAAGTCATAGGCTGATGGGTATGGCGTCTTGTATGTGTAAGTCTGCACTTTTGGCTTCAACCCAAACTGGTCCTGAATCACTTCTGCTATTCTTGTCGTCCAGTCCACCTGTTGCTGATGAACGACCGTTCGTGGTGCCGGCATATGTTGAAGGGCTGGTACGGCTGGGTGATGAATCGAAGCATGCGGCGAACTTTGTTGAGCAGTTGATAGTTGATGGCGAAGTGAATCCACCGCTTCATCGTATGTCATCATTGGCGCCGTGCTTCTGAATGCTTCTACAGCGCTTGCCCCCCTGCCGATTTCTGATGAGATTGGCTGGTACTGAGGGACCGTCGGCCGGACGGCCGATTGGTGAGACGCCTGGATTGGATAGCTTCCATGCCCGGTTGATGGATTGGGGAAAGCCGTTGTCGCCGATATTCCCCAGGGTACTGAGCTTGTGGGCAGCGATTGTACAGAAGCAATCTGGACGGGTTGAAGCGGTATCTGTGATGGGAAACATGGTGCACCGCTGTACCTTGGAGACGCTGGAGGCAACGGAGTGTTGTACCCCTCGCGTTGCGTCAATATCAGCTGAGGAGCTGATTGAGACGTGCATGGTAAGCTTCTAGCTGGCAGTGTGATTGGTGGGGCATATGCTGGCCCCTAATAGCCTTGAACTGCTCCGCTGGCCAAAGAGCTGATGACGGCGTTATACACCGTGTTGGTCATCACTGAGGACTGGTCGATGAACGCCTGGTAGACGGACTGTTGGATCATATCAGAAATCTTGCCCGAGTCCTCAGCAATGGTGATATGGCGGGGAACTGGAATAGTAGCCTTCTTGACAGCCTCCCTGCTTCTGGTACGACTGAACGACTGCAGGTATATCTTCTTGTAATCTTCTAGATGTTTAGCCAATTCTTCCCTCTAGTCGTCCTTGAGATCCGCTTCTGTAACCTCGATGATGTTGCTGTCGGAAATTTCTGCGTTCTTCGACATATCAGATCTTGAAGTGGTCCCACCGGGCGTGCCAAAAGTGTGTTGGCGCTAAAATCGGCCAGATGAGAATCGGCCGATGGTCTTCAGCGTCGGATACACGACCCGGGAGAATCTGCTTAGCTCCTGTTCGGGTTATCGCCCTGGTGCAGTTCGCGCGGCGTGCCAGTCAATCTGACCTGTTGATTGATAAGGAAATAAGAGTATTAAATTCAGGGCGTTCCGATCGGCTGGGGTTCCGATCTGTCCCTAAGAGCATGTCGGCGAATCAGCCGATTTGCTATGAAGATGATCGGCTATGGATCAGCCGATAACCGCGTAATAATTGCAAAGAAGACTCCTGGAGCGACTTAAACAACTATTACAGATGCAACACTTGAAATAGATCTAATCGGCTGTATGACGATGAACGAAGAAGGGCGATGATAAAGCCGATAGTTCCAATCTCAATCTGGATAACTGGTGATAATACTAGAACAACAGGTAAAACCTATAATTCTAGTAAATATCGATAACTGGTGAATAAATCCGAACGAAACCACAGCGATGCGCCCGAGGTTAAAGTTGAGATGTTACTCGGGAAGTGGAACCTACCAATTGGCCGGGGATCAAGTTGATGCAGCCCTGCCAATCCGTACGAACTCGTGAAAGAAGAAAAAGTATTGGCGAAGTCGCCGACTTGAAAGTAAAGTACTAGGAAAAAAGTAGAAGTGTTTTGTTGATTGATTGTGTTCATTTTTTGCAAAGCCCTGACGACTCCTATTTATACCCTAAAACTAGGACTCCTGGTCGATTACGACTTGTTACAACCTTTTTTAAAAACAGGAAAACTACTATATCTATAATATCTTTTAAAAAGGAAATGGACTCCCGCAGAATCTTCCGCCGTCGTCTCCTAATCCAATCAGGACTTTTTCAATTGCTTCCTGACCGACTTAGCGTCGCTCTGTTTACCAACTTTTGACCGGGACCCTCCGAAGTAGTCCAATCCTGTTGGCGCAAGCTGCATCACCAATCGGCCGATTTCCAACTGTTACCTCAATCGGCCGATTCCTTACTGTAGCCTTCAGATCTACCGTATCGGCCAATCTTCTCCTCCTGACGCCGATTCAACACGTGTCAAAATCTGGCGTCAACAACATGTAATCGTAGTAGTCGGAGGTGTCGCTCAAGCAGTCGGAAATGTAGTCATAGTGTCGAAAAAGTAGTCGTACTAGTCGGAGATGCAGTAAAAGCAGTCTATGATGTAGTCGTAGTAGTCGGAGTTATAGTGGAAGCAGTCACAGATATAGTCGTTGTAACCAGAGATGTGGTTGAAGCTGTCGGAGATGCAGTCGAAGTAGTCAAAAATATAGTGTAGTCGAACTATAGCCGTAGCAGATGATGGTACAGTTCAAGCAATCGAAGAGGTAGTTGAAGTCGTGGTAGATGTTGTCGAAGCAGTCGAAGGAGTCGTAGATGTAATGAGAAGTCGGTGATGTAGTCAAAGAAGCCGTATAGTAGTCGATGCAGTTGGAGATGTTGTCGATGTAGTCGAGGACGAAGCCGTAGCAGTCGAACTTGTAGTCCTGGTATGCGGAAATGTAGATGAAGTAGTCGATAATATAGCCGTAGTAGCCGGAGAAGTAGTCGTGGTAGTCGGAAGTGTAGTTGAAGTAGCCGGAGATGCAATAGTCGGAGGTGTATTTGAATACCAAAGTCATAGGCCACTAAATTTCCTAATCACTACCAAAATTTGTAAGGGTTTGGATGAACAGACTTGAAGTTACGATTTTTCTTGCAACCAGCAGTATTCTGTCCATAGTTTTTCTGTGAATCCTTGAGTTCTAAATCTTCCGCACTTATAACACTCAGCCTTGGTGCTATTGTAGACTCCCGAATTAATGAAAAATTTGCACCTTGCAGATGGTTCAAGGGACCGCAACACCCCCGATCGGTTTTGGTGCTAGTGGTAGCGGACAACCGCAGCAGCCACCACCACCACCCAACATGGCTAAAGTAATGGCCGCCCAGACCGAGTTGCTCCGCCAGCTTGTTCAAGGACAACAAGCATTTCAGCAATTCCAGCAGCAGCGGGGTGGGCACAATGTCCACCAACCTCAGGCTGCTGGCTACCTGGACTTTTTGGGCACTCAGCCCCCTCTGTTTCATAAGACGGAGGAGCCCTTGGATGCGGATGCTTGGATTCGCACAATCGAGTCCAAGTTTTCTCTACTTGTGGTGCCATGTTGCGATGCAAATAAGGCCTGTTTTGCCGCGCAACAACTTCACGGTACCGCGCACCTTTGGTGGGACAACTATTTCGCCATGCTCCCAGTCGACCATGTTGTCTCTTGGGAGGAATTCAAGAATGCACTTAGAGCCCACCATATTCCAGAAGGGCTTATGGAGAGAAAGTTGAATGAATTTCTAGCTCTTACTTAGGGTACCCGCACCATACTCCAGTATACCTAGGCTTTCAATAACCTTTGTCAGTACGTGGGCTATCACGCTGACTCCGATGCTAAGAAGCGTGATCGCTTTCGCGGAGTCCTTAGTACCAAGCTCAAGGACCGCTTAAACCCCATTAAGGTAGACACTTATAATGAGCTAGTCAATCTGGCAATCACTCAGGAAGACTGTATTTTGGCTCATCATGCTGAGAAGAAGAGGAAGGCACCGGCTGGACACTCTAGTTCTCCGTCACAGAGATATCGTTTGGTGCAAAATGCTACTTCCAAAGCTCCTCAGAAGGCCCCTCAAAAAGAGCGTTGGGTTTTCAGGCCTCCACAACAGCAGGGCATTGCACGACCCCTATGCCTCAGCAGACTAGCCCAAGGCCAATTACTCAGCAGCCAGCTCGTCCAAGCAACGCAAATCGTTGCTTTAATTGTGGGCGTTCTAGCCACTTTGCACGAGAATGCCCCCAGCCTAGGCAGCCAAATCAGGGGCAAGGATCTAATCAGAACAATAAGAACAAGGGAAAAAGATGGACTGTTCATGTTCAGCAGGGAAGGATTAATTTCACTACACTTGCTGATCTTCCAGAAGGTGCACCAGTGATGTCGGGTATATTCTCTCTCTACAAAAAGCCTGCAATTATATTATTTGATTTTGGTGCATCCCATAATTTTATTAGCGCAAAATTTGGTGCAAAAGTGGGCTTGGATTTTTTCCACACAAAAGGGTCATACTTGATATGAACATCGAGTGGTAAAATTGCTTCCAACTAATTCATAAGTCACGTACCGATCAAGTTAGGTAGTAAATCTATCCAAACCGACTATAAGACGCGGGCACACGGGACTGGCCACGTGGCACACTTCACCTAGGATTCGGGATGGAACATGGCCCACGCCCTACATCTGTTGTAACTACTCATAATGTAGTAGGATTACTTGTACGGTAGTTAGACAAGTCGGAGTCGGATAGAGACTACCCGGGAAGTAGTCGGGTAGGACTCTTTGGCTTGTACCCGACTAGGATTACCATGTAAACCTGTCCCCCGGACTATATAAGGGCAGACAGGTACCACCTCGGGGACAATCACAATCATCACCATCAGAGGCAATACAAACCGCATAGGACGTAGGGTATTACGCTCCCAGCGGTCCGAACCTGTCTAAAACCTTGTGTTCCTTTGCACCTTTGAGTTCCTGATCTCGGCGACACCCAACCAACCAAACTCACCACCTCGGGGGTATCCCTCGATGGGCGTGGCGGTAAAACACCGACAGCTGGCGCGCCAGGTAGGGGAGCTCATCAAAGATCCACAAGAGAACTCGATGGCGTCGTTCAACTTCACCAGCGTCGTGCTCGACAAGGGCACGACTTTCATCTTCGACTCTTGGATCTGCATCGCCGATGGTTTGGGTGGCTTCAACAGCCACCTAGCCAACTCCAAGCAGCCGAAGGCTACTTCATCGACCACAAAGGGCGATCTTGACGACTTCGTCGACAACCTCGACGATACGCTGCTTCCGGATCCGGTTCAGCAGATCGAAACGACGTCCGTTGTCAAAATGACTTCAACTCGAGATGCAACAGATCTACTCGAATCGGATTCAAACTGATTTACAAAGACCCTACGATCCAAATCCCTCGCCGACTTGGAGGAGGATTTGGATCTGCTGCTCCAAATCTGGGACGTGGGTGCCACCGCTAGCCGGGAGGCCCCCGTTCCCGACATCTACTCGGACTCTAGTGAAGAGTACTCCACGGGCGGGACTGCATCTCCAAACCGGACTTCTCGAGTACGAATCTTGCCTTGTGGCCTTCACACAAGAACTACCCTTCCAAGAGGGTAGACCTCTTTCGCATATCGCGGAAGAAGGAGAGAGTAGCACAAAGCAACTCGAGTACAGTCTTAGGGCTAACCACTCGCCGGATCGACAAGTATGCATGGCTTCCCTTCGCAACGCAGAAGAAGACAAGCTGAGCACCCAATACGACAATGAACAACTCGCAGACATCTCAGCAGACAAGCCCACAGCAGATGCTCCTCAAGATGAAGACGAGGAGCACCGGAGGATCCGACGGGCAAAGAACACCAAACGCGCTCAACGTAGGCGCAATGCGCAGAACCGCGCCCGCGGACCAAGGGATCTCACCAACGCCTTCGTAGCAGTCGCAAATCGCGAGTACCGTACCCTGACCGGCGCAATTGCAGAAGTAGCACTCTTGGCCCAACAACTCCCATCTAACCCCAGATCCAAAGGTTGCAGTACTTGACCCAGCGCACGCTCGTGCAACTCGACGGGCAACATCGAGTGTCATCCACTCGGAACTACCTCTCGAGGTTTGAGCAACACGGGGATACCGCGCTGGATGATGAAGAAGGAGGTGACAAGTCGGGAGCCCAAGTTTTCCAGGATCCGAAGAACGTAGTCAACGTCAACTTCGGCGGAGACGGTGGATTCCCCACCAAGCGCACACAGAAGCTAACCCTGCGCAAAATTCTCTCTGTTGAACCAGCCACGACAAGGCCCTTGAGATATAGCGAGGTCCCGATCTCCTTTTCCAGGGAGGACCAATGGACCAGCTTCTCTGAGCCGGGAAAATTTCCGCTTGTCCAAGATCCTGTCGTGGCAGGCTCGCAGCTTACTCGAGTACTCATTGATGGCGGAAGCGGACTCAATCTGTTCTTCACGAGTACCCTCAAGAAGATGGGACTGGACATCTCAAAGATGCTCACTCCTAGCAAAGCTCCTTTCTATGGCATCGTCTCGGGTAACGCGGCTACACCACTCGGTTCAGTGGTTCTGCTAGTCACCTTCGGGACAAAAGACAACTACCGCACCGAGTACATCAAGTTCGAGGTGGCGGATTTTGACTTGTCGTACCATGCCATCCTCGATTGTCCAGCACTTGCCAAATTCATGGCCGTGCCCCACTATGTCTACCTGCTTCTCAAGATGCCAGGTAAGACAAGCGTGCTCACACTCTGTGGCGACCTCAAGAAGTTGTACCACTGCGACCAGGAGGCGATCGAGTACGCAACGACTTCACGAGTGCTAGAGCCATCCGCAGAAGTACTCGCGGCCGCGTTGAAGCTGACCAACACAGAGATGGAGATCTCCTACCAGCGGCCAAGCCAGTCGAGGGTTAAACCTAACCCCAGCGACGTTGGCATCAAGACCATCCAGCTGCTGGAAGGCGACTCGTCCAAGACGGCTCTGATTGGAGGAGGCCTAGGTGACAAATAGGAAAGCGCGCTCGTCAACTTCCTTAGGGCTAACCGCGACATATTCGCGTGGAAACCAGCGGATATGCCAAGGGTGCCCAAGGAGTTGATCGAGCATTGCCTAAAAGTCGACCCTAAGGCCACTCCGAAGAAGCAACGACTGCATCATTTTTCCCTTGACAAGAGGGAGGCTACCAAGAAAGAGTTGGCAAAACTACTCGCGGCTAGTTTTATTAAAGAAGTTTACCACCCAGAGTGGCTAGCTAACCCTGTACTTGTACTCAAAAAGAATAATAATGAATGGAGGATGTGTGTGGATTATACTGATCTCAATGAACACTGGCCGAAGGACCCCTTCGCGCTTCCACGCATCAATCAAGTCATCGACTCCACAGTTGGCTGCATTTTGCTCTCCTTCCTTGACTGGTACTCTCAAGGAGGAACACCAGATCAAATAGCTCTCAAGGAGGAACACCAGATCAAAACGACGTTCATCACCCCCTTCGGAGCATACGCTTATACTACAATGTCTTTTGGGTTGAAGAATGCAGGAGCCACTTATCAACGGGCCATCCAATTGTGCCTCGCAGATCAACTTCACTGCAACGTTGAAGCTTACGTGGATGATGTGGTCATCAAGACCAGATCCCACGACGAGTTCATCACTGACCTCGAGGAGACCTTCAACAGCTTGCGACGGTTTCAATGGAAGCTCAACCCGACAAAGTCCGTGTTTGGCGTCCCTCAGGGTAAACTACTCGGGTTCATCGTCAGCCACCGCGGTATTGAAGCCAATCTAGAGAAGATTAATGCCATCACAGCCATGGATGCCCCGAAGGCAATCAAAGACGTCCAGAAGCTCACTGGCCGCATAGCAGCTCTGAACCACTTCATCTCCCGACTTGGAGAAAGGGACTACCCTTCTTCATGTTGCTCAAGCACCACGACAAGTTCAAGTGGACCGAGGAGGCAAACAAGGTGCTACAAGACCTCAAACATCACTTGCAGTCGCCACCCATTCTGATGGCTCCCCAACCAGGCGAGAACTTGCTGCTCTACATCGCCGCGACTACTCACGTCATCAGCACAACAATCATGGTGGAACGACAGGAAGAAGGCCACGCCTTCGGGGTGCAGCAACCGGTTTACTTCATCAGCAAAGTCCTCTTAAAATCTATGGTTCGTTACCCGACGATTCAAAAAAATCTTTATGGTATCCTCTTCACTTCCAGGAAGCTTTGCCACTACTCTGATGCATACAATATCGTTGTGGTTTCTGACTTCCCATTAGCGGATATCCTCCACAATCAGGACACTACCGGGCGTATCTCCAAGTGGGCGGTGGAGCTGGTAGCCCACACCCTCGACTTCAAGCCCCGTACAGCCATCAAGTCACAAGCACTAATCGATTTCATCGCTAAGTGGCGAGAAAACCAAGTGGAAGCTGTCGGTGTTTTAAAGCCACGCCCACCGGGGATACCCCCGAGGTGGTGAGTTTGGTTGGTTGGGTGTCGTCGCGATCAGGAACTCAAAGCTGTAAAGGAACACAAGGTTTTAGACAGGTTTGGGCTCCTAACTTGTCACCTCCTTCTTCATCGTCCTCCTTGTCCTTTTGCTTTCTGACTTGATGGATGGTGACGCACTCAAAGAGCGTGTCACGCGACTTCGGGTGAATCGGGCATTGCTTGTGCAGGACTTGCTCGTATTCCGACTCCTTGGGGTAGGACTTGTCGGTAATGTTCGTGGTGAAGATGGGGAAGCGGTCGCTGTCGTCGTTGTCGTAGTGCCTGCCGGTACGGTCCTTCCTCCTCGCGTCAATGACAAGCCGCCTATCGCGGCCTTCATTGATCTTCTGCCTGAGGTCAATCGTGTGAGCATCCTGGTGGTTGACTGCGACTGGATCTTGGCCGCGGTGCCTTGCCCCACGCTGGTTGCGAGGGGGTTGTTGTACTTCTTGTTCATTGTTGCTGCGCGCAGACCTATGGCCCTCATGGTGCTGGCGGTTGTTGTTCCTCCGACTCCCCTGGCCTCCTCCGAGAGTGCGACTGACTAGCGCGGTATCCCCGTGTTGCTCAAACCTCGAGAGGTGGTTCCGAGTGGATGACACTGGATGTTGCTCGTCGAGTTGCATGAGCGCGCGCTGGGTCAAGTACTGCAACCTTTGGATCTGGGGGTTAGATGGGAGTTGTTGGGCCAAGAGTGCTACTTCTGCAATTGCGTCGATCGGGGTACGGTACTCGTGATCTGCGACTATTGCGAAGGCGTTGGTGAGATCCCTTGGTCCACGGGCGCGGTTCTGCGCGTTGCGCCTGCGTTGAGCACGCTTGGCATTCTTTCCCGCCGGATCCTCCTGTGTCCCTCTTCTTCATCTTGAGGAGCGTCTGCTGTGGGCTCATCGGCTGAGATGTTCGCGAGTTGTTCATTGTCATATTGGGTGCCTAGCTCGTCTTTCTCCGCGTTGCGAAGGGAAGCCATGCAGACTTGTCGACCCGGCGAGTGGTTAGCCCTAAGGCCGTAGTCGAGTAGCTCTGTGCTACTCTCACCTTCTTTCGCGATGGGTGAGAGAGGTCTACCCTCTTGGAAGGGTAGTTCTTGCGTGAAGGACACAAGGCGAGATTCGTAATCGAGTAGTTCGGAGGGCTCAAAGCCCTTGCAGTACACAAAACGTCGTTGTGGCGTTGATGTAATCGTTAAACCCAGATGGCTGCCCGACAAGAATTCGGGGTGGCCACTGGGTTGCGACTGGTTTTGAAGTGCGGGGGCCGCAAAACGGGTGTTGGCTCCCTCACCTCCGAGTCCTTTTCGGATCCGGTTTAGAGATGTAATCCCGCACGTGGAGTACTCTGCATCGGAGTCCGAGTAGAAGTCGGGGATGGGGGCCTCCCGGCTAGCGGTGGCGCCCACATCCCCAATTTGGAGTAGCAGATCCAAATCCTCCTCCAAGTCGGAGAGGGATTAGGATCGTAGGGTCTTTGTAAATTGGTTTGAATCTGATTCGAGTAGATCCGTTGCATCTCGAGTTGAAGTCGTTTTGAAAACGGACGTCGTTTCGATCTGCTGAACCAGATTCAGAAGCAGCGTGTCGTCGAGGTTGTCAACGAACTCGTCAAGATCGCCCTTTGTGGTCGATGAAGCAGCCTTCGGCTGCTTGCAGTTGGCTAGGTGGCTGTTGAAGCCACCCAAACCATCGGCGATGGAGATCCAAGAGCCGAAGATGAAAGTCGTGCCCTTGTCGAGCACGACGCTGGTGAAGTTTAACGACGCCATCGAGTTCTTCGGTGGATCTTCGATGAGCTCCCCTGCCTAGCGCGCCAGCTGTCGATGTTTTATCACCATGCCCACCGAGGGATACCCCCGAGGTGGTGAGTTTGGTTGGTTGGGTGTCGCCGAGATCAGGAACTCGAAGGTGCAAAGGAACACAAGGTTTTAGACAGGTTCGGGCCGCTGGGAGCGTAATACCCTATGTCTTGTATGGTTTGTATTGCCTTTGATGATAATGATTGTCCTTTTCCCCGAGGGGGGTACCTTTCCGCCTTTATATAGTCTGGGGGACAGGTTTACATGGGAATCCTAGTCGGCTACAAGCCAAGGAGTCCTATCTGAGTACTTCTCGGGTAGTCTTTTGTCGTGTCCAACTAGTCTAACTACTGTACAATTAATCCTACTGCATTATGAGTAGTTACAGTGGATGTGGGGCGTGGGCCATGTCCCACCCCAAATCCTAGGTGAAGTGTGCCACATGGCCAGTCCCGTGTGCCTGGGTCTGACAGAAGCCCCAACCAATCAGCCGGAGCATTGGGTCATGTACTTTGACGGTTCACTCAAGCTCGGTGGTGGTGGTGCGGGAGTACTTTTCATCAGCCAGAGGGGAGAATAGCTCAAGTCGTGTTTCAAATTCTGTTCGAGGTCTCCAACAACGAGGCCGAGTACGAGTCACTGCTGCATGGCCTACGCTTGGCAATCTCCCTCGGCATCAAGCGATTACTAGTCTATGGTGACTCCTTACTGGTGGTTCAACAAGTCAATTAGGAGTGGGACATCAACAAGGACACCGTGGATGCCTATGTCATGGAATTATGCAAGCTCGAGAAAAAGTTCTCGGGGCTGGAGATTCATCATGTGGTTCGCGACAACAATGTGGGCGCAGACGTGCTCTCCAAACTGGGTTCTGATCGTGCTAATGTCCCACCGGGAGTATTCGTTCATGAGTTGCATCACCCTTCCATCAGGACACCAGACTCAAGTCCCATCGTTCAGGGTCCCAAGGAACCCGACTGAGAGGTCTTGATGATCGAGGTCGACTGGAGGGTGACCTTGATCGACTACCTTCAGGAGCACAAACTACCCCCCGGCATCGACCCAAAAAGTGCTGAAGCTACTTGCATCCTACGACGTAGCAAAGGGTATGTTCTAGTCGGGGGCAATTTGTACAAGCGTGGATCAGCATCAGGCATACTCATGAAGTGTGTTAGCACACTGGAAGGCAAAGAAATACTCCAGGAGATTCAGGAAGGCGTGCGCGGGAACCATGCTGCCTCCCGCACACTAGTCAGCAAGGCATTTCGCTCTGGTTTCTACCGGCTGACTGCTTTGGCAAATGCCGAAGCACTCGTTCACCGGTATACCAACTGCCTATTTTTGGCAAACAGCATCATGTTGCGGCTCATAATTTAATAACCATACCACCTTCATGGCCGTTTGCATGCTGGGGTTTGGACATGATTGGGCCCTTTACAACTGCGCTAGTAGGTTTCACACACGTATTGGTGGCCATCGACAAGTTTACAAAGTGGATTGAGTACAAACCAATCGCAACGCTCACTGCTGATCGAGTGGTTACTTTCATCCGCGACATCCTACACCGCTTTGGCTTCCCCAACACAAATATCACAGATTTGGGGTCAAATTTCCACTTGCATGAGTTCTAGGATTTCTGTGAACGCAGCTCCATTGAAGTCAAATATGTTTTGGTGGCTCATCCGCGGGCCAACGGCCAGGTTGAGCGTGCCAACGGCTTGATTCTTGATGTACTGAAGAAAAGACTTTATGACGAGAATAGCAAAAAGGGCGGCAAGTGGATCAACGAGATCTCAGCAGTAGTTTGGGGGCTTCGCACACAACCAAGCTGACGTGATGTGGAAGTCTCCACGACTGGAGATGTTTGAAATAAGCGAGGCCGACACTGCAAGACAACTTGAACTTGATTCAACCGAGGAAGTTAGATGCAATGCACTATTGCAGTCGGCCCGTTACCTGTAAGGAGTTCGTCGTTACCACAACAGGAACATCCAACGGCGCTCTTTCAATGTGGGAGACATGGTACTTCGCCGGATCCAGGATGATACTGGCTTGCACAAGCTCAATTCACGATGGGAAGGACAATTCATTGTGCACAAGGCTACAGGCCCTGGATCTTATCGCCCGCAGTACTCAGACGGCAAGGAAGTACCAAACTCGAGGAATATTGAACACTTGCGTCAGTTTCATTTTTAAATCAACTAGGGCTATCATATATTCGTGCCAAGAAGTTGATTGTACCAGTATAACTTCGTTTTACCGGTTTACGACTGGTACTACGCGTAAGTTTACTGAAGGGGCCTCGCTCTCATACTCCCAGTACCTAGTTACTATTGCATG
The DNA here is from genome assembly GCA_032594955.1 of Panicum miliaceum. Lineage (NCBI taxonomy): Eukaryota > Viridiplantae > Streptophyta > Magnoliopsida > Poales > Poaceae > Panicum > Panicum miliaceum. Next base: position 21,071,573 of record CM064059.1, on the reverse strand, counting down.
ACTAGTATTTTGAATTTCTGAAGGGCCTTGGTGCTTATACTTCCAGTACAACTCCATTTTACTAGTTTACGACTGGTATCATCTGCAAGTTTGCTGAAGGGGCCTCGCTCCCATATTTTTCCAGTAACATATTACTTGTTTTCGACTTGTACACTATGTTATTGAAGGGGCCTTGCTCCCATGACAAGAATTTTACTTGTGTATTACTGGTCTCATACCAGTTCGACTACTTCGACTACTTGTCTTAACTATAATCCTAGTCGGGATCGGTTCCGACTAGATGGCTTCATTGACCGCTCATGCACTAGCGGCTATGTGCTCTACGCTTGGACTCGGGGGCTACCGCCACCTTTCTGCATCGACTACTTTATGCTCCTGGCTTGGGGACTTGATGTGACAAGGCTCTCACCTTGCCTTCAACGGCAGTTCACATGCTTCCCTGCTAGATACCAAACGATTATCAGACAAATACCTGAACCAAGAGGCTTTTCAAGATTTATCTTGGGTGTATGTTTGTTAACCATTATTTCAAGGACTTTATTCCGAAATAAGGGGTTTGTTAAATTTATTACCGAGAGGATTTATTTGGTTATTGGCTCGGGTAGTAAGTTTGATTTGAGCTGTAATTTTTGGTGCTTGTTGGGGATGTTATTTGTTTCACCATCTTTTTAGGGAACTCATCCCGAAAAGAGAGGTTTTCAAATTTACTACACCAATTTGCCCATGTTTACCATCAAATCTTTACCATATTGCATGCCACGACTCTTTGGATCCTAGATTCCAAAACCTTGGGATTTGGATTCATGGCTTGGGGGCTGCGGGACACGTGTCATCAGCGATTTATTTTTCAAATCTATTGGAAGACTAAGATAGAAGACTCAAGTTTAAATTGACCCTCAGCCTGATTCTACGAGTCAACCTAAGGCTCGGGGGCAACTCCATATGGAGTGCGAGTTAATCGCACCCCATATAAAGAAGACTGGACAACTATTCGGGGCATGAGCACCTCACAGCCTCGACGCAGCCATGGAAGTACTCAGACGCCTGCAAGTACTCGGCTACGAAAAGCTCAGGGGCTTGTCAGACCCGGGCACACGGGACTGGCTACGTGGCACACTTCACCTAGGATTTGGGATGGGACATGGCCCACGCCCTACATCTATTGTAACTACTCGTAATGCAGTAAGATTACTCGTACGGTAGTTAGACTAGTCGGAGTCGGATAGAGACTACCCGGGAAGTAGTCGGGTAGGACTCCTTAGCTTGTACGTGACCAGGATTCCCATGTAAACCTGTCCCCTGGACTATATAAGGGCGGACAGGCACCCCCTCGGAGACAATCACAATCAAAGGTAATACAAACCACACAGGACATATGTCACACCCTAAAATTAATGGATTTTAGGATGTGATTAAAAAAAATAATAATAAAGCAATGATTTTCTCGGTGAGGAGGGTCGCTGGCATTTCGGCTTCCGCTCGAGACGTGGCCGATTACTGCGGGGATTGCGCTGGATCGATTTGTGCAGCCTGGCAGAAGGAAGAGGTTAAAATCGGCCCTGTTGTGTGATATGGATACCAACTGATAGTCTCTTCACTGAAGCCGTTGTAGAAACATCTGAAGTATTCGGCCGTTCGGGTGGCAGTGAATTGACAGCCAGGGAAGGCCGATGCTGCTTCTCCAAAAGAGGTACAGCGTCGTCGTATGGTGGGGTTTTCCTCTGACTCGATATTGGGAAAGGTTTTGGTCTCTATTTGCTGCTGGGAGACCTTTCTCATGTATAAGTTGAGCAAGAGGGTGACGAACCACCAAGGACCACCAAGATTGCCAATCGGCTCCCCTTTTGATAATTTGACGCCGATTTGGTGCATCATATGGTAGGCCAATCCTAACAGATGTTTCCCAAGGGGGATGGCCGATCCTAGTGACAAAGCTTCTGCTAGAGCTTGTGTATTGGATGAAGGACCAACTGCTCTGCCATAGAAGAAGTGTTTTTCTAGCCACATCATCAAGAACGCCGTATGTTCTCTCTCTGAAATCGTCCTGGTCCTCATATTCTTGCTGATATACCCCTTCCACCCGCCGATTCCTTTTGTCTCTAGCCGATGGGTTGGTTTGATCAGATAATCAAAGGGCGTATCAAGGGAGGAGATATCAAGGCCGGTCAACATCAGAACATCGGCCAGGGTTGGATTCATAGGTCCGTGCCCAAAGAGGAACGCGTTGAGCGCGTCGGACCAGAAATATGAGGCCGCTATTACTAAGGGTTCATTTTTCTCCATTTGGGACAGAGAGAGATCGATGCACTGGCCGATTTTCAACTGATCCCACTGAACTCTCTTAGACTTGGCTAATCTATGGTACCATTCTTTCCAGCCAGGTGTTTCATTCGGCCAAGATCTAAAGGCACCTGCCCACTGACCCAAATCCATGGGGTGATTGCTTGAAAGGAATTCTGTGGGTTTCTAGGTTGATCAAATTGGTTGGATCTGGATTCCCCATGGGACCTAAGCAGATCAGACCGGAGGTTTCGGAAAGGGGAATAGTAATCTGGTGCCTAAATGCCTAAAAAAGAGGGAAAAAGGAGAAAACTGAGAATGGGTCTAGAAAATACTAGAGCAGTAAAAAATAAAAGAGGAAAGTTTCAGATGATTACCTCCGGGATGAAGCTCATCGTCGCCAATGGAGCCACCAGTGGAGCCGCCGATGGGACCGCCGTCGCTGAGGGAGTTGCCGGCGGAACCTCCGTGGTTGGTGAAGTTGCCGATGGCGCCGCCATTGGAAGGATGGAGCAGATTGCAGGCAAGATCGCCGGAGGGTGCGGTTGGAGATCGAGAGGACGCAGGAAGAAGATGAACAGTGATTCGCTGGACGAAATTACTAGGCTCGTGGAGAAAGAGTGGCGGAGAACGCCGGTACTTAAGGACAATCCGAGAGAGAAAGGGTAAAGGCGGGATTTTTGCCGCGCCGTCTACATGAATTCCAGGGGAACAGTTGTTTCAAGCGCCCGGTTCGAGAAGATTGCAATCATCATGTAGAAGACCGCAAAACGGAAAGGGATTTTTACTGCGCTCGTTTCGGAGGAAAGATTAAAGAAAAGAGTTTCGAAGTAAAAATTATGTTTTACTCCAAAACTGGGGGGCATGTGTTGACGCCAGATTTTGACACGTGTTGAATCGGCGTCAGGAGAGGAAGAGATTGGCCGATGCGGCAGATCTAAAGGCTACAGTGAAGAATCGGCCGATTGAGGCTACAGTTGGGAATCGGCCGATTGGCGATGCAACTTGCGCCAACAGATAGGGAGGGTGAAACCATTGGAACAACAACAGAGGATCCCGGTCAAAAGTGGCCTGATGTTGGTCAACGGAACGATGCCGACTCGGTCGAGAAGCAATGGAAAGAATCCTGATTGGATTAGGAGATGGCGGCAAAAGATTCTGCGGGAGTCCGTTTCCTTTATAAAAATATTATAGATATAGTAGTTTTCTGTTTAAATCAAGTTTGTAACAAGTCGTAATCGATCAGGAGTCCTGGTCCTAGGGTATAAATAGGAGTCATCAGGGCTTTGTGAAAGAATCAATCAATCAACAATACAATCTACTTTTTCATCGCTCTTTACTTTCAAGTCGGTGACTTCGCCAATAATTTTTCTTCTTTCACGAGTTCGTACGGATTGGCAGGGCTGCATCGACTCGATCTCCGGCCAATTGGTAGGTTCCGCTTATCGAATAACATCTGAGCTTTAACTTCGGGTGCATCGCCGTGGTTTCGTTTGGATTTATTCACCAGTTATCGATATTTACTAGACTTATAGGTTTTACCTGTTGTTCTAGTATTATCACCAGTTATCCAGCTTGAGATTGAAACTATCGGCTTTATCATCGCTTTTCCTCGTTCATTGTCATACAGCCGACTAGATCTATTTCAAGTGTCGCATCTGTAATAATTGTTTAAGTTGCTCCAGCAGTTTTCTTTGCAATTATTACGTGATTATCGGCTGATCCATAGCCGGTCATCTTCATAGCAAATCGGCCAGTACGCCGATACGCTTTTCGGGACAGATCGGAACCTCAGCCGATTAGGACGCCCGGAATTTAATACTCTTATTTCCTTGTCAATCAACAGGTCAGATTGATTGGCACGCCGCGCGAACCGCACCAGGGCAATAACCCGAACAGGAGCTAAGCAGATTCTCCCGGGTCGTGTGTCCGACACTGAAGGTCATCGGCCAATTCCTGGCCGATTTTTAGCGCCAACACGGGTAGATTTGTCACACCCTAAAATTAATGGATTTTAGGATGTGATTTCAAAATAACAATAATAATAATAAAGCAATGATTTTCTCATAATTATATAAAAATTTCAACATTTATTTTTTTACAGAGAATCTAGTATAGGAAAAAAAATAATTGTCTTTCAGAACTAAATAAAATGGTTTTATGTTTGTTGCATTCATGTCGCTGCATTGGTTTTTGTTTGTTTGCGTGTTTAAGTTTGCAAAATAAAAATACCCAAAAACTACCCTAAAATCTTTTTCTCTCTTTTCCCTATCTCTTTTGGCTCACCCCATCTTTCTCTCTTTCTTTTTCTTTCAGCCCAGCCCAAATCCTTCTCTTCTCTTCTCCTTTTCTTTTCTCCCCGCGGCCCAACTCCGCCGGCCCAAACCAGCCAACCCGAACCGTTTCACCTCCCTCTCACGGCCAGCTGGGACCCACCTGTCGGCACCCCTCTCTTCCTTTCCTTTCTTCTTCCTCTGCTCCAACCCTCTTTCCTTTTTCTGTCGCGACGCCAGATGCGCTGCCACGCCATCGTCCGCGCTTCCTCCCCTTTCCTTTTTCCTCACCCCAAATCCAGATCGACTCCGCGCCGTCGCCCGCGTCTCCTCTTTCCTTCCCTGCGACGCTGGCTGCCATACTCGTCGCGGTACGCGGTTCCGCCCCTTTCCTTCGCAGGCCGCCGCGTGAACCGCCGCCTTCCCATTTCCCCGGCCACTCCGCCCCTATAAAACCCCGCCGGAGCCCCGCTTTGCACCAGAGCCATCTTCAATCCCTTCCACTACTCAACACCGACGCACGCCGCTGGAAACCACACACCGGAGGAACGCTGCCCCCCCGTGACGCCGCCCCTCCGTCGACTCGCCGTTCCCGCTGCTTCTCCGCCGCCTTCAACTCTTGCCAGAGTTCCGCGAGTTGGTGAGCATCAAGCCACCCCCATTTCTCCTCTCTCTCTCTCGCTCTGTCGCAGCCCTGATTTCTCGCGGGACCTCTGTTTTCGCCCGCCGCCGTGGCCGCCGGTCTACAGTCGCCGCAAAGCTATCCCGTGACTACCCTCACCTTTGCAGGTCGCTCTCCCTCTCCCCGGCATAACCCCAACCTGAATCGAGCCCTGGAACACCGGATTCGGTGAACTCCGGCCGTCCGCCGCCGCTCTCGCTCGCCGCCGGTGCTCAGCGCAGCGGAGCGATTCGCCCGACCCTTTTTACTCCGTCGAGCCGACCCTCGTCCCACCGCCCGATTTGGATCTCACGGCCAGAACGAATCTGAGCCGCGCGCGAGACGTCGCCTTCGCCCGACCCTTACCCCGCCACCCGATTCTGATCCAACGGACCAGATTCGCCCGACCCTAGCCGTCCTTGGAACTTTTGCAGAAAAGCCCCTAGGTTTTCCAGGAATCAACCCGCAGTCCAAATCAGTAGAAAAATAATTAGAGTTGACCCCTTTCTTTTCTGTCCCGATCCCTGACCTTTCCAGAATTAGTACTCGCCGTTCAGGACCTATAGTTTTGTACCCCGACCCTCTGTTTAAGGTTTAATTATGTTTTAGCCCCTGATTTCTTCAATTTAGCCCCTGGAAGTTCAGTTTCTTCGCAGATAAGTCCCTGAAGCCTTGTTTTAGCCCTACCTTCGTCGTTTTAGCTCCGTTTCGACTCGTTCTTGTTGCGTTAGTCTCCTAAAACCCTAAGCTACCATTTAGTCGTGTTGTTGCACCTCAGTTCCTATTTTTAAGTTAAATATAGATTTAATTTGATTAAAGTTCTCTCATCTAGTTTTTCTAATTAAAATCTACTGAGGTCTTTACCTCCGATTTTTCATAACTAATGTCAATTCAATTAATACCAACTTAAATGTGTTCTAAATATAATTTATTTAGTTGAACACCAAATATAAAGTTATGCGTTTAGATGCTCTCACAAGTTTCTTTCTAATTAATTATTAATTTGTGTAATTTGTACATAGACAATCATAAATAAAATATGACTAAGTTCTACTCCGCTTTTATAAATAAAAATATAATATTAGTTAATTATAATCAAGGATATTTTGTTTTGAATATCTTTTACATTTTTTTTCCAAATAAAATAAATAAAGCTCATAGTTCTTTTGTTTCTTTTATAATACCAATCTTTCGATAGCTGTGTCTTTTCAACCCTAGCTCCGTTTTCCGTGTTTCTTGTGCTCTTGTAATCGTAGCAGCGAGCCTTATCCTTTAGCACGCTCTTTTAAAAGCTTTTGTTTTGTGATTGGTGTATTGTTCTTAGCTGTACTTGTTGGTTGTTTTGTATGTTTGTGCTTGATGTTTGCTTCGAGTAGAATAATCGCTGTTGAAGCTTGAAGACCAAGGTTTCCAAGTAAGCAAGAGCTGAAGAGCAGTAAGAGTAGCTTTTCATTGGAAAAAGGCAAGTGACCCTAACCATCCTTCTATCTATGCTTATTTACAAGAATACCATGTATTAAATGGAACGTGGAGAACCACCCAGAAAAATAATACAACCACGAGGACTATATGGCTCTGGTCTTGGCTAATTAATTAGAGACTCTAGTTTGAAGCAGTCTTACCGAAAGGGCAAGGAGGGGGTCGGTGATAGGGGCCATAGCCCGGTCCTCTTGGGGTAGCTGCCTTTGCTAAGGAGATGACCATTAGGGAGGTTTATGGACCACACTGCTACCAAAACTCAAGCGGACTACTTCTTATTAGGGAATCTTTGTAAAGGCCTCATAGCGTCCCTATGCAATCACACCTCGGAAGTGTGGTATTGTGCCTAGCTAGCACAGCATGGTTGGGTCCAAAGTTCTTTTGAACTTTTACGCGACTTATGGTGAAAGTGTACAACCTCTGCAGAGTGTCTAAAAGTGATATATCAGCCGTGCTCACGGTCAAGAGAGGCCTAGACCCTCACATGATTAATAAACTTAAAGATGGATTTAAATTGTTACTCTGGTTATTTCTTGTGGCCTTGCCGAGTACCAACCATAAGTGTACTCACCCTTGCTAACTGCTGCTCAGAAGAAAAAGGTGTGAAGCCTACTGAAGATGATGAAGAGTTCTAGGCGTACGCAACCCCCAGTCGTTTGCCTGTGAAGTTTGGAGCCTCCGTTTCCATTGTAAGCGCATATATCTGATAGTCTTGTAAGTCCTTATTTATGTTTCTTTACGTGATACTGTTGCTGTTATTCACTGATGATGTCACTATATGTATGGAACTTGATCCTAGCATACATATAGTTATGCATTCGGTTTTGTCCTTAAACCGGGTGTGACACAAGTGGTATCAGATCTGTATCTACTGTAGGACGTAAGCCTAGATAGCAATGTTCGCTCCTTAAGGTCTATTTTACTATACAACTTATTCCTGTCTTACCCTTGACCTTTCTAATAAATATTCTCGCTCCTTGACCATTTTTTTTTCTCAATCCGCCTTGATAACTCACCTATCTCACCTGACCTTCTTTTTCATTTGCACTTCCTTATTTTGCAAATGTAAAACCCCCATCCTTATCTATTGACTTACTCTTTCCTTGATAACTTATTTTGATACTCGACCCCCTTGACAATTACACTTTCTAGTTTTTGCTAAACCCTCAACCGTCGTCTATTTTCCCTTTCCTGGATGACTTCTTGGTCTTAATCATACATCTCATTTGATGAATGCTTTTCCTATCTCATGCATCTGACCTCCTTTTGATTTTGTTGACGCCAGATTTTGACACGTGTTGAATCGGCGTCAGGAAAGGAAGAGACTCGCCAATGCGGCAGATTTAAAGGCTACAGTTGGGAATCGGCCGATGGAGGCTACAGTTAGGGATCGGCCGATTGGCGATGCAGCTTGCACCAACAGATAGGGGGGGTGAAGCCATTGGAATCCCAACAGAGGATCTCAGTCAAAAATGACTTGACGTTGGTCGAAAGAATGATGCCGACTCGGTCGTGAAGCAATGGAAAGAATCCGGATTGGACTAGGAGATGGCGGCAGAAGATTCTGTGGGAGCCCGTTTCCTTTAGGAAAATATTATAGATATAGTAGTTTTCTATTTAAATCAAGTTTGTAACGGATCATAGTCGATCAGGAGTCTTAGTCCCTGGGTATAAATAGGAGCCGTCAGGGTTTTGTAGAATATACATCAATCAATCAACAAAAACAATCTACTTTTTCATCGCACTTTACTTTCAAGTCGGCGACTTCGCCAATACTTCTTTTTTTCTTTCACGAGTTCGTACGGATTGGCAGGGCTGCATCGACACGATCTCCGGCCAATTGGTAGGTTCCGCTTATCGAATAACATCTAAGCTTTAACTTCGGGCGCATCGCCGTTGTTTCGTTTAGATTTATTCACTAGTTATCGATATTTACCAGAATTATAGGTTTTACCTATTATTCTAGTTTTATCACCAGTTATCTAGCTTGAGATTGAAACTATCGGCATTATCATTGCTTTCCTTCGTTCATTATCATACAGCCGATTAGATCTATTTGAAGTGTTGCATCTGTAATAATTCTTAGCAATTGTTACATGATTATCGGTTGATCCATAGCCGGTCATCTTCATAGCAAATCGGCCGATTCGCTGATACGCTTTTCGGGACAGATCGGAACCTCAGCCGATCAGAGCACCCAGAATTTAATACGTTTATTTCCTTTTCAATCAATAGGTCAGATTGACTGGCACGCCGCGCGAACCGCACCAGGAAAATCACCCGAACAGGAGTTAAGCAGATTCTCCCGGGTTGTGTGTCCGACGCTGAAGGTCATCGGCCGATTCCTGGCCGATTTTTAGCGCCAACACACTTTTGGCACGCCCGGTGGGACCACCTCAACATCCAATATGTCAAAGACCACCGAAGTCTCTAAGAACAACATCATTGAGGTCACGAAAGCAGATCTCAAGGACGACCAGAAAGAGGAACTGGCAAAACACCTAGAGGACTACAAATGTATCTGCAATCTTTCAGTCGTACCAGAAACGGGGAGGCAATCAAGAAAGCTCCTCTTCTAGTTCCCCGCCACACCACCATCGCTGAGGATACGGGAAAGATGTCCGTTATGATTCAACAGTCCGTCTATCAGGCTTTCATCGACCAATCCTCAGTAATGACCAACACAGTGTATAACGCCGTGATCAGTTCTCTGGTCAGCGGAGTAGCTCAGGGATATCAGGGGCCAGCATATGCCCCACCTACTGTACCTCCAGCCAGAAGCTTACCAGGCACGTCTCACTCGGCTCCTCAGCCGATGTCGACGCAACACGAAGGATACAACACTTCGTTGCCTTCAATGCCTCTAGGGTATAACGGTGCACCATGTTTTCGATCGCAAGCGCCACTTCAGCCTGTCCAGATTGCTTCCATGCAATCACTGCCCCCAAACTCAGTACCTTGGGGGGCACCAGCAACGGCAGCTTTTCCTAATCAATCAACCAGACATGGGAGCTATCCGATCCAGGCACCGTTCCATTCAGCCGTTTGGCCGACGGTTCCTCAGTATCAACCGGCCACGTCAGAAATCGGCAGGGGGGCAGATGCTGCAGAAGCACTCAGAAGCACGGCGCCGATGACGATGTACGAGGGGGTGGCAGATTCGCTTCACCATCAGCTCTCAGCTGCTCAGACGGCCACGATGCAACCGAATCCGCCACACGCTTCGATCCATCACCCGGCTGTAGCACCGCCGATCCACCAATATACGCCAGCACCCCGAACAGCTGTTCATCAGCAGCAAGTGGATTGGACAGCGAGAATAGCAGAGGTAATTCAAGACCAATTCGGGTTAAAGCCAAAAGTACAAACTTATACGTACAAGACGCCATACCCATCGGCCTACGATCTACTGCCGTTTCCCCATCGGTACAAAGTTCCTGACTTCACCAAATTTTCGGGGCTGGATGACACCTCAACCGTGGAGCACATAAATAGGTTCATCATCCAATGCGGGGAAGCCGCCGCACAAGATGCTCTACGAGTGCGTCTATTCTCGTCGTCTCTATCTGGATCGGCCTTCCAGTGGTTCACTACCTTACCACCCAATTCCATCGTCACTTGGGCTGATCTGGAAAAGAAATTTCATAAGTACTTCTACGTGAGAGTCCACGAGATGAAGCTGTCAGATTTGACCAGCCTCAGGCAAAGGAGCGACGAACCAGTAACTGGCTACATACAGAGGTTCAGAGAGGTCAGAAATAAATGTTATACCCTAGCCCTGACCGATGCCCAGTTGGCCGATATCGCCTTCCAAGGCCTCCTGCCACATATCAAGGAGAGGTATGCCTCACAAGAATTTGAAAGCTTAAGTCAGATCGTTCACCGATTGGCCAGTCAGGAAGTACGTCTGTTTGATCAGCGGAGGATTTTCCAGAAAAAGGTGGCATATTTGGAAGGGTCTGAATCTGAAGAAGAAGAAGAAATCGGCCTAGCAGAATGGGTCAAAGGGAAAAAGCCGATATCGTGCCCTTTCAGCAAGAAAGAACCAGAGGCGTTCAGTTTTGACATGTCAAAGGCCGATAAAATCTTCGACTTACTTCTCCAAGAGGGGCAGATCAAGCTCTCACCTTACCACTCCATCCCCTCGGCCGATCAGCTCAAAAAGATGAAGTATTGCAAATGGCACAACGCTACATCTCATGACACGAATGAGTGCAAGATCTTCCATCAGCAGATACAGTCGGCCATCGAGCAAGGCAGACTCAAGTTCGAAGTCCCGGCAAAGTCGGTGAAGCCGATGAAGATTGATCAGCATCCTTTCCCTGCTATCATGGTTGACACGGGAAGAAACTCACTTCAAACCAAGGTGCTGACGTCGGAATCGGCTAGAAGAAGCGGCGCCGTGGAACCCTAGAAAGCAGGTTATGATAAACGATGTCAAAGGGAAAAGACGGGCTAAAGACGAGGGCGAAGGATTAGAACGATCGCGTAGACCCGTCACTTCCCAATTCTTACTCAGCAAATATCAGCGGCAGCAGGAAAGGTCGAGACACCACGATGAGATGATACGCCGACACGAAGATCATTGGCGATGTCCGTTCTTCATCCATTGCTAGGAGAATGACCTCAGATTTTCATCAGCCGATGATTGCCCTGAGTGCAGCGGATCAAGTCGCAATGATCGCCCGTTTAAAAGATCGCGCTCCAGGGACAGAGGATCAGAGCCGATCAGCAGAAACTTGCGCGAACAAGAAGGTCGGTGCCTTTTAGTGCATGATCGGCTGGGGGGCAGAGTTGACCGGTATGACCGGTCGAAGGTCAGGATCAACCAGCAGAAACGACTGGGGGCATAACCAACGTACACGATCGGCTGGAAGAAATGGCTGATGCTAGGGTGTCAGATGAAAACCCTCTAGGAAGGGAACCAGACTGGGAGCACGCCAAACCGTCGGCCAAACTAGTAAACCCCAGGTGGTGCACTGATGGACTGTCTAAATCTAAAAAACGAAGGATCCAACGCCTGCGCCAATGGGAACAACAAGAGGAAGAGCAGAGGCAGGTTCTGGATAAGAAAAACGACAAGCCTCGGGTCTGGCGCCCCAAGAGAAACAACAACAAGGAGGGAGACAATCAAGAATCGGTGGCTGATGTCAACATGCTGTTCATATTGCCGATGGAGTTCATGGCGCCCGCCGATCGAGATAAAGCGACAAGGATGGGGGAGCAGATGGCGCAACTGGTTTTGGAGCCGATGACGGCCACCTTTGAGAAACTGGAATATGAAAAATGGCAACATCTCAAGGCACTATTTCTCAAAGGACACGTTAACGGATGACCCGTTACAAGGCTATTAGTGGACGGAGGCGCTACAGTCAATATCATGCCATATGCCATGTTCCGGAAGTTAGGCAAAAGCGATGAAGACCTGACCAAGACGGACATGATGCTCAAAGACTTTGAAGGCAACATATCTCCCGCCCGCGGAGCGGTCTGCATCGACCTCACCATCGGCAGTAAAACCCTTCCCACTACCTTCTTTATTATTAATGGTAAGGGGTCCTACAACATGTTGCTCGGTCGCGATTGGATACACGCGAATTGCTGCATCCCGTCTACAATGCACCAATGCCTTCTACAGTGGGTCAGCGACAGTACAGAGATAGTCACCACCGATTCCACCTACAGTGTTGCGGTGGCCGACACGCAACAATGGAGCTGTGAACACGTCAAGTGTATATCTGGTAGAACTTGGGACACTGATTTCCTGAAAGTGTCCGATTTTGGTCTACAGCCGATCAGAGCAGTTGACTCTGAAGATTCAGATTAGATGGATCAGTTCGTCCGAGAAGACGGGAAGCTTGGGCATGGATTTACGTCGGCCGATTCATTGGAGATGGTAGCAAGCCAAGGCCGACGTATATTAGTACTAGCTTGGATCCTGGATACAAGTGTAAATTGACAAGTTTATTAAAAGAACTCAAAGATTGCTTTGCTTGGGAATACCATGAGATGCCTGGTCTAGACCGGTCCATTGTCGAACACCGGTTGCCTATAAAACCAGGATATCGGCCATATCAGCAGCCTGCACGACGGTGCATCCCTAAAATTTTACCTGATATAAAGGCCGAGATCACAAGACTGATTGAAGCAAGATTTATTTGGCAGTGCCGTTACGCCGAATGGATTTCTAATATTGTACCCGTATATAAGAAAAATGGAAAGCTCCGCGTATGCATCGACTTCAGGAACCTAAATCAGGCTACACCAATGGACGGGTATCCGATGCCGACAGCCGATGTCTTCATAGATGTTGTCGCAGGACATAAAGTCATCAGTTTCATGGATGGTAATGCTGGGTACAATCAAATATTAATGGCTGAAGAAGATATTTCAAAGATGGCTTTCAGGTGTCCGGGCCACCTCGGTCTATTCGAGTGGGTTGTAATGACCTTTGGGTTAAAGAATGCCGGTGCTACATACCAGCGGGCTATGAATTATATCTTTCACAAGCTCATTGGCGTATCGGTGGAAATTTACATCGACGATGTTGTGGTCAAGTCGAAAGGTCATCAGGAATATCTGGCCGATTTACAAGAAGTATTGGAGTGCACAAGGAAGCATGGGTTAAAAATGAACCCGAACAAGTGTGCATTCGGCATATCGTCTGGGCAATTCTTAGGATTCATAGTCCATGAGCGTGGGATAGAGGTTAACCGGAAGACCATAGCTGCCATCAATAAGGTTGTAGCCCCAAAGAATAAAACTGAGCTGCAGTCCCTCATCAGCAAGGTCTATTTTATAAGAAGATTTATATCCAACTTGTCCGGGCGTATTCAAGCTTTCACTCCTTTGTTGAAATTGAAGCCCGATCAGTAATTCGTGTGGGGAGAAGAACAACGCAAAGCGTTAGAAGATATCAAGCAATATCTAATTTAACCACAGGTGTTGGTCCCGCCACAGCCCGGTAAGCCGTTTAAATTATACTTATCGGCTGACGAATAGGCTATCGGATCGGCGATGGTACAGGAGTTCGAAGGAAAAGAACGGGTGGTATATTATGTCAGCAGAAGACTCCTGGACGCGGAAACAAGATATTCCCCGGTGGAACGGTTGTGCCTGTGTCTATATTTCTCGTGTACCAAGCTCAGGCACTATTTGTTATTGGCAGAGTGCATAGTCGTATGCAAGGATGATGTGGTAACATATATGCTATCACTGCCAATTTTGAAAGGACGGATTGGAAAATGGATCCTGGCTCTGTCAGAGTTTGACTTAAGGCACGAATCGGCCAAGGCTGTCAAGGGTCAAGTTATGGCCGACTTCGTGGCTCAGCATTGTGGACCGGAAATTGCTGTCGTTGAACCGGTTCCATGGACTCTATACTTCGATGGTTCTTCGTGTGGAGCCGGATCGGGAATCGGCATCGTTCTTGTATCGCCTCGGGGGGCAAGCTATGATTTCTCTCTGCCGATAGAAGCATCCGCAACCAACAACCAGGCGGAATACCGAGCCATCCTAAAAGGTATCCAATTGTTGAGGGAAGTCAAAGCTGATGCAGTCGAGATTTTTGGAGATTCCATGCTCATCGTAGATCAATTAACGGGGAAATCTAAATGCAAAGATGATATCTTAAGAATTTACTATGAAGATTGCCTCCAGCTGTTAAAGGAATTCATGTCTGCGGTAATTGAGCACATTCCCAGAAATTACAATGTAGAGGCCAATAGGCTTGCCCAACACGCGTCCGGATATCGGCAGATTCAAGGGGCCATGATTCTGAAACTTGCGGCCGACGATTGGCGAAAGGAGATTGCCGATTACTTGAAAGATCCGTCCCAAAAGGTGGATCGGCGAGTGCGTTTTCAGGCCACGAAATATGTGTTACTCGAAGACGATTTGTTTTACCGGACGATTGATGGGGTTCTTCTCAAATGCCTGGGAACGGAAGAAGCGAAGGTCCTGATGTGGGAAATCCATGAAGGTGTATGCGGAGCCCATCAATCGGCTCACAAAATGATGTGGATGATCAGAAACAATGGGTATTATTGGCCGACGATTCTTGAAGATTGTTTCAAATATTATAAAGGTTGTCAAGACTGTCAGAAGTTTGGCAATGTGCAGCGCGCGCCAGCTTCGGCTATGAATCCGGTAATCAAGCCATGGCCGTTCAGAGGTTGGGGAATAGATCTCATCGGACAGATTCACCCTCCATCAAGCAAAGGGCACAAGTTTATATTAGTAGCCACTGATTATTATACCAAATGGGTGGAGGCAGTTCCATTAAAGACCATGACATCAGGCGATATGATCGATTTCGTTAAGAACCACATTGTTTATCGGTTCGGTATTCCTCAAACTATCACAACTGATCAAGGAACGATGTTCACCTCAGGGAGTTCGGAGAATTCGCCGCCGATATGGGGATTAAATTATTGAATTCTTCTCCATACTATGCTCAAGCCAACGGCCAGGCCAAATCATCCAATAAGGGGATAATCAAGTTGATCAAGAGTAAGATAGAGGAACAACCCAAGAAGTGGCACATGTCTTTGGCTGAATCTCTATGGGCTTATAGGATGGCTTGCCACGGGGCCACTAAGATATCTCCTTATCAGTTGCTATATGGTCACGAGGCAGTTTTGCCTTGGGAATTAAGGACGGGGTCAAGGCGCACATCGCTTCAAGATCAGTTGACGGCCGATGACTATTCCTTCCTCATGAAGGAAGAGCTCGATGATTCGGCAGGTCAGCGATTGAGGGCCCTGATTAGCATCGAAGAAAACAAGAAAAGGGTGGCCAGGTGGTATGACAAGAAGGTCAAGGTTAAACAATTCTCCCAAGGAGATTTGGTATGGAAGTTGGTGCTGCCGATAGGGTCTAAGGATCCCAAATTCGGTAAATGGTCGCCTACTTGGGAGGGGCCGTATAGAATCGGCCGATGTGCTCTGGGAAATGCATATATACTAGAAACTATCAAAGGGGAAGAATTCACAAGGGCCTTAAACGGGAGGTATTTGAAGAGGTACTATCCAAGTATATGGGTGGGCGCATAACTTGCGGTAAGGTGCATCAAGACAACGTGGCCAACTCCCATTGGCTTTTGTCTATATAGCCGATGTAAAAATGATATCGTCTTGAGGAGGAAATATTTTGATTTGGTCTGATTATTCGGTGAAACCAGCAGAGTACATGGACGACATGGTACAAGTCGCACTTAGAATAAAAAGTACCAATATATCTATTGATCACGCTTTTTCTTGATCTCTCTCTCAATCCGGCCTAATTTTATCAAAACGCGGATGTTCTTCTCCTCCAGATCCTCCATGGTGGCTTCAACCTCGACTTGATGAGGGAGTGGATGGCTCCTGTCAAGAGGTGGTTGGGATGTTCCCGCTGCAGCATCTTCAAGGGCAACTGAGCGAGGGAGTGGATGACTCCTTTCAGTTGGCGGTCGCCAGGAGCAGTTAGCGTCTATATGGTCCCAGACTTTCTGGACGTCAGCAGGAACATGACCTTTGAGTTCTTCAAAATGAGCTTTTATCAGATCTATGTCCGCCTGCGACAATGGTTCGTCTGAATGCATAATTTCCATCGCTCGTTCCAGACTGGGACTAAGGCGTTTCGGCTAAAGAAAGAGCAAACAACTACCCAGTGTCAGAGCGATTGAGATGTCAAGGGAGGAAATAGGAGAGGGTTCGTACCTGGTTGACAGAGAAGGAGGAAGATGAAGAAGACATCTTGATTTCTAGCCTGGGAGGACAAAGAGCAAATTATTGGAGGGGAAGAAGATGGGTAATACGGACGCCTTTGGAAACGATATGGGATCTCATACTTATAGAAGGAAGGGGGTACAGAGATGGTAGGATGCGTCCCATCGGAGTAAAAGCGTTAATAAATAAAAAGAAGCCAAAGAAGACGGTCAAAGTTTGAATCTGTGCGTCAACATTAAGAGGGCATTAAATGTTTACAGGATTTTTTACAATTCACCCAAGGAGGGCATCAATAGTCGCAATCGCTCGTTGCCTAATTTGATCGGCCGAGTCTACAATTCTTTGGTCGTCATTAGCCGATCCGGGGACTTCTGGCATATGACGATGGATTTTTATTGCTTCACGGGCCAGGTTATATCTTTCTTGCTTTAGCTCGGCGATGACAGATGGAAGGTCTTGGAGCCTTTTTTCTTCAGCAACTATGGCCTTGGTCACCTGGTCCATCTCTTTGGCTAGCTCTGCCCTTCGCTGTTTGAGGCGATCTATGGCGCCGACGATATCTGGACGAGAGTTCTCAAGGAAGTTGATTCGCTGATGCACCTCTTGGGCTCGGTATTTCAAGATCCAGAGCCTCTGTTGCTTTCTCTGGAATTCGGCCTCTGATTTCATTAAGAAGTCGTCGAATCGATGAGGCATCTCCCACTAATCGGCCGATATCGTCTTGAAGGAGGGTTCACATATCTTGAGCTTGGCACAGATGTCATCAGGAATTGAACTCGATGAGACTTGGTGTGAAGCGACCTCTTCATCGTCGGAAAGGGAAACCGCGAAAGAGAAAAGACTGTTATTGGGAGTGTCCTGCTCCTGCAAAAGAATATAAAAAAGTAAAAATACGGATTAGTAGACAGCAAGGGGGAATCGGCCGATTTGGGTGATAAGTTCTTTACCTCTTTGAAGCGGATTTCTTTTGCTTGCGCCGGCGGGAGTGCCACCCTCGTCTCGGGAACCGGCACGATCGGCTCATCAGAAGAAGAAGACTCGACGACTATCAGTGCCCTACTCGGGCCAGCCTCCTGAAAAGGTATAGGAAGCAGATTTTATGAGTATACTGCGAATAATTAAGTCTGATGATATGAGATGCCTGCCATACCTCTGTGAGTCTTCCGGCCGATGTTTGTTGGGGAGGTATGATTGACGCACCCAGATTGGCCTGCATCACAAATCGGTTAGTTTTTTGTTGAGGATCAAGAAATTGAGTTAAGAAACTCTACCTCGGTGAGGGAAATCGCTGGCGTTTCGGCTTCCGCTTGGGACGTAGCCGATTGCTGTGGAGATTGCGCTGGGGCAATTCGTGCAGCCTGGCAGAAGGAAGAGGTTAATATTGATAGAATACTTAAAAGTATGTGAAGTGTGCGATGTTACCTGAACAGCTTCTACCAGCAATGATGCAGCGGCCGCTTCAACTTCTGTAGCAGTCTGGAGATCGACCTCCTCGGCAATCGGCAAAGTTGGCGCAGTTGGAGGTTCAGCCGATGCCGCCGCCGATTGATCAGCCGGTTCTATGCGGGCACGTACTCGGCGGCTCGTTTTCTTTAAAGTGGGCCTTTTCGGTGTTTGTTTCCATCGGCGGCTGGTGATGTCTTTGATGGTCGGGGCGTGATGGCCGATAAGTGGGAATGGTGTGTATGGGCGATTGCTCTCTATCGGCCTACCACTTCGGCTCCGCGTCGGGGGAAGTTGACTTTCGGACTGAAAAGAGAAATACGAGTTAGCGGCGAGATTGTAGCATGAAAAGGGATAATGTTGAAATTGGCTGGGAGAAAGGCAGTACCGCTGCATTTGAGTCGATGTTGTTTGGGTCCAGATTATTTCAATATGTTGAGGGAGACGAACAGAAGAGATGCTGCTTCCATTCTGCCCACCATAATTTGAATTGTTGGACAGCAAAGGGAGCCACTATCCAGTTGTTTAAATTGATGGTACTGGAGTCTGGCATCAGATTACACAGCCGACTGTAGTCGAGGCTCTTGGTGAGTTCATCTCGGAATTTTGCACGGCCGGCAAAATAGACTAGAATCGGTAGCTGACCAAAGCCGAATTGCCGTGCTGCGACTGATGGGTTGTAAAATTCATAGGTTGGGAAGTCTTTTCAAGAAAAGAAGTTTGCCGGTAAAATCCCTAGCTTGATCAGAATATCCATAAGATCACCATCAAAAGAGTTGGATGATGAATCATAACAGACGGGAAGCTCGAAAATCAGCTCTGTCATCTGATACGGATACCAGCTGGTCACTGAAGCTGTTGTAAAAACATCTGAAGTATTCAGCCGTTCGAGTGGCAGTGAACTGACAACCAGGGAAGACTGATGCTGCTTCTCCAAAGGAGGTGCACCGTCGTCATATGGTGGGATTCTCCTCTGACTCGATATTGGGAAATGTTTTGGTCTCTATCTGCTGCTGGGAGACCTTGCTCATGTACAGGTTAAGCCAGAGGGTGATGAACCACCAAGGACCACCAGGATTACCAATCGGCTCCCCTTTTGATAATTTGACGCCGATTTGGTGCATCATATGGTAGGCCGATCCTAACAAATGCTTCCCAAGGGGGATGGCGGATCCTATGGACAGGGCTTCTGCCAGAGCTTGTGTATTGGAGGAAGGGCCAACTGCTCTGCCACAGAAGAAATGCTTCTCTAGCCACATCATTAAGAACGCTGTATGTTCTCTCTCTGAAATCGTCCCGGTCCTCATGTTTTTGCTGATATACCCCTTCCACCCGCCGATTCCTTTTGTCTCTAGCCGATGGGTTGGTTTGGTCAGATAATCGAAGGGTTTATCAGGGGAAGAAATGTCAAGGCCGGTCAGCATCAAGATATCGGCCAGAGTTGGAGTCATGGGTCTGTGCCCAAAGAGAAACGCGTTGAGCGCATCGGACCAAAAATAGGAGGCCGCTATTACCAAGGGTTCATTTTTCTCCATTTGGGACAAGGAGAGATCAATGCACTGGCCGATTTTTTACTCATCCCACTGAACTCTCTTGGACTTGGCTAATCTTTGGTACCATTCTTTCCAGCCAGGGGTTTCATTCGGCCAAGATCTAGAAGCACCTGACCACTGACCCAAATCCATAGGTGATTGCTTGAAAGAAATTCTATGGGTTTCTAAGTTGATTAAATCAGTTGGGTCTGGATTCCCCATAGGACCTAAGCAGATGAGACCAGGGGTTTCGGAAAGGGGAATAGTGATTTGGTGTCTAAATTCCTAAAATAGGGGGAAAAGGGAGAAAATTCAGAATGGATCTAAAAAGTGCCTGAGCAGTAAAAAGTAAAAGAGGAAAGTTTCGGATGATTACCTCCGGAATGAAACTCATCGTCGCCGATGGAGTCACCGATGGAGTCACCGATTGTGGCAGAACCACCTGAATTAATCCGGCTCAAGTGTATTAACCATCACTATTAGGGCGATCTCGGTTAACCTTACACTTCAAACGGAGTAATCCACTGGTCTGTCGGGTATAACCTCCCGATACAACCACGGTAGAGCGGATCGAATGCCATACATACAAATGCTCATGCGACGATGAGCCCAGAGAATACCACGTTCCAGCAAATATTACAAAATTATCATAACTGAATATTACATACCAAGTTTGAGTTTGGAAACCAAGTACTTCAGTGATCATAACTAAGAAGTTTTTCAAAGTTTAAGTTGCAGCGGAAAATAAAACAACGATAGCTACTCGACGATACAGGATGTCTCGATGAAGCCCGTACGAGACATCATTCGGCATCATCACCGTTGGCCGGGGGCGCATCCCATTCCACCGACCAACCAGGAGGGAGGGTACCAGGCCAAGTCAAACTAGCAATCATGTCTTCGAAGGTCTCACCTGAAAACAAGCCACAAGCAAGGCTGAGTATACTAATACTCAGCAAGGCTTACCCGACTATTGAGGTATACTTAGCCGACTCCTAGACATGCGAGGCTTTTGGCTTGAGGGGTTTGTTTTGCCAAAAAGCATCTACGAGTGGATCCTTACTTTCAACTTTTAGCTCAAGATTCTAGTTTCATTATCCATTCTAGGTAAGCAACTATCCAATATCATACATGGTGAAGCATTAAATTTCATCCAACAAGTTCATTCATCATCATTGTTTCTCTTCTTACTCTGTGGGTAAAAGTGGTTAAGCAGTCTCAATAGCCGTGAGAAATGGACGATTCGAATCGAATTTCTTAACCTTGCAAGGGAAACCTAAACACACGTCATGTGGTTACTCACAGAGTCACACGTGCAACTTTTCCCCTTTCTTTCCGGGTTGTGGATCGAGGCTACCCTCCGAGAGTACACGAGTCCCACGCCACGGTTCGTCGCCGGGTCATGACCACTCGTGCACTCGCCATATAGTGGGACCGAAGTTCGAAGGGTAGGTTGCTGTCCACTTGCCGGGCCAATCAGGTACTTAAACTTACCGATTACCATATTCTCGGCATGTGGTTAGTACGTTCAAAGACTTAACCACCACTACCACACCCTGCGGCCTTAGCATTTTTCACTAAACAGACGGGCCTCAATTGTAAACATCGTACCATAGCCCGTCCGTTGTCCTTATGATTGCAGCGTTTAGTAAACATTCAACTCCTATTTTCTCGTGAGTGACAGGAAATCACTCGGCTTTTACCGGAGTCCTATTAGCACAGCATTCTATCGAACCTTACGTCTAGTTTTCAAGCATGGGTTCCTAACATCATGCAACTAAGTTTTCATTCAACTCCTATAAACTTAATGCACAAGCAAAAGAGTAGTGAGTTGCATAATTTTAGGAAAAGAAATGGGTTATGCTCCGGGGCTTGCCTTCTTGTGAATAGTTAGTCCGGGGATCGTCTGAACGTTGACCCGGGTCTTCAACTGCTTCAGTTAAATTCGCCTGGGCTTCTCGCTGCTCACTCTCGGACTCGGGCACCAACTCGTACGTCCCGTCGGCGAGAGTCGTCGATTCTACATGAATGCACAAGTTTAAGTAGTGGTGATGGTAAACGACATGATTTCCTTCACGATAAAGTTGCAGTTCATAAGACATAAGTTTTGCTGTGAAGTTATTTACTTTAACATTTCCTGGGCAATCGTTAATAGAGTTTATCATAATCTATTTAACTTCATTAAAGAAGAAGGGGTTGTGTTATATTGAAAACATAGTTTTTCTTTTAAACACAAACATGAGTTGAACACAATTACTAATCTAGTTAGCTTCTGGTAATAAAATTTTTATTCAAAGTACATTATGCAGAGATAAGATCGCTGTAAAAATTTCAGACATTTTTTGTGTAGCATGTTAAATATGAAAAATGTAATACACAGCCACTGCTAGCATCTAGTTATTTTTATACAGAACAAACCATGCAAGTATTGATGCTAAAACTTTTACAGAGTGTTGCTATAACCATATTTGTGCTACTGTAAATTTTTCAGATTTTATTGTACATGATTTAGAGCATAATAAATGGGACAAGCTACACTCATGTTATTAAAGATTATTTTCTACAGGATGTTATACAGGATTTCTATGTATGAAACTTTTTGAACAGCTTGAGCTACTCTATTGTGTTTCATAGCCAAAAGATGAACATTTTCTAAGCGCTTTACTAATTATTTTGAATTAGTGAAGTTTTCCTACCACAAATTCATATGAACAGGTTACATTTAGTAAAAATGTTTCTAAATTTTTCTATGGCCTCTAGGTATTACTACAACAACACAGAAAAAGTTTCATGTCATTAAACATCACAGCCACAGCAGGAAAAATTCGTTCTAACACTTTATGGCATAAAACAAGGTTGGACAAAAGGTGAATCTAGAGATGGCTTTTGGTCCTGATCTTTTTACACAGTCCTAAAAATCAAGCAACTAACTCACTGCTCAAAATTTAGGGTCAGCAATGATCTACAACAGTGGGTACAAAAGAAGTCCATTAAACCTTCCATTTAATCTAGAGCAAAATATATTGCGATTCTGAGAAACTTTATGTAACAAAAGTTGTAGAGTTTCTTCTAAGGATTCCAGAACAGTTGAGTTTGCATTTTTCTGAATTTTCTACGATTTTATACGAATTTTACAAGTTCACTGATTTGGTTAAAACTTTCTTTACAGAGGGGTCCCTGAAAACTAGCAGAAAACCCCCTGGGAAGATTTGGGCGTTTGCAATGTAGTCCCTGGTCGTAAATCACGGCGGGGGAACATCCTGTCCGGCCAAATTCCAGCGAGCTGGGTCTCCGGCGGCGAGGGCAAGGTGGGGGAGGAGCAAGAGGAGGTTGGGGGCTACCTTTGGGTGGTCACGGTTGGGGCGGAGGCGGTCTAAGCAGGGCTGCCCACGGCTACCAGGGGGGCGGCGGCGGGTGGAGCTCTGCTCCGGCGAGCTCCGGCGAGCTAGGCGGCGGGGCTTGGGCTGGGAGGCTTCGCGCGGAGGTAGGAGAGCGATTTTGGGGCCTAGCTCGGGTCGAGGAGGGGCGGAGGAGGGAGTTCCACGGCGGCGGCGTGGGGCGGCGCTCGGCTCTGCTCTGCTCTGGCGGGGAAGAAGAAAGGAGGGGAGGGAGGGGTGCTGTGCCGGCTTTATAGCTGGTGGAGCTCATGGGGGCGGGCTTGGCACGGCCAGAACGCGGGGTGGAGGGGGCGGCGAGGCTGGGCGCCATTGGTGCGGGGCGGCGGTGACCATAGGCGCGCCATGCGTGGCGTGCGTGCGCTGGGCGCGCACCGGGGCGCGACGTCGCGTGAGGGCGACGCGGCGTGCTACTGGCGAGCTGGGCGGCACAACGGGGCACGCCGTTGGGTGGCGGGGCGGCGGTGCGGTGCTGCAGGGCGCCGGGTTGGGCAGGGGCTTGCCGTGCGGTAGGGGGAAGAAAGGCGCGGCTGTGGTTGGGCGAGCGGGGGCGGGCAGCAGGCAGGGCGCCGGGGGTTGGCTCGGCGCCTGGTGCCGCGCAGGCGTCGAGGGCCAGGTGGCCGGCGGCGGTCGGGCGAGCTGGGCGGTGCAGCAGAGGAGGGAGAGGTGAGGGAGGGACCTAAGTGCGAAAATTCAAAAATTTCCAGGGGGCTGGTTGCAAACAGGACGTTTTCTCCACTTTCTAATTTGAATTTCAAAATCTTTTGAACACGAAAGTTGTTCAGAATAAAAAGTTCTACAAGTTTCGTTTCAGGCCAAAGTTCGTTTGAGCTTTAGTTCCAAAGTTATTTTAAAAACTTAACGAAAACTCTATTCGGAGGGCGCGTCATTTTATTTCAAAATTTCATTTTCTTCCCTAGGCTTCAACTAAACTTTTATTGGTCATGCTAATACTGGTGTGCTCATTTAATTTCATAGCCATATTTGCTTTGATGTGAAAGTTATCCAATTTGTTTCATTAAAGTACATGCATTTATGCACATACAAACTTTTAAAGGTAAAAGCAAAACCAAACTTAATCCATTCCTTTTATTTTCTTAGTTAGTGATGCATTTTATTATACTAATAAGACTTGATTAACAATTAAAACACCTGAGGTGTTACAGCCTTCCCCCCTTAAAAAGAATCTCGCCCCGAGATTCGGACAATAAGCTTAGTGTGGGCAGTGTGTGTACATACCCGTGGTTGAGATAAGAAAACCAGGGAAATTTTGGTTTAGGTAGCTCTCGGTTTCCCAGGTGGCTTCTTCTTCAGTGTGATGATTCCATTGAACTTTATACATTCTAATCATTTTTCTCCTGGTCTCTCTTTCTTTTTGATCCAGAATTTTAACTGGGTGTTCGACATACGAGAGGTCGGGTTCCAATGATATTTCTTGTTGTTCCACAATCTCGGTAGGGACTCGAATACACTTCTTGAGTTGAGATACGTGGAAGACATCATGGGTGGCCGTGAGCTGAGGGGGCAGTCGTAATTTGTAGGCTACGGGTCCGCAACTCTCAATGATTTCGTAAGGACCAACGTAACGGGGAGCTAGTTTGCCTTTGATTCCGAATCTTTGCACTCCCTTGGTTGGCGAAACTCGAAGATAGACATGATCGCCAACTTCGAACTTTAGGGGCTTTCTCCTTTTGTCAGAATAGCTCTTTTGTCGGGCTTGTGCGGCTTTAAGGTTTGCTTGTATTACTTTTACTTTCTCCTCTGCCTCGATTACCAGGTCGGGTCCAATTATTTTATGTTCTCCGGTCTGTGACCAGCTCAAAGGAGTTCGACACCTTCGTCCGTACAGGGCCTCAAATGGTGCCATTTTCAAACTCGTTTGATAGCTGTTGTTGTACGAGAACTCTGCTAGGGGTAGGCATTTGTCCCAATTCTTGTCATAGTGAATGACGCAAGCTCTCAGCATGTCTTCAAGAATTTGGTTTACTCTTTCCGTTTGTCCGTCATTCTGAGGATGGTATGCTGAGCTGCGAATCAGTTTGGTACCAAGAGACGTTTGCAGTTGTTCCCAAAAGCGTGCTACAAACTGAGGACCACGATCAGAAATAATTGTCTTAGGTATTCCATGTAGGCAAACAATACGATCGAGGTAAATCTCGGCATATTTCTTGGCGGTATAGGTGGTGTGTACCGGAAGAAAATGTGCCGTCTTTGTGAGTCTATCAACGATAACCCATATGGAATCATGTTTCTGGGAAGTGTTTGGTAGTCCAACGATGAAGTCCATACTTATGTCTTCCCATTTCCAGGATGGTATAGGTAACGGTTGAAGTGTACCGGCTACCTTCAAGTGGCTAGCTTTTACTCTCTGGCACGTGTCACATTCTGAGACATACGTAGCAATTTCCCTTTTCATTCTAGTCCACCAGAAGTTTTGCCTTAGGTCTTGATACATTTTGCTACTGCCGGGGTGGATAGAGAATTTGGAAAGGTGTGCCTCATCGAGAATCTGCTTGCGGAGTTCACGATTCTTCGGAACGACTATACGACTTTCCAACCATAGAACTCCCTTATGGTCCTGGCGGAAACACTTATACTTCTCCTCTCCTAGAGAGAGTTTTTGTTTGATGATCTTAATTCCTTCATCATGTAGTTGTGCCATGACGATTTGGTCGTGAAGAGTGGGCTCAACTGAGATGTGATCTAGAGTGCCTTGGGAAACCATTTCCATGTTAAGCTTCCTCATTTCTGCACACAACGTCTCATGGTAGGATTCCATGGATAAGCAATGGCAATGGGACTTGCGGCTTAGTGCATCCGCGACTACATTAGCCTTGCCGGGGTGATAGTGTACTTCAAGGTCATAATCCTTGATTAATTCTAGCCATCTTCGTTGTCTCATATTCAGATCGGCTTGTGTGAAGATATACTTGAGGCTCTTATGATCCGTGTAGATATTGCACTGTGTACCCATGAGATAGTGCCTCCATATTTTCAGAGCGTGAATGACAGCTGCAAGCTCAAGGTCATGAGTGGGATAATTCTGTTCGTGGGGCCGAAGGGCTCGTGAGGCATATGCAATCACTCGATTCTCTTGCATAAGCACACATCCTAGACCAGTACCCGATGCGTCACAATACACATCAAACGACTTGGTATTATCGGGTTGAGCTAACACAGGTGCAGTAGTCAGATGCTCTCTGAGAGTGTGGAAAGCCTCCTCACATTTCTCATTCCACACAAACTTTACTTCCTTCTTTAACAGTTCCGTCATGGGCTTAGCAATTCGAGAGAAATCCGGAATGAAGCGACGGTAGTAACCGGCTAAGCCGAGAAAACTGCGAATCTGATGAACAGAGGTAGGGGGTTTCCAATCCAACACCTCTTGTACCTTGCTGGGGTCAACAGCTGTGCCTTCGCTGGAGATCGTGTGACCCAAGAACTTTACAGTATCCAACCAGAATTCACACTTAGAGAACTTAGCATAGAGCTGATGGTCTCTTAGACGCTGAAGAACAATGTGCAGGTGCTTACCATGCTCTTCCTCATCCTTGGAATAGATAAGGATGTCGTCGATGAACACTACGACGAATTTGTCAAGTTCGGGCATGAATACCGAATTCATGAGATACATGAAGTAGGCAGGGGCATTGGTGAGTCCAAAGGACATGACCAAGAATTCATATAATCCATATCGTGTGGAGAAGGCAGTCTTAGGAATATCGCACGGGCGAATCTTGATTTGATGATATCCCGAACGAAGATCAATCTTTGAGAAGACTCTGGCTCCAGCTAATTGATCGAAGAGTACATCGATACGAGGAAGTGGGTATTTATTTTTAACAGTTACCGCATTGAGAGGTCGGTAGTCCACACATAATCTTAAACTGTCATCCTTCTTCTTTACAAAAAGGGCCGGACATCCCCAAGGTGACGCGCTAGGGCGAATGAAACCTTTGTCCAGTAGTTCTTGGAGTTGAATTTTCAGCTCTGCCAACTCTTTAGGGGGCATCCTATATGGTCTTTTGGATATAGGTGCAGTGCCCGGTTGTAATTCAATGATGAACTCAATATCCCTGTCTGGTGGCATTCCGGGTAAGTCGTCCGGAAAGACATCGGCATACTCATTTACCACAGGAATATCCTCTAGCTTAAGTTCTTCCATCATGTAAGCACAGGAATTCGTGCAATCCAGGAATGGTAGGTAAAGGGTAGTGGCTCCGTGACTAGGTGAATTTATCTCCACAACTCAGGACGAGGGGTCTAGTGTGACTTTGTGCAAAACCATCCAATTCATGCCCAAAATAAGATCCATGCCGTCAAGGGGTAAAAGAATCAAGTTTGTGTTGATAGTTTTACTACCCAACTTGACTGGTACTTGTCTGATCATTTGATTCGAGGCAAATTTACCACCCGGTGTGGATATCATATATGACCCTTTTGTGTGACAAACATCCAAGCCTACTTTTGCACCGAATTTTGCACTTATGAAACTATGCGATGCACCAGAATCAAATAATATAACTGCAGGCTTGTTATGGATAGAGAATGTACCCGACATCACTAGGGCTCCTTCAGGAAGCTCTGCAAGCGTGGTGAAGTTAATCCGTCCTTGCTTGACTTGTAGGGTCTGTCTCTTGCCCCTGTTCTTGTTGTTCGGGTTGGATCCCTGACCTGGGTTGGGCGGCCCAGACTGAGGGCATGCTCGTGCAAAGTGGTTGGAACTCCCGCATTTGAAACAACGATTCGCGGGGCTAGGTTGAAGAGACGGTTGAAGAGTGGGCCTCGGACCATTTGGTGGAGGCATCAGGGGTCGGACCATGCCTGCCTGTTGTGGGGGTCTGGCAATCCATCTCCCTGGCTGAGGGGCCCTAGGTGGAGCTGTGGGTGCGGCATTTTGCACGATGCGATACCTTGGCGGCTGAGCGCCCGAGGGTCCAGCTGGCGCCTTTCTCTTCTTTTCAGCACGATGAGCCTCAATACAGTCCTCTTGGGTGATGGCCATGTTGACTAGCTCATTATATGTATCGGCTTTGACAAGATTCAGTCGTTCCTTGAGTTTAGTACTCAGACCTCGGCGGAAACGATCACGCTTCTTGGCATCTGTGTCTGTGTGATAGCCCGCGTATTGGCACAGGTTGTTGAAGGCCTGAGCATACTGAAGTAAAGTGCGGTCACCCTGAGTGAGAGCTAAAAACTCATTTAGCTTTCTTTCTATGAGACCTTCGGGAATATGGTGTGCCCGGAACGCAGTCTTGAATTCATCCCAGGTGACAATGTGATCAGCGGGGAGCATAGCAAAATAGTAGTCCCACCATAGACGAGCTGCACCGCGAAGCTGCTGCGCGGCAAAGCGGGCCTTGTTGGCCTCTGAGCATGGGGCTACAAGTAGTGTGAACTTGGATTCGATGGTGCGAATCCATGCGTCTGCGTCCAAGGGTTCCTCTGTCTTCTGGAACAAGGGAGGCTGGGTCCCCAGAAAATCCGTATATCCTGCAGCTTGGGTGTGGTGGACATTTTTCCCACCCCGCTGGTTGTGTTGCTGTCCTTGCACCAGCTGACGCAGCAGCTCGGTTTGAGCGGCCATCACTTCAACCAAGCTGGGCGGTGGCGGCGGCTGTGGTTGTGATCCACTTGCGCTAGCACCAAAACCATCCGGGTTACCACGGGTTGCTTCAACCATCTGAAAAGGCGAATGTTCTTCATTAGCAACGTGATCCATGTTGCTTCCATGACTCAAAAAAATAAAGATCTAACGCCGAATAGTAGACTTCCAAAAGGTCCTGGATGGAATCACGGGCATAAAAACTGTCTGCCATAAGAATCTTATAACTCCTGGTAGGTTCATCCAAAGTTCCTCATATTTTGGCAGTGGATAGGGAATTTAGGGATGTACAACTTTGATATTCAGTCAAGATGCTAAATCGATGGCTAAGATGGTCAAACGATTCACTCTTTGCTTCGCTGGTTGGCTGTTTTTCAGCAGAACGAGTTATAGTATCTGGCCTATAACTCAAACTAGCAAGATCCAATAGGGCTGAAATTTTGTGAGAACCTAGATCACAGAATTTAGGACAAGTTTGGTATTCAACACTTTGGCAGGATTAGGCTCTAAGATGGCTGTTTCCTTAAGGTCTCACTTCTCTGTCTACCCAGAAATTTTCAGTGAACAGGGGGCCAATATTTCATGCACCAGGGAAAATATACCCAGCCAAAATTTACCAAATTTTAATAGCAGCTACTTGGGTAAATTTGGAACAAGTTTTGTGTTGTACTCTTTTGCATAAAACTGTAGGAAGGGGGCCTAAAAATTTGAGGGGCAGAAGTGCTTATTCTGGATAGAATTCTGACATTCCATGGTTTCTGTTATTTCTTACTATCCATAAGTTAAGAATTTTTGATTTTTGAACAGGGGATAGAACACGAAATTTGGAACAATTCTTTCAACATGAACTTTACCAGAAAAGGTTATTTTCTTTGGTCAATAATTCGCTCTTTTCGGTCATGGCAGATTTGTGACAGATTCGCTAGATAGTCCTTATGCAAACCACGCTTAGATACGCAAGAACCTTACCACTCTCATGTAACGTAGTTTCAATTTCATATATATATAGTCATGATGCATGCACGTCCTATTTGTCCTCACAAAATAAAATAATTGCCAAATACTTTTGGTCTTACGAAGATAGTCTCGGTGGCATACACAATACGGCTCTCACTATAATAGCTAGTCGCGTCTTTCTAACCGTTCTTTAACTTATCGTAATCGCGGTTAGTGTACCTGCAGAAGATTGACAAAGCATATATATTTCATGAACCTTTCATGCCAGCACTCATGAAAGCGTCCGTATTCATTACCGTTTACTTATAGAAACGGTATCTGTACAATTTCCGTCGTACAGACGACGTTAACATACGCTATCGAGATAGCGTACTCACGGGGGTACCGTCATGAGACGGGGGTATGAACAGCGATCGCCATACCCTGCGCCAAACCTTCTACTCCCAATATGTTCAACTATCAATTGGCATATTGGCAGCACCTCAAGTAAGCCACTGCTTGAGGGCAGCGTTCGGTTCGCATCACCGACAGGAAGGCCAAGCTCTCTCAGTTGGCTGAGGATCCTTACCTTCTTACCTTAGCGATGAGTGCGTCGTTACAGAAATTAAGGTCGGTTGTGCATGAAAGTAAGTTTTGACAGAAAGTAATGTGCTGGAAGTCAGTTGATAATATATAGAAGTTAGATAGCCACCTAGTAACTTTCCCATAATCCCTTAGGGCTTTACGAACTAGGCACCATCCTTAACGTACCAACGTATTTCGCAACACATCCTTCTAGTCAAGTTTTATTAAAACGAGTTTTTAAGGCTTGTCGCATTCTCTGGCGTATGTATTTCGGCTCTGGTGCCAGCTGTTACCAGCTGTGGCACCAGCTACGGCTCTGATACCAGCTGTGGCAGAACCACCTGAATTAATCCGGCTCAAGTGTATTAACCATCACTATTAGGGCGATCTCGGTTAACCTTACACTTCAAACGGAGTAATCCACTGGTCTGTCGGGTATAACCTCCCGATACAACCACGGTAGAGCGGATCGAATGCCATACATACAAATGCTCATGCGACGATGAGCCCAGAGAATACCACGTTCCAGCAAATATTACAAAATTATCATAAGTGAATATTACAGACCAAGTTTGAGTTTGGAAACCAAGTACTTCAGTGATCATAACTAAGAATTTTTTCAGAGTTTAAGTTGCAGCGGAAAATAAAACAACGATAGCTACTCGACGATACAGGATGTCTCGATGAAGCCCGTACGAGACATCATTCGGCATCATCACCGTTGGCCGGGGGCGCATCCCATTCCACCGACCAACCAGGAGGGAGGGTACCAGGCCAAGTCAAACTAGCAATCATGTCTTCGAAGGTCTCACCTGAAAACAAGCCACAAGCAAGGCTGAGTATACTAATACTCAGCAAGGCTTACCCGACTATTGAGGTATACTTAGCCGACTCCTAGACATGCGAGGCTTTTGGCTTGAGGGGTTTGTTTTGCCAAAAAGCATCTACGAGTGGATCCTTACTTTCAACTTTTAGCTCAAGATTCTAGTTTCATTATCCATTCTAGGTAAGCAACTATCCAATATCATACATGGTGAAGCATTAAATTTCATCCAACAAGTTCATTCATCATCATTGTTTCTCTTCTTACTCTGTGGGTAAAATTGGTTAAGCAGTCTCAATAGCCGTGAGAAACGGACGATTCGAATCGAATTTCTTAACCTTGCAAGGGAAACCTAAACACACGTCACGTGGTTACTCACAGAGTCACACGTGCAACTTTTCCCCTTTCTTTCCGGGTTGTGGATCGAGGCTACCCTCCGAGAGTACACGAGTCCCACGCCACGGTTCGCCGCCGGGTCATGACCACTCGTGCACTCGCCATATAGTGGGACCGAAGTTCGAAGGGTAGGTTGCTGTCCACTTGCCGGGCCAATCAGGTACTTAAGCTTACCGATTACCATATTCTCGGCATGTGGTTAGTACGTTCAAAGACTTAACCACCACTACCACACCCTGCGGCCTTAGCATTTTTCACTAAACAGACGGGCCTCAATTGTAAACATCGTACCATAGCCCGTCCGTTGTCCTTATGATTGCAGCGTGTAGTAAACATTCAACTCCTATTTTCTCGCGAGTGACAGGAAATCACTCGGCTTTTACCGGAGTCCTATTAGCACAGCATTCTATCGAACCTTACGTCTAGTTTTCAAGCATGGGTTCCTAACATCATGCAACTAAGTTTTCATTCAACTCCTATAAACTTAATGCACAAGCAAAAGAGTAGTGAGTTGCATAATTTTAGGAAAGGAAATGGGTTATGCTCCGGGGCTTGCCTTCTTGTGAATAGTTAGTCCGGGGATCGTCTGAACGTTGACCCGGGTCTTCAACTGCTTCAGTTAAATTCGCCTGGGCTTCTCGCTGCTCACTCTCGGACTCGGGCACCAACTCGTACGTCCCGTCGGCGAGAGTCGTCGATTCTACATGAATGCACAAGTTTAAGTAGTGGTGATGGTAAACGACATGATTTCCTTCACGATAAAGTTGCAGTTCATAAGACATAAGTTTTGCTGTGAAGTTATTTACTTTAACATTTCCTGGGCAATCGTTAATAGAGTTTATCTTAATCTATTTAACTTCATTAAAGAAGAAGGGGTTGTGTTATATTGAAAACTTAGTTTTTCTTTTAAACACAAACATGAGTTGAACACAATTACTAATCTAGTTAGCTTCTGGTAATAAAATTTTTATTCAAAGTACATTATGCAGAGATAAGATCGCTGTAAAAATTTCAGACATTTTTTGTGTAGCATGTTAAATATGAAAAATGTAATACACAGCCACTGCTAGCATCTAGTTATTTTTATACAGAACAAACCATGCAAGTATTGATGCTAAAAATTTTACAGGGTGTTGCTATAACCATATTTGTGCTGCTATAAATTTTTCAGATTTTATTGTACATGATTTAGAGCATAATAAATGGGACAAGCTACACTCATGTTATTAAAGATTATTTTCTAGAGGATGTTATACAGGATTTCTATGTATGAAACTTTTTGTAAAGCTTGAGCTACTCCAATGTGTTTCATAGCAAAAAGATGAACATTTTCTAAGCGCTTTACTAATTATTTTGAATTAGTGAAGTTTTCCTACCACAAATTCATATGAATAGGTTACATATAGTAAAAAATTTTCTAAATTTTTCTATGGCCTCTAGGTATTACTACAACAACACAGAAAAAGTTTCATGTCATTAAACATCACAGCCACAGCAGGAAAAATTCGTTCTAACAATTTATGGCATAAAACAAGGTTGGACAAAAGGTGAATCTAGAGATGGCTTTTGGTCTTGATCTTTTTACACAGTCCTAAAAATCAAGCAACTAACTCACTGCTCAAAATTTAGGGTCAGCAATGATCTACAACAGTGGGTACAAAAGAAGTCCATTAAACCTTCCATTTAATCTAGAGCAAAATATATTGAGAATCTGAGAAACTTTATGTACCGAAAGTTGTAGAGTTTCTTCTAAGTATTCCAGAACAGTTGAGTTTGCATTTTTCTGAATTTTCTACGATTTTATACGAATTTTACAAGTTCACTGATTTGGTTAAAACTTTCTTTACAGAGGGGTCCCTGAAAACTAGCAGAAAACCCCCTGGGAAGATTTGGGCATTGGCAATGTAGTCCCTGGTCGCAAATCACGGCGGGGGAACATCCTGTCCGGCCCAATTCCGGCGAGCTGGGTCGCCGGCGGCGAGGGCAAGGTGGGGGAGGAGCAAGAGGAGGTTGGGGGCTACCTTTGGGTGGTCACGGTTGGGGCGGAGGCGGTCTGAGCAGGGCTGCCCACGGCTACCAGGGGGGCGGCGGCGGGTGGAGCTCTGCTCCGGCGAGCTCCGGCGAGCTGGGCGGCGGGGCTTGGGCTGGGAGGCTTCGCGCGGTGGTAGGAGAGCGATTTTGGGGCCTAGCTCGGGTCGAGGAGGGGCGGAGGAGGGAGTTCCACGGCGGCGGCGTGGGGCGGCGCTCGGCTCTGCTCTGCTCTGGCGGGGAAGAAGAAAGGAGGGGAGGGAGGGGTGCTGTGCCGGCTTTATAGCTGGTGGAGCTCATGGGGGCGGGCTTGGCACGGCCAGAACGCGGGGTGGAGGGGGCGGCGAGGCTGGGTGCCATTGGTGCGGGGCGGCGGTGACCAGAGGCGCGCCATGCGTGGCGTGCGTGCGCGGGGCGCGCACCGGGGCGCGACGTCGCGTGAGGGCGACGCAGCGTGCTACTGGCGAGCTGGGCGGCACAACGGGGCACGGCGTTGGGTGGCGGGGCGGCGGCCAGCGGCTGGGCGGCGGTGCGGTGCTGCAGGGCGCCGGGTTGGGCAGGGGCTTGCCGTGCGGGAGGGGGAAGAAAGGCGCGGCTGTGGTTGGGCGAGCGGGGGCGGGCAGCAGGCAGGGCGCCGGGGGTTGGCTCGGCGCCTGGTGCCGCGCAGGCGTCGAGGGCCAGGTGGCCGGCGGCGGTCGGGCGAGCTGGGCGGTGCAGCAGAGGAGGGAGAGGTGAGGGAGGGACCTAAGTGCGAAAATTCAGAAATTTCCAGGGGCTGGTTGCAAACAGGACGTTTTCTCCACTTTCTAATTTGAATTTCAAAATCTTTTGAACACGAAAGTTGTTCAGAATAAAAAGTTCTACAAGTTTTGTTTCAGGCCAAAGTTCGTTTGAGCTTTAGTTCCAAAGTTATTTTAAAAACTTAACGAAAACTCTATTCGGAGGGCGCGTCATTTTATTTCAAAATTTCATTTTCTTCCCTAGGCTTCAACTAAACTTTTATTGGTCATGCTAATACTGGTGTGCTCATTTAATTTCATAGCCATATTTGCTTTGATGTGAAAGTTATCCAATTTGTTTCATTAAAGTACATGCATTTATGCACATACAAACTTTTAAAGGTAAAAGCAAAACCAAACTTAATCCATTCCTTTTATTTTCTTAGTTAGTGATGCATTTTATTATACTAATAAGACTTGATTAACAATTAAAACACCTGAGGTGTTACAGTATATATTCATCCAAGTGCCTCAACTTGGGGTTGTCCAGCCCTATTTGTGAAGAAGAAAGATAATAGTTTGAGGTTATGTGTAGACTACCGGCCTCTCAATGCGGTGACTATCAAAAAAAATCCACTTCCCCTAATTGATGTTCTTTTCGATCAGTTATCTGGAGCAAAATCTTTTCCAAGATTGATCTTCATTCGGATATCATCAAATCAAGATTCGACCATGTGATATTCCAAAGACCGCTTTCTCTACTAAACCTATGACTGAACTGTTGAAGAAAGGAGTAAAATTTGTGTGGGATGAAGATTGTGAAAAAGCTTTCCACACTCTTCGTGAACACTTGACTACAGCCCCAATCTTAGCTCAACCTGACAATACCAAACCATTTGACATTTACTGTGACGCTTCTGGTACGGATTTGGGTTGTGTACTCATGCAAGACAATCGGGTTATTGCCTATGCTTCACGAGCACTTCGGCCCCATGAAAAGAATTACCCAACACATGATCTTGAGTTAGCAGCTGTCATTCACGCTCTCAAGATTTGGAGGCACTATCTTATTACAAGTGTTGCATCTGTAATAATTCTTAGCAATTGTTACATGATTATCGGCTGATCCAAAGCTGGTCATCTTCATAGCAAATCGGCCGATTCGCTGATATGCTTTTCGGGACAGATCGGAACCTCAGCCGATCAGAGCACTCGGAATTTAATACTTTTATTTCCTTGTCAATCAAAAGGTCAGATTGACTGACACGCCGCGCGAACCGCACCAGGGCAATCACCCGAACAGGAGTTAAGCAGATTCTCCCAGGTCATGTGTCCGACGTTGAATGTCATCGGCCGATTCCTGGTCGATTTTTAGCGCCAACAGATTTATTGGTGATATTGTTTATTCCCACTCTTTAATATTTTCTTATTACTTCTTACTTATCCTTTTAAACCTATTCTCTTTCTTAATTTTATCTTTCCCTCATTATACCCCTCCTTTCATCTTAAGCACTGCCATTTTGATTTCTTTCCCTTATCTTATTATTCCAAGGTGATCTTTTGCCCTCCTTTTATTCAAAATGTTTAGATCATTCGTGCCACCTGACCCAAAGCCTGCTCAAGATAACTGAAGGATCGAGTCATCACTTTACCCCCGGAAAAGTTAAAAATCAACATCGGGATACTATGTCACCCTCACCTGAAGATCAAGATTCCACACTGCACAAGCTGAAGGATGTCTCTATCAAGAATGTTGAACCTGAAGAGACGACCCATGCTTAGGTGTACCCCTTGCAGCCCTATTAACAACGTTTAGCATCGTTCCTTGACTGTGCGTTGACTAGTGTAGTTCTGTGTTTGCGTGATGTTGCTTTTCTTTATGACCTTGCCGGATTCGCTTCTTTGTAATGATTGTTGGTGTATTGTGGGTCTTCTACCTACAATGACATCAGTTTCTTAGTTGGGTTTCTCTTGTATCTCCCACATCCTTGTTCTTTTCCTTTCTTTCTCCCTATTCCAAAAGAGGATGTCGAGAAGGAAGCTAAAGGCAACACCAATGTCAACAAGCAGAAGTTATTGACACCACCACCGCCTAGCTAGAAGCAAGTGAAAGAAAGGAAGACCATACTCTAGTTCCTATACCACCTTGTAGCTTGCTATTCTTCACTCTACCTTACTTCGATGATGACCTCAATAACCCAGTAGGAAGTTAAAGGAAACACTGGCATCATCAGTAGAAACCTACAAACATCTGCAGTGGTCGACAAATTAAAGAAGCTAAAGCCAAGAATGCTGTATCTTCTTTTGACACCTCTGTGCTATTCTCCTCTCTACCTTGATTTATTTGCTTGATTTTTGAGATGATAGCAAATGAAGATGATATCATGGACTCTACCTTATTCCCCAATCATCCTTTATCATTATATATTTTATATTTATTCTCATTCTCCTCTAATTTCACCCTTACCACCCAACCAGATGGTGATTCCCAACGGAAATCATGAAGAAAGAGCTAATGAAGGTGACCTCAACATTCCACCTGTAGCCTCATCATTTGAGAATAGGATGCTAGAGTATGTGGCAGCACAAACTCAAAGTCTACAAGCAATGGCTCAAACCATGATCAATATCCATCAGCATATTACAGAGCAAGCCTCAACTCCTATGAACCACAACTCCCTTAGTAGTGATAACCATCAGATTTCACCAATTCTGTCACCGTTTGATAAAAGGAAGCTATTAGCCATGCAAGCTCAAGTCTTACGAGGAAGGATGCAGCCCAATACATTATCCCCTCATAACATGAAGTTGACCAAACCAGACATTCCTACCGGACCAGTGAAGAGGCAAGTCGTTGAAGCATGGAACCGTCAAAGGAATAAGAAAAGTCGTGGAATGTTAGAGCTAGAACTTGAGAGACAATATAAACATATCAAGACCCCAGGAATATGTCAATGTTGTGAGCATTATGGTCAGCCATGTCTTCAAGAAGATGCTAGCCTAATGACAACTGAAGCCAGATAAGGTTACTATTTAGATGTTAATAAGGATTTATCTACCCAAGAGACTTTCCAAGAGGGAGTTACCCAATATCAAGATCGTACTCAGACTATGAACCTTGAGGATTGGAGTATTTCTTTCAAGGAATTTTGCCCTAGTAGAATCAAGCAACGCAAGAAACAAGCAAACGAAGAAAGCCAAGAGAAGATGGAGTTACCAGAACCATTGGTACATAGCAGTACTCAACCCTGTTCCAACCAACTACAACCTAAAGTTGTTCAACCTCCGCATGACAACTCTATCAAGAAGAATCCTGATGCCCAGATTGCTTCATGAAGAGCTATGGTGGAGCAGAAAGGAAGCCCGAATGGATATGTTAAAGGAGTGTGCTTCAAATGTGGTGAAAAAGGTCACTATGTTAATAAATGTCCAACAAAGTGTAAGGTGACTAGATCATGTGATGCTAGATTATATTGCCTCAAGTGTCGAGAAGACGGACATCTTGCCAGTTGGTGTACAAAAGAGGATGATAATCAACCCCTGGACCAAAGTCCTAATGGTCCTGCACTCAGTCAGATGTCATCAATTTGCCTCCTTAGCAGGATAGATGATCAGGAAACCTTAGCTAGACAAGAATGCCATCAATCCCCAATGCCCATTTCTCATATCACCTTGAGTCACCAAGATACCAAAGCAAGTAAAAGTTAGGCTGAGAAGAATTGAGGATATCTTGGAAGGAGATAGTCAAGCCAAGGAAAAACGATCATGGAATCAATCCAGCTCGATTCAAATCACTTTATCAATATATGAAGAAGGTTCTTCAAAAGATGGGCCAACGAAGCTGAGGAAGGAATGGATAGTTAAAGGTGGAATTAGACTAAGTACCCCATAAGTGTTTTATGTGGTAGTGGAGCATTAACAAGTGTGATCGAGGAGCTATTGTAAGAATGAACGATGTGGAAGAAAGTTGGATGCCACTCACCTAAACCTTTGTCCCTTGCTAGCCCTTGCGAATCTCGGGACGAGATTCCTTTTAAGGGGTGTTGTTGACGCCAGATTTTGACACGTCTTGAATCGGCGTCAGGAGAGGAAGAGATTGGCCGATGTGGCAGATCTAAAGGCTACAGTGAAGAATCGGCCGATTGAGGCTACAGTTGGGAATCGGCCGATTGGCGATGCAACTTGCGCCAACAGATAGGGAGGGTAAAACCATTCGAACCACAACAGAGGATCCCGGTCAAAAGTGGCCTGATGTTGGTCAACGGAACGATGCCGACTCGGTCGAGAAGCAATGGAAAGAATCCTGATTGGATTAGGAGATGGCGGCAGAAGATTCTGCGGGAGTCCGTTTCCTTTATAAAAATATTATAGATATAGTAGTTTTCTGTTTAAATCAAGTTTGTAACAAGTCGTAATCGATCAGGAGTCCTGGTCCTAGGGTATAAATAGGAGTCGTCAGGGCTTCGTGAAAGAATCAATCAATCAACAATACAATCTACTTTTTCATCACTCTTTACTTTCAAGTCGGTGACTTCGCCAATACATTTTCTTCTTTCACGAGTTCGTACGGATTGGCAGGGCTGCATCGACTCGATCTCCGGCCAATTGGTAGGTTCCGCTTATCGAATAACATTTGAGCTTTAACTTCGGGCGCATCACCGTGGTTTCATTTGGATTTATTCACCAGTTATCGATATTTACTAGAATTATAGGTTTTACCTGGTGTTCTAGTATTATCACCAGTTATCCAGCTTGAGATTGAAACTATCGGCTTTATCATCGCTTTTCCTCGTTCATTCTCATACAGCCGATTAGATCTATTTCAAGTGTCGCATCTTTAATAATTGTTTAAGTAGCTCCAGCAGTTTTCTTTGCAATTATTACGTGATTATCGGCTGATCCATAGCCGGTCATCTTCATAGCAAATTGGTCGGTTCGCCGATACGCTTTTCGGGACAGATCGGAACCTCAGCCGATCAGGACGCCCGGAATTTAATACTCTTATTTCCTTGTCAATCAACAGGTCAGATTGACTGGCATGCCGCGCGAACCGCACCCGGGCAATAACCCGAACAGGAGCTAAGCAGATTCTCCCGGGTCATGTGTCCGACGCTGAAGGTCATCGACCAATTCGTGGTCAATTTTTAGCGCCAACACACTTTTGGCACGCCCGGTGGGACCACCTCAAGATCCAACATGTCAAAGACCACCGAAGTTTCTGAATACAACATCATTGAGGTTACAGAAGCAGATCTCAAGGACGACCAGAAAGAGGAACTTGCAAAACATCTAGAGGTCTACAAAAGGATGTATCTGCAATCTTTCAGTCATACCAGAAGCGGGGAAGCAATCAAGAAAGCTCCTCTTCCTGTACCCCGCCACATCACCATCGCTGAGGATTCGGGCAAGATGTCCGATATGATCCAACAGTCCGTCTACCAAGCTTTCATCGACCAATCCTCAGTAATGACCAACACGGTGTATAACGCCGTCATCAGTTCTCTGGTCAGCGGAGCAGCTCAAGGATATCAGGGGCCAGCATACGCCCCACCCATTGTACCTCCAGCCAGAAGCTCACCAGGCACGTCCCACTCGGCTCCTCAGCCGATGTCGACGCAACACGAAGGATACAACACTTCGTTGCCTCCAGTGCCTCCAGGGTATAACGGTGCACCATGTTTCCGGTCGCAAGCGCCGCTTCAGCCTGTCCAGATTGTTTCTGTGCAGTCGCTGCCCCCAAACTCAGTGCCTTGGGGGGCACCATCAACGGCAGCTTTTCCCGATCAATCAACCGGACATGGGAGCTATCCGATCCAGGCGCCGTTCCATTCGGCCGTTCGGCCGACGACCTCTCAGTATCAACCAGCCACGTCAGAAATTGGCAGGGGGGCAGACACCATAGAAGCACTCAGAAGCACGACGCCGATGACGATGTACGATGGGGCGGTGGATTCGCTTCGCCATCAACTGTCAACTGCTCAGGCGGCCACAATGCAACATAATCTGCCACATGCTTCGATCCACCACCCGGTCGTACCACCGCCAATCCACCAACATATGCCGGCACCCCGAATAGTTGTTCATCAGTAGCAAGTGGATTGGACGGCAAGAATAGCGGAGGTAATTCAGGACCAATTCGGGTTGAAGCCGAAAGTGCAGACTTATACATACAAGACGCCATACCCATCGGCCTACGACCTGCTGCCGTTTCCCCACCGGTACAAGGTTCCTGACTTTACCAAGTTTTCCGGGCTGGACGACACCTCTACCGTGGAGCCCGTTAACAGATTTATCATTCAGTGCGTGGAAGCCACCACACAAGATGCTCTGAGGGTGCGTCTGTTCTCGTCGTCTCTGTCTGGATCGGCCTTCCAGTGGTTCACCACTTTACCACCCAATTCCAATTTTACTTGGGCCGATCTAGAAAAGCAATTCCATAACTACTTCTACGCAGGAGTACATGAGATGAAGCTCTCGGATTTGACCAGCCTCAGGTAGAGGAGCGACGAACCAGTAACTGGATACATATAGAGGTTCAGGGAAATAAAAAAAAATGCTATACCCTAGCTCTGACCGATGCCCAATTGGCCGATATTGCTTTCCAAGACCTCTTGCCACATATCAAGGAGAGGTATGCCTCACAAGAATTTGAAAGCTTAAGCCAGATCGTTCACCGATTGGCCGGTCAGGAAGTGCGTCCGTTTGAGCAGCGGAGGAATTTCCAGAAAAAGGTGGCATACTTGGAAGGATCTGAATCCGAGGAAGAGGAAGAAATCGGCCTAGCAGAATGGGTAAAAGGGAAGAAGCCAATATCGTGCCCTTTTGGAAAGAAAGAACCAGAAGCGTTCGGCTTTGACACATCAAAGGCCGATAAGATTTTCGACTTACTACTCCAGGAAGGGCAGATCAAGCCATCACCATACTATACCATTCCTTCGGCCGATCAGCTCAAAAAGATGAAGTACTGCAAATGGCACAACGCTACATCTCATGATACAAATGAATGCAAGATCTTCCGTCAGCAGATACAGTCTGCCATTGAGCAGGGAAGACTCAAGTTCGAAACCCCGACAAAGCCGATGAAGATTGACCAACATCCTTTCCCGGCCAACATGGTTGACACGGGAAGAAACTCACTTGAAACCAAGGTGCTGACGTCGGAATCGGCTAGAAGGAGCGGCGCCGTAGATCCCAGGAAGCAAGTCATGGTAGATGAGGTCAAAGGGAAAAGATGGGCTGAAGACGAGGGCGAAGGATCAGAACGATCGCGTAGACCCGTCACTTCCCAATTCTTACTCAGCAAATATCGGCGGCAGCAGGGACGGTCAAGATACCACGATGAGATGTTACGCCGACACGAGTATCATTGGCGATGTTCGTTCTTCATCCATTGCTGGGAAAACGACCTTAGATTGCAATCAGCCGATGACTGTACTGAGTGCAGCGGATCAAGCCGCAATGATCGCCCGTTCAAAAGATCGCGTTCCAGAGACAGGGGATCAGAGCTGATCAGCAGAAATTGGCGCGAACAGGAAGGATGGCACCTTTCAGTGCATGATCGGCTGGGGGGCAGAGTTGACCGGTATCACCGGTCGAAAGGCAGGATCAACCAGCAGGAGCGACTGGGGGGCAGAACTAGCGTACACGATCGGCTGGAAGAAATAGCTGATGCCAGGGTGTCGGATGAAAACCCCCTAGGAAGGGAACCAGATTGGAAGCACGCCAAACCGTCGGCCAGACCGGTAAACCCTAGGTGGTGCCCTGAGGGATTATCTGTCACACCCGATTCTAGAAAGAACCAGATGCATCTCATATGTGCGCCAGGATCTCGTTCACACACATATGGTAGACGGAAAGTGTAATATATCAAAGACAATGCTCAAAGTAACTAAATAAAGTATTTAACAATATTACACTCCGTATAAAAGAGACACAATTGTCTTTAAACGATAAACCGTTATACCCTATACGAAGTCTCCAACAACTCCGTCTTCCACATGCGATGACTGGTGAACGCAGGACCTAGAACTCCTCGAAGTCGTCAAAGATCTCCTCTTCAAAGTTCTCTTCTGGACAGCAGGGGGCAAGGGTGAGTACTCTTATGGTTGGTACTCAGCAAGTGGGGTGAAAATGCAAGGCCATCAAGGATAGGCTAGGGTTTGCAGCAGCGGTTGCTTTTAGTTGGTCCAGTATTTATGAACAAGCACCTTTTTAACTAGGTTTAAGTTTATACCAACCCACTTTAGTAGAAACATAAAGATACCATCAACAATAACATAAACCACGAACCACAATTTAATTAATCTTCAAGTTTCATTATCATGTGAGGGTCCAAGCCACTCTTAACCGTGAGTACGGCTGTTATAACAGTTTTACACTCTGCAGAGGTTGTACACTTTACCCACAAATCGTGTTTCCCTGAATCGCCCGGGTTTGCAAGGCCCTTAAACACTTCC
This sequence comes from Panicum miliaceum, assembly GCA_032594955.1. Taxonomy (NCBI): domain Eukaryota; kingdom Viridiplantae; phylum Streptophyta; class Magnoliopsida; order Poales; family Poaceae; genus Panicum; species Panicum miliaceum. Next base: position 21,029,252 of record CM064059.1, on the reverse strand, counting down.
GAGTTGAGTGGCGAGGGTACACTACGAAGCCTTTACAAAGACATGTCGAGAGCTAGGCAGCCCGCTAGAGTTTCAGTAGCGGCGTGGTCCATAAACCTCCCTAATGGTCAGCTCCTTAGCAAAGGCAGCTACCCCAAGAGGACCGGGCTATGACCCCTATCACCGACCCCTCCTTGCCCTTTCGGTAAGGCCACCAGCAAACTACACATCCAATTAATTGGCTAAGGTCAGAGCCATATGAATTTGTGGTTGCACTGTTTACTTGGGTGGTTCTCCAAGTTCCCATTAAACAAAGTTGATCTTGAAATTACGCGATAAAAACAATATGAAACGTGATCAACATTGCCAAAAGAGTAAACCAATACCAATCCCAAAGTTTGCGACTAAGCATAACTACCCAACAAAGTAGTAAACCCAGGTGTTTCAAGGTTTGGGGTAAAAGACTAGGTATGTCCTTAGCATAGGTAACCCATCAAGTTTATGCAAGCAACAGTAAAGTAAAGTGAATTTTCATGCTGTTGTTGGGATCAAATAGAATATGCAGAGGGGGAAATTCACTTGCCTTCTTCAAACAGCTGCTGGTTCTCTTCCTCGTAAGCTTGCTCTTGATTTGGCTCGAATGTCACATTGTCTACACGATCACACAAACAAGCATACGCAAACAAATAAGAAACAACACAACAAACAATACAAACAGAAAGTAAAAAGACACTAGAGTTGTAGTTCATGATGCAAAGATCGTGTGGGCTCAAGAATCGCTGAAATCGGAGTTGAAACGATGAAGATATGGCTAAAACAGTGATCTGGGGACCTAACTGCTAGAGTTTTGAGTCTCCCGAGGCTAGATCTGAAGAATTTAGGGGCCAAAACACAATTAAACCTTAAACAGAGGGTCGGGGTACAAAACTAGAGATTCTGGTCGGCGGGTACTAAATCTAGAAAACTCAGGGTCGGGATAGAAAAAGAAAGGGCTCAACTCTAATTATTTTCTACGGATCTGGACCGCGGGTTGATTCCTGGAAAACTTAGGGATCTTCCTGCAAAAGTTTGAGGAACGGCTAGGGTCGGGTGAATCTAATCCGTTAGATCAGAATCGTGCGGCGGATCGGACGAATCGGCGAGGTGAGGGTCGGGCGAATCGGCGGCATGAAGAGTGGGTCGGGTAAATCAGCTGAGTAAGGAAAAGGTCGGGTAAATCGGCCGTGTAAAGTGAAGATTGATTCTGGTCGTTAGATGTAGATCGAGCGGCAGATGAAGGGTCGGCTCGACGGGACAAAAAGGGTCGGGCGAAGCGGAGTTTAACTAGGCATCGGCGGCGAGCGAGTACGGCGGCGGACGGCCGGAGCTTCACCGAATCCGGTGTTCCGGGGCTCGATTCAAGCTGGGTTTATGCCGGGGAGTGAGTGGGCGGTACGGCGAAGATGAGGGTGATCACAGGTTGGCTGTGCGGCGGCTGTAAACTGGCGGCCACGGCGGCGGGCGGAAACAGGGGTCCGGCGAGAAATCGGGTTTGCGGCGGAGCAAGAGAGAGAGGGGAATCTGGTGCGGCTTGATACTCACCAACTCGTGGAGCTCTGGCGAGAGTTGATGACGACGGAGAAGCTGTGCAACGGCGAGTCGACGGAGAGGCGGCGACACGGGACGGCGGCGTTCCTCCGAGGTGCAACTTCCAGCGACGTGCGACAATGTTGTGTAGAGGAAAAGATTTGAGCCTGGCTCTGGTTGCAAAGCGGGGTTTCAGCGGGATTTTATAGGGACGGATCGGCCGGGAGTAGGAAGGCGGTGCTGCGGAGTTGATCAGGACTCGGGGTAAGAAGAAAGAAAGAAGGGGCGCGAACGACGGCGCGGAGTCGTTCCGGACTTCTGGGTAAGGAAACAAGAAAGAAGAAGAAGGCGCCGACAGGTGGGGCCTAGCTGTCGGTGGAAGAAAGAGTCGGGTGAGGGAATCGGCCACTGAGTGGGCCACGGGAAAAGAGGTAGAGGAAAAGAATTGGGCTGGCTGAAAGAAAGAATAGGAGAGGGAAAGAAATAAAGATGCATGCACAATTTTAATTTATGATTTTTATGAAAATACTTTTAGAAATTTTTAACTCCTATATCTTTGGGTGTTACATTATCTAAATCTCAGAAGTGGAGAATCCAACGCCTGCGCCAATAGGAGCAGCAAGAAGGAGAGCAGAGGCAGGTGCTGGATAAGAAAAACGGCAAGTCTCGGGTCTGGCGCCCCAAGAAAAACAACAGCAAGGAGGTTGACAATCAAGAATCGGCAGCTGATGTCAACATGGTGTTCATATTGCCGATGAAGTTCATGGCGCCTGCCGATTGAGACAAGGCGACAAGGATGGAGGAGCAGATGGCGCAGTTGGTTTTGGAGCCGATGACAGCCACCTTTGAGAAACCAGAAGACGAAAAACGGTAACATCTGAAGGCACTATTTCTCAAAGGGCACATCAACGGACGACCCGTTACCAGGCTACTAGTGGATGGAGGCGCCGCAGTCAACATCATGCCGTATGCCATGTTCCGGAAGTTAGGCAAAAGTGATGAAGACCTGACCAAAACGAACATGATGCTCAAAGACTTCGAAGGCAACGTGTCTCCCGCCCGCGGAGCGCTCTGCGTCGACCTCACCATCGGTAGTAAGACCCTTCCCACTACCTTTTTTATTATTAATGGTAAGGGGTCCTACAACATATTGCTCGGTCGCGATTGGATACACGCGAATTGCTGTGTCCCATCTACAATGCACCAATGCCTTGTGCAGTGGGTCGTCGATAGTACAGAGATAGTCACCGCCGATTCCACCTACAGTGTTGCGGCGGCCGACGCACAACAATGGAGCCGTGAACACATCAAGTGTATATCCGGCAGGACTTGGGACACCGATTTCCTGAAAGTGTCCGATTTTGGTCTACAGCCGATCCAAGTAGTCGGCTCTGAAGATTCAGAATAGATGGATCAGTTTGTCCGAGAAGACGGAAAGTTTGGGCATGGATTTACGTCAGCCGATTCATTGGAGATGGTGGATCTAGGAGATGGTAGCAAGCCAAGGCCGACGTATATTAGTGCTAGCTTGGATCCCGGATACAAGTGTAAACTGACAAGTTTATTAAAAGAACTCAAAGATTGCTTTGCTTGGGAGTACCATGAAATGCTTGGTCTAGACCGGTCCATTGTTGAACATCGGTTGCCTATAAAATCAGGATATCGGCCATATCAGCAACCTGCGCGATGGTGCAATCCTAAAATTCTACCTGATATAAAGGCCGAGATCACAAGATTGATTGAAGCAGGATTTATTTGGCAGTGCCGTTACGCCGAATGGATTTCTAATATTGTGCCCGTATATAAGAAGAACGGAAAGTTGCGCGTATGCATCGACTTCAGGAACCTAAATCAGGCTACACCAATGGACGGATATCCGATGCCGATGGCCGATGTCTTGATAGATGCTGCCGCAGGACACAAAGTCATCAGTTTCATGGATGGTAATGCTGGGTACAATCAAATATTAATGGCCTAAGAAGATATTTCGAAGACGGCTTTCAGGTGTCCGGGTCACCTTGGTCTATTCGAGTGGGTTGTAATGATCTTTGGGTTAAAGAACGCCTGTGCTACATATCAGCGGGCCATGAACTATATCTTTCACAAGCTCATTGGTGTATCGGTGGAAATTTACATCGACGATGTTGTGGTCAAGTCGAAAGGTCATCGGGAGCATCTGGCCGATTTACAAGAAGTACTGGAGTGCACAAGGAAGCATGAGTTGAAAATGAACCCGAATAAGTGTGCATTCGGTGTATCGGCTGGGCAATTCTTAGGATTCATGGTCCATGAGCGCGGGATAGAGGTTAACCGGAAGACCATAGATGCCATCAACAAAGTTGTACCCCACAGAATAAAACTGAGCTGCAATCCCTCATCGGCAAGGTCAATTTTATCAGAAGATTCATATCCAACCTGTCCGGGCGTATTCGAGCTTTCACTCCTTTGTTGAAATTGAAGCCCGATCAGGAATTCATGTGGGGAGAAGAACAACGCAGAGCGTTGGAAGATATCAAGCAATATCTGATTTCACCTCCGGTGTCAGTTCCGCCACAGCCTGGTAAGCCGTTCAAATTATACTTATCGGCTGGGAAATTCTTAGGATTCATGGTCCATGAGCACGGGATAGAGGTTAACCGGAAGACCATAGACGCCATCAACAAAGTTGTAGCCCCACAGAATAAAACTGAGCTGCAATCCCTCATCGGCAAGGTCAATTTTATCAGAAGATTCATATCCAACCTGTCCGGGCGTATTCGAGCTTTCACTCCATTTTTAAAATCGAAGCCCGATCAGGAATTCATGTGGGGAGAAGAACAACGCAGAGCGTTGGAAGATATCAAGCAATATCTGATTTCACCTCCAGTGTTAGTTTCGCCATAGCCTGGTAAGTCGTTCAAATTATACTTATCGGCTGATGAACAAGCTATTGGATCAGCATTGGTACAGGAGTTCGAAGGGAAAGAACGGGTGGTATATTATGTCAGTAGAAGACTCCTGGACGCCGAAACAAGATATTCCCCGGTGGAACGGCTGTGCCTATGTTTATACTTCTTGTGTACCAAGCTTAGGCACTATTTGTTATCGGCAGAGTGCATAGTCGTATGCAAAGATGATGTGGTGAAATATATGCTATCATTGCCGATTTTGAAAGGAAGGATTGGAAAATGGATACTGGCTCTGTCGGAGTTCGACTTGAGGTACGAATCGGCCAAGGCTGTCAAGGGTCAGGTCATGGCCGATTTCGTGGCTCAACATTGTGGACAAGAAATTGCTGTCGTTGAACCGGTGCCATGGACTTTATATTTCTATGGTTCTTCGTGTGGAGCCGGATCGGGAATCGGTATCGTTCTTATATCGCCTCGGGGGGCAAGCTATGATTTCTCCCTACCGATAGAAGCATCCGCGACCAACAACTAGGCGGAATACCGAGCCGTCCTAAAAGGTATCCAATTGTTGAGGGAAGTCAAAGCTGATGTAGTCGAAATTTTTGGGGATTCCATGCTCATCGTAGATCAGTTAACGGGGAAATCTGAATGCAAAGATGATATCTTAAGAATTTACTATGAAGATTGCCTCCAGCTGTTAAAGGAATTCAAGTCTGCAATAACTGAGCACATTCCCAAAAATTACAATGAAGAAGCCAATAGGTTGGCCCAACACGCGTCCGGATATCGGCCAATTCAAGGAGCTATGATTTTGGAGCTCGCGGTTGATGATTGGCGAAAGGAGCTTGCCGATTACTTGAAGGATCGGTCCCAGAAGGTGGATCGGCGAGTGCGTTTCCAGGCCACAAAATATGTGTTACTCGAAGACGATTTGTTTTACCGGACGATTGATGGGGTTCTTCTCAAATGCCTGGGAACGGAAGAAGCAAAGGTCCTGATGCGGGAAATCCATGAAGGCGTATGTGGAGCCCATCAATCGGCTCACAAGATGACATGGATGATCAGAAACAATCGGTATTATTGGCCGACGATTCTTGAAGATTGTTTCAAATATTATAAATGTTGCCAAGACTGCCAGAAGTTTGGCAATGTGCAGCGCGCATCGGCTTCGGCTATGAATCCGGTAATCAAGCTGTGGCTGTTCAGAGGTTGGGGAATAGATCTCATCGGGCAGATTCACCCTCCATCGAGCAAAGGGCATAAGTTTATATTGGTAGCCACTGATTATTTCACTAAATGGGTGGAGGCAGTTCCGTTAAGGACCGTGACATCGACCGATATGATCGAATTCGTTAAGAACCACATTGTTTATTGATTTGGTATTCCTCAGACTATCACAACTGATCAAGGAACGATGTTCACCTCAGAAGAATTTGGAGAATTCGCCGCCGATATGGGGATTAAATTGTTGAATTCTTCTCCATACTATGCTCAAGCCAATGGCCAGGCCGAATCGTCCAATAAGGTTATAATCAAGTTGATCAAGAGGAAGATAGAGGAACAACCCAAGAAATGGCACATGTCTTTGGCTGAATCTCTATGGGCTTATAGGATGGCTTGCCACAGGGCCACTAAGATATCTCCTTATCAGTTGGTATATGGTCACGAGGCAGTCTTGCCTTGGGAATTAAGGACGGGGTCAAGGCGTATATCGCTTCAAGATCAGTTGACGGCCGATGACTACTCCTTCCTCATGAAGGATGAGCTCGATGACTCGGCGGGTCAGCGGTTGAGGGCCCTGATTAGCATCGAAGAAAACAAGAAAAGGGTGGCCAGGTGGTATGACAAAAACATCAAGGTTAAGCAATTCTCCCATGGAGATCTTGTATGGAAGTTGGTGCTGCCGATAGGGTCTAAAGATCCCAAATTCGGTAAATGGTCGCCCACTTGGGAAGGGCCGTATAGAATCGGCCGATGTGCTCCGGGAAATGCATATATACTAGAAACTATCGAAGGGGAAGAATTCCCAAGAGCCTTAAACGGAAGATATCTGAAGAGGTACTATCCAAGCATTTGGGTAGGTGCGTAACTTGCAGTAAGATGCATCAAGACAACGTGGCCGACTCCTATCGGCTTTTGTCTACATAGCCGATGTAAAAATGACATCGCCTTAAGGAGGAAACATTTTGGTTTGGTCTGACCGATTCATTATTCGGTGAAGACAGCAGAGTACATGGCCGACATGGTACAAGTCGCCCTTAGAATAAAAAGTACCAATATATCTACTGATCACGCTTTTTCTTGAAATCTCTCTCGATCCGGCCTAGTTTTATCAGAAGGCCGATGGTCTTCTCCTCCAGATCCTCCATGGCGGCTTCAGCCTCGACTTGATGAGGGAGTGGATGGCTCCTGTCGAGAGGTGGTTGGGATGTTCCTGCCGCGGCATCTTCAAGGGCAACTGAGCGAGGGAGCGGATGACTCCTTTCAGTTGGCGGTCGCTTGGAGCAGTGAGCGTGTATATGGTCCCAGATTTTCTGAATATCAGCAGGAACGTGACCTTTTAGTTCTTCAGAGTGAGCTCTTATCAGATCTATGTCCACCTGCGACAGTGGTTCGTCTGAATGCATAACTTCAATCGCTCGTTCCAGACTGGGACTAAGGCGTCTTGGCTAAGAAGGGACAAACAACTACTTAGTATCAGAGCGATTGAGATGTCGAGAGAGGAAATAGAAGAGGGTTCGTACCTGGTTGACAGAGAAGGAGGAAGATGAAGAAGACATCTTGATGTCCAGCTTGGGAAGGTTGAGATCTAATTATTGGAGGGGAAGAAGATGGGTAATGTAGATGCCTCTGGAAACGATGTGGGATCTCGTAATTATAGAAGGAAGGAGGTAAGGAGGTAGTAGGATGCATCCCATCAGAGTAAAAGCGTTCATAAATGCAAAGCTGCCAAAGGAGACGGTCCAAGTTCGAATCGGCGCGTCAACATTAAGAGAGCATTAAATGTTTACAAGATTCTTTACAACTCACCCAAGGAGGGCATCTATGGTCGCAATAGCTCGTTGCCTAATCTAATCGGCCGAGTCTAATACTCTTTGATCGTCATCGGCCCATCCGGGAATTTCTGGCATATGACGATGAAGTTTTATCGCTTCACGGGCCAGGTTTTGTCTTTCTTGCTTCAGCCCGGCGATGACAGATGGAAGCTCTTGAAGTCTCTTTTCTTCAGCAGCTATGTCCTTGGTTACTTGCTCCATCTCTTTGGCTAGCTCTGCCCTCCTCCGTTTGAGGCGATCTATTGTGCCGACGATATCTGGGCGGGAGTTCTCGAGGAAGTTGATCCGTTGATGCACTTATTGGGCTCGGTGTTTGTAGGAATCGGCTTCCTCCCGGGTCTTCGCTAGCTTGGCATGATCGGCCACATGGCGCAGGGCCCTGAACACCGGAATCTGTATAGACTCTATGTATGCAGCAAGTTGTAGAGTCTCTGTCGCTTCCTCCAGAATTCGGCCTCTGATGTCATTGAGCAGCCGCCGAATTGATGAGGCATCTCCCACTAATCGGCCGATATCATCTTGGAGGAGGGTCCGCATACTCTCGAGTTTGGCACGGACGTCATCAGGAATTGAGCTCGATGGAACTTGGCGTGAAGCGACTTCTTCATCGTCAGATAGAGGAACCGCGAAAGAGAAAAGGCTGTTATTAGGAGTATCTTGTTCCTGCGAAAGAATAAAGACAAGGATTAGTAGACAGTAAAGGGGAATCGGCCGATTTCGGTGATAAGTTTCTTACCTCCTTGAAGCGGATTTCTCTTGCTTGTGCCTGTGGGAGTGCCACCCTCGTCTCAGTAACCGATGCAATCGGCTCATCAGAAGAGGAGGACTCGATGACTATCAATGCCCTACTTGGGCCAGCTTCCTAAAAAGGTATGGGAAACAGATTTTATGAGTATACTGCGAATAATTGAATCTGATGATATGAGATACCTGCCATACCTCTGTGAATCTTCTGGCCGATGTTTGTTGGGGGGGTACAATCGACGCACCCAGATCGGTCTGCATCAGAATCGGTTAGTTTTCTGAATATCGAGAAATTGAGTTAAGAGATTCTCTACCTCGGTGAGGAGGGTCGCTGGCGTTTCGGCTTCCGCTCGAGACGTGGCCGATTACTGCGGGGATTGCGCTGGATCGATTTGTGCAGCCTGGCAGAAGGAAGAGGTTAAAATCGGCCCTGTTGTGTGATATGGCACGGAATTATATTAGATATTTCTTCCAGGCACTGCACCTATCTCAAAAAGACCCTATAGAATGCCACCCAAGGGGTTAGCCGAATTGAAACTACAACTGCAGGAACTTTTAGTGCATCACTTTGGGGTTGCCCAGCCCTATTTGTGAAGAAGAAGGATGATAGTTTGCGGCTGTGTGTGGACTACCGACCTCTCAATGCGGTGACAATCAAAAATAAATATCCACTTCCGGTCATTGATGATATCTTCGATCAATTAGTGGGAGCTAGAGTCTTCTCAAAAATTGATCTTCGCTCTGGCTATCATCAGATCAAGATTCGTCCATGTGATATTACTAAGACTGCCTTTTCCACATGATATGGGCTATATGAGTATCTAGTCATGTCTTTCGGGCTCACAAATGCTCCTTCCTACTTCTATTCATGCCCGAACTTGACAAGTTCGTTATGGTTTTTATCGATGACATCCTTATTTATTCCAAGAATGAGGAAGATCATGCTAAGCACCTGCACATTGTTCTCCAGTGTCTTAGAGACCATCAGCTCTATGCTAAGTTTTCCAAGTGTGACTTCTGGCTGGATAGTGTAAAATTTTTGGGCCACACTATTTCCAGCGAAGGCATAGCCGTTGATCATAGCAAAGTACTAGAGGTGATGGATTGGAAACCTCCTACCTCTGTCCATCAGATTTGCAGTTTTCTTGGTTTAGCTGGTTATTATCGCCGCTTTATTCCGGACTTCTCCAGAATTGCTAAGCCTATGACTGAACTATTGAAGAAAGGAGAAAAGTTTGTGTGGAGCGAGAAATATGAAAAAGCTTTTCACACTCTTCGGGAACACCTGACTACAGGCCTAGTCTTGGCTCAACCCGATAACACCAAGCCATTTGATGTTTATTGTGACGCATCAGGCACTGGTCTTGGTTGTGTGCTTATGCAAGATAACCGAGTCATTGCCTACGCTTCACGAGCTCTTCGACCTCATGAGCAAAATTATCCAACACATGATCTCGAGCTAGCAGCTGTCATTCATGCTCTAAAGATATGGAGACACTATCTTATGGGCACTCATTGCAATATCTACACCGACCATAAAAGTCTCAAATATATCTTCACCCAAGCCGATCTTAATATGAGACAAAGAAGATGATTGGAATTGATCAAAGATTACGATCTTAAGGTGCACTATCACCCAGGAAAGGCTAATGTAGTTGCAGATGCGCTAAGCCGCAAGGCTCATTGCAATTGCTTGATTGCAGAATTCTATAATGGAACATTATGTCATGAGATGAGGAAACTCAATTTGGAAATGATTCCCCAAGGCACTTTAAATCATATCTCCGTTGAACCAACCCTTCATGATCAAATCATCATGGCACAATTACATGATGAAGGTGTTAAAATCATCAAGCAAAAACTCTCTCAAGGAGAGGAGAAATATAAATGCTTTCGCCAAGACAAGAATGGAGTTCTATGTTTTGAATCTCGCATAGTGGTTCCAAAGAATCATGTGCTCCGAAAACAAATTCTTGATGAGGCACATCTTTCCAAGTTCTATTCGCCCGGGTAGTAGCAAAATGTATCAAGATCTTAGGCAAAACTTTTGGTGGATTAGAATGAAAAGGGAAATTGCCAAGTATATCTCGGAATGTGACACATGTGAAAGGGTTAAAGCTAGCCATTTGAAAGTAGCCTGTACACTTCAACCCTTGCCTATACCATCATGGAAATGGGAAGATATAAGCATGGATTTCATAATTGGATTGCCCAACACCTCCCAAAAGCATGATTCCATATGGGTTATCGTGGATAGACTCACGAAAATGGCACATTTTATTCCGGTGCACACTATATTCACTGCAAGGAAATATGCCGAGATTTACCTCAATTGCATCATTTGCTTACATGGAGTACCCAAGACGATTATTTCAGATTGTGGTGCTCAATTTTTAGCACATTTTTGGGAACACTTACAAGCTTTTCTTGGCACCAAACTGATTCGAAGCTCAGCTTACCATCCTCAAACGGATGGGCAAACCGAGAGAGTAAATCAAATACTCGAAGACATGCTTAGAGCTTGTGTCATCCACTATGACAAAAATTGGGACAAATGCTTAGCTCTAGTAGAGTTCTCATACAACAATAGCTAGCAAGTTTGAAAATGGCACCGTTTGAGGCCTTGTATGGTCGAAGGTGTCGAACTCCTTTGAGTTGGTCCCAAACCGGAGAACGTAAAATATTTAGACTAGAGTTGGTAATCGAGGTAGAGGAAAAAGTAAGAGTAATACAAGAGAATCTAAGAGTTGCACAGTCTAGACAAAAGAGCTATTTTAATAAAAAGAGAAAGCCTTTGCAATTTGTAGTTGGTGATCATGTCTACCTTCGGGTTTCACCAACCAAGGGTGTGCAAAGGTTTGGAGTGAGAGGGAAATTAGCTCCTGATATGTTGGTCCTTATGAAATCACCAAAATTGGTGGACCTGTGGCCTATAGAGTGCGACTACCCCCACAGCTTGCAGTCGTCCATGATATCTTTCATGTCTCACAACTCAAAAAGTGTATTCGAGTTCCAACAGAAATTGTTGAACAAAAGGAAATATTGGTATAACCGGACCTCTGTTATGTTGAATATCCTATCAAAGTTCTTGATCAAAAGGAAAGGGTCACTAGAAGAAAAGTGGTTAAAATGTATAAAATCCAATGGAGCCATCACACCGAAGAGGAAGCCACATGGGAAACTGAAAGCTATCTAAATCAAAATTTCCACGGTTTTCTAAATTCGTCCAAAGTTACACGCACTTTCCACACTAGGCATACTTATCCGAATCTCAGGACGAGATTCTTTTGAAGGGGGGAAGGCTGTAACACCCTATGTGTTTAAAATCCTGAGCAAGAAAATCTAAACATAGCATCATGCATAATAACCTAGAAGCATTAAAACAATGCATTTAGTTATGTGTGTGCATATGCATGTGTATGAATGTGTATGTGCATGTGTATATATGCGTGTATGTGAGTTCTGTTCTTTTGTGTTTATAACCTTTTCATGTTCCACATTTCATGACAAATGTAGTATGAAAAAAACACACTCATATTTTAGTACCATACAAAGTGTACTTCAAACACCTTTTGCAAATTCAAACTTTAACACAAGGAAATGACTAGTAATTCAAATCCTAGTAGTTTTGAATTTAAAATAACTTTTAAACCGTGGCTCAAATGAACCTCGAGCTAAAACAAAAGTTGTAGATTTTCAAATTCCCTACAACTTTCGTGTTTAGAACTTTTCAAGTTTCTGTTCGAAACTTTGAGAAAATTTAATTTGAATCCCGGCTCTTTTCTCACTGCCTCCCTCTCTCTTCTCTCTCCTCCCCTGTTCTGTCCCGTCGAGGGGCAGCGGCCGCCGGGCACACGGGACTGGCCACGTGGCACACTTCACCTAGGTTTCAGGGTGGGACACGGCCCACGCCCAACATCCACTGTAACTACTCGTAATGCAGTAGGATTACTTGTACAGTAGTTAGACTAGTAAGACATGATAGGAGACTACCCCAAAAGTACTCGGATAGGACTCCTTGGCGTGTACCCGACTAGGATTCCCATGTAAGCCTATCCCCCGGACTATATAAGGGCGGACAGGTACCCACTCGGGGAAAAGGACAATCATCACCATCAAAGGCAATATAAACCGCACAGGACGTAGGGTATTACGCTCCCAGCGGCCCGAACCTGTCTAAAACCTTGTGTTCCTTTGCACCTTCAAGTTCCTTTGCACCCAACATCTCAGCCGATGATCCGGCGGGCAAAGAATGCCAAGCGTGCTCAATGCAGGCGCAACGCGCAGAACCGCGCCCGTGGACCAAGGGATCTCACCAACGCCTTCGCAGCAGTCGCAGATCTCTTGGCCCAACAACTCCCATCTAACCCTCAGATCCAAAGGTTGTAGTACTTCACCCAGCATGCACTCGTGCAACTCGACGGGCAACATCCAGTGTCATCCACTCGGAACCAGCTCTCGAGATCTGAGCAACACGAGGATACCGTGCTGGTCAGTCGCACTCCCGGAGGAGGCCAGGGGAGTCGGTGGAATGACAACCGCCAGCACCATGAGGGCCACCCATCTGCACGCGCGGCAACAATGAACAAGAAGTACAACAACCCCCTCGCAACCAGCGTGGGGTAAGGCACCTCGGCCAAGATCCAGTTGCAGCCAACCTCCAGGACACTCCCACGATCGACCTCAGGCAGAAGATCAATGAAGGCCGCAACGCGCGGCTTGTCATTGACGCGACGAGGAAGGACCATACCGGCAGGCACTACGACGACGACGATAGCGACCGCTTCCCCACCTTCACCACGAACATTACCGACAAGTCCTACCCCAAGGACTTCAAACCAGTCGGAATCCCCAAATATGACGGTAAGCAGGACCCACACTAGTGGCTTCGTTGCTATTCCGTCACTATTGAAGTTTCAGGGGGCACCAACTCTACGAAAGCACTCTACTTCCCAGTGGCCTTAGAACCCGCACCTCTCACAGGGCTTGAAAGCCTCAAGCCAAACACCATCGACTCGTGGGAGGACCTCAAGCGGGCCTTCATCGACAACTTCCAGGGGTCCATGATCAGGGCGGGCACTCGTCACGACTTGTCCCAGGTGAAGCAGGAGATGCACGAGACCCTGAGGTCTTACACACATCGTTTCTTTGAGACGCACGCTACCATCGCCAACATCACCGATGGGGATGTAATCTGCTGCTTCCAACACGGCCTCTTCTCAAAGAAAATGTACCATGACTTCGGGCGCAACCGCCTGAAAACTGCCGTGGAGCTACGGGACATGATGGCCAGATGGGCTGGCCAGGAGGTTGAGGAAAACGACCGCTTCCCTAAGCGCAACCATGACAAACAAGGGAACGGCAACGGCCACTTCGAGAAAAGCCAGCGGAACCACTCGGGGAACCATCGAAAGCGCAAGCCAGACCATGAAGCCGCGGCTGTCGAGCGCAACCCGCGCGGCAAGAAGTCGGGGAACAACCAGTTGGAATATGAGCAAGTCCTTCACAAGCAATGCCCGATTCACCCGAAGTCACGTCACACGCTCTTTGAGTGTGTCACCATCCGCCAAATCAGTCAACGCTCCACCCCTCCATCAAGTCAGAAAGTGAAAGGACAAGGAGGACGATGAAGAAGGAGGTGATAAGTCAGGAGCCCAAGATTTCCAGGATCCGAAGAACGTCGTCAACGTTATCTTCGGTGGATACGGTGGATTCCCCACCAAGCATGCGCAGAAGCTAACCCTACGCAAAATTCTCTCTGTGGAACCAGCCACAACAAGGCCCTTGAGATACTGCGAGGTCCCGATTTCCTTCTCTAGGGAGGATCAATGGACCAGCTTCTCCGAGCCAAGAAAGTTCCCGCTCGTCCTAGATCCTGTCGTGGCAGGCTCGCAGCTTACCCGAGTACTCATTGACGGCGGAAGCGGACTCAATCTACTCTTTGCGAGTACCGTAAAGAAAATGGGACTGGACATTTCAACAATGCTCACCCCCAGCAAGGCTCCTTTATACGGGATCGTCCCAGGGAACGCGGCTACACCACTCGGAATAGTGGTCCTGCCACTCACCTTCGAGACCAAAGACAACTACCACACCGAGAACATCAAGTTCGAGGTGGCGGATTTCGGCTCATCGTACCACGCCATTCTGGGCAGGCAGCACTAGCCAAATTCATGGTTGTGCCCCACTACGTGTACCTACTACTCAAGATGCCGGGCAAGACAGGTGTGCTAACACTCCGTGGCGACCTCAAGAAGTCGTACTACTGCGACCAGGAGGCGTCGAGTACGCATCGACTTAACGCATCCCAGAGCCATCTGAAGAAGTACTCGCGGCCGCGCTAAAGCTGACCAACACAGAGATGGAGGTCTCCAACCAGCGGCCAAGCCAGTCAAGGGTTAAGCCTAACCCCAGCGACGTCGGCATCAAGACTATCCAGCTGCAGGAAGGCACTCGTCAAAGATGGCTCTGATCGGAGGTGGCCTAGGTGACAAATAGGAAAGCGCGCTCGTCAACATCCTTAGGGATAACCGCTACATATTCGCGTGGAAACCAGCGGATATGCCAGGGGTGCCCAAGGAGTTGATCGAGCATTACCTAAAAGTAGACCCTAAGGCCACTCCGAAGAAGCAACGACTGCGTCATTTTGCCCGCGACAAAAGGGAGGCTATCAAGAAAGAGTTAGCAAAACTAATCGCAGCTGGTTTTATTAAAGAAGTTTACCACCCAGAGTGGCTAGCTAACCCTGTACTTGTACTCAAAAAGAATAATAATGAATGCAGGATGTGTGTGGATTATACTGATCTCAATAAACACTACCCGAAGGACCCCTTCGCGCTCCCATGCATCGATCAAGTCATCGACTCCACGGCTGGCTGCGTTTTGCTCTCCTTCCTCGACTGCTACTCGGGTTATCATCAGATAGCCCTCAAGGAGGAAGACCAGATCAAAACGGCGTTCATCACCCCCTTCGGAGCATACGCTTATACTACAATGTCTTTTGGGTTGAAGAACGCAGGAACCACTTATCAACGGGCCATCCAATTGTGCCTCACCGATCAACTTCACCGCAACGTTGAGGCTTACGTGGATGATGTGGCCATCAAGACCAGATCCCACGACGAGTTCATCACTGACCTCGAGGAGATCTTAACAGCTTGCGACGGTTTCGATGGAAGCTCAACCCGACAAAGTGCGTCTTTGGCGTGCCTCAAGGCAAACTACTCGGGTTCATTGTCAGTCATCGCAGGATCGAAGCAAATCAAGAGAAGATTAATGCCATCATAGCCATGGATGCCCCAAAGACAGTCAAAGACATCCAGAAGCTAACCGGCTGCATGGCAGCTTTGAACCGCTTCATTTCCCGACTTGGAGAAAGGGGACCGCCCTTCTTCAAGTTGCTCAAGCACCACGACAAGTTTTAGTGGACTGAGGAGGCCAATCAGGCACTACAAGACCTCAAACATCACCTGCAGTCGCCACCCATCCTAACGGCTCCCCAACCAGGCGAGAACCTGCTGCTCTACATCGTCGCGACTACTCACATCATCAGCACGGCAATCATGGTGGACCGACAGGAAGAAGGCCACATCTTTGGGGTGCAGCGACCGGTTTACTTCATTAGCGAAGTCCTCTCAGAATCTAAGGTTCGTTACCCGACGATCCAAAAAATTCTTTAAGGTATCCTCATCACTTTCAGGAAGCTTCGCCACTACTATGATGCATACAACATCTTGGTGGTCTCCGACTTCCCATTGGCGGATATCCTCCACAATCGGGACGCTACCGGGCGCATCTCAAAGTGGGCGGTGGAGCTGGGAGCGCTCACACTCGACTTCAAGCCCCGGACAACCATCAAGTTACAAGCACTAGTCGATTTCATGGCTGAGTGGCAAGAAAACCAAGTGGAAGCCCTAACCAACCAGCCAGAGCATTGGGTCATGTACTTTGATGGTTCACTCAAGCTCGGTGGCGGTGGTGCGGGAGTACTTTTTATCAGTCCGAGAGGAGAATAGCTCAAGTATGTGTTTCAAATTCTATTCGAGGTCTTCAACAACGAGGCTGAGTACGAGGCACTACTGCACGGCCTACGCTTGGCAATCTCCCTCGGCATCAGGCGATTACTAGTCTATGGCGACTCCTTACTGGTGGTTCAACAAGTCAATAAGGAGTGGGACATCAACAAGGACACCATGGATGCCTATGTCATGGAAATACGCAAGCTCGGAGAAAAGTTCTCGGGGCTAGAGATTTATCATGTGGTTCGCGACGACAATGTCGGCACAGTCGTACTCTCCAAACTGGGTTCTAATCGTGCTAATGTCCCACTGGGAGTATTCGTTCATGAGTTGCATCACCCTTCCATCAGGACACCAGACTCAAGTTCCATCATTCAGGGTCCCAAGGAACCCAACCGAGAGGTCTTGATGACATAGGCTACATCCAGGAGCACATCCAGGAGCACAAACTACCCCCCAGCATCGACCCAAAAAGTGCTGAGGCTACTCACATCCTACGGCGTAGCAGAGGGTATGTTCTAGTTGGGGCAATTTGTATAAGCATGGATCAGCATCAGGCATACTCATGAAGTGTGTCAGCACACTGGAAGGCAAAGAAATACTCTAGGAGATTCACGAAGGCATGTGCGGGAACCATGCTGCCTCCCGCACACTAGTCGGCAAGGCATTTCGCTCTGGTTTCTACTGGCCGACTACTTTGGCAGTTGCCGAAGCACTCATTCGCCGGTGTACCAACTGCCAATTTTTTGGCAAACAACATCATATTCCGGCTCATAATTTGATAACCATACCACCTTCATGGCTGTTTGCATGCTGGGGCTTGGACATGATTGGGCCCTTGACAATTGCGCTAGGAGGTTTCACACACGTATTGGTGGCCATCGACAAGTTTACGAAGTGGATTCAGTAAAAACCTATCGCAACGCTCACTGCTGATCGAGTGGTTACTTTCATCTGTGACATCCTACACCACTTTGGTTTCCCCAACACAATTATCACAGATTTGGGGTCAAATATCCACTCGCATGAGTTCTAGGATTTCTGTGAATGCAGCTCCTTTGAAGTCAAATATGTTTCGGTGGCTACCCCGCGGGCCAATGGCCAGGTTGAGCATGCCAACGGCTTGATTCTTGATGGACTAAAGAAAAGACTTTATGACGAGAACAGCAAAAAGGGCGGCAAGTGGATCAACGAGATCTCATCAGTAGTCTGGGGGCTTCGCACACAACCAAGCAAAGCTACAGGCCAGTCACCTTTCTTTCTTGTGTATGGGTCTGAGGCCATATTGCCAGTTGACGTGATGTGGAGGTCTCCATGACCGGAGATGTTTGAAGAAGGTGAGGCTCACATTACAAGACAACTTGAACTTGATTCAACCGAGGAAGTAAGATGCAATGCACTATTCCAGTCGGATCGTTACCTACAAGGAGTTCATTGTTACCACGACAGGAACATTCAACGACGTTCTTTCAATGTTGGAGACATGGTACTTCGTCGAATCCAGGATAATACTGGTTTGCACAAACTCAATTCGCGATGGGAAGGACTTTTCATCGTGCACAAGGTTACAGGTCCTGGATCTTATCGCCTGCAGTACTCGGACGGCCAGGAGGTACCAAACTCGTGGAATATTGAACACTTGCGTCGGTTTTATCCCTAACTCAACTAGGGCTATCATATATTGGTGCCAAGAAGTTGATTGTACCAGTACAACTCTGTTTTACCGGTTTACGACTGGTACTACATGCAAGTTTACTGAAGGGGCCTCGCTCCCATATTCCCAGTACCTAATTACTATTGCATGACTAGTATTTTGGGTTGGGCCTTGGTGCTTATACTTCTAGTACAACTCCGTTTTACTGGTTTACGACCGGTATCATGTGCAAGTTTGCTGAAGGGGTCTCACTCCCATATTTTTCTAGTAACATATTACATGTCTTTGACTTGTACACTATGTTATTGAAGGGGTCTTGCTCCCATGACAAGAATTTTACTAGTTTATGACTGGTCCAATACCAGTTTGACTACTGGATCACTTTCGACTAGATAGGCTTCATTACTTGCTGGTCGTAGGGGCTCGGGGGCTAATGCCACCTTTTCTGCATCGACTACTTTATGCCCCTGGCTCGGGGGCTTGGTGTAGCAAAGCTCTCAGATTGCTTTCAAAGGCAGTACACATGTTCCCTACTGGGTACCGCATGATTATTCGACAAATACCTGAACCAAGAGGCTTTTTAAAATTATCATGGGTATATGTTTGTTAACCATTATTTCAGGGGCTTTATTCTAAAACAAGGGGTTTGCTAAATTTATTACCCAGAGGATTTATTTGGTCATTGGCTCGGGCACTAAGTTTGGTTTGAGTGGTAATTTTGGGTGCTTGTTGGGCATGTTATTTGTTTCACCATCATCTCAGGGAACTCATCCCGAAAAGAGAGGTTTTCAAATTTACTACACCAATTTTCCCATGTTTACCATCAATTCTTTACCATATTGCATGCCACGACTCTTTGGATCCTAGATTCTAAAACCTGGGGATTTGGATTCGAGCCTCGGGGGCTGCGGGACACGTGTCATCAATGATTTATTTTTCAAATCAATTGGAAGACTAAGAAAGAAGACTCATGTTTAAATTGACCCTCAGCCTGATTCTACGAGTCAACCTAAGGCTCGGGGGCTACTCCATATGGAGTGCGAGTTAATCGCACCCCATATAAAGAAGACTGAACAACTACTCGGGGCATGAGCACCTCACAGCCTGGACGCAGTCATGGAAGTAACCGGAGGACACCTTCAAGATGAAGTTTGCGAAGAACTTGAAGATGCCTTCAGAAGTACTCGGACGCCTGCGAGTATTCGGCTACAAAGAGCTCGGGGGCTTGTCAGACCCGGGCACACGGGACTGGCCACGTGGCACACTTCACCTAGGATTCGGGGTGGGACATGGCCCACGCCCCA
Organism: Panicum miliaceum; assembly: GCA_032594955.1. Classification (NCBI taxonomy): domain Eukaryota; kingdom Viridiplantae; phylum Streptophyta; class Magnoliopsida; order Poales; family Poaceae; genus Panicum; species Panicum miliaceum. Next base: position 21,010,043 of record CM064059.1, on the reverse strand, counting down.
CATCCACTGTAACTACTCATAATGCAGTAGGACTACTTGTACAGTAGTTAGACTAGTCGGACACGACAGGAGACTACCTGAGAAGTAGTCGGATAGGACTCCTTGGCTTGTACCCGACTAGTATTCCCATGTAAACTTGTCCCCAGACTATATAAGGGCGGACAGGTACCCCCTCGGGGAAAAGGACAATCATCACCATCAAAGGCAATACAAACCGCACAGGACGTAGGGTATTATGCTCCCAGCGGCCCGAACCTGTCTAAAACCTTGTGTTCCTTTGCACCTTCGAGATCCTGATCTCGGCGACACCCAACCAACCAAACTCACCACCTCGGGGGTATCCCTCGGTGGGCGTGGCGGTAAAACACCGAAAGACGATGCCTGCCCCGGCAAGCCGCGGCAAGACGCGACCCCCAACGAGCCCCGACCAGCCACCGACCAGGCCTGCTGCCGGCGATTTGCCCCGCCCCGTGTCCCGCCCCAGCCAGCTCGCGCGCGCCACCTGGCTGTCGATTCCCGACGGCCGAGCCACGACGCGCCGGCGACGCCGCGCCTAGCCGCAACCTTATCCCGGCTGCGCCTCCCTCCGTTGTGTCACGCCCAGCTCCACCTCCCCTTCCTTGTGCGCTTATAAAAGGGCTGCACCGAACCCCTGCTCACGTGCACCCGAGTACCTCCACCACCCCACCATTAGCGCCGCCACTCGACCTCGCCGTCGAGCCCCACTTTCTGCTCCTCCTCCGCGCAAACCGAGGCTCTAAACGGGTCACCCTCGACCTGCTGGTTCTCCCCGACCTGCCCACGCCACCCTCCCTCGCTGGACCACCGCCGGCAGTCCAACTCCGGCCACCCCAGCCCCAACCAAGCACACCTATAGGTTTCCCTCGACCTCCTCGTACTCCCTCACCCCTTCCCCCTCGTTGCCGACTAGTTTCCTCACCGGGATTTGACCGCCAACCATGGCAGCCCCGCCTAGGTACTACATTGAAATCGCCAAATTCTTGTTAGGGCCCTTTCTGCTAGATCCAGGGACCTATCTACGAGAACCCGAGTGCTTTTGTTTTCAAAAGGTTGTCACTTGTAAAATCAATTTAAAATCATAGAAAAATCAAAAAAATGCAAACTAAAATTTGTTATGACCCTCTTGATGAATTTGATTACTTTTGCAGAAATGGATGACTAGTTACAAACTAAGACTTGATCTAAAATTAATCTTATTTTAAATAGCCCATAAATGTATCTCTTGATGTAGGATAGTACTGTGAATGATTTTTGGACTGTAAACTAGTCTCTACTTGTTAAAACTTGTGTAATATTTTTAAGGCCAGAAATTATCTCTACGAGTAGTTTTTTTGGTTTCTTATTTGATGTGCTATTTTCCTAGAGTTATTTGTTCATGCTGTTCTACTAATATTTTAGGGTTGAAACTTTTACAGTAGAGTAACCTTGATGCATAAAATCTATGGACAAAGTTTGGAACTTTTTACTTCTGTCTAACTTGCTCCTATGTTTTTAGGTAAGGAAAACTATATTAAATCAAAGTAACTAGTTCTCATGCTTAGAAAAATAAGAAATTTTAACCAGAGACTACATTTGAGTAGGTTATCATGTTGGAAAAGTTTGAGAGATAGAAACCTTGTGGAACTACCTGTAGAAACAGATCTTGATTATTGTAGATGTATCTTGACTTATTTTCTATGCCCTGTATCTTCCGCACTAAAACCTGAAAAATTTACAGTAGACTCACCATAAGTTTAGAAGTACTCAGTAAAATATTGAGCATCAGTTCTTGCATGGTTTGTTCTATATAAATAGATCTTGATCCTAGCAGTAGCTGTTTAATGTATTTTTCATGATCAATCTGCTGAATGAAAATGGCTGGAAATTTTAGAGTGAGTTTGTACTTAAGTAATGTGCTCTGCATTAAATATTTTTAGTTAAGAAAAACTACATTAAATCAAAGTAACTACTCAACAAATGACTGCCCAAGGTAAAGAAAATGAAGTGCTTTACAACTTAACTTGAGTTTTGTTGAATTACAACTTTATAGTGAAATAGTTATTTATCTTGTACCATCAAAACCAGTCATACATATGCATTCATATAGAATCGACGACACTCGCCGATGGAACCTACGAGCTAGTGCCACAGTCCGAGAGTGAGCAGCGTGAAGATCAAGTTAATCTAACTGAAGTTAATGAAGACCCAAACCAAAGTTCGAAAGAACCCACGACTAGTTTTGCTCAAGAAGGCAAGCCCCGGAGCATAACCCCTATTTTTTTAAACTTATGCAACTTTTTTTTAGATATATGGTATTGTGCATTAAGTTTGTAGGAGTTGATTGAAACCCTAGTTGCATGATCCTAGTATCTATGCTATGAACACTAGTCTGTGTCGGTCGCTAGATTGCCATGCTAATAGGACTCCGGTAAAAGTCGAGTGATTTCCTGTCACTCGCGAGATATAGGAGTTGCTTGTTTTACCTATTTTGGAATCATAAGGTCGACGGACGGGGCTTTGTTACGATATTCCTGTTGATGATTGAGGCCCCGTCTCTTTAGCGAAAATGCTAAGGTCGCGGTGTGTGGTAGTGGTGATTAAGTTTTTGAACGTACTAACCACATGCCGAGGATATGGTAATCGATAAGCTTAAGTACCTGATCAGACCTGCGAGTGGACAATATCCTCACCCTCTTGATTTCGATCCCATGGGCACATGGTGAGTGCAAGAGCAGCCACGACCCGGCTTCGTCCAAGGTTCGTGGACCTCTGTACTCGAGGGGGGTGGCCCTGATCCACAACCCGGGAAGAAAGGGGAAAAGTTGCACTTGTGACTCTGTGAGTGACCACGTGACGTGTGTTTAGGCTTCCCTTGCAAGATTAAGAAATTTGATTCGAATCGTCCGTTTCTCGCGGCCATTGGGACTGCTTAACCCTTTTACCACATAGAGTAAGAAGAGGAACAATGATGATGATTAATCTGGCTGGATGCTCAGTTAATTATTTTCCACCATGTGTGATTTGGATAGTGTCAGACCCGGGTACACGGGACTGTACATGTGACATACTTTTCCTAGGATAAGGGTTGGGACATGGCCCAATCCCAACATCTGTGTAACAACTCATAGCCTAATCGACTCCAGGAAGCCGGAGGCCTCTGCAGCAACTCAACGCAGCAATCTCGACTCTAGGAAGCTGGAGGCCCCTGCAGCAACTCGACGCTGCAACCTCAACTTCTTCTCCGACAATCTCGGCGAGTTGCTGCTTCCCAATCTGCCCGGGCAGATCAAAAACACGTCCGTTTTTAACGCGACTCCAACTCGTGCTGCACCAGGACTTGGATTGGATTCAAACCGATCTGAGGAAGCTTCACGATCCAAGTCCCTCCCCGACTCGGAGGAGGACTTGGATCGCCTCTTCAAGATTCGAGGCGAGGGAGCCACCATGCGTTAGGGGCCCCCCGTTCTCGACTACGACTCTGACTCAAACAAAGAGTACCCACAATCTCAATTCCAGACCAAGGAGGGCTCGGGGACGGGGGAGCCACCTCTTGTCGGGAGGCCACAGTTCTCATTATCCACTCACAACCCGATGACTACTCCGAGTCGTTTTCGGGTAGTCATCTGGGTTTAACTATAACAACCACACCGCAAGGTTGTTTCCAGTACGGGAAGGGTCTAGAGCCCTCTGAGGTACTCAAATCCGACTCCCACCTTGTGGCACAATCCACCCTTCGGCGAATCGACCCCAGGGAGCCGGAAATTTTTGACTACTCCGCTCAACATCAACGCGCTGCCGTGACAACCTCGACTACTCGACTCACGTCGCGGTCACGACTGCCTCGACAAATCGGCAGTGCTAACGTCAACTTCGACAACGCATCTCGACTAGAAACCAGTCGGGACCGATCCGCAAATTACTCGGCGACTAGCTCCGCTCGGTCAACAACTAGTCGGAATCAACTCCGACTAGTTGGCTCCATCAATAAATCGCTCACAGATCAAGATCGGGTTGAGACAGTTCAACCTAGGACCCTCTCCGCATCGGAGGAGGATTTTGATCATCCTCCACCACTTGGAAGAGGAGAAGCCACCGCTCGTCAGGGGAGCTATGGTTTTCGACAACCACTCAGATCCATCTACTTATGTGACCCAGGGTCTGGTATGGAGATCAGATTGGTCGTGCAGGTTTGGGCAGCGGAAGGGCAAGAAACCCTCCAGGTCCCTCAATTCAAGTCCACCATGATTCATTACCACACCCGAGGAACTCCCCTTTCAAGAGGGCAGACCCCTCCCCCCATCTGATGACGAAGATGAGGGCCAAGTGGTGCGGCGTGCCAAATGCTTCAATCGAGAAGTACTCATGATTCACGCTGACCTGGATTGTGCAAGCCTAGAGCGGGTCCAGCTAGACGACTACGACGACTACCTCCTTGATCCACTCGATGACGACGTGGACAAAATAATGGATAGGGAATCCTCATCCAACATCAAGGTGGAAGACGTAGATAAGATCAAGAAGGAACGCCGAAGGCTCATCAATGCGAAGTGCGCCCAACGCAGGCACCGCACCGTCAAGACAAACCAGCAGGGAAGCCGTAACCTACACGACTTCTCCACGGGTGACCTTCGAGCCATCATCAACGCTGGCTGGGACGCCCGCAATGTCATCATTGCCAGGCAGCACGAGCGCAAAGAGTGGTTGTAACTAGTTTGTGCCAAGAGTGGTTGCCTCGTTTGGCAATGACTACTGGAACCCGTCAATTAATCAAATACAACACCTACGTGATTATCTATCGAACACTTCCAGTAACGCACAGATTACTAGTTCCCGACTAGTTTGCTGTGTTACTGAAGGGGCCTTGCTCCCAAACTTCCTGTAACACTCCATTTACTAGTTTCCAACTAGTATTACACGTAGTTTACTAAAGGGGCCTTGTTCCCGCACTACTTTGCCAATGGTTCCGACGGAATTCAATTTTTCCCAACTAGAAGCAGCATGAAGCAACCGTACCACCCGCATGGAAATCAACCGTGCAATGAAAGACTCAATCGACGACTCGGAACCCCTCGAACCGAATCCCCCTCGGTTGGAGGTCCTCTACCACAAGTCGGAGAAGGATTTGGATCGTCTATGACAAGTCGAAGGAGCATTTAGATGGTCTATGACAAGTCGGAGGAGGATTCAGATCGTCTACTTCAAATCAGAGAAGGACTAGCCAACATCCATCGAAAGGCTCCCGTCCCCCGCCCCCCCCCCCCCCCGACTACTCGAACTTCATCAACAATGCCAATCTTGGTAGGACGGGCCAGGGCATCAGAAGAGCACGAGTCCTCCAAGCTACCCGGCTCAGCCCACCCCTTTTTGCGCCTCCATCTTGGTAGGACAGACCAGGGCATCAGAAGGGCATGAGTCCTCCAAGCTACCCGGCTCAGCCCACCCGTTTTGCGCCTCCATCTTGGTAGGGTGGGTCAGGGCACGAGTCCTGCAAGCTACCCGGCTCAGCCCACCCTTTTTGCGCCTCCATCTTGGTAGGGCGCGCCAGGGCATTGGAAGGGCATGAGTCCTCTAAACTACCCGGCTCAGCCCACCTTTTTGCATTTCAATCTTAGTATGGCGAGCCAGGGCATTGGATGGGCATGAGTCCTCCAAACTACCCGGCTTAGCCCATCTTTTTGCGCCACAATCTTGGCAAGGCAGGCCAGGGTATCAAAAGGGCATGGAGCCCTCCAAGCTACTCGGCTTAGCCCACCTTTTTGCGCTATCAACTCCGACAACCTGTCGGGACTAGCACTATTCCAAAAAGGCAGGACCCTCGACTCCCTGACGATTATTTCGCCATCGCTAGGGCACTCGGCGACCCACCGACGACTACTTCGACTTCACAACTAGCCGAAAGCAGGACTCACACCACCAGTGACTAGTTGGAATTGATTCCGACTAGTCGGGACCTTCAACAAACCGGCATAGCTTCATCAACAAGCAACACGACTTCGTCGCCAATCACCTACGAAAAGACTGAGACCCTATTCAAGGAGGTTTTATGGAGATCTTTAGGGAATTTGTTTAACCATTGTCTCGAGTTTCATCTCGACACAAGGGGTTTTTTCCCAAAGAATTCGTTCAACCACTCGGTCAGGGGATCAAGGAGTTTACCCAAATTACGGCGTACTCATTCATCCTTACTTTAGAGCCATGCAACTTGTTTTGGCCGGCCCAAGGTACTCCTTCGGGCTAACCGAGACATCTTCGCATGGCAACTCACGACTTGTCTTGGCCCACCCAATGAGCTCCTTTGGTCTAGCCGGGTCATCCTTGCTCAACGACTACTTCTGTAACAACGCATGTACAGGATTGCATTGTCCCTTCCTTTGGGCCAACCGAGACTTGTCTTGGCACGCCCAAGGAACTCATTGCCTCACGTGAAAGATCTTGTCATCAATCCGTCAGGGCCAACCGTGATGTTTTCACAAGTCAACATGTGCATCCTCATGGTCCGCCCAAGGATGTGACTAACGCTAACACGGAGAATTATTTCTCCCTCATTTACTTCTTGTCACCTTCCCATACTTTCTGTAACAGATTACTCGTTTTCAACTAGTACTCTTCGTTACTGAAGGGGCTTTACTCCCCAACTTCCAGTACAACTCCGTTCTACTGGTTCACGACCAGTATTACGTGCAAGTTTACTGAAGGGGCATCGCTCCCATATTTCCAGTATAACTCCGTTTTACTAGTTCTTGACTAGTACTACGCGTAGTTCAGTAAAGGCGCCTCGCTCCCATAATTCCAGTAACGCTCTGTTTTACTAGTTCGCGACTAGTACTACGTGTAGTGTACTGAAGGGGCATCGCTCCCAGACTTCCAGTAAAATTCCTTTTACTAGTTCTCGACTAGTACTACGCGTAGTTCACTGAAGGGGCCTCGCTCCCATACTTTAAATATTTCTCCGTTTACTAGTTTTTCAATTAGTTATACATGGAGTTTACTGCAAGGCCATGGCTCCCAACATGGTTTCATGTATATCAGTTACAACATACTTTCATGTTTACCTTGCACGGGACCCGATCTGGACCATGCTGCTGGGCGAATCAGATTCAACTCCGATCAGTTGGCTTCATCAATATTCGCCAACGACTACTCCGATTTTGCAAGAACGCTCAACTACATGTTGCTGACTACACCAACTACTCGTTGGATTCGCCTCTGACTAGTTGGGTTCATCAAGAACCGCCGACGACAACTGGACTTCGTGAAGAATGCACCGCGACATTCTAGCGACTACTTCATCTACTTCGTGAAGAATGCACCGCGACGCTAGCGACTGCTTCCAAACTGGTCGGAATCAACTTTGATTTAACACCCTAACTTTCAAATTAGGAACCTAAACAAACTTTGCTAGATTACCTTCAGGATTCATAAGGTTTTTATTCAAGTTCTTTTGATTTTAGAGCATTTACCGTGAATTAACAATAATTTACTTAACCATAAAAATAAATATAAGGAAATATAGGTCTTGTGCATATCATGCCACATTGCATTGTTTTATTGCTTGTCTTCCATTTGAATTTAAATTTCAAATTCAATTTCAAATGCCGTTGAATACATTTCTTTTTCTCCTCTCTTTCTCCTTTGGCCCAGCCCATTTTTCCTTCTCTTCCTCCCTTCTCTCTTTTCTTTTTCCCGCGTCCCAGCCGGCCCACCCTCTCTCTCTCTCCCCTTCTTCCTTTCCTTCCGCAAGGCCCGGCCAACCGGCCTTTTCCTTTTCCCCGCGCGGCCCAACCCAGCTAGCCGCGCCGCCTCTCTCTCTCTCCCGGCCCAGCGGCCCAATCCGCTTCCCTCTCTCCCTCTCTCTCTCACCTCCAGGCGGGCCACGCCCGTCGGGTCCGTCCCCGACCTCGAGCCAAACTCGGGCTCGACCCCGAGTCCGGCCGCGGCACGACACCGCCTCTGCCCGCGCGGCACCCCGGGCCCGCATGTCGAGGCCCCCTCGGCCGCCCCTATAAAGCCGCGGCTCCGCGCCCTCGATCCCCTCAACTCGCAGCCGCCGCACCTCGGCCGCCCGATGCGCCGCCGCTCCACCGCCTTCCGCCGTTGAGCCAGTGCTGCAGGAGCTCCACTTTGCGGTAAGGAGCAACGCCAGCCCTTTTTCCCCCTCTTCCCCGCCTTCCCGCACGTGCGATTTCTCGCCCAAGCTCTGCGGCCGCGCGCCGCCGCCGTGTGCCCCTCTCCGGCCCCGTCTCGCTAACCCGAGCCCCTAGATGCGATTTCCATAGCGCCTGCGTTCTCCCCGTGCAGCAGCTGTCGGATCTCGATTCGACGGGCTAGATCTATTCTAACCCGAGTCAAAACCCGTGTACCGGTCAAACCCTAGGACTTTTTGGAAAAGAAACCCTGAGTTTTATCGAATTCAACCCGCGGTCCATGGAAGTTCAAAAGTATTCACGCGTAGATCCTTATTCTTCTATTTAAGCCCCTGTCTTTTTCTAAAATAGAACCCGCCATCCCTAGCCCCTCTGTTTTTCAATCTAAACCCTAGATTTAAGGTTTAATTATGTTTTAGCCCTCGATTTCTTTGTCTAGAGCCCTTTTAGTTTCAAATCTTCTACAAATAAGCCCCTGGAATCATGTTTTAGCCATAACTTCTCCATTTTATCTCCGTTTTTATTGATTCTTGCAGTCACGCGATCCTTGCGACATATACAGTAGCTTTATAACGTTGTTTTGCTCTGTTTATATTGTTTGGTGTATTGTTCCTTATTTATTGTACTTGTTTGTTTGTATGTACCTGTGTGTTGCGATAGACGGTACGCAGTTTGAGGGTTCGCAAGAGCAAGGCTTTGAAGACGCCCTGAGCGGCAGCAGTACTTTGAAGAAGGCTAGTGGTCCTTGATCATATTTCGGTCCTAATAACTTCTAAATATACACATTTACTTTATATGCATGCATGTGTCTACAATATGATGGATCCTAAACTAAGGATATGCCTAGCTTTCTATTGAACTTCCTTGATTAAACCAGGGTTGTTTACATTATGTTGTAGCTACGCTAGTTGCTTTTACTTAGACTTTGGTTGGATAACCTAGAAACTACGCTACACTTGTTTTACTTCATGTTCCGGAATACCTTTATGGTGATAGTTATAAGATCATTGCATTAATTGGAACATGGAGAACCACCCAGGAAAATAGTGCAACCACAATACTACATGGCCCTGGTCTTGGCTAATTAATTAGAATCTTTAGCTTATGATAATCTTACCGAAAGGGCAAGAGGGGTTGCATCATCGGGGTATAGCTCAGTCCTCTTGAGGGTATGATATGGTCCTGGTTAAGGCGTCTGCCTCATTAGGGAGAGTTATGACTGCTTTGACTTGAAACCTTAGCGGATTGTCATAATTTAGGGAATCTTTATAAAGGCCTCGTAGTGAATTCCTGCCACTCACCTCGGAAGTGTTTAAGGGCCTTGCAAACCCGGGCATTAAGGGAAACACGAGTTGTGGGTAAAGTGTACAACCTCTGCAGAGTGAAAATTGATATATCAGCCGTGCTCACGGTTAAGAGCAGCTTGGACCCTCACATGATAATTGAACTTAAAGATGATCTAAATTGATGTTCTTTATTTTGTGTTGTTTTTATTTATCTCTGCTATTTATTTAAGGGTTGGTAAATACTTACACATAGTTAATGCTTGCTAAGTAAAACTTGGTCAACTAAAAATGCTTATCTCTGTTATTTATTTACTCCACTTGCTGAGTACCAACCATAAGTGTACTCATGCTTGCTTTATTAAAACCAATGTTGCTCAGAACAAGATAATTGTCCGGAGTTCTCTGAAGATTTTGAAGAGTTCTAGGCGTATGTCTCCCAGTCATCTGCCTGTGAAGTTGAAGTCCGCTGCTAGTTATAAACATTTATCTATTCGCTTAAGATTAAGACTTTCGGTCATGTAATAAAGTACTATAATACTCTCTTTTGTTATGACATTGTTTTGGGTATACACTTGTATCGTCCATCATATGTGTGGAACTTGATCCTGTTGCACATATGAGATGCATTCGGTTCCTTTCCAAAACCGGGTGTGACATCCGAGTAGCCTGCTTCATCGACAGTTCAAGATTCAGCGGCGATTTGGCCAATACCTGGCTCGAGGGCTGGCGCCATTGACTACAAGGCATATCCTATGCGACTCATGTAGCTCCTAGGCTCGGGGGCTGGATATGACACGGCTCTCAGCAATGAAGATTGCACGCCACGATTCTTTAGATCCTTTATTCCCAAACTTGGGGATTATGATTCAAGGCTGGGGGGCTGCGGTAAAACACCGACAGATAGTTGCTTACCTAGAATGGTTAATCAACTAGAAGTTGATGCTAAAACTTGAAAGCAAGGAGTCACTCTTAGATGCCTTTTAGCAAAAACAACCCTCAGCCAAAAGCCTTGCATGTCTAGGAGTCGGCTAAGTATATACCACTAGTCGGGTAAGCCTTGCTGAGTATTAGTATACTCAGCCTTGCTTGTGGCCTTATTTTCAGGTGATACCTTTTAGGATATGGTTTCTAGTTTGACTTGGTCGTGTACTCTTCCTTCTGGTTGGTCGGTGGAATGGGATACATCCTCGACCAACGATGTTAACGCTAAGTGATGTCATGTCAACTCAGAGAGCTTGACCCTCACGTCGGTGATGCGAACCGAACGCTGCCCTCAAGCAGTGGCTTACTTGAGGTGCTGCCAATATACCAACCACTCGTTGATTATATCGGGAGTAAAATATGCTGCACGTACGGTGGCTTCGATGTACAAATGACCCGTAAGGCGATTTATACGGGAAGTGTCTGTGTTTTACCACCACGCCCACCGAGGGATACCCCCGAGGTGGTGAGTATGTAGGTAGGGTGTTGCCGAGAATAGGAACTCGAAAGTGCAAAGGAACACAAGGTTTAGACAGGTTCGGGCCACTGAGAGCGTAATACCCTACGTCTTGTGTGGTTTGTATTGCCTTTGAAGGTGATCGGGTGATCTCCTGGGTGATTCCCTGGATGATCTGTCTGTTTCCCCATGGAGGGGGTCCTGTCCGCCCTTATATAGTTTGGGAGGATAGGTTTACATGGAAGTCCTAGTCGGATACATGCCCTAGAGTCCTACCCGAATACTTTTCTAGCAGTTCCCTACTGTATCCGACTAGTATTACTACTGTAGGAGTAGTTCTACTAGGCTACGAGTAGTTACACAGATGTAGGGCGTGGGCCATGTCCCAACCCTTATCCTAGGAAAAGTATGCTACGTGCACAGTCTCGTGTACCCGGGTCTGACAGGAAGTGAATACGTTATCACGGTAACATATGAAGCACTGTCCATGCAGTGTCGAACGCATGAATGTCGTTTCTATAGTGAACGGTAATGTATGGGGACGCTTTCGTGAGTGCTGGCATGAAAGGTTCAATTTATATTTTGTCCATCTTCTGCAGGTACGCAAACCGCGATTACGTAATCTAAGAACGGTTAGAAAAATTTGACTAGTTAATATAAGGAGAGATGTATTATGTATGCCACAGAAATTAACCACGTAAGACCAAAGATATTTGACAATTGTTTTGCTATGTGAGGACGAATAGGACATGCATGCATCATGATCATACATGAAAATTGAACGAAACATTGTCCTGGGTTGTTTATAAGGGAGTAAGTTGCACTAGAGCACGTTTGAGCACTCCTGTTACAAATAAATTCTTCAACCCTCTTAGAGAAGTCTTCTGAAGTTTTCAATACAAAACTTGTTGTAAACTCACTCAATCAGCTACTATTCAAATTTTGAAATTGTTGGCTGAGTAGATTTTCCCTGGTGGTCCAAATATTAGCTCTCTGTCCACTGAAAATCTGGGTAAACAGGAACTGAAAAACTTAAGGATATGACTACCTTAGAGCCTGTTCTAGCCAAAGGGTTGACAAGAAAAGTGATGCACAAATATCTTGGGAAGGTACTGGTAAAATTTGGGAGTTTTTGGACATCAACTTCTTAAGTGATGTCTGCTTAGTTCCCTGAGAACAGAATCTGTTCATTTATCTCGTGCACAATTTTTCCCATATCTCACCCATTTGATCTTTTGTTTAGATGGCCGACCCTGTTGTCGTGGTTGTGGATGAGGATGGACGCGTGCACTAAGAGTGCCTCCACTGGGAGGGTTTTGCCTCCATTTTGTGGGATGTTACGAGTGTCGCGGGCTACCCCATTCCTCCTCGCTACGTGGGACGGGAGTTCGTGGAGATGGGAGTTACTCGGTGCCAAGTGCACATGACTCTCCTTCCACCCGCAGCACACCCGGAGTGTCCCGTCTTCGAGGCTATGGGTCGCCGCCTTGCTGACACTTGGGAGACTACCGCCTTGAGGGCGCTCAGCACCTTTTGTGAGCAACACCCCGTGGGGATCACCTTAGCTCCCATTGGTTTGTTCCCTGCTGTCCAGGATGATGATCCCATGTGGCTTGACAGAGTGCAGCACATGGACTACCTGGCAGACTTTTGCACTCAAGAGAACATCCTGACCTCTGTGCGGTGCACGAATGCACTGTACCGTCTCTAGGCTCTTCTGAGTCAGGGGCTTGCGCAGGCCACTGACCTTGCTCAGGCCTACTACATGATGGCAAACACAAGGGATGAGCAGATTCAGGAGCTTTCCGAGGATCTTGAGGACAGAGGGCCAAATCCAAGAGCACGACACTATCATGGGCGAGAGGGATGCCAAGTTCTTGGAGGAGCAGATCCATGATCTCAACAGCGAGGAGCCCCAAGAGATGGAGGGTGTCTCCGAGATTGACTTCGAGGCTGGAAGCCCGCTGCCACCACCACCGGGAGCTCACTCCCCCGTGAGCAGCGAGTCATCCGTCAACGACCTCGACAATTTCTAGATGATAGCCTTGGAGGACTTTTGCACATACTCCTCGATATCCGGGAGAAGAATGCCAAATCTCAGGAATGTAGCCTAACTTTTGGCAAGTGTTGTACTAGGCTAACTGAGAGTTGAGTACCTCTTTTGTAACGAGTGCAGCTCGACCGTATGAACACCCTAATCATGTCGGCCATGGTTAAGGACTTGGTGGATTAGTTTTAAATGCTAGATCTGCTGTTGCAGAAACGTGTCTGAATTTTTAATCCATGTTTACCCGACATGTAAAAGTTGTGGAATGTTGTAATCTCTGGGCTCACCTTCGTGTGGGTTGTATATATGCATTGTTTTGATCGAAAGTTCCAGTGGTTGCATTGGAATGTTACCCGACAGACTATCTTTATACTCCATTTTAAGTGTGTGTTAGCCTGGACTGCCTCTATGGTGATAGTGCACTTAAGCCGGATTAATTTGGGCTGTTCTGCCACTTGTGTGAATTACTACAATGTGAAAAAAGATGGGGGGGTGGGGGGTGGTTGTTTACATCAGTTGAGCCCGCCTCGGCAGATATACTAATGTTTGGTACATCCCCGGCAGAGATCCACATGCGTCATTGCCCAAAGTATCCTCTTCGCTAGTGTGGTCCTGATTTGTTTGAAAATTGCAAGAGATTAGTGCGGAGGATTGCGATATGCATTGATCACAGATTACAAAAAAGGTGTAGAATGTTACATCGAAGACTGGCCTATCATACAAAAAAAGAGAAGGCCGGGGATTCTGGGTGTATTCAAAAGGTCACAAAAAAATAGGGAGTCAAAAAACATTGCAAAACTGCTAGAAAAAAATGAAAAAAATAACTGCTGCATTATGTGCACCTGCTCGTTGTAGATTTCAGGAAGCGGTGAGGTTTGTAGCATGGTGCATATAGACTCCACAACCTAAGTAGGGCCGCGCAATGCAGACGGTGCTACGGGCGGATTCGAAAAAACAAGGAACAGAGGGATATCAAAAAAAATCGGATGACAAAAATAGGTAAAAATCATAGTGAATATAGAAAAAAAATGGTAATCGTAAGAGAATTACTTGATATGCCTATATCCTTGGCGTCAACATTGTTGTGGCTGGGCGATGGAGTGCATGGGCGGCTGTTTTGGGGTTCCTGTAGTGATGTAAATATGTCGTCCAGATTATCATAAAAAACTGCATCATTGTTGATATCAACTTCAAGTGGACTGGGGCATGGAGTCATGAGTCCTCCAGTGCAGGCCAGCCCATTCTGTGGCAAGGCCAATGAGGATGCCAGCGCACAACTCCAAAAATTCCTGGAACTGTTCAGTACTTTTGTTATCAAGGGAGTCACTCAAGATGCAATCCGACTTCAACTGTTTCCGTTTTCTCTTCTTGGGAGAGCAAAATAGTGGTTTTATGCCAACACAAGTGCAGTGAACACATGGGAAAAATGTACCAAGGCATTCCTTGCCAAATTCTTCCCGATGGGCAAAACCAACGCTCTTCAAGGAAGAATCTCCAGTTTCCAGTAGGAGTCTAATGAATCAATTTCCAAAGCATGGGAGAGGCTTCAGGAGTACATCCTTGTGTGTCCTCACCACGGGATGGACGATTGGCTTATTCTCCAGAATTTCTACAACAGGCTGACTCCAACGGCCCGTGACCACATTGACGCTGCTGCAGGTGGTGCCTTCTTCTCGCTAACCATTGACATGGCCAAAATTTTGATCGAGAAGATGGTGTCCAACCAAGGTTGGAACGATGAGCGTCTCCAACCACGCCAGCGGGGCATGCACACCGTCAAGGAGACGGACATGCTGGCTGGTAAACTCGACCTCCTGCTTAAGAAGATAGATGAACGTCCCCAAGACAAGGCCCCAATGCAAGCACTCCAAGCTTGAGATACTCACATGACATGCGAAGTCTGTGGGAACACGGGACATTCGGGGAGTGATTGCCTTGAAACCCAAGAAGAAGTCATGTCCATGAACAACAACAACGGGTTTCATCCACAAGGAGGTTAGGGGTGGAATCAATCACGCCCCTAGTACCAAGGAGGTAATGGTAACTCAAATTCATTTAATTCTAACCAACCTTCCTTGATGGATCTTGTCTTAGGCCAAGCAAAAGTTAATGAATCACTACAAAAGAAGTTGACCGCCAATGACAAATCTCTGGAGACCATTCAAGCAAAGATGGATGGCATCTACTCAGCTATCAAGAATCAGCTAAGCTTCAACAAGATGTTAGAAACTCAATTAGCTCAGCTGGATGTTGTTGTTCCCTCTGCTGAGACAGGGAAGATTCCGGGGCAACCCAAAGCCTCCCGAGAAAGTGTTAATGCTGTGATCACCAGATGGGGTAAGCCATCACGTGGTTCACCTTTCATTAACTATGTAGAGAAGCTCACACGCTCAAGGAGGTACCGCGGGGCAATCTAGTAGCACCAAGGATAGAAGATCCAGGATACCCGTTGATCAGCTGCTCAATTTACGATTGTCACTTTGAGCAAGCCCTTTGCGACCTTGGAGCGAGCATTAACATCATGTCCAAGGTAACATTTGAAAATCTATGTTATCCTGCTCTTTCCCCAACCTGTATGTGTGTGCAGCTGGCCGACTCAACGATCCGGTACCCTGAAGGAATAATAAAGAACCTTTTAGTACAAGTTGAGGATTCCTATATCCTTGCGGACTTCATAGTCCTTGACATGGAAGGGGACTTAGGAATATTGCTCATTCTAAGGTGACCATTCCTAAGAGTCACCAGGGCCAGGATCAATGTTGGGGCAAGGAAGATTCACCTCCGCATCATGGGCAAAAAGATGATGTTCAGGTTCCAGACTATGGAAGAACAGATGTACTGATTCATTAGGATCATGAAGGAAATGAGTTGTGGGTAGAGCCATGGCTCCAATCCGATGATCCATCACCCACGCCACCAAAATTAAGGAAGAACAAGAAGGTGTGGCGTAAGAAAAATACCTCTTCATCCTCAACCTCCTCTCCAGGTACGGACGAATGGACCTCAAGTTAGACAAGTATGGAGAGGGTCCTGCTAATCGAACTTTAAACCAAGAGCTAGCTTGGGGAAGGATCTCCGCCAAGTGAACAGTACCTTTACTGCTTTCAATAAAATAAAAACCATAAAAACAAACAAAAGTATTTTCTGCTTAAATTTCCCTTTCATATGCGCAGTAAGAATGCTCTAGTTTTCCTAAGTTGAAAGGATGAATTCTTGCTGCTCTCTTGTTCGTTTGTTTTTCTAGTCCCAAGCATAGTGTTTCCTGAGTTTGAGTTTGTTGGTTGTTTAAAACTTTGCCATGAACCTGGAAATCATGTGGTTGCGCATGCTTCACCCATGTCTAGGTTGTTGTGACTATAGATATGGTAGAAGGAGCTTTACAATCTCTTTATGAGTGAGACATGATATCTGGAGTCTTTGTTTTCAAAATAAAAAGGGAAAGACAAATTCCTCAATGATGCTAAAAGTCCTACTAGAGCCATATGCCGTATACATTGAAAATCCTATACATATGCTACTTGCTATTTTATTGAGCTTTGCCAAATTATTGTGACCCTAGTTAGATGCTTTTCATGCTCTATTGATCAAGATCATGCACACTCCACATCGATTGCCAAATTCCTACACTGGGAATTAGCATGCTCCATTCATCCACCAAATAAATGCTCCATGTGTTGTGTGCCATCTCTCCAAGTATCCCTGAAAGAAAAAAAATGATTGGGTCAACCAGGCCAGATCATAAGTGAAATAGTTTGATCGGGTCGACCAGGTCAGGCCCGATCATGAGAATCTCTTGTTTAAGCAATGACAGTCTCTATTAACATGCTTTTTCTAAGTAGTATCTTCTTTATACCGTGCCTTCAGGGTGTCATTTATTTGATGGAATCGTCCGGCCAGAAACGGCATGCATACACCCTTGTTACAAGTGGCTCTGGAATTGTTCCAGCCTACTTGAGCACAAAATTTTATTTTGGCTTCTGCCTTTGCACGGCAAAAAGAAAGGCACGGCCAGGAGCATGACCCAAAAAAAAGAAGAAAAGAAAAAAAGAAAAGGGCAAACCATACTCAAAATAAAATACGAGGAGTAATCATACCATCATCTATCCACACACGTGCACATCTTGATCTTGGTTTATGACTTGTTTCTCCATGGATCCACTCTTTGTCTTTGCAACATCCGAGATACAGGTACGCTTCATCCTGCCCATACCTTGAGCCCTACAAAAGCTTTAGATATGAGGAGGCAAGAAGTGCCCTGGTGAGAATTCAAACACATTGAGCGATTAGAGAGATTCATTCGAGGAACTTGGTCTTGATTTACAAAACTCAAAAGAAAACCTCCATATGGATTGTTGAACGAAGAAGTGGTAAGTCTTGCTCTATCGACATTTCTAACTCTCAACAGCTCAAGACAAGGAGAAGCTAATAAGCCCCACAGATGAGTAAGGTAACAAGGGCAGGGTACTCATGCCAATTTATTCAACCTCATGGATATCATCTTAGCCTCAAGACATGGCACGACGACAGGTAAAGAGTGGTAGCAATTTTTGATGAGGCCATCACCACCAATGATACAGAGTCCTTTTCAGCCCACGGTGCTGCGTCACCTTATTTTTGCCCAATGGGCCGTGTATCAAGTTGAGTCCAATTCGGACACGTCCTAGGTTTGGGATCCGACCCCAGCACCCTTGTGGTCATTCTCCCACTTTCTTATAACCCTTAGCCGCCGCCAAGAACACTTGGGTTTTGTTAGATGCAAGTTTAGCTTTTGCTACTTCCTTGTAGGCGCGCGTGCCGATCCAGCCGCCCGTCATTGTTGAAGAATCCACCGCCTCGCTCACTGCATCTTGAATTGATGATGCCACGAGCGTCACGGTTGCCATTAATGACTTCTCACATGTCGCGGTTGCCTTGGCCTCCTGGGGTAATTCCTAGCGCGTGGCCGCGGGGGTTATTGGTGGTTGCCTTGTCCATGTGGGGATTGTTGAAGCTCCTAGTCGCCCCGGCCACCTGCGGACTGATGGGCTTCCTGGTGGCCGTGGCTGGCTTGGCGGTCGTGTCCCCTCCTAGGTTGGGTCCGCCTCCTAGTGTACGACTAGCCTGAGCGGCAATGCTTGCACTCCTCGATTGGCTGCGATGCACCGATGGCACAGGATTTTGCCGATCTAGCTAGATGAGCGCGCATTGTGTCAGTTGCATCACCCGTTGAGTCTCCAGGTTTTGGGGTAGTTGCTGGAGCAGGACCGCAGCTTCAGTAATGTTCCCATCGGAGTAGCGTACTCGCGGTTGGATTGTGGTGAGGTGGAGGTGAGGTGGTGAGGTGGTTGTCGGACGCGGGCCTCTACATACCGCCTGCATTTACCTCGGTTGGCGTTCTTCGCCCTGCGCACCCTCCTTCGCTCCTCGTCTTCGTCCGGGGGCGCGTTCGTGTTCTTATCGCCGGAGATGTCCGCGAGTAGTTCATTGTCGTACTCTCATCCCAGCTCGTCGTTGTCTTTTGTATGGTCGTGGATCAAAGCCAAGCAGACTTGGCGCTCTAGAGAGTACTTGTTGGTGATGGAGCTGTAATCGACCAATACAAGGTGGCCTACCTTTCTGATAAGGCAGCCCTTGGATGTAGGCCACAAGGCGGGCGTCGATATAGAGTAGCTTAGAGGGCTCCATGCCCTTCCAGTACATGAACCGGCCTTGTCGTGTTGATGTGATTGTTAGGCCCAGGTGACTACCCTAGAGGGTTCGGGGTTGTCATCTGAATCCGAGTACTTGTCGAAGATGGGAGCCTCTCGGCAAGCGATGGCACCCTCGTCTCCAATCTTCAGAAGGCGATCCAAGTCCTTTTCCAATTCGGAGAGGGTTTCGAATCGCATGGCCTCCTGGTGAACAGTGGCCCTGTTGTGTAGCCCGAACGGGAATCCGGTACGCAGATCCTCGGACCGAATTAGATCCCATCTGAGGAGTCCTGGTGAAGCACGAGTTGAAGTCATGTCGAAAACAGACTGTTCCTCGATCTCCCTGGCTAGGTTAGGGAGCAGCATCCCGCTGGGGTAGCAGTAGACTCGTCGAGATTGCTGCATGAAGTTGCCGCTGGAGCCTTCGGCTATGAGTTGTCGATGAGGTGCCAATGAAAGTTGCCTGCACCATCAGCGACGCAGACCCACGAGCTGAAGACGAAAGTTGTATCCTCGTCGGGCATGGTGCTAGTGAAGTTGAACGATGCCATCGAGTTCGCCTAGTGATCGTCGATGATTCCTCCTACTTGGCGCGCTAGCTGTCGGTGTTTTACCGCTAAGCCCACCAAGGGATACCCCGAGGTGGTAGGTTTTAGGTGGGGTGTCGCCGAGATCTGGAACTTGAAGGTGCAAGGAACACAAGGGTTTAGACAGGTTCGGGTCGTAAGGCGCGTAATGCCCTACGTCCTGTGTGGTGTTTGTATTGCCTTAGATGTGGATCTGTTTGGAGGCAGTCCCTGCCCGCCCTTATATAGCCTAGGCGACAGGGTTATAGAGATCCTAACCTAGGAGTCCCACCCGAGTAGTTTTTTTCTGTTCCGACTAGTCCTACTCGTTGTCGAGTAGCTCACAACAGGTATAAGGTATGGGATATGCCCCATCCCTTATTCTAGAAAGTCTATACCAAGTGCGCGCTCCCGTGGCCCCAGGTCTGACACCACGTGCTATTGTACACCCTAGGTTAGCTACGCCTAACTAATTACTAAGCAGATTTGTAGCAATAACTATTGCTTAATATTACTAATAGTATTTTATTGAACGTGATTGAGTAATACGGCAATTCGGTTCAGTAATTTCTGGTTAGTGACCGATGGTTGTAGAATAACAGCTACACCTACGGTAATTCTACAATTTTAATATATGTAATGACCTTTTTTTACTTCAGAATGTGGTTCTTTCACTTTTGTGTGGTCAGTTCATCTTCCTTGAGCTCCGCTTCATCTTTTTGAAAATTTTCAGCAAGCATCTGAGTCTTGCTTTCATTGTTTCACTCCTCCCTATAGCGTCTCAGCTAGTCTGAATTCATTTCTGTCATGCCGCTTATCCTTTGTAAGATATGTGCAGCTTCTCTAAGCATCTTCTTTATCAAACTTCCTCCTGCATAAATATCTACATAGTCAGTAGGGTGACGGATTAGTGAAAAATAAAATGCTTGCAACATCAAATAAACAGCAATTCGAGTAGTCAATTAAACCGGTTCCAAGCTTCATCAATCCCTTCATCTTCTCCTTGCTTGAAATCAATTACTTGCTTCCTTAAATCTTGAATCTTTCTTATAGGAAAATATTTTAAGAATTTTTTTTCATGAGATCATCCCAATTTTCCTTCACTTCAACAGACACCAGTGTGTACCATCTTCGCGCTTCACCTATAAGAGAGAATGGGAAAAGGATTCCACTTGAACCAAGCGGATGAAACTCCTTCTTGTTGCACCGTGTTGCATATTATCGTTAATTGCTCAAGATGTCTATATGGGATGTCATCCTCAAATCCTCTAAGGTTCCATTTGGATGTAGACTTTGAGCTCTCGAAATTGAATTGGGCACCCATACCAAATCAGACTAGTATTGGAAATGTGTTACAATACCAATTCTATTGTTTGGATGTAGATGAAATTGCTAGTTGGAATCAAGTGAGGTGGCCAATACTAATTTGTGTTTGGATGTGCATATTGTGGAATTCGGAATTGACCCTATTCTCTCCTCTCCCCCACATACGAGCTCCACTGGCGACACAAGCAATAGCCTCCCCTTCCTTCACTAGCGAGATAGGCCATAGCCGCCGGAGCTCATCATCGAGGCCGTGGGCGCCCAAGCCATCATTGAATCATCCTCGAGTTGCCACAATGACCGCCACCATCGATCTCTGAGACCACCGCATTGAGGTTCCTGGCACCAAATCGACCTCAGCTACCCCCGGATTTTGATTCGCTGGCACCGAATCGAGCTATGCCGCCGCCAGATTGAGGTTCTCGAATGCTGACTCGAGAGTTTGTTGTGCCAAATCGAGAGATAGGAAGAAGAGCACAGAGGGTGGCCGGAGAGAGAGAGAGAGAGATAGAGAGAGAGAGAGCACGGGGGGAGGAGCAGGATGATGTTGATGATGATGATGAGGAGGAGGGCCGGGGTGGCCGGCATGAGGGCAGGCGGTGAAGAGAGGAGGAGGGTGGGGGTCGCTGGCCTGAGTGCAGGCGGTGGAGGGAGGAGGAGGCGGGCGGGGTGGATGGCGTGAGGGCGGGCAGTGGAGGGAGGAGGAGTAGGGCGGGGGTCGCCAGTGTGAGTGCGGGCGGTGGAGGGAGGAGGAGGAGGGTGGGGTGGTCGGCGTGAGGGCGGATGGTGGAGGGAGTAGGAGGAGGAGGAGGGCGGGGGATCACCGGCGTGAGGTGCGGGCGGTGGAGGGAGGAGGAGGGCAGGGGTGAGAGTGCAAGCCAATTCATCGCAAAACGGAGGGGGTTGGCTCAGTATCGAGGGCGCGGGGGTGAGAGTGTGGTGAATACCAGGTAGTATTCAGGTCGATTTCTAATTACAAATTGTAGGACATCCAAACATCCGATATTCGAAGCTACTAATTCAATTCCGAATTTTGAGCCTGAATATTTACATCCAAACGCAGTGTAAAAGAATTTATTGCCACCAACTTAATGATTACAGTATTTATTGCGTAGTGGGTTATACCAAGCATCCAATATGAATTTTGCATTTCAACTTGCTCCAATGATGGAGTTGATAAATCCCTTAGTAGCTTTTCTTCATTTTCCAATGGTGGAACGAAAATGTCTATCAAGACACTAAAAATAGAAACACACAAAAAAACTACACAAAAGATAAGTGTTTGTGGTTAGCAAAATGAATACAAAGCTCAAACACAACAAATGACTTGTTCCCCATCAACAACGCCAGAAAAGCTTGTTGGTTCCCATTAATGACACCAATTTGTGAACCGCGACGCATGGATCAGTTGTAGCTTTTCCCTTAGAGTATTCTCCCAAGGTTTATCAATATGTGGAACAAGTAGAATACTGGCTTTCAGTTTGTACAAATCTTACTAAAGAATCCAAGCAAATAGATTTGTATAGATTGAAGACTCAGACTAAATTAAATAGCAGAGATTAACACGAGAAAGCAAACAAAGATAGATAGACATTCCCTACCTATGATCTCGGATCACATGAATATGCATCACAGAAGAGTTATGCTCTAGCTAGCTATCACAATGATTTATGCTCACTTGGCTTTTTCCCTCCTGCATACTGTCACTACACAGGGGTAATCAACCACCTCTCTCACACACAGTATATCAAAGTATCTACAAAGTTAAGCTAATCAACACGGTTACCACAAACTCTACTAAGAATGTATGTTGATCATAACAACATGCTCACATATGTAAATAAGCATAGGAAAGACATAGACCATAAAGCATTGATAGAATAAAGTACATGAAGCATTTACATATGAAGAATCCAACTAACCCTACAGAAGAACAAAAGCTTTTAACCCATCAATTTATAGATCTTTATGCACAAAGGCATCATGAAGCTTCTGAAGAACATTGTGACAAAAAATGGTGGCAAGGCGATGCTACAAGCATCGAGGCAGATCCGCCTGAGCACCCTAGGCCGATCAGCTTAGGGCCTTCCTTCACCTTCTCGATGTCTCCTTCAAACCTCGGTGCGATGACCCAATCTAATCTCCGTTTCTCTACTTGTGGTGGCGGTAAAAATGACCTATTCAAAAAACCCTCAGCCCCTTTTCATCGAGTCTGTTGGTGTTTTATCCACCAACCTACCAAGGGATACCCCGAGGTAGTAGATTTGTAGGTAGAGGGATTGCCGGACCTGAAGCTTGATGGTTAAAGCGAGGACACAAGACACGGATTTATACAGGTTCGGACCGCCAGAGTAGCTTAATACCCTATGTCCTGTCTGGGGTATTGTATATTACGCCCTGTGCTTGGGTGTTGTATTGCCCTAGTTTAGGCTTGAGTTGCTTCTCAATATCTCTGCCGATCTTGGTACACCTACCCTCCTTTACATACTCCAGGGGCGAGTTATTAGTCGGTTACAAGGTAGGAGTCCTAGTAGTATTATAGAGGAATCCTAGTAGGAGTCCGATTTCTTCCTTTTTTGCGGGTAGCTTCCTTACGGGTTTACCCGGAGATCTATCTTTGACAAAGTCCTTCAGGGGGTATTTATAATGCTTTCTTTCATCGGTTGGGTTCCCTTCTGGGTGAAGTATCCGTAGGAAAACCCCAGAATTATTGAATCCTTCCATTTGGCAAAATGAGAGGTGAGTTTGGAGCAGAATTGGGCCTGGGCCGATCGGCCTAGCCTCCCTTGGTCCAATCGGCCTAACCTCAGATGGCCATGTGATCTTCAGATCTTTTTGAGCTGATCAGTTTAGACACAAATTTCAGCTCCAATCGGAGTTCAGATGAAGGAAATATGACCCGAACAATTGCAGTACTGCGGGCTTAATATTGATGTTTGTGCCTTCCTTTGTCCAAAGTCCAGAACCAAATCCAACTTGTACAAAGACCCTCCATTTATGTCATATTTCCTATGATTTTGCAACACAGTCCAAACTACAACATACAAGCGAATATGGAGTTATTTTAGGTGCCAAGTGGCGGGTAGTATCAGAATTAGTCCAATAATGCCACTGAAATGGTACCAAAAACGTGTCTTAACTGAGTGCCAATACTTTCTCACCTTGATTATATTTAAATTTTCCTGTTGTAAGAACATCTTCATCATGCCTGCAAAACAATTCAAGTCCACAGACTACCCCCGAGGTTACGGTCGGGAGTAGAAGAAATCACCAACAGACCAACAACATCCCTAAGACCCTAACTTGTGGCATAGCTAATCTAGTGAAAGAAAAACAAAAGGGCTAATGAGTGTACATGTGTGCAAGTGTGTATTCATGGAATTAGTAACACGTGAAGGCAGGGAAAAAACTTGATAGAGATTGCACCCATTTTTAAACACCACGTTTACTACTTGGCTGCCATCTGATCAAAACTCAAGCAAGACTTGAAATCCAAAGCTTAAACTCCATGCTTATGCTCGGATCACTAAAGCCATTGAAGATAAAGCAAGATAGCACACTATTAAATCCAAAAAACTAATCATGATAACAAATAAACACGTGGAGGGAGAACAAATGCAAAAGGCAAATGCAAAAATGTTAGCAAAATCAAGGGTTAGCAAGCTCGAAAAGACTATCAATGTTGTTCCATAATTGTGTCTAAACTTTACATGGACACAAAATTGCTTAGTATGACAAAGTGTTGGCGCTAAAATCGGCCGGATAGGAATCGGCCGATGGGTCTTCAGCGTCGGACACACGACCCGGGAGAATCTGCTTAGCTCCTGTTCGGGTTATCGCCCTGGTGCGGTTCGCGCGGCGTGCCAGTCAATCTGACCTGTTGATTGACAAGGAAATAGAGTATCAAATTCCAGGCGCGTCGATCGGCTGGATTTCCGATCTGTCCTGAGGAGCGCGTCGATGGCAAATCGGCCGATTTGCTATAGAGATGATCGGCGACTCCTACTTATACCCTGAAAACTAGGACTCCTGGTGTGGCAGAACCACCTGAATTAATCCGGCTCAAGTGTATTAACCATCACCATTAGGGCAATTTCGGTTAACCTTACACTTCAAACGGAGTAATCCACTGGTCTGTCGGGTATAACCTCCCGATACAACCACGGTAATCGGATCGAGCGCCATACATACAAATGCTCACGCGAAGATGAGCCCAGAGAATACCACATTCCAGCAAATATTACAACATTAGCATAAGTAAATATTACAGACCAAGTTTTGAGTTTAGAAACCAAATACTCCAATGATCATAACTAATAAGTTCTTCAGAGTTTAAGTTGCAGCGGAAAATAAACAGCGGAAGCTACTCGACGATACATAATGTCTCGATGAAGCCCGTACGAGACATCACTCGGCATTATCTCCGTTGGACGGGGGCGTATCCCATTCCACTGACCAACCAGGGGGAAGAGTGCAGGGCCAAGTCAAGCTAGCAATCATATCTTCGAAGGTCTCACCTGAAATGAGCCACAAGCAAGGCTGAGTATACTAATACTCAGCAAGACTTACCCGTGTAGTGGAATCTACTCCACCGACTCTAGACATGCAAGGCTTTTTGGCTCAGGGGTTTGTTTTGCCGAAAAGCATCTACAAGTGGGTCCTTACTTTCAACTTTTAGCTCAAGATTCTAGTTTCGTTAGCCAGTCTAGATAAGCAGCTATCTAAAAGCATACATGGTGAAGCATTAAATTTTTCATCCAACCAGTTCATTCATCATCATTGTTCCTCTTCTTACTCTGTGGGTAAAAATGGTTAAGCAGTCTCAATAGCCGTGAGAAACGGATGATTCGAATCGAATTTCTTAACCTTGCAAGGGAAACCCAAACACACGTCACGTGCGACTTTTCCCCTTTCTTTCCGGGTCGTGGATCGGGGCTACCCTCCGAGAGTACAAGAGCCCCACGCCACGGTTCGGCGCCGGGTCGTGACCACTCTCTGCACTCGCCATATGCACATGGGACCGAAGTTCAAAGGGTAGGATGCCGTCCCCTTGCCGGGCCAATCAGGTACTTAAGCTTACCGATTCCCATAATCTCGGCATGTGTTTAGTACGTTCAAAGACTTAACCATCACTACCACACCCTGCGGCCTTAGCATTTTTCCCTAGACAGACGGGCCTCCATCGTAACCAGCGTTCCATAGCCCGTCCGTGTCCTTATGATTGCAGCGTGTAGTAGACATTCAACTCCTATTTTCTCGCGAGTGACAGGAAATCACTCGACTTTTACCGGAGTCCTATTAGCACAGCATTCTATCGAACCTTACGTCTAGTTTTCAAGCAAGGGTTCCTAACGCCATGCAACTAAGTTTTCATTCAACTCCTATAAACTTAATGCACAAGCAAAAGAGTAGTGAGTTGCATAATTTAGGAAAAAGATGGGTCATGCTCCGGGGCTTGCCTTCTTGCGAAAAGTTAGTCCAGGGCTCTTCCGAACTTGGGCTCGGGTCTTCAACTGCTTCAGTTAAATTCGCTTGAGCTTCACGCTGCTCACTCTCGGACGCGGGCACCAGCTCGTAAGTTCCGTCGGCGAGAGTCGTCGATTCTACATGAATGCACAAGTTCAAGTCGTGATAATGGTACTTGATACGATTTAAGAGTAATTACTACAATGGATAGTTTCTGGTCATGAAATTTTGGATTTAGGCACATCAGGGAAAGATGCGCTTACTGTAAAATTTTCAGCCAATTTTATGTAACAGATTAATTATGAAAAATATATTACATAGTTGCTGTTAGATCCTGGTTCTTTTTGTACAGAACAATTGGTGCAACAACTGAGTCTAAGATTTTTACAGAGTTTTCACTTAAGCATGCAGAAGTTACTGTAATTTTTGTAGGATTTATCATGCAGTATTTAGAGCATAGAAAATATGACATTCCACACCTAGGCTATTCATGGATTCATTTTTACAGGACCCTACACAGGGTTTTTGTCCCTGGAACGTTTTACACAGCAACCTCTACCACAGTGTATCTCCTAGTAAAAATTTGAGAATTTTCCAAGCTAAGATACTATTTTCTTGATTTAATGCATGTTATTAGCACATAAATCAAATAAATAGGTTACTGTGAGATAAAAGTCTCCTAATTTTTCTCTGGCTTCTAGGTACCAATACACTAGCAGAGAAAAAGTTTCATTAGGTGATTCATCACCTATCTGCAGGGCTAAAACATTCTACTTAAACATAGTATGAAACTAAGTTTAATAAACAGTAAAGCTAGAGATGGAATTTGGGCCTGATCTTTTTACACAGTACTAAACATCAAGCAACTAACCTACTGCCCAAAATTTAGGGTCAGCATTGTTCTACAACAGTGGGTACAAAATAAGTCCGTTAAAGCTTCTATTTAATGTAGAGCACAATATGTTAAGATTCTGAGAAACTTTGTGTAACAAAAGTGGTAGAGTTTGTTCTAAGGATTCCAGAACAGTTGAGCTTGCATTTTTCTGAGTTTTCTACGATTTTATACGAATTTTACAAGTTCACTGAATTTGAATCTAGATTTGAAATTTTCTTTTACAACTAGGTCCTTGAATCTTACGTGCAGACCCTTCTAAAGATTTAAATTCTTGCAATTGGGTCCTCGGGCGGCTCGGGTACGGCGGCCGGCCGAAATTCCGGCGAGGGGCTCGCCGGCGGCGAGGGGTGAGGGTCGGGGAAGGTTCAGGGGTGCGAGGGCTACCTTGTGGGGGTGTTGTTCAGGTGGGGGACGGCCGGGAAGGGCTCGCCGGCGTTGGAGCAGAGGCGGCGGCGGCGCGGCACGCGTCGACGGCGGTGCTCCGGCGGGCTTGGGGCGGTGTGGTCCGGTCGGCGAGCTTCAGTGGCGCGTGGGGAAGCTGCTCAGGGGCTCGGCTTGGACGGAGGAGGTCGGGGTCGTGCTGTCCACGGCGAGCAGGGGCGGCGGCGGCGGCGGCAGCGCGGGCGGCGGTGCTCCAGCGGTCCTGGGCGGCGTTGGGTGGGTCGGCGAGCTTCGGTGGGGTGATGTAGTGGTGGCTGGGGGCTTAGTTTGGGCAGGGGGCGGCTGCGGAGGGCTGTCCACGGGCGGGCGGCGCTCGGCGGCGGCAATGGCGGCGGCGAGTGCGTTCTGGTGCGTGGCTCGCGCGGGCGGTCGGAGCTCGGCCTTTATAGGGGCAGGAGGGAGTGTGGAGGGGCCTGGGCAACGCGCGGGGCGGGGGCACGGCACGGTGCGCACTGGGCGCGGCGGGCGGCGGCAGAATGCCGGCGCGACGTGCGGCAGCGCGGGCGCGGTGACTGGGCGGCCGAGATATGGTGTGGGCGCGAGGGGATAGCGCTGGGCGTGGAGTGGTGGAGCAGCAGCTGCAGCGGCTCGGGCGGAGGGCGGGCGCGGCGACTGGCGGGGCGTGGGAGCCGGGGCGGCACGGCGGGGCGCGGCGACTGGGCGCGACGGGCGGCGGGGCTGGGCGCGGCAGCGTCGTGTGCACGCGCGGGCGCTCACTGGGCCGCGCGGCGTGGGGAGGGGGCAAAGCCGGCCGTGGCGGGGTGGTGCGGCGGCCACTGGCCTGGCGCCTCGCGCCGGTCAGGCGTCGCCGGCCACCTGGCGCGCGGCGGTCGGGCGGGGAGGAGAGAGAGGGGGGGGCGGGGCGCGAGGGCCTGAATGCGAAAATTTGGAAAACTTCAGGGGGCTGGGTGCAAACAGGGTGTTTTCTCCTCTTTCTGATTTGAATTTCAAAAACTTTTGAACACGAAAGTTGTTCAGAATAAAAAGTTCTACAATTTTGGTTTCAGGCAAAATCAAATTTGGCTTATGGTTTGAAAGTTAAATTTAAAAGTTCAAAAGTAACCAAATGTGCTCCAATTAAATTTTGAATTCCAACTGAACTCGTTCTATTTCTTTCCACCCTTTTATTAGTTGGTTCAAGCATAGGGTTAGGCTAATGATACTGTTTTTAGAAAAGAAATTTTTACCAGGGTTGTCACAGCCTTCCCCCCTGAACAAGAATCTCGCCCCGAGATTCGGTAATTCTTAGTGTGGGCGTGGGTGCACATACCTGTGGTTGAGATAAGAAACCCAGGGAAATGTTGGTTTAGGTAGCTCTCGGTTTCCCAGGTGGCTTCTTCTTCCGTGTGGTGATTCCATTGTACTTTATACATTCTAATCACTTTCCTCCTGCTCTCTCTTTCTTTTTGATCCAAAATCTTAACTGGGTGTTCGACATACGAGAGGTCGGGTTCCAACGATATTTCTTGTTGTTCCACAATCTCAGTAGGGACTCGAATACACTTCTTGAGTTGAGATACGTGGAAGACATCATGGGTGGCCGTGAGCTGAGGGGGCAGTCGTAATCTATAGGCTACGGGTCCGCAGCTCTCAATGATTTCGTAAGGACCAACATAACGGGGAGCTAGTTTGCCTTTGATTCCGAATCTTCGCACTCCCTTGGTTGGTGAAACTCGAAGATAGACATGATCGCTAACTTCAAACTTTAGGGGCTTTCTCCTTTTGTCAGAATAGCTCTTTTGTCGAGCTTGTGCGGTTCTAAGATTTGCTTGTATTACTTTTACTTTCTCCTCTGCCTCGATTACCAGGTCGGGTCCAATTATTTGACGTTCTCCGGTTTGTGACCAGCTCAAAGGAGTTCGACACCTTCGTCCGTACAGTGCCTCAAATGGTGCCATTTTCAAACTCATTTGATAGCTGTTGTTGTACGAGAACTCTTCTAGGGGTAAGCATTTGTCCCAATTCTTGTCATAGTCAATGACGCAAGCTCTCAGCATGTCTTCAAGAATTTGGTTTACTCTTTCCGTTTGTCCGTCAGTCTGAGGATGGTATGCTGAGCTGCGAATCAGTTTTGTGCCAAGAGACGTTTGCAGTTGTTCCCAAAAGCGTGCTACAAACTGAGGACCACGATCGGAAATAATTGTCTTAGGTATTCCATGCAGGCAAACAATACGATCGAGGTAAATCTCGGCATATTTCTTGGTAGAATAGGTGGTGTGTACCGGAAGAAAATATGCCGTCTTTGTGAGTCTATCCACGATAACCCATATGGAATCATGTTTCTGGGAAGTGTTTGGTAGTCCAACGATGAAGTCCATACTTATGTCTTCCCATTTCCATGATGGTATAGGTAACGGTTGTAGTGTACCGGCTACCTTCAAGTGGCTAGCTTTTACTCTCTGGCACGTGTCACATTCTGAGACATACGTAGCAATTTCCCTTTTCATTCTAGTCCACCAGAAGTTTTTCCTTAGGTTTTGATACATTTTGCTACTGCCGGGGTGGATAGAGAATTTGGAAAGGTGTGCCTCATCGAGAATTTGCTTGCGGAGTTCATGATTCTTCGGAACGACTATACGACTTTCGAACCATAGAACTCCCTTATGGTCCTGGCGGAAACACTTATACTTCTCCTCACCTAGAGAGAGTTTTTGTTTGATGATCTTAATTCCTTCATCATGTAGTTGTGCCATGACGATTTGGTCGTGAAGAGTGGGCTCAACTGAGATGTGATTTAGAGTGCCTTGGGAAACCATTTCCATGTTAAGCTTCCTCATTTCTGCACACAATGTCTCATGGTAGGACTCCATGGATAAGCAATGGCAATGGGACTTGCGGCTTAGTGCATCCGCGACTACATTAGCCTTACCGGGGTGATAGTGCACTTCAAGGTCATAATCCTTGATTAATTCTAGCCATCTCCGTTGTCTCATATTCAGATCGGCTTGTGTGAAGATATACTTGAGACTCTTATGATCCGTGTAGATATTGCACTGTGTACCCATGAGATAGTGCCTCCATATCTTCAGAGCGTGAATGACGGCTGCAAGCTCAAGATCATGAGTGGGATAATTCTGTTCGTGGGGCCGAAGGGCTCGTGAGGCATATGCAATCACTCTATTCTCTTGCATAAGCACACATCCTAGACCAGTACCTGATGCGTCACAATACACATCGAATGACTTGGTATTATCGGGTTGAGCTAACACAGGTGCAGTAGTCAGATGCTCTCTGAGAGTGTGGAAAGCTTCTTCACATTTCTCATCCCATACAAACTTTACTTCTTTAATAGTTCAGTCATGGGCTTAGCAATTCGAGAGAAATCCGGGATGAAGCGGCGGTAGTAACCGGCTAAGCCGAGAAAACTGCGAATCTGATGAACAGAGGTAGGGGGTTTCCAATCCATCACCTCTTGTACCTTGCTGGGGTCAACAACTATGCCTTCGCTGGAGATCGTGTGACCTAAGAACTTTACAGTATCCAACCAGAATTCACACTTAGAAAACTTAGCATAGAGCTGATGGTCTCTTAGACGTTGAAGAACAATGTGCAGGTGCTTTGCATTCTCTTCCTCATCCTTGGAATAGATAAGGATGTCGTCGATGAACACTACGACGAATTTGTCCAGTTCGGGCATGAATACCGAATTCATGAGATACATGAAATAGGCAGGGGCGTTGGTGAGTCCAAAGGACATGACCAAAAACTCATATAGTACATATCGTGTGGAGAAGGCAGTCTTAGGAATATCGCACGGGCGAATCTTGATTTGGTGATATCCCGAACGAAGATCAATCTTTGAAAAGACTCTAGCTCCAGCTAATTGATCGAAGAGTA
Organism: Panicum miliaceum; assembly: GCA_032594955.1. Taxonomy (NCBI): domain Eukaryota; kingdom Viridiplantae; phylum Streptophyta; class Magnoliopsida; order Poales; family Poaceae; genus Panicum; species Panicum miliaceum. Next base: position 20,978,931 of record CM064059.1, on the reverse strand, counting down.
CATCGATACGGGGAAGTGGGTATTTATTTTTAACAGTTACCGCATTGAGAGGTCGGTAGTCCACACATAATCTTAAACTGTCATCCTTCTTCTTTACGAATAGGGCTGGACATCCCCAAGGTGACGCGCTAGGGCGAATGAAACCTTTGTCCAGTAGTTCTTGGAGTTGAATTTTCAGCTCGGCCAATTCTTTAGGGGGCATCCTATATGGTCCTTTGGATATAGGTGCAGTGCTTGGTTGTAGTTCAATGATGAACTCAATATCCCTATCCGGTGGCATTCCTGGTAAGTCATCCAGAAAAACGTCGGCATACTCGTTTACCACAGGAATATCCTCTAGCTTAAGTCCTTCCATCTTATAAGCACAGGAATTCGTACAACCTAGGAATGGTAGGTAAAGGGTAGTGGCTCCGGGACTAGGTGAATTTATCTCAACGGCTCGGGAAGAAAGGTCCAGCGTGACTCCATGCATAGTCATCCAGTTCATTCTCAAAATAATGTCCGTGCCGTCAAGAGGTAAAAGGACAAGGTCTGTGTCGATGGTTTTACTACCCAATTTGACTGGTACTTGTCTGACCATTTGGTTTGAAGCAATTTTACCACCCGGTGTTGATATCATATATGACCCTTTGGTGTGACAAACATCCAAGCCTACTTTTGCACCGAATTTTGCACTTATGAAACTATGCGATGCACCATAATCAAATAATATAACTGCAGGCTTGTTATGGATAGAGAATGTACCCGACATCATAGCTAGAAGTATGGACAGAATCTCTGTTTGCTACGAGAAAAAAAAATCATAGCTTGCTGTGGGTCCATCCAAAATATCTCATACTTTGGCAGGAGTCAGAGAATTTAGGAATGCACCACTTTGGTATTTAACTTCGGCGCTAGAACTATGGCTAAGGTGGTCGAAAGGCTCGTCCTTTGCCTTGCTGTCTTAGCTGTTTTTCAGCAGATTGATCGGTACTGTTTCGCCTATATCTTAAACTAGCGAGGTCCAATGATGCTGAATTTTTGTGAGAACCCCGATCACAAAATTTAGCACAAGTTTGGTATTCAACACTCAGCCAAGAAATGCAAGGAGACATGGATAAAAATTCCGACAAGTCTCAGCGATTTGTGGATTTCATCGTTTACCAAATTACAACGAAATCTCCCAAGTTTATCGCCGTTCCTTACAAGTTGAGGGTATCCACATGGTTCAGGTGTACCCATTACAAAAGAGTTACTCAACTCTTAGTTAGCCTATTACAACACTTGCCAATAGTTAGGCTACCCTATCGAGGAGTATGTGCAAAAGTCCTCCTAGGTCATCATTTAGAAATCATCCAAGTCGTTGACGGACGACTCGCTGTGAGCAGGAGAGTGAGCTCCCATCTGAGGTGCCTGTGGTACCTCACCCTCGAAATCCATACCAGAGATACCATCAATCTCTTGTGGCTCCTCCTCATCCTCCTCCATGTCCTCCTCATGGGGATGGTCATTCTGATCATGGTGCCACTGAATGTGCTCATTAGCATCCTCCAACTCAAGGCTCAGATCATGGAGCTGTTCCTCCAACTGTGCTATCGTGGCATCTCTCTCACCCATGAGAGTGTCCTGCTCCTGAATTTGGCCCTCAAGTTGGCCAATCTGAGCATCTCTGTCCTCAAGATCCTGACTGAGCTCCTTTATCTGCTCATCCCTGGTATCTGCCATCATGTGGTAGGCCTGAGCAAGATCAGTGAGCTGCTCCAGTGCCTGACTCTGGAGAGTCTGAAGCCGGTAGAGTGCACTCATGCACCGCACGGAGGTATGAATAGTTTCTTGGGCATTAAAGTCTACCAAGTACTGTGCGTGCTGCACCCTGTTCAGCCAAAAGGGGTCGTTGTCCTGGGCAGCAGGAAACAATCCAATGGGAGCGAGTGTGACAACCTCGGGACGCTGCGCACAAAAAGTGGTGAGCGCCCTCATGGCTGCAAGCTCCCAAGTATCGGCCAAACGGCGACCAACAGCCTCAAGCTCCAAGGCGGGCCACTCCGGGTGTAGCGGGTGCGGAAAGATAGTCACGTTGACACGGCACTGGGTAACTCCATTTTCTGTAAACTCCAGTCCGGCGTAACGTGGGGGAATTAGGTAGCCCGCGGTACGCAGAACATCCCACAAAATAGAGGGGAAGCCCTCCCGGTGGAGACACTACGAGTGCACGCGTCCATCCTCATCCACCATCATATCAACAGGCTCGGCCATCTGAACAAAAGATCAAATGGAGTGAGATAGTGAAAAACTGTGAACAGCACAAGGACAGATTCTGTATAGTGTGCAAAAATAACCATAACTTCCACAGTTCTAATCCAAAAATTCTCAAATTTCACCAGATCACTCCTAAGGTATTGGTGAACAACTTTGCTAGTCAACTCCAGAGCTAGATAGGTCTCTAAGATGGTCTTTCTCTTCAGGTTTTACCTTACTGTCTACCCAGAATTTTCAGTGAACAGAGGGCTAGAGTTTCGTGCACCAGGGAAAATCTACCCAGCCAAAATTTACCAAATTTTAACAGAAGCTACCTGGGTAAATTTGGAACAAGTTTCAAGTTGTGCTCTTTTGCAGAAAACCGCAGGAAGGGGGCCTAAAAATTAAAGGGGCAGAAGTGCTTATTCGGGACAGAATTCTAACATTCCAAGGTTTCTGTTATTTCTCACCATCCATAAGTTCAGAATTTTTCATCTTTGAACAGAAGATAGAACACAAAATTTGGAACAATTTCTTCAACATGAACTTTATCAGAAAAGGTCATTTTCTTGGGTCAATAAATCGCTCTTTTTCGGTCACGGCAGGTTTCGCACAGTTTCGCTAGATGATCCTTATGCAAACCATGCTTAGATACGCAAGAACCTTACCACTCTCATACAACGCATTTCGATTTCAGATATATGTGGTCATGATGCATGCACGTCCTATTCGTCCTCACAAAATAAAATAACTGCCAAATACTTTTGGTCTTACGAAGATAGTCTCGGTGGCATACACAATACGGCTCTCGCTATAATAGCTAGTCGGGTCCTTCTAATCGTTCCTTAACTTATTGTAATCGCGGTTAGTGTACCTGCAGAAGATTGACAAAGCATATATATATTTCATGAACCTTTCATGCCAGCACTCATGAAAGCGTCCGTATTCATTACCGTTTACTTATAGAAACGATATCTGTACAATTTCCGCCGTACAGACGACGTTAACATACGCTATCGAGATAGCGTATTCACGGGGGTACCGTCATGAGACGGGGGTATGAACAGCGATCGCCATACCCTGCGCCAAACCTTCTACTCCCAATATGTTCAATTAACAGTTGGCATATTGGCAGCACCTCAAGTAAGCCACTGCTTGAGGGCAGCATTCGGTTCGCATCATCGACAGGAAGGCCAGGCTCTCTCAGTTGGCTGAGGATCCTTACCTTCTTACCTTAGCGATGAGTGCGTCGTTACAGAATCTAAGCTCGGTGGTGCATGAAAGTAAGTTTTGACAGAAAGTAATGTGCTGGAAGTCAGTTGATAATATATATAGAAGTTAGATAGCCACCTAGTAAACTTTCCCATAATCCCTTAGGGCTTTACGAACTAGGCACCATCCTTAACGGTACCAACGTACTTCGCAACACATCCTTCTAGTCAAGTTTTAGTAAATCGAGTTTTTAAGGCTTGTCGCATTCTCTGGCGTATGTATTTTGGCTCTGGCGCCAGCTGTTGCCAGCTGTGGCACCAGCTACGGCTCTGATACCAGCTGTGGCACCAGCTACGGCTCTGATACCAGCTGTGGCAGAACCACCTGAATTAATCCGGCTCAAGTGTATTAACCATCACCATTAGGGCAATTTCGGTTAACCTTACACTTCAAACGGAGTAATCCACTGGTCTGTCGGGTATAACCTCCCGATACAACCACGGTAATCGGATCGAGCGCCATACATACAAATGCTCACGCGAAGATGAGCCCAGAGAATACCACATTCCAGCAAATATTACAACATTAGCATAAGTAAATATTACAGACCAAGTTTTGAGTTTAGAAACCAAATACTCCAATGATCATAACTAATAAGTTCTTCAGAGTTTAAGTTGCAGCGGAAAATAAACAGCGGAAGCTACTCGACGATACATAATGTCTCGATGAAGCCCGTACGAGACATCACTCGGCATTATCTCCGTTGGACGGGGGCGTATCCCATTCCACCGACCAACCAGGGGGAAGAGTGCAGGGCCAAGTCAAGCTAGCAATCATATCTTCGAAGGTCTCACCTGAAATGAGCCACAAGCAAGGCTGAGTATACTAATACTCAGCAAGACTTACCCGTGTAGTGGAATCTACTCCACCGACTCTAGACATGCAAGGCTTTTTGGCTCAGGGGTTTGTTTTGCCGAAAAGCATCCACAAGTGGGTCCTTACTTTCAACTTTTAGCTCAAGATTCTAGTTTCGTTAGCCAGTCTAGATAAGCAGCTATCTAAAAGCATACATGGTGAAGCATTAAATTTTTCATCCAACCAGTTCATTCATCATCATTGTTCCTCTTCTTACTTTATGGGTAAAAATGGTTAAGCAGTCTCAATAGCCGTGAGAAACGGACGATTCGAATCGAATTTCTTAACCTTGCAAGGGAAACCCAAACACACGTCACGTGGTTACTCCCTAGAGTCACACGTGCGACTTTTCCCCTTTCTTTCCGGGTCGTGGATTGGGGCTACCCTCCGAGAGTACAAGAGCCCACGCCACGGTTCGGCGCCGGGTCGTGACCACTCTCTGCACTCGCCATATGCACATGGGACCGAAGTTCAAAGGGTAGGATGCCGTCCCCTTGCCGGGCCAATCAGGTACTTAAGCTTACCGATTCCCATAATCTCGGCATGTGTTTAGTACGTTCAAAGACTTAACCATCACTACCACACCCTGCGGCCTTAGCATTTTTCCCTAGACAGACGGGCCTCCATCGTAACCAGCGTTCCATAGCCCGTCCGTGTCCTTATGATTGCAGCGTGTAGTAGACATTCAACTCCTATTTTCTCGCGAGTGACAGGAAATCACTCGACTTTTACCGGAGTCCTATTAGCACAGCATTCTATCGAACCTTACGTCTAGTTTTCAAGCAAGGGTTCCTAACGCCATGCAACTAAGTTTTCATTCAACTCCTATAAACTTAATGCACAAGCAAAATAGTAGTGAGTTGCATAATTTAGGAAAAAGATGGGTCATGCTCCGGGGCTTGCCTTCTTGCGAAAAGTTAGTCCGGGGCTCTTCCGAACTTGGGCTCGGGTCTTCAACTGCTTCAGTTAAATTCGCTTGAGCTTCACGCTGCTCACTCTCGGACGCGGGCACCAGCTCGTAAGTTCCGTCGGCGAGAGTCGTCGATTCTACATGAATGCACAAGTTCAAGTCGTGATAATGGTACTTGATACGATTTAAGAGTAATTACTACAATGGATAGTTTCTGGTCATGAAATTTTGGATTTAGGCACATCAGGGAAAGATGCGCTTACTGTAAAATTTTCAGCCAATTTTATGTAACAGATTAATTATCAAAATTTAGGGTCAGCATTGTTCTACAACAGTGGGTACAAAATAAGTCCATTAAAGCTTCTATTTAATGTAGAGAAAAATATGTTGAGATTCTGAGAAACTTTGTGTAACAAAAGTGGTAGAGTTTGTTCTAAGGATTCCAGAACAGTTGAGTTTGCATTTTTCTGAGTTTTCTACGATTTTATACGAATTTTACAAGTTCACTGAATTTGAATCTAGATTTGAAATTTTCTTTTACAACTAGGTCCTTGAATCTTACGTGCAGACCCTTCTAAAGATTTAAATTCTTGCAATTGGGTCCTCGAGCGGCTCGGGTACGGCGGCCGGCCGAAATTCCGGCGAGGGGCTCGCCGGCGGCGAGGGGTGAGGGTCGGGGAAGGTTCAGGGGTGCGAGGGCTACCTTGTGGGGGTGTTGTTCAGGTGGGGGACGGCCGGGAAGGGCTCGCCGGCGTTGGAGCAGAGGCGGCGGCGGCGCGGCACGCGTCGACGGCCGTGCTTCGGCGGGCTTGGGGCGGTGTGGTCCGGTCGGCGAGCTTCAGTGGCGCGTGGGGAAGCTGCTCAGGGGCTCGGCTTGGACGGAGGAGGTCGGGGTCGTGCTGTCCACGGCGAGCAGGGGCGGCGGCGGCGGCGGCAGCGCGGGCGGCGGTGCTCCGGCGGTCCTGGGCGGCGTTGGGTGGGTCGGCGAGCTTCGGTGGGGTGATGTAGTGGTGGCTGGGGGCTTAGTTTGGGCAGGGGGCGGCTGCGGAGGGCTGTCCACGGGCGGGCGGCGCTCGGCGGCGGCAATGGTGACGGCGAGTGCGTTCTGGTGCGTGGCTCGCGCGGGCGGTCGGAGCTCGGCCTTTATAGGGGCAGGAGGGAGTGTGGAGGGGCCTGGGCAACGCGCGGGGCGGGGGCACGGCACGGTGCGCACTGGGCGCGGCGGGCGGCGGCAGAACGCCGGCGCGACGTGCAGCAGCGCGGGCGTGGTGACTGGGCGGCCGAGATATGGCGTGGGCGCGAGGGGATAGCGCTGGGCGTGGAGTGGTGGAGCAGCAGCTGCAGCGGCTCGGGCGGAGGGCGGGCGCGGCGACTGGCGGGGCGTGGGAGCCGGGGCGGCATGGCGGGGCGCGGCGACTGGGCGCGACGGGCGGTGGGGCTGGGCGCGGCAGCGTCGCGTGCACGCGCGGGCGCTCACTGGGCCGCGCGGCGTGGGGAGGGGGCAAAGCCGGCCGTGGCGGGGTGGTGCGGCGGCCACTGGCCTGGCGCCTCGCGCCGGTCAGGCGTCGCCGGCCACCTGGCGCGTGGCGGTCGGGCGGGGAGGAGAGAGGGGGGGGGGGGGGGGGCGCGAGGGCCTGAATGCAAAAATTTGGAAAACTTCAGGGGGCTGGGTGCAAAAAGGGTGTTTTCTCCTTTTTCTGATTTGAATTTCATAAACTTTTGAACACAAAAGTTGTTCAGAATAAAAAGTTCTACAATTTTGGTTTCAGGCAAAATCTCATTTGGCTTATGGTTTGAAAGTTAAATTTAAAAGTTCAAAAGTAACCAAATGTGCTCCAATTAAATTTTGAATTCCAACTGAACTCGTTCTATTTCTTTCCACCCTTTTATTAGTTGGTTCAAGCATAGGGTTAGGCTAATGATACTGTTTTTAGAAATGAAATTTTTACCAGGGTTGTCACACCTGGTCGATTACGACTTGTTACATCCTTATTTAAAACAAGAAAACTACTATATCTATAATAACTTTTAAAGGAAACGGACTCCCGCAGAATCTTCCGCCGTCGTTCCTCAATCCAATCAGGATCCCCTTCAATTTCTCTCTGACCGACTTAGCGTGCCCTATTGACCAGCTTTTGACCAGGATCTTCTGGAATAATCCTACTGTCGGTATGGGCTGTGCCACCAATCGGCCGATTTTCAACTGTTACCTCGATCGGCCGATTCCTTACTGTAGCTTTCAGATCAGCTTCATCGGCCAATCTTCTCTTCCTGACGCCGATTCAATACGTGTCAAAATCTGGCGTCAACACATGCCCCCCAGTTTCGGAGTAAAATATAACTTTTCCTTCGAAACTCTTTTCTTTAACCTTCTTCTCCGAAACGGGCGTAGTAAAAATCTCCTTCCGTTCCGCGGCATAATGATTACAACTTCCTCGAACCGAGCGCGCGAAACGACCGCTCCCCTGGAACTCGTGTAGACGGTGCGGTAAAAATACCATCTTTGCCCTTGCCCCTTTTATCTCTCTTAAGTACTGGTTTTCTCCGCCTCTCCTCCTCCACGAATCCAGCATCTTTTCCGCCGCATTACTGTTCATCTTCCTCCAAGTTCTTTCGATTTCCAAGCGCCCCCCCTTCTCCGGCGACCTCGTCCGCAGCTTGCTCCGACCCTAATGGCGTCTCCGTCAGCGACCACCCCATCTACAGAGGCTCCATCGGCAGCTCCTTTGGCGGCGGCGGCCCAATCGGCAGCTTCTCCAGCAGCGTCATCGGCGACGATGGCTTCCATCCCAGAGGTAAATGTTCGAAAAATCTCTTCCTTTTCGCCTTGCTGCTTCAATATTTTCCGGTCCCTCTCTTAGTTTCTTCCCTTTTCCCCTTTCTTTTTAGGCCCTTAGGCACAGGATCACCATTCCTCTCTCAGAGTCTCCTGACCTCATCTGTCTAGGCCCTATGGGGAGTCCTGATCCAACGGATCTAATCAGTTTAGAAACTCAAAGAATCCCCTTTAAGCAGTCACCCATGGATTCAGATCCTGGCCGAACGAAACACCCGGGTGGAGAGAGTGGTACCAGAGGGTAGCCGGGTCTTGGAAAGTCCAATGGGAAGAACTTAAAATCGGCCAGTGCATAGATTTGTCCCTATCTCAGATGGAAAAGAACGAACCTTTGGTTATGGCAGCCTCTTACTTCTGGTCCGATGCACTTAACGCATTCCTTTTTGGACACGGACCCATGACCCCGACCTTGGCCGATGTCTTGCTGCTGACCGGCCTAGATGTTTCCTCCGCCGATACCCCCTTCAATTACCTGTTCAAGCCATCTCATCGGCTAGACACCAAAGGAATCGGCGGGTGGAAAGGATACATCAGTAAGAACATGAAGACAGGAACAGTCTCACAGAGAGAGCACACCGCCTTCTTGATGATGTGGCTGGAGAAACACCTCTTCTGTGGCAGAGCGGTCGGCCCCTCTTCCAACACTCAAGCTTTGGCAGAGTCTCTCGCACAAGGATCGGCCGTTCCCCTCGGTAAACATTTGCTAGGATCGGCATACCATATGATGCATCAAATCGGCGCCAAGCTGTCGAAAGGAGAGCCGATAGGGAATCCAGGCGGTCCTTGGTGGTTCATCACCCTCTGGCTCAATCTACACATGAGCAAGGTCTCTCAGCAGAAGATAGAGACAAAGACCTTCCCCAACATTGAGTCAGAGGAGAATCCATCGGTCCGTCGCCGCTGCAGATCTGTTGGAGAGGCGGCATCGGCCTTTCCCGGCTGCCAGTTCACCGCTACCCGCGTAGCTGAATATTTCGGATGCTTCTATAATGGACTTAGCGAGGAGATGATCACCTGGTACCCGTATCAAACTGCGGAGCCGATTTTTGAATTGCCTGTATGCTTCGACTTCTCCACCCACACATTTGACAGAGAGTTGATGGATGTCTTGATTAAGCCGGGAATTCTGCCGGCTAACTTCTTCTCGGGAAAGGACTCACCCACTTATGAGTTCTACTGCCCGTCAGCTGCAGCAAGGCAACTAGGTTTTGGCCAATTGCCGATTCGAGTCTATTTCGCCGGCCAAGCAAAATTCAGAGACGGACTAACTTCAAGTCTTGACTACAGCCGATTATGCGATTTAGTACCCGACTCCAGCACTATTGACTTGAACGGCTGGTCAGTTGCCTCTTTTGCCACCCAACAGTATAAATTATGGTGGGCAGAATGGAAGCAGCATCTTTTCTGTAAATCCCCATCAATTTACTGTAATCTTCTGGACCCAGAGAACATCGACCCAAATGCTGCGGTATGTCCTTTTCTTCTCAGCCGATTTCAATGTTGCATTATCATTTCGCTGTTAACTTGTGTTTACTTCTTCAGTCTGAAAGCCATGCTCCCCCAACACGGAGCCGAAGCGGCCGGCCGATCGATAGCCATCATCAATACACAGTGTACCCACTCATCGGCTTCCATGCTCCATCTATCAGAGATATTTCCATCGGTCGATCAAGACGAGCGCCCAAAAGACCAACACCGAAGATATCCAGCCGTCGGATGCGGGCTCGCATTGAATCGGCCGGTCAGACAACAATAGCATCGGCTGAAGTCTCCCGTATCGGATCGGCTAGCCAGATGGCAGCAGCATCGGCCGAGACTCCCCGTGTTGGATCGGCTGATCAGATGGGAGTGATACGTGCCGAGACCCCAGATCCTTCACCTCCACCAGTGGCCGAGACGGCTGATCCCCAAGTCGCCGCCGAAGCCGGGGCTGCTGCAGCATCGCTCTTAGTAGAAGCTGTCCAGGTAACTTTATTTATCTCATGTATCCTCCAAGTCTTCTGCTGACATCAATTTCATCCCTTTGCCAGGCTGCACAGGTTGTCCCACCACAATCTCCACGACTATCGGCCGCGTCTCAAGTAGGGACTGAGGCTACAGCAGCTCCTGTTGCCGAGGTATATGATTTCTTACCCGGCATCCTCAATATTCAGGAAACTTAACCAATTCTGACGCAGGTCGACGTGTGTATGCCGATTGTAACTCCACAGCAGGAATCGGCCGGAGAACCCGCAGAGGCATGGCAAATTCCCATTACCATCTTATCTCATTTTCCCATAGTATTCTCACGAGCATTTATATCTTTCTCAGGAACCTGGCCCAAGCGGAGCACCAATAATGATCGAATCTTCTTCTTCTGGCGAACCCAGTGCACCAATCCCTGAAACAAGGGAAATACTTCCACCAGCGCAGGCAAGAGAGATTCGTTTCAAAGAGGTAACAATCTTACCATCAGAATCGGCCGATTTCCTTTCACTACTTGCTTACCCTTTGCTTTGTTCCCTTACAGGAGCAAGATTCTCCCAACAATAGTATCTTTTCTTTCGCTATCTCCTTGGCCGATGAAGAAGAAATCGCCTCACATGCGGTTCCACCGAGTTCTGTCTCCGACGATGTCCGCTCTAAGCTCGAGAGCATCCGTACTCTCCTCCAAGGTGAGATCGGCCGACTGGTGAAAGATGCATCGCCGATCCGACAACTTTTCAATGAGGTTGTAGATCACATCCCAGAAGAAGTGTCGGAAGACTTGGGGTATGCTGCCTATATAGAGGGCATGCGGATTCCGGTCTCGCGGGCGCTGCAACGTATGGCCGATCACGCTCAGATGGCCAAAACTCAGGAGGAGGTTGACTCGTACAAGCACCAGGCCCAGGAAGTACATCACAAAATCAACTTCCTCGAGAACTGCCGTCCGGACATCGTTGGCACAATAGATCGGCTGAAACGGAGGAGAGTAGAACTAGCCAAGGAGATGGAACAGATAACCAAAGAGATAGCCGCTAAAGAGAAAAAGCTCCAAGAACTCCCAACCATGATCAGCGAGCTGAAGCAAAAAAGACAACATCTGGCCCGTGAAGCAATAAGACTCCGCCGCCGCGTGTTAGAAGTGTCAGGATCGGCCGAAAGTGATCAGAGGATAGTAGAATCGGCCGATCAAATTAGACGACGAGCGATTGTAGCCATAGATACTTTCCTTGGGCTGTAAACAATATGTTAAACATTATTGTTCCTTAATGCCATCGCGCCGATCTGGTTTTGAACTGTTTCATGTGATCCGTAATTTCCACTTAATCATGAATCCCAATATTTCTTTCGCCAGACGTGTAGCCAGAAGACCAATGAGGAATCGGTCATGTTAACTTGACATATTTTCTTTTTGTACTCAGAATTCGAATCGGCACCAACGTACGTCGGCCTTGATTCGCTGCTATCTCTCAAATCTCCCATCTCTAGTGAATCGGCCGACGTGAACCCATGCCCCAGCTCCTCATCCTTTCGAACGAGCTGAATCTTCAGAGCCGACTGCTTGGATCGGCTGTAGACCGAAATCGGACACTTTCAGGAAGTCCGTGTCCCAGGTCCTGCCAGATATACACCTGACGTGTTCACAGCTCCACTGCTGTGTGTCGGCCGCCGCAACGCTGTAGACGGAATCGGCAGCGACTATATCTATACTGTCGCCGACCCATTGCACAAGGCATTGATGCATAGTAGATGGGACACAACAGTTTGCATGTATCCAGTCGCGACCAAGCAGCATATTATAGGACCCTTTGCCATTAATGACGAAGAAAGTAGTGGGGAGGGTCTTACTGCCGATGGTGAGGTCGACGCAGAATGCCCCGCGGGCAGGCGACACGTTGCCTTCGAAATCTTTCAGCATCATGTCCGTCTTGGTGAGGTCGTCGTCGCCCTTGCCCAGCTTGCGGAACATGGCATACGGCATGATGTTGACTGCCGCACCTCCATCTACCAGTAATTTGGTGACGGGTCTTCCGTTGACATACCCTTTGAGAAACAGCGCCTTAAGATGCTGTCATTTTTCCTCTTCTGCTCTAATACCAGTTGTGCCATTTGCTCTTCCTCTGTATTTGTCACTTTGTCCCGATCGCTTGGCGCCATGAACTCCATCGGCAGTATGAAAACCATATCAATCTCGGCTGCCGATTCTTGGTTATCCGTTTCTTGATCATTTTTCTTTGGGCGCCAAACCCGAGATTTAACATTCCTTTTTTCTGGCACGTGTCTTTGCTCTTCCTCTTGATGCTCTAACTGGCGTAGGCGTTGGATTCTCCGCTTTTGGGATCTGGATAGGCCATCGGGACACCACCTAGGATTCACTGGCTTGGTCGATGATCTGACGTGTTCCCAATCTGGTCCCCTTCCTAGGGGGTCTTCGTCTGACACCCTATCATCGGCTATCTCTTCCAGCCGATCGTGTGTGCTGATCCTGCCCCCCAGTCCATCTTGCTGGCCGATCTCGCCCTCTGACCTGTTGCACTGGTCAACTCTGCCCCCCAGCCGATCATGCACCGAAACGCGCCGTTCTTCGTGCCGATTTCTGTTGATCGGCTCTGTTCCTCTGTTCCTAGGGTGTAGCCTCGGGCGATCGTTGTGGTTTGATCCGTTACACTCCGGACAGTTATCGGCAGATGGCAATCTGATATCGTTCTCCCAGCAGTTGATGAAGAAGGAACAGTGCCAGTGATCTTCGCGCCGGCGTATCATCTCTTCCTGGTGTTGCGCTTGTTCTTGCTGCCGCCGATATTTATTGAGTAGAAATCGGGAGGTGACAGGCCTGTGTGGTCGTTCTGGCCCTCGCCTATTCTTTCTGATTTCTTCTGTCATGATCTGTCTCCTGGGGTCGACAGCGCCACCTCTTCTCGCCGATTCTAACGTCAGCACCCTGGTTTGACTTGATTCTTCACCAGCGTTGACCGTGTTGGCCGGGAAGGGATGCTGATCTATCTTCATCGGCATTGCCGATTTGGTTGGAGTCTCAAATCTGAGCCGCCCTTGTTTAATGGCCGATTGTATCTGCTGACGGAAGACTTTACATTCATTGGTGTCATGAGAGGTAGCGTTGTGCCACTTGCAGTACTTCGTCTTCTTCAGCTGATCGGCCGTAGGGATGGTATGATGTTGCGCCAGCTTGATTTGCCCCTCCTGAAGCAGCAGATCAAAAATTTTATCGGCCTTTGACGTGTCAAAGCCGAATGTCTCTGGCTCCTTCTTGCCAAAGGGGCAGGATATCGGTTTTCTCCCTTTTACCCATTCTGCCAGGCCGATTTCCTCCTCTGCGTCAGATTCAGATCCCTCCAAGTACGCCACCTTCTTCTGGAAGCTCCTCCACTGTTCAAGCGGTCGGATCTCCTGCCCTGACAATCGGTGGACGATTTGACTCAGGCTCTCAAACTCTTGGGCAGCATATCTCTCTCTGATTTGCGGTAAGAGGCCTTGGAAAGCGATATCGGCCAACTGCGCATCGGTCAGGGCCAGACTGTAGCACTTGTTCTTGATCTCTCTGAACCTCTGTATGTACCCTATCACAGGTTCATCGCTCCTCTGCCTGAGGCTGGTTAAGTCCGAAATCTTCATCTCGTGTACCCCTGCATAGAAGTACTTGTGGAATTGTTTCTCCAGATCGGCCCACTTGACGATAGAATTTGGCGGTAAAGTGGTGAACCACTGGAAGGCCGATCCGGATAGAGATGAAGAAAATAACCGTACCCTCAGAGCGTCTTGCGTGGCAGCTTCTCCGCACTGGATGATGAATCTGTTGATGTGCTCCACAGTGGATGTTTCATCCGTCCCTGAGAACTTGGTGAAATCAGGCACCTTGTAACGGTGCGGGAATGGCAACGAGTCATAGGCCGATGGATACGGCGTTTTGTAAGTATAAATCTAAACTTACGGCTTCAACCCAAACTGATCTTGGATTACTTCCGCTATCTTTGCCGTCCAGTCCACCTGCTGCTGATGAACGGTTGTTCGAGGCGCGGGCATATGCTGAAGGGCTGGTTCGGCCAGGTGATGAATCGGCGAAGTTTGCTGAGCGGCCGATAACTGCTGGCATAACCACAGCGATGCGCCCGTAGTTAAAGCTCGGATATTACTCGATAAACGGAACCTACCAATTGGCCGGAGATCAGGTTGATGCAGCCCTGCCAATCCGTACGAACTCGTGGAAGAAGAAAATATTGGCGAAGTCGCCGACTTGAAAAGTAAAGTACTGGTAAAAAGTAGAAGTGTTTTGTTGATTGATTTGATTGTTTCTCGCAAAGCCCTAGCGACTCCTACTTATACCCTGAAAACTAGGACTCCTGGTCGATTACGACTTGTTACATCCTTATTTAAAACAAGAAAACTACTATATCTATAATAACTTTTAAAGGAAACGGACTCCCGCAGAATCTTCCGCCGCCGTTCCTCAATCCAATCAGGATCCCCTTCAATTTCTCTCTAACCGACTTAGCGTGCCCTGTTGACCAGCTTTTGACCAGGATCTTCTGGAATAATCCTACTGTGGGTATGGGCTGTGCCACCAATCGGCCGATTTTCAACTGTTACCTCGATCGGCCGATTCCTTACTGTAGCTTTCAGATCTGCTTCATCGGCCAATCTTCTCTTCCTGACGCCGATTCAATACGTGTCAAAATCTGGCGTCAACACAAAGCAAGTTGGCCACTTCATAAGAAGACAAACATTCTCAATAAGAAAATCATTCATCGAAAAGACTAGACAACCAAACTAACAAGGCTCAGAATTTTGAAAAGAAGAAATAGGTATAGATATTCTACCTAAGGCGGGTTTTCAAAAAAAAAAACAAGACTCATTTTTGTATCAAAAGCAAAAGCCTGTGGTTTGGGGATGGCTTTGGATATGGATGTTGCAAGAAAGGGCTTGTTGGTGATCCTTAAATGCTAAATTCGACCGTCAACTATACTCAGGAATAAAGGAAAACTATACACCTTACTCACATATTTTATTTACAATAACCTAGTTTAACATGTATTGGCTAATAAGTGATTTCAGGTACACAAGTATGGAATAAGAGGAAAACACGCAGAGAATGCAGCAGAAATGCACAGAAGAACCCATCCTGCGTCACACATATAAAGAAGGCCACCTAGCAGGGCAAACCGATGTATCAAGGTGGTAAACGCTTAGAATCAGGAAGGGGACCCACCTGTCAGTGCATTAGACGAAAGCGGTAGCCAGGGGGCTCACCTGGGGCTCGCCCGACTGGCTGGCATCCTAGCCACCTCAGCCTTGGTGGGAAGATCATCCGCATTCTCTTGAAGTCGGTTATGAAGGTTTCCATACTTACCTCGCCCTGGAACCACCCTTGAAGAGTATAAAAGGAGGAGGACACCCTCTCATTCAACACAGACCACATTTGAAGCCTCTCTCCCTCTCTCTTCTTGTGACTTGTAATCCTTAGGCTAGTGGATCCAGGCTAATTCTTCATTTAGCGAGTTCCAAGTCGTCCTCAGGGTCATGGAGCAAACCTCGGCCTTTGGTATAGCTTTATATTTGACTTGTCAGGAATTTATCTATATTTCAGAGTGTCTTCATGGTTGTTATGCTATCTTGGTAGTATGTCATACCATGTTGTGCGTTTCCTTAAGTTATGCAATTCATATGTTTAGACTAGAAATCCATGCTAATGCAACATTTTGGTGTGCCCTTTGGGTTTGCTCTAGTTCATTACTTGTCCATTCGAAAGGTGGGAGACCCTGGAGGACTACAGCAGGTTCCTCATACACGAGCGTGGTGCTTGGGTATGATGGGATCCATCGAATATGACCGTACTCCACGGTGTTGTAGGGGTAGGCAGCAGGTGGTGATAGCCATGTCCGTCCTTCGTACTCACCCACGTTCGGGTATAGTGTACGTGTCTAAAATACTACTTCAGCTTGTTGGCAGACTAGTGCTGGGTAGTCTTCCCTATGCTGGAGGCTTAAGTCTAGTCCTAACCATGTGTTTTGTATAACCCTCGCTAACCTGAATAAATTCCATTAGGACCTTGTTTGTATGCCTATGCTTGCACTAACCTTAGGTTTATTTCTTATTATTTATTCTTTAGATTGGCTTATGTGTGTGTCACATTACCCCCATATATCATTTATCATGACTTACGCCTGTATAAAATGTAATCTATGACTTAATCATATTATCCTAAATATGTACCAAGTAAACTCTTTTACACCATGTCATCCTTTGGGAAAATATAAATAACGATACCCTGATACTCTCCGGGTGAAATGCAACAAAGTTATATTCATGCGGTTGCAGATTTTAACTATGAACATTAAGAAATACCAACAATCATTTCTAGCGCTGATGCCGAGGATGGCATTGGTTAAATGATTTACTAGTACATATTCTTTGCTATGTGTTTAAGAAATAGCTACTGCTTATACAGTTTAATGTTGCTTTGTTTTGTCCTGATGGATGAAAACAGGGTAGTGTATGAGTGGTTTCTCCTTGTCGACAAACTTCATCGAAAATCTAGAGAAGCTCGTGAGTAGGGTCTGACCTCACGTCACCCCTCCTCAAGTCGTTCTCTTGGCAGACGAACCAGTCGTTCAAGCACCATCTGCGCCTGAGCCTATGGCGGGGAACCAATTCCCATTGTTCACGGGGTGCACCCCATGAGGAAGGATAGCTGGACATGGGGGTGCCCCACTACGGAGAAGGAGCGCGTGGAGGTTCTCAAGAAGGCGTTGTGGAAGCGTGTCACGGAGGACGGCCTCGACGGGGTGTGGCTCTTCGGCACCATGTTCTCCCGCCGAGTCATCCCATTGGCCGTTAGGACGACCAAGATGTGTGAGTACACTGGTGTCACAGATCCCGACCGGGTGTCAATGATGATGGTGCCCGATGATGAGGTGTCCGCCGACCTTCAACAAAGGGCACCCGCTGAATTTGGTAAGTCTGCCCGACCGTCTCCTGACTTTACCTTGCTTTTCCAGGGGCTTGGTCGTCCCTAATCCCGCCCCCACCTCCTGAAGGGGGCAGAAGGCGCGGCCAAGCAGGCCGCCCAAGTAGAGGCTTCCCGAGCCAGGAAGAAGAAGAAAGCCGAGAAGGCCGAAAAGGGAACAAAGAAGGAGATGGAGATCGCCCATCGGGTCTGAATGGGGAAGGATCACGACGCCTTTTAGGAGGAGCTCCAGTCGGAGCCCTCGACCAACTCCGACGGCAAGGAAGAATTGGAGGAGGTGGAGTGGGAGTACGAGGACGAATCCGTGTTCGTGATAGAACCCCGTGATGCCGCGGTGATGGGGACCATGAGGGGCCCCAGGGCATCCTCCAGCGACCCTAAGGCAAGAAAGTGTGCTGCTGATGGGGACACGGCGCTGGAGGAGGAAGCAAAGCGGGCCCGAGTGGAGCAACGTTTGGGAACGGCGAGCGCGACTGACCCACCCAATGGTTAGTAGGAGGCCATAGCAGGCCTCCTAATGGTGGGCTCCGACCATGATGTTCAGAAGGCTAGTCGGGGATCAGCAGAATAGGTCCCTGCCTTGGCTGATATGCTGGGGCTTGGCTCATGGCTGCCACCAGGAATCCGGAGCTTTGGACTTCCCCCACTCGGCCGGGCTTCGAGGTAAGGGAATCATGTTAGGTTTTCGACCCCGTTCCCAGATGTTTTCGTTCATTCTGCTTTTTTTGCAGTGCCTTGATGATGATCGGCCTGTAGCCTGGTGCCGAGTTAGTGCCGTGGAGGCCTAACCTGGCACTGTTTGCTCCGACCCATGGTGAGGGCCTGGGAACGGCTTCCACGAGCAGGCCACCGGTGATGACTGCGATCCTCGCACAGTCCAGTGCGGGGGTGACTATGGCGATGCCTCCCGCGTCGGGCGTAGGAAGCGAGGAAGAGAGTGAGGCCCCCTTGTCCCCAGGTGGAGGGGCGTTCGGTTCACTCGCATGGCCCGAGCTGGCGGAGGATGAGGGAGCCACCCCAGCGCCTGCGAATGTGGAGACCGAGGCCGGGCTGCTCACCGAGCCCGAGTGGGCCCGGATTCGGGTGGCCAAGCACCCCGACCAGGTGGGCGACCTGTCGGTGCTGCAGGTGGCGCTGGAGGGAAACTTGGAGCGAGAGATGGTCCTTGCCTCCAGACCGCCCGAGTCTGCGAGCTGGCCGGTCGAGGAGTGGGTCTGGCACGATCCCGGTAAGCCAGGCAAGGCTCGATTCATCGTGCGCGACCAACAAGAGGAGGAGCTTTGGGGCCGCCTAGAGCAGAGCGAGGTGTCGGCCCGCAATGACCTCATCGCCATGGAGACGGGGCTAGTGGAGATCCTCAAGAAGATCAAACTTGCTCGGTGGAGCGGGTCTGTCGACCTGCCAAACTTTGCTCGGGTAAGTCCTCGCAGTTTCCCTTTGCATCTGTTTCATCGATGAGGGGCGGTCTGTTCTGATGCTTTTGACCTTCTTGCCTTCAAGAGACTAGAGGGGATCTTGCTAAACAAGTCCCGGTTCTTCCGAGAGGAGCACGCCCGGGTGGTGCAGGAGGCGGAGGCGCAGCTACAGGTTGAAGAGTTGACCCGCGAATTGGAAGCCGTCCGGGCGTCGGGACTTCGTGACCTCAAGCGTGTGACTGTTGTCCAGCAGGAGCTTGCCGTGGCCCGATCAGCTCTGAGCATAGAGTGGTCAGCGTTGGGAGGCTGGAGCCCTCGCTGAGGGGCGAGCTTAGTCCAGGGGGCAGCGGATCACTCAGCTGGAGGCGATGCTAACCTAGAAGGAGGAGGGGCTCAAGATCGATGAGGATGCCATGGCTAGTGAGTAGCTTCTTCCCACTATCCCATCGATTCTTGTTCTACACTCCATGGCCTCTAACCTCCCCTTTGTTCATGTCCAGAACTAGGAGGGAGGAAGAGGTTCCTGCTGCATGAGTTGAAACGGTTAGAGGAAGCCCGTCGCACCGATGAGTCCAAGTTGGCGACCGCCAAAGAGGTGGTGGTGCGGAACGCACAAGCGCTGGCGGATTCCTTGGGGAGGAGCAAGGTCCTTGAAGAGGAACTTGATCCGATCTGGAGGGCGGTGCAATCGGTGGTCTTGGAGGACCTCGGGCTCCGTTCGGGGTCAAGCGCTACTCGTCGCCAACCTTTCGGAGATCCCGGTAGAGGTGGCGGGGATTATTACTGACAGAGTCGTCCACAGCACCTCAGGAGTGTTGACGTTAGTGGCGTCGCACTTCGCGACCCTGGATTTCAAGACAGTCGGGAGGGGCTACGCCGTCGGGTGGTCCGCCGATCGGCTCCGCGAACTCAGACAGAGCTTGGTGCCGGTCGCGACCGCGATTGCGCAGGCGCCCACCGCCGAGTGGGTGAAGGAGGACCATCGCACGGAGAAGAAGGTGACTCTGGGCAGAGACGGTGGCCAGTCAACTGAAGCCGAGTCGAGTGCCGCTCCGACCATGGTGGTGCCCGGTCAATGAAATCCTCTAACCGACCCTGCAGTGCGGCTCCTTCCGTCCACGTCATCGGCCAACGCGGACGAGGTGCCATAGTAGAAGCATTTATACTTAGCTTTTACTTTTGAACAACTTACGCGGGGCACTTAATTGTCCCCCGAACGAATAGCTTTTAAGTGTTTGTAAGCGTTTTTGTTCTAATGATGTTTGGGAAGAATGTTCCACCCGTATCCCTTTGTCCCCTAGAGTGGCCCTTGCCTTCACAATTTCCATTTCGAACCAGCTCGCTTACTATAGGCTGCAGCGTGTAGCCGGGGGCTGGCCCAAGCGGCGTCAGCTGCTAGTTCGCCATAGGTTGTGACAAGAGTTCAGTAGGTCAGGTGGCCCAATAAAAATCACTTAGGTTGCAATGGGAAAACGGGTCGCCCTTTCACTCGGGCGAAAAAAGTTGCCTTTTTGTATGTTATTTGCAAAAGGAAAGAGGGGTAGCGGTGTGCATGGCGGAGTACCCCCATGGGGCCCCTGAGCGACCCAGGGCGAGAGTGCTCGGGCCGGGGCGCTGCCGGAGTCGGCGTTTGAATGAAGACATGTGATGGGACTGAATTTAGGGGAAGAAATGACGCAACTGCTCAATGTTCCAAGTGTTGGTGAGGATGTTGCCGTCGCTGTCTTTTAGTCGGTAGGTTCCTGGCCAGACCACCTCCGCAATCGTGTATGGTCCTTCCCAGGGCGGAGTGAGCTTGTGCTTGTCCTTAGTTGAATGCGCACCCAGTAGCACCAGATCGCCAACTTCGAGGGCTCTTCCCCGGATCTTCCTCTCGTGGTACCTGCGAAGGGTTTGCTGGTAGCGAGCAGAGCGGACCAAGGCTATCTCCCGTGCCTCTTTCAACAAGTCGACTGTGTCCTGTTGAGCCTCGGCGGCTCGATGGGGTCAAAGGCTTTGACCCTTGGGGCGCCATTGTTTAGGTCGGAGGGTAGCACCGCTTCTGCCCCATATGTTAAGATTGGGAGTGGTCCTCAGGCTCTAGAGCACGGCCGGGAGTTCCTGGCCCAGCGTTCGGCAAACTTTTTGAGCTGGTTGAAGATGCGAGGCTTGAGTCCCTAGAGGACCATTCCATTCACCCTCTCAACCTGCCCGTTGGTGCGTGGGAGTCCGACTGATGCCCAGTCGATCCTGATCACATATCTGCCAGCGAACTCCAGGAACTTCTTGCCTATGAAGTTGGTCCCATTGTCTATGATGATGGTGTTGGGCACACCGAAAAGGTAGACAATATCTAGGAAGAACATGACGGCCTCCTCGAAGTCGGTTTTGGCGATGGGTTTCCCCTCGATCCACTTGGTGAACTTGTCCACCGCGACAAGCAAGTGAGTGAAACCACCAGGGGCCTTCTTGAGAGGCCCGACCATGTCGAGACCCCAGACCGTGAACAGCCAGATGTGGGGGATGATTTGAAGCGCCTGCACTGGCAGGTGGGTTTGTCGAGAATAGAACTGACACCCCTTGCACGTGCGGAGAACTTTCTCCGCGTCGCACAATGCCGTAGGACAGTAGAAACCTTGGCGCAATGCCGTGTGGTGCCCGCAGATGCCAGCATGGATCTCCAGAATGAGTTCCTTGCCTTGTTGGGTTAACATGCATTTCATGAGCATTCCTATCCCCGATGGGCTACGTTTGTAAAGATCACCGTAGATTGCGACAAACATCTTGGCACGATGAGCAATCCTTCGGGCCTCGGTTCTGTCAGCTGGGAGGACCTCGTCGAGGAGGTAGGCCAGGAGAGGCACCCTCCAGTCGGGATCGTTTATCGTTGCATTGGCTGCTAGAGTCGTAACCTCCATGCGAGGCAGTCGGAACCCCCGAGCATTTGGTTGGGGGACGCCCGGCCAGGAGGCACCGGGCTGGGGCCCTCGGGGATCGGGTCCGACGGCCTCTGAGGTAGGTCCGGCTTGATGCAAAATGAAAGCGCGTGGAGATCGTTGATGAAGACCCCGCTGGGAACGGGATTCCGCTGGGCCACCACCTTGGCGAGTGCATTAGCGTCGTTGTTGTCCCTCGGGGGACGTGATGCAGCTCGATTCCTTGGAACCTGTCCTTCAATTTGCGGCCCTCCTAGCAGTATGCGTTCATGAGAGAGCTTTCATAGTTAGACTCCTTCATGACTTGGTCTACCACCAGCTTGGAGTCACTGTAGGCATAAAGCCGGGTTGCTCTGAGCTCAGCGGCAATGTGGAGGCCGTTGATTAGGCCCTCGTATTCAACAATGTTGTTCGAGGCTAGGATGTGGAGGCGGATCGAGTAGCGGATCCTTTTCCCCTCAGGTGAGATCAGCACTATGCCGACCCCCGCGTCGGGTCCCATGACCGACCCGTCGAAATACAGGGTCCAGTATTCGTGGGCGATGTCCAAAGTTGGGGTTTGGACCTTCGACCAGTTGTCCACGAAGTCAGCCAAGGTCTGCGACATGATGGCGGTGCGGGGGGCATACTTGATGTCATATCCCATGAGCTCGAGTGCCCATTTGGAGATCTATCCCATAGCATTGCGGCTGTGGACGACCTCCTCGAGCGGGAATGAGGTGACAACGACGACCTCATTGTCGGTGAAATAGTGCTACAGCTTCTTAGTTGCCATGAGCACGGCGTATAAGAGCTTCTGCACCTGTGCATAGCGGGTCTTGGTCTCAGTAAGTACTTCGCTAACAAAGTACATTGGTCGTTGAACCTTCAGCGCACGGCCTGGTTCCTCCCTTTCGACTACAATAGCGGCGCTGACCACGTGGGTAATTGCCGCGAGGTAAAGTAGGAGAGGTTCACGTCGCTCGGGAGCAACGAGGACTGGGGCTGAGGTTAGGAAGGCTTTAAGGCAATCCAAGGCTTGCTGAGCCTCCTCCATCTAGACGAACGTTTCCAACTTTTCGAGGAGCTTGTAGAGGGGCATCCCCGCACGCCTTTCACATTGTGTATGGGGCCCATTCTGGAGATGGCCGTGATTTTTTTGGTGTTGTCTTTGATGCCATGCTCGGACACTATGTATTGGATTAGCTTCCCCTTTGGAAGCCCGAAAGTGCATTTTCGGGATTTATTTTGATGTTGAACCTTCAGAGGTTAGCAAACATGGCGTCCAGCGTGGCGATCAGATCACCCGCGTGAGGCGCTTTCACCAAACTATCATCCACGTAGACGCCGACTGTGGGTTTCGGCGGCTCGAGCTGGTCGCGCTACCAAGACGGATTGATCTGATCGGCGAAACATCTCTGCATGCAACGCTGGTAGGTGGCGCCAGCGTTTTTTAGGCCAAATGGCATGGTGACGTAGCAGTACGTGCCGAATGGGGTGATGAAAGAGGTCGCGAGATGGTCGGACTCTTTCATCGTGATCTGGTGATAGCCCTAATAGGCATCCAGAAAAGAGAGGATTTCGCATCCCGATGTGGAATTGACTAACTAGTCTATGCGCGGCAAAGGGAAAGGATCCTTGGGACATGCCTTGGCCAGATGAGTCAACACACATTGTCCATTTCCCATTCTTCTTTTTTAAAAGGACGGGATTGGCAAGCCAGTCGGAGTGATACACTTCCTTGATGAAACTAGCTGTTAGGAGCTTGGCGATCTCCTCTCCTATGGCCATGCGCCTCCCGTCCTCAAAACGGCGCAGGCGTTGATGCACGGGCTTGGAACCCGGCCTGATGCAGAGCTCATGCTCGGCAACCTCCCTCGAGATTCCTGGCATGTGCGAGGTCCTCCATGCGAAGGCATTGCGATTGGCGCGCAGGAAGTCAACGAGCGCGCCCCAATTTGGTCGGGAGTTGGGTCCCGATCCGGACGGTCTTGGTCGGGTCGTTGGGGTCGACCTCGACCGCCTTGGTATCCTCAGTCAGGCGGAAGGTGCTGGGCGAAGTTGGCTCGTTGCGGTCGAGATCGTCCTCCTCCACCATTTCCCGAAGCCTCTCGAGCTCGGCGGAGTTGGCGATGACGGTGGTGACCTCAAAGTGTTGGCGGCTATAGGTGTACGCCAGTATGAAGGAGCCGCTCATTGTTATGACGTCATTCGGTCCGGGCATCTTCAGCTTGAGGTAGGTGTAGTTGGGTACCACCATGAACTTGGCGTAGCACGGACGCCCAAGGATGGCGTGGTATGACCCCTCGAAATCCACCACCTCGAATATTAGGGTCTCGGTGTGGAAGTTGTCGTGGTCACCGAACGTGACTGGTAGGTCTATGTTCCCCAGGGGTACGCCCTCATGCTAGGGACGATACCAAGGGGAAAATGGAGGCGTGGAGCATGGACCGCAAGATGCCCATGGCGTCGAGGGTCTCAACATACAAAATGTTGAGGCTGCCGCACCCGTCCATCAACACCTTGGTCAGGCGCTTGTTGCTGATGATGGGGTCGAGAATGAGCGGGCAGCTCCCCGGTCGAGGAACGCTGGGGAACTTGGAGTGCTCAACCAACGAAGGAACTTGGGGACGGTATTCCTAGCGGTGCAGACTCCCTAGAGGCGGATCTTATGTTGACGCTTGGAACAGTCATCCTCAGACCCTTCGAAGATAATGAGGCAGCCATCCGGCTCGGGGAAGCTGCCCCTGTCCATGGCCGGCGCCTCCTCGTTGCGGTCCCCACCCTTGCGCTTGCTAGTCTAACCCAGCATGCGCTTGAGGATCTCGCAGTCCTTGAGCTTGTGCTTGACGGGGTAGCCGTGATTGGTGCTCGACTTTTCGAAGAGCTGCTCGAAGTGGTCAGCGTTGCCCTGTCGCTTGTGCGCGCGGTCGGCTGCCGCGACCATGTTGGGGTTGGGACGACACTGGTCCTTCTTCTTCCTTTCTCATACCCTGAGGAGAGGCCCTGATCCTGGTCCTCCCGCTTGGCCTTGTCTTTGGCCCGACCATCGATGAAGACCACCCCAACCGCCTCCTCGCTGGTGGTGTGGTTTGTGGCGATGTCAAGGAACTCGTAGGTGGTGCGCGGCTTCCGGCAGCCAAGCTTGTGAATGAGGGACTTGCAGGTGATCTCGGAGAGGAACCTGCTGACAACATCTGCGTCGATGACGTCAGGGAGGGAATTGCACTGCTTGGAGAACCGGCGAATATAATCCCGCAGGGATTTGCCAGGCTCCTGTTTGCAGCTCATGAGGTGCTGGGAGTTTCCAGGGCGCACGTACGTCCCCTAGAAGTTCCCAACGAAGACCTGTTTGAGCTCGACCCAACTGCGGATGCTGTTGGGCAGCAAGAATGCGAGCCACGCTCGAACATACTCCCCGACACAGATAGGGAGGTACTGGATGATGAAGTAATCATCATCCGCTCTAATGGCCCGACAAGCGAGCCGGAAGTCTTCCAACCATACAGCGGGGTTCGTCTCCCCGGTGTATTTGGTGATGATTGTGGGCGGTCGGAAGTGCAGTAGGAATGGCGCTTTTTGGATGCCACGACCAAAGGCCCGCGGGCCTAGGCCGTCTCGACTGGGGTCCGGTCGCTGTCCTGATCGCACAACCAGCCACAACGCCTAGGGGCGCTTCCTCGTGCTCCTCCTCGGGTTGGTGGGCATCAGCCACGTCCGCGGCGGCTCCGGTTGACATCAGTGTCGTGGCGGGCTAGTTGCCGCGAGTGGATGACGCTGCGCGCGTCGAAGTTGGGCCCGAACTAGCCACGCATCAGCTGGCGTTGCGAGGCAGGCGCTGAGTCGGGGCGCAGCACAGCCGCGGCGTCGCGACCTGCCTGGCGGGACACCCTTGCTGCTGGTGGACTTAGGGGTTTGGCTGCTGCAAGCCTGCCCCCCCCCCCCCCGACTGGTCATGACGCCGCGTGCCGGTGGTGCGACGCGGAGCTTTCTGCCTGCTGCACGGTAGCATGCTCCACCAACATCCAGATGCTCCTGCTATTGAGGGTCCGCAGGCTCGGGCAGGTTGCGCAGGAGCATCGCTGCGGCGGCAATGTTCTGCCCAGCCCGAGCAATTGTGGGGGGCTATTGGCATATGCAATGATGGCCTGCTGGACTTGACGGGCGCATGCCCGTGCGCCGCCCGCAACGTTATGAGCATTCAACTCGGAGTTACGCCAGGGGTGCACCGACACGGGCGGCGGCTGGCGCTGCCGCTGCTGGCGTAACTCCTCGCCGTGTGCTTGGGCGTTAGCCAGGGCCTGCACACGCGGGTCTGGTGGGGTGTGCGTATCCTCGGTCTCCACCGGGATCGGCAGTCGCCACTGCACATCCGCCATGCGCATTCCCTCAGCACGGGACGGCCAAGGAGCAACAGGACGCCGATGCTTGACCCTTTGCTTAGGATGTTGTCGTCGGAGAAGAGATCATGGAATGAGGCGGGACCATAGCACGTCATGCCCATGAACTCCCTTGCGTAAACGCTCACGGTGTTCGTGAGGCCAAACAGGAACCATCCGCATGGTGAGCGTGGTGGGGACAACGGGGTTCCTCCGGAGAGCTGGTCGAAGACGTTGCACAGCGAGAACAGGAGCAAGTCCACATCACTCGTTGTTGGGGGTGGCGCCGAGCATGAGCTCGATGTGACCCGCGAGCGCCTCAGTGTCTAGGAAAGTGTTGGCGCTAAAATCGGCCAGGAATCGGCCGATGGTCTTCAGCGTCGGACACACGACCCGGGAGAATCAGCTTAGCTCCTGTTCGGGTTATTTGCCCCGGTGCAGTTCGCGCGGCGTGCCAGTCAATCTGACCGGTTGATTGACAAGGAAATAAAAGTATTAAATTCCACGCGTCCCGATCGGCTGGAGTTCCGATCTGCCCTTGGGAGCGCGTCGGCGAATCGGCCGATTTGCTATGAAGATGATCGGCTATGGATCAGCCGATAATCACGTAATAATTGCAAAGCAAACTGCTGGAGCGACTTAAACAATTATTACAGATGCAACACTTGAAATAAATCTAATCGGCTATATGACGATAAAAGCGATGATAAAGCCGATAACTCCAATTTCAAGCTGGATAACTGGTGATAATATTAGAACAACAGGTAAAACCTATAATTCTAGTAAATATCGATAACTGGTGAATAAATCCAAACGAAACCACAGCGATGCGCCCGTAGTTAAAGCTTAGATGTTACTCGGTAAGCGGAACCTACCAATTGGCCGGAGATCAAGTTGATGCAGCCCTACCAATCCGTACGAACTCGTGAAAGAAGAAAAGTATTGGCGAAGTCGCCGACTTGAAAGTAAAGTACTAGGAAAAAGTAGAAGTGTTTTGTTGATTCATGTGTTGATATTTTACAAAGCCCTGGCAACTCCTATTTATACCCTAAAAATAGGACTCATGGTCAATTATGGCTTGTTACAATCTTATTTTAAACAGAAAAACTACTATATCTATAATATCTTTAAAAAGGAAACGGACTCCCGCAGAATCTTCCGCCATCGTCTCCTAATCCAATCAGGACTTTTTCCATTGCTTCTTGACCGAATCAGCATCGCTCCGTTGACTTAACATCAGGCCACTTTTGACCGGGATCCTCTGTTGAGGTTCCAACCTGTTGGCGCAAGTTGCATTGCCAATCGGCCGATTCCCAACTGTAACCTTAATCGGCCGATTCTTTACTGTAGCCTTTAGATCTGCCCCATCGGCCAACCTCTCCTCCTGACGCCGATTCAACACGTGTCAAAATCTGGCGTCAACACATGCCCCCAGTTTCGGAGTAAAACATAATTTTTACTTCGAAACTCTTTTCTTTAATCTTTTTCTCTGAAATGGGCGCAGTAAAAATCTCCTTCCATTCCGTGGTCTTATGCATAATGATTGCAATTTCCTCGGACCGGGCGCTCGAGACAATTGTTCCCCTGGAATTCGTGTAGACGGCGCGGCAAAAATCCTGCCTTTACCCTTTCTCTCTCGGATTATCCTTAAGTACTGGCATTCTCCGTCCACTTTTCTTCACGAGCCTAGTACTTTCCTCCAGCGAACCACTG
Organism: Panicum miliaceum; assembly: GCA_032594955.1. Lineage (NCBI taxonomy): Eukaryota > Viridiplantae > Streptophyta > Magnoliopsida > Poales > Poaceae > Panicum > Panicum miliaceum. The sequence continues at coordinate 20,951,493 of CM064059.1, read as the reverse complement.
TTCATCTTCTTCCCGAGCCCTCTCGATCTCCAACCGCTCCTTCCGGCGATTTCGCTTTCGACCTGCTCCAAACTCCAATGGCGGCACCATCAGCAACCTCTCCAACCACGGAGGCTCTATCGGCAACCCCCTCAGCGATGGCGGCCCCATCGGCGGCTCAACTGGCGGCTCCATCGGCGACGATGAGCTTTATCCCAGAGGTAATCATCCGAAATTTTCCCCTTTTGCTCTTCTACTGTTGAAGTATTTTCTAGACCCATTTTCAGTTTTTTCCCCTTTTTCCTTCTTTTTAGGCATTTAGGCACCGGATTACTATTCCTCTTTCCGAATCCGCCGAACTTATCTGCCTAGGCCCCATGGGAATCCAGACTTGATCAATCTAGAAACTCATAGAATTCCGTTCAAACAGTCGCCCATGGATTTAGGTCAGTGGGCAGGTGCCTTTAGGTCCTGGCCGAATGAGACCCCTGGCTGGAGAGAATGGTACCATAGAGTAGCCAGGTCTAGGAGAGTTCAGTGGGATGAACTGAAAATCGGCTAGTGCATAGACCTCTCTCTGTCCCAGATGGAGAAAAACGAGCCCTTGGTCATAGCAGCTTTTTACTTTTGGTCCGACGCACTCAATGTGTTCCTTTTTGGACATGGACCCATGACTCCAACTTTAGCCGATGTCCTGTTGTTGACCGGCCTTGATATCTCCTCTTCTGACACCCCCTTTGATTATCTGATCAAACCATCTCATCGGCTAGAAACCAAAGGAATCGGCGGATGGAAGGGGTATATCAGCAAGAATATGAGGACTGGGACAGTCTCAGAGAGAGAACATACGACATTCCTGATGATGTGGCTGGAGATGTAACGTCTCGCCTCCCCGAGGCCGGGCCCGCTTACATCTGGCCGCTTCCTAGGACATAGACTGCCCTCACAGACCAACACAAGTCTTTTCTGCTCACTCGTGCGCACCCAGGAAGAATTTTCCGGTCGGTCACCCATCCCCAAATTGCTTCAAGCCAAGCACGCTTAACTTTGAAGTTCTTTGAAATTGGGCTTCCGGAAAAGAAGTTGCAACTTGTTGGTATGAGTATCCTATTAATCCTATTAAGCCTGGGTCAGGGTGTCACATGCTCACCCCCTTAAGAGACCGACGTCCTCGTCGGTCAACCCCAAGCCAGGAACGTTCCCTCTTGGCCACGTCCGTACGTCCACAGTGCCAACGGCCCATGTGCCACGTCCGTGCGTCCAGTGCCAACGGCGCATCCCTGATGCCCGTGCACTGACCCACCACGCGCCCGCTCACATGCCTGCGCACCTGACCCGCACGCGCCCGTGCTCATGCCCGCGCTCTATGCTCGTACGCGCCCGTGAAACCGCGAGAGTCGGCTCTGATACCATTCTGTAACGTCTCGCCTCCCCGAGGCCGGGCCCGCTTACATCTGGCCGCTTCCTAGGACATAGACTGCCCTCACGGACCAACACAAGTCTTTCCTGCACACTTTGTCCTCACTCGTGCGCACCCAGAAAGAATTTCTGGGTCGGTCACCCATCCCCAAATTGCTCCAAGCCAAGCACGCTTAACTTTGAAGTTCTTTGAAATTGGGCTTCCGGAAAAGAAGTTGCAACTTGTTGGTATGAGTATCCTATTAATCCTATTAAGCCTGGGTCGGGGTGTCACATCGCTGTGGCAGATCCACCCGAATTAATCCGGCTCAAGTGTATTAACCATCACCATTAAGGCAATCTCGGTTAACCTTACACTTCAAACGGAATAATCCACTGGTCTGTCGGGTATAACCTCCCGATACAACCACGGTAATCGGATCGAGCGCCATACATACAAATGCTCACGCGACGATGAGCCCAGAGAATACCACATTCCAGCAAATATTACAACATTAACATAAGTAAATATTACAGACCAAGTTCTGAGTTTAGAAACCAAATACTCCAATGATCATAAATAAGTTTTTCAGAGTTTAAGTTGCAGCGGAAATAAACGATGGAAACTACTCGACGATACAGAATGTCTCGATGAAGCCCGTACGAGACATCACTCGGCATTATCTCCGTTGGACGGGGGCGTATCCCATTCCACCGACCAACCAGGGGGAAGAGTGCAGGGCCAAGTCAAGCTAGCAATCATATCTTCGAAGGTCTCACCTGAAATGAGCCACAAGCAAGGCTGAGTATACTAATACTCAGCAAGACTTACCCGTGTAGTGGAATCTACTCCACCGACTCTAGACATGCAAGGCTTTTTGGCTCAGGGGTTTGTTTTGCCGAAAAGCATCTACAAGTGGGTCCTTACTTTCAACTTTTAGCTCAAGATTCTAGTTTCGTTAGCCAGTCTAGATAAGCAGCTATCTAAAAGCATACATGGTGAAGCATTAAATTTTTCATCCAACCAGTTCATTCATCATCATTGTTCCTCTTCTTACTCTGTGGGTAAAAATGGTTAAGCAGTCTCAATAGCCGTGAGAAACGGACGATTCGAATCGAATTTCTTAACCTTGCAAGGGAAACCCAAACACACGTCACGTGGTTACTCCCTAGAGTCACACGTGCAACTTTTCCCCTTTCTTTCCGGGTCGTGGATCGGGGCTACCCTCCGAGAGTACAAGAGCCCCACGCCACGGTTCGGCGCCGGGTCGTGACCACTCTCTGCACTCGCCATATGCACATGGGACCGAAGTTCAAAGGGTAGGATGCCGTCCCCTTGCCGGGCCAATCAGGTACTTAAGCTTACCGATTCCCATAATCTCGGCATGTGTTTAGTACGTTCAAAGACTTAACCATCACTACCACACCCTGCGGCCTTAGTATTTTTCACTAGACAGACGGGCCCCAATCGTAACCATCGTTCCATAGCCCGTCCGTGTCCTTATGATTGCAGCGTGTAGTAGTCATTCAACTCCTATTTTCTCGCGAGTGACAGGAAATCACTCGACTTTTACCGGAGTCCTATTAGCACAGCATTCTATCGAACCTTACGTCTAGTTTTCAAGCCAAGGTTTCTAACATCATGCAACTAAGTTTTCATTCAACTCCTATAAACTTAATGCACAGGCAAGGAGTAATGAGTTGCATAATTTAGGAAAGAGATGGGTTATGCTCCGGGGCTTGCCTTCACAGTTAGCTTGGGGCTCTTCCGAACTTGGGCTCGGGTCTTCAAGAGCTTTAGTTAGATTCACTTGAGCTTCACGCTGCTCACTCTCGGACGCGGGCACCAGCTCGTAAGTTCCGTCGGCGAGAGTCGTCGATTCTACATGAATGCACAAGTTTAAGTCGTGGTAATGGTACTTGATACGATTTAAGAGTAATTACTACAATGGATAGTTTCTGGTCATGAAATTTTGGATTTAGGCACATCAGTTAAAGATGCGCTTACTGTAAAATTTTCAGCCAATTTTATGTAACAGATTAATTATGAAAAATATATTACATAGTTGCTGTTAGATCCTTGTTCTTTTTGTACAGAACAATTGGTGCAACAAATGAGTCTAAGATTTTTACAGAGCTTTCACTTAAGCATTCAGAAGCTACTGTAATTTTTGTAGGATTTATTATGCAGTATCCAGAGCATAGAAAATATGACATTGCACACCTAGGTTATTCAAGGATTCATTTTTACAGGACCCTACACAGGGTTTTTGTCCATGGAACTTTTGACACAGCAACCTCTACCACAGTGTGTCTCCTAGTAAAAATGTGAGAATTGTCCAAGCTAAGATACTATTTTCTTGATTTAATGTATGTTATTAGCACATAAATCAAATAAATAGGTTACTGTGAGATAAAAAGTCTCCTAATTTTTCTCTGGCTTCTAGGTACCAATACACTAGCATAGAAAAAGTTTCATTGGGTGATTCATCACCTAACTGCAGGGATAAAATATATCTAGCCACCTAAGGTATGAAACTAAGTTTAATAAACAGTGTAGTTAGAGGCAGAATTTGGACCTGATCTTTTTACACAGTCCTAAACATCAAGCAACTAACTTACTGCCCAAAATTTAGGGTCAGCATTGTTCTACAACAGTGGGCACAAAATAAGTCCATTAAAGCTTCCATTTAATGCAGAGCAAAATATGTTGAGATTCTGAGAAACTTTCTGTAACAAAAGTGGTAGAGTTTGTTCTAAGGATTCCAGAACAGTTGAGTTTGCATTTTTCTGAATTTTCTACGATTTTATTCGAATTTTACAAGTTCACTGAATTTGAATCTAGATTTGAAACTTTCTTTTACAACTAGGTCCTTGAATCTTACGTGCAGACCCTTCTAAAGATTTAAATTCTTGCAATTGGGTCCTTGGGCGGCTCGGGTACGGCGGCCGGCCGAAATTCCGGCGAGGGGCTCGCCGGCGGCGAGGGGTGAGGGTCGGGGAAGGTTCAGGGGTGCGAGGGCTACCTTGTGGGGGTGTTGTTCAGGTGGGGGACGGCCGGGAAGGGCTCGGCGGCGTTGGAGCAGAGGCGGCGGCGGCGCGGCACGCGTCGACGGCGGTGCTCCGGCGGGCTTGGGGCGGTGTGGTCCGGTCGGCGAGCTTCAGTGGCGCGTGGGGAAGCTGCTCAGGGGCTCGGCTTGGACGGAGGAGGTCGGGGTCGTGCTGTCCACGGCGAGCAGGGGCGGCGGCGGCGGCGGCAGCGCGGGCGGCGGCGCTCCGGTGGTTCTGGGCGGCGTTGGGTGGGTCGGCAAGCTTCAGGGGGATGATGTAATGGTGGCTGAAGCGTCAGTTTGGGCGGTGGGCGGCGGTGGAGAGCTGTCCACGGGCGGGCGGCGCTCGGCGGCGGCAATGGCGGCGGCGAGGTGCTTTGGGCTGCGGTGGCTCGCGCGGGCGGTCGGGGCTCGGCTTTTATAGCGGCAGGAGGGGGTGCGGAGGGGCCTGGGCGGCGTGCGGGGCGGGGGCACGGCACAACGCGCACGGGCCACGGCGGGCGGCAGCGGAACGCCGGCGCGGCGTGCGGCAGCGCGGGCGCGGTGACTGGGCGGCCGAGATATGGCGTGGGCGCGAGAGATAGCGTGGCGCGCGGAGTGGTGGAGCAGCAGCTGCAGCGGCTCGGGCGGAGGGCGGGCGCGGCGACTGGCGGGGCGCGGGAGCCAGGGCGGCACGGCGGGGCGCGGCGACTGGGTGCGACGGGCGGCGGGGCTGGGCGCGGCAGCGTCGCGTGCACGCGCAGGCGCTCACTGGGCCGCGCGGCGTGGGGAGGGGGCAAAGCCGGCCGTGGCGGGGTGGTGCGGCGGCCACTGGCCTGGCGCCTCGCGCCGGTCGGGCGTCGCCGGCCACCTGGTGCGCGGCGGTCGGGCGGGGAGGAGAGAGAGGGGGGGGGGGGGCGCGAGGGCCTGGATGCGAGAATTTGGAAAACTTCAGGGGGCTGGGTGAAAATAGGGCGTTTTCTCCTCTTTCTGATTTGAATTTCAAAAACGTTTGAACACGAAAGTTGTTCAAAATAAAAAGTTCTACAACTTTGGTTTCAGGCAAAATCTCATTTGGCTTATGGTTTGAAAGTTAAATTTAAAAGTTCAAAAGTAACCAAATGTGCTCAAATTAAATTTGAATTCCAACTGAACTCGTTCTAATTCTTTCCACCCTTTCATTAGTTGGTTTAAGCATAGAGTTAGGCTAATGACATTGATTTTGGTAATGTAATTACCAGGGTTGTCACAGCCTTCCCCCCTTAACAAGAATCTCGCCCCGAGATTCGGTAATTCTTAGTGTGGGCGTGGGTGCACATACCAGTGGTTGAGATAAGAAACCCAGGGAAATGTTGGTTCAGGTAGCTCTCAGTTTCCCAGGTGGCTTCTTCTTCCGTGTGGTGATTCCATTGTACTTTATACATTCTAATTATATTCCTCCTGGTCTCTCTTTCTTTTTGATCCAAAATCTTAACTGGGTGTTCGACATACGAGAGGTCGGGCTCTAACGATATTTCTTGTTGTTCCACAATCTCAGTAGGGACTCGAATACACTTCTTGAGTTGAGATACGTGGAAGACATCATGGGTGGCCGTGAGCTGAGGGGGCAGTCATAATTTGTAGGCTACGCGTCCGCAGCTCTCAATGATTTCGTAAGGGCCAACATAACGGGGAGCTAGTTTGCCTTTGATTCCAAATCTTCGCACTCCCTTGGTGGGTGAAACTCGAAGATAGACATGATCGCCAACTTCGAATTTTAGGGGCTTTCTCCTTTTGTCCGAATAGCTCTTTTGTCGAGCTTGGGCGGCTCTAAGATGTGCTTGTATTACTTTTACTTTCTCCTCTGCCTCGATTACCAGGTCGGGTCCAATTATCTTACGTTCTCCGGTTTGTGACCAGTTCAAAGGGATTCGACACCTTCGTCCATACAGGGCCTCAAATGGTGCCATTTTCATACTCGTTTGATAGCTGTTGTTGTACGAGAACTCTGCCAGGGGTAGGCATTTGTCCCAATTCTTGTCATAATGAATGACACAAGCTCTTAGCATGTCTTCAAGAATTTGGTTTACTCTTTCCGTTTGTCCATCGGTCTGAGGATGGTATGCTGAGCTGCGAATCAGCTTAGTGCCAAGAGACGTTTGCAGTTGTTCCCAAAAGCGTGCTACAAACTGAGGACCACGATCGGAAATAATTGTCTTAGGTATTCCATGCAGGCAAACAATACGATCGAGGTAAATCTCGGCATATTTCTTGGTAGAATAGGTGGTGTGTACCGGAAGAAAATGTGCCGTCTTTGTGAGTCTATCCACGATAACCCATATGGAATCATGTTTCTGGGAAGTGTTTGGCAGTCCAACGATGAAGTCCATACTTATGTCTTCCCATTTCCAGGATGGTATAGGTAACGGTTGTAGTGTACCTGCTACCTTCAAGTGGCTAGCTTTTACACTCTGGCACGTGTCACATCCCGAGACATACGCAGCAATTTCTCTTTTCATCCTAGTCCACCAGAAGTTTTGCCTTAGGTCTTGATACATTTTGCTACTGTCGGGGTGGATAGAGAATTTGGAAAGGTGTGCCTCATCAAGAATCTGCTTGCGGAGCTCATGATTCTTCGGAACGACTATACGACTTTCGAACCATAGAACTCCCTTATGGTCCTGGCGGAAACATTTGTACTTCTCCTCACCCAGGGAGAGTTTTTGTTTGATGATCTTAATTCCTTCATCATGTAGTTGTGCCATGACGATTTGGTAGTGAAGAGTGGGCTCAACTGAGATGTGATTTAGAGTGCCTTGGGAGACCATTTCCAAGTTAAGCTTCCTCATGTCTGCACACAATGTCTCATGGTAGAACTCCATGGATAAGCAATGGCAATGGGACTTGCGGCTTAGTGCATCAGCGACTACGTTAGCCTTGCCGGGGTGATAGTGCACTTCAAGGTCATAATCCTTGATTAATTCTAGCCATCTCCGTTGTCTCATATTCAGATCGGCTTGTGTGAAGATATACTTGAGACTCTTATGATCCGTGTAGATATTGCACTGTGTACCCATGAGATAGTGCCTCCATATCTTCAGAGCGTGAATGACGGCTGCAAGCTCAAGATCATGAGTGGGATAATTCTGTTCGTGGGGCCGAAGGGCTCGTGAGGCATATGCAATCACTCGATTCTCTTGCATAAGCACACATCCTAGACCAGTACCCGATGCGTCACAATACACATCGAATGACTTGGTATTATCGGGTTGAGCTAACACAGGTGCAGTAGTCAGATGCTCTCTGAGAGTGTGGAAAGCTTCTTCACACTTCTCATTCCATACAAACTTTACTTCCTTCTTCAATAGTTCCGTCATGGGCTTAGCAATTCGAGAGAAATCCGGGATGAAGCGACGGTAGTAACCGGCTAAGCCGAGAAAACTGCGAATCTGATGAACAGAGGTAGGGGGTTTCCAATCCATCACCTCTTGTACCTTGCTGGGGTCAACAGCTATGCCTTCACTGGAGATCGTGTGACCTAAGAACTTTACAGTATCCAACCAAAACTCACACTTAGAAAACTTAGCATAGAGCTGATGGTCTCTGAGTCGCTGAAGAACAATGCGAAGGTGCTTGGCATGCTCTTCCTCATCCTTGGAATAGATAAGGATGTTGTCGATGAACACTACGACGAATTTGTCAAGTTCGGGCATGAATACCGAATTCATGAGATACATGAAGTAGGCAGGGGCGTTGGTGAGTCCAAAGGACATGACCAAGAATTCATATAGTCCATATCGTGTGGAGAAGGCAGTCTTAGGAATATCGCACGGGCGAATCTTGATCTGATGATATCCCGAACGAAGATCAATCTTTGAGAAGACTCTGGCTCCAGCTAATTGATCGAAGAGTACATCGATACGGGGAAGTGGGTATTTATTTTTAACAGTTACCGCATTGAGAGGTCGGTAGTCCACACATAATCTTAAACTGTCATCCTTCTTCTTTACGAATAGGGCTGGAGATCCCCAAGGTGACGCGCTAGGGCGAATGAAACCTTTGTCCAGTAGTTCTTGGAGTTGAATTTTCAGCTCGGCCAATTCTTTAGGGGGCATCCTATATGGTCTTTTGGATATAGGTGCAGTGCCCGGTTGAAGTTCAATGATGAACTCAATGTCCCTATCCGGTGGCATTCCTGGTAAGTCATCCGGAAAAACGTCGGCATACTCGTTTACCATAGGAATATCATCTAGCTTAAGTCCTTCCATCTTATAAGCACAGGAATTCGTACAATCTAGGAACGGTAGGTAAAGGGTAGTGGCTCCGTGACTAGGTGAATTTATCTCAATGGCTCGGGAAGAAAGGTCCAGTGTGACTCCATGCATAGCCATCCAGTTCATTCCCAAAATAATGTCCATGCCGTCAAGAGGTAAAAGGACAAGGTCCGTGTCGATGGTTTTACTACCCAATTTGACTGGTACTTGTCTGACCATTTGGTTTGAAGCAATTTTACCACCTGGTGTTGATATCATATATGACCCTTTTGTGTGACAAACATCCAAGCCTACTTTAGCACCGAATTTTGCACTTATGAAACTATGCGATGCACCAGAATCAAATAATATAACTGCAGGCTTGTTATGGATAGAGAATGTACCCGACATCACTGGGGCTCCTTCAGGAAGCTCTGCAAGTGTGGTGAAGTTAATCCGTCCTTGCTTGACTTGCAGGGTTTGTCTCTTGCCCCTGTTCTTGGCGTTCGGGTTGGATCCTTGACCTTGGTTGGGCTGTCCCGACTGAGGGCATTCCCGTGCGAAGTGGTTAGAACTCCCGCATTTGAAACAGCGATTCGCGGGGCTAGGTCGAAGAGACTGCTGAAGAATGGGCCTCGGACCATTCTGTGGAGGCATCGGGGGTCGTACCATGCCTGCCTGCGGTGGGGGTCTGGCAATCCATCTTCCTGGCTGCGGGGCCCTTGGTGGAGCTGTGGGTGCGGTATTTTGCACGATGCGATACCTTGGTGGTTGGACACTTGATGGTCCTGCGGGTGCCTTTCTCTTCTTCTCTGCCCGGTGCGCCATGATACAGTCTTCCTGGGTAATGGCCATATTGACCAACTCGTTGTAGGTGTCAGCCCTGGCTAGGTTCAGACGTTCCTTGAGCTTGGTATTCAGACCTCGGCGGAAACGATCACGCTTCTTGGCATCCGTATCAGCATGATAGCCCGCATACTGGCATAGGTTGTTGAATGCTTGGGCGTACTGTAGCACGGTGCGGGTGCCCTGGGTGAGTGCCAGAAACTCATTCAACTTCCTCTCCATGAGGCCCTCGGGAATATGATGTGCCCGGAACGCGGTCTTGAATTCATCCCAGTCGACCACATGATCAGCCGGGAGCATCGCAAAATAGTGGTCCCACCACAGTCGAGCGGTACCGCGAAGCTGTTGCGTGGCAAAACGAGCTTTGTTGGCCTCTGAGCATGGGGCCACAAGTAATGTGAACTTGGATTCGATGGTGCGAATCCATACATCTGCGTCCAGGGGTTCCTCGGTCTTATGGAACAAGGGCGGTTGGGTCCCTAGGAAATCTGTGTATCCTGCAGCTTGGGGTTGGTGAGCATTGTGCCCACCCCTCTGCTGGTGTTGTCCTTGCACAATCTGACGCAGCAGCTCGGTTTGAGCGGCCATCACTTCCACCAAACTGGACGGGGGCGGTGGCGATTGTCGCGAGCGGCTGCCACCGGCACCAAAACCCTCGGGGTTGCCACGTGTTGATCCAACCATCTGAAACGTGAAAGGTTACCGTTAGTAACGCGATCCATATTACTTCCTTGATTCATAAGTGATTGGTGTAGTCATAGACTTCCGACATTACAGCTAGAAGTATGGACAGAATCTCTGTTTGCTACGAGAAAAATCATAGCTTGCTGTGGGTCCATCCAAAATATCTCAAACTTTCGCAGTAGTCAGAGGATTTAGGAATGCACCACTTTGGTATTTAACTTCGGTGCTAGAACTATAGCTAAGGTGGTCGAAAAGCTCGTCCTTTGCCTTACTGTCTTAGCTGTTTTTCAGCAGATTGATCGGTACGGTTTCGCCTATATCTTAAACTAGCGAGGTCCAATGATGCTGAATTTTTGTGAGAACCTAGATCACAAAATTTAGCACAAGTCTGGTATTCAACACTCAGCCAAGAAATGCAAGGAGACATGGGTAAAAATTCCGACAATTCTCAGCGATTGTGGATTTCATCGTTTACCAAATTACAACGAAATCACCCAAGTTTATCGCCGTTCCTTACATGCTGAGGGTATCCACATGGTTCAGGTGTACCCAACACAAAAGAGTTACTCAACTCCTAGTTAGCCTATTACAACACTTGCCAAAAGTTAGGCTACCCTATCGAGGAGTATGTGCAAAAGTCCTCCTAGGTCGTCATCTAGAAATCATCCAAGTCGTTGACGGACGACTCGCTGTGAGCAGGAGAGTGAGCTCCCATCTGAGGTGCCTGTGGTACCTCACCCTCAAAATCCATACCGGAGACACCATCAATCTCTTGTGGCTCCTCCTCATCTTCCTCCATGTCCTCCTCATGGGGATGGTCATTCTGATCATGGTGCCACTGAATGTGCTCATTCGCGTCCTCCAACTCAAGGCTCAGATCATGGAGCTGCTCCTCCAACTGTGCTATCGTGGCATCTCTCTCACCCATGAGAGTGTCCTGCTCCTGAATTTGGCCCTCAAGTTGGCCAATCTGAGCATCTCTGTCCTCAAGGTCCTGACTGAGCTCCTTAATCTGCTCATCCCTGGTATCTGCCATCATGTGGTAGGCCTGAGCAAGATCAGTGAGCTGCTCCAGTGCCTGACTCTGGAGAGTCTGAAGCCGGTAGAGTGCACTCATGCACCGCACGGAGGTATGAATAGTTTCTTGGGCGTGAAAGTCTACCAAGTACTGTGCGTGCTGCACCCTGTTGAGCCAAAAGGGGTCGTTGTCTTGGGCAGCAGGAAACAATCCAATGGGAGCGAGTGTGACAACCTCGGGACGCTGCGCACAAAAAGTGGTGAGCGCCCTCATGGCTGCAAGCTCCCAAGTATCGGCCAAACGGCGACCAACAGCCTCAAGCTCCAAGGCGGGCCACTCCGGGTGTAGCGGGTGCGGAAAGATAGTCATGTTGACACGGCACTGGGTAACTCCATTTTCTGTAAACTCCAGTCCGGCGTAACGTGGGGGAATTAGGTAGCCCGCGGTACGCAGAACATCCCACAAAATAGAGGGAAAGCCCTCCCAGTGGAGACACTGCGAGTGTACGCGTCCATCCTCATCCACCATCATAGCAACAGGCTCGGCCATCTGAACAAAAGATCAAATGGAGTGAGATAGCGAAAAACTGTGAACAGCACAAGGACAGATTCTGCATAGGGTGCAAAAATAACCATAACTTCCACAGTTCTGATCCAAAAATTCTAAAATTTCACCAGATCACTCCTAAGGTATTTGTGAACAACTTTGCTAGTCAACTCCAGAGCTGAATAGGTCTCTAAGATGGTCTTTCTGTTCAGGTTTTACCTTACTGTCTACCCAGAATTTTCAGTGAACAGAGGGCCAGAGTTTCGTGCACCAGGAAAAATCTACCCAGCCAAAATTTACCAAATTTTAACAGCAGCTACGTGGGTAAATTTGGAACACGTTTTGTGTTGTGATCTTTTGCAGAAAACCGCAGGAAGGGGGCCTAAAAATTTAAGAGGCAGAAGGGCTTATTCTGGACAGAATTCTAATATTGCAAGGTTTCGGTTATTTCTTACTATCCTTGAATTCAGAATTTTTCGTCTTTGAACAAAAGATAGAACACAAAATTTGGAACAATTTCTTCAACATGAACTTTATCAGAAAAGGTCATTTTCTTGGGTCAATAAATCGCTCTTTTTCGGTCACGGCAGGTTTCGGACAGTTTCGCTAGATGATCCTTATTCAAACCATGCTTAGATACGCAAGAACCTTACCACTCTCATACAACGCATTTCGATTTCAGATATATGTGGTCATGATGCATGCACGTCCTATTCGTCCTCACAAAATAAAATAATTGCCAAATAGCTTTGGTCTTACGAAGATAGTTTTGGTGGCATACACAATACGGCTCTCGCTATAATAGTTAGTCGAGTCTTTCTAATCGTTCCTTAACATATCGTAAGCGCGGTTAGTGTACCTGCAGAAGATTGACAAGCATATATATTTCATGAACCTTTCATGCCAGCACTCATGAAAGCGTTCGTATTCATTACCGTTTACTTATAAAAACGATATTTGTACAATTCCCGCCGTACAGACGACGTTAACATACGCTATCGAGATAGCGTATTCACGGGGGTACCGTCATGAGACGGGGGTATGAACAGCGATCGCCATACCCTGCGCCAAACCTTCTACTCCCAATATGTTCAACTAACGGTTGGCATATTGGCAGCACCTCAAGTAAGCCACTGCTTGAGGGCAGCGTTCGGTTCGCATCACCGACAGGAAGGCCAAGCTCTCTCAGTTGGCTGAGGATCCTTACCTTCTTACCTTAGCGATGAGTGCGTCGTTAGAGAATTTAAGGTCGGTTGTACATGAAAGTAAGTTTTGACAGAAAGTAATGTGCTGGAAGTCAGTTGATAATATTTCATAAGTCAGATAGCCACCTAGTAAACTTTCCCATAATCCCTTAGGGCTTTACGAACTAGGCACCATCCTTAACGTACCAACGTATTTCGCAACACATCCTTCTAGTTAAGTTTTATGAGAATAAGTTTTTTTTTTACGGCTTGTCGCATTCTCTGGCGTATGTATTTTGGCTCCAGCGCCAGCTACGGCTCTGATACCAGCTGTGGCAGAACCACCCGAATTAATCCGGCTCAAGTGTATTAACCATCACCATTAAGGCAATCTCGGTTAACCTTACACTTCAAACGGAATAATCCACCGGTCTGTCGGGTATAACCTCCCGATACAACCACGGTAATCGGATCGAGCGCCATACATACAAATGCTCACGCGACGATGAGCCCAGAGAATACCACATTCCAGCAAATATTACAACATTAACATAAGTAAATATTACAGACCAAGTTCTGAGTTTAGAAACCAAATACTCCAATGATCATAAATAAGTTTTTCAGAGTTTAAGTTGCAGCGGAAATAAACGACGGAAAATACTCGACGATACAGAATGTCTCGATGAAGCCCGTACGAGACATCACTCGGCATTATCTCCGTTGGACGGGGGCGTATCCCATTCCACCGACCAACCAGGGGGAAGAGTGCAGGGCCAAGTCAAGCTAGCAATCATATCTTCGAAGGTCTCACCTGAAATGAGCCACAAGCAAGGCTGAGTATACTAATACTCAGCAAGACTTACCCGTGTAGTGGAATCTACTCCACCGACTCTAGACATGCAAGGCTTTTTGGCTCAGGGGTTTGTTTTGCCGAAAAGCATCTACAAGTGGGTCCTTACTTTCAACTTTTAGCTCAAGATTCTAGTTTCGTTAGCCAGTCTAGATAAGCAGCTATCTAAAAGCATACATGGTGAAGCATTAAATTTTTCATCCAACCAGTTCATTCATCATCATTGTTCCTCTTCTTACTCTGTGGGTAAAAATGGTTAAGCAGTCTCAATAGCCGTGAGAAACGGACGATTCGAATCGAATTTCTTAACCTTGCAAGGGAAACCCAAACACACGTCACGTGGTTACTCCCTAGAGTCACACGTGCAACTTTTCCCCTTTCTTTCCGGGTCGTGGATCGGGGCTACCCTCCGAGAGTACAAGAGCCCCACGCCACGGTTCGGCGCCGGGTCGTGACCACTCTCTGCACTCGCCATATGCACATGGGACCGAAGTTCAAAGGGTAGGATGCCGTCCCCTTGCCGGGCCAATCAGGTACTTAAGCTTACCGATTCCCATAATCTCGGCATGTGTTTAGTACGTTCAAAGACTTAACCATCACTACCACACCCTGCGGCCTTAGTATTTTTCACTAGACAGACGGGCCCCAATCGTAACCATCGTTCCATAGCCCGTCCGTGTCCTTATGATTGCAGCGTGTAGTAGTCATTCAACTCCTATTTTCTCGCGAGTGACAGGAAATCACTCGACTTTTACCGGAGTCCTATTAGCACAGCATTCTATCGAACCTTACGTCTAGTTTTCAAGCCAGGGTTCCTAACATCATGCAACTAAGTTTTCATTCAACTCCTATAAACTTAATGCACAGGCAAGGAGTAATGAGTTGCATAATTTAGGAAAGAGATGGGTTATGCTCCGGGGCTTGCCTTCACAGTTAGCTTGGGGCTCTTCCGAACTTGGGCTCGGGTCTTCAAGAGCTTTAGTTAGATTCACTTGAGCTTCATGCTGCTCACTCTCGGACGCGGGCACCAGCTCGTAAGTTCCGTCGGCGAGAGTCGTCGATTCTACATGAATGCACAAGTTTAAGTCGTGGTAATAGTACTTGATACGATTTAAGAGTAATTACTACAATGGATAGTTTCTGGTCATGAAATTTTGGATTTAGGCACATCAGGGAAAGATGCGCTTACTGTAAAATTTTCAGCCAATTTTATGTAACAGATTAATTATGAAAAATATATTACATAGTTGCTGTTAGATCTTTGTTCTTTTTGTACAGAACAATTGGTGCAACAAATGAGTCTAAGATTTTTACAGAGCTTTCACTTAAGCATTCAGAAGCTACTGTAATTTTTGTAGGATTTATTATGCAGTATCCAGAGCATAGAAAATATGACATTGCACACCTAGGTTATTCAAGGATTCATTTTTACAGGACCCTACACAGGGTTTTTGTCTATGGAACTTTTGACACAGCAACCTCTACCACAGTGTGTCTCCTAGTAAAAATGTGAGAATTGTCCAAGCTAAGATACTATTTTCTTGATTTAATGTATGTTATTAGCACATAAATCAAATAAATAGGTTACTGTGAGATAAAAAGTCTCCTAATTTTTCTCTGGCTTCTAGGTACCAATACACTAGCATAGAAAAAGTTTCATTGGGTGATTCATCACCTAACTGCAGGGATAAAATATATCTAGCCACCTAAGGTATGAAACTAAGTTTAATAAACAGTGTAGTTAGAGGTAGAATTTGGACCTGATCTTTTTACACAGTCCTAAACATCAAGCAACTAACTTACTGCCCAAAATTTAGGGTCAGCATTGTTCTACAACAGTGGGCACAAAATAAGTCCATTAAAGCTTCCATTTAATGTAGAGCAACATATGTTGAGATTCTGAGAAACTTTCTGTAACAAAAAAGGTAGAGTTTGTTCTAAATATTCCAGAACAGTTGAGTTTGCATTTTTCTGAATTTTCTACGATTTTATTCGAATTTTACAAGTTCACTAAATTTGAATCTAGATTTGAAACTTTCTTTTACAACTAGGTCCTTGAATCTTACGTGCAGACCCTTCTAAAGATTTAAATTCTTGCAATTGGGTCCTCGGGTGGCTCGGGTACGGCGGCCGGCCGAAATTCCGGCGAGGGGCTCGCCGGCGGCGAGGGGTGAGGGTCGGGGAATTTTCAGGGGTGTGAGGGCTACCTTGTGGGGGTGTTGTTCAGGTGGGGGATGCCCGGGAAGGGCTCGCCGGCGTTGGAGCAGAGGCGGCGGCGGTGCGGCACGCGTCGACGGCGGTGCTCCGGCGGGCTTGGGGCGGTGTGGTCCGGTCGGCGAGCTTCAGTGGCGCGTGGGGAAGCTGCTCAGGGGCTCGGCTTGGACGGAGGAGGTCGGGGTCGTGCTGTCCACGGCGAGCAGGGGCGGCGGCGGCGGCGGCAGCGCGGGCGGCGGCGCTCCGGTGGTTCTGGGCGGCGTTGGGTGGGTCGGCGAGCTTCAGGGGGATGATGTAGTGGTGGCTGAAGCGTCAGTTTGGGCGGTGGGCGGCGGTGGAGAGCTGTCCACGGGCGGGCGGCGCTCGGCGGCGGCAATGGCGGCGGCGAGGTGCTCTGGGCTGCGGTGGCTCGCGCGGGCGGTCGGGGCTCGGCTTTTATAGCGGCAGGAGGGGGTGCGGAGGGGCCTGGGCGGCGTGCAGGGCGGGGGCACGACACAACACGCACTGGCCACGGCAGGCGGCAGCGGAACGCCGGCGCGGCGTGCGGCAGCGAGGGCGCGGTGACTGGGCGGCCGAGATATGGCGTGGGCGCGAGAGATAGCGTGGCGCGCGGAGTGGTGGAGCAGCAGCTGCAGCGGCTCGGGCGGAGGGCGGGCGCGGCGACTGGCCGGGCGTGGGAGCCAGGGCGGCACGGCGGGGCGCGGCGACTGGGCGCGACGGGCGGCGGGGCTGGGCGCGGCAGCGTCGCGTGCACGCGCGGGCGCTCACTGGGCCGCGCGGCGTGGGGAGGGGGCAAAGCCGGCCGTGGCGGGGTGGTGCGGCGGCCACTGGCCTGGCGCCTCGCGCCGGTCAGGTGTCGCCGGCCACCTGGCGCGCGGCGGTCGGGCGGGGAGGAGAGAGAGGGGGGGGGGGGGGCGCGAGGGCCTAGATGCGAGAATTTGGAAAACTTCAGGGGGCTGGGTGCAAACAGGGCATTTTCTCCTCTTTCTGATTTGAATTTCAAAAACTTTTGAAGATGAAAGTTGTTCAAAATAAAAAGTTCTACAACTTTGGTTTCAGGCAAAATCTCATTTGGCTTATGGTTTGAAAGTTAAATTTAAAAGTTCAAAAGTAACCAAATGTGCTCAAATTAAATTTGAATTCCAACTGAACTCGTTCTAATTCTTTCCACCCTTTCATTAGTTGGTTTAAGCATAGAGTTAGGCTAATGACATTGATTTTGGAAATGTAATTACCAGGGTTGTCACAGGAGAAACACTTTTTCTGTGGCAGAGCAGTTGGCCCTTCTTCTAACACCCAAGCCCTGGCAGAAGCTCTGTCACTAGGATCGGCCGTCCCCCTTGGGAAACATCTGTTAGGATCGGCCTATCACATGATGCATCAAATCGGCATCAGACTGTCAAAAGGGGAGCCGATTGGGAATCCTGGCGGTCCTTGGTGGTTCATCACTCTCTGGCTCAACTTATATATGAGCAAGGTCTCCCAGCAACAAATAGAGACCAAGACTTTTCCCAACATTGAGTCAGAGGAAAACCCCACCATCCGACAACGCTGCACATCTTATGGAGAAGCAGCATCAGCCTTCCCTGGCTGCCAATTCACTGCTGCCCGAACGGCCGAATACTTCAGATGCTTCTACAACGGCTTCAGTGAAGAGACGATCAGTTGGTATCCATATCAGACAGTAGGGCCGATTTTTGAGCTTCCTGTCTGCTACGATTCATCTTCCCATACCTTTGACAGTTACCTTATGGATATCCTGATCAAGCAAGAGATTTTACCGGCCAATTTCTTCTCTGGAAAGGATTCCCCCACCTACGAGTTTTATAATCCATCGGCTGCAGCAAGGCAACTGGGCTTTGGCCAACTGCCGATTCAGGTCTACTTTGTCGGTCAAGCAAAATTCCGAGATGAGCTGACCAAGAGTCTTGACTACAATCGGCTGTGCAACTTGGTGCCAGATTCTAGTACTATTGACCTGAACAACTGGACAGTGGCCCCTTTTGCCGTTCAGCAATTCAAACTATGGTGGGTAGAATGGAAGCAATACCTCTTCTGCATGTCCCCATCAACATATTGCAACATTCTGGACCCAGAAAACATCGACCCAAATGCAGCGGTACGTCCTTCCTCCCAGCCGATTACAATACTGTCTCTTTCCATACTACCATCTTACCATTAACTTGTATTTATCTTCTTAGTTTGAAAGCCAAGTCCTTCCGATGCGGAGCCAAAGCGGCAGGCCGATAGAGAGCGATCGTCCATATACGCCATATCCACTCATCGGCTATCACGCTCCAACCATCAAGGACATCGCTACTGGCCGATTGAAACGAACACCGAAAAGGCCAACCTTGAAGACAACAAGCCGTCGAGTGCGTGCCCGCATCGGACCGACTAACCAATCGGCGGTAGTATCGGCTGAAACTCCGACTCCTCCATCCTTGCCGACTACCGAGATGGCCGATCCCCAAATTGCCGAAGAAGTCGGATCGGCCGCGGCATCGCTGTTGGTGGAAGCTGTTCAGGTAACCTCGCATACCTCACATGTCTTTAAGTACTCTATCAATATTAAGTTCCTCCTTCTGCCAGGCTGCACAAGCCGCTCCAGTGCAGTCCCCACAGCAATCGGCTACATCCCAAGTGGAAGCCGAAACTCCAGCGACCCTTCTCATCGAGGTAGATAATCTCATAACTCAATTTCTCGACATTCAGAAGACGAACTGATTCTAACACAGGCCGATTTGGGTGCGTCGGTCGAGCTTCCTCACAAACATCGGCCGAAGGACCAACAGCAGTATGGAAAATATCTCATATTATCCTATTCAATTATCGTAGTATACTCACAGGATTTATTTGTCATACCTCTCCAGGAAGCTAGCCCAAGCAGAGCATTAATAGTGGTCGAGTCCTCTTCCTCTGACGAGCCGATCGTGCCGGTTCCTGAGACGAGGGAGGTACTCCCATCGGCCCAAGCAAGAGAGATCCGCTTCAAGGAGGTAACAAACTTATCACTGGAATCGGCCGATCCCGTTTTACTGCTCGCTGATCCTTGTCTTTATTCTTCTGCAGGAAGAAGACACTCCAAATAACAGCCTTTTCTCCTTCGAGGTCTCTTTACCTGATGATGAAGAAATCGCTTCATGCCAAGTTCCGTC
This sequence comes from Panicum miliaceum, assembly GCA_032594955.1. Classification (NCBI taxonomy): domain Eukaryota; kingdom Viridiplantae; phylum Streptophyta; class Magnoliopsida; order Poales; family Poaceae; genus Panicum; species Panicum miliaceum. The sequence goes on along the minus strand of CM064059.1, from coordinate 20,932,355 downwards.
GAGCTCTATTTCTGATGATGTCCGCGCCAAGCTCGAGAGCATGCGGATTCTCCTCCAAGATGATATCGGCCGATTGGTGGAAGATGCTTCGCCAATTCGGCAGCTTCTTAGTGACATCAAAGGCCGAATCCCAGAAGAAACAACAGAAAGCTTGGAACCTACTGCATATATAGAATCTATACAAACCTCTGTTTTCAGGGCCCTGCGCCATATGGCCGATCGTGCCCAGCTAGCAAAGACCCAGGAGGAAGCCGATTCGTACAAGCACCGAGCCCAAGAGGTACACCAACGGATCAACTTCCTCGAGAGCTCTCGCCCAGATATTGTCGGCACGATAGATCGCCTCAAACGGAGGAGAGCAGAGCTAGCCAAAGAGATGGAGCAAGTAACCAAAGACATAGCTGCTGAAGAAAAGAAGCTTCAAGAGCTCCCATCCGTCATCACTAAGCTGAAACAAGAAAGACAGAACTTGGCCTGTGAAGCGATAAGACTTCATCGCCATATGCCAGAAGTTCCCGGATCGGCCGACGACGACCAAAGAGTACTAGACTCGGCCGATCAGATTAGGCAACGAGTTATCGCGGCCATAGATGCCCTTCTTGGGTTGTAAAGAATGTTGTAAACATTTAATGCTCTTTAAATGTTACTGCGCCAATTTGATCCTGGACCACTTCCTTTGGCAGATTTGCATTTATGAATGCTTTTACTCCAATAGGACGTGTCCCACCATCTTTTTTCCTCCTTCTCTTTATAAGTACGAGATCCCACATCGTCTCCAGAGGCATATGCATTGCCCATCTTCTCTCCCTCCAAGAATTGGATCTTTATTCTCCCAAACTGAACATCAAGATGTCTTCTTCTTCTTCGTCCTCTGTCAACCAGGTATGAACCTTCCTCTATTTCTCCCCTTGACATCTCAATCGCTCTGATGTTGGGTAGCTTTTCATCTCTATTTAGTCAAAACGTCTCAGTCCCAGTCTGGAACGAGCGATCGAAGTTATGCATTCAGACGAGCCACTGTCGCAGGCAGACATAGATCTAATAAGAGCTCATTCTGAAGAACTTAAAGATCATGTTCTTGCTGTTGTCCAGAAGTATTGGGACCTTATAGACGCTCACTGCCTAGTCCCCAAGCGACTGCCATCTGAAAAAAGTCCTCCACTCCCTCATCAAGTCGAGACTGAAGCCGTCATGGAGAATCTGGAGGAGAAGAAGACCCGCCTCCTAATAGAACTATGCCATCAAGTTGAGACTGGAGCCACTATGGAGAATCCAAAGGAGAATAGGACCCGCCTTCTGATAGAATTGGGCCGGATCGAGAGAGAAATCCAGAGCAAGCGTAATCAATAGATATATTGGTATTTTTATTCTAAGGGCAACTTGTACCATGTCGGCCATGTACTCTATTGTTTTCATCGAATAATGAATTGGTCAGACCAAACGGAAAATATTTTCCTCCTCAAGGCGATGTCATTCCTGCATCGGCTATGTAGACAAAAGCCGATAGGGGTCGGCCATGTTGTCTTGATATATCTTACTGCAAGTTATGCATCTACCCAAATGTTTGGATAGTACCTCTTCAGATATCGTCCATTTAAAGCTCTTGGGAATTCTTCCCCTTCAATAGTTTCCAGAATATATGCATTTCCAGGGGCACATCGGCCGATTCTGTACGGCCCTTCCCAAGTGGGTGACCATTTACCGAATTTGGGATCCTTAGACCCTATCGGCAGCACCAACTTCCATACCAAATCTCCCTGGGAGAATTGTTTAACTTTGACCTTTTTGTCATACCATCTGGCCATCCTTTTCTTGTTTTCTTCTATGCTAATCAGGGCCCTCAACCGCTGACCCGCCGAGTCATTGAGCTCACCCTTCATGAGGAAGGAATAGTCGTCGGCCGTCAACTGATCTTGAAGTGATATACGCCTTGACCCCGTCCTTAATTCCAAAGGCAAGACTGCTTCGTGACCATATACCAGCTGATAAGGAGATATCTTAGTGGCTCCGTGGCAAGCCATCCTATAAGCCCATAGAGATTCAGCCAGAGACGTGTGCCACTTCTTGGGTTGTTCCTCTATCTTCCTCTTGATCAACTTGATTATCCCCTTATTGGACGATTCGGCCTGGCCATTGGCTTGAGCATAGTATGGAGAAGAATTTAATAATTTAATCCCCATATCAGCGGCGAATTCTCCAAATTCTCCAGAAGTGAACATCGTCCCTTGATTGGTTGTGATAGTCTGAGGAATACCGAATCGATAAACAATATGGTTCTTAACGAACTCGATCATATCGGCCGATGTCACGTTTCTTAAAGGAACTGCCTCCACCCACTTAGTAAAATAATCGGTGGCCACCAATATAAACTTATGCCCTTTACTTGATGGAGGGTGAATCTGTCCGATGAGATCTATTCCCCAACATCTAAATGGCCACGGCTTGATTACTGGATTCATAGCCGAAGCTGGCGCGCGCTGCACATTGCCAAACTTCTGATAGTCTTGGCATCCTTTATAATACTTGAAACAATTCTCAAGAATCGTTGGCCAATAATACCCATTGTTTCTAATCATCCATTTCATCTTGTGAGCCAATTGATGGGCTCCACATACGCCTTCATGAATTTCCCCCATCAGAACCTTTGCTTCTTTTGTTCCCAGGCACTTGAGAAGAACCCCATCAATCGTCCGGTAAAATAGAACATCTTCAAGTAACACATATTTTGTGGCCTGGAAACGCACTCGCCGATCCACCTTCTGGGAGGGGTCCTTCAAGTAATCGGCGATTTCCCTTCGCCAGTCATCGGCCGCGAGCTCCAAAATCATGGCCCCCTGAATCGGCCGATATCCGGACGCATGTTGGGCCAGCCTGTTAGCCTCTTCATTATAATTCCTGGGGATGTGCTCAATTATTGCATACTTGAATTCCTTTAGCAGCTGGAGGCAATCCTCATAATAAATCCTCAAGATATCATCTTTGCATTCAGATTTCCCCGTTAACTGATCTACGATGAGCATGGAATCCCCAAAATCTCGACTGCATCAGCTTTGACTTCCCTTAATAATTGGATACCTTTTAGGATGGCTCGATATTCCGCCTGGCTATTGGTTGCGGATGCTTCTATCGGCAGAGAGAAATCATAACTTGCCCCCCAAGGCAATACGAGAACGATGCCGATTCCCGATCCGGCCCCACACGAAGAACCGTCGAAATATAGAGTCCATGGAACCGGTTCAACGACAGCAATTTCTGGTCCGCAATGCTGAGCTACGAAATCGGCCATGACTTGACCCTTGACAGCTTTGGCCGATTCGTACCTTAAGTCAAACTCTGACAGAGCCAGGATCCATTTTCCAATCCGTCCTTTCAAAATCGGCAATGATAGCATATATTTCACCACATCATCTTTGCATACAACTATGCATTCTGCCGATAACAAATAGTGCCTGAGCTTGGTACACGAGAAGTATAGACACAAGCACAGCCGCTCCACCGGGGAATATCTTGTTTCGGCGTCCAGGAGTCTTCTGCTGACATAATATACCACTCGTTCTTTCCCTTCGAACTCCTGTACCAACGCAGATCCAATAGCTTGTTCATCAACCGATAAGTATAATTTGAACGGCTTACCAGGCTGTGGCGGGACTAACACCGGAGGTGAAATCAGATATTGCTTGATATCTTCCAACGCTCTGCATTGTTCTTCTCCCCATACAAATTCCTGGTCGGGCTTCAATTTCAACAAAGGAGTAAAAGCTCGAATACGCCCGGACAGGTTGGATATGAATCTTCTGATAAAATTGACCTTGCCGATGAGGGACTGCAGCTTAGTTTTATTCTGTGGGACCACAACTTTGTTAATGGCGTCTATGGTCTTCCGGTTGACCTCTATCCCGCGCTCGTGGACCATGAATCCTAAGAATTGCCCGGCCGATACACCAAATGCACACTTGTTCGGGTTCATTTTTAACCCATGCTTCCTTGTGCACTCCAGTACTTCTTGTAAATCGGCCAGATGTTCTTGATGACCTTTTGACTTGACCATGACATCATCTATGTAAATTTCCATCGATGTACCAATAAGCTTGTGAAAGATATAGTTCATGGCCCGCTGATATGTGGCACCGGCGTTCTTTAACCCGAAGGTCATTACAACCCACTCGAATAGACCAAGGTGACATGGACACCTGAAAGCTGTTTTCGAGATATCTTCTTCGGCCATTAATATCTGATTGTACCTGGCATTACCATCCATGAAATTGATGACTTTGTGTCCTGCGGCAGCATCTATCAAGACATCGGCCGTTGGCATTGGATATCCGTCCATTGGTGTAGCCTGATTCAGGTTCCTGAAGTCGATGCCCACGCGCAGTTTTCCATTTTTCTTATACACGGGCACAATATTAGAAATCCATTCGGCGTATCGGCATTGCCGAATAAATCCTTCTTCAATCAACTTTGTGATCTTGCCCTTTATATCAGGCAGAATTTTGGGGTTGCATCGTCGTGCAGGCTGCTGATATGGCCGATATCCTGATTTTATAGGTAACCGGTGTTCAACAATGGACCGGTCTAGACCTGGCATCTCATGGTATTCCCAAGCAAAGCAATCCTTGAATTCTTTTAATAAACTTATCAGTTTACACTTATATCCAGGATCCAAGTTAGCACTAATATACGTCGGCCTTGATTTGCTACTATCTCCCAAATCCACCATCTCTAATGAATCGGCCGACGTAAACCCATGCCCAAGCTTTCCGTCTTCTCGGACGAGCTGATCCATCTATTCTGAATCTTCAGAGCCGACTGCTTGGATCGGCTGTAGACCAAAATTGGACACCTTCAGGAAATCCGTGTCCCAAGTCCTAACAGATATACACCTGACGTGTTCACAGCTCCACTGTTGCGTATCGGCCGCTGCGACGCTGTAAGAGGAATCGGCGATGACTATCTCTGTACTGTCGCTGACCCATTGCACGAGGCATTGGTGCATTGTAGATGGGACACAACAATTCGCATGTATCCAGTCGCGACCGAGCAGCATGTTGTAGGACCCCTTACCATTAATAACGAAAAAGGTAGTAGGAAGGGTCTTACTGCCGATGGTGAGGTCGACGCAGAGCGCTCCACGGGCGGGAGACACGTTGCCCTCGAAGTCCTTGAGCATCATGTCCGTCTTGGTCAGATCTTCATCGCTCTTGCCTAGCTTGCGGAACATGGCATACGGCATGATGTTGACTGCGGCGCCTCCATCCACAAGCAGCCTGGTAACGGGTCGTCCGTTAACATACCCTTTGAGAAATAATGCCTTGAGATGTTGCCGCTTTTCGTCTTCTGGTTTCTCAAAAGTGGCCGTCATCAGCTCTAACACCAGTTGCGCCATTTTCTCTTCCACCCTTGTCGCTTTGTCTCGATCGGCAGGCGCCATGAACTCCATCGGCAATATGAACACCATGTTGATGTCAGCTGCCGATTCTTGATTGTCTGCTTCCTTGCTGTTGTTTTTCTTGGGGCGCCAAACCCGAGACTTGACGTTTCTCTTTTCCGGCACCTGCCTCTGCTCTTCTTCTTATTGCTCCCACTGGCGCAGGCGTTGGATCCTCCGTTTCTGGGATTTGGATAGACCATCAGGGCACCACCTGGGGTTTACTGGTTTGGCTGATGATCTGGCATGCTCCCAATCTGGTTCCCTTCCTAGGGGGTTTTCATCTGATACCCTGTCATCAGCCATCTCTTCCAGCCGATCGTGTACGCTGATTCTGCCCCCCAGTCCATCCTGTTGGTTGATCCTGCCTTTCGACCGGTGATACCGGTCAACTCTGCCCCCCAGCCGATCATGCACTGAAAGGCGTTGTCCTTCTTGTTCGCGCCGATTTCTGCTGATCAGCTCTGATCCTCTATCTCTGGAGCATGATCTTTTAAACGGGCGATCGTTGCAGCTTAATCCGTTGCACTCAGGATAGTTATCGGCTGACGGCAATTGGAGGTCGTTCTCCCAGCAATGGATGAAGAACGGACATTGCCAGTGATCCTCGTGCCGGCGTATCATCTCGTCGTGGTATCTTGACCGTTCCTGCTGCCGTCGATATTTGCTGAGCAAGAATTGGGAGGTGACGGGTCTGCGCGATCGTTCTGATCCTTTGCCCTTGTCTTCAGCCCGCTTTTTCCCTTTGACCTCATCCGCCGTGACCTGCTTCCTGGGATCTACGGCGCCGCTCCTTCTTGCCGATTCTGACGTTAGCACTTTGGTTTGAAGTGAATTTCTTCCCGTGTCAACCATGTTAGCCGGGAAAGGATGCTGGTCTATCTTCATCAGCTTTGCCGGTTTGACCGGGGTTTCAAACTTGAGCCTTCCCTGCTCGATGGCCAATTGTATCTGCTGATGAAAGATCTTGCATTCATTTGTGACATGAGACGCGTTGTGCCACTTGCAGTACTTCATCTTTTTAAGCTGATCGGCCGAAGGGATGGTGTGGTACTGAGATAGCTTGATCTGCCCTTCCTGAAGTAGTAAGTCAAAAATCTTATCGCCCTTTGTCGTATCAAAGCCGAATGTCTCTGGTTCTTTCTTTCCGAAAGGGCACAATATTGGCTTCTTGCCTTTTACCCATTCTGCTAGGCCGATTTCTTCCTCTCCATCCGATTCAGACCCTTCCAGATATGCCACCTTTTTCTGGAAATTCCTCCACTGCTCAAACAGCCGGACTTCCTGACCTGCCAATCGATGAACGATCTGGCTTAGGCTTTCAAATTCCTGTGAAGCATACCTTTCCTTGAGTTGTGGCAGGAGGCCCTGGAAAGCAATATCGGCCAACTAGGCATCGGTCAGAGCCAGACTATAGCATTTGTTCCTGACTTCTCTGAACCTTTGTATGTATCCAGTTACCGGTTCATCGCTCCTCTGCCTGAGGCTGGTCAAATCTGAGAGCTTCATCTCATGTACTCCTGCGTAGAAGTACTTATGGAACTGCTTCTCCAAATCGGCCCAAGTAACAATGGAATTAGGTGGCAAAGTGGTGAACCACTGGAAGGCCGATCCAGACAGAGACGATGAAAACAGACGCACCCTCAGAGCATCTTGCATGGCCGCTTCTCCGCACTGGATGATAAATCTGTTAATATGCTCCACGATAGATGTGTCGTCCAGCCCCGAAAACTTGGTGAAATCGGGCACCTTGTACCGGTGGGGAAACGGCAGCAAGTCATAGGCAGATGGATATGGCGTCTTGTATGTGTAACTCTGTACTTTTGGCTTCAAGCCGAATTGATCCTGAATTACCTCCGCAATTCTTGCCGTCCAGTCCACCTGCTGCTTATGAACGGCCATTCGAGGTGCCGGCATATGCTGGAGGATTGGCGGTGGTGCGGCCGGTTGATGGATCGAAGCATGCGGCGAATTCTGTTGCGTCATGGCCGTCTGAGCAGTTGACAGTTGATGGCGAAGTGAATCCGCCGCCCTGTCGTACATCATCATCGGCGCCGTGCTTCAGAGTGCCTCTACAGCGCCTGCCCCCCTACCGATTTCTGACGGGACTGGTTGATACTGAGGGACCGTCGGCCGGACGACCGATTGGAACGGCGCCTGGATTGGATAGCTCCCATGTCCGGTTGATAGCTCAGGAAAAGCTGTCATCACCGATGCCCCCCAGGGTGCTGAGTTTGTGGGCAACGATTGCACAAAAGCAATCTGCACAGGCTGAAGCAGTGCTTGCGATGGGAAACATGGTGCACTGTTGTACCTTGGAGACACCGGAGGCAACAAAGTGTTGTAGCCTTCGCGTTGCGTCGATGTCGGCTGAGGAGCCGATTGGGACGTGCCTGGTGAGCTTTTGGCTGGAAGTGCAATCGGCGGGGCATACGCTGGCCCCTGATATCCTTGAACTGCTCCGCTAGCCAGAGAGCTGATGACGGCGTTATACACCGTATTGGTCATCACTGAGGATTGGTCGATGAACGCCTGGTAGACGGACTGTTGGATCATATCGGACATCTTGCCCAAATCCTCAGCAATGGTGATATGGCGGGGAACTGGAAGAGGAGCTTTCTTGACAGCCTCCCCACTTCTGGTACGACTGAACGACTGCAGATACATCCTCTTGTAATCTTCTAGATGTTTAGCCAATTCTTCCTTCTGGTCGTCCTTGAGATCCGCTTCTGTGACCTCAATGATGTTGCTCTCGGAAACTTCTGCGTTCTTCGACATGTCGGATCCTGAAGTTGGTCCCACCGGGCGTGCCAAAAGTGTGTTGGCGCTAAAATCGGCCAGGAATCGGCCGATGGTCTTCAGCGTCGGACACACGACCCGGGAGAATCTGCTTAGCTCCTGTTCGGGTTATATGCCCTGGTGCGGTTCGCGCGGCGTGCCAGTCAATCGGACCTATTGATTGACAAGGAAATAAAAGTATTAAATTCCAGGCGTCCCGATCGGCTGGAGTTCCGATCTGCCCTTGGGAGCGCGTCGGTGAATCGGCCGATTTGCTATGAAGATGATCGGCCATGGATCAGCCGATAATCACGTAATAATTGCAAAGCAAACTGCTGGAGCGACTTAAACAATTATTACAGATGCAACACTTGAAATAGATCTAATCGGCTATATGACGATAAAAGCGATGATAAAGCTGATAACTCCAATTTCAAGCTGGATAACTGGTGATAATACTAGAACAACAGGTAAAACCTATAATTCTAGTAAATATCGATAACTGGTGAATAAATCCAAACGAAACCACAGCGATGTGCCCGTAGTTAAAGCTCAGATGTTACTCAGTAAGCGGAACCTACCAATTGGCCGGAGATCAAGTTGATGCAGCCCTAACAATCCGTACGAACTCGTGAAAGAAGAAAAAGTATTGGCGAAGTCGCCGACTTGAATGTAAAGTACTAGGAAAAAAGTAGAAGTATTTTGTTGATTCATGTGTTGATATTTTACAAAACCCTGGCGACTCCTATTTATACCCTAAAAATCAGACTCCTGGTCGATTACGACTTGTTACAATCTTATTTTAAACAGAAAAACTACTATACCTATAATATCTTTAAAAAGGAAACGGACTCCCGCAGAATCTTCCGCCGCCGTCTCCTAATCCAATCAGGACTTTTTTCATTGCTTCTTGACCGAATCAGCATCGCTCCGTTGACTTAACATCAGGCCACTTTTGACCGGGATCCTCTGTTGTGGTTCCAACCTGTTGGCGCAAGTTGCATTGCCAATCGGCCGATTCCCAACTGTAACCTTAATTGGCCGATTCTTTACTGTAGCCTTTAGATCTGCCGCATCGGCCAACCTCTCCTCCTGACGCCGATTCAACACGTGTCAAAATCTGGCGTCAACAGTAAGCCAGCGGCTTGGTCGAGGGATTCCCTCGAGCGATGCCAATGGAGTGGCCTCCTCGTGGAGGCGAAGTGTACCGAGACGATGGTTAACGAAGTCCAGGTTTCCAAAATGGAAGGCCTGGAAGGGCGTCAAGATGCGAGGTGCCCACAGCCCATCGAGCGGGGCCATGAGAAACTCCAATGAGCCGAAGCGAATCGTATCGCCTAGGCTTGTAAAGCTAGAGGTATCGGAAACGAAGGCCATCTGATCGCCGGCATGGTGAACGCACGATGTTCTCCCCATGGATGGCGCCAAACTGTCTGTTCCGGAAATGGCCGGCAGCTAAATCTACTCGAAGTGTATGTCGCGCATTGTGATCGGAGGTGGCCTAGCACACAATGGCTCAAGATTTATATTTGTTCAGGCAATCATGCCCTACGTTTAGTCTGGTGTCAGTCGATGTATTTCTTGAGCAAGGGTGCCCGTGAGAGTTTGGGGAGTTACAAGCTCTCGAGTAAGGAAGGATGATGATTCTACTTCTGGAGCGATGCCCCTTCCTAAACGGATGAGCCTCCCTTCTATAGTCTAAGGTGGCCCTCCTTACAGGGGGCTGGTAGAGAGAGAGAGAGAGAGAGAGAGAGAGAGAGAGAGAGTTTCCTTGCCCTGCTGGTCAGGGTTCTCAGCTCTGTCAGTCGGGACCGCCGACTCCATCAGTCAGAGTCCTTGTGCGGCCACCGCCCTAGGCTTGTGTCGCGGAGTGGCCGTCTTGTTCTATCCCTGTACGTCGTGCTCTATCGGTCGGGGGGCGGGCATGCGCCGAAAAGTACGGTATGGCAGTCATGCCCCGTCGTCATGCCCCGTCCCCGGCGATACGCCTTGTCACTCTATCGTGATGGAGGCATGTTCGCCGTATCGTGGTGACGCCGCTCCCCGTCCCTTCGCGAGGACAGGCAGGTGGAATAGTGTCCCTCTGCTATAGCAGCATGGGGGACTGTAACCCCCGTGGAGGGAATGGTTGGCCCCGTACGGCAAGTTGACTTCGGCGTGCATCCTTACCCGCCACACCTGCTCCCGGAGCCCACCAGTACGCAGGGTCCGGCTGACCTCAGCCTCGCCAATCAAGGATAATGACGTGTGTAAGGCGGAGCCTGGTCGGGGATCTGAGTCGGAGCCGTGATACGGACCCAATCCCCGAGCGTCCCCTTAGTCGGGGACGCGAACCAGGTTTTCTCCGACCAGGCGGCCGGTCAGGGTCACAGGCCCAGACGGTCTGGACGAAGTCACAGCCCACGAGGACGGTCGTCCATTCCAGGTGCGGTCTTGGGCTAGCTCGAATGCCAGTGGAAAGTGGGCCCGCTAGGGACCCTGGTTCCCTGGACCCATCAAGAGTCAATCCCGGAAGCTTAGGAGGGGCTATACAAGTGCATCCTCGCCTGCGCTCATCATGGAATGGATGACTTGCTCATCCTACAAAGCTTTCACAACGAGCTGACACCTTCGAATCATCAGTTCATTAGTGTTCCAATCGTTATCCTTTACGCAGAAACGTTCTCCAAATGTTCCTTTTTGCTTCACGTTGTCGCTTCCAACACCTGTTGCTTGAACAGACAATCTCCAAGAAAACATTAGTGTTAGAAAAAAATAAATGACAGAGTGGCATACCTTGCTCATCACGTTCCACGCCTTGATCAGTGTAGACCTAATAGCAGATGTTGGGCCACAAAAGAGTTGATCTTGATGTTGCTGTTATCATATTGGAGTGAATATGGACTCAATAGAGTCCAAGTTCACGCTGGCAGACCCACTCCTTGATCATTTTGTGTCTATAATTTTCCTGCTTCCAAGAACACTTACAAGAAAAAAGTAGGATATATGCAATAGAAAATTATAGGGTTAGTCCAAAAATTAGATAGATCACCCTAGGGTTCGAGTCGTCGATCCCCGACAACGGCACCAGAAAAGCTTGTTGCTGGCACACGAACACCAAATGTTGTACCACGTGTACGGATCATCGTAATTCTTCCCTTAGAGTATTCATCCAAGATTTATCAATCCAGGAATCGATAGCGAACTGGCTAAGGTTTTCTATCAATTCTAACATATCAATCCTAATATGAAACATTGATTGCATATAAGAGATAAACCTGATACTATATGAGATAAAGGTAAAAAGAACTTATTGCCTTCTTGTTGTAGTTCTAGCCAACAAGTAAGCACAACATGCATCTCATCTTTAAACTACAGCATCCGGCAGGGTATTGACCGCCCTACTAGGTAACTTTTGACGGTCGTTAGGTCCGAACTACGACCATCAATCTACTAAGAAAATAAAGGAAAAGTAGCATTTCTTACACATATATATAATTAGGATATTATAGTTCCACATGTTCTTGCAAATTATTTGCATGTAGGAGAATGAGCATTATAGAAGGAGAAAACACACTCCCAAAGGGTGAAGAGACACTACTCCAACTAATCAGATCAGCCAAACTGGTGGTCAGGGGAGGTCGTCCGAAATGGTTGCTCAGCCAAACCAACCCTGCCTCATTCTAGCTCTAGTTGCCGTGTGTCACTCTCTGGTGAAGTGTTGGCATTTGCTTGTATACAAGATTTTTTTCTTTATTTATTTGTTGTGTTCTATTGATTATGAGATATATATATATATATATTTGTTTTCTTTTTTATTTATTATTTTCTATTTATTATGGTATTTTTTCTGATTTTTTGAAATTGATTTTTAGGCGCGGGTCATAGTGTGGTTGATTTCAAAGGGCGGTTGTGGAGCCACCCCGTACAAACATCTTATATTTAGCTGTGGAAAGTAGAATTGGATCGCGGAACCAATGCTAAAAATACGGCTTTGACCGTCCCTTTAATTCTTTTTGTGTAGTAGTGTGTTATACCTCAAATTAGTACTAGTATACTCATTACTAATTAGGCATATGTTTTCTAGAACTTCATGCTTTTACTAAATTTCACACAATTAAGCATGGAATTGAGATCAATATTTTTTTGTTCGTTTGTATTGTTAACTATCGGTTTGTGACTCGGTGTGGATGGTTTGAGGTCTTAAATTTAGCCCTACGTGCGGATTCGCCAGCTTCACAGCATGTAGAACTAGTTGAGTAGTACAGGGGGGGTAAAAGAAATAAAAACAATAAAAGACCACGAGATTTGATAAAAAAAAAGGATCTGGCACAATTCTTTAGTGTCACAAGTTGAGTAGTACAGGGGGGATAAAAGAAAAAACTGATTGGCTCTCGTTCTAGACATACAATAAACAAAAACTGACTGCCCGTCCACGTTCTTCATCCAATATCGTTATCTTTTTTTAACCATAAACTGCATCTTCACTGATAGAACCCTATGGAAATGCTCTGAAAAAATTGAAAAATGAGAAAAATTGTAACTCTTGTGCTCAATTTATATAATTGGTTTTAAAATGAATAAAAAGATATGCATAGAAAAACTTACATGCATGTTTAGTATTTTTTGGTTTCTACAAGGGTGTCGTACTTTTCATTGCATAGATGTGTCAGTAGGTAGTAGGATAAGCATTCTCGCAGTGGTTTTGCATCTTCCTGTGGAAAAAAGACATTTCTATTTAAAATATTGCTCTGCATCAAAATATATTGGAAATAAAGAAAAAGGAGAATACAAATGCACTATGAATATTGGGACTTTGTATTTCTAGATATAAAACCTTGTTATTCTACACTGTATGTTTAGATACATAAAAATTTATAGTTGCGAAACCTTTAAATCTGGAAAACTATAAACTTTGTAGTAGCACATGAATAACTTTGTAGTTCTAAAAAACTTTCAAATCTAAAAACTGTGAACTTTGTATACATTAATGGATAAAATAGATTTTGTAGTTCCAAAAGTTTTAAAATCTGAAACTATAAACTTTATACTACCATATTAATTTGTTAGTTCCAACAACTTTTGAACTTGAAGCTATGAACTTTGTACTATCACATTCGTAACTTTATTACCTCCAAAAAGCTTTGAAATATGAAGCTATGAACTTTGTACTTGCGTACTAATAACTTTTGAAGTTCCAAAACTTTGAAATATGAAAAGTATGAATTTTTTACTTGCACACAAATAAACTTTGTAGTTCCAAAATTTTGAAATCTGAAACCATGTTCTTTGTACTAGCACACTAATAAACTTTGTAGTTCCAAAAAACATTGAAATCTGAAACTATGAACTTTGTACTACCATAGTAATAAACTTTGCAGCTCCAAAACTTTGAAATCCGAAACTATGAACTTTGTACTAGCACACTAATAAACTTTGTAGTCACAAAACATTGAAATTCAAAACTATAAACTTTGTACTAGCACACTAATAAACTTTGTAGTCCCCAAACTTTGAAATCTGAAACAATGAACTTTGTAATAGCACACTAATAAACTTTTGTAGCCCCAAAACTTTGAAATCTGAAACTATGAACTTTGTACCAGCACACTAATAAACTTTGTAGTCCCAAAACTTTAAAATCTGAAGCTATGATCTTTGAATAAGTAAAGATATGATGACTACTCATGAACTGTAAAAAAAAAACATCAAGAATAGACTATATTTTTGGGGGGATTTTTCATTCTGTGTGGGAGCAGGGGTATGTGCTGGGTTTGGGTAAAAAAGAAAACACAAGCATTCGCTACTTTTGGAAAACCGCAACCATTCACTACTTTAGGGCATGATATAAAAAAAATAGAGATGGTACAAAAGTGTACTAACTAGTTTGAACAGGTGTTGCTTGTCACCATCATGGCTTTGCATGAGTTTCATAATAAATATACCGCTATCGCAGCTGTGTGCAGCAAAAAAAGGCACAAAAAAATCTACAGGTTACTAACATTACTCATGTATAGTGAGAATGTAAAAAAATCATGAAAAAAAGGAGGAATGTTGTTTGGCAGCACAAATTAAAGAACGGGAAAATGAAAAAAATACGATGTTGGGGAGAAAAGAACTTAACTGGTTTTTTGACCATGTGACGCTGTCAAAGGTAGTTGTCATCTCAAATATATTCAATGTTGTGGACCGAGGGTATGCATACTTAAAAGTCATCTTAAAATTGAAAATAATTGTTTGAGCACTGCTTCGAACTGAATCTAGATCCAAATTAGGGCACAAAACCTCAAATCTTCTGTTTCTAAAGTTGGCAACAATCAGATACCAGAATTGATCGATCGTGGTTTAATGGCAGGAATACCTATGTTTGGGAAAAAGACAAAAATTAATGCAGCATGTTAGAATTGGTAGGGGTTTATGAAATACGCAAGAAAATGATTGAAGTAAAAAAAACTTTGGATGATGCGAACTCTCAAGTAACATGACAAAAACTTTGTAACTGAATACTAAATAACTAAAATCTCATATTCTAAAAACTTCATATGTCGCATGCTTTTCAAGCCACGTGCTTAAACCACATTGAACGCACACTACTTGTCATATGTGTATGGAAGTTGCTACTTGCTAGCAACGCACGAAAGTTGGAAGTAGCTAGCAACGCACGCGCGTATGGATAGGTTTAGCAGCGCATGTGTGTTTAGCTTCCGTGTTCCCCTTGTTTAGCTTCTTTAGATTTTTGCGAGTGCATCCCATATGGTCAGGTAGCTAGCAATGGTATCCAGAAGTGATTTCAGCACATGTTTTTTTTTCTCTTTTTTGGGACAGTGGGTGAAGAGGGTAGTACACAGGGGATTGTTTTTGACATCTCTATATGAAGGCAAAAGCAGCATATAGAAAATGTCATTTTCATCCATATAATTAAAAAAATTCCAATAGGAAACAGATCACATGGGGCAAAGTTAATTAATTCAATAAAAATCATAGCATTGCGTGATTAGTAAAATATTCTTTTACACCAAAATATGAAAACACTTTGAAAAAGAGGAAATCATCACCTTCTTGCATATACAAATGATGAACAGATATGAAAAAAGTATTAGAAATGACACATACAAAAACTTTATACATTTCTATGTTTCAAGTGGTATAACAAAATCTTTACATTCGAATTTAAAAAAGACTTTGAATGACAAATTCAAAACTTCTTACATGTATAACTTTTAAGTCACATATCAAAACCTTATATCTTATAATTTAAAGACTGTTAAAATCACATAATAAAGACTTTGTACATGTCTAACTTTCAAGTCACATATTAAAATCTATGTACCTAAAATAAAAACTCTGACAAATAAACCATATTTCTAGCTTTGAAGTCATACTAAAACCTGTGTGCTTCAGTAGATATCTAGATTTATTTTAAGTGATATAACTTCTCTAACTTTCAGTAACTTTGTGCTTTGAATTCATGAACTTTGAAAATAACTAGTCAAAAACTTGTCATAAGAAAACAAGATCTGAATTTTGCACTCTGAATTCAAGAACTTCCAACTACCACACTTCAAACATTGTACTCCTAAAAATATAAAACTTTATAATTCCAAATTTTACACTCTTAATTCAGAAACTTTGTACTAGCATATTTATAACTTTTTACTCTCAAATCCAAAACTTTGCATTCCAAAATTGAGGAATGTTGTAGACTGTATATTGCAGCACATTTCAAATTTATGCTCACGGGTTTAAAACTTTGTAACCGGAGATTAAAATTTCTCAACTAAAAGAACTTTATGCTAATGGATCAAAAACTTCATATCAAATTGATAAAACCTATCTACCAATAGATTTAAAACAAGTAGTCAGAACCAGTATCGTCTGATTTAACAGTATGCCTCGGTAGTAGTTCCTATACAGGAAGGGTTTGTGTACTGCATGCAAACCTAGGATTAAAAAGGACCGAGAGAGGAGGCATAAATTGTCTGGGCGTAACTGCGTGAGGAAGACAGTGATGACGGGACACGTGAAGAGAAGCGACAGTCGAGTAGATAAAGTTGCGCATGTCTATTAGTTGACTCTTCATTGCCTGCTGGTTATGCTAGCAGCGCATGCACGCCGGATAAGAAATTCATCCTTGTCAGTGAAATAACAAAAAGAAGAACAGATGATCCTTGGTTGGGACAATATGAATTATGGTCTGCTGAATTCAATCTCTATGTTGATATTTTCACAGCCTAAAAGCTTATAAAGCTGTGATGAAAAGTAACCTATTAAAGCTAGTCTTCTGCAGGCAGCTCATCAGATGATATGAAACAAATCAAAATAGGCGCATCCAGAAACCCCAAAATCAAATCCTACGGGGACCATATGTGCAGGCCCTCTAGCAGGGTGCTGCCGTGGTGCTGTGCAGGAGGAAGATGCCTTGGTGCTGTGCAGGAGGAACATGCCTTTGGCAAATTTCGGGGGGCAGGCAGGATGGGGGCGATGTAGCTCACCTGAATTGGAGGCCAGCAACGGGTGCTGTGGTCGAAGTCAACGGGCAGGAGGATCGATCCCCCAAAGCAGGTCGCGTCCAAAAAAAAGCAGCGGGGGAGGCGATTGCGATCCCCTTCCACCTCGTTGTCGATCCCCTTCGATCCGCTCGGTGCGGGCGAAACGACGGCGCGCTCTTCTCCGGCATACTCTGCCTCGATGCAGTCGAAAACGACGGGGCGGTGAGCTCGGCGCGGCTGCCTCCTCGTCTCCGGCGTACTCCCCGCCGATGCAGGTGAAACGAAGGCGCGGCGAGCTCGGCGCGGCTTCCGCTCTCTTCTCGTGCGTACTCCGCCTCGGCGCGGATGAATCGCGCGGCAAAGCGCAGGCGCGACGGCGAGATCAACGCGGCTACGCTCTTCGTCTCCGGCGATTCCCCGCCCTGTCTCCCTCGAATCCGGCGATTGGATCCCCTTCCACCTGCACCTAGAGGCTGAAGATACGGGAAAAAAAGGAAAATTTTCGAAAATGACGGTGGAATCCGAAGCGGTATCTAGAAAAACGGCCGCCGCGAGCTGTTGTTCGCTGCAATCGCTAGCGGGGCGCGCGCTCTGTAAGAAATTCGTAATTAATGGTAAAGTACTGATTACAAACGTCTTCAGGCCTCGTTCGGTTGCAGCCGGATCGGCCCCGTTCCAGGTGGATGACGCTGGCCCGGATAGAAACCGGATGCGAGTCGGATGGCCGTTCGTTTCGGCCTGGTTTGGAATGGAAGCCGGTCCGGATTGGCGTTTCCGCTCCCCATCGCAGCCTGGAACGCAGCCGAACCTAGGTGAAGCTACGCGTCTGAATACGATAAATTAGCACATTATTCCGTCAGCCCAATAACATTCGCGTGCATGCATGTTGCCAGCTAACAAGAGAGAGATTTGGTTCATGCATGCAAAAGAAGACGGCTGTGGTGACATCACCAACGAGCATGCATATTCGAATCTAAGAAAACTATAAACATCAAACTGAGCATCAAAATTAAATTTAGGTTGCACCATTATCTTTCTTATAATAAGATATTTAAAACAAGACCACACTTGCTTATGTTTACATGTACTAAATATACTAAATAGTTAATTCTGGCTAACAAATATTTCAACAAAACGAAAAAATAATTATTTTCTTCGAACAATAAATTAGACATAGCGCACAATAATAATATACTATGAACAAAATATTAAACTTCACTAATATTTGTTTGTATAGGATAAATAATAAAACATGAATATCCCAAACAAATGAGTCAACACCACCGAACAATTTAGTCTATAAAGCGAATAAATAATTTAGCATTACGAACAAATTAGTTACACATAAATAATAATTTTACATGAAAAATTCTAAGCATATACGCGTACCAAATGAGTCAGCACGAAAAACAAATGAGTCAGCTTTTTTCACAACGACCCACACGCACAGCATATGCTTCAGGTGATAAAAGTTTTTAAATCATGTGCGTAATATATAATTATTCTATAAGAGTGAACAAAACATATTCGTCGGTGTTTTACCGCCACGCCCACCGAGGGATAAACCCGAGGTGGTGAGTTTGGTTGGTTGGGTGTCGCCGACATCAGAAACTCGAAGGTGCAAAGGAACGTAGGGTTTTAGACATGTTCGGACCGCTGGGAGCGTAATACCCTCCGTCCTGTGTGGATTATATTGCCTCTGATGGTGATGATTGCGATTGTCCCCGAGGGGGTACCTGTCCACCCTTATATAGTCCGGGGGACAGGTTTACATGGGAATCCTAGTCGGGTATAAGCCAAGGAGTCCTACCCGACTACTTCTCGGGTAGTCTCTATCCGACTCCGACTAGTCTAACTACCGTACGAGTAATCCTACTGCATTACGAGTAGTTACAATGGACATGAGGCGTGGGCCATGTCCCACCCCGAATCCTAGGTGAAGTGTGCCACGTGGCCAGTCCCGTGTGCCCGGGTCTGACAAGCCCCCGAGCTCTTCGTAGCCGAGTACTTGCAGGCGTCCGAGTACTTCTGAAGGCGTCTTCGAGTTCTCTGCGAACCTCATCTTGAAGGTGTCTTCCGAGTACTTCCATGGCTGCGTCGAGGCTGTGAGGTGCTCATACCCCGAGTAGTTGTTCAGTCTTCTTTTTATATGGGGTGCGATTAAACGCACTCCATATGGAGTAGCCCGCGAGCCTTAGGTTGACTCGTAGAATCAGGCTGAGGGTCAATATAAACTTGAATCTTTTGTCTTAGTCTTCCAACAGATTTGAAAAATAAATCGCTGATGACACGTGTCCCGCAACCCCCGAGCCTTGAATCCAAATTCCCAGGTTTTGGAATCTACGATCCAAAGAGTCGTGGCATGCAATATGGTAATGATTTGATGGTAAACGTGGCCAAATTGGTGTAGTTAATTTAAAAACCTCTCTTTTCGGGATGAGGTCCCTGAAAAGATGGTGAAACAAATAACATCCCCAACAAGCACCCAAAATTACCGCTCAAACAAAACTTAGTGCCCAAGCCAATGACCAAATAAATCCTCTGGGTAATAAATGTAACATAACCTCTTATTTCGAAATAAAATTCTTGAAATAATGGTTAACAAATATACACCCAAGATAAATCTTAAAAAGCCTCTTGGTTCAGGTATTTGTCGAATAATCATGAGGTATCCAGTAGGGAACATGTGTACTGCCTTTGAAAGCAATCTGAGAGCTTTGCCACATCAAGCCCCCGAGGCAGGGGCATAAAAGTAGTCGATGCAGAAAAGGTGGCATTAGCCCCGAGCCCTAGCGTAGAGCAAGTAATGAAGCCATCTAGTCGGAAGTGATCCCGACTAGGATTGTAGTCAAGACAAGTAGTCGAAGTAGTCGGACTGGTATGGGACCAGTCGTAAACAAGTAAAATTCATATCATGGGAGCAAGACCCCTTCAATAACATAGCGTACAAGTTGAAAACAAGTAATATGTTACTGGAAAAATATGGGAGCGAGGCCCCTTCAGCAAACTTGCACATGATACCGGTCGTAAACCAGTAAAACGGAGTTGTACTGGAAGTATAAGGACCAAGGCCCTTCAGAAACCCAAAATACTAGTCATGCAATAGTAATTAGGTACTGGAAGTATGGGAGCAAGGCCCCTTCAGTAAACTTGCGCGTAGTACCAGTCGTGAACAGGTAAAACGGAGTTGTACTGGAACAATCAACTTCTTAGCACCAAAATATGATAGCCCTAGTTGAGTTAAGGATAAAACCGACGCAAGTGTTCAATATTCCACGAGTTTGGTACCTCCTGGCCGTCCGAGTACTGCAGGCGATAAGATTCAGGGCCTGTAACCTTGTGCACAATGAAAGGTCCTTCCCACCGTGAATTAAGCTTGTGCAAGCCAGTATCATCCTAGATCCAGCGAAGTACCATGTCTCCCACATTGAAAGAGCGCCGTTGGATGTTCCTGTCGTGGTAACGATGAACTCTTTGCAGGTAACAGGCCGACTGCAATAGTGCATTGCATCTGACTTCCTCGGTTGAATCAAGTTCAAGTTGTCTAGCAGTGTCGGCCTTGCCTTCTTCAAACATCTCCAGTCGTGGAGACCTCCACATCACGTCAACTGGCAATATGGCCTCGGACCCATACACGAGAAAGAAAGGCGACTGGCCTGTGGCTTTGCTTGGTTGTGTGCGAAGCCCTTAAACTACTGATGAGATCTCATAGATCCACTTGCCACCATTTTTGGTGTTCTCATCATAAAGTCTTTTCTTCAGTCCATCAAGAATCAAGCCGTTGGCACGCTCAACCTGGCCATTGGCCCGCGGATAAGCCACCAAAACATATCTGACTTCAATGGAGTTGCGTTCACAAAAATCCTAGAACTCATGCGAGTGGAAATTTGACCCCAAATCTGTGATAATTGTATTGGGGAAACCAAAGCGGTGTAGGATGTCGCAGATGAAAGTAACCACTCGATCAGCAGTGAGCGTTGCGATAGGTTTGTACTCAATCCACTTTGTAAACTTGTCGATGGCCACCAATATGTGTGTGAAACCTCCTGGCGCAGTTGTAAAGGGCCCAATCATGTCCAAGCCCCAGTATGCGAACGGCCATGAAGGTGGTATGGTTATCAAATTATGAGCAGGAACATGATGTTGTTTGCCAAAGAATTGGCAGTTGGTACACCGGCGAATGAGTGCTTCGGCATCTGCCAAAGCAGTCGGCTAGTAGAAACCAGAGAGAAATGCCTTTCCGACTAGTGTGCGAGAAGCAGTATGGTTCCCACACACGCCTTCGTGAATCTCTTGGAGTATTTCTCTACCTTCCTCCGTGCTGACACACTTCATGAGTATGCCTGATGCTGATCTACGCTTATACAAATTGCCTCCGACTAGAACATACCCTCTGCTACGCCGTAGGATGCGAGTAGCCTCAGCACTTTTTGGGTAGACGCCGGGGGGTAGTTTGTGCTCCTGGATGTAGTCAATGAAGGTCACCCTCCAGTCGACCTCGATCATCAAGACCTCTCAGTCGGGTTCCTTGGGACCCTGAACGATGGAACTTGAGTCCGGTGTCCTGATGGAAGGGTGATGCAACTCATGAACGAATACACCCGGTGGGACGTTAGCACGATCAGAACCCAGTTTGGAGAGCACGTCTGCGTCCACATTGTTGTCGTGAACCACCTGATGAATCTCCATTCCCGAGAACTTTTTCTCGAGCTTGTGTATTTCCATGACATAGGCATCCATGGTGTCCTTGTTGATGTCCCACTCCTTATTGACTTGTTGAACCACCAGTAAGGAGTCGCCATAGACTAGTAATCGCTTGATGCCGATGGAGATTGCCAAGCGTAGGCCATGCAGTAGTGCCTCGTACTCAGCCTCGTTGTTGGAGACCTCGAATAGAATTTGAAACACATACTTGAGCTATTCTCCTCTCGGACTGATGAAAAGTACTCCCGCACCACCGCCACCGAGCTTGAGTGAACCATCAAAGTACATGACCCAATGCTCCAACTGGTTGGTTGGGGTTTCCACTTGGTTTTCTCGCCACTCAGCCATGAAATCGACTAGTGCTTGTGACTTGATGGCTGTCTGGGGCTTGAAGTCGAGTGTGAGGGCTCCCAGCTCCACCGCCCACTTTGAGATGCGCCCGGTAGCGTCCCGATTGTGGAGGATATCCGCCAATGGGAAGTCGGAGACCACCAGGATGTTGCATGCATCGAAGTAGTGGTGAAGCTTTCTGGAAGTCATGAGGATACCGTAAAGAATTTTTTGAATCGTTAGGTAACGAACCTTGGATTCAGAGAGGACTTTGCCGATGAAGTAAACCGGTCACTGAACCCCGAAGACGTGGCCTTCTTCCTGTCATTCCACCACGATCGCCGTGCTGATGATGTGAGTAGTCGTGGCGATGTAGAGCAGCAGGTTCTCACCTGGTTGGGGAGCCATCAGGATGGGTGGCGACTGCAAGTGATGTTTGAGGTCTTGTAGTGCCTTATTTGCTTCCTCGGTCCACATAAACTTGTCGTGATGCTTGAGCAACTTGAAGAAGGGTAGTCCCCTTTCTCCAAGTCAGGAAATGAAGCGATTCAAAGCTGCCATGCAGCCGGTTAGCTTCTAGACGTCTTTGATAGTCTTTGGGGCATCCATGGCTGTGATGGCATTGATCTTCTCTAGATTGGCTTCAATCCTGCGGTGGCTGACGATGAACCTGAGTTGTTTGCCCTGAGGGATGCCGAAGACGCACTTTGTCGGGTTGAGCTTCCATCGAAATAGTCGCAAGTTGTTGAAGGTCTCCTCGAGGTCACTGATGAACTCATCATGGGATCTGGTCTTGATGACCACATCATCCACGTAAGCCTCAACGTTGCGGTGAAGTTGATCTGCGAGGCACAGTTGAATGGCCCGTTGATAAGTGGCTCCTACGTTCTTCAACCCAAAAGACATTGTGGTATAAGCGTATGCTCTGAAGGGGGTGATGAACGCTATTTTGATCTGGTCTTCCTCCTTGAGAGCTATCTAATGATAGCCCAGTAGCAGTCGAGGAAGGAGAGCAAAACGCAGCCAGCCGTGGAGTCGATGACTTGATCAATGCGTGGTAGCGCGAAGGGGTCCTTCGGGCAGTGTTTATTGAGATCAGTATAATTCACACACATCCTCCATTCATTATTATTCTTTTTGAGTACAAGTACAGGGTTAGCTAGCCACTCTGGATGGTAAACTTCTTTAATAAAACCAGCCGCGAGTAGTTTTGCTAACTCTTTTTTGATAGCCTCCCTTTTATCGGGGGCAAAACGACGCAGTCGTTGCTTCTTCGGAGTGGCCTTAGGGTCAACTTTTAGGCAATGCTCAATCAACTCCTTGGGCACCCCTGGCATATCCGCTGGTTTCCACGCGAATATGTCGCGGTTGGCCCTAAGGAAGTTGACGAGCGCGCTTTCCTATTTGTCACCTAGGCCGCCTCCAATCAGAGCCGTCATGGACGAGTCGCCTTCCTGCAGCTGGATAGTCTTGATGCCAACGTCGCTAGGGTTAGGCTTAACCCTCGATCGGCTTGGCCGCTGGTTGGATATCTCCATCTCTGTGTTGGTCAGCTTCAGCATGGCCGCGAGTACTTCTGCAGATGGCTCTGGCACGCGTGAAGTCGATGCGTACTCAATCGCCTCCTGGTCGCAGTCGTACGACTTCTTGAGGTCGCCTTGGAGTGTGAGCACGTCTGTCTTGCCCGGCATCTTGAGTAGTAGGTACACGAAGTGGGGCACAACCATGAATTTGGCTAGTGCCGGCCTGCCTAGAATGGTGTGGTACGACGAGTCGAAATCCGTCACCTCAAACTTGATGTACTCGGTGCGGTAGTTATCTTTGGTCCCGAAGGTGACTGGCAGGACCACTGGTCCGAGTGTTGTAGCCGCGTTGCCTGGGACGATCCCGTAGAAGGGAGCCTTGCTGGGGGTGAGCATTGTTGAACTGTCCAGTCCCATCTTCCTTAGGGTACTCGCAAAGAGTAGATTGAGTCCGCTTCCACCGTCAATGAGTACTCGGGTAAGCTGCGAGCCCGCCACGACAGGATCTAGGACGAGCGGGAACTTTCCCGGCTCGGAGAAGCTGGTCCATTGATCCTCCCTGGAGAAGGAAATCGGGACCTCACTGTATCTCAAGGGCCTTGTCGTGGCTGGTTCCAAAGAGAAAATTTCGCGCAGGGTTAGTTTCTGCACGCGCTTGGTGGGGAATCCACCGTCTCCACCGAAGATAACATTGACGACGTTCTTCGGATCCTGGAAATCTTGGGGTCCCGACTTGTCACCTCCTTCTTCATCGTCCTCCTTGTCCTTTCGCTTTCCGACTTGATGGAGGGGTGGAGCGTTGAGTGATTTGCAGATGGTGACGCACTCAAAGAGCGTGTGACGCGACTTCGGGTGAATCGAGCATTGCTTGTGCAGGACTTGCTCGTATTTCGACTGGTTGTTCCCTGGCTTCTTGCCGCGCGGGTTGCGCTCGACAGCCGCGACTTCATGGTCTGGCTTGTGCTTTCGGGGGTTCCTCGAGTGGTTCCGCTGGCTTTTGTCGAAATGGCCGTTGTCGTTCCCTTGTTTGTCGTGGTTGCGCTTGGGGAAGCGGTCGTTTTCCTCGCCCTCCTGGTCAGCCCATCTTGCCATCATGTCCCGCAGCTCCACAGCGGTTGTCGGGCGGTTGCGCCCGAAGTCGTGGTACGTGTTCTTCGAGAAGAGGCCGTGTTGGAAGCAGCGTATGACATCCTCATCGGCGATGTTGGCGATGGTGGCACGTGTCTCAAAGAAACGCCGTGTGTAGGACCTCAGTGTCTCGTTCATCTCCTGCTTCACCTGGGACAAGTCGTGACGAGTGCCTACCCTGATCATGGACCCCTGGAAGTTGTCGATGAAGGCCCGCTTGAGGTCCTCCCATGAATCGATGGAGTTTGGCTTGAGGCTTTCAAGCCACGTGAGGGGTGCATGTTCTAGGGCCACCGGGAAGTAGAGTGCTTTCGTAGATTTGGAGCCCCCTGAAACGTCAATAGCGACGGAATAGCAACGAAGCCACTGGCGTGGGTCCTGCTTACCGTCATATTTGGTGATTCCGACTGGTTTGAAGTCCTTGGGGTAGGACTTCTCGGTAATGGTCGTGGTGAAGGTGTGGACTGTCTTCGTCGTCGTAGTGCCTGCCGGTGCGGTCCTTCCTCCTCGCATCAATGACAAGCCACGCGTCGTGGCCTTCATTGATCTTCTGCCTGAGGTTGATCGTGGGACCGTTCTGAAGGTTGGCTGCGACTGGATCTTGGCCGCGGTGCCTTACCCCATGTTGGTTGTGAGGGGGTTGTTGTACTTCTTGTTCATTGTTACAGCGCGCAGACGGGTGGCCCTCATGGTCCTGGCGGTTGTCGTTCCTCCGACTCCCTTGGCCTCCTCCGGGAGTGCGACTGACCAGGGCGGTATCCCCGTGTTGCTCAGACCTCGAGAGCTGGTTCCGAGTGGATGACACTGGATGTTGCCCATCGAGTTGCACGAGTGCGCGATGGGTCAAGTACTGCAATCTTTGGATCTGGGGGTTAGATGGGAGTTGTTGGGCCCAGAGTGCTGCCTCTGCAATCGCGCCGATCAGGGTACGTTACACACGATCCGCGACTGCTGCGAAGGCATTGGTTAGATCCCTTGGTCCACGGGCACGGTTCTGCGCGTTGCGCCTACGTTGAGCGCGCTTGGCATTCTTTGCTCGCCGGATCCTCCAGTGTTCCTCGTCTTCATCTTGAGGAGCGTCTACTGTGGGCTCATTGGCTGAGATGTCCGCGACTTGTTCGTTGTCGTACTGGATGCCTAGCTCGTCTTCTTCCGCGTTGCGAAGGGAAGCCATGCAGACTTGCCAATCCGGCGAGTGGTTAGCCCTAAGGCTGTAGTCGAGTAGCTCTGTGCTACTCTCACCTTCTTTCGCGATGGGCGAGAGTTGTCTACCCTCTTGGAAGGGTAGTTCTTGTGTGAAGGCCACAAGGCGAGATTCGTAGTCGAGTAGTTCGGAGGGCTCAAAGCCCTTCCAGTACACGAAATGTCCGTGTGGCGTTGATGTAATCGTTAAACCCAGATGGCTGCCCGACAAGACTTCGGGGTGGCCATCGGGATGCAACTAGTTTTGAAGGGCGGGGGCCACCCGATGGGTGGTGGCTCCCTCGCCTCCGAGTCCTTTTCGGATCTGGTTTAGAGATGTAGTCCCGCACGTGGAGAACTCTGCATCGGAGTCCGAGTAGAAGTCGGAGACGGGGGCATCCAGGCTAGCAGTGGCGCCCATGTCCCCGATTTGGAGCAGCAGATCCAAATCCTCCTCCAAGTCGGAGTGGGATTTGGATCGTAGGGTC
This sequence comes from Panicum miliaceum, assembly GCA_032594955.1. NCBI lineage: Eukaryota > Viridiplantae > Streptophyta > Magnoliopsida > Poales > Poaceae > Panicum > Panicum miliaceum. The sequence goes on along the minus strand of CM064059.1, from coordinate 20,906,326 downwards.
TTTGTAAATCAGTTTGAATCAGATTCGAGTAGATCTATTGCATCTCGAGTTGAAGTCGTTTTGAGAACGGACGTCGTTTCGATCTGCTTAGCCAGATCCGGAAGCAGCGTGTCGTCGAGGTTATCAACGAAGTCGTCAAGATCGCCGCTTGAGGTCGATGAAGTAGCCTTCGGCTGCTTGGAGTTGGCTAGGTGGCTGTTGAAGCCACCCAAACCATCGGCAATGCAGATCCAAGAGCCGAAGATGAAAGTCGTGCCCTTGTCGAGCACGGCGCTCGTGAAGTTGAACGATGCCATCGAGTTCTCCGGTGGATCTTCGATGAGCTCCCCTACCTGGCGCGCCAGCTGTCGGTGTTTTACCGCCACGCCCACCAAGGGATACCCCCGAGGTGGTGAGTTTGGTTGGTTGGGTGTCGCCGAGATCAGGAACTCGAAGGTGCAAAGGAACATAGGGTTTTAGACAGGTTCGGGCCGCTGGGAGCGTAATACCCTATGTCCTGTGTGGATTGTATTGCCTTTGATGGTGATGATTGCGATTGTCCCCGAGGGGGTACCTGTCCACCCTTTTATAGTCCGGGGGACAAGTTTACATGGGAATCCTAGTCGGGTACAAGCCAATGAGTCCTACCCGACTACTTCTCGGGTAGTCTCTATCCGACTCCGACTAGTCTAACTACCGTACGAGTAATCCTACTGCATTACGAGTAATTACAATGGACATGGGGTGTGGACCATGTCCCACCCCGAATCCTAGGTGAAGTGTGCCACGTGGCCAGTCCCGTGTGCCCGGGTCTGACAATATTCACACACAAACAAATCAAATTAAAATAAAATATTTCAAGAGAAGTATTCCAAATAAGAAAAAAATTTAGATAAAATTTGAAGTATGTTTTGTAATATAAAATGTTCTCGTACTCTATTCATGTATGTATGGATATGGAGAATTATAAGGAAAAAGAAAGATTGAAATTAGAAGTAAACAAAATATAATAGGAAAATTAAAAATATCTACATGGTCATGAAAAAGACAAAATAAGAATAGAAAATAAATATAAAAAAGGTGAAGAAAGTTACGAGGGTTCAAAAGGAAAAGAAAAAGGAATGAGAAAGAAATCTATTGGTGGACTCAATCAAAGAAAACTAAATAAAAAGATAAGGGAAGAAGAGGAAAAATAAATAAAGAAAAATGAAGAATGAAGTGGATACGAAAGGAAAATTAAGTGAAAAGAAAAGGAGAAAGAAAAGAAAGGAAAAGTGAAGAGAGAAAATAAAGGAAGAGGTGCATATGCATGCAACCATGTACGGAAAAAGAGATGGAGGGACATTGTATATTTTCTGGAGCACTGCTCCTACCTACGCATGTATTTGGGTGGGCAAGCTAAAATAATTTTGTTTAGTCCAATTAGTTTCTTCGGCATGCTACCTGCGCATGTACGTGAGTGTACGTGGGTGGGCTAGCTAGGCCTGCTTAACTATCCTTGAGTGCCCAAAAATTATTGGGAGGGAAAAAAGAACCCTCTCTCCAACAGTTCCTAAAAATTGATTCCTAAAATAAATTTAATTATTGCCACATCATCATCTATGGGCCCAACGCATGATTTTTTTCCGCGGGAATCAACAATCGCCGCTCCTAGTTTCTCCGAGATTCTGTCAAAAAAGAATACAATCGTCTTGACCAAGTGCCGTGCTCCCGTAAAAAAAGAATGCCGTGCCTGGATCTCCATGTCCAAAGTGACAATAATATGTTCATTGATACCTCAAGTTCAAACCATCTGCTCACTGAATTACATTCGACTGAAACTGGAATGACTTCAGAAACTGGAAACATGAACAAACTTCAAATATTCATTATGCTGCTGGGCTTCTGGAAGCTCTCCAACAAGTTTCCCGCCGCTGCAAATAAACATCTAGATTGGAAGAAAACAACAAACAAATATGACAATTGACAACAGCCCAGCTAACAAGTCAAATGAGTGTAATTAGTGGAGCACTCAGGGTGCAGGTCTGTACTGAAATTCAAGCACAAAAATCCAATAATCAAACTTACAGCTGCATCCTGTTTTCAGTCAATCAGTAGTAGTAGGCATTACCAATTTTTTCTTCACTCGGCTAACAAAATGGGGCAACAACAATACGGCAACAAAAGCAGGAAGTACTAATTGATTAAACACATGCACCAAGAGTAGCCTTGCTCAGTACAACTAGTAACTTCAGAACAGGATAGAAACTTGGTAAATAATTTGATTGCTCTGTAATCCAATAGGTCAGACTCAAATTAGAGGGAACAAATAATTAGTTGGCTTCACATAATTAATTGGCTTGATTCAGAACCTAAACGAAATACTCACCCATGTGAAGCTTTGACATATGGCTACACATGATTAAACATGACAAGAGAACTGAGAACCTGGTTGTTTCTTTCAGCAGCGCAGCATGACCGAATTAATCATCACAAAGCAGTCAATTGTACCTCAAGCATGCAATTTTCTGCATGGTAGCAGTACACAAGCAAGCATAGGCACTGCAAATTGGTAAAATGGCAAGCTATAAAACCACGATTCAGAGGGTACAGTGATATCCAAATTGGCCTTACACCTGACTATGCTTAACCGTAATCCACCCAGGAAGATACTATACAACCCGAATCCACTCTAAAAGCTCGATCTAATTCTGGAAAATTCAGTAGCACAAAAAGAACAAGATTACTTCCGATTGGAACCATGCGGAGGGGTGTGGCGTGCTCCCCGTGGTGCAGTCATCGGTGCCAGCGGCAACTCGATGGTGCTGCTGCGGAAGAGCAGGAGATTCGCTCTGAACCGACGGCAACACAATGGCGATGACACCTTGTCGCCCCTCGCGGAGAGCCGGCAAGCGGTGGGACCGCAGGGCACGCGCCGTCGCTGATTGGGGGCGGAGGGAGCCGCACCAGGTGCACCGTCGTCGCCTGCAGGGGGACGAGGACCAGAGGAGAACGAATGATGCGGAGGGACTGGGGAGGGGGCAGCAAAAATGGCGCACACTGGACAACGACGGAGGGAGGAGCAGATTTTTGGCGGGCATCCGTGTTTCCTCGCTCCATTTTCACGATTGGGAGCGTGACGGGCCGGCGGAAATTTAGCCCCAGACGCCGCTCGGATTGGGCGCGCGAATAGTTTGGGAGCCGGTTTAGGCTACTGTTGGAGAGAAGTTTTTCTTGGTTGTTCCAAAAATTAAGTTTTAGGAGGAGATTTTGGGCACTCTTGGAGATGCTAGGTGACAGATGTAGGATTTGTAGTATGGGTGATGTATGGTCATCCTGGCCGGATCTGGCATCCTTCGGAACGGATTCTTGCCTAGCGACGGGAGCGAGGGCGAGAGGAGACGGCGCGGCGGCAGTGCGAGGAGACGGCTCGGTGACGAGGTGACGACGGCGCGACCTCCTTCTCGCTGGTGATCCTCTCGCTCTCCTCTTCGTCCTCCTCTTCTCTCCCTCCTCTAGGGTTCTTGGTTCTTGAATCTCTCAGTACGAACGAGCGAGCGATGGGTAGGGCCCTAGAGCAGTGGGGAGCTGTAGCCGCTGCGGAGAAGAGGGGTGGGATCGATCCAGTGGGGGTGAGGTGAGAATCAGACGGGAGGCGATGGTGATGATGATGATATCTTAGCTGGAGTTTAGTTTGTCCTCATGTGGGCATGTCGCCGCGGATCACACCTCGTGCCCTCCCTCCTCTCTCTGCTGGAAATCTAGACTAGAATAGAACCGGACGTGGAGGAACCTAGTTTGTTTGCGCTGGTTGGGATTGTGGATCTGGCGAGTGTGCGCATTAATGCACGTACGGACGCGGGGATTTGGTTAAGCTGAATCTGATGGAGCGCTGCTGCTGCTGCTAAAATCCAAAGAACAAAGAGGAGAGAGAGAGGGAGAGATTTGATCTGTCTAACCACCCTATTACTAGCTTGTTTGAGGAGTAGTACTTCTGTCAGTGCTTGTTTGGAACTGAGAAATTTCGTAGAAATTTTGGAAATACAAAAATTTCAAAGAGGGGGCACTAGTGGTTTAAACAGTGAGTCAAGTCGGACATCCAACACGCAACTTGCAAGCATTGTTTCGGAAAGATGGCATGCATCTTATCGACGTTGGCATGAGCATGACAAGGGAGAATGTTTATGATTGGATTAGGTGATGCATGAGCCAAGCTACTAGCAAGCAGATGGAAAAAATTAAGTGCCTTATCGGAATTTCATATATCATTTGAAAAAAGCAAGTTTGGATGCTAACATATGGTACAGCAGTTGAAACCTCATCATGCATGATTTGAAGCAGCTCGTTTAGCCTCTATCAATTGTAGAGTTTGGATTCATTATGTTTTCAGATGATGAACAATATTTTCTTTTTCTCCAGATATTTATGTTCATTGTAGCATGATTCTATATTGACATAATAGACTAGCAAACAATGAAGCTATTTGGTGTTTGCTTCTTGTACTCCTGAAATATTTATATTTACTTTGCTGCAAAGAAAACAGAGTACTAACAGGAAAGTTGAAGTGGAACTAAAAAAATCTTAGAAGTTTTATAATCAGAGTTGTAACTTGTGGTCTTTTCCTTAACAAATTCTAGCCTTTATATTTTTTGTACCTTGTGTTTTTTTTGTGACTTGTGGTTTTTTCTTCTTACTTGTAGATCCCTCCAGCACCCTTTAGAGTTGGGGAAGGTGAACCTCCCCCCTCTTGGGATCCGGTAGCAACTCAAAAGGTATTGCACTAGTTAATTCCGATTATCTCATTTATAAAATTGCACTATCAGTAATTTACTACAATGCTTGGCTGATCAGTCAGTTTGGATACTTTTTTTCATATATTTATCTAATTATATTTATATGCTTTAATTCTACAATGAGTATGTCATTGCGAGATCGTATTAGAAAGATGAGGGAGGAAGAAGATGATGACACGATGTTGTTTATTTTCCTTGCCTTATATTAGATGGTCTAGCAGGTAAAACCTCAGGCTTGATCCCAGTTCTAGACGCTCTTGTCTGCCATTCTATTTGCATAGTGTTCAAGTGTGCCATCCTTTTTTGCAAAACTTCACTTGCAGATAGCACATATTAAGTTAATCAATCAAAGAACATATTAAGTTAATCATTTTGGATAATTTGGGGTTTCGTATGAATGGAAATACAACTATGAATCCTTGAATACTATACTTGAAAATTTATGCATGTACACTATACTTGTTTGACTTGAATGGTCATGCTTACAGCACCATGATGGCCTTCAATTGGTTTTTAGCTCTGCGATTTTGTTTCGGGTCTGATGGAATGCAAAAGGAGTGCAAGAGAATATTGTATCTGTTCTTATTACAGTTGGAACATGGGTTCCAGGTGTTCTGCAACTCGGAATGTGGCTTTCAGGTGTTCTGCAATCCGGAAGCCGGATCAACGAGCTAAACACGCCAGCCAAGCGAATCGTAAATAGCTTCGCAGCTGGCAGTATGGACCCCGGTGGAGGCAGTCCGGTCTTGCGTTGCATGGCCCAGCTACTCCTGCTAGCAGGCTGGTCATATATGGGCCGCGGCCTAGTGAGTAATTTATGGACAGCACACAAAACAACTGTTTGTGAAATCTTGCAACTAATTGACCGAAACACGATCGCAGGATCGCTTATGAGCTGAGCACCGTGCTTATCGCCGGATGTACGCCGAGAATCTATGAACATCAGAAAGGCCGGGCAGGCGGGCGCGCTTTGGCCGCCGGCACTGGCGTTGTGGCGGCCATCATTTGCCGTCTATTTGGTTGGAGTGCTAGAGCCAACCCGAATGGGCTTGACCCATTTATTGTTGTTTGGATGGAGGTTTGGGATGGGTTGGGTTTGATCCTAGAAGAATATTTCTCCAATATGCGGGTTCGGTTGCTCCGTCAAAATCTGGCGGACGGAGCCGCTCCGCTCGGGTTGAGAAATACACGTGCGCTGTAGTAACCCCAAACCTTATCCCTTCACCTCCCCAAACCTTATCCCTTCACCTCCCCTCCACTCGACCGCTCCATCAGACCACCGCCGCCCAGCGCCGAGCCCCGCATCTCCACCAGGGTCGCGCAGCGCCGGCCTGGCCATCGCGCCGGCCCCGCCTGGTCCGCCGCGCTCGAGGAGCCGCCCCGCCCGCCTCCAGGTCCGCCCGAGGAGCCGCCCGCCCGCCGGCCTCTGCCCCGGACCGGCGCCGCCCTCTGCCCCGGACCGGCTCCGCATCTCCGCCAGGGTCGTGCCGCCCTCTGCGTCGCCCCGCCATCTGCCCGGACCGGCGCCAGGTCGGCCCTCTACCCCGGATCCCTGCATGTGAGTACTGGTTTAGTCTTGTTCTGTTGTTACTTTTTCATAGCAATTTCATAGCGACTTCATTGATGCGATTGATGAAATGCCGAGAGGTTTCAGGGCGTCGCCGTTTGTGTACAACGCCTAGATGGTTAGGAGCACCCTTTTCCTATGAATAGAAACAAACTATGGATGGTCTTTCAGTAGTATATTGTGCTCAGACTTAAATTGTAATTAACTTTGAACCAAACTACATGAATTTTAAGACCATGTTACCTCTTATATGGAATTGGATGGGGTCTGCTTCTGAATATTTGCTTTTTACCTACCTAATCTATATTGATTGTGCTGCTGTGCTTGATTGTGTTGCTGTATGTAGATGAATAACAGGCTCAAGGCATTTTTTTTGCTGCTGCTGCTGCACATTGGTTGTTGTGTGTCATGGCAATTGTTGTTCGGTCTAGGAAAAGAAAACAAGTTGCAAGAAGGGAAGGGATTACTTATGCACCAATATATGAAAGGGATAGGAAGAGAATGGAATACCTCAATGACAAAATCTGGAAGGATGACACAACTTGTGTAAACATGCTGAGAATGAACAAAGCACGTTTCTTTAGGTTTTGTAAGTTGTTTAGAGATCGTGGTTTACTTGAAGATACCGTTCATATGTGTGTTGAGGAGCAAGTGGCAATGTTTTTGCATACTATGGGGCACAATGTTAGGAATAGAGTAACTGCAACCAATTTTGGTAGATCCGGAGAAACGGTCAGTCGTTATTTTAACAAAGTACTTCATGCTATTGGTGAGCTACGAGATGATTATATTAGGCCCCCTTCATTGGACACTCCAGCTAAAATTGAAGGAGACCCAAAGCTCAACCTTATGTCATATTCTAAATTTATTTTTTGCCAAACCTAATTGACCTAATCTTGACTTCTTTGAACATCATGTAGGATTGTATAGGAGCACTTGATTGTACACATATAAGAGCCACTATTTCAAAGGAAATGCAGCATGCTTTTCGTGGTAGATACAAGCATTGTACTCAAAATATACTGGCAGCCGTAGATTTGGACCAAAAGTTCACCTATGTGTTGGCCGGATGGGAGGGGACAGCACATGACGCACTAGTTTTACGTGATGCTTTAACACGTGAGGGTGGCCTTCGTGTGCCACAAGGTAATACAAGAACCTATGTCTCGTCCATAAATTTGTTCATCAAAATTAATGGATCATTGAGATGTAACCTAACTATGCATCATATGTTAGGTAAATATTACCTAGTTGATGCTGGATATGGAGCCAAACCAGGATTTTTACCCCTTTTCAGGGTAAGTTCCTATGCATCATATGTTAGGTAAATATTAGCTGGTTGATGCTGGATATGGAGCCAAACCAGGATTATTACCTAGTTGTCCTTGCCTTTTGAACATAAATTCAATTGGGTTGCAAAGCACATTGCTGACAACTACCCTGGGCAGGAAGGGTAAGTTGTAGTCATGGGATGGTTCTTTTGTTAGTACCACATAGAACTTTATATTTGTGGTCTAAGTAAACTTGTGTCTTGCTATGTGGAAGACTTGAACTTGCTATATATTGTGTAAGGCTTGAACTTGATGCATCGTGCAAGCATCAGACTTGATATTAGTGTGTAATGTGCCTATGGATATGGATATGGCCTAAGACTTTTATTTGTAATATGGCCAAGACTTTTATGTGTGCCTGTTATATTATTTTGTGTGCTGATCTTTGATGCATGGTGCAAGCATATAAAATATTGCTATGTGTTGAGCACAAATATTGCTATGTGTTGCATAAATTGAGGAGGGTAACCTCACCATTTTAGTGCAAAGGTGACTATATGCACGTTCTGTTTGAATCCATCCAACCAAACAGAAAATAGGATGGATCCGACCCCATCTCAGTTCTCCAACCAAACAGAAGACGGATCGAATTCATTCTTACAACCAAACAAATCAAGGGTTGGAGCCGTCCCAAAATATGGGTTGGAGCTCCAACCCACTGATCAAACAGACGGTTGGTTTCGCTTTGCTAGTCTACCGCGGCAGAGGGCTTACTTTGCCACTTTGCCAGTCTAACAGCTGCGACTGCGATCCTTCGCTCTGCTGCTCGGCACGTCGAAGCAGCCCGAAGCAAAGAAGACCAGCGCCAAACGGCTTTACGCATGAGCCGCCAAAAGATAAAGGAAGTTAATCGAAGCAGCCAACGGGAGACACGCAACCGCTAAGCTGGCCGCAGCCGCGGCGAGAGAAAAGAAAACTAAAATAGGGGCCATCTGCGCCGTCCGTCCCGGATCCGGCGGCGCGCTCCAGCGTCCTCGACTAGCCGTTGCGCACGCTCTCCGACATCCCCCGTCCCGGGCTGGTCCCCGTGGTCCCACGCAGCAGCGACGTCGCGCTAGGCAGGAGGAATCGGAGCCCAACGGCTAAGAGCCCCAAAGGAATTCAAACCCAGCGCCGCCTCGCCTATAAATTGCGGCCGCGCCCTGCGCAGTCACTCCATCGCCGATCTCTCGTCCCCATCCATCACATCAGCAACCCATCTCGCACCGGCGCACCATCCACCCATCTGCCGCCCCACTCCGGCAGCCACCACCGACAAGGCAAGTCACATAAGCGAGAATGGCCGCTCGCTTCGCCGCCGCCATCGTCGCACTCCTCGTGCTCTTCGCCGCCGCCGCAACGGCGCAGGCCCCGGCCGCGTCGCCCAATAGCGCGCCGGCTCCGGCGCCGCCCAAGATGGCCCCGCCGCCGAAGTCCCCCGCGGCTTCACCGCCCGCGCCGCCCATGGCGACCCCGGTCTCCGCGCCCTCGGCCGCCGTCCCGGCCATGAGCCCGTTGGGCGCCGGTATCGGCGACGCGCTGCCCCCGGCTGGTGCCTCCGTCCTGACCCCGGCCGCTGCGCCCGCCACTGAGAAGAGCGCCGCCGCGTCTGCTGCAGCCGCCAGCTTCGTCGCCGTCGCCGGCGCTGTGGTCGCAGCCGTCGTGTTCTAGGCGCCGTGGCCTGGTCTGGCAGTTGAGCCTGATGCGATCCTTTCGCTGTTTGTGCGCCTTCGCTGCTCTGCTCTGCTCGGCTCTGCTGTTGATACATGTACTCTGTTTCTTCGTTTTTGGCCATTCTTTATTTATTATTTATTTAGTTGTTATTACCAAGGCTAAGACAGAGATGAGGATATGTAATCCAAATTTTCAGACGGCAGTTGATTATATTCTTATATGATGAGATTATATTCGTTCATTATCTGTTTCCTACTTCGCACGCGAGTTGGCAGCAGAAAAGAAAAAAAAATGAAAAAGAATATTCTTTCTTACTCAAATCAGAACCAATGGCGACTACACTGCAATAAAAATCTTAATATTTCCCATCTTTGAGAATGACATTGATGCAACATCGACAACACATGGATATTCAACTGTTCCCCCTTTTACTTTTGTGAGCTGTTACTGATGTGGGGTGCCTTTGCATGAACATGCTTCCTATGATCTACAATCGGCTCAATGATGGCCTTCACGTCCTCCTCAATTTCATCCATCTGCATGAAGTCAGCAAGTGTTATGACAGACATGAAATGTTAGTAGATAGTGACTTGAGCAAGCTTGTGCCGAGGCAACAAGCAACAACACAAAGAGGACAAAGAGGAGGGGGAGGGGGGGTGGGGGGTTTGCCTGAGATAGCAAGCAAACATGGGAGCACCAAACTATAAGGAATGATAAAAGGCAGAACACGATTCAGGCACTGCCATGTACTGTACCTTGTGGATGATATCCTGTGCAAGGTGAGCCTCATGGGCGACTTCCTTGGACGCGTGCTCAACGAGCACGGCCGCGGTCCTCAGCCTCCCGCCCTCGGGCAGCTGCTCGGCCACCTCCGACGACACCTTCTCCGCAAAGGTGGCTGCCTCCTCGACGACCTCCACCACCGCCTCTGCCGCATCTTTCACCATCTCCACCTCACCTTAAATTGATTTCGTTGATCAGAAATTGTTAAACAAGATAGTGATACGACTGGTGCAGAGCTGAAGTTTGATCAGAGTCGGTGATGGCTGCATACTCTGAATCCGCAGGATCGACGCCCATCGCGAGTGCAGGAGTGGCGTAGCGGCTGCAAGGACTGAGCCAATTGCCAATCTCGCCCTGATACAACACAGCAGGAGAAAACGAAGGCAGGATCATATCAGCATCTGCATCGAGATTATTCTTTCAGACACTGATCACACACCTGTAGAAAAATAAGAATGCAATCACCAGGTGAAGAAAGGCGTCCGCTGTTGCTCTCGATACTGACGCGGCAGAGCCGGCGCAGGTCTCGTGCCAGCCGCCCCGCTGGACGCCGAGAACCTCTCCCGGTCGACCGCCTGGAAACGTGGCGCCGCCGCGGGTCCGAGTACGGTGGTGGAGCGGAGCTTCTGGCAGTAGAGCGACGCGAACGACCTGATCAGAGATGACATGGCCGACGGTCTTCTGGCCCCCGGGATGCTGATGATGGGTAGTACGGTTATCTCCGGTGACGGCGACGATGCTGAATGATCTCGGACCGCGGCTGCTGCTGGAGATGGATCAACGTGCAGGGAGAGACTAGAGAGCGCGTATATGGATAGTCATATAGATATAGACCCGTTGCCACGGCGTGACGATTCATTCAATTCGCTGGCTGGCTTGCAAGGCACTGGATTTGGGCTAGCCGGGGTGGTGAATTATCGGTGCACGGCAGCGCAAAGGCCGTCGATTTCCGGAGCGGATATCTACTCGTGCTAGCTTGCGGAGGCCGAAGCGTGTGGCGCCATGTGGCTACTGCTAGCTGATGCGGTGCGACCAGACGTGAAGGTACCATGCCGGTGCCTAAACCTGAAGCTTGCAAGCAACAACGTTCGGTTCTCCTTTTGGTCTTGTGCGACGACTAGCTAGAATGACAACATTAAATCATGATCCTTTTACATCACGTCACTTCTTGGGTATCCGACCGGAATGGCACATGTTGCATTGTGCCTTGCTGGCATGGCGATGCAGGGCCGGGTGCCATCTACTGAGTTTGTGGGAGAACCCAGATATCCTTGAATGTGTTGAAGGGCTTGCCATGAGGCAAAAGTTAGGAGAGTTTAATTTGTGGTTATCTTCAATTAACGCTGTGTGCCAGACTCTGAATTGGCCGAAGGGTAAAGTGTTCGACGAAGGCAGCTGGTCAGATGCAGGGTACTGCACAAAGAATGTGGTCATACAGTTGACCCCTGAAGAATCAGATGACTTTTCTGTTGCTAACATCAACACACAAATGTCCTTGCACTAAAGGAGACGAACTACTAGAATCAGAAAAGGCAACAGAGTGCTTAATTAACTGTGTTAACTAATCAAGTACATCACGTGCGTAAGCAGGGATAGCATTGCAACTTAATATACTTGCATGTATCTTCAGAATAGACATGTGGGACATGGATATTAGCTCGCAACACTTTAGCATTCAACTGAGTGCATGCTCATCTTGTTCCTCCTGCTGTTGTACGCTCTTGACTTGGGTGGAAGTGTAACCAATTTGCAACGTTCTAGCTTTGTGGAAATGGAAACATCATTACCTGCAGTTTTGAGAAACTTCAGAAGCTAGGATGGACCTTAGGCCTTTTGAGGAAATCATCTCCATGACAGCATCGAATCGTACACATCACGGGGCTTCCTCGATTGAATCCATATGGGATTAACTCGTCTGTGTTTCTTGTTCCAACATCTCTCTGAATTTTGTAAGCAGTGAAACATGCCGTTTCTAGTGGACTCAGTCAATAATCCAATAATCACCTCGTTATACCGGTTTCAAACTGCCATCAATACCGGTTCTGCAATCGGCACTAAGCAAACGCTCGATCATCAGTACCGGTTGATGATCTGGTACATAAAAAATAAAAAGTACCTTTAGTACCGGTTAGTGTTTGGTAACACTAACCAGTCCTAAAGCGTAAGACATTTAACATTTTTGAAAAATATATGTCAAATCTGGAAGAAGACCGGTGTTGGCAGTCCTTAGCCCACGGATACCAATGAAGCTTTCACTAGAGAGTTTACCTGAGTTATCGAATCCTCGCAACGATAAGCGTTACCAGCTCTAGAACTAGTTCAACCGGACCCACCTAGTGAAGAGAGGTACGTGCGTAGCTAACACCGGCTAGCCACCTTATTGAGACAACTTTGCACTGTACTAAGGGCCTGTTTGGTAGAGCTCAATCTGATTCTGATTCTCTACGGGAGCTGATTCTCTGAGAGAAGTGATTCTGTGGCTGAAAGTGATTCTCTTTGATTCTCTAACATAAACTCTTAAAATCAGGATGGAGAATCACTTCACAAAATCAAGAGAAGCTACTTCTTTCAGTTCCCAGCCTCTTAGTTCATTTTACAGAATCACTTCACAGAATCAGCAGAGAATCACTTCTCTCTGAAAAACTGTTTCCTACTGGATTCATCAGAGAATCAGCTCTGGGACCTCTGCCAAATGCTCCCCAACTTGATCGGCTCTGGGAACCTTAGGAAGGAACTCAGACAGGGATGAGAAGGCAGTTCCAAATAGTCAACAACTACTCCTATGAAAATACCCGAACGTGGTGGACTACAAAGGACGGATAGAGCCCACCTGTTGCCTACCACACAGTTCCTGTTGACGCCAGATTTTGACACGTATCGAATCGGCGTCAGGAAGAGAAGATTGGCCGATGAAGCAGATCTGAAAGCTACAGTAAGGAATCGGCCGATCGAGGTAACAGTTGAAAATCGGCCGATTGGTGGCGCAGCCTATGCCAACAGTATAGGATTATTCCAGAAGATCCTAGTCAAAGGCTGATCAACACGGCATGCTAAGTCGGCCGGAAAGCAATTGAAGAGGTCCTATTTGGATTAGGAAACAGCGGCGGAAGATTCTGCGGGAGTCCGTTTCCTTTTTAAAGTTATTATAGATATAGTAGTTTTCCTGTTTTAAATAAGGTTGTGACAAGTCGTAATCGACCGGGAGTCCTAGTTTCAGGGTATAAGTAGGAGTCACTAGGGCTTTGCGGAAAACGAATAAAATCAATCAACAAAACACCTCTACTTTTTACCTGTACTTTACTTTTCAAGTCGGCGACTTCGCCAATATTTTCTTCTTCCACGAGTTCGTACGGATTGGCAGGGCTGCATCAACCTGATCTCCGGCCAATTGGTAGGTTCCGCTTATCGAGTAATATCCGAGCTTTAACTACGGGCGCATCGCTGTGGTTTCGTTTGGATTTATTCACAAGTTATCGATATTTACTAGAATTGCAAGTTTTACCTGTCATTCTAGTATTATCACTAGTTATCCAGCTTGAGATCAGGGTAATCGGCTTCGTCATTATTCTCCTTCGATTCATCGCCATATAGCCGATTAGATCTGTTTCAAGTGTTGCTTCTATAGTAATTGTTTAGATTGCTCCAGCAGTTCTCTTTACAATTACTATACGATCATCGGCTGACCCATAGCCGATCATCTCTACAGCAAATCGGCCGATTTGCCGCCGACGCGCTCCTCAGGACAGATCAGAAATCCAGCCGATCGACGCGCCTGGAATTTAATACTCTATTTCCTTGTCAATCAACAGGTCAGATTGACTAGCACGCCGCGCGAACCGCACCAGGGCGATAACCCGAACAGGAGCTAAGCAGATTCTCCCGGGTCGTGTGTCCGACGCTGAAGACCCATCGGCCGATTCCTATCCGGCCGATTTTAGCGCCAACACACTTTTGGCACGCCCGGTGGGACTATCCAAGACCTGATATGTCGAACAACGCAGAAATCTCTGATAGCAACATCATTGGGGTCACAGAAACTGATCTCAAGGACGACCAGAGGGAGGAATTGGCCAAACACCTAGAAGATTACAAGAAGATATGCCTCCAGTCGTTCAGTCGTACCAGAAGCGGGGAAGCGGTTAGGAAGGCCCCTATTCCAGCGCCTCGCCACATCACCATTGCCGAAGACTCGGGCAAGATGTTAGAGATGATTCAACAGTCCGTGTATCAAGCATTCATTGACCAGTCCTCGGTGATGAGCAACACGGTGTACAACGCCGTCGTCAACTCTCTGGCCAGCGGGGCCGTCCAAGGTTATCAGGGACCGGCATATGCTCCTCCGACTACCCTGCCGGCCAGAAGCTTACCGTACACATCCCAATCGGCTTCTCAGCCGATATTGATGCAGCGCGAGGGATACAGCTCTCCACCACTTCCGGCGTCTCCAAGATACAGCGGTGCACCATGTCTCCCATCGCGAGCGCTGCTTCAACCCGTTCAAATGGCTTCTGTGCAAGCACTACCTACGAGCTCAGTGCCTTGGGGGGCATCAGCCATGGCATATTTCCCCAAGCCAGTGAACGGGCATGACACTTATCCGTTTCAGGTGCCGTACCAATCGGTCGTCCGACCGACGGTCTCCCAGTACCAGCCGATTTTACCAGAAATCGGCAGGGGGGCAAGCACTGTGGAAGCATTCAGAGGTACGACGCCAGCAACGACGTACAAAGAGGGTGCGGGCGCGTGTCGCCAGCAGTTATCGGCCGCTCAGCAAACTTCGCCGATTCATCACCTGGCCGAACCAGCCCTGCAGCATATGCCCGCACCTCGAACAACCGTTCATCAGCAGCAGGTGGACTGGACGGCAAAGATAGCGGAAGTAATCCAAGATCAGTTTGGGCTGAAGCCGAAAGTTCAAACTTATACTTACAAAACGCCGTATCCATCGGCCTATGACTCGTTGCCGTTCCTGCACCGTTACAAGGTTCCTGATTTCACCAAGTTCTCAGGGACGGATGACACATCCACTGTGGAGCACATCAACAGATTCATCATCCAGTGCGGAGAAGCTGCCACACAAGACGCTCTGAGGGTACGGTTATTTTCATCATCTCTATCCGGATCGGCCTTCCAGTGGTTCACCACTCTACCGCTAAATTCTATCATCACGTGGGCCGATCTGGAGAAACAATTCCACAAGTACTTCTATGCAGGGGTACACGAGATGAAGATTTCGGATTTAACCAGCCTCAGGCAGAGGAGCGATGAACCGGTGACAGGGTACATACAGAGGTTCAGGGAAATCAAGAACAAGTGCTACAGTCTGGCTCTGACCGATGCACAGTTGGCCGATATCGCTTTCCAGGGCCTCTTACCGCAAATCAGAGAGAGATATGCCGCCCAAGAGTTTGAGAGCCTGAGTCAAATCGTCCACCGATTGTCAGGGCAGGAGATCCGACCGCTTGAACAGCGGAGGAGCTTCCAGAAGAAGGTGGCGTACTTGGAGGGATCTGAATCTGACGCGGAGGAAGAAATCGGCCTGGCGGAATGGGTAAAAGGGAAAAAACCAATATCCTGCCCCTTTGGCAAGAAGGAGCCGGAGACATTCGGCTTTGACACGTCAAAAGCCGATAAAATTTTTGATCTACTGCTTCAGGAGGGGAAGATTAAGCTGTCGCAACATCAAACCATCCCTACGGCCGATCAACTGAAGAAGATGAAATACTGCAAGTGGCACAACGCTACTTCTCATGATACGAATGAATGTAAAGTCTTCCGCCAGCAGATACAATCGGCCATCGAACAAGGGCGGCTCAGATTTGAGACTCCAACCAAATCGGCAATGCCGATGAAGATAGATCAGCATCCCTTCCCGGCCAACACGGTCAACGCTGGAGAAGAATCAAGTCAAACCAAGGTGCTGGCGTCAGAATCGGCGAGAAGAGGTGGCGCTGTCGACCTCCGGAGGCAGATCACAACGGAAGAAATCAGAAGGAATAGGCGAGAGCCAGAACGACCACACAGGCCTGTCACCTCCCGATTTCTACTCAGTAAATATCGGCGGCAGCAAGAACAAACACAACACCAGGAAGAGATGATACGCCAGCGTGAAGATCACTGGCAGTGTCCCTTCTTCATCCACTGATGGGAGAACGATATCAGGTTGCCATCTGCCGATAACTGTCCGGAGTGCAACGGATCAAACCGCAACGATCGCCCGAAGGCACACTCTAGGGACAGAGGATCAGAGCCGATCAACAGAAATCGACGCGAAGAACGGCGTGTTTCGGTGCATGATCGGCTGGGGGGCAGAGTTGACCAGTACGGCAGGTCAAAAAGCAAGATCGGCTAGCATGACGGCTACGTTTGAGAAACCAGAAGAAGAAAAACGGCAGCATCTCAAAGCGCTGTTTCTCAAGGGGTATGTCAACGGGAGACCCGTCACCAAATTACTGGTAGATGGAGGCGCGGCAGTCAACATCATGCCGTATGCCATGTTCCGCAAGCTGGGCAAGGGCGACGACGACCTCACCAAGACGGACATGATGCTGAAAGATTTCGAAGGCAACGTGTCACCCGCCCGCGGAGCATTCTGCGTCGACCTCACCATCGGCAGTAAGACCCTCCCTACTACTTTCTTCGTCATTAATGGCAAAGGGTCCTATAATATGCTGCTTGGTCGCGACTGGATACATGCAAACTGCTGTGTCCCATCTACTATGCATCAATGCCTTGTGCAATGGGTCGGCGACAGTACAGAGATAGTCGCTGCCGATTCTGTCTACAGCGTTGCGGCGGCTGACACACAACAGTGGAGCTGCGAGCACGTCAAGTGTATATCTGGCAGGACTTGGGACACTGACTTCCTGAAAGTGTCCGATTTCGGTCTACAGCCGATTCAAGCAGTCGGCTCTGAAGGTTCAGCTGGTTCGAAAGGATGAGAAGCTGGGGCATGGGTTCACGTCGGCCGATTCATTAGAGATGGGAGATTTGAGAGATAGCATCAGATCAAGGCCGACGTACGTTGGTACCGATTGGGGTTCTGAGCACAAAAAGAAAATATGTCGAGTTAACATGACCGATTTCTCATCGGTCTCCTGGTTACACATCTGGTGAAAGAAATATTGGGATTCATTATTAAGTGGAAATTACAGATTATATGAAGCAGTTCAAAACCGAATCAGCGCAGTGACATCAAAGGAACAGTAATGTTTGACATATTGTTTACAGCCCAAGGAAAGTATCTATAGCCACAATCGCTCGTCGTCTAATTTGATCGGCCAATTCTACTATCCTCTGATCATTTTCGGCCGATCCTGGTACTTCTGACGCGCGGCGATAGAGTCTTATTATTTCGCGAGCCAGATGTTGTCTTTTTTGCTTCAGCTCGCTGATCATGGTGGGGAGTTCTTGGAGCTTTTTCTCCTCAGCGGCTATATCTTTGGTTATCTGTTCCATCTCCTTGGCTAGTTCTGCTCTCCTCCGTTTCAGCCGATCTATTGTGCCAACGATATCCGGACGACAGTTCTCGAGGAAGTTGATTTTGTGATGTACTTCTTGGGTCTGGTGCTTGTACGAGTCAACCTCCTCCTGAATTTTGGCCATCTGAGAGCGATCGGCCATACGTTGCAGCGCCCGCGAGATAGGAATCCGCATGCCCTCTATATAGGCAGCATACCCCAAGTCCTCCGACACTTCATCCGGAAGGTGATCTGCTACCTCATTGAAAAGTTGTCGGATCGGCGATGCATCTTCCACCAGTCAGCCGATGTCACCTTGGAGGAGGGTACGGATACTTTCGAGCTTAGAGCGGACATCGTCGGAGGCAGAGCTCGGTGGAGCCGCGTGTGAGGCGATTTCTTCTTCATCGGCCAAGGAGACAGCGAAAGAAAAGATACTGTTGTTGGGAGAATCTTGCTCCTGTAAGGGAACGAAGCAAAGGATAAGTAAGTAGTGAAAGGAAATCGGCCAATTCTGATGGTATGATTGTTACCTCTTTGAAACGAATCTCTCTTGCCTGCGCCGGTGGAAGTATTTCCCTTGTTTCAGGGATTGGTGCACTGGGTTCACCAGAAGAAGAAGATTCGATCGTTATTGGTGCTCCGCTTGGGCCAGCTTCCTGAGGAAGGTATAAATGCTCGGGAGAATACTATGGGAAAATGAGATAAGATGGTAATGGGAATTTGCCATGCCTCTGCGGGTTCTCCGGCCGATTCCTGCTGTGGAGTTACAATCGGCGTACCCAAGTCGACCTGCATCAAAATTGGTTAAGTTTCCTGAATATTGAGGGTGCCGGGTAAGAGATCATATACCTCGGCAACAGGAGCTGCTGTAGTCTCAGTCCTTACTTGAGATGCGGCCGATAGTCGTGGAGATTGTGGTGGGACAACCTGTGCAGCCTGGCAAAGGGATGAAATTGATGTCAGCAGAAGAATTGGGGAATACATGAGATAAATAAAGTTACCTGGACAGCTTCTACTAAGAGCGATGCTGCAGCAGCCCCGGCTTCGGCGGCGACTTGGGGATCGGCCATCTCGACCACTGGTGGAGGTGAAGGATCTGGGGTCTCGGCGCGTATCACTCCCATCTGATCAGCCGGTCCAACACGGGGAGTCTCGGCCGATCCTGCTGCCATCTGGCTAGCCGATCCGATACGGGAGACTTCAGCCGATGCTATTGTCGTCTGACCGGCCGATTCAATGCGAGCCCGCATCCGACGGCTGGATATCTTCGGTGTTGGTCTTTTGGGCGCTCGTCTTGATCGACCGGTGGAAATATCTCTGATAGATGGAGCATGGAAGCCGATGAGTGGGTACACTGTGTATTGATGATGGCTATCGATCGGCCGGCCGCTTCGGCTCCGTGTTGGGGGAGCATGGCTTTCAGACTGAAGAGGTAAACACAAGTTAACAGTGAGATGATAATGCAACATTGAAATCGGCTGAGAAGAAAAGGACATACCGCAACATTTGGGTCGATGTTCTCTGGGTCCAGAAGATTACAGTAAATTGATGGGGATTTACAGAAAAGATGCTGCTTCCATTCTGCCCACCATAATTTATACTGTTGGGTGGCAAAAGAGGCGACTGACCAGCCGTTCAAGTCAATAGTGCTGGAGTCGGGTACTAAATCGCATAATCGGCTGTAGTCAAGACTTGAAGTTAATCCGTCTCTGAATTTTGCTTGGCCGGCAAAATAGACTCGAATCGGCAATTGGCCAAAACCTAGTTGCCTTGCTGCAGCTGACGGGCAGTAGAACTCATAAGTGGGTGAGTCCTTTCCCGAGAAAAAGTTAGCCGGCAGAATTCCCGGCTTAATCAAGACATCCATCAACTCTCTGTCAAATGTGTGGGTGGAGAAGTCGAAGCATACAGGCAATTCAAAAATCGGCTCCGCGGTTTGATATGGGTACCAGGTGATCATCTCCTTGCTAAGTCCGTTATAGAAACATCTGAAATATTCAGCTACGCGGGTAGCGGTGAACTGGCAGCCAGGAAAGGCCGACACCGCCTCTCCGACAGATCTGCAGCGGCGACGGACCGATGGATTCTCCTCTGATTCAATGTTGGGGAAGGTCTTTGTCTCTATCCTCTGCTGAGAGACCTTGCTCATGTGTAGATTGAGCCAGAGGGTGATGAACCACCAAGGACCGCCTGGGTTCCCTATCGGCTCTCCTTTCGACAGGTTGGCGCCGATTTGATGCATCATATGGTATGCTGATCCCAGCAAATGTTTACCGAGGGGAATGGCCGATCCTTGTGCGAGAGACTCTGCCAAAGCTTGAGTGTTGGAAGAGGGGCCGACCGCTCTGCCACAGAAGAGGTGTTTCTCCAGCCACATCATCAAGAAAGCGGTGTGCTCTCTCTGTGAGACTGTTCCTGTCTTCATGTTCTTACTGATGTATCCTTTCCACCCGCCGATTCCTTTGGTGTCTAGCCGATGAGATGGCTTGAACAGGTAATTGAAGGGGGTATCGGCGGAGGAAACATCTAGGCCGGTCAGCAGCAAGACATCGGCCAAGGTCGGGGTCATGGGTCCGTGTCCAAAAAGGAATGCGTTAAGTGCATCGGACCAGAAGTAAGAGGCCGCCATGACCAAAGGTTCGTTCTTTTCCATCTGAGACAGGGACAAATCTATGCACTGGCCGATTTTAAGTTCTTCCCATTGGACTTTCCAAGACCCAGCTACCCTCTGGTACCACTCTCTCCACCCGGGTGTTTCGTTCGGCCAGGATCTGAATGCGCCTACCCAGTGATCTAAATCCATGGGTGACTGCTTCAAGGGGATTCTGTGAGTTTCTAAACTGATTAGATCCGTTGGATCAGGACTCCCCATAGGGCCTAGACAGATGAGGTCAGGAGACTCGGAGAGAGGAATGGTGCTCTTGTGCCTAAGGGCCTAAAAAGAAAGGGAAAAAGAGAAGAAACTAAGAAAGGGACCGGAAAATACTGAAGCAGCAAGGCGAAAAGGAAAAGATTTTTCGGACATTTACCTCTGGGATGGAAGCCATCATCGCCGATGACGCTGCTGGAGAAGCCGCCGATTGGGCCACCGCCGCCAAAGGAGCAGCTGATGGAGCCTCTGTAGATGGGGTGGTCGCTGATGGAGACGCCATTGGGGTTGGAGCAAGCCGCGGACGAGGTCGCCGGAGAAGGGGGAGCGCTTGGAAATCGAAAGAACTCGGAGGAAGATGAACAGTAATGCGGCAGAAAGGATGCTGGATTCGTGGAGGAGGAGAGGCGGAGAAAACCAGTACTTAAGAGAGATAAAGGGGGCAAGGGCAAAGATGGTATTTTTACCGCACCGTCTACACGAGTTCCAGGGGAGCGGTCGTTTCGCGCGCTCGGTTCGAGGAAGTTGCAATCATTGTGCCGCGGAACGGAAGGAGATTTTTACTGCACCCGTTTCGGAGAAGAAGGTTAAAGAAAAGAGTTTCGAAGGAAAAGTTATATTTTACTCCGAAACTGGGGGGCATGTGTTGACGCCAGATTTTGACACGTATCGAATCGGCGTCAGGAAGAGAAGATTGGCCGATGAAGCAGATCTGAAAGCTACAGTAAGGAATCGGCCGATCGAGGTAACAGTTGAAAATCGGCCGATTGGTGGCGCAGCCTATGCCAACAGGATAGGATTATTCCAGAAGATCCTAGTCAAAGGCTGATCAACACGGCATGCTAAGTCGGCCGGAAAGCAATTGAAGAGGTCCTGTTTGGATTAGGAAACAGCGGCGGAAGATTCTGCGGGAGTCCGTTTCCTTTTTAAAGTTATTATAGATATAGTAGTTTTCCTGTTTTAAATAAGGTTGTGACAAGTCGTAATCGACCGGGAGTCCTAGTTTCAGGGTATAAGTAGGAGTCACTAGGGCTTTGCGGAAAACGAATAAAATCAATCAACAAAACACCTCTACTTTTTACCAGTACTTTACTTTTCAAGTCGGCGACTTCGCCAATATTTTCTTCTTCCACGAGTTCGTACGGATTGGCAGGGCTGCATCAACCTGATCTCCGGCCAATTGGTAGGTTCCGCTTATCGAGTAATATCCGAGCTTTAACTACGGGCGCATCGCTGTGGTTTCGTTTGGATTTATTCACAAGTTATCGATATTTACTAGAATTGCAAGTTTTACCTGTCATTCTAGTATTATCACTAGTTATCCAGCTTGAGATCAGGGTAATCGGCTTCGTCATTATTCTCCTTCGATTCATCGCCATATAGCCGATTAGATCTGTTTCAAGTGTTGCTTCTATAGTAATTGTTTAGATTGCACCAGCAGTTCTCTTTACAATTACTATACGATCATCGGCTGACCCATACCGATCATCTCTACAGCAAATCGGCCGATTTGCCGCCGACGCGCTCCTCAGGACAGATCGGAAATCCAGTCGATCGACGCGCCTGGAATTTAATACTCTATTTCCTTGTCAATCAACAGGTCAGATTGACTGGCACGCCGCGCGAACCGCACCAGGGCGATAACCCGAACAGGAGCTAAGCAGATTCCTATCCGGCCGATTTTAGCGCCAACAGTTCCGTAGGGTGGAACACAACCTAAGGTAACAAACCAAGCCTAGGCACCACGCCTAAACTATCGAGTCACTTACTCCTACCTTGCGCTAAGGTAAAGAGCATACGCGAATAAGTAAAACTTGCTACTTACGTCGTCAAGGGATCCCGCAAATCAAAGAAAGCAAGTAAACAAGTAATTGAAATAAAAGAAAGACTAGAGAGTTACTAACGAGAGATGAGGAACTTCACTCAAAGATGCTTCCTTCCTCCGAGGCTATAAAGTTGGAGATGAGTTGGCAGACCTGACTCGTCTCCGGACTCTCAACTCGCACTCTCCTTATTCTACTCTATGATATGGAAGAGCTTCACTTGAGACTCTTTTTCTTTCCAAGTATGATGTGTGTTAAATGGTGGTGGAGGCAGGTATTTATATAACTTGAGGTCGGCTGCGCAGCCAAGAGGCGGTTACTGCAGTTGAGGATGATGCCAGCTGAAGGGGGGCACATGGCGTGCAGATGGGAGGCTGGCCAGCTTAGGATCTTCGCCATTTGACACCGCCTTTCTTGTGGATGCTCCAGATTACTTCTAGATGGTAGTTACAGTTGCGTTCGCGTGCAATTCTTCCGGTGCAAGGCCGGTTGGCCTGACTCTGGTTCATCTCGGTTGTCCGTTCCACCTTCTGATCATGTCAACATCTGGGATTTCCCCTGGATGGCGTTTTGGGGCCCAAAGTTGCGCGGGGTCACTACATGTGGGGCCAAGCCTTTCGACCGCACGATGCACTGCCTTCGTGATCGTCGACTGAGATGAGTTTGTCTTGTGTTTCTTTGAATGCAGGAGAAGATTGGGCCACGTTGGCCACACTGCTAGGTCGTACGGCCTAAGGAAGGCCGGCCAGCGTGGGACTTCTCTCAATTCAGCCTAAATGGGTACACTGAGTCCCTGAATTCAAATAAACACCAAAACTAGTGGAACTCATTAGTTTAAATCAAATTAGATTTAGAAAGGTCTTGTAATTATGAATTCTAAAGCAATGCTGGTGGTCAAAATCATCGGAAATCAACTGCCAACAACCGGTTGCCTCGCGCGTACCTTTCTTACCATCTCACCACACAACGAATTTGACTAGAGAAGAGATATTTTTCCTTTTTGAATTAACCCGTAGAGCATCCTTTAGTACCAGGAGATAACTAACTGGTACTAAACACTATAAATCAGTATTAATGGTGTTACCAACTAGTACTAATGTGGGTATAAGCATTAATAATGCACGGTAACACCAACCAGTACTCATGTATATTTTAATACCGGTAACACCAACCGACTCTAAACGTCTCTGGAACCTTCCATCCACAATAAATATACATGTCAGAATTGGATCCAGTACTTGTTGCGGTCGTAAGTACCAATTTCGACCGTCAAAATCTGCATAAATATTTAAAAGGTGAAGCACAAACCTTAGTACTAGGGCTTAATTCTAATAATTTCCACAAGTGTGGGTGTAAATTTGTGTTCAGGTGAATTTAGAAAGAAAAGAGGGAGAAAATATACCCAAGGTGGCAAGAAAACACAACTCCAACTAATAAGAAGTTGCCACCTAAGCCTCACATGGATCAAAAGGCCCGCAACTCAGCTAAACCAACTTAGGACAGTGTAGAGCGCCAACAACCGATGTGAGGGCCCACCTACCATCCACCCTGCTAAAGGTGGCAGCCTAAGGCGGTTAAACAGGTTCGGCCAAACTACGGGTGCGCCACCTCACCTCCAGCCGGCACGTGGTAGCTCCTAGACGCATTCCTAAGGCGGTTATGCTGGTTTGGCGACAGATTACCGGCCACAACCGACCAAAATGAAGGCTATAATAGAAGGAGGGGCTATCATTCAAAACACACCATAAGAGGAAGAATAGAAGCTCCATTCCAAAGGCGAAGTGTTGCCTAGTGGTGCTTAGAAAATAGGGAGAAAATGTGGGGTAGTTTGATAAAAGTGTCGAGTTCGTTGGCATTCTTCTCCAAGGTTGTAACTTGATTGATGCTATACAATCAAAGTAAGTGCTAATGATTTCTCTATATGCTTTAAGCTTCTTATTTAAATAAGTTATGTTTTTAGTTGCTTGCGGGATCATGTTCACTGGTATAGCGGATGCTCTAGCAATAAGACTCTGAATAAAGAAGGAAGTTCTTGGATGAGGCTAAAGTAGTAATCGACAGTGTAGATGTTGTGAGTAGGCTAGAGATCATCTTTGTTTGCTGTGTGCCCCACGGTTTGTAGATGTAGGTGATAGGTGCTGGCAGCCTATCCGCCTTTCGTAGTCCTCCACGTTCGGGTACATTGTAGAGCCACAGGCCGGAGGTAT
The DNA here is from genome assembly GCA_032594955.1 of Panicum miliaceum. NCBI lineage: Eukaryota > Viridiplantae > Streptophyta > Magnoliopsida > Poales > Poaceae > Panicum > Panicum miliaceum. The sequence continues at coordinate 20,881,879 of CM064059.1, read as the reverse complement.
CTGGCAATGTCTAGATTTAAGCCGGCGTCCAATATAATCAATTAGGAACAACTCTATCTTATCTTAAGATTCTTCACCATAAGAAATTCTCTCTACCCTTGCCTTCAAAAGTCTTGTTGTCCTTGGATGAACCTGACCAATAGATAGTACACTCACGTTCCCGTGGATATGATACACTGAAATACACTCGGGTGAAAGGTACAACGGTATCTCTACGCTTGTAGATTTATCTGTGATCGTTAAAATAGCAATAATACTAAATGTTGCATTAGTACTGGTTCAAATTCTTACGGGTATATTTATGGTGGATGGATGAGGGGTTTTCTATTAGTGCATGTAGCAACCACTAGTTTATATTAGGACTATAGTTTTATGGTGTTGATGGTACTATATAGATGTGTCTTAGTGAGTGCCATCTTCGGATGGGTGGGCACCTCATCAGAGGCTCAGCACTACCGACTACAGCCAAGAATTCTGAATCAGAGTGGTGGAGGTAAATCTGATCATATGATGAGCCATGTTAGGTTCAGGTCAGGTAAAAAAAAACCTAGCATTTTTTCTCTGCCCGCAAGGAAGTTAGTAGGCCCAACCGTGTTGAGCTTGCGCTAGTTCGGCCCACTTGCTTGAACTATCTCTACGCGGGCAGACATGAGGAGGGAAGCTAGCTACGTCACTTTTTTTTTGGCCGTGCAGGCAGCAGGCCATCTTTTTGTTTATGTTTTATCCAATTCACTTCCTTCTCCATTTTTTATTTCTTTATTAATTCATTTTATTTATTTTCTTTTACTTTATCTACTATTTTCATTCTAATTCACATGTGGACTCTTAATCCAATTTCTTTGCTTTTCATTTAGTCTTGCTTCTCCGCTAATTTTCGGGCGTCGGTAAATTGGCTCGTACGGTCGATTTCCAACCACAGAGTATATGCCCGGTTCCTAGCGTTCCCAGAGTCCCAGGCCCTCACGTCACCTGGTCTCACTCCCCGCTCTAGTGCAACAATCTACTGTGATATATTGGTATATTATAAAAAAACTAACCTAACTTATACAAATAAAAAAATTAACCAAACTTATACAAACAATTGTGAACAAAGCTTTGAGAAAAAAATTGAAAAGAAAAAACTCCGAACAGAAAGATTTTGTAAAAATTTGGACTAGAATATTTTGAGATTGATAAATTTTGTAAAGAAAAGTCGTGGTGCAGAATTTTTGTATAAGAAAACATTTGGGAGCCAAAAATGTCCAAGCAAAACATTCTGAGATGGAGAACTTGAAAATAAATGTTTTGATACAAAATTTCAAGACAAAACATAATCAAAGAAACAAAAATATTGAAGATAAAAATTAGAACACATAAAAGTTAGAAAAGAGAAGGTAACAGTGGAGCCGCGAAGGGCACAGAGAGCACGTGAGTAGCTGTCGTGTGCGGCCCACTGGCCCTACGTGCACGGGCAGCGCGTCCACCGCTGCAAGCGCTCCGCGTGGTTGATCACAGACCCAATATTGGGTGTTTCTCTTGCCTTTTCCTTTTTTATTTTTACGTACCTTTTCTTGTTATTTTTATTTTTATTTATTAGTATTTCTAATCCCCTTATATATATATATTTTTTGTCATCCTACTTTCATTTTTCTTTCTTTTTTCCTTTAAATGATCAGCATATATATAGTTAATTATAATTATATTTCTCTTCCTTTCCTTTTTACCTTTGTATTGTAATCTGCCAGTTTTTGTAATTCATATCCCTTTTATTTATTTATTCGTTCTATTCTCTTTTAATAGAACTACTTTCAAAAATAAATTTGTTGGTTTTGATAGTCTTATTGGAGTTGCAATCTCAAGTTTGATCGGATGGTTGTTTTGATTCCCACGCACAATGACCTTTCTAGAAAGAACTAATGTAATGCATATGCTGACGTTGATATCGAGTAGTTTTTTTGGAAATTTGTTTCCCTAATGTGCAGTATATCATCGCGTGATTAATTTATTGATAAGCAAGGTTCTTCTTAGGGATCATTGTGCTAAGGTGAAATAGGTCTATCAAAGCAGAGTGGAGGGAGTATTCCTATAAAATATTGTTCTATAGTGGAACTATTTGTTCGTATTGTTTGCCGTAACTATTTGTTCGTTGTGTAGATTAAATTGCTCACTGTAAGAATAATTTATTCACCGTATGTACGTGTTTTTTCTTGGTGTAGAATAATTTGTTGGCATGTGGAGTTATCTTGTTCACTGTATAGACTAATTTGTTCACAATGCTAAACTATTTATTTGTCCTATAGATTAAATCATTCCGCTTTTGTCGACTTATTTAATCATGAACTTCAGTTTTTATTTTGTCATGTACAATCAGATTTTCGTGGTGTTCAATCTTCTGTTCGTAGTTTCTATTATTTGTGCACCATATTTAATATTTTGTTCATGGAATATAATTATTTGTTCCTATAGTTGAAGTATTTATTTGCAGTAATCAAAATGTTCTTTCTTGATAAAAAACTACTTTTAGAAATATCATCTAATCATAGGATCTTTTTTTAATGCTATGATCACAAAAGGTATAACAATACAATCAAATTTAATTTGGATGCTCCATCCAAAAATTATAGATTTTTAATTTTCAATTTGCATTTATGTGGATGATGCCATCTTTAAATCGGATCCATTTTCCTCTACGCATCTTAACGGTTACATCCTACATGGGCCTAAAAATAGTAGGCTACCAGCTGCGATTCCTACGGAGCGCTTCAGGCAGGTCGTATGCGGAGCACTTCAGGTGACGTATTAATTTTGAGATTTTGATGTTCTTGCGCCTGTTCTGATGGCAAATTGTGATTTTACCTTTATCTTTTTATCGTACCATTTTATCTTTGCTTTTTGAAAATGAAGCCATTATTTACCCCCTGTTTTAACCCTGTTAGTTGAAGCAAATCTGCATGGGCATGTTCAGTTCCTTTTTTATGTAAATAAGGATAAATCACAAATTACACTTAATAGTAGCGGCAAATCCGCAAGAGCAGACCAGTGCTTTTATAGCAATTTTAATATCGTTAAGTGCTCTTCACGAAATAAGGTTAAACTCTCCATTCATTTTAAAAAAGTATCGCAAAGTAAAAAAAAATAAAGGTAATATCACCATTTGCCTTCAAACTAAGGTTATGAACGCAAAGCTGTTAGCATTTTTAACCGTAAGTGTACAGATACAGATGTAGCTTTCATCCAAAAGTATTCTAGGGTATCGTATAAGGAACATGAGTATAATCTCTAAGGTTCAGGCTCATCCAAGGACACTACAATGGCTAGAGGAGAGAGGCAAAGAGAATTCCTGAGGCTAAGAATCTAACTATCCTCATTGTTCACTTCGGGCTACCGGCTTCTTCGTGGATAAAACCAAGTCGCTTCGGCAATACGGCTCTGCGCTATACCCGGACGGAGAGGATTAAGGAGGGTGAATAGGGCTGTCACCACCTGCTACCTACCTCAACTGACCGTAGGATATACCATAACCAAAGGTAAAGTTTAGTCTAGACACCACATCTACACCGTCTTTTACTAACTCTAGCCTTGGCCAAGAACATCTGTCTCTATCTAGAGTCTTAGACTAAAGCATTCCTAAACTAGTGAACGATGATCCCCTAAACAACTAAGGAAATACAACTATTACTTAACTAAGAAACTAAAGAAAAATTACGAATACTTACTTTGATTGATAAGCATCCGTCGATGTACAAGCTGGAGAAGAGTGCCGACAAACCCGGCACTTTCCCGACTTTCCCGACTTCCCCTCACTCATTCCCTATTTTCTAATACCGCCTAGGCAGTGCTACACCTCTAGAATGAGCCTAGAGCTCGTGTATGAGGGTGAGAGAGCAATGTGAATGTGTGTTCTATTTGGAGCCCCTCCCCTAGTATTTATAGGGGTGTGTAGATCGGTTTGCAGCAGGTTTGGTGGGAGGAATGTGGAAGGCGGTGGCCAGTGATGCCCTGAGGAGATGCCCTGAGGAGTCGCCATGTGGAAGGCGGTGGCCAGTGAGCCCACCCCTGGTTTGGCCAAACAGGGGTCGGCCGACCTCCTAGCACCGCCTTTGGCTGGGAGGCTGCCAGGTTGGTCCCACATGCAATCCTGCATGCTTCCGTGTGATTGGCCGGAGTTTCCATGGAGATTTGGACTGGTTTGTGGGCCCTTTGATCCGTATGCTTCCATGTGATTGGCCGGAGTTGCTTCGCTTGGATCTTGCTTCTATTTTCATGCATTTTCAGCCCAAATACACTTGCACACATGTTTAGACCAATACGTGTGGAATTCGTTAGATAATCGTCCTATTCTAATGTTGGTCTATGCTTTTATTCTATTTTTATGTAGGATTTGACGGTCGAAATTGGTCCGCAACAAGCGTGAATAAGATCCACCACACTTAGTTCTTTGCTCATCCTCGAGTGAAGACTATGACTAAGGCGGACACAACTTCCTTGATTGGATTCATGCATAAAGGTTATTCTGCAGGTTACATTTATTTGTGAACTTTAAAGTGTCTACCATGATGTTGCAGGCGGTTGAAGGACGGAACAACGTTGATTCAAGCTCCTTCCCTTCTTAGCTGAGAGATCGGGGTTTTGAAAAGATTTTGAAATGAATTCATCTATGATCCTACCCCTCTCAAATATCTCTGTTGCTTGTCAGTCGCCATCACCCCCTTCTGCTCCTGCTACATCTCTCTATGCCTCGGCTAACATGATTGTCAGCGAGCATGCATAAGGACGAGCTCCTGGACGAGCTGCGTCTAGGGTTAGTAATGGATCATGGTTCTAGTACTCTCTTTACAATCCACTTGGCGTTTATACATTTTTAGCTTAAAATTATACAAGATTAAAGTCCGATCCTTTTGGAATCTGACTCTTAGATTATCTTACCACCTCTAAGCTTGCGTCCCGTCCCAACTTGGGAATGGTTTGGAGTGCCGCTCCTCCCAACTCCCAACTCCCAAGCCACCGCTAACAAGTGCTCGCCCAAACTGGGCATGGACAAGGATCTGCGCGCGTCATCCGTCGCTGTTTGCTGGGACTGGTTGGACTGCCGCTTGTCAAGATTCAAAAGGATAAGGTCAGGGAGTAATCGAGAGGTTAATGTCAGAGAGCAAGCAAGTCCGTGGCCTCCACCATAGTCATGAGTGAATAAGTTAATATGGCTCTCCCTGTTGACCTATGTTGATTTTTTCTTTTTTCATTTCATTTTTTTGTACCGTCGCGTCAGCCCACGGAATAAAATCTGGGCCTGTGCCCAACCTGAAATTTACACGGGTCAAAAAAATAGGCCTGAGCCAGTCCAATGTGATATCCGGTAAGATTGGATCAGATTTTTTTGGTCGGATCATATCCAGAGAGGCTATACATCATTTATGCTCCATTGGTGGATCCATGGCCTGAAGGAGCGCGCGGCGTGATGTTGGGCTGTTTTCTCCTCCTCCCACTGCCTCTCGCGGCCCATGGCAGCCCAACCACATGCCTTCCTCCTCGAGCTGGAGCTCTGCTAGCCCGCCATGGCTAGGGCTGGGTTCGAGGTTTTCGGGGTTTCGGTTCAGAGTTCGGGTTGCTGCGTCTCTGGTGTGGTCTTGTGCTCCTGGCTGTAGAGGGAAGTCTTGGGCAGCGGCGGACCGATGGTGGTGGCGGGTTTTCGGCGGGGCGGCGAGGCGGCGGGAGCCGCCAGCCGCGGGCCGTGTAGGACAACCGGTGGCCTGTGGAGGCGGTGGGGGAGTGCGGTGCTTCTTGACGGAGCTTGTGCCAGAGCTGGTGGTGGTCGGTGGCAGCAGATCCTGCGGCGGCCGCCGGAGTTGAGGAGGACAGGGACACGGGCGGCGCGGGGGCGAGGAGGACGGGGACGTGGGGGCGAGGAGGATTGTGGGCGGCAGATGGTGGGCGGCGCGGGGGCATGGAGGAAGAGTTGGTGGGCTTTTCTTCGTGGGCCGCGCATGTCCGCGTCTTCAGTGATGGAATTGGTTTCCATCACCTGCGGTGACGCGTAGCTGCGTCCGATCAGATCGGGCTCAAAAGTAGTGTTTTTTTCCTCCACACAATGTTTCTTTCAGATTGTAGTGAACTATTGAATGTATGTTTTATTTGAATGTACTCTGTTGCGTTATCACACTTGCACAGCTGATACTACTTTTCTAAATCCTGCCATTAAATCCTGCCATTGAAGAAGCGTTCGTTTTATTCTGTCTACAGTAAATCAGGGATAGCCAACAAGTGAAAGAAAATATTCTAGGTTCTCAGTGTGAAAAAGGAGAAGGTTCTTCAGCATACAACACTAAAAAAAGAAGGTGCTTTACCATCCTTTTTTTTATCAGTGTTTTACCATCCTTGAAAATGTACAAAAAGGGATCGAAATCGTAACATGAACTTTGTGACCATTCTATTAAATTTTAATGCTTAGGCATGACATTTGGTAACTTTCTTAAGGATATTAAAACCATTTAGAAAATATTTTTTTTTTGAGGGGGTCTACGGTCCGCAAGGCGCCAGCCTGAATATTTTGTATTAATATGTGAGATGTTGTACATATTGAGATTTACAGCCAAAGGAGGAAAAAGAATAGATTTTCTATGAGCTACGTGCACCGAGGTTATTGCACCACATATAAAGGTAAGACTTGTCCACTGCCGAACGTGCCCGGAGTGACCACAATTGAATACCTTGAAGTATGGCCAGCAAGGTGCTTGCAGCAGTGATGATGGTTGAGTTGAAGACAAAAGAATTTCTAGCTTTCCAGATGTTCCAAAGCACCACAGTGATGATGGTTGAACGTGCCCTTGGAGAGGCTTCATCCGTGAATGTGGAAGGTCCCAAAGATCCCTGAAGGAGACAATGTATCTGGCCACACCCCCATCCAATAGATTGCCACAGGCCGGCAGCCATGCGGCAGCGCAACAGTAGATGATCCTGATCTTCGTGCACGGCACAGTATTGACAGAGGGCAGAGTCGATGATATTGCGGTGGTGAAGCAAGGTGGCTGAAGGAAGGCGTTGATGATGCACCAGCCAAAGGAAGTGTTTACATCGCGGTATTGCTGCATTGATCCAGATGGAGGGAGAGAACTCATCAACCAGTCGTTGCTCCATGTGCCATTGGTAAAAGGCTCTGGAAGAGTACAGTAGCAACTCAAGGCCGATGCCTCTGCGACCCGGGACGTCCTGTTGAAGATCAACACCAACAAGGGCCTGCTGGATTGTCGCCCATTGAGAGGAAGCCACGGCGCTCAGCCTAGGGTGTAGTGGGAGCAGCCACTGACCATTCCGGAAGGCATGTTTCATATAGATGTTGGGCCTCTGACAAAAGGAGAGCAATGCAGGAAACATGTCAGCTAGAAGCTGGGGGCCAATCCAATGATCATATAAACTGCCCACTGCCTAGATGAATCTTGGTGTAGTTCCTGAATTCCAGCAACAGTTGATGAAGGATAGCCCAGATTGCAAAGTCTAGGTGGTGAGGATCCCCGAAATCTCGATCAGCACCAGAGCCATAACACATATGGAACCATCTCTGCCAGTTGGTAGTTGGCTCTTGCAGCAGCTTAGCTAAGAATTTGTAGAG